>CM035847.1:98617725-99898959 GCA_020510985.1 Pholidichthys leucotaenia
CCAATCAGTTTTTCACACAGTGCCATGTAGGTTTGGATTTCTCCCCCTTAATAATAAACACCTTCATTTATAAACTGCATTTTGTGTTTACTTGTGTTATGTTTGTTATGTTTGTCTAATATTTAAATTTGTTTGATGATCTGAAACATTTAAGTGTGACAAACATATAAAAAAAAGAGAAATCAGGAAGGGGGCAAAGACTTTTTCACACTACTGTACAGATGCAGAAATTTCTGCCACAGAACACACTGATGTGGAAATTTCTGGTTCAAAACTCACAAATGCAGAATTTTCTGGTCCAGGAAAAACAGATGCAGAAATTTCTGGCACAGGACAATCAGATGCAGAAATTTCTGCCACAGGACACACAGGTGCAGAAATTTCTGGTACAGGAGACACAAATACAGGTATTTCAAATTCAGGGAACAATAACACAGAAGTTTTCAGTTCACAAACCGGTGACAGGATAGTTGTGAGTTCCGCAGCAGGTGACTGAGGTGGACAGCCCTCAGAAAGAGCTGACAGAAGTGCACTAGACTCAGGAACAAACAACTACTATGCACAATTCTCAGATATTGGTGACAAGGGCGTACTGACCTCAGGGACAGACGACAACAGTATGCTGTCCTCTGGAGCGGGTGTTAGCAGCGCACTGAATACAGAAATACAAGACGATAGCGCACAGTCCTCTGGAACAAACAACGGGTGCGCACCAGATTCTACAATGATGGTTGGCGATCTCCTGACCTCCTGGGCAAAGGCAGGAATTGGCTGGTCCACTGTGAATCCAAATGAAACAGGCTGATCTGCAGCAACCCTTGATGTAGCATGCAGATCAGTGACCCTGAGCGACAGCAGCTGCAGATCCTCTAGCCCTGATGCACGGAGGTCCACCCCTGGTACAGTCCCCTCAGACAGGGGGAATGAATCCTCAACTGGGCTACTACCAGCCTCATTAGTGGAACTTGGTGGCACAAGCAGCAGATGCGCATCGGCCTCAGGAACAGAAGATGGATGCGCACCAGCTCCAGGAGCAGATGATGGCTCCTCCTCCTCTGGCGTGAAGGCGTACTCGTCAGATCACAGAAAATCATTACAGAAAGCAGGAATGTCCTCAATCAGATGAGGCTTTGCTGCAACGATCCTCCATGAGTGAGCCTCCATGCCGCATCCCTCCACCATGCGTCCTTCCGCTTGTCCAGACACAGGGAAAGGGAGTAGCACTCCCCCACTTCTCTGATGAGGTCCCACAGCTCCAGGTGGTGAGTAACATCCTTGGGTGTGGAGCTCGGGGAAGAGGTGAGAGGAAAAACAGGTGAAGGTGAGGGTATGGGAGCGGCAGCAGAGTTGACAGCAGAGACAGGTGGAAGAAGCTCAGTAGTGGTTGCGGGTTGCCGCTGAGCTCCCTTTGCAAGGACAAGGCAAGACCTCTCATTACATGGTGTTAAAAAATGAGAAAATGATACTTGCTTTATCCCCTGCTCTGCTGCCGCTGGACTGTCAGGTACACACGGTGGGGCGGGCTGCTCAGACGAAACTGGCGGAGCAAACCGCCCAGGCACAACAGGTGAAGCAGGTGCTGGTATGTACATCATGGAGACAGCAGGAGCTGTCTGGGGAAGAGCTGGAGCCGGTGGTGGTCTGCAGCATTGAGAGGAGTGGCGTCTCCTGGTGCCTTTCTTCTACTCGGGCCCGCAGAATGCCAATCAAGATTCCCGGGACTCTTCTCTCTCGGCGGCGGATCTCTCCCAATGGACCCATGGTGCAGCGGGCTCTGCAGGAGATAATATTGGTAGTGGGTCTGCTGACTCCGGTGAGGAGGAGACCTATGTTTCAGGCAGCGGAGGGAGAGGAAGCCCCTGCAGCCATGGGATGGAGCACGGGTTTGGGCGGACTTTGACGATGTTGGCCATAGCCCCCCAGTAGTCTGTGGCTTCCTACGGGGAGCATGTGTTGCAGGCTGTGGAGATCAAATCTTGAAGCACCTCCGTAATGGGCTGCCCTTCCCCTTTCCATCTCCTCCTCCTCTTTTTGCCCACTGGGTCCTGGACTGGTGGCGTCCTTCTGTCAGGCAAGCCCCTTTGGGGTGAGGAAGAAGACTCAGTAGCGAGGCGGGTTTGGTGAACCATGACTTATTTACAGAAACTGAAAACTGAAAATGAAGCAGCTTGTGGGCTGAACAAAGGCAAACACGACAAACTTACCAACAGGCGGGGTATTCTCAGCACGACAGGAAGCATGAGTCAGGAAACATGTGTCACAAATCACGAGTCACAAATCACAAATCAGGAAATAGGAAACAAGGACGCCATGCTGACATAGACTGAACATAGGTATAAATAGGGACAGAGGAGCAATCAAGACAACACAACACAGATGGGAAGACTAATCACTGACAGCTGGAGGAGCCAGCAGTGACAGAGGGCGGGGGCTGAGATACAAACACACACCAAGGAAGACACAGACATGAAACAGGATCACAAGGGAGACATGACCATGATAAACATAATGTAAATAATGACTTAACCTCAGATCACAACAGTACTCATAAAGACAATAATAATAACAGTAATAATAAAGAGCACAAGACCTAAACCAAAATACAAATAGCAAAAAAGCAAAGAAACAGAAATAAAGAGTGGGAATAACCCTGCGGTCATCCCCCCACTGACAAAAGTAAGACAGGCAAGGCCGAGATGGTTTGGACATCTGCAGAGGAGGGGTAGTGGCTCTATTGGACAAAGGATGTTGAAGATGGAGCTGCCAGGCAGGAGTAAAAGAGGAAGACCACAGAGAAGATTCATGGATGTAGTGAAGGAGGACATCGAGAGGGTTGGTGTTACAGAGGAAGATACAAGGGATAGGGCGAGATGGAGACATATGATCCACCGTGGTGACCCCTAAAGGGAGCAGCCGAAAGAAGAAGAAGAAGATACAGTTGACTCACGAGGCAACACACACAAATCCATCTTTCCTGGGAGGAATTCTGTTTGGCAAAATGTACTCTAATCGAGCCCCAGCTCCAGCACAATATATGCTGAGGCAATGAGAAGCCCCTGACTACAGACTACTTGGATGCAACTGGATTGCAGATCCCTGCAGGTGAACCCCGGTTGCTGCAGCTGTGACATTTGCAGCTGTGTCAGCGTGAAGAAATGTTTCCATAGTCTAAAATATCTCTGTTTGGAGATTACAATCTGGAAATAAAAGGGTTCTCTATGGCTGTCGTGTGTAATTTGGATTCTGATAGATTTGGTTTGTAACTATAAATTCAGCTCTAAGATTGGAGTGGTATTCAGTGGTGCTTATTTACTTTATTTTATTTACTTATTTTACTCAGTAACATCACATCTGTCTATGCAGATTACAGAGGGCTTTCTTTCACAGCATTTTTTTCTGTGTCAGCCCCCTCCCCGCCATCCCACTGTCATATAGTCATCCGTCTATAGACTTTAACTTTAATGCCACTTTATTTTATTTTAGTCTGAGCCGACTGCATTAACTGAGGGGTAGGCACAAGTTGTTGCTTTAGCCTACACCCTTTCTGTCTGAAACATGTTGTCTTTTTCTCTTTCCTTTTTTTTGTCTTGTTATGATCCAACAGAAATAAAAAAAAAAAATGAATTAATGAAGTGTCATTGTGACACGGTCCACTTGGTAAACTTAGGTTTATTGCTGATTCCGGAGGGTCGTCGTCGTCGGCCTCCGTCGGTCTATGATGACCATGGAAGAGAATCCTAAACGTCTACTCTGCTGGAACAGCACCGCCTGTGGCTGAGCAGGCCGATGCGCACCGGTGTTCTACCTTTCAGCGTTGGGCGTTGGTAGGATTCAAGCCTGGGCAGAAGATATGGAGGACAAGATGTTACCCATGCAGCATGTCCCCCCTCTCCCCATCACTGATGAATCCAAAGGAACAGCAGGGCTGCTATAGTTTGGCACCAGCGCCGTCGCAGGAGCTGCCAGAACGATGAGCACAACAGAGAACTGCCTTAGGGGCTCCGACTCCGGATTTTTCCTCAGGGTTGACTCCCGAAGCCTTTCCCGTGACCGGGTGTGCCGCAAGGCAGGGGAGGTTTGAAATCAGGGTTTACCTTCCCCTAGATGGGCTACTTTCCCAGGTTGATGAGCCACCATCTACCCGAAGCATCTGGTTTTAAGGAGGGTAAGAACAAAATAAAATATTTTTTCTGACCTCCACCTCCGTTATCAACACCTCAACGTCACACTCCGTGAAGTTACTACTTTTTTATGTTGTGCTTACCTGCAGGATTGACAATCACTTTTTGACAGAAGAGTGACAGAAGGGGTGTTTTTCTTCATTTACATAGTCATTAGTGGGAGAAACCCAGGTGGAGTAAAGAGATCATGCACATGTGCTAACTTTTCACATGAGGTGGGATGTATAAAGAAAAGGAGCGGAGAATCGGGCCTGTGCACAGTTTTATAAATCTGAAAATTTTTGTGTGCACATACTTTTCAAATTTAGTGAGTATGCCATCTTTCAGTATGAAAGCTGCACAGTCCTTTATACATGAGGCCCCTGGTCTTTGTCTACATTCTTTCTGGCAAACTTCAGTCTAGCCTTCATGTTTCTCTTAGAGAGCAAAGGTTTCCTCTTTGCACACCTCCCACGCAAGTTAAACTTGTGCAGTCTCTTTCTTATTGTAGAGGCATGCACTTTCACGTCAACAGTAGCAAGAGCCTGCTGTAGGTCCTGTGATGACATTTTAGGGTTTTTAGAAACTTTTTTTAGCATCTTGCAGTCTGCTCTCATGGTGAACTTGTTTGGATGGCCAGATCTGGACATGTTGGCAGTTGTTTTGAACGTCCTTCACTTCAAAACTATTTTCAAGGACAGTGGAAGGGCTGATTTCAAATTTTTTTGAGATCTTTTTAAATCCCTTACCAGACTCATAAGCTACTACAATCTTCTTTGTGAAGGCATCAGACAGCTCTTCCAATCTCACCATGGTGTTCACTCTCACTTCAACAGTCAGGAGCACACCAAACTAAATGTCTGAGGTTTAAATAGGACAAGTCTCCTTCAAAATGCTGAGTAATGATCTAATCATGTGCACCTGATGTGATACACCTGTGCGTGATTTCCGCCATTTTAGTGGGAATAAATGTAGAGGTGTCCTAATTTATTTCTCACCAGAAATTGCATGTTTTTAGATTTACATTTTACAGAAAATTTTAAAAAGTCTTTTCTTCAGTTTTAATTGTTTAGCTATATTACTTGAATCTCCCAGTATTGTTAAAATTGATACTGAACATCCATATTTATTGTAAGGGTTAATCACAGGTAGCGGCGTGATGACGCAGCTGGCTGGTGTCGTCATCATGCCAGCCCATAAATGGGGAGAGTCGGCCATCTTAGGCCTCTCACAACTCACAGCATTACAGGAGCTTAGTGCTCAGTCGACCTGTACTATTTAACTGAGTGTTCAATATAATAAAGTTGCAGCACAGCTCTCTCCTCCGTTGGTCATTCCAGATTTAGACATAACACATATGTCCAAATATGTTAAAAAAAACCATACAGGCTTTCATAGAGTGTCCTATTTTTTTCACATGACTGTAAGTGAAGACCAAGTCCAAAACATGTCCTGCAGTGTAAGAAGAGTAAGAAATATGTTGAACAAGGTTGTAGGAGTCCATTAAGCCCAAGAATTCCTTTGTAGTGCTATTGGTTGAAACATCAATATGAACGTTAAAGTCCCTGACAATGATGATTCTGCCTAGTTTGATGGTGGAAGATGAAAAGTCCTGAAAGTCAGAAAGAAAGGACGTAGCAGGCCCAGTGGACGATATATTAAAACATAGTACAAGGACTGAGCATGGCCAAGTTTGATCATAATCATGTCAAATGAGTAGTAGGAACATGTAGAGATCACCTGGCATAAGAATGACTTTTTAAAAATAATAGCAGTTCCACCTCCACGGCCAGAAATCCGTGGTGCACTGAAAAATGAACAGTCACTAGGACATAGTTCTAGAAGATGTGTAACATCATTCTCATGCTGCCACGTCTCAGAAATAAACATAAAATACAGTTATTCACTGCAGAACAAGTCATTTAAAATATAGGATTTGTTAGTAATAGAGCAGGCATCAGTGACCATCATTTTAGCAGTAAAGATGTCTGGGTAAATCTTGGCTGGCTTACAGTGTGTAACCCGGGGCAAAAAGCATAAAAAACTGTGACTTGCTGGTCTATGAGGCTCTGGAGAAGGTCTGTTATTGATTATGACCAGTGTTGGGAGCAACGCGTTACTGTAACAACACTACTTTTGCAGTAACGTGCTGTGTAATGAAATTACTGTTTAAAAATTCAGTAATGCGCTACAGTTATTGAAATTTGATCAGATGCGTTACTCGTTTTATTAATATGGATAGATATTTTTAGCGCAAATAAATACAAACTGACCCTAGGTAGCTGACGCAGCCGTCAGTCAAGAGCCTGTTCACTGCTGCAGCCAGCAGCCACAAATGGAGCTTGCTCCTGCTGGGAAAAGATGAAGCTACTTTATTTTTGTGGAAATTGACAGATTATTTTTCCTTTGTCGCAGTTAAGGACAAAATCATATTTGTGGGCCATGTGAGATTGGCTGCAATCTTCAGAAGTGCCTGAGAACAGCAACAAGATCCAACAAAGCTAGTGCTATGCTATGCTATGCTAACAACACTGTTAACAGCACCGGCTGGATTTCAAACACAGGTATGCAACTGGACAGTTTGTGACCCAGCAAGAATTAAATGAGTGATTGCCAGATATGTCATTACAGAATGAAGATTTGATAACTGTCATTTCCCATCAGACAGTTGAGACTGTGATCCACTGAAGTTAAAACACATTTACAGTGGTACCTCTACTTACGAACGTCTCTACATACGGAATTTTCAGGTTACGAGACGCCTCAACGGGAAAATATTGCCTCTAGTTACGAACGAAATTTCAGGATACGAAAGGCAAAAAAGTACGCGCTCCTCGCAGCTTCCGTAGTTTACCGAACGTAAACATACCTGTAGCTGCTCTGCCATTGGCTATCGCCTAGCATCTTCCTGGTATCCCATTGGCCACGAAGTTTTTTTTTTTTTCCAAAACTTTATGCGTTTGGTTGATCTCGCCAAAGAATATGGCCGTAATACATTAACGATCAGCACGGTATTAAAACAAAACGAAGCACTTACAAGCCGACAAAAGCAAACGTCCTTGGATCAGAACATGAACCAAAGAAGGCAAATGGTGACGACGTCGACGACGATAGCAGTTAAAGGGTAAATGAACATAATTTTTATTATTCTTTCTCTTTTATTATTCTCTTTTATTATTCTTTCTCTCATTTTAAACTCTCATTTTATGTTTATTGTGCAGTAATCTAATTGTAACATGTATTTGTTACATGTTTTGATGCGTTTTTACGATTTATAAAAAATTTATGCCCGGATTTTGGGGGCTTGGAACGGATTACGGCATTTACATGTAAAACGCGCCTCTACTTACGAATTTTTCACGTTACGAGAATTCTTCCGGAACGAATTAAATTCGTAAGTAGAGGTACCACTGTACTTGCTACCTGGATAAAGATTATTCAAAAATGGATTTGATCTCCTAAAGGAAATTAAGAGACTGGGTCATGTCTCTGTCATAGCAGACATTTGGACTGTGGATAATGGACATTTTCTTTGGATCACTGCTCCTCGGATTAAATCCATAATATTAAAGGTAAGAAACATTGATAGCTTTATGCAGTGTTGCCAAGTCACTCTTTTGGAGTGATTTTCACTCTTTTTCCCGCTCACTCACTCCACAAACCCTATTCCTCACTCCAAAATGAGGAAATTACGGGCAATTTTGTGTTGATTTTCTTCATATTTTTTCCACCATAAGAGCTCTCAAGGCAGGATAAAGCAGAGTGAACATGTTCTATAAGCTGTGTCTGAAACAGTCTGTTTTCAGCCTGACATTAATAAGCCCGTAATGTAATCCATTAATTAAGTTATTGTGGTATGTGTGCAAGATGATTTAAGTATTCATTTAAAAGTAACATGAAAGCTACTTTTCCAAGTGACTAGTTACTTTAATCATGCAGTAATTGGTAAGTGAGTTACTTTTCAAAAGAATTAACTAGTAACTGTAACTACTTACTATTTTTTAGTAACTTGCCCAACACTGATTATGACAGGTATGATGGAGAGGTTCTCTGAAATACCAGGTGAAATATTTGGACAGTAGAGGGAGCTAATAGGAGCTGAGGTCACTGGTGTGAGGCAGTCAGGGACTGGTGTGTTGTCTGAACAGGTACCGGTCAGTTGGTGATGGCGTGGAGCTGTGGAAACTACATGGAAAATATTGGCTGAGAGACACGTGCACCATGGAAGCTGGGATGAACACCATCTCTGTTAAAAAAGAAGAGTTGGTCCCCAAAAAGATTAAAATTGTCGATGTAAAATAAGTTTTCTGATGGACAAACAGACCGCAGCCAGGTGTGAAGAGAGAGCAATCTCTTAAAACGACCAACACCCCAATTCGTAGATGGGAGGATCCTAGAGATAAAAATGGACTTTTCACAGTTTTTCAACTCACCAAAGAGATGGTTAAAATCCTGTTTTTAAACTTCAGACTGCTGTTTGGGGGATGATATTTGCACCACAGTGGATAATAACGCTGTGTACCTGTGGGTGTTTGCTGAGCAGGGATGGGATCTACTGCAGGACATCACTGACTCTGGCCCCAGGTAGGCAGCAAGTGACAGCTGATTTTGATCTGATGTTCCTCATGATGAAGTGACCAATGATCAGAGGGGACACACAGCCTTCCTCATGGGTCTGGCCAGGTGGGTGAGGTAGCAATGCTACAGGGGAGTTGGAAGAGTGCTTCCCAGCTGGCTTCAGACGAGGGATATGGGATAAGGATTGTGCAAGCAGAAATTGAATTTGAATTTGAAGAACTGAATTTGAACCTGAATTAATCAGTTTGAATAAATGCTTTAAAAATTTGAATCTGAATGACCTAATTTGAAATTGAATCTATTTGAGAATGAATGTGTATTGCAATAAAACTGAAACTGTATTTCATTTACTTGAAAAATTTGGCTCCCTAATTCATTATCAGAGTTCAGTTTCACTTCTTGTCATACAGATTCTGTTTAATAGTTCAGAATTTTGTGCCACACATCCAGGACCTAGGCTCAGTCAAAACTAGTCGAACGCAGATAGAAAGAACTCTGTTTTACATATGCAACTCTCGCTTTACGTGCTGTTTACCTGTTAAACACCTGCACGGACTTGAGTGGTTAATTCAAAGTGATGTCCGGTAGCCACACACCAAGTTTGTAAAAGTAACAATAATAATAATGATGTGTATGAGAAGAGGTGTCATATATGCATACAAAACATTATTAGCCAGAGCAACAGATTAGCAAAGATTAACAGCAGACCCTCCATTCAGGTGTCTGGAGGTGGAGCAGCCCAGGAAGAGGTGATTCTGCTGTCAGAACACTGCTCTTTCAAAAACCAGATGCAATCTGTGAGAGATGTTTCTTCTACACAAAGTTAAGTGGGGTCAGAAAGTGGACAAAGGTAAGTAACTTGTACTAATATTGTAATGTTGTTAACTTGATAACTAGCCACAGTCAACTGGTAAGATGCTAATGTCAAACATAAACATAAGCAAAAATCTGTGACATGTACACTGTATTTTATTTTTTAAACACATGTGAAGAGTAGACTGCTGTGGTAAAGTTTCAGCCATAAATACATTAAACTTAATTATTTTTGAAGATTAATTTCTGAAAAGAGAAGAACCATGTTTATAAGTCTTTAATTGAATTTATAATTGTATTTAATATCAATCAGTGTTCACATCATTGTCAACTCAGACTCAGGAAATATCTATTTCTTTTTACTGTTTCCTATATGATTGTATTAGAAATCAGCAAATCCTCCATCCAGTAAGACCACAGAGGGTGTTTGTTCCAATACATTTTACTGCAATAAACCATCCAGATCAGACCCTGGAACATAGATATGACTGTAATACCCCCTTTACACAGAGGTGCAGATATGACCAATTTTTGATTTGTCAATGATATTTAGTGATCTCTACAGTGTCCTCAGAGTTTTGAGTCCAAAACACACACTGATCTCTCAAACTATCCCTAAGATCAAAAATTGGTCCAACATCTCAAAGATCTCCATGCTGTGTTAAGGGACCCTAATAGGGTGTAGGTACAAGGTGTAGTAGACTGTAGACTCCAGACAGGCTCCTGTTTGATGCCATCATGTCACTGAATTATTTCACTGTGAAAACTCCTGACTTCACCTCTGTCTCCTCTGACATGCAAGAGATAACCATCAGGATCCTGCTGCTCTTCATCCTGACCGCATGTGTCAGTTTTTACCTTCACTTTATCATTGCAAGCACACCTGAACAGATCTGTTCCCATTCTCACTGTGTTTACTGCTCTCTTTTCTCATATGACAGACCTCCTACCAGGCAGAGGAGAACATCAACATCAGACTGGAATGAATGGACCTTCACCTCTAAACATGAGAAACTGAACTGGAGGAATGACTAGAGCACGAGTTTATAGCTGTTGGAGGGTTGGCTGAGGAAAAAGGACCCAACATTTAAAAATGAGTGATATAAAATCATGTAAATTCTTGTTCAACTTGAGTTTAAAAATAAGGAACTTCTGGAAAATGCAACCATATATATTTAATTTAATCCTGAGATGGTTTGATGTGTGCTGTAGGTTATATAATGTCACTAAAACCCTTAAAATGTGTGACTAAGTTTTTCTAAACAATATTAATGTAAACTCATTCTGCAATCATGTCTGTGTTAACTATCAGTACTCACTAGATCCAACTCAAGAAGTTATTTAAAGAAAATGTAGTAAACAAGTGAGACTTCAAAATTACTTGATATACTAAATTTAATTAACTAATTAACAGTAATAAGTATTCATTGAGCCAAAAAAGAAAAAATTTGAAAAAAAAATCCTGATGCTTTTACTCAAGTACACATAACTGCACTCTTTCAGTATCTTGATTTCACTGATTTTAAATAAATGGGAGCAAAGTTTTTCTCATCATATGTGAAATTATTTTCTAATTGTTTTTATATTCTGGCTCAGTGAATACTTTGTTTCTACACATGATTTTACTACAATAGAGGGCACATGTAGGTAGTTTATATTTTAGTCTTTAGAAACAGAAAAGACATAAAATTGCAAAGCTGCAAAATAAAAAAATAAGTGTGCAAACTTATTAAAACAGTTGGAAATGTAGATGAAAAAGTTAAGCAAGAGTGAAGGTGTTACTAATACTTTCTTATTGAAGTAGTTTTATAGGGGACTATTCTTGTATGTATCCAAACTAAACATATAAGGTAATGCTTCTTTTACTTGAGTACATATTTGAGCTATTCTACCCACCTCTGTAAACAAGGAGATGGTTTTAGAGTCACATGGTTCACATAAGTGCCAATGGGAGTTAAGTTTTAGCACCCTTAACACCATCACATCTCCTTAGAAGTTAAAAAAGAGCTTACTGTCTTTCTCCTAGTGAAAAGTAATAATTTCAACATGACCTTGCAACTTCTATGCAGATAAATGGATTTGATTATTTTAAATATTTGAATCAAATCCAGTGTTGTCCAGTTGAATAATTTTCACCGTACAAAGTTTGTTGCTCCTTTTAATTAAGGACTTTTACAGATATTACACTCTCTATTTTCTTCCATACAGACATTTTTCAAAGGTAATAATAATAATGCATCAGATTTACACTACCGTTCAAAAGTTTGGGGTCACCCAGACAATTATTTTGTGTTTTCCATGAAAAGTCACACTTATTTACCACCATGAGTTGTAAAATGAATAGAAAATATAATCAAGACATTGACAAGGTTAGAAATAATGATTTGTATTTGAAATAATAATTTTTTCCAGATACTCAACCTGCTCAAAGGAAGGTCAGTTTTATAGCTTCTCTAACCAGCTAAACTGTTTTCAGCTGTGCTAACATGATTGCACAAGGGTTTTCTAATCATCCATTAGCCTTCTGACGCAATGAGCAAACACACTGTACCATTAGAACACTGGAGTGATAGTTGCTGGAAATGGGCCTCTATACACCTATGTAGATATTGCATCAAAACCCAGACATTTGCAGCTAGAATAGTCATTTACCACATTAGCAATGTATATTAGATATTAGAGTGTATTTCTGATTAGTTTAAAGTTATCTTCATTGAAAAAAACAGTGCTTTTCTTTCAAAAATAAGGAAATTTCTAAGTGACCCCAAACTTTTGAACGGTAGTGTATATAGTGCTTTTCATAGACAATGACACTTTACAATGGCTAGATTATTCATTCACTGTAGACAATGGTACACTCCTTGTGTAGCCACAGTTGCCCTGGGGCAGATTGATGTAAACGTGGATGCCAATCCGCTCCAACAGCCTCTCCAACCACTACCAAACATTTATACATATTCGTACCAGTGTCACGGACACTGGAGGCAAGGTGGGTAAAGTATTTTGCCCAGGGACACAACAACAGGATGTCTGGGGAGAGCGGGATTCAAACTGCCAACCTTCTGGTTATTGGACGACCCACTCTACCTTCTGAGCCACTACTGAGGTATATCGCTACTTTCAACTACAACTCCCACAATCCACTGGCAAATCCTATATTTCTTAGCTCACAATCAAGCAAAAATGCCACCATGTGGGCAAAAGATGCAACAACATGTTTGAACTTAACAGGTAAGAACTCCATTATAATCTGCAGAACAAATAAGATCCCCAAACAAATTAAAAAAAAATACTGGGGGTGTTTCATTAAAAACAACATACAGTCCCTCACACCAGTTTACCAAAAACAAAGTCTGAGCCAGTTTCTCTGATACTATCAATGTATAGAGCAGTGAAGCTGTATTTAAACAGCAGTTTTCAGAACTAATCTCATTGTTTCAATGGGAACTGTATAAAGGTTTTTAAAAAAAATAAATTCAAAGACTTATTGGACTGGATAAGATCAAATGGATAGATTAAAAAAACTACAAATATTTGAAATAAAAAAAATTATAATCATCACAGGGGCTGACGTCGCCAAGGTGGTTAAAAATCTCCTTGGTGGCCGGGCCCCGGGGGTGGACGAGATTCGCCCTGAGTACCTCAAGGCCCTGGATGTTGTTGGGCTGTCATGGTTGACACGCCTCTGCAACATTGCGTGGAGGTTGGGGGCAGTGCCTTTGGCATGGCAAACCGGTGTGGTGGTTCCTCTCTTTAAAAAAGGGGACCGGAGGGTGTGCTCCAACTTTAGAGGGATCACACTCCTCAGCCTCCCTGGGAAGGTCTATGCCAAGGTACTGGAGAGGAGAGTCTGGCCGTTGGTCGAACCTCGGATTCAGGAGGAGCAATGTGGTTTTTGTTCTGGCCGTGGCACATCGGACCAGCTCTTTACACTCTCGAGAATTCTTGAGGGTTCGTGGGAGTTTGCCCAACCAGTTTACATGCGTTTTGTGGACTTGGAGAAGACATTTGACCGCGTCCCTTGTGGTTTTTTGTGGGGGGTGCTTCGGGAGTATGGGGCATCAGGCTTGTTGTTACGAGCTATTCGGTCTCTGTACGACGGTTGTGAGAGTTTGGTTCGTATTGCCAACACTCGATCGGACTCATTCCCAGTGAGAGTTGAACTCCGCCAGGGCTGCCCTCTGTCACCGATCCTGTTCATAATTTTTATGGACAGGATTTCTAGGCGCAGCCAGGGAATGGAGGGTGTCATGCTTGGTGACCACAGAATCTCATCTCTGTTGTTTGCAG
The DNA here is from genome assembly GCA_020510985.1 of Pholidichthys leucotaenia. Lineage (NCBI taxonomy): Eukaryota > Metazoa > Chordata > Actinopteri > Cichliformes > Pholidichthyidae > Pholidichthys > Pholidichthys leucotaenia. Next base: position 98,631,567 of record CM035847.1, read on the forward strand.
ATGATGTTGTCCTGTTGGCTTCATCCAGCAATGACCTACAGCTCTTGCTGGGACGGTTTGCCGCTGAGTGTGAAGCGGCTGGGATGAGAATCAGCACCTCCAAGTCCGAGTCCATGGTCCTCAGCCGGAAAAAGGTGGATTGTCCTCTCTGGGTTGGGGACAGGCTCCTGCTGCAAGTGGAGGAGTTTAAGTATCTTGGGGTCTTGTTCACGAGTCAGGGGAAAATGGAGCGAGAGATTGACAGATGGATTGGAGCAGCATCTGCAGTGATGCAGACGTTGTACCGGTCTGTTGTGGTGAAGAGGGAGCTTAGTTCTAAGGCAAAGCTGTCGATTTACCAGTCAATCTACGTTCCTACTCTCACCTATGGTCACGGGCTTTGGCTAATGACCGAAAGAACAAGATCGCGGATACAAGCGGCTGAAATGAGCTTTCTCCGTAGGATTGCTGGACTCACCCTCAGAGATAGGGTGAGGAGCTCAGTCATCCGGAAGAGGCTCAGAGTAGAACCGCTGCTCCTCCACATTGAAAGGAGTCAGTTGAGGTGGTATGGGCATCTGATTAGGATGCCTCCTGGACGCCTCCCACTTGAGGTGTTTCAGGCATGTCCCACTGGGAGGAGACCCCGGGGCAGACCCAGGACTTGGTGGAGAGACTATGTCTCTCAGCTGGTCTGGGAACGCCTTGGCATCCTCTCTGAAGAGCTGGAGCAGGTGGCTGGGGAGAGGGAAGCCTGGGCTTCTCTGCTTGAACTGCTGCCTCCGTGACCTGGACCTCTGGAAAAGCGGTAGAAGATGGATGGATGGATGGATGGATGGATGGAAAAAAAATCATAGTGGCTGAGTGGCTGATTAGAAATTAAGTGTTAACGAGCAGTTGGACAGGTGTACCTAATAAAGTGGCCGGTGAGTGTATGTTAAAAGTGTTTAAATGTGTAAAAAATGAATGATGCTATGAGATTTAGAAAAAAGGACTCCCATAAGAATTTATTAGCCATCCAATATTTCCAATTCCCAGGCTGCGTATTGGTCATAATGCTCAAATCATTAATAATAAAGCTGAACTTCCTCCAGGAGCAGATGCTGTTCTCTCTTCGTTACTTCATCACCAATTCTTCTGAAGACCAGGATGTGCCTGAATGTTAAAACAGGAGCTCAAACTAATCTCTGGACCTTCCCTGTTTAAAAAAAGAGACATAAATAAATATGACATAATGCAAATATGGTACTTACTAAACTAAATACAATAAATTAGTACACAATGAAAGCCATTTCATTTTTTTCCTGTTTTACAAACTGTTGAATTTTCCTAATCTACTGACACTGACTCTGCTCCTGTACCTGTAAATCAGTAGTTAGTAGTTAGTTAAGCCCATAACTCGCCATGGAGCATAGGCCATCGACGACCCCTCGCCATCGCACTCGGTTCTGGGCTGCTCTCTCTACTCCCCTCCAGTTGGTTCCCTGCTGTTTCAGCTTCGCCTCAGTGTCTTGTCTCCAGCTGTTTCAAGGCCAGCCTCTTTTTCTGTTCCCCTGCGGGTTCCAGGTTAGGACTTGGCGTGTGATGCTGGATGCTGGTTTCCTGAAGGCATGTCCAATCCAGTCCCACTTCCTCTGCAGAATCTGTTCTGCTACTGGTTTCTGTCCCGCTCGCTCCCACAGGTCTTCATTCCTGATCTTCTCCGGCCACCTGATGTTAAAGATGCACCTCAGGCATGTGTTAAAGAAAGTCTGGATCTTTGGCTGCATCATCTTTGTCATCCTCCAGGTCCCACAACTGTAGAGTAGAACAGACTTGATGTTAGAGCTGAAGATGCAAAGTTTTGTTCTTGTGCAGATCTCTTTTGATCCCCAGATATTCTTCAGTATGACAAAAGCTGCTCTTGCCTTGCCGATCCTGGCTGTGACATCTCGGTCTTTGGCCCCCTGTCAATTCACCATGCTTCCCAGGTAGACAAAGGACTCCACCTCTCTGATGGGCTCTCCTCCAACTGTGACTAGTGTGTTGGCAGTGGTGTTAATCGTCATCAGCTCGGTCTTCTTCTCATTGATCTGGAGTCCTGTCTCGGCTGATGCATTCTCCAGGTGAGGAGTCTTGTCCTGCATCTGGCTGTGGTTATGTAACAGGAGCACCAGGTCGTCAGCAAAGTCGAGGTCATCCAGCTGCATCCAGAGTGTCCACTGTATCCAGTATTTTGTACCTGCTGTTGTGATCTGAATCCTGATGTAATTGATGACCATGCGGAAGAGGAATGATGACAGCAAGCACCCCTGGCGAACTCTGGTCTTCACCGCCAAGCTCTCTGACTGCTGGCCAGCTGGGATCCGGAAGCTCATGTCCTGGTAGATGCATTGGATGAGGGATATGGTCTTCTCGGGAACTCCATAATGCCTCAACAACTTCCACAGCGTCTCATGGTCCACACTGTTGAAGGCCTTCTCGTAGTCTGTGAAGTTGATATATAGGGGTGAGTTCCACTATAAATCAATGCTAGGTACAAATAAGTTGATTGAAGTTATCTTTTAAAAATAATAATTAAGTTATTGTATTTGTGGCTGAAACTTTACCACAGCAGTCTACGCTTCACATGTACTACACATTTGTTTAAAAAAATAAAATACAGTATACATGTCACAGATTTTTGCTTATGTTTGGTGAGATTTACTCACCTGACATGAAAATATAGAATAATTTATTCTGATTAAGCTCTAAGTATGCTCTGAATATGCACATCATGTTAATACAATCGTGTTTCTGTACATCATGTGATATGTTACAGATTATAAATTACCATGCAAACAATACTGCATTAATATTGTGGATGAGCTCTGTGTAGTTAGTAATGAAACAGACAAAACTGAACAGTTATTGATCATCTGCTGTCACATGGCAAATTTGACATTAAGTTTTATGACAGTGGTTTTTATCAATACATTAAATGTAATATTAGACTGTTACAAATCTAAAGCATGCCAGTTTTGATGGATAATCTATAGATTATATCTAAAGTTATTTTTAACCACCGATTTCTGACGTTAGCATCTTACCAGTTGACTGTGGCTAGTTATCAAGCTAACAACATTACAATATACTTGCCAACCTACTAACAACTTTATTAGTCTAAAACCTAATTTTAAAGGACAGACAACCACTGTAACTACAGTCTCCATCCTCTTAGTAACTTGGAGAAGGCAGAATGCTTCATTCTTATCATTTTATAATTATGTCTTCTTTGATGCTAAATAGCCAATATTAGCACAAGTTACTTACCTTTGTCCACTTTCTGATGCCACTGAACTTTGTGTGGAAGAAACATCTCTCACAGAATGCATCTGGTTTTTGAAAGAGCAGTGTCCTGACAGCAGAATCACCTCTTCCTGGGCTGCTCCACCTCTGGACACCTGAATGGAGGCTCTGATGTTAACCTCTGCTAATCTGTTGCCCTGGCTATTAATGTTTTGTATGCATACATGATGCCTCTTCTCATACATGTCATTATTATTATTATTATTATTATTATTATTATTATTATTACCTTTACAAACCTGGCATGTGGCTACTGGACATCACTTTGAATTAACCACTCAAGTCTGTGCAGGTGTTTAACAGGTAAACAGCACGTAAAGCGAGAGTTGCAGACGTAAAACAGAGTTCTTTCTATCTGCATTTGACTAGTTTTGACTGAGCCTAGGTCCCGGATGTGTGGCACAAAAACCTGAAATATTAAACGGAGTCTGTATGACAAGAAGTGAAACTGAACTCTGATAATGAATTAGGGAGCCAAATTTTTCAAGTAAATGAAATACAGTTTCAGTTTTATTGCAATACACATTCAAACCAATAGATTTAATTTCAAATTAGGTCATTCAGATTCAAATTTTAAAGGCAATTATTCAAACTGATTAATTCAGGTTCAGATTCAGTTATCCGAATTCAAATTTAAAAAATTCAAATTCAATTTCTGCTGGCACAATCCTTATCCCATAGAGGGACCATCCCGGAGTTCCGCTGAACTGCCTCCCTCAGGATCCTACGCCATGTAGAAGAGGTTGAAGATTGCAAGGGGGATCGCAGTAGCATCGCTTCAGAGGGACCAGCCGCCCAACTGCCCTTGGTACCCAGTGGAAGGAACGCTGTGGTGTCAGCCAAAGTGGGAACAGCTGCAGTTTTAGCAGTTGTCGGGTTGAGGCCCTGTCTTGAAGGTGGAGTTGGGAAAACCAAGTTTTCATCCATCGCCAGAGCTGCAAAGCGGTTAGAGATGTCCAAAGGAGGAGAAATGGGCATAAAAGTCAACCAAAAATAGGCAAAAAAGTGTAAAATATAAGTCTAAAAAGCATCTCAGAGCTCAAAACTAGTCGTAAAGATGCTGACGCATGCACAAAAACAAAGCAACTCTGCTGGGCACAGCAGCTTTATCGCCCTGCCTGGGAGTCTGACCCTACATTAAAAGATGGAAGCAGTGGGAAGCAGTGGTTGTGCAATGAGGTGCAATTCACTGTGTGGGTGGGTGTGTTTTAAGTGTGACAATGCATAAAGCAGTTGTTTCATTTAAATGGCCGAGCCTCTGCATTTAGGTTACTGCAGTTCCATACATGTAGGATAGCTTTGTTTTTAAATGCACTGTCTTAGCCTATCATTTTACTAGTTATTTTAGTATATACAATAGTTTGTGTCAAAATATGATCATTTTAAAGCGACAGTACGATATTTCTTCATTTCCCATCTAGCAACATTGCTTGAAATGCAAAACAACTCTTCTGCCCAGACAGTCTTTGGCATGGCACATGATAAACTCGGTGGCATGACTTTATCGTTTGCTGGAGTGTCATTGTCATACTATGTGGACATTTGACCATATATTGCAATTAATTAGACACTGAAATGAGCAATGGCAGGAAATTAATCTCATTAGCTAGCCTTGTGGTAACCAGAAGGTAGCACAAGGCCTGCCAGAGCAGACTGATTTTTTTTTTTTTGTTGGCAAAAGTTTGTTTTATAGGCTGCCTGTGGGTGTGGATAAAACACTAAAAATAAAAAAAGTGGCATAAACTCAGTTCATTTCAATTAACCACTTTACAAAGTTCACAGAGGTTAGCAACAAACACTAGCATCACCATAGAGTTACAGTACAGTGAAATGGACAGGTTCTGACCTACTTTCAAGGGGTAAGACATTTAAAGTTTATGATTTTATATTATCACCAGACTGGAATCAAATGGGTATAAGCAGTGTAGTATTTTTTTTTTGAATATTTCCTACTGGATTATTATATGATGCAGCCCCTCCAGGATTTCGGGGGATGTTTTTATGATTGTTGTGGCCCAAAAAGCCTGAATTGCTGGAGCTTTTTTAAAAAGTTGCAATAAAAGTTGAGATGTTTTTAGATTGTTTTTTACACTAAAAGTTGTGGGAAGAACTACAAATTTTAAAGCAGATGGTTTTTCCCAGTTTACTGCAGTGATATTCTATATAACAATACAAGAAAAGCACAGGATTGTCAAAAATTTCCTATTAAAGTGATTTGTAAATTAAGCAGAAACTTCTGCTGTACAGAAAAACTCTAACCCTAACAGCAAATATAGACTTTAACACAATATCATTACAACAGCTAAATTGCACTGAATGCATGTTAAAGAGTAGAGATTTGTAAATTATTAGCAGCACCTTCATTTGAAAACTCCCTATGGTCTCCAACCACTCGGTACCGAGCGGAGAGGAAAAAATAATTTATTCTGTTAGTATATTTTGTCTATTGCAGTCTGTGTTTTTCTGAAAAAAAAAATACAGAGAATATTCTCTCTCTTTCCGTGCCTACCTGTCTATCTCCTGCACGTCAGTCTTGACGCATACACACTTTCATTGACGGTGGGACGGGGTGTGTGTGTGTGTGTGAGAGTTTGTCGGTCCATAAGGAGATTCACAGCTTCAAAGCTCATTGACAAGATGTAGTAATGATTTTACCTCTGAAGATGTATAAAATGATCAAACACTGGCTGTAGTGTTAGACTTACTCATTTTATTTGTGTTTTATGGCATTTTGTCCTCACACGGCACTCCAGTGACAGGGTGCTTTTGGGGCAGGCAGACGTTTTTCAGCACAAACCCAACGCTTCGTACATGTGGTCAGGATGGAGACATGGCAAGACATCCATCAGCAGGCTGGGAGAGATGGAGGAAGAGACGGTGTTGGAAACCTCGTGGGTAAGTGGTTTTTTTTTTTTAATCACACACTGTTTTTCCTGACGTGTTCCATTCATACTTAATGTAAACACGGATATGAACGCGGTGCAGCGATGTATTTGGTTGGCTAGATTGAGCGTTTGAGCACCAGTCAGACGAATTTGATTGCTGAAATTGGTGGAAGTTGACGAGGATTTGCCAAAATTGCGGGAAACTTGCGGTGATTGGACAAAGTTGCAAGGTCGCACAACAGCTGTGCTGATTGGCTGATTTTGCGTGAATTGACGAGATTGCAACATCACAAAATCCTGGAGGGACTGATTATGCAACAATGACGACTTCCGGTCTGGACACCATGGTGATAGCAGCTTAACGCTGAAGCTCCCAGACCCGAGCCGTGAAAATACCTTGAAAATCAGATTTAACGGATTTTTGGAAGAGTGAAAATCAAAAGACAAAGTCATTATGCCTAAAGGAAAACAGAAGAGATCGACATTTACCAGGCCAAGACACGCATCGGCCGAAGAATCTGACCTGGAGGACATCCCCTCTGAAACGGAGGAGCTGAATGAAGCTAGCAACAAGGTTAGCTTAAAAATGGTACTTCAAGAACTAAGACAATTTCGCCGAGAGTGTTGGGCCGAATTTCGTGAAATTAAAGACGAAATAAAAAGGACAAACAGCAGAGTGGACCAGACTGAGGACCGAATCATGGAAGCAGAGGAAAGAATAAAAGGGCTGGAAGACACCGTGCTGGATTTACTTAAACGACAGTCAAGACTGGAGGCTAAGCTAATCGACCAAGAAGGAAGACTAAGAAGAGACAACATAAGAATTCATGGTCTGAAAGAAGGAGTCGAGGATGGTTTCACCACAATGGCTGCATGCGTGGAATCCATACTGAGAAAGAAGTTGGAAATTCCCCAATCCACCGACTTGAAGATAGAAAGGGCGCACCGTTCATTAGCCCCAAGGCCGTCGGCGGAAGCGCCACCAAGATTGGTGGTGGTGAAGTTCTCCAACTCCAGAATAAAAGAAGAGGTTGTGAGAATGGCTTGGCAGAAAAAAGGATTTATGCACCAAGAGAGAAAAGTTTTTATGGAGCACGACTACGCCCCGGAGGTCCTTAAAAAGCATTGGGAATACAACAACGCTAAAAAGGTACTACGAGAGAAGAAACTGCGCTTTCAGACTCCATTTCCGGCGAAGCCGCGGGTTTTTTACGGAGATGAGACATGTCTCTACAACTTGGCAGAAGAAGCAACCACGGATATGGCGAGAAGAGGGCTCCCGGTAATGGTGTATAGACCCACAGCAGACCCGATCGAAAGAATCAAGGCTCAAATGTGGTCCACACAGAGACCCTCAAAATCCACGAGCCAGCAGCGGGAAACCCAGCGCCAGAGCTATAAGGAAAAACTGAGCGTTTACAGGAGGGAATAACGATATTTTTAGTCAATCTGCGCATCCAACCCCCCTCCTACAAGGTAACAAACATTAAAGGAGATGCAGAATCAGCAAGTATCAAGTGGTAAAACATTTCATGGAACAGACATAATATTAGAAACAAATAAGTATTTAAAAAAAAAAAAACTTGTTAAAATAGAAATGTGACAATGAACCACATGATCTCTCCACACTAACAAATACTGTTTCAACGTGACTGTTTGCTATGATGGTGGTGGGAGGTTGCACACAATTTCATAGGGTATAGGCATAAAAAAAAAAAATAAAAGAAAAGAAAATCATTACAAGTTCGGATTGGGATCTGAAATTCACGTTAAAAACATGGGATAACTTACAGGAGTAAGAGAGGGCCCTCAGCACGTAACAGAGTTTGAGGAATTTCCCTCAGAGCCAACACACCATCAAGGCTCTTCTAAGGTCACTAAAAAGACCTCAGCTCAGAAAGATCTTTTGTCAGTTTTTTGTTTTAAAGTTTTATATACTATGTTCTTAATGTTTTTTTTATGTTTTTTATGTTCTTAATGTTCTTTCAGTTTCTGAGTAGCATAAAAGAGGGCCACCACACTGTTATACTAAATAAGACAACACAATGGAGAAACAGGGTGTAATCAAAATAATCTCATATAATGTAAAAGGGATCCTGAATCTAGTTAAAAGATCCAAGATTCTAGGCAAAATGAAAAAAGACAAAGCAGGAATAATATTTTTACAAGAAACCCGCCTAACAGACGTGGAGCACATTAAACTTAATAGACAAGGGTTTAAAATGATCTCTTCATCTTCATATAAGTCAAGGAGGAAGAGGGGGGTTGCGACATTGATCTCAGCCAAAATTATATTTGAAAAAAAATCAGAACACAAAGATAAAGAAGGGAGATTCAGCATGGTACTTGGTCGGCTGGAGGGAGAAGATATCACCCTGCTGAATGTATATGCACCTCCAGGGGCTAACTGGAAATTTTATAAAAATGTATTTGACCTAATGATAACTAAAGCCCAAGGTTTAGTGATATGTGGTGGAGACTTCACTCTAAGACTGAATCCATACTGGGATACATCAGGTAATTCTCCACATCAAAATAACACTCAAAGTAGAAAAACTCGGATGCTACTAAAAGAAATGGGAATCTGTGACGTGTGGAGGGAATTCAACCCCAGTGTAAAAGATTATACATTTTACTCAACACCACATTCATCATACTCAAGGATTGACTATTTTTTATGTTTAATAGAGACATTGGAAGAGTAAAAACATGCAAAATAGGACTGATGGATCTTTCTGACCACAGTCCGATCTATATGGACTTAAGTATCCAAAAACACACAAATAATACATTTTCTTGGAGGTTAAATTCAAATGTGCTGAAAGGTCCACTGAAAGATGAATTGGAATCAGATATTCTCAGATATTTGGAAGAAAATGATAATGGAGAAGTATCCCCTTTAATACTGTGGGACACATGCAAAGCTGTAATAAGGGGAAAGATTATTGCAAAACTGGCAATCCAAAAGAAACTGAGACAAGAAAAACTAATCACATTAGAGTCAGAACTTAAGAAACTAGAAAAAGAGCACAAAGACAACACTCATTCTAATGACTTGCTCAAAAAATAAATGAGATCTACACAATAGAAATCCAGAAGAAACTTACATTTCTGAAACAAAAATACTATGAAACACGTAGCAAATCGGCAAAATTACTAGCCTATAAATTGAGGAAACAACAAACGGAGAGAGCACTCTACAAAATCAGAGACCCAGTATCAAAGGAAATAAAATTTAGAATTCAGGAAATTCTTAAAAGCTTTGAGAACTACTACAAGAACTTGTACTCCCTCAAAAAACATAAAAACGCATCTGAAGCCTTCCTAAATACATTAAACTTTCCCCAACTTACTGAGTCACAAAATAAAACACTATTGTCAGAAATATAACCTAAAGAATTAGAAAAAGCAATTATGAAACTTAAAGCTAACAAATCCCCAGGAGCAGATGGCTTTACAGCAGAGTGGTACAAAACCTTTAAACAGCAACTATCTCCTCTCCTCCTGAAAACATTTAACTATGTCCTCCACACAGGGGAAATCCCCCCCCTCCTGGAGAGAAGGGGTCATTGCAGTCATACCCAAACCTGAAAAGGATAAGCTAGACTGCTCCAACTACAGACCAATCAGTGTGTTAAATCAGGACTATAAGCGTTTTACCATTATCCTTGCCAAAAGGTTAGAAAATATACTGACAGACTTAATTCATTTAGACCAAACAGGTTTTATAAGACAAAGACAGACACAAGATAACATTAGACACACTTTACACATAATTCATCATATAAAATAATATAATTTAAATTCAGCCATATTGGGATTAGATGCTGAAAAAGCATTTGATTCGGTTGACTGGTCTTTCCTATATAGAATCTTATCCAGTTTCAATTTTCATAACAACTTCATTAGAACTATCCAGGCATTATATAAAAAACCAACAGCTAAAATAAGGGTAACGGTAAATTATCATCATCTTTTGAACTGGAAAGAGGATGTCGTCAGGGCTGCCCCTTGTCTCCACTGCTCTTTGCAATATTCATAGAACCTCTAAGCCAATGGATAAGACAGAATCAAAAAATTCAAGGTATTACACTTGGTCAGAAGGAACATAAAATAGCACTCTTTGCTGATGACATCTTAATATACCTGGGGCAGCCGGACACCTCTTTTCCAGAACTAATCTCAGTTTTTTCAGAGTATGGAGATTTATCGGGGTACCAATTAAACATGCATAAAACCCAAATTTTAACATTCAACTATGACCCAAATCAATATTTACTAAGCAAACTCAAAACTAACTGGGAGATGGAATCTATGAAATATCTGGGGGTCAATATCCCAAAACAACTCAACAAAATTATTACACTAAACTATGATCCACTGATGGCAAAAATAAAATCTGATCTAGCAAGATGGAATAGGATACCATTCTTGGGTACTGCACAAAGGATTGAAGCAATCAAAATGAATATACTTCCACGTCTTCTATACCTTTTCCAAACAATACCGGTAGAACCTCCCAAAAAAACATGGCAAGAACTGGACAGAAGGATCTCAAGATTCATATGGCAGGGCAAGAGACCTAGAATCAGATATAGAACCCTACAGCTAAACAAAGACAAAGGTGGGCTCACGCTGCCAAATATCAGGGACTATTTTAAAGCCGCACAAATTAAAACTTTAGTAGAGATATGTAACCCAGTCTACACTGCACAATGGAAGGAGGTGGAATGCCAAATAACAAGTGACATTCCCCTACAGGTGATAATAGGGAACAATGCCTTACCTAAACTTTTGAATAACACTAACCCGTGGATAGAGACCCCATTAAAAATTTGGTTTAAGATAGTCAGAGAGAATCAAACTAAAGAACCATATCGATTACTGCAATGGACTGCCTATGATCAAGACTTTACTCCTAATAAAACAGACACTAGATTTAAAAAGTGGAAAGACAACAGACTGATAAAATATTGCGATTTTTTTAAAGGGCAAACTTTAAGAAGTTTTGAAGATTTGAAAAAACAAGGTCTAATAAATCAAGACCTTTACAGGTTCTTTCAGCTTAGACACCACATAAACAAAATACTTAAAAAGGAGGATTTGGAAAGGGCCCAGTCAGGTGTTCTGAAGGTTTTCTTAATGGCATATAAAGGGATCCCAGGGATCAGATACATTTCTAAAATATACCAAGGTCTTCAAGACTTAAAAGGAGACAACACATCATATATAAAAGAGAGATGGGAAAAAGAGGGGAATTTCACTTTACAACTGGAAATATGGGAAAAGCTAAATAAACAACAATGGAAAAGTACCTCATCCCTGCAGTGGAGAGAATTTGGATGGAAAAATTTGGTAAGATTTTTCAGAACACCTGTACAAAACAAATTTACTTGTAAGGGGTTGAATTGTTGGCGCTTGTGTGGTGAAGAGACTGCAAATCATTTTCATGTGTTTTGGTCATGCCCAGTTATCCACCAATATTGGACCAATGTACAGACAATATTGGGGAAAATATTCAAAATAACAGTTCCCTTTTCTTTTGTAACTTTGTATTTGGGTTTACTACCGGAATCACTGGAAAGACGAGGAGAAAAATATTTATTCACTGTTTTAATATTGGCAAGTAAAAAAGCTCTAACAAAAAAATGGATGTTGAAGGATTGTCCTACACCTGAAGATTGGATTGACGTGATTCAAGACATTTATTCGATGGAAAAGTTGACTTTCGCACTGAGACAGGACATGGATGGGTTCATGAACTTTTGGCAACCCTGGAACGCATATGTGTCTTCCATTAGATCTAATCTTTGACAAATACCATTTCAATAATGGCACCTCTCTTTGTTCCAATGCTACTCAGATACTCTTTTTTTTTTCCTGCTCTTTTGTTTTTGTTTTTTCTTGTTTTGTTTTTTTTTTGTTTTTTTGTTCTCTTTAATTTCTCTTTTTCTTTCACTTAAAAAAGGGTGTTGTAATAATTATTTTTCCAATGTTGTCAAAAAACAAAAAAAAGGGAACATGTGATGGAAATGTAAACAATGCAATGCTGTAATGACATGTATACCCTTTACAAAAACTTAAAAAAAAAAAAAATGTTAGGCAAGGTTACTCTGCTGCCAACTCTCATTCTTTGGGAGAGGGTCTCACACCATAAACCTTATTTGTCACTCCAAAATAATGAAAATACTGTCAATATGTGGACTTCCTTCAGATTTTTGCACAATAAGAGCTCTCAAGGCAGTACTCTCACATGTTCTAAATGTGTTAAAAAAAACTATGTATTGTATGTGTATTGGACGTGCACACTTACTCCACTCCAAAGCTCCAGTTTCCCCCTGCGATTAATCACAGTTAACTAGTTAATTAGTTGAATTAAAAAATATATCTTTTTAATTAATCATGATTAATTTGGGGAAAAGGTGTGTGCATTTAATTTGTTTTAAAAAATGTTATCGATTCCCAGCACTAATTACACACACACACACACACACACACACACACACACACACACACACACACACACACACACACACACACACACACACACACACACAGAGTGGTGTGAAAAAGTGTTTGCCCTCTTCCTGATTTCTCATTTTTTTTTGTATTGTGACGTTTGCGGGATTCACACAAGAAAGAGGAGCAAGATGGTTGTGATGAACAGGCTTTATTTACACACCACCGACCCCCAACCTACTTCTGAGCACAGAGAGGAGGGGAGGTCAATCTCCCAGACCTCCGTTTCAATCATGGTTACACACACATGATACATCTTGCCCTAATCCTGCTAAACACTGCTGTGTTATTATAACGCAGTTATAATGACACAGCAGTATAACTCAGTAATAACACATTTAATACACACACACAGTAATGTTTTCAACTGGCAAAGCATGCTGGGAAATCCCTGCCCCCCTTAACATGGCCCCGACGTTACACTGCCCTCCCCTGGACTGGTTTCTGTCCCCAGAAAATTCAAAGTCCACTTTCAGAAATCCAACACGAGTCAGCCTGGCACCGGGGCGGCATGCACGGGCCATCCAGTGTCCATTTGAGTCTCGGTCGGAGTATCTGGTTGGGGTAGGGTTCCGGTTTGGCCACCAGCGGGCGGATGGACACATCTGACAGCCTCTGTAGGACCACGCACAGTCCCTTCCCTGGCAGCGGGAGTCCCATGCCCGCTCCGGCCGACTCCCACCGCTACCAGGTCTCCCAGGCAGCCACTGGCCCGCGTCCATGCATCCAGCCCTTGCCGCGCCTGGAAAATGGCCGGATCTTCGTCCTGCTCGCTCCGCTGCTGCACGTCTGCTGCGCCGAGGGCCTCCGTGACGTCACCGAAAGGGAAAGCATCTGCGGGTGGCGGTAGGTCTACGCAGTTCCTCCTCTGGCAGCGGGAGTCCCATGCCCGCTCCGGCCGACTCCCACCCCTGTCAGGTCTCCCAGGCGGCCGCTGGCCCACGTCCATGCGTCCAGCCCTTGCCGCGCCTGGGAAATGGCCGCATCTTCGTCCTGCTCACTCCGCTGCTGCTGCGCTCTGAAGGCCTCTGTGACGTCACCGCCGGGGGGAGCATCTGCAGGAGGCGGCTTTTTCTCCGTCCATGCCACCTCGCTCTAATTTAACGTCGGTGAGGGGCCAGTTTGTCATGCGCTGTGTGCGGGGCAGTACCATGCGATGTACCCTGGCTCTGCGCAGCGGAAGCCCCCTTTCCTCGCGTCGCCACAGCTGTCTCCTTCGCGCTGCCGTGGTCTGCCGTAGCTCCTCCTCCCACTCGCTCTCAGCACGGTGGTTTCCTCCGATGACCAGTCGTTCAGCGCGGCAGCCAACTCGACCTGGGCCAGGTGGTCATCCAACAGGTTCTCGCCGTTGTAGCGGGGAATCTTGGCCCGCTGCTGGACAGATGGGACGGTCATCTCCCGGTCGATCACCGCTCCTAATTGCTCTGGAATCGCCAGCCCGTCCTGCCCTGAAAAGGGCGGAAAATGGGGCTGGTTTGCTCTGCTCAGTCCCGTCGGGTCCGCTGCTCCGTCCATCGCGGCGAGCCTCTCCGGGGGGGCCGGCATCTCAGCTCTACGCTCCGTTCCCAGCCGAGCAATGAACCGCTCCTGCCGTTGGACCTCCGCCTGGGTCCTCATCTTGCTCCATCCCCACTCCTGACACCAGTGTGACGTTTGCGGGATTCACACAAAGAAAGAGGAGCAAGATGGTTGTGATGAACAGGCTTTATTTACACACCACCGACCCCCAACCTACTTCTGAGCACAGAGAGGAGGGGAGGTCAATCTCCCAGACCTCCGTTTCAATCATGGTTACACACACATGATACATCTTGCCCTAATCCTGCTAAACACTGCTGGGTCATTATAACGCAGTTATAATGACACAGCAGTATAACTCAGTAATAACACATTTAATACACACACACAGTAACGTTTTCAACTGGCAAAGCATGCTGGGAAATCCCTGCCCCCCTTAACGTGGCCCCGACGTTACAGTATGTTTGTCACAATTAAATGTTTCAGATTATCAAACAAATTTAAATATTAGACAAAGATAACACAAGTAAACACAAAATGCAGTTTGTAAATGAAGGTGTTTATTATTAAGGGAAAAAAAAATTCCAAACCAACATGGCCTTTGTGAAAAAGTAATTACCCCCCTTCCCCCCGCCCCGTGAAAACATGAATTAAAGCTGAGTTCAATTTCTTTAGCCACATCCAGGCCTGATTACTGCCACACCTGTTCTCAATCAAGAAGTCACTTAAATAGGACCTGCCTGACAAAGTGAAGTAGACCAAAAGATCCTCAAAAGCTAGACATCATGTTGTGATCTAAAGAAATTCAAGAACAAATGAGAAACAAAGTAATTGAGAGCTATCAGTCTGGAAAAGGTTATACAACCATTTCTAAACCTATGGGACTCCAGCAAAACACAGTGACAGCCATTATCCACAAATGGTGAAAACATGGAACAGTAGTGAACCTTCTCAGGAGTGGCTGGCTAACCAAAATTACCCCAAGAGCACAGTGACGACTTATCCAAGAGGTCACAAAAGAGCCCACAGCAACATCCAAAGAACTGCAGGCCTCACTTGTCTCAGTTAAGGTCAGTGTTCATGACTCCACCATAAGAAAGAGACTGGGCAAAAATGGCCTGCATGGCAGAGTTCCGAGATGAAAACCATTGCTGAGCAAAAATAACATAAAGGCTCGTCTCAGTTTTGCCATTAAACATCTTGATGATCTCCAGGACTTTTGGGAAAATATTCTGTGGACTGACGAGACAAAAGTTGAACTTTCTGGAAGGTGTGTCCCATTACATCCAGCGTAAAAGTAACACAGCATTTCAGAAAAGGAACATCATACCACCAGTAAAATATGGTGGTGGTAGTGTGATGGTCTGAAGCTGTTTTGCTGCTTCAGGACCTGGAAGACTTGTTGTGGTAAATGGAACCATGAATTCTGCTGTCTACCAAAAATTCCTGAAGGGGAATGTCCGGCCATCTGTTCATGACCTCAAGCTGAAGCGCACTTGAGTTCTGCAGCAGGACAATAGCCATGCTTACATGGACACAAGTAACTGGATTAAAAGCCTGATTGGAATAAAAATGCTTCATGTAAACACACCAATCTGAATATTCTGACCCAGTCACGCTCATTTGGATCAAAATTTCATTCCGATTGAGACAGGTGGGTTATGCAGATTGTTAATCCGATCGGTGCGCGTATACACACTTATTCTGAAGGTTGGGCAGAAAATAGGCTTACTGTGCATGTCTGTACATCAACCACACGTCGATGTGACATATTTCCGCCTTTACAGCAGCTAGCGGAAGACATGATGGGAGTAAAGCAAAACTGGTCTGTATCGTCCTACTATCTCCCTCTGTTCGTCATATGCAGAAGTATGTACTTGTAGCTTCATTACGGAGACCAGCAGAAGCAAACGTACAGTTTGAATAACACAATACAGGTCCATTTCAAAAAGAGAAAGACACAAAGTGGGTTTTGTTTACACCGGAAGTTGCTTTTTCTTCTACTATTTTCGGAATGTCGAAATGTCGATATGCACATGTCAAAATGATTTAGTCTGTTCAAAAGTGTGATACATGGAAACGCACGTCCTAATCGGATCAGCTTTTTCAGGATCCATGTAAACAGTAAAGTTCTGATCTGAATTGTAATCAGATTGAAGAAATTTTGCCCATGTAACACTGGCTATTGATCCAAAACACACCAGCAAGTCCACCTTTGAATAACAAGAAAAACAAAATGAAGACTTTGACATGGCCTAGTCAAAGTCCTTACCTGAATCCAATTGAGATGCTGTGGCATGACCTTAAAAATGCTCATAACCCTCCAGTGTGGCTGAATTTCAACAATACTGCAAAGATGAGTGGGCCAGAATTCCTCCACAACACTGTAAAAGACTCATTGCCAGTTATCGCAAATGCTTCATTGCAGTTGTTGCTGCTAAGGGTGGACCAACCAGTTATTAGGTTTAGGGGGCAATCACTGTTTCACACAGGGTCATGTAGGTTTGGAATTATTTTCCTTAATAATAAACACCTTCATTTAAAAACTGAATTTTGTGTTTACTTGTGTTATCTTTGTCTAATATTTAAATTTGTTTGATAATCTGAAAAATTTAAGTGTGACAAACATACAAAAAAAATGAGGTATGAGGAAGGGGGCAAACACTTTTTCACACACATATATATATATATATATATATATACATACACACATACAGAGGGGAAAAAATAGTTATTGAACATGCCAACATTTTTCTGATGGAGCCAATGACCTGAGATTGTCACCAGATATCAGTAACAACCCAAGTAATAATGTTGGGTTAGCAGTATCAGGGCCAGAGACACCAACAGACTTGACAAGATTACCAAGAGGGCTGGCTCTGTAATTGGTCTCAGACCAGAGACCTTTGAGACAGTGGTGGAGAGGAGAACACTAAACAAACTGCGATCCATCATGGACAATCCTGATTACCCCCTCCACCACACACTAGACAGACAGCGAAGCACTTTCTCCAGTAGACTACTACAGCTTCGCTGTCGAACGGCCAGGTACAGGAAATCTTTCCTGCCACATGCAATTTCACTGTACAATAATTTACTATGATGTTGTTTTCTGGTCATAACAACGCTGCCACACTGCACCTTACAGACTAACTGGTACCTCACATTTCAACTCTGCTCCTGATAGTCCTTCTTTGTGCAATGGGATGATTCATGTGTTTATATGGGTCATCATATACAGTATTAAGCTATGATGTATACAGTATAGGTTTTATAGTCATGTTAGTTTTACTTTCCACGGGTAATCCCTTTGTCATGTGTGTGTTTCTGTTGTTTGGTTGTCTGCTGTCATGCTGCTGTTACACTGTAATTTCCCAGTTTGGGATCAATAAAGTACATCTATCTATCTAATACATACAGTAGATATAAAAAAGTCTACACGCCCCTGTTCAAATGCCAGGTTTCTGTGATATAAAAAAATGAGACCAAGATAAATCATTTCAAAACCTTTTCCACATTAATGTGACCTATAACCTGTGCAACCCAATTGAAAAACAAACTGAAATCTTTTAAGGGGAAAAATAAAAAAATAAAAAAACTTACAATAACCTGTTTGCATAAATATGCACACCATGTTATAACTGGGGAAGTGGCTGTGTTCAGAATTAACCAATCATATTCAAACTCATGTTAAATGGGAGTCAGCACACACCTGCAACCATTTAAAGTGCCTGATTAACCCCAAATAAAGTTCAGCTGATCTAGTAGGCTTTTCCTGACATTTTTGTAGTCACTTCTTACAGCACAAGCTATGGTCCACAAAGAGCTTCCAAAGCATCAGAGGAATCACATTGTTCAAAGGTATCAGTCAGGAGAAGGGTACAAAAGAATTTACAAGGCATTAAATATAGCATGGAACACAGTGAAGACAGTCATCATCAAGTGGGGAAAATATGGCACAACAGTGACATTACCAAGAATTGGACATCCCTCCAAAATTGATGAAAAGACAAGAAGAAAACTGGTCAGGGAAGCTGCCTAGTGTCATGAATTGCTTCTTAGGGCAGAGAATTTGAGACCCACGCACCAACTGTGAATTTGGATAGTTTATTAACAAAAATAACTAACACAAAGTTCAACTGAACATTCAGAACTCAAAGTATAATGAGTGAGAAAAGGCTTACTTACAGAAATATGCACCAGAACGAGGCAGAGCTCTGGTGGAGACGAAGAGCAGATAAACAGTGGCAAGGAAAAAATGAAAATACAGCCCTTATATAAGGATCAAAACCCATATACATGAAAAACAACAGATGTGGATACCTGAACGGGCAGGAGAAAGCAATCATACAAAATGGAATCAGCTGTGACCGTGACAGGGAGGCGAACCCAACTGACAGCTGACAAGGCATACTCACACAAGCTTCACGCCCCTGACAGCTTTCAACAGAAAAAGGAAACACTAGAGAAATACAGAATAAAAATAGCATACTAAATAAATATAAATAATACAGAAATAAAAATATGACACTAACACGAACAAGAAAATAACAAAAACACATAAACCCAAAAAGCATAATATGCAACAAATGAGCGATGTACAGATGAAGTCATGAGACCAAGTCTGGCAGAAAACTCCAGCACTTGGCTCATGACAGAGCCCCCCTCTCAAGGGGTGGATCCAGACGCTCCAGGGTAACATCAAAAGAAAAAGAAAAAAACCTGTCCCCCGCAGCAAGGCACAACAAACTCACCCAGGGAGGGTGGTGGGGGGAACAGGCTAGGAGGGAATGAAACAAAACCCCGCTCAGGACTCACACCAGTCAGACCCTAAACCCCCCAAAGCCTGGACCGAGGAGCTGAACAGTTCAGGCGGGTGACCAGAGTCCCAGGCCCGCCAGATAGTATGATAATAAGAGTCGGGTGGCCTCCCAGAGAACATGGGCCACCCAACTCTGCAGTTCAGTCTGTCGGGCGGCCTGCCAGAGTTCTTTAGCCACCCAAACAGCAGGAGTGGCCCAGGAGGCGGCCGCCCGACAGGAAAGGGCAAATAGTGAACAGGCAAAAGGAGTCGAGGGAACCACGACGGCATTAGGCAGCAAAGGAGAGGGGACCACAATGGTGTCTTGTGGAGGAGGAGGGAGCACAATGCCCTTGATCAAGCCAGCAGCACCTTCGGTGGTCCCGGATTGGGATAAGGCTGCACCAATGGCGGCTCCGAACTGGAGCGGGGTTGCACCCACAGTGGTCCCAGGCTGGGACACGGCTGCACCTGCGGTGGTCCTGGATAGGGACAAGGCTGCAACAGTGGTGGTTCTGGACTGGAGTGAGGTTGCACCCACAGTGGTCCCAGGCTGGAACATGGTAGCACCCGCGGTGGCTTTGGGCTGAAGTGGAGCTGCACCCCCGGTGGCTCCGGGCTGGAGTGTTGCTGCACCCCCGGTGGTTCCGGGCTGGAGCGGAGCTGCACCCCCGGTGGCTCCGGGCTGGAGCAGAGCTGCACCCCCGGTGGCTCCGGGCTGGAGCAGAGCTGCACCCATGGTGGGCCCAGACTGGGCCACGGCTGCACCCACGGTGGACCTGGACTGGATCAATGCTGCACCCTTGAAGGCCCCGAGCTGGAATGGGATGCCCACAACGACCTCAGCAGGAGAATGTGCAGCACCCACGGGGGTCCTGGGCTGGGACAGAGCATCCACGATTGCCTCAGCAGGGGTAGCTGCACCCACGGAGGCCCCGGGCTGGGACAGAGCACCTGCGATGACCTCAGCGGGGTGAGCTGGACCTACGATGACCCCAGATGGTGAGCCTGGACCCATGGAGACTTCTGGCTCAGGTGGATCTTCCTCGGTGACCCTGGGAGAAGGCTCAGGGTCACCGGCAGTGGCAGAGCCCGGCGGGGTGAGCTCAGGTGCAGCTGACGGCTGCACTTAGCTCTCCTCCCCAAGAGCCAGACAAGACCTCTCCAATATAGAAACAACAGAAACAGAAGAGGGCACTTGACTGAACTTGAGCTCCACCTCCGTCCAGGACTCCGTCGATCCAGGTGACAATTTCTTGGGTCCAGTCCTTTTGAGAGCCAGCTCCAGCTCTTCTGCGATGACCCCTACAGCAGGCTTGGTGGTAGGCTTGGTCTTCAGACTCCCAGGTGAAGTGACCCACGCCGGTGGCTTGTCCAGCGTGGTGGCTAGGGGTCCACTTCCTGGAGGCGCTGGATCCGGTGTAGCTGAGGTCCGGGGACGCTCCATCGTAGGTGACGGCATCAGCTCGGTATCAGCGCTCTCTCCACCCAGACTGTGGCTGTGGGGCTAGGGCCAGGTCCTCCAAGGCCGCAGGCTCCTTCATCGTCCGGTGGCTCGGCAGGCACTCGGGGAAATTGGGAAGAGACACGGAGAGAGCAGGTAAAAAGCTTGCAGCTGCAGCAGGCGGTGAGAGCTCAGAGGACAGTATTAACTGAGTCTCACCACTGGGAATCAGTCAAGGTAATTCATGTTTAGGTGACTGAAAATGAAAACACACTTGCCTGTTTTCTCGGGGCGTGGTGTTTTCTGCTGCAGTGAGTGTGGCGTTGTCCCTCTCCATGACTACAGTAGACGTTGGCCCCTCAGAGGATTGTGGAGGAGCAGCCCCAGAGGAAATGGAGGCAACGGAGTCGGGGGAAAAACAATTGACCTCTCGGCAGTGGGAGAGAGCGCTGGGGAGAAGCAGGGGACAGCAGCTGCAGAGCAGGGAGGTCTTGATTCAGCTGGAGACAAAGGACTCTGTACAGCTGAGGGAGGCTTCTGACTGGGTGTGGGATGAGCTGCAGGCTGAGAGGTAGTGTTCTTCCGCCGGGATCAGTGGCAAAGAGCAGGAGGTAGAGGCGTAGGCTTATCATGTGGAGGAAGAGGCTCCGGAGTCAGGGGGCGTTCGATCTTCAACTCCAACTCTGGTTCCCTTAGGGAGAACTCCTCTAATTGATGAACCAAATCTGGGAGGAGCCATGGTTTAATCTCCAGGAGGAGGTTGGTCTCTGCCAAAAGAACCTGAACTATCAGCGAGGGGCACTAACGAAAACCACTGCTGAGCAAAAAGAACATAAAGGCTTGTCTCAGTTTTGCCAGAAAACATCTTGATGATCCACAAGACTTTTGAGAAAATACCAAAATTACCCCAAGAGCACAGCGACGACTCATCCAAGAGGTCATAAAAGACCCCACAACAACATCCAAAGAACTGTAGGCCTCACTTGTCTCAGTTAAGGTCAGTGTACATGACTCCACCATAAGAAAGAGACTGGGAAAAAATGGCCTGCATGGCAGAGTTCCAAAATGAAAACCACTGCTGAGCAAAAAGAACATAAAGGCTCGTCTCAATTTTGCCAGAAAACATCTTGATGATCCCCAAGACTTTTCGGAAAATATTCTGTGGACTGACAAGACAAAAGTCTTGAACTTTTTGGAAGGTGTGTGTCCCATTACCATCTGGTGTAAAAGTAACACAGCATTTCAGAAAAGGAACCTCATACCAACAGTAAAATATGGTGGTGGTACTGTGATGGTCTGGGGCTGTTTTGCTGCTTCAGTACCTGGAAGACTTGCTGTGGTAAATGGAACCATGAATTCTGCTGTCTTCCAAAAATTCCTGAAGGAGAATGTCCGGCCATCTGTTCGTGACCTCAAGCTTAAGCACATTTGGGTTCTGCAGCAGGACAATGATCCAAAACACACCAGCAAGTACACCTCTGAATGGCTTAAGAAAAACAAAATGAAGACTTTGGAGTGGCCTAGTCAAAGTCCTGACTTGAATCCGATTAAGATGCTGTGACATGACTTTAAAAAGGCGATTCATGCTCGAAAACCCTCTGATGTGGCTGAATTACAACAATTCTGCAAAGATGAATGGGTCAAAATTCCTCCACAGCACTGTAAAAGACTCATTGCCAGTTATCACAAATGCTTGATTGCAGTTGTTGCTGCTAAGGGTAGCCCAACCAGTTATTAGGTTTAGGGGGCAATCACTTCTTCACACAGGGCCATGCAGGTTTGGATTTTTTTCCCCTTAATAATAAACACCTTTATTTAAAAACTGCATTTTGTGTTTACTTGTTTTATCTTTGTCTAATATTTAAATTTGTTTGATGATCTGAAACATTTAATTGTGACAAACATCCAAAAAAATGAGAAATCAGAAAGGGGCAAACACTTTTTTACACCACTGTATATAATATTACGGACATTTTATTAGTTTTGAATTGTTGAATCATTTGTGGGTTTGTTTTTTTTGCAGGGGATGGGCGGGTAGTTTCGTGCCTTTGCAGTGTTATTTTTCTACCACTAGGCTGTGCTGCTCCACAAACCTTTCTTTTGCCAGTACGGATTACTGGTTGCCTTGGAAACAACAGTCATTTTTCTTAACATTTTCTTCATCTGTGGAATAAGGCTTTAGGCTGTGTGTCCACCAAACATGCTTTTTTTCCACTCAGGGTGACTATTTTCTATTTATTCTCTCTGTAGTCCCACGTTTACAGCGCTGGGTGCCCTTGGCACTGAAACGCTCTTGGTGGTGGCCGCTTTTTGTCTCGGCGCTCAGGGCACTCAGAGTTGAAAAAAGTTCAGCTTTTCAGACTGCAACTGAGCTCGTCAAAGTCAGACCTTTCTAAGTAGCCAATCAGAATTAAGGAAGGGTGGGAAATAGGATGCTGGTACAGTCTGTACTCAGACTCCTGCTTTCCGTGTAATCATATTTTGCTTCCAGAGCTGCTAACAATATTAGAATACGTTTCCTGTCCATTGTTATTTAGAGACTGCTATTAAAAATAAGTAGAAATTCTGACAGTAGGAAAAGCGGAAGTGCTGAGCTGTGACAGACACGCTGTTGCTGGGATACTGGGCACAGACTTTTTTTTCCCCAGAGTGCAGCGCACAAGTGCTGAACAAAAGATGTTCAGGGTAGTCAGACAACAAAAAACGCGTTTGGTGGACACTTAGGCTGCGTGCCATCTCCCAAAAATGCAGCCAGAAATAAAAAAAATTCTCATTGAGAAATTTACTGTTCGGGTGGATTCCAGACACCCCAGAACAGACAAAAGAAAAACAACAGGCCGGGAGGGAGGGGGGAACGAAGGTCTGGAGGGAAAAAGTCCACATAAAACAAACCAAACCAGTCCATCGGGTGGTCGGCCAGAGTCCAGGGACCACCACCCAGGGAAGAATAGCGTGTCAGAAGGCCGACCAGAGTCCAACAACCCCCAAACAAGAGAACAGGGTGGGTGGGTCTACCAACTAGAGTCCAAGGACCCCCCCAACCAAAGAGCAGAGTGGATCAGGAGGCCACCCTGAGTCAGTGGCCCCCCAGACCAACAAACACGGCGGGTCTGGTGGCCTTCCAGAGTCCATAGACCACCAGACAGAAAAACGTGGTACTGCAGGAGCTTTCAGCTCAGCCGACAGCAGTGGAGGAATCTTGAGCTCAGAAGCCAGTGGCTGGGGAGTGCTGACCTCAGACGGCGAAGACTGAAGAGTGGCAACCTTGGACGAACCAGGTGAAGAAGCCTGCTCGGGCGAACAAGGTGGACCGGCCTGCTCGAACCATGAAGGTGGAGCATGCTGCTCGGATGATGAAGATTGAGTGTGCTGCTCGGATGACGACGAAGAAGGCTGATGAACGGTGAACCCAGATGATAATAGAGGCTGGCGAGCGGTGTGTTCGGGAGCCTGGAACTCCATCCCCGCTACAGACACCTCAGACGGGGAGGAAAAAACACAGGTGGGTGTCGGGTCAATACAGGTACCAACAGTGGAGCCCGGCGGAAGAAGGCCAAAAGCAGATGGGAGCTGCAACTTGGTTCCCCCGCTAGGAGTAAGGCAAGACTTCTTAAGTATAGATGTTAAAAATACTAAAAAAAAAAAAGTACTTGCCTCAACTCCCGCTCCATTGCTGGCAAGGACCCTGGTGGTTCAGCTGATCCAGCGATGACAGCCTTAGGAGCGGATGTGACGGCCTCAGGAGACGCCAGTGGAACAGCAGATGAGACAGTCAGGAGCTCAGCAGTGGGCGCTGGTGCCATAGAGGAGAGGAGGACAGCAGCAGCAGACGATGGGAGGGAAGGAGCTCACGGGACAGCCAAGGAAGAGCTCTGGAGCGAAGAGGAGGCTGCTGCTGAAATTCTCTGAAGCGGTGAATTAGCTGCTGCTAGGGGAGAGGCGTCTGATTCCTGCTCCGCTGCCGCTAGGATGACCAAAGGGGAACCAGGTGAAATGCTCCATGTGGCGGTAGAGTTCATCTGGTGGGGAGCAGCCGGGAGGCGGCGAGGGGCTGCCGTCGGTGAACAGCAAGGAGCAGAGGCTTGAGCTGGCGGAAGAGAGAGTGGAGGTACCGGAGCTGGAGAGAGGCAAGAAGCAGAAGGCATCTGCACCAGGGGAAGCTTCATCGCCGGCACAAGTACAGATGAGGGAGAGCTTCTCACAAGCCTGCAGAGCATATACTGGAGGTTGGGAACCGAGATGAGGAGCCCGGTGAGTCCTGGGTAGTTCCACAGGCTGGGGTATGCCTCTATCACCTCCACTGTTCCATCCAGGAATTGTAGGGCCGCCTTGGGAGTGTGGGAAGTGCAGGCGTCTGAAATTAAATCCTCAATGAGCTGCGCTGCCCAACACTCGTCCTCGTCCAAGCCATACAACTTAAAATCCATGCCTGAAAAGTCCTTTGGTGGCATTATTCTGTCTGAAGGCAACCTCCGGCAGACAGGAAAAATTATCCTTCAGGTGGGTAGGACTTTAAGTGCAAAAAAAAAAGAAATTATTAAAAAGTTAAAATAACTCAATTCAGCACTGGGGCTGAGAACCAATGGAGCAGATTTAGTTACAGACACTCACAGATGATGAACACAGAATGGAGGGAAGTTCTGTAATAATGCCAGAAATAGCTGAGAGACACACCAACATATACTGTAAAGGGTAACTGATAATGAACAGGTGGGGACAAATCAAGAGGTAATTGATTACACCCAACAGGCTACAGGTACAGGAAAACAATGGGAACTGGGAGCAATAGGTAAACCAATATACAGTACACACGAGACCCAAAACCAGACAAAGGATAAAACGGGCAAATAATGGTCCAGGAAAACATAATGACATCAAAAAATGAACTAGAGTGGGGGCATGGTGCCCAGATCATAAGAGATATGGTCACAATTGCTCCCTCTGTTACTGAATAATAATGTATCATTGCCAGAGAACAATTTTAAGAACACTACAATTTCACAGTGAGATCATCTTTTGACCTTTATAGTCATTTCAGACAAGTGACTCAGTTGAATCAGTTCTTCCTTTATTTTATGCTACATTTGACTGAAATACACCTGCATCTCAATAAATTAGAATATCATCAAAAAATTAATTTATTTCAGTAATTAAATTTAAAAAGTTAAACTCATATACTTTGTAGATTCATTACGCACAAAGTGAAATACAACGGGGAAAGTAAGTATTCAACATGTCAACATTTTTGTCATTAAACCTATTTCTAATGGAGCCATTGACCTGAGATTTTCACCAGATATCAGAAACAACCCAAGTAATCCATACATGCAAAGAATCAAGGCAGTTGTGTCCACAAAACAACTTCATTAAATACTATAACTTGTATGTCACTGTATGTTGTGTTTATTTTAATTTTGATGCTTATGGCTTACAGTTAATGAAAACCCAAAATTCAGATTCTCAAAAAAAAAGAATATTTCATAAAAAACAATTTAAAAAATATATATTTTTTTTAGAAATGTTGGCCTACTGAAAAGTATGTCCATGTACGCACGCAATACTTGGTTTGGCTCCCTTTTGCTTGTATTCCTGCATCACAGCAGTGTGGCATGGAGGTGCTCAACCTGTGGTACTGCTGAGGTGTTGTGAAGGCCCAGGTTGCTTTGATAGTGGCGTTCAGCTCATCTACATTGTTGGGTCTGATGTCTCTCATCTTCCTAGGCAGGTGCCAAGTCCTGCTGGAAAATGAAACCAGTATCTCCATAAAGCTTGTTAGCAGAGGGAAGCATCAGGTGCTCTAAAATGTCCTGGTAGATGGCTGCGCTGACTTTGGACTTCATAAAACACAGTGGACCAACACCAGCAGATGACATGACTCCCCAAATCACCACTGACTAGAGAAACTTCACACTGGACCACAAGCAACCTGGATTTTGTGCTTCTCCACTCTTCCTCCAGACTGTGGGACCTCGATTTCCAAATGACAGGACTTGGCACCTGATTTGGGGAGCTATTCATCTGCTGGTGTTGGTCCACTATGTTTTCTCAA
The DNA here is from genome assembly GCA_020510985.1 of Pholidichthys leucotaenia. NCBI lineage: Eukaryota > Metazoa > Chordata > Actinopteri > Cichliformes > Pholidichthyidae > Pholidichthys > Pholidichthys leucotaenia. The sequence continues at coordinate 98,658,089 of CM035847.1, forward strand.
GGTCCATAGTCAGCGCAGCCATCTACCAGGAAATTTTAGAGCACTTCATGCTTTCCTCTGTTGACAAGTTTTATGGACATGCCGATTTCAACTTCCAGAAGGACTTGGCACCTGCCCACACTGCCAAAAGTACCAGTACCTGGTTCAGTGACCATAGTATCATTGTCATGATTCAGACCGGGATCAGATTCAAATACAGAGCAGCCAGAACAATCACACAGACTCCAGTAAAAAGTGTCATAATTTTATTGAACAAAAACAGAAAACCAAAATGCAAAACTAAAGGAAAAGTGAAACACAAAAATGCCAACTTAAATTTCAGCCGAGACAGGAGCCCCCTGGAGCACACGTAGCCTACGGGAGATAGTAGACAGAGACGATAAGGGACAGATTCTCCGATGGGAGAATAATGCAGGAAAGAACACTTACAGTCAGAGCAGTGGAGTCTGGCAGGGAACTCCAACATAGACCGGGGCAGGTGGAAGGCAGGACCTGGGTGGACGTGATGATCTTCCTGGTCAGGCAAGCGTGATCAGCTCCGGGAGACACACCTGCGGGTGGCAGCATCCTGAGGACAGGAGACGAACAGAAGGTAAATAAGGAGAGACAAGATAACGAGAGAAAACTTTAGACAAAGTTGACACTGCAAACTCAGATGATCCAGCGGTGAGCTCCCCTAATGCTGGGCCTTAAATACACTGGCTCATCAGGAGCAGCAGGTGGATAATCACGCAGGTGTGCTCATCACCAGAGCGGGAAACCAGAGACAGGAGGGGAGGAGGAGCACGCTTGCCAGACCATTACAGTGCCCCGCCCCCCAAGGGACGCCTCCCGGCGTCCCACTGGGACGACATCAATGGGTGCGATGAAAAGCCCGGATCATCCGCTTATCCAAGACCATGACCTCTCCTCCGGACCATATCCTTCACAGTGGACGAGGTTTTGACATCCTCGCCCTCGACGGCGCACGTCCAGGATCTTCTCCACTGTGTACATAGTATGGCCGTCGATGATCTGGGAGCAGAGTGTGGTCCGGAGGCGGGCATATGGGACTGGCGGAGAGGGGCTTAATTCGGGAGACATGGAATGTGGGATATATACGCATAGAGGGTGGCAAGTCCAACCGTATGGTGACATCGTTGACCACCTGCTTGATGGTAAAGGGACCCAGAAAGTGGGGGGACAACTTCCTGGATTCGGTCTTAAGCGGGATCTGGTTGGTGGACAGTTAAACCCTCTGTCCTATTGTGTACTTTGGCGCCGGCACCCATCTGCGGTCTGCGTACTGCCTGTTGCGCTCCGCTGAGCGGAGGAAGGCAGCCCTCGTGGCCCTCCACAGATGGCAACACCGTCACGCATGGGCCTCCACGAAAGGGAGGGCGAGGCCCCTCTCTGGCATTGGCAACAATTGTGGCGTGTAACCCATCGATGCCTCAAATGGTGTAAGCCCAGTGGAAGAGGAGATCACCGAGTTCAATGCGTATTTGACCCAGGTCAAGTGGGCGCTCCAGGTGGTGGGGTTGGAGGATGCTACACACCTTAGGGTGGCCTCCAGAGACTGATTGACAAGCTCAGTCTGACCATTACTCTGCGGGTGATAACCTGACGTCAGACTGGCGGACAAACCCAAACAGCGACAGAATGCCTTCCATACCTGGGATGTGAACTGGGGACCCTGGTCTGAGATGATGTGGATGGGAATAACATGCAACCGGATGACATGCTGCATGAGCAGGTTGGCCGTCTCCATGGCAGATGGTAATTTGGGGAGGGGAACGAGGTGGACGGCCTTGGAGAAGCGGTCGACAATGGTGAGGATGATGGTATTCTCCTGGGATGGAGGGAAGCCCGTGACAAAGTCCAAAGAGATGTGTGACCAAGGGCGACCAGGCACCAGGAGGGGATGGAGGAGACCCGCAGGAGGGGAGGGGTCAAATTTATTTGTGGAGCAGATGTGACAAGCTTTGACGTACTCCCGCACATCCCTTGCTAGTGTGGGCCACCAAAACATTCTGCGTAACAAGTCAGTGGTACTAGAGATGCTTGGGTGACAGGCAAAAAAGCTGATATGCCCCCACTGGATAACTTCTCCTCATAACGCCGCGGGGACATACAGCCGGTCCGGGGGGCCTCCCTCCAGGACGGGTTCTAATTACTGCGCCTGCCGGACCCTCTGCTCAATTTTCCACTGGAGTGTTCTGAGAAAGCAGGAGGGGGGGAGAATAGTCTCTGGGGTTGACGTAGCAGCTCCAGAGGAGGAGATGGAGGAGGAGGAATCAGGAGAGAACTGATGTGAGAGAGCATCGGCCTTGGCATTACGGGACCCTGGTCTGCACGAGATGGATAGATTGAACCTGTTAAAGAACAGGACCCACCGAGCCTGCCATGAATTCAACTGTCTGGCCGACAGAAGATATTCTAAATTTTTATGGTCGGTCCAGACAATGACCAGTTGGCTAGCTCCCTCCAACAAGTGTCTCCATTCGTCCAGCGCCAGCTTAATGGCCAACAGTTCTCAGTCCCCAACAGCATAATTCCTCTCGGCTGGCGTTAACCGTTGAGAGAAATACGCGCATGGGTGGAGCTTCTGATTGGAGGATGAGTGCTTGGAGAGGACAGTGCCCACCTCCGAATCAGAAGCATTCACCTTGACCACAAACTGCAACGCGGGATCCACCTGCGCCAAAACACGCGTGTTGGTGAATAGGCCTTTTAGGGTCACAAAAGCTTGTTCAGTGGCCTCGGACCACTTGAACGGGCTTTTGGTCAACGTCAACTGTGTGAGCCGTTAAGCCACCCTACTGTAATCTCGAATAAATCAGCGGTAGAAGTTAGCAAAGCCCAGGAAGCCTTGCAGATCCTTCCTGGACTGGGGGGTAGGCCAGTCTACTACGACTTTAATTTTAGCTGGATCAGCCTTTACCGTGCCCTCAGTGATAATGAACCCCAGAAACGAAGTTGAGCGAGTGGAAAATTCACACTTCTCAGCTTTTACAAAAAGCTGGTTCTCCAGCAACCGCTACAGGACAGACCGGACGTAAACTACATGCTCCTCCAGGGTGTGAGAAAAAAAAAATCAAAATATCGTCCAAATACACAAACACAAACTGGTTCACCAAGTCTCGTAGGACGTCTTAATAGCCGCTGGAAGACAGCAGGGGCATTGGTCAGCCCGAATGGCATGACCAGTGACCAGATATTCAAAATGGCCCAAAGGTGTCTTCAATGCCGTCTTCCACTTGTCCCCCTCCCGAATGTGAACTAAACGATACGCGTTGCGGAGGTTGAGCTTGGTGAAAAAACGCGCCCGTTGGAGTAACTCAACTGATAAGTGGCAGTGGATACTTATCCTTCTGGGTTGTCGCGTTAAGCTCGCGGTAATCAACACGTGGCCGCAGTGACCCATCCTTTTTCCCTACAAAAAAGAACCCTGCGCCGAGTGGAGCGGACGATGGGTGGATTATGCCGGCGCTTAGTGCATCTTTTATGTAGGTCTCCATTGCCTCCCTCTGTGGCCCAGATAAACTGTAGAGCCGGCTGGATGGCAGCCGCATGCCCGGGAGGAGGTCAATAGCACAATTGTAACCCTGATGAGGTGGTAAAGATAGGGCTCTGGACTTGCTAAAGACCTCCCCTAAGTCATGATAAACCTCGGGCCCAAAGCTGAGATCTACCGGCTCAGCCGAAGGGGAGGAGAGCGGGAGCAAAGGAGAGCATGCGGCCGACTAGAGACACGACATGAGACAGAAAGGGCTCCAGGACGAAATGTAGCCTTGGCTCCAGTTAATGATGGGATTATGCATACGGAGCCACAGATACACCAGGATCACGAAGGTGTTAGATTGAGGCAGGACGTAAAACTGAATAGCCTCGTGGTGGTTACCGGACAGAATGACCGAAATGGGCTGTCTGCTCGGTAACCGCCGCGGTGGTGCTGCCCGAAACCACCGAGACCGATAAAGGTGTCAGAACTTTCCTGGTGGGTAACTAATTTCGGCACTAAGACCTTCGATCCATCCATCCATTCATCCATCTTCTACCACTTTTCCGGAGATCCGGGTCACGGAGGCAGCAGTTCAAGCAGAGAAGCCCAGACTTCCCTCTCCCCAGCCACCTGCTCCAGCTCTTCAGAGAGGATACCAAAGCGTTCCCAGACCAGCTGGGAGACATAGTCTCTCCACCGAGTCCTGGGTCTGCCCTGGGGTCTCCTCCCAGTGGGACGTGCCCAAAACACCTCAGGTGGGAGGCGTCCAGGAGGCATCCTAATCAGATGCCCATACCCTGCACTAAGACCTGTTGAATAAAATTTTGCTCCGCTCCTGAATCAACCAGGGCGGAGGTTTTGAACTCGGCCCCCGGTAACTGGATCAGGGCTGAAAGTTCAAAACGGTTGGAAGGATTTTGTGAAGACCCTCCCGCCGGACCCCCCACGGCTACTGACAGGCCGGATCTTTTTGGCCTCTCGGGACATTTTGAAATAGCATGACCTGGGACCCCACAATAAAAACACGCCCTTTCCCTTACTCGATGGTGACACTATTCCAGAGTCACACGGGACCTACCAAGTGCCATTGGCTCGGAGGAGGCCGGCGGAGTAGCACCAAGGGGCGGGGCGACCGGTCGGGAGGAAAGTAGAGAGGCGGCTGCCTTCCACTCCTTCGCTTGCTCCCTAAACTGGTTGTCGAGGGCCGCAGCCTGCAAGATGAGCTCATCCATGGAGGAGGGAATCATACAGATAGCCAACTTGTCACGGAGCTGCAAAATCAGACTCGAAAGAAATGCGCTATGCAACGCAGCATCGTTCCAGCCGGAATCTGCCGCAAAGACCCGGAACTCGGTAGACAAATCAGCCACTGACCGATCCCCCTGCCGGAGCCCCATGAGTGGGTTAACAATATTCCCCTCACTGGTCAAATGCCCTGGAGAACTCCCGCACGAACTGCTCAAGTGAATAAAGGGCTCCAACTGGGCTGCTCAAGATGGACTAAGCCCACTCGAGAGCCCAGCCCCGCAACAACAAGGTTACAAAGTGAATCTTGGCTGTATCATCCCTATACTCCCCCTCCACCTGCAGAAGATATAACCAACATTGGCGCAGGAACCCCCTGCAACCCCCCCCACCTCCCCCCCATAGGGGGCAGGTGTGGGAACAGAGATGTCCCTGCCGAAAACAGAAGCTGCTGAGGCAGCAGATGCAGAGGGAGGCACCACACCAGGAAACCAACACAGGTGCTCAGTAACAGTTGCCAGTTGCTAAATGATAGTTTGTAATTGCTCAGATAAGAAAGCAACCTGGAGCTCCATGCCACCCAAACGTCTGAGTGCTGAGTGTTTGCCTGGCGAAGTGCTCGTTGAGCTTTGATTCTGGCTGGATCGTTCTGTCATGATTCAGACCGGGATCAGACTCAAACGCAGAGCAGCCAGAACGATCACACAGACTCCAATAAAAAGTTTCACAATTTTATTGAACAAAACCAAAAAACCAAAAAGCAAAACTAAAGGAAAAGTGAAACACAAAAATGCCAACTTAAATTTCAGCCAAGGCAGGAACCCCCTGGAGCACACGTAGCCTACGGGAGATAGTAGACAGAGACGACGATAAGGGACAGATTCTCCGATGGGAGAATAATGCAGGAAAGAACACTTTCAGTCAGAGCAGTGGAGTCTGGAAGGGAACTCCAACATGGACCGGGGCAGGTGGAAGGCAGGACCTGGGTGGACGTGATTGATCTTCCTGGTCAGGTGAACGTGATTAGCTCTGGGAGACACACCTGGGGGTGGCAGCATCCTGAGGACAGGAGACACACAGAAGGTAAATACAGACAAGATAAAGAGAGAAAACTTCAGGAGCAGCAGGTGGATAATCATGCAGGTGTGCTCATCACCAGAGCGGGAAACCAGGAACAGGAGGGGAGGGGTAGCACGCTTACCAGACCATTAAAATCTCTGTGCTTGACTGACCAGCAAATTCACCCAACCTAAACCCCATAGAGCAGCGGTGTCCAATCATGTGCCATGGAGGGCCAAGATCCTGCAGATTTTCTCTTCTACCCAGTCTCTTCAGCAGGTGTTTTCACTTATCAGCAATCAGTAGGAAGAAATTCAGTGGAATCTGCTGTTGAAGACACTGGTTGGAGGTAAAGCCTGCAGGGTCTTGGCCCTCCATGGCACATGATTGGACACCCCTGCCATAGATAATCTATGGTATACTGTCAAGAGGAAGACGAGAGACACCAGACCCAACAAAGTAGACAAAGCAACCTGGGCTTCCATAACACCTCAGCAGTGCCACCGGCTGATCACCTCTATGCCATGCCACTTTGATGCAGTAATTCATGCAAAAGGAGCCCCGACCAAGTATTGAGTGTGTACATGGACATACTTTTCAGTTGGCCAAGATTTGTATTTAAAATCCATTTTTTAATTGATCTTATGTAATATTCACATTTTTTGAGAAACTGAATTTTGGATTTTCATAAGCTACTGTATAAGCCATAATCATTATTAAAATTAAAAGAAATAAATGCTTGAACTATATCACTCTGTGTGATATAATTCTATATAATATGAGTTTAACTTTCTGAATTGAATTACCAAAATAAATATTTTTTTATGATATTCTAATTTATTGAGATGCACCTGTATTCTGATATTGTCTGAAGACAGAGTTGAAGAGGAATTGACCCTAACCATGTAGAACACATGCAGTGGTGTGAAAAAGTGTTTGCCCTCTTCCTGATTTCTCATTTTTTTTGTATGTTTGTCACATTTAAATGATTCAGATCATCAAACAAATTTAAATATTACACAAAGATAACACAAGTAAACACAAAATTCAGTTTTTAAATAAAGGTGTTTATTATTAAGGGTTGAAAAAAAAAATCCAAACCTACATGGCCCTGTGTGAAAAAGTGTTTGCCCCCCTGTTAAAACATAAATTGACTATGGTTTATCACATCTTTGGAAAGCTGAGTTCAATTTCTCTAGCCACACACAGGTCTGATGACTGCCACACCTGTTCTCAATCAATAAATCACTTAAATAGGACCTGCCTGACAAAGTGAAGTAGACCAAAAGATCCTCAAAAGCTAGACATCAGGCTGCGATCCAAAAAACATCAGGAACAAATGAGAAACAAAGTAATTGGGATCTATCAGTCTGGCAAAGGTTATAAAGCCGTTTCTAAAGTTTTGGGACTCCAGCAAAACACAGTGAGAGCCATTATCCACAAATGGTGAAAACATGGAACAGTGGTGAACCTTCCCAGGAGTGGCCGGCCGACCAAAATTACCCCAAGAGCACAGCGACGACTCATCCAAGAGGTCATAAAAGACCCCACAACAACATCCAAAGAACTGTAGGCGTCGCTTGTCTCAGTTAAGGTCAGTGTACATGACTCCACCATAAGAAAGAGACTGGGAAAAAATGGCCTGCATGGCAGAGTTCCAAAATGAAAACCACTGCTGAGTAAAAAGAACATAAAGGCTCATCTCAATTTTGCCAGAAAACATCTTGATGATCCCCAAGACTTTTCGGAAAATATTCTGTGGGCTGACAAGACAAAAGTTGAACATTTTGGAAGGTGTGTGTCCCATTACATCTGGCATAAAAGTAACACAGCAATTCAGAAAAGGAACATCGTACCACCAGCAAAATATGGTGGTGGTAGTGTGATGGTCTGGGGCTGTTTTGCTGCTTCAGGACCTGGAAGACTTGCTGTGGTAAATGGAACCATAAATTCTGCTGTCTTCTAAAAATTCCTGAAGGAGAATGTCCGGCCATCTGTCTGTGACCTCAAGCTGAAGCGCACTTGGGTTCTGCAGCAGGACAATGATCCAAAACACACCAGCAAGTCCACCTCTCAATGGCTTAAGAAAAACAAAACAAAGACTTTGGAGTGGCCTAGTCAAAGTCCTGACCCAAATCCGATTGAGATGCTGTGGCATGACCTTAAAAGGCGGTTCTTGCTCAAAAACCCTCCAATGTGGCTGCATTACAACAATTCTGCAAAGATGAATGGGCAAAAATTCCTCCACAGCGCTGTAAAAGACTCATTGCCAGTTATCACAAATGCTTGATTACAGTTGTTGCTGCTAAGGGTGGCCCAACCAGTTGTTAGGTTTAAGGGCCAATTACTTTTTCACACAGGGCTGTGTAGGGTTTAATTTTTTTCCCCTTAATAATAAATACCTTCCTTTAAAAACTACATTTTGTGTTTATTTGCGTTATCTTTGTCTAATATTTAAATTTGTTTGATGATCTGAAACATTTAAGTGTGACAAACATACAAAAAATGAGAAATCAGGAAGGGGGCAAACACTTTTTCACACCACTGTAACTCTTGCTGTAACAGTTTCTAGTGATGGATATAGAGACATCACATACGTACATGTTGATTAGAAACTAGTCCTCTCCCTCGATAAAGTTTAATTTGGCTGCACTACTAGTATCAGTCCTGACAGAATTGTGATTCGAGTGCAGGATAATCTGCAGCTCAAACTGTTACAAACTGATGCTGATTATTCTCTTTAAATTCTGACTTGGTCTTCATCTTTTGAAGTGAGTGTAAATGTTTAATCTATCAATGCAATCATGTCTTATGCTGGAATGTATGATCAGCATATTCAACAGTTGTTTCTTACTTTGCAAGTTGCTCTGATATATGCAATGAAATCAAACACTGAGTGGTACTATAGTCGCCGAGGTGATACATTATCTTGACTTCACTGGAGATAACTTTTTCCTTTCAGTGCTGGGTCAATCATTTCCCCATCTTTAATCCATTCATGCCAATGTAAAACTTTAAAAAGCTAATGGAAAAATACAAGTTTATCCAAACTTTATCACTAACTCAGAGGGGTGCAGGTAGGTTTATGTAACTTTCAGTCTGCAGCTGTTCATCTATTAAAACTTTTTCACACATACACAAATAATGGATCACAATCTGTGTCAGTATAATTGCTAAAACAAAAGAACATCTTTGCCGTCTTGACTTTCAGATGCCTTGTGTCCATAATTTTTTTGATCACTTTGAAAGGGATTCATTGCATTTCAGACTATCTATGCCTATGCCCTTTACTAAAAGCCATTCCCCCAAGTTTTCTTCTGTATTTCTTATTCAGTAAGTTAAATGAATTCAGGCTTCTAAACAGCCTTCCAGCTGATCGCACAGTCAGTGTGTCCCGGTTTCGCTGCCTCAGCTGTGCACAGCATCATGCAGACGTTTGTACTCACCTTGGAGCTGCAATCAGGGCTGCTCAGAGGCCCGGTGACCTTTTCACCTTAAAGCCGGTCTGAGGTCTGCCAACAGAGCACAGGCACCAAAGCAGGAGGAAACGGTGAAACTAGTTTTTTGGTGGACCAGGTGTAAAATCCCAGAGGGGTCCCGATCAGAAAGAGATCATGTCACTCCAGAGAGCTTCGCTTGGTGTGAGAGCCAGACTGAGTGAGGCGCTCTCTGCTTCTCACATCTACAACTTTCTGCTCCGGCCGAGGATGATTTAGTCGGTCACATTACTCTGCATGGAGCCTATTAGTGTTCCCGGAAGACAGAGGACGGGGTTGGGGGGCAGCAACAACACCTTGTCACAATTCATTCAAAGCACTGCTCGTTATAAGTTCATGTCCTGCAGCTATTAAAAAATCTATGCAAAAAAAAAAAAAACAAAAAAAAACAAAACACCCCCAGATGTTTACATACAACCTTATCTCCATTCAGTCATTATTACAGTGGTGTGAAAAAGTGTTTGCTCCCTTTCTGATTTCTGATTTTTTGGGATGTTTGTCGCACTTAAATGTCTCAGATCATCAAATAAATTTAAATATTAGACAAAAATAACACAAGTAAACACAAAATGCAGTTTTTCAATTAAGGTGTTTATTATTAAGGGGAAAAAAAAAATCCAAACCTACATGGCCCTGTGTGAAAAAGTGATTGCCCCTAAAACCTAATAACTGGTTGCGCCACCCTTAGCAGCAACAACTGCAATCAAGCGTTTGTGATAACCAGTGTTGGGAGTTACTGTAACGCCACTACTTCTGCAGTAACGTGCTGCGTAACGAAATTACTGTTTAAAAAATCCAGTAATGCGTTACAGTTACTGAAATTTGATCAGATGCGTTACTCGCGTTACTTGTTTTATTAATGTGGACAGATATTTTAGCGCAAATAAATATAAACTGATCCTACCATCGTGCAGCCATCAGTCTCCTCCGCCGGTGTCATGCTGAGAATTGTCAGTTTCCTGTCCTGCTCACACGCAACCCAGTGGGAAGAAACGCCGTGGCGGAGGCGGCTTCTTGTATGGAGCCCTGATCACCTGTTGTCCCAGCTGTGAGTAACCCCCGACACCTCCTACTTCTGCAGTTAAACATGTGTATTTTTTGAGGAAGAAGCTGCATTTAATGTCCGCAGTTGTGTAAACGTGTAAACTGTGTAAATAATTGTGCAAGTTTTCTTAAGCACAGATTAAGTGACTGATTTGCTGCAGTAAGCTTCTTCCAAGCAGTGAACTTTCATTTAAGATAAGATAAGATAAGCCTTTATTAGTCCCACAATGGGGAAATTCCAGTATTGCAACAGCACAGGGATAGCAACACTCAGAGCAATGATTTAGAAGATAAGAAAATAAGAGCAGTGAATATACTGTACATATGTACACATAAATATATATATATATATATATATATATATATATATATATATCTGTGCTTTCTGTTTTATTTTGTCTCATTCATTTACATGCTGTTGTGATCTGCAACTATTTCATGGGAGTAAATCCTCTAAATATGCGTTTTTAATGGGCTGGTCCAGGGGTGTCAAACATATGGGTCGTAGGCTAAAAACGGCCCACCAGTGGATCCAAAATTTTCTCTGTGACTTCACAGCTTAATTTCTAGTAAATTTCTGACTTTCTACTGATTACAATAGTTTGTGTACATCTGAGACATTTTTTCTCTGTAACATGAGACTTTTTTCTCATCAGTTTTCTTTTTCTTGTTTTTTTCTGATGAGAACAAGGGACCCTTGATCTTGATATGTGTGCAAGAGGATTTAATTATGCATTTAAAAGTAACGGGAAAGTTACTTTTCCAAGTAACTAGTTACTTTAATCATGCAGTAACTCAAAAGTAACTCAGATACTTTTGAAAATAAGTAACTAGTAACTGTAACTAGTTACTATTTTTTTAGTAACTTGTCCAACACTGGTGATAACTGGCAATGAGTCTTGCGCTGTGGAGGAATTTTGGCCCTCTCATCTTTGCAGAATTGTTGTAATTGTCATGAGACTGAGCGCAGTGTGTCACCGAGCTCAGGCTCTTAATTTATTTTTGATTATTTTCTGTATTTGTCCAGTGTTGTGTTATTTTCCTGTATGTTGGTTTATGATGTCTCTTTGGTGGTTTATTGTTCTGCTAGTTGTTTATGTTCTTAGCACTATTATTCTTTTGTCAGTTTCTGTAGTTTAGGAGTTATATTTTGTTTTTCTGTGACATGAGTGCCCTACCTCCTCTTCCAGACACTCCTACCCTGTCACCTGCTCACTGTCTGTTCTCTAGTCGTCTCAGCTGTGAGTAGTTGCGTAATTAACACCTTCCTGCACATGCTTCCCACACCTGCTGCCTATTGTTTCATCTGGTTCCCCCGTAAAGACTGTCATGTTGTTTTCTCACTGCAGCAGTCTTGGTTAAAATTCTCTTCCTCATCGCCACCAGAGCCCAAATCCTGCTCTGGTCATCTCACTCTGTAAGTTTTTTCTCAGTGTCTGTTCTTGGATTTTGTGTTGTGCACTTTTTGGGACTTGTGTTTTTGTGTGTGTAATAAATTCCACTAACTGCAGTTCAGCACGTGGGTCTCAGTTCTCTGCCCTGAGAGGCATTTCATGATAGTAATTCAGCCACATTTGTCATGAATCGCTCTTTTCAAGGGCAGAATAGAGGACACCAGGCGCAAGCTGTAAGTTTTGCATATTTAATAAACAAACACAAAGAACAGACACGAACACTTACAGGGAAATGGGAAACACCCAGAGGAAACGAACAGACAGGGACACCGTCTGAAGGTCAGGAGTAACGTAGCATTAACGTATAAATGAGAGACCGCTGCAAGGAGAAAGTCTCGCCATCGGTCTTAAATAAGGCCACCACAAATGAGAACAGCTGTGGGATCATAAGTGAGGATGATTACCAAATCGGAGGTGGCTGTGACAGCCCGCAAACAGAATCCGACACCTGGAAATGATGCACGAGCTGTCACAGTGCCTGCATGGGCCTGGATACTAAATAGTGATACAAGGAAAGAATATACAGAAACAACCCGTAATGAAATAACTATAAAGCGAGTTAAAAACCAGAGAATACAGAGACAAACAGCGGAATACATGAAAATCAGGAAACAAATTATTGAACAAGAATATCCTGGAAACAATAACGGCCCCCGCCCATGCCCAGGATCATGACAGTCCCCCCCCCCCCCCGCCCGAGGGGTGGACCCCAGACACCCCAGGGCAACATCAAACAAAAAAGGAAAAGAACACCCCCACAAAGAACACCCCACCAACAAGAAAAACAACCCACCCCGGGGGGAGGATGGGAAATCCAGGCACGGAGGGACCGAGACAAAACAAGAAAAAAAGCAACCCAAAAAACCACTCATGACTCACAGAGAGAGACAAAAAAAACAAAACAAAACAAAACAAAAAAATGGTGGTGACAGAACTTTAGGGAAGTGGATTGAACTGATGAGGCAGTTCAGGGGGTCTCCCAGAGTCCCAAAACTATCGGAGCTTGTGATGGAATCAATCGGGTGGCCTCTCTGAACTCCAGAGCCACCACAGCAGGAGATGTAGTCCGTCGGGTGGCAGACTACACTAGAAGACCTGTTGGGTGGTCTCTCAGTGTCCCTGAACCACCAAACCGCAGGTAATGACACGCCCCCCGGATGCAGCAGCTGGAACCCATGCCCCTTATGGACCACAGGGACTGCGACATGGAAGGCCGACCACGAGGATGGCTGATCAGCGGCAACCTCACACAATGGCAGCTGACCTTTGGTGACCTTAAATGCAGACGGAGGTGGAGGACCCACGGCTGCCTTGGATGACATAGCATCCACGGTGGCCTCGGACTGAGACATAGCACCCATGGTGGCCCTGGACTGAGGTGTAGCTCCCACAGAGGACCCGGAATGAGGTGAAGCACCCACGGAGACCCCGGACGGGGGCGTAGCCCCCTCGGTGGTCTCGGACGAGGGCGTAGCACCCTCGGTAGTCTCAGACGGAGGCGTAGCACCCGCGGTGGCCTCAGATGGAGGCGTAACACCTGTGGTGGCCTCAAACAGAGGTGTAGCATCCGCAGTGGTCTCGGACGGAGGTGTAGCACCTGCGGTGACCTCTGGCAGGGAGGAAGGACCCACAGAGATCTCTGGTAGGAAGGAAGGACCCATGGAGACCTCGGGCAGGGGGGAAGGACCCAGGGATATCTTTGGCAGAAAGGAAGGACCCACGGAGACCTCTGGCAGAGGTAGGTGGACCCACAGAGGCCTCCAGCAGGGAGGAAGGACCCACGGAGACCTCTAGCATGGATGATGGATCCTCTGTGACCTCAGGAGTAGACACAGGAAGAAAACAAACAGACACTGAGTCAGAGCCCCCGGCAGCAGTGGACCCCAGCGAGGAGGAATCAGGTGCAACTGCTGGCTGCACTTGGTTCTCCTTACCAAGAGCCAGGAAAGATCTCTCTAAGACAGATAAGGTGAAGACAAAAAGAGAACTTGCCCAAGCTCAAGCTCCACCGCCGTCCAGGACTCCGGCAATCCAGGCTGGGGCGTCTCGACTCTGCACTCCCAACGTTCCACCTCTGACTTGGCCACCTCGGACAGGGAGGAAGAGACAAACACCAGGGAATTACTGGTAGAAGTGGAGCCCGGCAAGGAAAACTCAGGAGCAGAGGACATCTGCAACTGATTCTCCCCAATATGGGCCAGACAAGAATTCTCTAGATCTGTAGGTGTTAAAACAGAACCGAGTATTTGCCTGGACTTGAGCTCCACTGCCGTCCAGGAATCCAACGACTCTGCTGTGGTGACCCCAGCAGCAGGCATGATGGTGGGTGCAGCTTAAGGGCCTCCAGGCATGGCGACCAATGCTGGTGGAATTCTTGGCATGGTGGCTGACGCTGGAGATTTTCTCACCGATGGTGCTGACTCCCGTACCACTGGACCCAGGGGACACTCATCTGTTGGCTCAGGATTCAGAGTACAGGTGGCACTCTCCTCCTGTCCAGATTGTGGCTGCAGGGCTGGAGCTGGAATCTCCAGGACTACAGGCTCCTCCGTCGTCTGGTGGCTCCTTCCCAGGACTGGCAGATACTCAGAAATGACAGAGGGAGACACGGGAGAAGGAGGTGAGGTAAACACAGCAGCAGCAGCAGAGGGGGAGAGATCAGCCAAAATACGGGACTGCTGCCGAGACTTCCCCCCACCCCCACCGGGAATAAGGCAAGATAATTCATCATTAGGTGTTACAGAATGAAAAGTTACTTGCCTTAATTCCCAGGCTGTGATGATTGCTGCTGCTGGTGGCTCAGAAGATCTCCTCTTGATCCATGTAGTGGTCTGGGCCACCAATGCCATGACAAGTAGAACCGGCCCTGCAGCCGGTGTCGGGGAAACAGACTCTTCACCGTTTGCAGATTTAAAATCAAAGCCACCGCACCCATATCCACCAGCATCGATACCTCAACTCCGTCGAGAGATACCATGCAATAGATACGGCCACTGGACTCTGGTGCAACTGTATGAACAACGGTGGGAGTCTTGACAGAGAAGCCCCCTCCCTTTTCACATTCCCCTCATTCAAAATTCCTACAGGACTGCGCGAAGGGGTGCAACAGGCCACATTTCCCACAGCGCATGTACAATATGCAAATGAGCAATGTACAAATTAGCATCCAGTGTGAGAATTCCTCTGTGTCAAGCCGTGTGCCCTGATAATACCCAGTATACTGTACAATAGCCATGTTTACATGAACACAAGTAACCGGATTAAAAGCCTGACTGGAATAAAAATGCTTCATGTAAACACGGCAATCTGAATATTCTGACCCGATCACACTCATTTGGATCAAAATTTCATTCCGATTGAGATGGGTGGGTTATGCCAATTGTTAATCTGATTGGTGCGCATATAAACACTTATTCCGAAGTTTGGGTAGAAAATATGTACTGCACATGTCTGTACGTCAACCACACACCGACGTGACGTATTTCCACCTTTACAGCAGCGAGTGGAAGACATGGCGGGAGTAAAACAAAACTGGTCTGTATCGTCCTGCTGTCTCCCTCTGTTCATGATATGTAGAAGTATGTACTTGTAGTTTCATTACAGAGACCAGCAGAAGCAAAAGTACAGTCTGAATAACACAGTACAGGTCCATTTCAAAAAGAGAAAGACACGAAGCGGGGTTGTTTACATCGGAAGTTGCTTCTTCTTCTACTATGTCCGGAATGTCGGATAACTGTCCGCATGTCAAAATGATTTAGTCTATTCAAACGTGTGACACATAGAAACACACGTCCTAATCGGATTGTGGAGAGTGCAAATAAGAAACCAGACTTGCACGGTAGACAAACTTTATTCACTCTCTCACTTCATTCATACAGAGAAAAAGCATCGACCTCATACACCAGGGTCTCTCCTTTTATATCACCCCACTCCTTCCCCCTGCTGCCTGAGATCTTGCATCACAATACCTTCAACACATCATCACCCTCACTGTCCCCGCAGCTACTCCTTCCTGCTGCATCACCATAACTTCACCCATCACAATACCTATTGTCCTCATCTGTTTAATCCCCCACGCTCTACCGGTAGAGGGACTATTTGCCTCCCCTCTGCTTCCAGTCTGAGATGATTATCCCAGCGTGGGTTCCCTACAGGATCAACTTTTTCAGGATCCATGTAAACAGTAAAGTTCTGATCTGAATTGTAATCAGATTGAAGAAATTTTGTACATGTAACCGTGGCTAGTGATAATTTAGTAGCAGAGATGATATGGACGTGAGACGAGGTGAAACTATGTACAATGTGCAAATGAACAATGTGCAAATTTAGCATTATTAGAAAAATTCTTCTTAACCTTCAGTCAGAAACCAGGTAGGATCAGAGTTTTAGCAAGTTTAATTACACTAGTGTAGCAACATCTAATTTATAATTATGATCAGGTATAAAGATTATTTAATTTGTATTAAAAGTGTATGTGTGTGGGGACAGATGTTTGGTCCGTCACCGCAAACACTACCTAGAGAGTAACACACTCATTTTGGGGGCACCAGCTCACGATTGTGAGCAATTAATTATTAAACTTTATACCTGGTAAGCAATAAATTAATTAATCAGTCTCAAAATATTAGTGAGTTCTACTGGGGCTTAGAACATTCACAGACAGGAATAAATTACTCAATGACTTCTCTCATTTTACAGATTTTTTTAAAAGAAACTGATTAAATGACATTGCATTCAAATGATTTGTAAGCAGGTGAAATGATCAACATTGAGCAATCACATTCAACTTGTATAACTGATTATTAATCAACAAAGTATGATAACATTTGCAGAACCAGGGTGAAAATGTAAGCTGAATTCAGATCAGTTTGAAGTTGAAGGATTATGAAAAACTGAATGCAAATTTATTGAGAAAATTAACTTATATGAAAAAATTCTCAATTATTCTAAGAAAATAAAAACTGAACTTTAAAAATAAGAATTATTAATTCTCTTTTAATTCTGTATCTGACCAGATGCTTTATTATTCTCAAATCTCAGACTTTTTATTTAGCAGATGGAAACCAAGAGAAATGGCTCACGTGACTCCTTGCGCTGTTGTCCTTTCAGCTGCTTCCTCAGCTGAAGATTTCGTGGATTATAAGGGAAGTATCTGCCCGCAGATATTTCAAAGTCCACAGTCCAACAACCTTCAAAGTCAAGCAGTCACAAGGCTGGATTTTAACTGTGACTACAGTTGGACTGAACTCAAAACAAAGATGGTGATGGTGGCTTCTTCAGTGCAGTGGTAATGGCGAGCTGTGTCAAGGCTTTCATGAGTCAGCGGCTTCTCCCAAGGGATTTCGAGATGGATCAGAATGACCAAATTAAAAAGAGATTCTTCTGACTTTGTGGAGTTGTAAACAGCTTCCAGTGTGGAAATGAGCGATCTGTCAGTCTCTTTTGAAAAACACAAAACACATGGTGAATTTAAGAAAAAGTTAACAGGATAAAAAGTTAGAAAAATAGAAATGCCTGTGAAGCGTGAAGTTTGACTTCATTTGGAAGAATTTTGAACTCAGGAAAGAAAGAATTAATTCCCAGACGCTTAATGAAAAACATTAAAACACACAGACGTTTACACAAACACGACAATGGAGGATCACACGAATCTGGTCTGAAAAATTGATCTGAACGAGGGCGTCGCCCTGCTAAAGACTGAGCAAGTTTCGCACCGTCAGGGTGATTGACAACACCAATAACCAACTGTTTCTCGTCGTGGGTGGGAGTTATGAACTTAAGTCCAATGAGCAACCAGTGTCACAACCCGCTCTCGCCTGTCTCCTGCTCCAGTTGCACGCACACCTGCGCCTCATCAAGCCCGGGCTATTTAGCCCACTCCGCCTGGAGCCTCGGTCTGGAGCTGTCTGCTCTCCAACGATCGTGCTACCCGCACTCGCCTTCTCTACCTCCACATCTCTGGACCAATCAACCTTCACCATCCACGTAAGGCATCATTCGTCTCACCCTCTCTCCAGTCTTTCTCCCCTGTGTACAGGTGGATCCCCTGGCGGTGGATTCTCCTCTCGTTGTCGCCATCTCCTCACCCGCAGCGCCGAGTGCGCATTGGAGCGCTGTCTACCAGGCAGGAGACCTGCGGCTCGCCGACGCCAGCCACCAAGACCACCTGCAAGTAAGCCACAGCCAAAATATTATTCCACTGGGTGAATTCCGGCAGTTAACCCTTTATCTGCTCTGCCCCCAGGGTTGCCTGGCTGCACGGCATGCTGCTTCGCCCTCGGCGCATCCTGTCCTCCAGCATTACATCCACATTCCACTCTCATGCATCCACACACGCTTTTGCACTTAATAAATCATTGTTGAATCTGACTCGAGCCTGTGTGCATGTTCTCCGGGCCAGAACTTGTGTCAGTACAGCTCCAGCAGAGCGGCCCGGCGGACAGCGGGCTCGCACACCGGTTGAACAACTTGGAGGCTCGAGTCAATCAGATCATGCATCAGCAACAAGTAATATTAAATCAGCTCACCCAGATCACCCGCCAGCTGGACTGTTTGGACCCCCCGCAGGTGTTCCCTCTGGCTCCCTGTGGCGGGCCAGCTCCCGCTGCTCCTCCGGCTAGCCAGGCTAGCCCGGGGCCACCAACCCGGCTCACTCCCATCCCCATGCCCGCGCGCTTCAGCGGTAAGCTCGGTGAAGCGCACGGGTTCCTCCTCCAGTGTGAGTCGGTGTTCCAGCGTGTTCCCAGGGACTTCCCGACAGATCACAGCCGAATTGGTTATATCGCCAATCTTTTGGAAGGGCGAGTGTTAGCCTGGGCCTACGCCGTCATGGCGAGACCCAGCTATGCTAACCTGACTTATGCCCAATTCGTCCAAGATTTCATTGAGGTTTTTGACCATTCGGACTGTGATAACGTGCTAACAACCCGGTTGCTAAACCTTTGCCAGGGTAGCCGGTCAGCCGCCAACTACGCTGCCGACTTCCGGGTTGTGGCGGCGAAAGTTGGATCGGGAGATGCTGCCCTCTGTAGCATTTTCATCCGTAGCCTGAGCTCAAGCCTTTGGGACGAACTGGCCTGTAGGGATCTGCTGGAGCGGCTCTCTGAGCTGATTTCCCTCACCATAAGCCTTGACAACAGATTGAGAGGACGGGCCGCCGAGCGGAAGTCTTCCAGCCACTCGAGCGGTGTTCTCCCCCGCACCTCTCAACCTTGCCCCCTGGCGTTGCCTGCGCCAGAGTCTGCCGACGAGCCGGAGGCGATGCTGATTGGCCAGGCTAAGCTCCCACAGGCGGAGAAACAGCGCCGCAGGGAGCTGGGTCTCTGCATGTACTGCGGAGACGACCAGCATGCCGTGGAATCTTGCCCGGTAAGGCCAAAAGGGGGAGTCCGCGAGTCACTATAGGAGGCCTCGCGGACGCATCCCAACCTAACGCCCTATCAAAGTGCATGTTACCAATTAGATTCTGTCATAACGCCATTGAACACCTCACTCATGCACTGGTGGACTCGGGGGCGGAGCAGAGCTTTATTTCTAAGGGCCTGGCAACCCACCTGGGCATCCCTTGCCAACTGCTGCCGGCTCCTCTAAATCTCGTCTCCCTCTCTGCCACCCCCCTGGAGAAGGTTACACACTGGATAGTCCTGATCCCGGTCATTATTTCCGGAAATCACCGAAAGAACCTCGGCTTTTTTGTGCTGCCCACCTCGGCCGCCTTCGTCATCCTGGGCTACCCCTGGCTGCGCCCGCACAGCCCAGCCTTTGACTGGCAGTCGGGTAGCATCCTCTCCTGGAGCACCTTCTGCTTGGGCGCCTGCCTCCAGTCCGCCGCCTGTGCCCCGTCACTTCCTCTTTCCTCCTCTAACGTGCCTCCTCCGGACCTCTCCCAAGTGCCCCCGGAGTTCCACAACCTAGGAACAGTCTTCAGCAAGTCCAAGGTGCTGTCCTTTCCCCCCCCACCGCCCCAATGACTGCGCCATCAACCTCTGCCCGGGGGCGCCCTTACCCTCCAGTCGACTGTACAGCCTGTCAGCCCCAGAGCGTGAAGCCATGGATACATACATCAAGGAGTCACTCAGCTCCGGCATTATCCACCCCTCTTCATCCCCAGTCGGAGCGGGTTTCTTCTTTGTTGCCAAGAAGGATGGGTCCCTTCGGCCGTGCATCAACTTCCGGGCGTTGAATGACATAATAGTCAAGGACAAGTATATGCTGCCACTGATGGACTCAGCTTTCGACTTTCTGCTGGGGGCCACCTGGTTTACGAAGCTGGACCTCCGCAGTGCATATCATCTCGTTCGGATCTGGGAGGGCGACGAGTGGAAGACGGGGTTCCGGACGCCCAGCGGTCATTTTGAGTATCTTGTCATGCCGTTTGGGCTCACCAACACGCCGGCCGTCTTCCAGCGTCTGATCAATGACGTCCTCCACGACTTCCTGGGGGTGTTTGTTTTTGTGTACCTGGACGACATCTTGATCTTCTCCCGATCGCGGGAGGAGCACCAGATTTACATGAGGTGGGTCCTCCAACGCCTCCTGAAGAACAGACCCTACGTAAAAGTGGAGAAGTGTGAATTCTATGCTGACAAGACCTCCTTCCTGGGCTTTATTATTTCACACAACCGGATCATCCCCGACCCTGCCAAGGTCAGGGCGGTAGTTGAGTGGCCTACCCCCTCGTCTAGGAAGCAGGTCCAGCAGTTCTTTGGCTTTGCTAATTTTTACTGGCGTTTTGTCCCCAAGTATAGCGCCATCGCTTCTCCCTTGACCCACCTCACCTCCCCCAAGGTGCCATTCCAATGGACCG
This sequence comes from Pholidichthys leucotaenia, assembly GCA_020510985.1. Classification (NCBI taxonomy): domain Eukaryota; kingdom Metazoa; phylum Chordata; class Actinopteri; order Cichliformes; family Pholidichthyidae; genus Pholidichthys; species Pholidichthys leucotaenia. The sequence continues at coordinate 98,678,678 of CM035847.1, forward strand.
AGGACGCCGCGGCTGTCTTCGCTGCGCTGAAGATGGAGTTTTCCTCCTCCCAGGTCCTGACCCAGGTGGGCCCCTCACTGCAGTGTCTCGTGGAAGTGGACGCCTCTGATACGGGGGTGGGGGCGGTGTTGTCTCAGCGCTCTCCGGTGGACGGGGTGGTTCGCCCCTGCGCCTTTTTCTCCCGGCGCTTGTCTGCAGTGGAGAGGAATTACGATGTCAGCGACAGAGAGCTCCTGGCAGTTAAGCTCGCGCTACAGGAGTGGCGTCACTGGGCTCGAGGGGGTGGCTCAGCCTTTCGTGGTTTGGACAGACCACAAGAACCTGGAGTACCTGAGGACGGCTAAGAGCCTGAATGCCCGCCAGGCGCGCTGGTCTCTCTTCTTTGGCCGCTTCAGGTTCACCATCACCTACCGTCCTGGCTCCAAGAACGGTAAACCGGATGCTCTGTCCAGGCAGTTTGCCCCAGAAGCCCCCGGGGATCGGGACCACACCATCCTGCCGGCCTTGTGTGTTGTGGGCGCCGTCTCTTGGTCCATCAGGGACAAGGTCTGGAGGGCACAGGAAACCGAACCCGATCCTGGCAACGGTCTGGCAGGGAGGCTGTTCGTTCCATCGTCGGTCCGGGGTGACGTCATCCATTGGGCTCACACCTCCAAGCTCGCCTGTCACCCTGGGATCTCCCGACTAATTGAGCTCCTCCAGAGGTCCTTTTGGTGGCCGGGCCTCCGGGGCGACGTTGCTAATTACGTCCGAGCCTGCCCCCAGTGTGCGACTGACAAAACACCATCTTCCCCTCCAGCTGGTCTCCTCCACCCTCTGCCGGTCCCCGGTAGACCCTGGTCCCATGTGGCCTTAGATTTCATCACCGGTCTCTCGACGTCCAATTCCTTTACCACCATCCTGACCAACATGGACCGGTTCTCTAAGGCCGCCCACTTCGTGCCACTCCTCGGCCTTCCTACGGCATGGGAGACAATGGACTTGTTGGTCCAACATGTTGTGAGGCTGCATGGGATTCCGGTGGATGTTGTCTCTGACCGGGGGCCTCAGTTCGTATCCAGGGTCTGGACGTGCTTCTCCAACACTTTGGGGGCTACAGTGAGTTTGTCGTCCGGTCACCACCCCCAGTCCAACGGGCAGTGAGAGCGGACTAATCAGGAGCTGGAAGCTGCGCTGCGCTGTGTCACCTCCTCTAACCCTTCCTTCTGGAGCACCCATCTGCCCTGGATAGAGTACGCACATAATTCCACTTTGTCATCAGCCATCGGGATGTCTCCCTCCCTGGCGTCGCTGGGATATGACCCCCCGTTGTTCCCTGAAGAAGAGGGGGAGGTGGCGGTGCCTTCCGTCCAGGCCCATCTTAGGCGCTGTCGGTGCATTTGGACCACTGTGCGCCGTGCGCTTTTACGCACAGCTGAGCGCAATGCCAGGGTGGCTAACCGCCACAGGAGGGCCGCACCTCGCTGTCAGGTGGGTCAGCAAGTCTGGCTATCTATGCGGGACATTAACCTGAAGGCCAAGAGGAGGAAGCTGGCCCAACATTTCATTGGCCCGTTCCCCATTGTGAGGATCATCAATCCAGTGGCTGTGCGTCTGGCTCTTCCCCCCTCCCTCCGCGTCTGTTTGACGTTCCATGTCTCCCGCATTAAGCCTGTGGTGTCTAATCCTCTCTATCCTCCTCCTAGGGCTCCACCCCCTCCCGTGATGATCGACGGCGACCCGGCGTGGAGGGTGTCCTCCATCCTGGACTCCCGCCGCCGAGGTCGCGGACTGCAATACCTGGTAGATTGGGAGGGGTATGGCCCCGAGTGGAGGTCCTGGGTGCACCCATCGTCCGTGCTGGATGAGCGCCTTGTCACGGAGTTCCACCTGGCGCACCCAGGTAAGCCAGCACCGGGAGGCGCTGCTCGGGGGGGGGGGGGAGTACTGTCACAACCCGCTCTCACCTGTCTCCCACTCCAGCTGTGTGCACACCTGCGCCTCATCAAGCCCAGGCTATTTAGCCCGCTCCACCTGGAGCCTCGGTCTGGAGCCGTCTGCTCTCCAACAATCGTGCTACCTGCACTCGCCTTCTCTACCTCCGCATCTCTGGACCAACCAACCCTTCACCATCCACGTAAGCCATCATTCGTCTCACCCTCTTTCCAGTCTTTCTCCCCTGTGCACAGATGGATCCGCTGGTGGCGGATTCTCCTCTCGTCGTCGCCATCTCCTCACCTGCAGCGCTGAACACGCATTGGAGCGCTGTCAAGCAGGCAGGAGACCTGCGGCTCGCCGACGCCAGCCACCAAGACCACCTGCAAGTAAGCCACAGCCAAAATATTATTCCACTGGGTGAATTCCAGCAGTTAACCCTTTATCTGCTCTGCCCCTAGGGTTGCCTGGCTGCACGGCATGCTGCTTTACCCTCGGTGCATCCTGTCCTCCAGCATTGCATTCACATTCCACTCTCACGCATCCACACACGCTTTTGCACTTAATAAATCATTGTTGAATCTGACTCGAGCCTGTGTGCATGTTCCCTGGGCCAGAACTTATGTCAACCAGTCCTTTGTTTGTCACCAACCAATAGAATGAAAGAAGTTTTGTCCCGCAGAAGCAGACCTGTGATTGGTGGAGCAAGTATATGACTTGGTATTTTTCACAGGATGACAGTCATTTTAATACTAAAGATTCCTTAACATACTTATGTATAAAGTTTAAGCAATATCAGTGATTCATGCACTTTTATACTGGTACTTATAAACTAACATGCAAGAATAAAATAAGATACAGTGAAGCATTAAAACATTCATGCACACATTTAAAATCAAGGATTAATATAAATTCTTCAAACCCATTATTGATTGTCCAACAGAATGGTAGACTAGAGTCCATTTGCTTTTCCAGGATGTCCTGAAAAAGAGAATAATCCGAAAATTGAGGGTTTTGTAAAAAGGCAGTCATTAGTTTCAGGGAATAAGTTTAGCTGGTTAACTTCAACATGTCCCGGAGTTTTCAGAAGGTGGCAATGTTGAGCTGTGGATATTCCTAGGGCCTTATGAAATGCATTTAAAGTTTATGGGATGCCTGGTAAATGTCAGATACTGATAACCAATAAAACTGTCTTAGCTGGGGGAAGTTTCCAGTTTATTTATGATGTAAGTTAATCCGTTGAAAGCATTCCTTAGGTTTGCTTAACAAAGGAATGTTGGTTCAGCTGTGGTCCTGGGAGGAAAAGTAATTCTTTGACCAGACTTTTCCTGGGTGAAGCAATGTCTTTAAGATGAAGGATAATTTTATTGACGAGCCAAAACCAGATGATGCTACACTAGCCAGTGAAGAACAATACAAAAACAGTCTCAGAGTCTATTCGCACATCATTCTGACTCAAACACACATCGCTCAGTCCTTTAAGCCCTTTGTTATCCAAGAGGTGGAAAAGAAAATGTCCATGATGATTGGTTCAGTACATCTGGTCAAAACTTGGTGTACAGATTATCTCTTTCTCAGGAACCATGACGCTCACTCAGCACCAGTCACACAGGAACCGTACAAAATGATCTAAAACAAAATGATAAAGTCCAGCTGCATCCTTGACACTTTCACACAGACTCTGAGACAAAGAAAATCACAAATATGAAACAAATATGAAACTTTTCTATTATTCTTCCCCCTTTGATGCCATGCAAGGCATCAAAAAGAATGATTTATGGCATCTAAAACTCCATCTGGCAGCTATGCTAAGCTCCAATGCATTTGCGTGCAACAGATCCTAACTAGCTATTGACGGGGAAAATGTCATGACCCTCCATGCACTCTACGCAGCGCACGGAGAGGGAGGATGAAATGATGAGGATTTACGTGCAGGGTACACCACAACACATTTAATACAAAAAGACAGACAATCCAAAAGGTGAAGACTCACAACAAAATACAAGGATACTTATTGTTGGCGTTCGGGGCCGACATCGCCCAGCGAACGCATAGAGAGGGAGAGACGTGTTAGCCATGAATGCAACCCAGAGCCAGCATCGCTACAAGGGTGCATAAGAACCACAGCAACATGGAGTGGCTAACACATCGTGAAAAAATGCTGAAAATACTCACAGAGTTGCAGCACAGATGAGAATTCTATGAACCAGCAGTGCGTGACTGGCAAAGAGCCGCTTAAGTATACGCGTTGCTGGTGATGGTGTGATGAGGGGCACCTGGGTGAGGACCAGAAAAGATGATTAATGGGGCTGGGAACAGCTGATGGTAATACACATGTAGACAAAATTGTTGGTACCCCTCTGTTAATGAAAGAAAAACCCACAATGGTCACAGAAATAACTTGAATCTGACAAAAGTGGTAATAAATAAAAATTCTATGAAAATTAACCAATGAAAATCAGACAATGCTTTTGAATTGTGGTTCAACAGAATTATTTTAAAAAACAAACTCATGAAACAGGCATGGACAAAAATCATAGTACCCTTAACTTAATATTTTGTTGCACAACCTTTTGAGGCAATCACTGCAACCAAACGATTTCTGTAACTGTCAATGAGACTTCTGCACCTCTCAGCAGGTATTTTGGCCCACTCCTCATGAGCAAACTGCTCCAGTTGTCTCAGGTTTGAAGGGTGCCTTCTCCAGACGGCATGTTTCAGCTCCTTCCACAGATGTTCAATAGGATTTAGATCAGGGCTCATAGAAGGCCACTTTAAAATAGTCCAATGTTTCGCTCTTAGCCATTCTTGGGTGTTTTTAGCTGTGTGTTTTGGGTCATTATCCTGTTGCAAGACCCATGACCTGCGACTGAGACCAATCTGTCTGACACTGGGCAGCACATTTCTTTCTAGAATACCTTGATAGTCTTGAGATTTCATTGTACCCTGCACAGATTCAAGACACCCTGTGCCAGATGCAGCAAAGCAGCCCCAGAACATAACAGAACCTTCTCTATGTTTCACAGTAGGGACAGTGTTCTTTTCTTGGTATGCTTCATTTTTGTGTCTGTGAACATAAAGCTGATGTGCCTTGCCAAAAAGTTGCAGTTTTGTCTCGTCTGTCCATAGGACATTCTCCCAGAAGCTTTGTGGCTGTGTCAACATGCAGTTTGGCAAATTCCAGTCTGGCTTTTTTATGATTTGTTTTCAACAGTGGTGTCCTCCTTGGTCATCTCCCATGAAGTCCACTTTGGCTCAAACAACGACGGATGGTGTGATCTGACACTGATGTACCTTGACCTTGGAGTTCACCATGAATGTGTTTAGAGGTTGTTCTGGGCTCTTTTGTTACCATTCGTATTATTCGTCTCCTCCTGCGGCCACGTCCAGGGAGGTTGGCTACAGTTCCGTGGATCTTAAATTTCTGAATAATATGTACAACTGTAGTCACAGGAACATCAAGCTGCTTGGAGATGGTCTTATAGCCTTTACCTTTAACATGCTTGTCTATAATTTTCTTTCTGATCTCCTGAGACAACTCTCTCCTTTGCTTCCTGTGGTCCATGTTTGGTGTGGTACACACCATGTCACCAAACAGCACAGTGACTACTTGTCACCCTTTAAATAGGCTGACTGACTGATTACAAGTTTGTAGACACCTGTGATGTTAATCAGAGGACACATCTTGGTTGAACATGTCCCTATGGTCACATTATTTTCAATCTTTTCTAGGGCTACCATCATTTTTGTCCAGGCCTGTTTCATGAGTTTATTTTTTAAAGTAATTCTGTTGAACCACAATTCAAAAGCATTGTCTGATTTTCACTGGTTAATTTTCATATAATTTTTATCTATTACCACTTCTGTCAGATTCAAGTTATTTCTGTGACCATTGTGGGTTTTTCTTTCATTAACGGGGTACCAACAATTTTGTCCACAGCTGTATGTCCATGAAATGGGAAGGTCTATGCCAGGATACTGGAAAGGAGAGTCTGGCTGCTGGTCGACCCTCCAAAGGATATTCAAAAGGAGTAAGGTGGTTTTTGTCCTGGCCATGGCACATCGGATCAGATCTTTACCCTCTCGAGAATCCTCAAGGCCAAGGGATTGTGGGAGGTTGCCCAACCAATCCACATGCATTTTGTGGACTTGGAGAAAGCATTTGACCATGTCCCTTATGGTTTCTTGTGGGGGGTGCTGCGGGAGTATGGGGTATCGGGCTCGTTGTTACGAGCTATCCAGTCCCTATACGACCATTGCAAGAGTTTGATTCATATTGCCAACACCCAGTCAAACTTGTTTCCAGTGAAAGTTGGACTCTGCCAGGGCTGCCCTTTGTCACTGATCCTGTTCATAATTTTTTATGGATAGGATATCTAGGCGCAGCCAAGGATTGGAAGGTGTCATGCTTGGTGACCACAGGATCTCATCTCTGCTATTTGCATATGATGTCATCCTGTTGGCTTCATTGGGCAATGACCTACAGGTCTTGCTGGGATGGTTTACTACTGAGTGTGAAGCAGCTGGGATGAGAATCAGCAGCTCCAAATCTGAGTCCATGGTGCTCAAAAGGTGGCTTGTCCTCTCCAGGTTGGGGACAAGCTCTTGCTCCAAGTGAAGGCATTTAAGTATCTCAGAGTCTTATTCACGAGTGAGGGGAGAATGGAGCAAGAGATTGACAGATGGATTGGAGCAGCCTCTGCAGTAATATGGACATTGTACTGGTCTGTTGTGTTGAAGAGGGAGCTGAGCTCTAAAGCAAAGCTGTCGATTTACCGGTCAATCTACGTTCCTACCCTCGCCTATGGTCATGAGCTTTGGGTAATGACTGAAAGAATGAGATCACGGATACAAGCAGCTGAAATTAGCTTCCTCCATAGGATTGATGGACTCACCGTTAGAGATAGGGTGAGGAGTTCAGTCATCTGGGAGAGGCTCAGAGTAGAACGTTGCTCCTCCACATCAAAAGGAGCCAGTTGAGGTGGTTTGGGCATCTGATCAGGATGCCTACTGGAAGCCTCCCACTTGAGGTGTTTCGGGCTCCTCCTACTGGGAGGAGACCCCGGGGTAGAACTAGGTCATGTTGGACAGACTACGTCTCCCAGCTGGCCTGGGAATGTTTTGGTATCCTCTCTGTAAAGTTGGAGCAGGTGGCCGGGGAGAGGAAAATCTAGGCTTCTCTGCTTGGGCTGCTGCCTCCGCAACCCGGACCACCGAAAAAGCGGTAGAAAATGGATGGCTGGATGGATGGATGGATGGATGGACGGACGGACGGACGGACGGACGGATGGATGGATGGATGGATGAATGGACATCCATGAAATAACTGCATAACACCGATATAGACTATCACGGATAAATGAAAGTTCAGCACAAAAGAAGCTTCATTTGTTCTTTACAGCAACATCTCAAAGTGCAGTCACTTTTTTCTCTCTGTTGTGTGAAAAATTAAATTTGCATAACTGCAGACAGTAAATGGGAGATTCTGGCTCTAAAAATAATCATGTTTAACCACAGAGGTAGGCACTGATGTGGGGGGATTAGCTACTCATTGCTGGGACAACGGGGGATCAGAGGCAGTCGCCCAGGTGATCTGATTGCTGAGAGCGGAGACAGGTGTGTTCTGCTGGCTGCTGTCTGTTCATCACCGTTTCTCCAGACCGGTCGCAAAATGAATTGACCTGTGGAGCAGACCGTCTAGCCAGACTCCATCCATTACTTCTCCTGCACCTGGCTGGCAGCGGAGCTACAGTAGATTACATTCATGGCAACAGTGGACCAATAAGCACACACTGTGTGCAGATAGTGCTTATGGGAGTTGTAGTTTCATAGTATGTCATTGCGATATGTTTATTATTTTAGATGTCGCTTGAGAAAACTACAACCCGCCAAAGTGGCTAGTGGGAGTGGTTGTTTTACTGGCCACTGCTGAAATCCACCCACCACTGGAGGCTTGGTGGGTGTTAATGTCAAACAAATGTCAGAAAACACATTTACAATGATCCTCAGGTGGGTCTGCATCTAGACTGTGCTCAAGGTCAATGGTCAGGAGATTTGAACACTCTTGGGGTGATTTTATCAGGCTGGAATGAGCTACTCCTTCACTGATGGTGTGGTTTTACAACTACAAGGATAAAGATGATTATGTTTTGTTGGTATGGGGGTAAACTTATAAAAGAAGAAATGAACAGATGCTCACTCAATGTTGCATAAGCCTCTCTGCACCTCTCTAAACTGGTGTTCAGTTAGCCATCTTTTTCTACCAGCTGTCCTTAGTTTTGCATTAGCATAGAGGGATTAAAGATGGGGAAATGATTGTCCCAGTACTGACGGGGGGAAAAAAATCACTTGTAGATGATTATCATAAAACCATACCTGCCAACACTCCTGTTTCTCCCATACTTAAAGGGCAAAGTAAATAAAAAATGCAGTTTGTAAATTGTGATTTTAAGCATTATGCTACAGTTATTTAAATATGATTAATAATAATTAATTATAATTAACAATTATTAACAATTACTACATTACCTCGTCCTAACACTAGGAGCACCACCTCTTATTTTATTGAGACTAGTGCATGCCCGTAGAACAACCCAGCTGAAGGGAACGGATTTCCGTTTTTGGTCCTGACCAATCGAGGAGCCTGATTTTTCTTCTTCGCCGAGATTTTTTCTTCCTGGTCAATGGTGGTTTCAGCTACAGTGCCCCAAACGAGCAGTTGTTGTAACTGCGTGATGTTGTCCAGGCAGTTTGGTCCACTGCAGTGTGAATGCAAACCAAACCAAAGGAAGGTGTGTAAATTCTCAGCATTCCCCGCCCAGTCGATCCGAGACCCCCGAACTATCCTGATCTGAATGCAGCCTAAGGCAATGACTCGGATTTCCTGTTGGGAGTCAAGAGCATTGTTCCACCACTGAGTAATGTATGAGAGCATGCCCACTGTAGATCTCTTCTCTTGAAATCCATACTGGGTATCACAGAGAAGCTGGTGCTTGTCAAGATGTTTGCATATGTGGTCACAGATAATGCTTTCCATGACCTTGGAAATTATAGGCAGTAGGAATATAGGTCTGTAGTTAAATGGGTCTTGCTTGTTACCCTTCTTAGGTACAGCAATCACACTGGCAATTTTCCAGCCTGAAAGGACTGTCTTGGTTTCAAGAGAAATCTGGAATAGCTTTGCCAGAACTGATGCAAGCTCTGGTGCACAGTTCTTGAGTCATCGGCGGCCTCCGTCGGTCTATGATGACCAAGGAAGAGAATCCTAAACATCTACTCTGCTGGAACAGCACTGCCTGTGGCTGAACAGGCCGATGCGCGAATGGCACTCCCTGTCACACAGGTCGCACTTGTGGGTGGTCTCCGTGCTGCTGGGTCTGTGGCGGTTCTTCCTGCGGGTTCTTTTTTCATCTGCTGCAGCAGTCAGTCTCTCTTCACCTGCCTTGAGCTGTCTGGTCAGGGTGCCTCTCCATTTGCAGCGGTCTGTTGCAAGGTCCTCCCAGCGCTCTGTGTTGATCTCCAGGGCCTTCATGTCTCTCTTGCAGACGTCTCTAAAGCGCAGCTGTGGGCGGCCAACGTCTCTCCTGCCAATCGCCAGTTCTCCGTAGAGGACGTCTTTGGGGATTCTGCCATCCTCCATACGGTGAACGTGGCCTAGCCAGCGGAGCCTGCGCTGCCTGAGTAGAGTGAACATGGAGGGAAGGCCGGCGCGGGACAGAACTTCTGTGTTGGGCACTTTGTCCTGCCAGGATATGTCCAGGATGTGGCGAATGCAGCACAAGTGGAAGGAGTTCAGTCTCTTTTCCTGCCGGGCGTATGTTGTCCACGTCTCACTCCCATAGAGCAGTGTGCTGATGACGCAGGCGTTGTACACTGCCATCTTCGTCTTGACAGAGAGTTTAGGATTCTCCCACACTCGTGTGGTGAGGCGAGCGAGTGTGAAGGCTGGTTTTCCAATCCTCTTGTCGATCTCTGTATCAAGGGAGAGGTTGTTGCTGATCGTGGACCCCAGGTACATGAACTGATTCACGACCTCCAGCTCGTAGTCGTCGATGGTGATGGTTGGTGGTGCTTCCGTGCCTTGCGCCAAGATGTTAGTCTTCTTCAGGCTGATGGTAAGCCCGAAGTCCTTGCATGCCTGGGAGAAGTGGTCCATCAGGGTCTGAAGCTCCTGCTGTGTGTGGGTTGCGACTGCAGCGTCGTCTGCGAACAGCATGTCTCTGATTAGAGCCTCGCGTACTTTGGTTCTGGCTTTCAGGCGGGCGAGGTTGAAAAGCCTGCCGTCAGATCTTGTGTGCAGGTAGATTCCCTCTGTTGCTGTGCTGAAGGCATGCCTCAGGAGCATAGCAAAGAAAATCCCAAAGAGGGTTGGTGCAAGTACACAGCCCTGTTTCACTCCGCTGCGTATGTTGAATGGCTCTGAGACATTGCCGTCGTGCTGCACTATCCCCTGCATGTTGGTATGAAACGATTCGATGAGGCTTTGCAACTTTGGTGGGCATCCTATCTTTGGCAGGATCTTGAAAAGGCCCTTTCTGCTGACCAGATCGAACGCTTTGGTGAGGTCGATGAAGGGGACGTACAGGGGCATGTTCTGTTCTCTGCATTTCTCCTGAAGTTGGCGGATGGAGAATATCATGTCTACCATCGATCGCTCAGCGCAGAAGCCACACTGAGACTCGGGGTAGACATGTTCGGCAAGCTTCTGTAGACGAATGAGAACAACTCGTGCGTAGACTTTGCCAACAACGCTGAGGAGGGAGATGCCCCTGTAGTTGTTGCAGTTGCTTCTCTCCCCTTTGTTTTTGTAGAGGGTGATGATCTTGGCGTCCCTCATGTCCTGTGGTACAGCACCTTCCTTCCAGCACTGGCAGAGGATGTCATGCAATGGCAGCAGTAGGGCTGTCTTGCAGTCCTTGATCAGGTCGGGGGGTATGCCGTCGTTGCCGGGTGCCTTGCCAGCGGCCAAGCTATCAATGGCCTTGCTGAGTTCATCGATGGTTGGCTCGGCATCAAGTTCATCCATGAATGGCAGGCAGTCGATGGCATCAAGGGCTGACGGTGTCACAGTGTTCTGTCTGGAGTAGAGGTCGGAGTAATGTTCCACCCATCTCTCCATCTGCTTGTTCTTTTCTGTAATCATCTCCCCAGTGGAGGATTTGAGGGGGGCCGTCTTGCTCTGAGCCGGACCAAGTGCTTTCTTGATGCCATCATACATACCACGGATGTTCCCTGTTATGGCAGCGGTTTGAATGTCTTGGCTGAGCTGAGTCCAGTACTTGTTGGCACAGCGCCGAGCAGTCTGCTGAACTTTGCTTCTCGCAGCCCTGAGAATCTGGAGATTCTTCTCGTTTGGGTACTTCTTGTACTCAGCAAGTGCTGAGCGCTTGGCTTCAATGACGGGGGTCATCTCGGTCAACTTGGCATCAAACCAGTCCTGTGACTTCGAGGCCTTCCTCCCAAAGGTAGCCAAGGCTGTGCGGTGGATGGTGTTTTGCAGCTCTTCCCACTTCTGCTTTGCAGATTCTCCTTCTTGTGGTACACCAAGTTCCTTCTCAAAGGTGGAGGCAAACTGCTCAACAAGTTCTGGTTGGGCCATCTTGCTGGTGTCAATCCGTGCCTTTCCAGGCTGTCTAGCACGATGGAATTTCTTCAGCTGCAGCTTGACCTTGCAACACACCAATGAATGGTCTGTGTCGCAATCTGCACTCTGGAACGAACAGGTGATTAGCACGCTCTTCAGTGAGGTGCGCCTGGTCAGGATCAAGTCCAGCTGGTGCCAGTGCTTTGAGCGCGGATGTCGCCAGGAAACCTTGTGTTGGGGCTTGGTCTTGAAGAACGAGTTTGTGATGCACAGATCGTGATATGTGCAAAACTCGAGCAGCCGCTGTCCGTTATCGTTCATTCTGCCCACGCCAAATGGTCCAAGACAGGAGGGCCAGGAGTCGTGGTCAGCACCCACTCTGGCATTGAAGTCTCCAAGGAGAATGAGTTGTTCAGAGTTGGGGATGATCCTGACAGTTGTTGCAAGATTCTCGTAGAACTCGTCTTTTGCCTTTGGTGTGGCTGTCAGTGTTGGGGCATACACACTGACGAGGGTGACTGGGCCTTGAGTGGTGTTGAGGCGGAGGGTGAGGAGTCATGCAGAGCCATTGCTGCCCGGTTCCACCATCTTCAGCAAGGTGTTCTTTACTGCGAAGCCCACTCTGTGTTCCCTGTGTTCGTCACTGCCCTTTCCCTGCCAGTAGAACGTGTAGTCCTTCTCTCTCAGTGTGCCTGCGCCAGCCAACCATGTTTCCTGGAGAGTGGCGATATCCACTCCCAGTCTCTTCAGCTCATTATTGATGATGGCAGTCTTCCTGGTGTTGTTGATGTCCTTGAGGTTAGCAGCGAGTCCTGTCATCATAGTGCGGACGTTCCAAGTTCCCAGTTTTAGAGTTGATCTCTTTTGGGTTTTTTTGTCTTGCCTGGTGCGAAGGTTCTCAGCCTGCTGTTCGGACTTCTCCTCATCCCCATGCACCCAGTGAGGAAAGCAAGCTGTGGCGGGACAACACCTTATTGGCTGGGGGCTGCCCAGTTGAGGCGGGCGGTAGCTGTGCAGTGAGATCTGATGATCCCTCCCACCATCGGGAACAACCCCTGGCGCCGCGCTCTACGCCAATTGAGCGGTGGCTTATAACCGGTAAAAATCAAATCAAATCAAACTTTATTGTCATATTGCTGTACATACAACTGTAGTGCAGGCAAGATGAAATTGCGTTTCTCTCGGCATCCATATATGAAGCAGCATGATTAAGACACACTCCCACATAGCTCCACCCCCACCCCCACCCCCCCATCCATTCACACATCCCTGAGACATACTTGGGGAATAAGAATAACTAACTATAATATACAAAATGTCCGTAGGTGCAGTAGTGTGTATGAGAGATTCCGGGTCAGCTGTTCAGCATCCTGACAGCTTGTGGAAGGAAGCTGTTGATCAGTCTGGTGGTTCTGCCTCTGATGCTCCGGAATCGTTTACCAGATGGAAGAAGTTCAAAATGTTTATGCAGAGGGTGAGAATGGTCCTTGACAATGTTCAGTGCCATGCTCCTACAACGGTTCTGAAAAAGTTCTTGGACAGAGGGGAGGGAGACTCCAATTACCCTCTCCGCCCCCTTGACTATCCTCTGCATGGCTTTTTTGTCTGACATACTGCAGCTGGAGTACCATGTAGCAATGCAGTACGTCAGAACACTCTCCACCCCACCTCTGTAGAAGGTCCTGAGGATGCAGATGGGGAGAGAGACCTGTTTGAGTTTCCTCAAGAAGTGTAGTCTCTGCTGAGCCCGCTTCCTGATCTCCAAGGAATTCTTGCTCCAGGTCAGGTCCTGTGAGATCTGCACTCCGAGGAACTTGATGTTCTCTACTCTCTCCACTAAACGGCCGCTGATGCTGAGGGGGACGTGCTCAGGCTGTGACCGCCGGAAGTCGATAATCATCTCCTTCGTTTTGTCCACGTTGAGCACCAGATTGTTCTCCCTGCACCAGCCCTCCAGGTCTCTCACTTCTTCCCTGTACATTGATTCCTCATCCCTCTGAATAAGTCCCACCACCGTGGTGTCATCTGCAAACTTAATAATCTGGTTCCCCTCGTGTCTGGATACACAGTCATGTGTTAGAAGTGTAACTGTCATTCCCTGTGTTTTGTCTACGCCAAAGGCGAAGCTGGAGTGTCCTCTCCAGTGATCCGGTGTTCTACCTTCCAGCGTTGGGCGTTGGTAGGATTCAAGCCTGGGCAGGAAGATATGGAGGACAAGATGTTGCCCATGCAGCATGTCCCCCCTCTTCACGTCACTGATGAATCCAAAGGAACAGCAGGGCTGCTACAGTTTGGCACTAGCGCCATCGCAGGAGCTGCCAGAACGATGTTGAGCACAACACAGAACTGTCTTAGGGGCTCCAGATTTTTCCTCAGGGTTGGCTCCCGAAGCCTTTCCCATGACCGGGTGTGCCGCAAGGCAGCGGAGGTTTAAAATCAGGGTTTACCTTCCCCTAGATGGGCTACCTTCCCAGGTTGACAAGCCACCATCTACCCGAAGCATCTGGTTTTAAGGCGCCAGAGAGCCGCCCTCGCTCCTTCTCCTATTAGTAAAAGCAGTTCCGCCGGGCTTAGAGACTAAACCACACGGGCAGGCTAGGAGTTGGACTTAGTTGTCAGAGGCTTTTCGAGACGCACGCCATAAGGAGCATTTTATGACCACTGGGAGCTTAACCCCAGTGCCGCTCCTGGCTATGACAATCTTAGAACCAGTTCTTGAGTACAAATGCAGAAATCCCATTAGGGCCATTGGCCTTGGATGTGTCCAGACTGCGAAGTTTTCTACAAATCTTTTTTGGTTGGAATTTCACGGTGGACAGGACTTTGCTTATTTTTGGTGGCAATTTTGGAGGACTTCTACCGCCATCATCAAGTTGATCATTAGCTGCAAATGTGTTATTTAGCAGCTCAGCTTTATCTGTGGCTTTAGTCAAGGTTTGCCCATTAGCGGAGGAACAGCTGAAGTCTTGTTGTTGTCAGTAACAGTTTTTACAAGTTTCCACCACTGTTTACTGTCTGCACATTTCAGTTTCTGCTATAGTTGGTGTGAAAACTGCCTGCGAGCATGTCGTATAGTATGCTGGCATTTGGATTTGGAGTGCAGATACAAAATCCAGGAGTCCTTTGGATGACCCTTCTACCACTTTTTGTAGGCTTTCTGTTTGCCTTGTATAGCTTCATGGCACTCTTCATTAAACCAAGGTTTGTCGGAGTATCGGTGCTTGGGTGACTTTGAAGGTATAAAGTAGTCCATAGCATCAATAATTTTGTTCCTTATGCAGGACCATGCTACATTAACATCAGGCCTTTTTGAGAGAGATACCCATTTTACATTAGCCAAATATGTACGCATGCCATCCCAATTGGCTTTTTCATAAACCCAGATCTTATGTTTGGCAGATTTACTCTGTGTTGGAAGTCTGTAGTTAGCAGCAGTTAACACAACACAGTGGTCAGATAATCCAAGAGGTGCACTGACTGTGATGTCATGATTGTCTGGTGAAGACGTAAGAAAGAGATCTACCTTGGAGCAGTTTACATCTTTTTCAATCCTAGTAGGGTCGTCAACAAGTTGTTGGAGGTTGTTAAGAATAGCAAACTCATGAGCAGCTTCTCCATGATTGTCAGTTTTGTGGCTAACCAACCATTCTTGATGGTGGGCATTCAGATCCCCAAGAACACATGATTTCAGACCTTGGGTGTAAATCTTGGATGGTATCAATTTTCTGTGTTATTACTTCGTAAACAGAGTCATCAGCTGATGGAGGTCTGGAGACACAAAACATGAATACCAGGCAACCTAGAAGCACTAGTTTCAGGCTGTTTCAGGCATTTCAAGCTGTGGGTGTTCAAATTCAGGCACTCTGATGATAGTTATAGTGTCACTATCGAAGACCACTAGTCCGCCCCAGCCTGAGTCACCCGGACGGTCTCTTCTGAAGAAGTATCCAGGTACTGTAAACATCTCATCATCTATCTTGCTGTTCAAGAAAGTTTTTGGTGAACAAAAAATGTGAGGATGATTTTAACAAGTTAATGTTCAAGGTAGTCCCAGTTGGTATGAAGACCTCTTATGTTTGTGAAGCAAACATTGAACTTGTTCTGAAGTGGTCCCGGGTTAGGTTGGATGTCACAACAAATTAATAACAAAAGCAACAGGGGTAGTGAGAGTTGAATCACAATCCCATAATCTTCTCAGTCCTTTCCAAAATCATCATCAAATAATCAGTCCATTTCAAGGCTTTACTTTTTTGTGATGTGACAGCAGTTTAAGATGGTTTGGGCAGTCAACCCAAACCAGATATAACCAGGGGCCGAGGCCACTTGCTTCTGGGACTGAAACAGTTTCCCCCTTCACAGCCCATGCAAATGCAAGCTAGGGTTGTCATCACCGTAGGGAACCTGGCCGGCTAAACAAGGTATCTAGCTTCCCTTAAACATATCTAGCCTCTGCTAAACAACATCCTTTGTCCAAGATCAACATCCTTTGTCCAATGTATCCACTATCTCTCCTTTGCACATGTCCAGACCATCTCAGCCTTGCCTCTCTTACTTTGTCTCCAAATAGCTCAATCTCAGCTGTCCCACTAATATGCTCATTTCTAATCCCATCCCTCCTAGTCACTCCCAATGTGAATCTTAGTATCTTCAACTGTGTCTCCTCCAGCTCTGCCTCCTGTCTCTTTGTCAGTGCCACCATCTCCAAACCATACATCATAGCAGGCCTCCCTACCATCTTGTAAACCTTCCCTTTCACTGTAGCTGCTATCCTTCTGTCACAAATCACCCCTGACAATCGTCTCCACCCACTCCACCCTGCCTACACTCTCGTCTTCACCTCTTTTGTGCATTTTCCATTGCTTTGGATGGTTGACCCCAGGTATTTAAACTCATCTACTTTCACTACCTCTACTTCTTCCATCTTTATCATTACACCTGCCTCCCTCTCATTCACACTCACGTATTGTGTCTTGCGTCTACTGACTTTCATTCCTCTTCTCTCCAGAGCATACCGCCACCTCTCTAGGTTCTCTTCCACCTGCTCCCTACTCTCACTATAGATCACAATGTTGTCTGCAAACATCATGGTCCACAGAGACTCCTGCCTGACCTTGTCTGTCAGCCTGTCCATCACCATGGCAAACAAGAAGGGGTTCAGAGCTGATCCCTGATGTAATCCCACCTTGAATCCATCCATCACTCCTACAGCACACATCACCACTGTCTCACTGTCCTCATGCATGTCCTGCACCACCCTCACATACTTCTCTGCCACTCCTGACTTTCTCATACAGTACCACACTTCCTCTCTTGGCACCCCATCATATGCTTTCTCTCACTCAACAAAGACACAATGCAACTCCCTCTGTCCTTCTCTATACCTCTCCATCAGCACCTTTAGAGCAAACAATACATCTGTAGTACTCTTTCTTGGCACAAAACCATAGTGTTGCTCACTGATTGTCAGCTCTCCTCTTAACCTGCTTCAACAACTCTTCCCCATATCTTCATAGTGTGACTGATTAACTTCATGCCTTTGTAGTTACTACAGCTCAGAGCATCACCCTTGTTCTTGAAAAGAACCTTGAAAGAGCCTTGCTAATTCTCAGGACTTGTTCATCATCTTTCCTTTATCCATCTTCTTCTCTCTTTCATTTTCTTCATTCATCATTTCTTAAAGTACTCCTTCCACTTCCTCAACACACTCTCATGACTTGTTAGTATATTACCATTTCTGTCCTTAAGTAACCTAACTTGCTGCACATCCTTTCCAGCTCGATTTCTCTGTCTAGCCAATCGATACAAGTCCTTTTCTTCTTCCTTAGTGTCCAGCCTCTCAAACAACTCACTATATGCCTTTTCCTTTGCCACCTTTCTCTTTGTCATGCACCTAGATTCCAAATACTCCTGTCTACTTTCATCTTCCTGATTATCCCACTTTTTCTTTGCTAACCTCTTCCTTTGAATACTTTCCTGTACGTCATCATTCCACCATCAAGTCTCCTTGTCTTCCTTCTTCTGTCAAGAGGCTACACCACCTTTCTAGCCATTTACCTCAATACTTTTGCTGTACTTTCCCAGTCATCTGGTAATTGTTCCCTACCACCCAGAGTTTGTATCAACTCCTTGGTGAACTCTGTGCAACCTTCTTCCTTCTATAATGCCCCCCCCCAAAAAACTTAATCTTTGGCTCTGCCTTCACTCTCTTCCTCTCTTCCTCTTCTTGCTTTCCAAAGTCACCCTACAGACTACCATCTGTCATGTCACCATGCTGTCTAGCTACATTCTCCCCTGCCACCCTGCCACCACCTTGCAGTCTCCAATTTCTTTCAGATTTCTCCTTCTGCATAAGATGTGGTCTTCCTGTGTGCACCTTCCACCACTCTTGTAAGTCACCCTATGTTCATCTCTCTTCTTGAAATATGTGTTCACCACAGCCATTTCCATCCTTTTAGCAAAATCCACAACCATTTGTCTGTCCCTGTTTCTCTCCTTAAGACCATACCTACAAAGAACCTCCTTATCACCTCTCTTCCCTTTACCTACATGTCCATTAAAGTCCACTCCAATCACGAAGATGGCAGTGTACAACGCCTGCGTCATCAGCACACTGCTCTATGGGAGTGAGACGTGGACAACATACGCCCGGCAGGAAAAGAGACTGAACTCCTTTCACTTGCGCTGCATTCGCCACATCCTGGACATATCCTGGCAGGACAAAGTGCCCAACACAGAAGTTCTGTCCCGCGCCGGCCTTCCCTCCATGTTCACTCTACTCAGGCAGCGCAGGCTCCGCTGGCTAGGCCACATTCACCGTATGGAGGATGGCAGAATCCCCAAAGACGTCCTCTACGGAGAACTGGCAACTGGCAGGAGAGACGTTGGCCGCCCACAGCTGCGCTTTAGAGACGTCTGCAAGAGAGACATGAAGGCCCTGGAGATCAACACAGAGCGCTGGGAGGACCTTGCAACGGACTGCTCCAAATGGAAAGGCACCCTGACCAGACAGCTCAAGGCAGGTGAAGAGAGACTGGCTGCTGCAGCAGATGAAAAAAGGACCCACAGGAAGAACCGCCACAGACCCAGCAGCACGGAGACCACCCACAAGTGCGACCTGTGTGACAGGGACTGCCATTCGCGCATCGGCCTGTTCAGCCACAGGCGGTGCTGTTCCAGCAGAGTAGACGTTTAGGATTCTCTTCCATGGTCATCATAGACCGACGGAGGCCGACGATTAGTGTCCAGCCTCTCAAACAACTCACTATATGCCTTTTCCTTTGCCACCTTTCTCTTTGTCATGCACCTAGATTCCAAATACTCCTGTCTACTTTCATCTTCCTGATTATCCCACTTTTTCTTTGCTAACCTCTTCCTTTGAATACTTTCCTGTACGTCATCATTCCACCATCAAGTCTCCTTGTCTTCCTTCTTCTGTCAAGAGGCTACACCACCTTTCTAGCCATTTACCTCAATACTTTTGCTGTACTTTCCCAGTCATCTGGTAATTGTTCCCTACCACCCAGAGTTTGTATCAACTCCTTGGTGAACTCTGTGCAACCTTCTTCCTTTTGTAAACCCCCCCCCCCCCCCAAACTTAATCTTTGGCTCTGCCTTCACTCTCTTCCTCTCTTCCTCTTCTTGCTTTCCAAAGTCACCCTACAGACTACCATCTATCATGTCACCATGCTGTCTAGCTACATTCTCCCCTGCCACCCTGCCACCACCTTGCAGTCTCCAATTTCTTTCAGATTTCTCCTTCTGCATAAGATGTGGTCTTCCTGTGTGCACCTTCCACCACTCTTGTAAGTCACCCTATGTTCATCTCTCTTCTTGAAATATGTGTTCACCACAGCCATTTCCATCCTTTTAGCAAAATCCACAACCATTTGTCTGTCCCCGTTTCTCTCCTTAAGACCATACCTACAAAGAACCTCCTTATCACCTCTCTTCCCTTTACCTACATGTCCATTAAAGTCCACTCCAATCACCACTCTCTCCTCTCTGGGAGCACTCTCTACCACTTCATCCAACTTACTCCAGAATCCCTCTTTCTCTTCTACCTGACATCCAACTTATGAGGCATACACACTGACAACATTCAACATTACACCTTCGACTTCTAGCTTTAAACTCATGATCCTGTCCGACTCCCTCTTTACCTTTGGAACACTCTTGTCCATGTTCCAGTTAAAAGACGTGCAGCGGCATTTTGAATCAAGACGTGAGAGGGAAGACTGGCTGACTTCAAAATAAAGTGTGTTACAGTAATCCAGCTGAGATGTGATGAGGGCATGGATTGCTGTTGCTGCCTTGAAAGAATGGGTTTTATGTTTGCCAATATCGTTAAATGACAAAAGCTGAACTTCACTACTGCACCAATTTTACGATCTAATTTAAAATCACTGTCCATCTTAAACCCAGATTAGTAACAATTGGTTTGACAAACCCTGCCAAAGGGCCTAGGCCAACAAGGAGAGATTCACAGGAGCCACTGGGTCCAAATACCATCACTTCTATCTTTTTTGCATGAAAACTGAAGAAATTTACATTAAATCAGAAATTTGTCATTAAATCTTCAATGTCATTAAGGCATACATGAAGTGATGTAATTGAGAAGGCCTCCTTCTACCTTAATGGTACATAGATGTCACTGTCATCAGCATAACAGTGGAAGGAGATACCATGCTTTCTCAGAATTGTTCCCAGTGGAAGTAGATAATGTCACGAACCGAGCCGGCATTTCCTGTAGGCTCGGTTCTGACCGTTCTCTATGGCTTGGGTATCGGGTGATTTATGTATTGTGTTATCATTTGAGTTCTTGTTGTGTTATGTCTTTGTTCCTTTTTCTTTTCCATGCCTGTATCCACCGCTCTGGCCGGCGGCTGTTAGGCAGCCTCTTTGACCTACATTCATGTGGGTGTTGTCTAACACTCGCTGGTCCAACCACATCCCCTCTCTCTTGATAGACAGCTGATTCCTCCCCGGTAATTGCCTTTCCCGCGCCTCGCCCAGGTGTTCCCAATCTGTTGTCCAGCAGTGCTTGCACTTAGGCGGCCTTTGCCAGTCAAGCATTGCTGGACTATTGAGCTAGTTATACGGACGTGAATCGCCGTGTGACTGTCTGTGTCTTTGAAGGATTGTGTGTATTGCTCGCTGGATCTTTAACTATTGGACTGCTCCTGTACTGTGAGTAATTCTGTTTGCATTTCTCGGTGCAGTTGTCTGCTACGCTTTGGCTCTTAGCCCAGTGTTGTCTCCAGCCAGTTGAGCCTCCTAGAGAACTCCAAGTTTACCCGAGCTTTAACATTATTTGTATAATTTGAGACTAGAAAAGCACTATATAAGTGCAGGTCCTTATTCCCCTTATCCCTAATTTGTTTGTGGCCATGGTACACAGTGGTCTGCCCGCTGCACGCTTGCCGCAAGAGCCATTTTGTGTACACCATTACCTTTTTGTATGTCTTTATTTTTGGAGCTGTTTACCTTTTTGTCTAATAAATGTGTGTGTGGTGCTACCTGCGCGTAAGTCCCTTCGTCCCTTCATCCTTCATCCTTAGTGACAGATAAAGTTAGAAAAGCAGGGGTCCTAAAATTGAACCCTGGGGACCCCACATAACAAGGAAGTGGAGGAGGATTCAGTGGCAGCAAGGCTTACACACATGGTTCTATCTGCCAAATAGGACCTGCACCATTTCAGAGCAGCACCACAAATACCCACAAGATGCTGTAGATGAGATATTAAAATATCATGTCTACTGTATCAAATGCAGCAGTTAGGTCAAGCAGAGCAAGAATCACGTAATCACCAGAATCAGACATCAAAAAGATGTCATTAAAAACCCTTAACAGTGCTGAATCTGTGCTATGGAGGGTTTTAAATCCAGACTGGAACACCTCCAGAATATCATGCTCATCCAAAAAAGCCTTCAACTGAAAATAAACAATTTTCTCCAATATTTTTGAGAGAAAAGGCAGCTTGGCATGGTGCGGTAAAATGATCTCTTCTAAGGCTGGATTTTCAAACATATGTAGATAAAAAGTTACATCTTTTCTAACAGCGCGAGTACAATGTTCACTTAAGGCGCTTTTCCACTAGCCCCGATTAGAAAACCAGACTCGACTCACTTCGATTCGGTTCTGCCTCGGTTGCTTTTCAACATTACTGCTGGCACACCTGCTGGCACACCTGTGGTGGGTGGGATTTCTTGAACAGCGAGGCGGTGCCGAGGCGGCGCCACACTCTCGTGACGTGAAACACGCGACCGAATCCTCCACAACAAAGAAAATGGCTGATGACGAGGAGAGAAGGAAGGAGGAAGGAGAGAGGAATGACTGTGACATGAAACTGGTGAAATCTATGGTGCTGACTTGTTGTGCTCTGCACAATCTGTGTGAGAGTCATGGAGAGACGTATGACACTACATTGGATGATGCAGTAGATGAACCAGTGGTGGCAGCGGCACAGGGAGCAGAGGAGCAGGGTGCCGATATACGAGATGCTGTGATGCAGTACTTGTCTAGCAATAGGTAGAAATGTAATTTCGTCCACATTTATGTGCATACATATTTCAAAAATGTTTTTTGTAAATAAAATGTTGTGCATGTTCCATCTACCTGTCCTCTGTTGTTCATAACGCTTATCTGTTAAGGTACGGGTAATTACATACCTGTCAAGACATACCTCATGCCTCCCTTATTGGGGGGGGCTTTCACACCTGTACTGACCTCATGCCTCCCTTATTGGGGGGGCTTTCACACCTGTACTGAGTACTTAAAAACTGTATTTATCGGCAGATGAAAGAAAACTGAAGCAAAAAAAAAACCAAACAAAAAACTAAACAAACAGCAACTGCAACATGAACTATTTCAAACATATTTATTCAAATGTACACTTATATGGACACAATCTTGAGCCATAACTTTTTGGTAATGTGAAAATAATAAGCCAAGTAGCACAAAAAATAAAATAAAAAATGAATAAATAAAAAATAAATGATATTAATAATAAATAAATAAAAATAAAAAAATATTTTTCAAATTTACATTAGCACAAGATAGATTGCTTAATTTGAAAGTACACAATAAGAATTATTCTGAATATAGTTCTTATTTGTCAGCTAGATACTGTATATACACTTGGAATTAAAGAGTTTTTAATTGTCAGCTTTGTTACACTAATGCACTTGGATGAACTTGAAACAAGAAAATGTTCACTGATGCTGCTTGTTATAGTTCCAAGTAGCAGCCTTTGCTGACTCTAGCATTTCTGAAGTGGCAGATCAGATCAGGTGGCAGATCAGAAGTGATCTGCCACCAATGGGGGTAGATTGTGCTCTGCCACAAAATGACAAACCATCACTTCTGCTAGTGATGCATTGGATTTGGAAGGCGTCGGTTCTCTCACTGGCTGAAAATGTTCATCCATCGATCTATACGTTTTTGATTTGGCTACACAGTTTTTGTGGCCCTGTGTAGATTAGATTAGATTATTTGTTTATTTGACAGGGACAGTGCAATAAACATAGACAATTAATCAATGACAATCAATCTGATGTGTTGCACAAAGAGTGTATAGCTATTAGCTAATTTGCAGGAGCCGCAGGACAACAGAGAAGGTGCGAGGCCATCACCATAATGATCAGTCCACACTTCTCACTGTTGTGATAATTGCTCACGCTGAGCGCTCTGCCAGCCCCGTACGCTGTGGGGGTCACACACACGACGTGTTCCTCCACACTCAATAATTTTTTTTCCCGTATACTTTTCTTTTTGGCGTACAGAAATGGCAATACGCCCATATTTGCTAAAATTGCATTTTCACCATATTAAAATACGGCGAAACCGTATCACTTGACAGGTATGTAATTACATGCAGAAACACCGCACAGGCCATCTTCACAAAAATCCAGCTCGACAAGCCACTTTTGCTTAGGTGGAAATGCAAATTGAACTATAAATCATGTGCTGATACATGTCATATTCCCATGTAAAGGTCTCCCACTTTTACTTACAAATTGATTTTTAATTTTTGGGAAAAGGGAATATAAATTTTACATTTGTTGGTAACAACAGTTGTGTGCAACAAAAACACAGTTGTGTATCCTTGTCCGATTTGTCTACTGTTATTAGTGCCAAATTTTTGCTAGATTCCTTCTTAATTTATTAAATTTTGACTGGTGATGCAACATTCAATTTACATGTACTTACCTTTATCAGTGTCTACTGTACAAATTAAAGTACACCTGTACAACTGCTTATAACATAAAAAATGTACCCGTTCGAGAGAAATGGATTCAGCATTGCAAATTTGTTTAAAATAAAAAAAAAACCTACCAAGACATTACGTTTCGTTGTGTTGTTAAAAATTAAATTACCATTAGAAGGCTATACACCTGACCTGATGAACAGCAGCATGTGGAGTGAACAGAGAATGGAATGTGTATGTAATTATTGGCTTTTCTCATACGGTGTCATAACAGATAAACTAGACTTTTGATGCAAACAATACAATTTTATTCCAGAAGCAAAATTTACAAACAAAAAAACAGACTGGGCGTGGGAAGACATGGTTAGACACGCCGACTGCTAAATGCGTCCACAAACCTGCCAAATAGGGTCAGGAAATCTCTGTTGAATGATGACATCTCTGCGAGCTCTTCCCTTCGTAACACAGCGTCCTGCTCCAGGGCTTCACGCGCATCTGCCCGCACATCTGCGGCCACCTGTCACAAATGCTGCATGTACTCCTGATGGTGTTCTTGCCGCTGGTCATGTTGCCGTTCCAAGAGCCGCATCTCCTCGTCATGCATGTTGACCATCGCTGATGTAAGGTCAGCAATGGAGTTGCTCCTTTTCCTCTTGGCTACATTGAAAGACAGAAAGGCATGGTTGTTAAAGCTGGATCACTACATATATTATGGAATTACACTGGTGAAAGTCTGTGGTGGAATGTCACTATTATATTATGCTTCATTGCTGTATATAAGCTGAACTGTCATGTTGCTGCCCCTCAGTAGAGCGGATTTTGCAACACGCAGGGTGCTGTCTTCGGCTGCAGCCCCCCTGCAAAACTAAAAAGGATTAAGATTAAGAATATGGATGGATGGATGGGTAATGTTTAAAATAGTTGCTTGTAGTGTGGCCGCAGAAATCTGAATGGGTTAATACAATCAGCTGATGCGAAGCATTTCAATGAAGCATGTTGATTTCAATGGCAGTTTATGAGCTTTATTTGTTTTTCTAAAACAGGAGTTACAACAGCACTTCAATCACCACACCTAAAAATGGGACCGGGTTGTGGAACACCGATAATAAGTGAAGACCAAAGAATAACCTTTTTGTACATTTAAAAAGACATTTTCAATTAATTAATATGCAGCTACAGGAAATTGCATTAATCAATTTGGTACATAACTTGTTAGGCTCCAGCCCCCCCGCGACCCGTAAAGGATTAAGCGGTAGAAGATGGATGGATGGATGGATGGATTTTCGACCCTGGTTTCCGCTGGACCTGTTTCAACAAAAAAAAAAATCGTGGTTATTGTGCCTTACCGGCACTTGAACGTGATCCAGATGGAGCTGGTGATGTGGCTGACATCGTAGTCGATCCAGCTGGTGCTCCGCCAGACGCAGAGGCAGAGGCAGGAGAGTCCGGTGTGTCCATGTCCATTGAGGTAGACCCCTGTGATATGAACTGCGATTCTAGAAAGAAAATGCACGCAATTTAAAACTTAACACCAAAGTGCAACATGTACACAACACTCTAAAGTTTTTAACCGGAATACAATAAGCGTAATTCAGCGTTTTGTTCGCGCTAATACTTAACACAAAGCAAGCGTGAATCTGCAGTTGGCTGCAAAACAATAGGCAAGCCTCAGTAACAACCATTACCCACAATCTAACAACCTTCCTATTTCTTAAAAACAGTGAGCTTGGCACAGAAAGGATAAATTGGCGAAAAGACGCGCAATATCAAAACAACACTCACCATCCACGGTTTCCAAGGCCGTGTCGAGCCCAATGTCTCTCAGCGAACCACTTCCACTCCTTCCGATCCGCTCCACTTCGAGCATTGTGGTCCTTCACTGCTCGGTAATCGCTTTTCAGCTTTTTCAGCTTCTCCCGACACTGTTTGGCAGTACGGATGTGCCCTTGGGAACCCATCTGCTCGGACACCTGCTGGTATATTTTTTCATTTCGAGTAGATCCGTCCAACTCGCGCTGGATGCGATCGTCGGCTAATATAGCAAGAAAATTGTTCACCTCCTCGTTTGACCAGGGGATAGCCTTACGAGAAGACATCTTCAGAGTGTGAAAATATACTGTATTAAAGCCGCGCACTGTGTTCACTGGTTGAACAACTACAAATGGCGGTCGTGTAGTAAATTCAGCAGAAAAAGTCGCTTTCGTGACGTTACGACCTGACCAATCAGCGGCGACCAGTCTGTTAAAGTCACATCTCAGCCATACTCAGCCCTACTCAGCTCGGTTAGACCCTGCCCTGGATCAGGTACTAAAATAGCGCCTGCTAATCGGTGCTGGGGCTAATGGAAAATGCTCAAACGCAGGCTGAGTGGTGCGGTGTAGGGCTAAGCGAGGCTAGTGGAAAAGCCCCTTTAGGTCCCATATAATCAGAGATGAGCAACAGTGACTTTTCAAATCAAACATCTGGAAGTTAATCTAACTCAGTGAATAAATGGTGTAAGAATGTGTATTGAGGGACAGCCCTTTCAGCCCCCATGGTGATCCTGTGGTTCCAGTGAAGGTAACAGATATGAGTATGAGAATGGGAAGCATTGTTTTAACTGCTTAACTTTGCCTTCGTTCACTCTCATTAGTGTGAAGAGTGACAGATGGACCATTCACTTACTGCTGGGAAATATGTCACCCGTCACTTTGCACTTTTCCCCTCTCTTCCTCTCATTCCTTATACTGTAGTTCTTCTCCAAGGGGACAAATTAGGGAGCCTTATGTACAGTACACAATACCGTCCTACCTACCACACAAGTATTCAGCCAGTGTCCCAGTGTAAGTTTAATGCATCTTGTATATTAATACTACTCCTTTAACATATATCCTTTTCGAAAATGAAGTTTATATCTTTTATTGAACTGGTTTCTGTTTGTACATTATTTCAGTTCCAACTCAAGACTATTCCACAACTCCACCCCACAGACAGCTATGCATATACTTTTCATTGTTGTTCGAACCTTAGGGTTTGTAAAGTTGAACTCTACTCTCAAATTGCAATCATTGTCTCTTTCTTTGAACATTTTTTGTACAGTGGTGTGAAAAAGTGTTTGCCCCCTTCCTGATTTCTCATTTTTCTGTATGATTGTTGTCATGATCCTGGGTACGGGTGGGGGCCATGCCCAGTCTTCAGTGTAAGTTTAGTTTTTTTCTGTTTGTTTGTTCTTTGTTTATCTTGTATTTATTTTCCTGTGTTCATATTTTTGTCATTAGAATTCCTTTGCAGTCTTGGTATTATGAGTTTGCATTATTATCCTTTTCTCAGTTCTCTCCTTAAGTGTGTATCTAGTTCGTCTTTTATTTCTATCTGGCCCATCTCTTATTGTTTCCAGGATATTCTTGGTCAATGATTTGTTAATGCTACGTTACTCCTGACCTTCAGACTGAATCAACGTCTGTTCGTTTCCTCCGGGTATTCCTTTTCTTGTAAGTGTTCGTGTCTGTTTGTGTTTGTTTATTAAATATGCAAAACTTACAGCTCGCGCCGGGTGTCCTCAATTCTGCCCTTGAAAAGGGCAATTTATGACAGTAGACTGCTGCTCATGTGAGACACCAGCAGCTCTAAGTTTTTGCCTTATTTTTCTTTCTATCTCATATTTCTTATCCGTGTTTTTGGGAATGTTTGCTTTTGGGCAGGGTGAGGCTTTGTGTTGGGGTGCGGGTCTTGTGGAAGATTTAATCTCAGATGCACACTTTGCCCGCGCTCCCGAGGAAGCCCTGAAGATTCCGGACAACACGGTGGAGATTACTGAGCTATATCCCAGCCTGTGGAGCTATCCAGAGCTCACGGGTCTCCTCATCTCTGTGTCTAACTTACAACATACGCTCCATGAGCTGGTGAGAAGTCCTCCACCATCTGCACCGGCGTGATGGTGCTCGACGCTATCTGCAGGAGCGTCTCCTGGTGCAGACACCTACAGCCTCTCGCCGCCACCCAGCTGCGGTCCACCAGAAGGACTCCTCCACCACAGCTGCGAATTCGGCTGTCATCACCATGGCTGCAGGGTCAGCTCTACCTGTAGTGGCATTGGTGTCCCCAGCCACTACATGGATCAAGAGGAGATCTGGGCTACCAGCAGCAGCAACCATCACAGCCCGGGAATTAAGGCAAGTAACTTCTCATTCTCTAACACCTAATGATAAATTATCTTGCCTTATTTCCGGTGGGGGGGGGGGGGGCTCAGCAGCAGCCCTGTATTTTGGCTGAGCTCTCCCCCTCTGCTGCTGTTGTGTTTACCTCACCTCCTTCTCCCATGTCTCCCTCTGTCGTTTCTGAGTGTCCACCAGTCCTGGGAAGGAGCAGCTTGACGACAGAGGAGCCTGTAGTCCTGGAGATTCCAGCAGCAGCCCCGCAGCCACGTCCTGGACAGGAGAAGAGCGATTCTAAGGTCCTGAAACCTGTGCCGACAAGGGAGTGTCCCCTGGTTTCAGCTGCTTGGGACTCAGCGCCAGTGGTGAGGTGACTCCCAGTCCCAGCCGCCATGCCGAGAGATCTACCAGCACCACCTGCACAGTTGCTGTGTCTGGAGGTCCTCTATCTGCGTCCACCATCATGCCTGCTGCCGGGATCATCGCAGCAGATTCGCCGGAGTCTTGGATGGCAGTGGAGCTCGAGTCCAGGCAAGTGCTCTGTTCTGTCATTACATCTGCAGATCTGGAGAAATCTTGTCTGGCTCATGGGGGGGAGAGTCGGGTGCAGATGTCCTCTGCCCCTGAGCTCTCCTCGTCGGGCTCCATTGTTGCCAGTGATTCTTCTCCGGTATTTTTTCTTCTCTCTTCTTCCAAGGTGGCCGAATCAGAGTTGGATCACCAGATGGCCGGGTTTGAGATGTCACAGCCTAATTTGCCAGATTCCTGGACGGTGGTGGAGCTCAGGTTCAGGCAAGTTTTCTTTTTTGTTTTTACTTTAACTGTTTTAGAGAGATATTGCTTGGCTCTTGGTAGGGAGGATCAGTTGCAGCTGTCAGCTGCACCTGAGTTCTCCCTGCTGGGCTCCATTGCTGCCGGTGACTCTGACCCCATGTTTGTTTCTTCTTTGTCTGAGTCTTCTCCACCTGAGGTCACCAAGGATCCTCCATCTTCGCCCAAGGTCGTCAAGGGTCCTCAACTTTTGCCCGAGGTCGCTGTGGGTCCTCTACCTTTGTCTGAGGTCATCACGGGTCCTCCACCTTCGCCTGAGGTCATCACAGGTCCGTCACCTCTGCCTGAGGTCACTGTGGGTCCTCCTTCTTCGCCTTCGTCTGGCCCACCGCTGGTCAATTGTCTTCTGTGCCTGGTCTTCTTGCGGGTCAGCCATTTGGTTTCATAGGGGTCCCCAGAGGTTTCTGTGGGTTCCCCCTCTCTGCCAGAGGGCTCCATGGGTTCCCCCTCTCTGTCAGAGGTCTCCATGGGCTCCCCTTCTCCGCATGAGGCCACCGTGGATGCTACGCCTCAGTCCGAGGCCACCATGGGTGCTATGCCTCAGTCCGAGGCCACCGTGGGTCCTTCTGCGCCTGAGATCGCCAAGGATCCTCTGTCTTCGCCTAAGGTCACCAAAGGTCGACCGTCATTGCGTGAGGTCGCCACTGATCAGCCATCCTCGTGGTCGGCCTTCCATGTCGCAGTCCCTGTGGTCCATAAGGGGCATGTGTAATCCTTACTAACACCCACTCACCCTACTCACTTTAGGTGTAGTACCCTTTTTGTTAGTGGTGTGTTATGGCAATGTATTTACCTTAACTTTACTACCTGAGGGAAAAGGGATAATTGGGCCAGGTCAGACCGACTCTGGGTTCGTAGGAGCCTGGGAGGTGCAACAACAGATGACACACACACACACACGGTGTATGGAACTTGGAACTATATATATTATTTTAACAAATGTGTATTATTTACAAATATGTACAATAAAAAAAACACACTTGTCACAATAATAATAATAAAAAAAATTAAAATACAATACCCCAAAATATAGTTACAATATTCACACAGTCCTTGTTGTATCAGTTCCAGGTGACCAGTTGGGTCACCTCTAGCAGTTTCTAGGGTTCGGGCTTTGGCTCGCCATCCAGATTTGGAGATCCACGCTCTGGTCAAACTAGTCCAAAGGAAAAAAAAAAAAAAAGAACCTGTGTGGAGAGTTGTGAAGGACGAGACTGAGTGTATTCCTCAGGTTCAGCTTTATTCACAATGACATTCTCCAACATTCAAAAGCAGAAAAAGAGGATGAATCTTCTCACATCTGTCCTTTCATACCAGGACATCAAACATACAATCACATGGTGCTTAATCAAACATACAGTCACATGGTACTTAATCCCAGTCACAATGTAACTTCCCCCGATCTTAACACCATCCACCTCCTAGTCTCCGGTGGTCAGGAAATCTCTCAAGGCCATCTCCTTGAAACAAAAGGCCAGATCTCACACCCTCCCGTTACCTCTGGAAGGCTCAGTCCCTTTGTTCCCCTGAGACGTGAAGTATACAATAAGCATACAGTGATATATCTGTGGAGCATCTGAAACCAACATATGTGCATATATGTGTGCCACATGACGCCCCCCCCAAACGTCTATGATGGAACAAATGTAATACAGTTTGCAAGTCATGGTCACATTATTACACATCAGTCCAAATGTTGCTTGGGCCTCAGTCGCCTTCCATATCTGCTGTAAGCGGGCTTTACCACCCCCGCAGCGTCTTCCCGCTGTGGAGCTACTGTTTGAGGATTAGAACTGTTAGTCAATCTCTGTGGGTGTTCTGGGGAATGCTCTCTAGGGGGTCTGCCACGCCGAGGAGCCCTCGCCAACTGCACCACTTCGTCAGCCAGCACAAAAGTGGGTTTGAGCCTGTTTATACAAATCATTTCTTTCCTACCCCCCAAATCTAGCAAAAAATGCTTGTCCCCTGTTTCCAGCACTCTGTATGGTCCGTCATAAGGTGGGCGTAAGGGTGGGCGGTGTGCATCATGTCTGACAAAAACAAACTCCGCATTTTTTAAAGCTTTAGGCACAAAAACGCGCGGGAAGCTGTGATGAACTGGGCCAGGAAGCGAGCTCGCTCCCGTGTCGCTCTGCAGCTGCTGAGCGGGGGGGGCACTCTGGCGCAGGATTATCCGGGAGAAACTCCCCGGGCAGCCGGAGTGGCTGCGCAAAAAACAACTCAGCTGGGGAGGCTTTTAAATCCTCTTTAGGTGCAGAACGCAACCCCAATAAAACCCATGGTAGCCTGTCCACCCAATTTGCATCCGTAAGCGACGCTCTGAGGGCTGCTTTCAATGACCTATGGAAACGTTCGCATAAACCATTAGCCTGCGGGTTGTATGCAGTAGTGCGGTGGATCGTTATTCCCAGGCTGTGGGCCATCGCTAACCAGAGCTCGGAAACAAATTGAGGACCTCTGTCAGACGTAATGTCCGACGGAACTCCGAAACGCGCTACCCATGCTGTTAGAAACACGCGCGCCACCTCCTCGGCTGTGGTTGATGCCAGTGGGACCACTTTTGGCCAACGTGTGGTGCGGTCCACCATTGTCAAAAGGTGTGTGCACCCCTGTGACGGCGGGAGGGGGCCTACGAGGTTGACATGCACATGATCGAATCGCTTAGCCGGGATGTGAAAAGGCTCCAAGGGAGCTCTAGTGTGTTTGTGTATTTTGGCTCGCTGACAAGCCACGCAGGCTGTTGCCCACTCCTTGACTTGCTTGCGCAGGCACAGCCATACAAATTTCTCTCCTACCATTTTGACCGATGCGCGCACCCCTGGGTGCGCCAGAGAATGAATCGAGTCAAGAACGCGGCGGCGCCACGTGGTCGGCACCACCGGGCGCGGTCGTCCCGTGGAGACATCGCAGATTAGGGGGGGCATACCATCTTGTAGCACCCTGTTCTCCAGCCTTTACCCTGTTGGTCCAGACTGGGGCGTGCACACGTCCGCGTTGGCAACTTGATCCGCGGCCATGGCTGCATAATCTATCTCTACGCGGACTGGGGCCGCGCGCACTTCCACGTCGCTAACCTGGTCCGCGGCCATGGCTGCAAAATCTACCTCTGCGCGGGCTGGAGCCACCACGGTGCGGGAGAGGCAGTCCGCCACTACATTAAGTTTACCCGCTACATGCTGGATATCGGTAGTAAACTCCGAGATGGCGGCCAGCTGTCTCTGCTGCCGGCCTGACCATGGTTCTGTAATCTTGGCCATCGCGAAAGTCAGCGGCTTGTGATCCACGAACGCGGTGAAACTGTGTCCCTCCAGCCAAAACTGGAAATGGCGAATGGCCAAGTGGAGAGCTAACAACTCTCTGTCGAATGTGCTGTATTTTCGTTCACTATCGTGCAAGGTCCTGCTGAAAAAGGCGAGCGGTTGCCAAGCTCCTGCTACATACTGTTCCACGACCACTCCTATGGCCACGTCTGACGCGTCAGTAGTGAGCGCTATGCGGGCCATTGGGTCTGGATGTGCCAACAACGCAGCGTTTGCCAGGGCTATTTTGACTTCAACGAATGCGCGCTCCCGCTCCGGAGACCATTCGATTTTGTTTGTGGGCTTTTGTTTTTTTAGTGCAGCATACAATGGTTGCATGAGCTGCGCTGCATGAGGGAGGAAACGGTTATAAAAATTCACCATTCCCAAAAACTCCTGTAACGCTTTGACCGTTTGTGGTTGGGGAAAATTTGTTATTGCGCGCACTTTGTCTGGCAGAGGAACCGCTCCTTCTGGAGAGACGCGATGCCCCAAAAAATCAATCTGCGCCACCCCGAACTGACACTTCGCTGGGTTGATTATTAACCCGTGCTCTGCCAACCTCCGGAAAACTGCTGTGAGGTGGTTTTCGTGTTCGTCTTCGGACGCGCTGGCTACCAATATGTCGTCCAAGTAGACGAACACGAAGGGGAGGTCGCGCAGAACCATGTCCATCATGCGTTGGAACGTCTGCTCTGCGCCTTTAAGCCCAAATGGCATGCACAAAAACTCAAAAAGCCCGAAAGGAGTTATTACCGCTGTTTTGGGTATGTCCTCAGCGTGCACTGGAACCTGGTGGTAACTGCATACCAAATCTATTTTAGAAAAAATGCACGCCCCCGCCAAATGCACCAAAAAATCTTGGATGTGCGGGATCGGATAGCGGTCGTGCGCTGTAGCGTTATTCAACCTGCGGAAATCACCGCAAGGTCGCCACGAGCCATCAGCCTTTGGGACCATATGGAGCGGTGAAGCCCAGGAGCTCTTCAACCCCCTGATGATGCCCAGTCTTTCCAGGTTGGCGAACTCCTCGCGCGCTATGGTCAGTTTAGCTGAGTCCAAGCGCCGAGCTTTTGCAAAAACGGGTGGACTGGTGGTAGTAATAAAATGTTCCACCCCATGTTTAGCCACTGTCGCCGAAAACATTGGGACCGTGAGTGATGGGAACTGAGTAAGGAGTGTGTGGAACTTACCACCCGCAGCTGTGACGTTGGTTTGTGCAGTTGGCGGGGCCACTCGAGCTGTGCAGGGAATAGAATAAAAGGAGAGTGCATTAACCAGGCGTCTGTTAGCAAGATCAACCAATAAACCATGTGAGCACAAAAAATCAGCCCCTAACATGTTGAAATTGACTGCTGCTACAACAAAAGTCCACTCGAATGTATGGCCCTGCAAAGACAGAAGCAGAGTCCTCTCACCGAAGGTCTTAATTGCCGAGCCGTTTGCTGCTGTCACCCGGGGACCACTGGAAGGCGCCAGCCGGTCCGCGTAGGAAGGCGTGATGAAGCTCAGCTGGGAGCCTGTGTCCACGAGGAATTGCCTCCCCGAGTGTGCGTCCTTCAGGTAGAGCAGCTTGTTCTCTTCTCCAAGGGCCGCGGCTGCTACCGACCCCCAGCCTTGGCGTTTCCCGAGCGCTTGAAGTGGCACGGTGGGATGCACTTGCGTGTCCTCTCTGCGAAACAGCGATGGTAGAAGCAAAGGAGGTCGTCCGCTCCGTGTCGCCTGGCCCTTGCTGCTGCCGTCGTCGGTGAGTCTGGTGCTGCAGCCTCTGGCCCCATGCCGTCTCCGGACGTCGCGCCTAGCTCTGCTGCTGCGGCCGAAGCTGCGCTCCGTTTGTGGGCGTTGACGAGTCGCTGCGCCTCCTGGCTCAGCTCGTGGTAGTCTCGTCGGGCCAACAGCGGTGAACCGGCCAGGGTCACTCTCACCGCTGACGGTAGGGTCCTGAGGAAAACGTGGGTGAAGATAAAGCTGTCATCATCGGAGTCTCTCAACCTCAGCATCTTCCCCATCAGGTCTGTGGGTCTGTCGTTCTCAAACTCCGTCAACGCCAGGAGCCCCTCTGCTCGCTGTTGCACCGAGGGGGTGAAGTGGCTGATAAGCGCAGCCTTCAATGTGCCGTACTTGTCGCTGTCCGGTGGGTGGTTGACCAGGCTCTCCACCCTCTGGACTGTGTGGTTGTCCAGCTTCGCCACCACATGGTAGAATTTTGTGTCGTCTCTCGAAATTCTCCGGAGGTTGAACTGCGCCTCGACCGCGCTAAACCAGGAGCGCGGACTGTTCTGCCAGAAGTCCGGCAGCTGGAACGTGGCGGCATTCGTCAGGCTGGCTTCTGACGAGTCCGGCTCAGGAGAATTACTTTTGCTCATGCTTCGTCGTAAGGTCACCAGTGTGGAGAGTTGTGAAGGACGAGACTGAGTGTATTCCTCAGGTTGAGCTTTATTCACAATGACATTCTCCAACATTCAAAAGCAGAAAAAGAGGATGAATCTTCTCACATCTGTCCTTTTATACCAGGACATCAAACATACAATCACATGGTGCTTAATCAAACATACAGTCACATGGTACTTAATCCCAGTCACAATGTAACTTCCCCCAATCTTAACACCATCCACCTCCTAGTCTCCGGTGGTCAGGAAATCTCTCAAGGCCATCTCCTTGAAACAAAAGGACAGATCTCACACCCTCCCGTTACCTCTGGAAGGCTCAGTCCCTTTGTTCCCCTGAGATGTGAAGTATACAATAAGCATACAGTGATACATCTGTGGAGCATCTGAAACCAACATATGTGCATATATGTGTGCCACACTTGACCTATAAAATAGGTCAGAACACAACAAATGAGCTACTGCTCTAAGTTTATCCCAAAATATTTCTGGGTTGTACACAAACAACATTTTCAAAACATCTCTAAACTATGGATGTAATATTCACTACTAAATACATTCAATGGCAAGTGAAATGGATCCTTCTGCTAACAATTACAGCTCTGAACACAACCTCCTTCTGTGTAAATCCTAGCCAGATTTAGCATCGGAGGTTTAGCATGTTTAGCTAGCACAACAATTTATCACTATTTCCGCACTTTAAAACACATATAAATCACAGATATAACTTTCACCATTAAGTACCAATTAATGGCAAGGGAACTGGGACCTTTGCTAACCGTTACAGCCTTGAAAAATAGCTTTTTCTAATGAAAAAACTAACCGAATTTAGCATCGGCAGTTAGCATGCTAAGCTAAGCAATTAGCATCCACATACACAATGAATAAATAGCACTCACCATGCTAAGTGGCTCGTGCGTCAGTGGGGTTCCCGCGCTCAACGGCGTCGATGGCCTTTGGATCCCAATCTTGAAATTTAATAGACGGGGCATTAGAATTTGGCAATACCGCAATGTCTCATTTCTCATTTTGGTTTAGGCTTACCAGTTTCAAGGGTTTTATCCAGGCAAAGGCTGTTACCAGCACGTTAGCGTCGCCATATCACCAAGGACCGTCTCTCTCTCTGGTCTGTGTCTTTCGGCGTCTGGCGTGACTCCCAAAAATGCAAGTCATCCCAGACCCAGGGAGAGAGCGCTTAACCCATTGGGTGGCGTGACCCAGCAATGGCACAGCCATTGGTTACTCAAAATACCAACACACAATACTAGGAACTTTATCAGAACCTTGTAGAAAATGTTCCTAACTATTTATGAATATATATTTATTTAAATATTCATATTCAAATTATGTATTCCCATTGTGAAATGGGTCTTTTTCTTTTTAAAAGTGGTATCAATATTTATAATTTAATTCACGTTAAACTATCTACTCCCATTGTGAAATGAATGTCCCCCCTTCTTCTTAAAGCGGGATTGACATTTATAATTCCATCCACGTTTTTAACACTGGGTTACACATGGGTTCTAGCTGCCACCTCCAGGGGGGAGGGGGCTGTCATGCCCTGTGGTTCAGTGGCTCAGGGACACTGGGAGACCACCCGACAGGTCTTCAAGTGTAGTCTGTTGGTGTTGGGATGATGGGAGGCCACCCGACGGACTACATCTCCTGCTGTGGTGGCTCTGGAGTTCA
This sequence comes from Pholidichthys leucotaenia, assembly GCA_020510985.1. Classification (NCBI taxonomy): domain Eukaryota; kingdom Metazoa; phylum Chordata; class Actinopteri; order Cichliformes; family Pholidichthyidae; genus Pholidichthys; species Pholidichthys leucotaenia. Next base: position 98,714,719 of record CM035847.1, read on the forward strand.
AGGAGGCCACCCGATTTATTCAACCACAAGCTCCGGTGGTCTTGGGACTCTGGAAGACCCCCTAAACTGCCTCATCTGTTCAGTCCACTTCCCTAGAGTTCTGTCACCACCGTCTTTTTTTTTTCTCTCTCTGTGGGTCATGAGTGTTTGTTGTTGTTGTTGTTTTTTTCTTCTTGTTTTGTCTCGGTCCCTCTGTGCCTGGGTTCCCCCTCCTCCCCCCCGGGGTGGGTTGTTTTTCTTGTTGGTGGGGTGTTCTTGTCCTTTTTTGTTTTTTTGGATTTGATTTTTTGTTTATTAAATGTGCAAAACTTACAGCTTGTGCCTGGTGTCCTCAATTCTGCCCTTGAAAAGGGTGATTTATGACAGTTGTCATGCTTAAATGTTTCAGATCATAAAACAAATTTAAATATTAGACAAAGATAACACAAGTAAACACAAAATGCAGTTTTTAAATGAAGGTGTTATTATTAAGGGTAAAAAAAAATCCAAATCTACATGGCCCTGTGTGAAAAAGTGATTGCCCCCTGTTAAAACATAAATTAACTGTGGTTTATCACATCTTTGGAAAGCTGAGTTCAATTTTTCTAGCCACACCCAGGCCTGATTACTGCCACACCTGTTCTTCATCAAGAAATCACTTAAATAGGACCTGCATGACGGAGTGAAGTAGACCAAAAGATCCTCAAAAGCTAGACATCATGCTGTGATCTAAAGAAATTCAGGAACAAATGAGAAACAAAGTAACTGAGATCTATCAGTCTGGGAAAGGTTATAAATCCATTTCTAAAGCTTTGAGACTCCAGCACACCACAGTGAGAACCATTATCCACAAATGGAAAAAACATGGAACAGTGGTGAACCTTTCCAGGAGTGACTGTCCAGCCAAAATTACCTCAACAGCAATGACTCATCCAAGAAGTCACAAAAGACCCCACAACAACATCCAAAGAACTGCAGGCCTCATAACAATTTGGCAAAGATGAGTGGGCCAAAATTCCTTCACAGCAGTGTAAAAGACTCATTGCCAGTTATTGCAAACGCTTTATAATAATAATGCATCAGATTTATATAGCGCTTTATCATAGACACTCAGACGCTTTTACAAATGGATACATTATTCATTCACTCCAGACAGACAGTGGTAAGCTATTACTGTAGCCACAGCTGCCCTGGGGCAGGCTGACAGAAACGTGGCTGCCAATCTGTGCCAATGGCCTCTCTGGCCACCACCAAACATTCATACCCAGTGTTATGGACACTGGAGGCAAGGTGGGTAAAGTGTATTGTCCAGGGACTCAATGGCAGGATATCTGGGGAGAGCGGGATTCAAACCGCCAACCATCTGGTTATTGGACGACCTGCTCTACCTCCTGAGCCACTGCCGCTAATTGCAGTTGTTGCTGCTAAGGGTGACCCAACCAGTTTTTCACACAGGGCCATGTAGGTTTGGATTTTTTTTTCCCCTTAATAATAAAGAGCTTCATTTAAAAGCTGCGTTTTGTGTTCACTTGTGTTTTCTTTGTCTAATATTTAAATTTGTTTGATGATCTGAAACGTTTTATGTGTGACAAACATACAAAAAAATGAGAAATCAGGAAGGGGGCAAACACTTTTTCACACCACTGTAAAGTAGTCAGATCTATCTTTAATTTTCAATGTGCTGTGTTGATGGGTAACCGGAGTGGTGGCTCAGTTGGTAGAGCATCCGCCCCACACCCCGGAGGCAGGGGTTCAAATCCCTGCCGGGTCATGCCAAAGACCATATAAAAGTGGAACTTCCTGCCACCCAGCTTGGTGCTCAGCAATAAATGGAATGGAGGAGGGAACTCTGTGGCGGCGCCTTGCATGGCAGCGGCCCTCTGATTCTGCACTTGGGGTGTGTGTGATTTACACTGTAGATAGGTAAAACACAATCTCGTTCTGCTGTACGTGATTGGTTGTACGGCTGAATGACAATAAGGGTAATTTAATTTAATTAATTTTTAATTTAATTTAAAGCTCTTGTTTTGTCATCTTGGGCATGAATTATCTCTTGATGTCAACATTTACATTTGGGGTTTTGCCTTGTCCTTTAGGGACTAGGCTGATTTTTTTCTTTTTTTTTCCCTTTGGGGGGTACCTTTATTATTATTATTATTATTATGGCCGGGGGATCCTGGGTTCGATCCCAGCCCCCAACCAACAGTGATCTGTGTGGAGTTTGCATGTTCTCCCCATGTCTGCGTGGGTTTACTCCAGGATTTCTCCGGTTTCCTTCCGCATGCCAAAAACATGCAAGTTAGGTTAATTGGCATCAAATCTGGGGATTCTAGATTGTCCTTAGGTATGACTGTGAGAGTGAATGGTTGTCTGTCTTTCTGTGTTGGCCCTGCGATGGACTGGCGATCTGTCCAGGGTGTACCCTGCCTCTCACCCAAAGATGCTGGGATAGGCTCCAGCCCCCCCGCGACCCCAAAAGGATTAAGCGGAAGAATATGGATGGATTATTATTATTATGGTCAAGCAATGCAAAATTATATTACATCTCAACATGGTTACCACACTTAACATAATATCATTTAATGTCAGAGGTCTGGTTCACCCAATGAAATGTAATAGTTTTAACTTTTTTTTTAAAAAGGAAAAGGCAAATATTGCTTTTCTTCAGGAAACTCATCTGTCCAGTGAGTCACACAAGAAACTGAAGAGAGACTGGGTCGGGCAAGCGTACTATTCAAATTTTAAGAGCAATAGAAGGGGAGCAGCAATATTAATTCATAAAATATTCCTTTTATTTTTAAAGAACAAAATAATGATCATGAAGGAAGGTATGTGTTAATTCACAGGGTCCTTTAAGATAAGATAAGATAAGATAAGCCTTTATTAGTCCCACAACGGGGAAATTCCAGGATTGCAACAGCACAGGGATAGCAACACTCAGAGCAACAATCAGAAGGCAAGAAAAAAAAACAAGCAAGCAAGAGCAGCTAATAAACATATGTACGTATTACTATAAAATATATATATATATACACACACACACAGACACACAGTGCAGAGCATTGTAGCTGGATGGAATAAATATATGAATATATGAACACACAGTGCAGAGCATTGTAGCTAGATGGAATAAATATGTAAATATATAAACACCCACAGTACGGAGCATTGCAGCTAGGTGGAATAAATATGCAAGTATATAAACACACACAGTGCGGAGCAATGTAGCTAGATGGAATAACATGTAGATATATAAATATATATAAACACCCACAGTACGGAGCATTGCAGCTAGACGGAACAAATATGCAAATATATAAACACACACAGTGCAGAGCATTGCCGCTAGATGGAATGAAACAGCATAACCGTCTACCCAGCTATCCTGCATGGTATGATTATGTGCCCATACACACTCTCACCCTCCATAGCGACCGGCATGCTCCTAGTTGTATGCCGGAGAGGACCACTGTGTAAGTCTATTGCATCTTCTGCATTCAAAAAACTATTAGTTTGTTACGTCTTTTTTGCTATCTCTGCGAGCAGCCCTGCTTAGGTTGTACAGTCTGACAGCCGTTGGTAGGAAGGACCTACGAAACCTCTCGGTTGTGCACCTGGGATGATGTAGTCTGCTGCTAAATGAGCTCCTCAGTGCATTCAGTATGTCCTGCATAGGGTGGAACTCGGACTCCAGCAGAGATGACAGTTTAGCCACCGTCCTTCTCTCTCCTATCTCCTCCATCGGATCAAGGCGCTGCCCCAGGACAGAGCTAGCTTTCTTAATCAGTTTGTTCAGTCTCTTCCTATCGGCTGCAGTAATGCCACTGCCCCAGCAGACCACTCCAAAAGTGATGGCTGATGCCACCACCGTGTCATAGAATGACTTCAGCAGCGCCCCTTGTACACCAAAAGACCTGAGTCTCCTCAGCAGGAACAGCCTGCGCTGTCCCTTCTTGTAGAGTGCATCAGTATTGTGTGACCAGTCTAGTTTATTGTTCAGATGAATACCCAGGTACTTATAGGATGTCACCATCTCGATGTCTGTTCCCTGTATATTTACTGGTACTGTGAGGGGCTGCCCATGCCTGCGGCAGTCCACCACCAGCTCCTTAGTTTTCCTCGCGTTGATCTGGAGGCAGTTCCGATGGCACCAGTCCACGAAGTCCTGGATAAGCCCTCTGTACTCAGCTTCATCTCCATTGGAGATGAGGCCAACGATCGCAGAGTCATCAGAGAACTTCTGTAGATGGCAGTGTGTTGTGTTGTGTGAGAAGTCCGCAGTATAAAGAGTGAACAGGAAGGGAGCCAGCACCGTTCCCTGGGGGGCCCCCGTGCTACTGATGATCGTGTCGGACACACAGTCCCGGGTTCTCACAAACTGAGGCCGGTTCGTGAGGTAGTCCAGGATCCATGATGACAGGTGCTGGTCCACCCCTGCGCGCAGCAGCTTGTCCATCAGGATCATCGGTTGGATGGTGTTGAAAGCACTGGAGAAGTCAAAGAACATGATCCTCACCATATTCCCGGGCTTCTCCAGGTGGGACAGAGAACGGTGAAGGAGGAAGATCACCGCATCCTCCACCCCAATGCCATGCTGGTAGGCGAACTGGAGTGGATCCATCGCTGGTTCCACCAGGGGGCGGAGGTGAGCAAGGAGCAGTCTCTCCAGGGTCTTCATCAAGTGGGACGTCAAGGCCACCGGTCTGTAGCTGTTCAGGTCTTTGGGGTGGGAAGTTTTTGGTACAGGTACCACACAAGATGTTTTCCACAGCTGTGGTACCCTCCCCAGTTTCAGGCTCATGTTGAAGATATACGTCACAATCCCACACAGCTGGTCTGCACAGGACTTGAGGACAAAACGTATGGACAAAACGTATCATTCTTCAATGTTTATGCACATAAAGAGGACACTCCTAAATTCATGACTGAGTTAATCATTTTATTTAATCAATTCAATAAAGATTTTGGAATAACTGGTGGAGATTTTAATTGCTGCAAGGACAGTAACTTAGATAGAAGCTTATCTACAGAATCTAATCCTAATGCATCAAAGGCCATTAAGACAGCTTCTAATGATGCAGGTCTTGTGGATCTATGGAGAGAGTTGAATCCTACAGTTAGACTATACTTTTTACTCAGTGAGACATAAAACATATTCTAGATTGGACTTCTTTCTCCTACCTATAGCCCAACTTTCCTCTGTAATCAACTGCCGTACAGGATCAGTACTCCTATCAGATCATTCACCAGTGTATCTTCAATTTTCCTTTCATCAACAGACACACCAAACTAAGGGCTGACGATTTAATACTTCACTTTCAACCCTTTAAATGCCATTTTGAACATGTGATGCCACTTGTTTGATGAAAAAAACAACAACACAACAAATGAGATATTTTCCAAATAACACATGGTAGAGGGATGTGGCATTGTTTTATATCAGAGCCTTGTGTAATGTTCAATAGTGCTCATAAAACGTGTTATTGTGTGACATGGGTGGTGGCTCCACCTTTCCGGTTCCACCTCCACCTGGAGTATAAAAGGGCTATGCGGAAGAGGGACAGTCTCTTTTGACCTCACCTCTGCCTGTCGTGAATTGCTGCCTCTCCAAGGCAGCAGAGACAAGACAGATTCAAGTACAGGATTACACCACAGACAAATTTATTAAAGTACAAGGTTCAGTCCCAAAAACTAGTGCAGACATACAAGAAATGCAAGAGAGAATAAACATACTGGAGTACACAACGTAGCGTGTTGAGGGAATCCACGGCGTAACGTGGCTAAGATACACAAACAGAGAAACCACAGCGTAACACGGCAGCGACAAATACAATAATCCAGCAAAGAAAGATGAATCATGAACTGACTAAATACATGCACAAATGATACAGTGATTGGGTGCACCTGCGCGAGGGAGCAGAGCAGTAATCACCGGAAAGAGAAATCAGCTGACGATCAAGAGAGGGTGTGTGGTCGGACTGGCAGGCTGACAGGCAGTGCCAACACAAGTGCAGGCCCAAGAAAGCTGCCTCACAGCTGCCGGCCAGAAAGCAGTGTAAACAAATATGGAACAAGACTAGAAATGATGTGCAAATAAACAACACATTGCAAAAGTAACCTAAACAGTAAACTGGGAGACTATAAGAAAACTCAAAAGGCAATACAATACACAAATAAATATGTACACAGAGAACCCATGGAACTGAGCCTGGGAGAACCCCGGCTTAGTACAAAATACACAATGCACAGATACATAGATACACAGAGGAAAATCATAGAACCGAGCCCGAAGCACAAACCGGCTCGGTTCATGACAGAGCCCCCCTCTCAAGGGGTGGATTCCAGACACCCACATACCATCAAAAGAAAAAAACCTGCCCCCTCCCCCCAAGCAGGAGCAACAACCGTCAACCCGGGGCGGGAGCTAGGGGGAAACAGTTTAGGAGGGAACAAAAAACATCCCCGCTCAGGGCCCTCAACAGAAAAGCACAAACAATTAACCCCCCCAAGTCCGGAGGCATGGAGGCTTGGGAGGCCGCCCAGAGTCCCAGGCTCAGCAGATGGAATGGTGCACCCAGTCAGGTGGCCTACCAGGAAAGACTGGCCACCCAACCCAACCGCACAGTTTGTCTGGTGGCTGGCCGGAGTTTTTCAGCCACCAGCATAGGCGTGCTGGCCTGGGAGGCAGCTCCCCTACAGGAAGACCCACCACCGGAGAGGTGAGCTGAGGAGGGGGTGCCCAGATATCGTCTGGTGACGAGGAGATGGAGGGAACCTCGATGGCGTCCGGCAGGGAAGAGGGGCGTGGAACCACGATGACATCTGGCTGAGGAGGCGAGGGGACTGCGATAGCGTCCGGCTGGGAAGAGGAGAATGGAACCATGATGGCATCTGGCGGTGAGGAAAGAGGAACCACGACGGCGTCTGGCAATGGAGGACAAAGGACCATGACAGCGCCCTGCAGATGAGGAAGAGACACCCCGAAGGCCTTTGGAAGTGGAGAGAAGGCCTCAGTGTCCTCAAGCTGGCTGGTGACACCCTCGGTGGTCCCAGCTTGGGACATGGCTGCACCCGTGGGGGTCCCGGTCTGGGACATGGCTGCACCCGCGGTGGCTCCGGGCTGGAGCTTGGCTGCACACGCAGTGGTTCCGGTGTGGGACATGGCTGCACCCGTGGTGGTCCCGGCTTGGGATACGGCTGCACCCGTGGTGGCTCCGGGCCGGAGCTCTGCAGCACCGGCCGGGCCAACGTAGTACCCACGGAGGACTCCGGCTGGGCCAACATTGCTCCCTCGGTGGGCCACGGTTGGGCCAACGCTGAACCTACAGCTGTCTCCACAGTGGGAGAAGCTGGACCCACGGTGAGGGAAGCTGGGCACACAACGACCTCGGGTGGCGAACCTGGATCCTTGGTGGCCTCAGGTGATATTGGCTACCCTCCGGCAACCCTGGGAGAGAGCTCAAAAACAGAACAGAGAGACACAGGGTCAGGGTCACCAGCAGCAGCAGAACCCGTCGAGGCGAGCCCGGGCGCAGCGGCCAGCTGCCCCCAGCTCTTCTCATCAAGAGTCAGGAAAGATTGCTCCACAACAGGCAGGAGAGAAACTAAAGAGCGCACTTGCCTGAACTCAGGCTCCACCACCGTCCAGGACTCCGACAATCCAGGTAGCGATGGCTCATCAGGCTGGGGAGGTGCTGCACCCAAGGAGATACTGGGTTGGGATGGCACCCCCGTGTCAACCTCCACCGGAGAAGCTGGACTCTCATTGACTTTGGTGGGTTGGACTGGATCTACGGAGACCCCTGGCAGTGGTAGATCCTCTCCGGTGACCCTAGGAAGAGGCTCAGGAATAACAGGAGAGGAGATATGGTTAGGGTCACCAGCAGCAGTGGAGCCCTTCGAGGTGAGTTCTGATGCAGCTGAGGGCTGCACCGACTCTCCTCACCAAGAGCCAGGCAGGGGCTCCAGCTCCCTCGGGGAAAGTTCCTCCAGCTCCGGGGCCAATTCTGGAATGAGCCACGGCTTCACCTCCAGGAGGAGGTCTGTCTCCACCAGCAACACCAGACTGGGTTCCTCCAGCTCCTCCGCAGACAGAGCGGGCCAGGGCTCGGGAGGAGGAAGCAGGGCTGTCGTGGGAGAGGCTGGAGGCTTCTTACGGGGGAGGCGTTTCTTCTTTGCTGGAGGCGGCTCGGGCGTCAAAACCCCCTCTATTGGCTCATCACATAGCAACGAGTAGAGGGAGCGGAGAAGCTCGGTTGCATCTGGGACATCCCAAAGACGAGGAAAAGCCCACATAAGCCGTGCCGCCTGATCCCGACCCTCCTGGATCGTCTTGGGGGGATGGGCTTCCACCCTCTGCTCCCAGATGTCCTCCAAATGGTAAAGCGCCTGCTGCAGCACCTTGTCCATGGTGAGCTCACAGTCAGGTGAGTGGAAAAACCAGTTCAAACCAAAAAGAAAAAATAACGTCTGTGTGTAACCCGCTGAATCTTTTCGGGCTGGATTATTCTGTCGTGAATTGCTGCCTCTCCAAGGCAGCAGAGGTGAGACAGATTCAAGTGCAGGATTACACCACAGACAAATGTATTAAAGTACAAGGTTCAGTCCCAAAAACTAGTGCAGACATACAAGAAATGCAAGAGAGAATTAACTTGCTGGAGTACACGACGTTGCGTGTTGCGGGAATCCACGGTGTAACGTATCTAAGATACACAAACAGAGAAACGACGGCGTAACGCAGCAGCAACAAATACAATAATCTAGCAAAGAAAGATGAATCATGAGCTGACTAAATACATGCACAAATGATACAGCGATTGGGTGCACCTGAGCGAGGGAGTGAAGCAGTAATCACCGGAAAGAGAAAACAGCTGACTGTCAAGAGAGGGGGTGTGGTCGGACCGGCAGGCTGACAGGCAGCGCCCACACAAGTGCAGGCCCAAGAAAGCTGCCTCACAGCTGCCGGCCAGAAAGCAGTGTAAACAAATACAGAACAAGACTAGAAATGATGTGCAAATAAACAAGACATGGCAAAAGTAACTTAAACAGTAAACTGGGAGACCATATGTGACGATGGAGTGTTGCCACTGGTATGGACCTCTTTAATTAGATATTATGTGTGTAAGGGAATTTATAACTTTCAAATGTTAAAATGTATTCTAAGATAAGATAAGATAAGATAAGCCTTTATTAGTCCCACAACGGGGAAATTCCAGGATTGCAACAGCACAGGGATAGCAACACTCAGAGCAACAATCAGAAGGCAAGAAAAAAAACAAACAAACAAACAAAAAAAAAACAAGCAAGCAAGAGCAGCTAATATACATATGTACATATTACTATAAAATATATATATACACACACACACACAGACACACAGTGCAGACCATTGTAGCTGGATGGAATAAATATATGAATATATGAACACACAGTGCAGAGCATTGTAGCTAGATGGAATAAATATGTAAATATATAAACACCCACAGTACGGAGCGTATAAAAATATAATATATAATATAATATATAATATAATATATTATAATATAATAATATATAATATATACAGTATAATATATATATTATACATATTATATATATTATATATCATTATATATATATAATATATATATAATATAATATATAATATAACGTATAAAAATACACACAGAGTTGGAAGTTGTAAATAGTATTTATTTGTGGGCTGGATATCTGTTTTCTGGGTGAGTTGAAGTCCACCTGTGAGATAAAGAGTTAATGTTAATAATTAAGTCAGTTGTGTGAGGCAAATAAATAAAAACCACTTACCTTTGCTAGCATACTTCCTGGTGGTGTCTCGGGCAAAAGATTCCCCGGGGGCTCGAGTGCCTTATAAAGGGTGCCAGGAGGAAAACGTATGCAATAGATGAGTACAGTGGGAAGTTGGTGGTAGATTTAAATGTAAACTAGAAAAGCACTCGGAGAGCGCAGACCTCCGCCAAGCGCCACAATTCCCCCCATACAGTGTTTGTGTGTACGTTTTCAGATTCCTTGAGCATGTAAACATATGACTAGCAATTGGATTCACAATGATTATTTGTTTATTTGACAGGGACAGTGCAATAAACACACAATTAATCAATGACAATCAATCTGATAGTGATAGGATTAGTGGTTCAGTAGTAAAAGCATTGCCTCCTTGGCGGAGGTAATAAACTGAAGTGTTGCTGTTGTGTCCATCTCCTGCACTGACGGATGCAAATTGGGTAGACAGGTTGCCGTGGGTTTTATATTATATTATTTTGGGGGGGGTTGCGCTCCGCGGCAAACGAGAATTTAGAAGCTTCGCCGGCAGAGAGCTCGTTTTTGCGCAGCGCCTATGGCTGGCCGGGGAATTTCTGCCAAATGCGCAGCTCCTATGGCTGGCCGGGGAATTTCTGCCAAATGCGCAGCGCCTATGGCTGGCCGGGAAATTTGTGCCAAATGTACAGCTCCTATGGCTGGCCGGTGAATTTCTGCCAAATGCGCAACCCCTATGGCTGGCCGGGGAATTTCTGCCAAATAATCCGGCGCCGGACAGCTGCCCGTGTCAGCTTTTGCAGCGTAGTGCAAACACAGGCACTCTGGCGAGCCCTGTTTTCTGTGTGCTTTTGTGCCTAAAACTTTGAAGAAGGCGGAGTTTGTGTTCATCAGACACGACGACCAGCGCCCTGTATTGCGCCTGCGCACATGTTGAAAATGGCTGTATGTCACAGTGTTGAAAAATGCTTTAAAAAATTCCTGTATCCAGACGGTGAACCGGATCACCCCCAAAATTTAATCAGTTCTTCCTTGTACCATTTCCAACAACGCCTGAAAGTTTCATGGAAATCCGTCCAAGACTTTTTGAGTTATCTTGCTAACCAACAGACAAACAGACAGACAAACAGACAGACAAACACACAAACTCCGGCAAAAACATAACCTCCTCCTGGCCTTTTCGGCCTGGCGGAGGTAATAACGGTTTATACTATTTATTGTACTATTTATGGGTGTTTATTTATTATGTGGGATTTTGTAAATATTGTGTAAATACTATTTATATGTTTAATTAATATTTTAAGGTATTGTTGAGTATACTGTATGTAAAATGTGGATATTTATTGCCTTACCTGTGGACATTGGTATGTTCTAATCAGGCTAATTATCTCACTGGGTATATCAGCAGGTGATTTTCATTTGGTTATTGCTGGGTGTCGGATGTTTTAGAGTGAAGTTGTTTGTCTACACAGTGTCTGAAATAAATGGAACAAAGCTTGTTGCAAATTCTTGAAGTCTAGCTCTTCTGTGACACGTGCCTTGACTGCTCGGCTGTATGACAAATGGTGTCAGAAGAAAAGGCGGAAAGTATTGTTAAAAGCTGAGGAGTGACAACACTGTACAGAAGAAGCAATGGCTTAAAGAAACACAAAGAAGCAACAGGAGCAGTTAGAGGACTGTGAATCAGGTATGTCAACTGAGGAGCAGGGGGCCAGCGGACTGGACAAGCTGGAAGAATTAACAAGCTTGGTGAAGTTATTAGTTTGTTTACAGATATCCAGAGATCGTCAATTAGAGGAAGAAGCCTCTCTCCAGGAGCAAAGATAGCGGCGTATGCAGCACCAGTTTCACCAGATACAATCACAGGTGATTGAGTTGAGAGAGGGGTATGAGAGTCAGGCTGAATGCAATGGTGAAAATGACGCTTTGGCTGAAGACTCCGGAGTGACGGCTTGCTGGGTTGGCCCGCAGGAATTGCTACTGCTGCAGGTGCAACCAAGGACAACACACATGTACCGTGGGCTCACGCTGACCCCGCTCTCTCCTGAGGATGATTTTGAACATTATCTGGCAACATTTGAAAGAATGGCTATGGTCTGCCGCTGGCGAAAGGAAGAGTGGGCTATTCAACTGGTTCCTCTGTTCACAGGTACAGCACGCAGTGCTTACGTGCTTATGGCTTATGCTTATACCAGACTTATGCTTATGGCTTATGCTTATACCAGGACGCCAGCTGGGCCACCTCTCTCCTACAGGAGAGAGGTGGCCCAGCTGGCGTCCTGGTGCAGCAATAACAACCTGCAGCTGAACGCTCTGAAGACAGTGGAGATGATTGTAGACTTCAGGAAAGTCACTACTCCTCTGCCCCCCCTCACCCTCTCAGGCTCTCCCATCACCACTGCTGATTCCTTCCGCTTCCTAGGCACTACCATCACCAGGGACCTCAAATGGGAGCTGACCATCAGCTCACTCATCAAAAAAGCCCAGCAGAGGATGTTCTTCCTGCGGCAGCTGAGGAAGCTCAAGCTACCCACCAAGATGTTAGTGCAGTTCTACACAGCCATCATCGAGTCCATCCTCACCACCTCCATAACCGTGTGGTACGCAGGAGCCACTGCCAGGGACAGACTAAGGCTGCAGCGCGTCGTGCGCACTGCTGAGAAGGTGATCGGCTGCAAGCTCCCATCTCTCCAGGATCTGTACATCTCCAGGACCCGGAGGCGTGCTGGCCGGATCATAGCCGATCCCTCACACCCTGGTCATGTACTGTTTGCCCCCCTCCCCTCTGGTAGAAGACTTCGGTCCATCCAGACTAAAACCTCCCGTCACATGAACAGCTTCTTCCCCTCTGCCATTAGACTGCTGAACACTAAGTGACTCTCGTGCACCATGTACAGCAGCTCAACCAGACTCATGTCAATCATCACTGTTTTCTTCCTGCATTACCGACTGCACTATATAGTTCTCCACAGTATCTGCTGCTGGCTAATATATATTTTAACTGTTGACCAGTATCACTTAATCTTATCCTACACTTTATTACATGTATAGTTTATTTCTCTTATCTTATCATGTTTAATGTTGCAGCATTGTACCGAGACAAATTCCTAGTTTGTGTACTACATGAACAATGGCAATAAACCTGATTCTGATTCTGATTCTGATGGATATGTCAGACACAGAAGATTATGAAAAAGTGAAAGAAGCAGTTTTAATGAAATATGAAATAACAGCTGACACCTATAGAAGAAGGTTTCGTTCCCTAGACGTTCATCAGGACGAACCCCCCCCCGAACTTTATGTTTGTTTGAAAGACCTGTTTAATAAATGGGTTAAACCAGAGACCTCACCGATGAGACATTTCTGAACTGACGATTCTGGAGCAGTTTCTGTGGATGGTGGACCTGGAACTGGAAGTCTGGATACAAGAGCGGGACCCAAAGACTGCAGAGGGCGCTGCTCAGCTTGCAGAAGTTTTCCTGTCAGCCAGGTCTGGGAGCAGAAGACCTACTTTCAGCCATGACGGCTACTTCACCACACGGAGTAAGTCTAATGGGGGTGAAAGGGGTGGTCAAGCTCAAATTAGACCTTATTCCAGTTCCAGTCAGTTCACAAATAGTAAACACAATATTAGTAAAAAGTCACATTTTTTCTCTAGGCAAGATATACGTTGCTACCAGTGCAGTGGAATTGGTCACACTCAGTATACATGTCCAGCTATGAAGCAAAGTAAGCCTTCTCTTTTATGTTCAGTCCCAAGACCCACCCTCTCAGCCCCAGTCCAGAGAGAGGTATATGAAACATCAGTTTTGCTTAATGTGAAGAGGCCCTTTTGGATTCGGGTTGTTTTCAGACTGTTGCTCTGCCCAGTTTGGTCCCTAGAGATCTGTGGAGTGAGACTACAGTGAATATTAGTTGTGTACATGGGGATAAGAAGTTGTACCCGACCACTGAGGGCTATTTAACGGTGGGTGGCCAAACTTATCCCCTGTCTGTAGCTCTTGTGCCTGATTTGCCATATTCAGTTATTCTTGGCAATGATATTCCAACTTTGTTGGATATCATACAACAGGTGAGGGACAAACGGCAAACTGAGGAGGGACAGGGAGATGGCGCTATGAACAGAGGCTAAATGCACCTGTTCAGAAGGAATGTAATATGGTCACAACTTGAGCCCAGAGGGCTGGAAATGTTCTCCAAGAGCTACCTTTTTATGACTCTGGGCTAGAGGTAGGCCCAATTAAGCAGCCAAAATCTAAGGCCCAGAGAAGAAGGGACAAGGTTTTAGTTACAGCTAAGAACCTGGGTGAGGAAGTAACAGCTAAGCCAGTCAGTAGATTTTGACATTCCTTCTGACATAGCTGCATTGCAGAAAGCTGACCAATTGCTAAAACCCTGGTTTCATAAAGTCTCTGAAACTGAGGGTGTGAAACAGGGCAGAGTAGATTGCTTGGCTGAGGCCTCTTACAGACGTGAACAAAATTGGTACCCCTCTGTTAATGAAAGAAAAACTCACAATGGTCACAGAAATAACTTGAATCTAACAAAAGTGGTAATAAATAAAAATTCTATGAAAATTAACCAATGAAAATCAGACAATGCTTTTGAATTGTGGTTCAACAGAATTATTTTAAAAAACAAACTCATGAAACAGGCCTGGACAAAAATCATGGTACCCTTAACAATATTTTGTTGCACAACCTTTTGAGGCAATCACTGCAATCAAACGATTTTTGTAACTGTCAGTGAGACTTCTGTACCTCTCAGCAGGTATTTTGGCCCACTCCTCATGAGCAAACTGCTCCAGCTGTCTCAAGTTTGAAGGGTGCCTTCTCCAGACGGCATGTTTCAGCTCCTTCCACAGATGTTCAATAGGATTTAGATCAGGGCTCATAGAAGGCCACCTTAGAATAGTCCAGTGTTTCGCTCTTAGCCATTCTTGGGTGTTTTTAGCTGTGTGTTTTGGGTCATTATCCTGTTGCAAGGCCCATGACCTGCGACTGAGACCAATCTGTCTGACACTGGGCAGCACATTTCTCTCTAGAATACCTTGATAGTCTTGAGATTTCATTGTACCCTGCACATATTCAAGACACCCTGTGCCAGATGCAGCAAAGCAGCCCCAGAACATAACAGAACCTCCTCCATGTTTCACAGTAGGGACAGTGTTCTTTTCTTGGTATGCTTCATTTTTGTGTCTGTGAACATAGAGCTGATGTGCCTTGCCAAAAAGTTCCAGTTCTGTCTCGTCTGTCCGTAGGACATTCTCCCAGAAGCTTTGTGGCTTGTCAACATGCAGTTTGGCAAATTCCAGTCTGGCTTTTTTATGATTTGTTTTCAACAGTGGTGTCCTCCTTGGTCGTCTCCCATGAAGTCCACTTTGGCTCAAACAACGATGGATGGTGCGATCTGACGCTGATGTACCTTGACCTTGGAGTTCACCGTGAATGTGTTCAAAGGTTGTTCTGGGCTCTTTTGTTACCATTCGTATTATCTGTCTCCTCCTGCGGCCACGTCCAGGGAGGTTGGCTACAGTCTCGTGGATTTTAAATTTCTGAATAATATGTGCAACTGTAGTCACAGGAACATCAAGCTGCTTGGAGATGGTCTTATAGCCTTTACCTTTAACATGCTTGTCTATAATTTTCTTTCTAATCTCCTGAGACAACTCTCTCCTTTGCTTCCTCTGGTCCATGTTTAGTGTGGTAAACACCATGTCACCAAACAGCACAGTGACTACTTGTCACCCTTTAAATAGGCTGACTGACTGATTACAAGTTTGTAGACACCTGTGATGTTAATTAGAGGACACATCTTGGTTGAACATGTTCTTATGGTCACATTATTTTCAATCTTTTTTAGGGGTAACATCATTTTTGTCCAGGCCTGTTTCATGAGTTTGTTTTTTAAAATAATTCTGTTGAACCACAATTCAAAAGTATTGTCTGATTTTCATTGGTTAATTTTCATAGAATTTTTATTTATTACCACTTTTGTCAGATTCAAGTTATTTCTGTGACCATTGTGGGTTTTTCTTTCATTAACAGAGGGGTACCAACAATTTTGTCCACGTCTGTATGTGATCAAAAATGGCATTTTGTATCAGCGTCAGGGGGATGTTATGGCAATAGCTTTGCCACAAGGCCTGACACAGGAGGTTATGGAGCTAGGACATGCTATTCCTTGGGCAGCTCGTCTAGCATTCCAAAAAAAAAACACTTCAAAGAATTGCTAGAAGGTTTGTGTGGCCGGCAATGTACACTCAGGTTAAGGAGTTCTGTGCTTCATGTGAAACATGTCAATTTACAACACCTAGGGGAGTAGCCCATGCCCAGCTTCAGCCATTACCGGTCATTGGAACACCTTTTGACAGAATAGGGATGGATATAGTTGGCCCCCTAGAGGGAAGCTCCTCTGGTAGTAGTTACATTTTAGTCATTTGTGACTATGCCACTCGTTACCCAGAAGCCTTCCCATTGAGATTTATTAAGGCTAGGCAGTTTGCCAACTGTCTCATACAATTATTTTCAAGGGTAGGCATACCTAGAGAGGTCCTCACAGATTGTGGAACAAATTTCCTGTCTAAGCTGTTGCAGCAAGTATATAAGCTGTTAGGTATAAAGGATATTAAGACCACCCCATATCACCCTCAGACAGATGGATTGGTTGAGAAATTTAACCAAACTCTGAAGAACATGCTGTGGAAGTTTGTATCCAGTACAGGATCTGATTGGGATCAATGGGTGCCATATTTGTTATTTGCTTATCGGGAGGTTCCCCGGGCTTCAACAGGATTCTCACCCTTTGAGCTACTTTATGGTCGTCAGGTGAGGGGTCCATTGGACTTGTTGAAGGAGCACTGGGAGAGTCCACCTAGTGATCAGGACAATGTGGCGTCTTATGTGATAAAAATGAGAGAGAGGCTCGACCAGATGACTGCTTTGGCTCAGGAGCACATGAGGATGGCACAGGCTAATCAGAAGACTTGGTATGATAAGAAGGCCAGAAAGAGTTTTTCATCCAGGCCAGCAGGTGTTGCTGCTTCTTCTTACTAGTGACAGTAAGCTGTTGGCTCAATGGCAGGGTCCTTATTAGATCACTAAGAAGGAAGAAACATCAATGTTTTCATGTTAACTTGTTGAAGGAGTTTCAGAAGCAGCAGCAGCAGCCTGTTCATCAGCAGCCACAGCATCAGTTCCTCATTTGTGCGACTGAAGTGGACGAGGAAAGAGGACAGTCTTTTCCCACAAACATGACAGAGCCTTGTTTAGTGGATGTGTCTCATCTGCAGTCTTATCAGCAGAGAGAGATAGTAGTAGATTAGTTTATTTGACAGGGACAGTGCAATAAACATAGACAATTAATCAAAGACAATCAATCTGATGTGTTGCACATAGAGTGTATAGCTATTAGCTAATTTGCAACTCTTGTCCCTGGATGGGCTTTAGAAAAAAGAATCAAGATAAAAATATACACAATAACCACATACATCAATGCAGAAAAATTATAAATACACAATTATAAATATTATAAATATTATAAATACACAAATATAACAGCCTGACTCACCTTTAACATAAATATTATAAATACACAAATATAACAGCCTGACTCACATTTAACACATATAACATAACTCACATTTGCCTATTTCAGGCCTTCCTCCCTCCGTCACTCACTATAAACAAACACATTTATTCCTTCCCTTCATTCACTCTCACTTTGCAGACAAATAATTCATACATGAGTACATTCTTGTTTATTTTTCAGCCAGTTTTTAACATTTTTAGTGAATGTTTTAAAGTCCGTTATTATTTTAATTTCATTTGGCATTGTGTTCCAGATGTGACTGCCCTTTATAGAGAAAGCTGTTTGTCCAAATGTGGTTCTGCGGTGGAATATTTTACAGTTATTGTTAACAGAACTCCTGGTGGCTCTGCTGCTGTCCTGTCTTTGGACGAAACCAGCAAGTGGCTCGGGTGCTGATTTATGGAAACATTTGAACGTTAATTTCAGAAGA
The DNA here is from genome assembly GCA_020510985.1 of Pholidichthys leucotaenia. NCBI lineage: Eukaryota > Metazoa > Chordata > Actinopteri > Cichliformes > Pholidichthyidae > Pholidichthys > Pholidichthys leucotaenia. The sequence continues at coordinate 98,732,492 of CM035847.1, forward strand.
CAGAGGTCAATGAAGCTCTCAAAACTCAATAGGTTGTATTTTTTTAAAACATTACAGTGATGCCACCTAATGGGCTTTTTGTCCAAGATTTTTAGGGTTTGATTATATAATGAACCTATATGTCTTATTGTGGAAGGGGCTGCTTGAGCCCAGACTGTCAAACAGTATGATATATGAGAAAAAACCATAGAATGCATATACAGTGCAGCTGCTTCGTAAGGTATGTAATATCTAATTAATTTAAAGCAGTTCAGATTTTTTTTTACTGTTTTTGAAATTTTCTTTATATGAAGATTAAATTTGAGTTGAGGATCTAGTACAATGCCAAGGTATTTGAATTCTGTAGCTAAACTGATGTCATGATCATGTATATTAACTTTAAAATGTTGCAGGTTACATTTTTTGATTGAAAAGCACATTGAGACTGTTTTCTGAAGGTTCAGCAATAGATGGTTCTTGAGGAGCCACTCTTGGACATCAACCATACTTGTAGACAGTACATCTGCAGCCTGTGCTGGAGTCTTGGCAGCTGTGTAAATAACTGCATCATCTGCATAAAGTTGGCATGTTGCAGCTGAGCAGTGTAACGGCAAGTCATTAATAAAAATGCTGAAAAGTAAAGGACCAAGAATGGACCCTTGTGGGATACCCATGCGGTTGTTTAAAAATGAGGATTTATCCTGGTGAACTTTTACACACTGTTCTCTATTCTGGAGATAAGATGCAAACCATTCTAATGTATTTGGGGAGAAGTTAAAAGATACCATTTTGGATAAAAGCAAACTGTGGTTTACAGTATCGAAAGCCTTTTTGAGATCTAGAAAAACAGCTCCTACCACATTACCCCTGTCCAAGGACTGTTTGACGTTTTCAATAAGGCAACAATTTGCTGTTTCTGTTGAGTATCCTGGTCTAAAACCAAATTGATGTGGATGAAGAAGTTGACTGTCTTGTAAGTAGTCTATCAGCTGTGTAGCTACAACTTTTTCAAGAACCTTAGATAGGACTGGTAAGATAGAGATTGGGCGGTAATTGCATATATCGTCTTTACTGCCTGATTTATGAACTGGTATGACGACAGCTTTTTTCCAGCCAGATGGAAATGTACTAGACCTAATGGAGAGATTAATGAGATGAGTCAGTGGTTTGATTAATATTTTGCTGTGCATTTTGAGAAAGGAGGTGCTCATATTGTAGATATCACTAGTTTTTGAGTTTGACAGTGTTTTAACAATACCAGCAATTAACTTCTCATTTACCTCATCGATGTGAAAAGTATCTGTTGGGAGTATGGAATTTGTGTTGTTGAGCACATTTGGCAGCACAAAAATTTTTGTTAAGTCTTCCACAGAGCCCACAAAGTGTGAATTAAATTCATTTGCCAAAGTAGCCTTGTCACTGACGGTCTTGCCATTGATTCTAAGTTCCTTTACCCCCTTCTGATCGTTTTTTTTATTAGTTAAGTTATTTAAATGCCTCCATAGGGAACTGTTGCTACCCTTTGCATGATCTATCAGTTTATTGTAATAAGATATTTTTGATTTTCGCAGCTCATGTAGCACTTTATTTCTTAAACTTTTGTACACAAGGTGATCATTTTGTAGTTTGGAGGTTAGTGATGTTTTCAGTGCATAGTCTCGCCTCTTCATAAGTTTTCTTATTTCATTATTTAACCATGGTAGGCTAATCTTCTGTTGTCTACTTTTAATTAGCTTTGAAAATTTTTCTATAGACTTTGTGATTGTTGCAGTTATAAAATTACAACAATCATCTACTTCACATGTTGCCATGAGCTGCTCCCAATTTTGATTCTCTAAGTAATGTTCAAACTCCTCATTTTTTGATTTGGGGATAATAAAATTTGATTTGTCAATATCGACTCCCCCAAAATACTGTAGTCGCTTTTTAGTAAGTTTCCTGACAGCAAGAACCATGTTATGATCTGAGAGACCAGTTACAAGATTATAGGTTCTGGTTATTCGTTCTGGTTTATTAGTAAATACCATGTCAATAAGTGTTCTGGATTGTTTGGTTATCCTGGTGGGTCCTTTGATGATTTGCTGGTAATTAAATTTAGTCATGAGGCTTTTCAGTTTTTGTTTGTCTTTTTTATCAGACCAGTTGATATTAAAGTCACCATGAATTATTGTTTCTCTGTTCTTCTCAAGTTGTTTAACCAGATCACTTAATTCATTATAAAAGGAAGAGTTGTGTGACGGTGGGTTGTACACTACTGCAATGTTGAAATTCATTACCGGAGAGAGACATACATTAACAGCTAAACATTCAAGTGAAGTATTCAAATCAACCAGTTGACATTTATATTTCTCTTTGATGTAAATTAAAACACCTCCTCCCCTCCCTACCTGCCTGTCTTTTCTAAAACACTGGTAGCCCACAATATCGATCATATTAGTGTCTATGTTACTGTGTAGCCAGCTTTCTGAGAGACAAAGGTAGTCCAGATTTGAGTCCAACAGCAACACCGAAATCTCATCTCTTTTGGGGATTATGCTCCGTATGTTTAAATGACCGCCGAGGATCCCCTTTGGTTTAACCTTGGTGTCCCAAAGAACTCGTGCATGATTAACAGTTTGGAAAAATAAATGTTGTTTTTGCTTTTGTACAGCTCGGTTTTGTGCTAACCCAGTGGTCTGCTGTTTAATAGTGGCAGGTCCAGGGTTAAGGTGAATATCTCCTGCCAGAAGTAGCAGAACTAACAGAACTTTAACTGTATATCCTCTGCCATATTGTGATTTTTGCTTAACAGCCATGTTTGCCTTAATTTGGAAGTTTTTGCTCAGGGCTTTTAAAGACCACATAGAGTGTAGGGTGAGATGTCCAAGCCCAAATCCATACAGATAAAACTTTTTAACTTCACCTTTGGTTGAGTTTGTCGGAAAATCCTTCTTGTTGCAGGTCCAGACACACAAAGACAAAACGAAGAGGAAGTAGAGAAGTAGAGAAGGCTTATTAGTGGTGCCCATCAGCCCACTTTTTAATCCGGTGGCAGCCATCTTCAGTTCTTCTTGGAAAGAAGGAAAAGGAAAATCTGTGGATAGTAAAATAAATTCTGCTTATATCGCCAGAATCTGATCCGATCGTCCTCGAATCCAGCTGGGCCTCAGCTAGCCAACTAGCCCCTTCCGTTGCTGGTCTCGTTGCTCATAGTCGCCGTAACTGGTCTCCCGTCCCGCTCCTCCAACCGAATCTCGTCACACACCGCCGCTGCCACCGAGCTCCGCTGAGGTCACGGTAAATCCTCCGCTAGGCACCGCCACCTACCGTCGTCTGCCTGGGTGAAATCTCTGCTGAGCCCCGTCAACAAATAGCCGCTTGCCTGGTAGTATCTCCGCTGGGCCTCGCAGCTGGGCTTCGATTCAGGCTGGTGTAAGGTGGAATGACTGGCGCCAGCATTAAGCTAACTAGCGTTAGCTTAGCAATCGCTTCGGGTAGTCTCGTCGCACACCGCCGCTGCAGTCACGGTAAGTCCTCCGCTGGGCACCGCCGCCTACCGCCGTCTGCCTGGGTGAAATCTCTGCTGAGCCCCGTCAAACAAATAGCCACCTGCCTGGTAGTATCCCCGCTGGGCCTCGCAGCTGGGCTTTGATTCAGGCTGGTGTTAGGTGGAATGGCTGGCGCCAGCATTAAGCTAACTGGCGTTAGCTTAGCAATCGCTTCAGGTAGGGCACATCAGTGAATCACAAGGAAGCGCTGGAATCGCTGGTCAGTTTACTCACAGTGGCCGGATAAAAGCGATCAAAGGGGTAATCCACCGGAGGTATATCCGATCGCTGTAGGTAGTTATTTAGAGACTGGCGCCAGCATTAAGCTAACTAGTGTTAGCTTAGCAATCGCTTCAGGTAGCATTAAGCTAACTAGTGTTAGCTGAGCAATCGCTTCAGGAAGGCGCAGGAAGTCGCTGGAGAAAGGCGATTAAAGGGCAATCCAACGGAGGTGGCAATTCAGCCCGTGCGTGTTCGCCACGAGCGCCGATCGCTGCAGGCCAGCCACTTTTAATGGCAAAATCAGTGACTTTGTCTCAGCACTGAAAAAGTGTGACCATCCCGGTCGCCATCTTGAGAGCTGATAGAGGCACTGTTGGATCCAGAACTTTTTCAGGAGAAACCTGGCTTCACCACGATGGTTCAGCATAAAGTTCATTTGAAGGAAGAGGCTATTCCATGTAGAAAGTGTTATAGAAGCCCTGAATGTTTAGTCCCAAAGCTCAAGCAGGAGATTGACTTGATGTTGCAGTTGGGGGTGATTGAAGAGTCAGCGAGTGAATGGTGTAGTCCCATTGTGCTGGTTCCCAAGAAGGACGGCTCCTTGAGGTTCTGCATTGATTTTAGATATCTAAATGCAGTTTCAAAGTTTGAGTCTTACCCCATGCCCCAAATTGATGAGCTGTTGGAGAGAGTGGGCAGGGCTAAGTTTATTACCACACTAGACCTGAGCAAGGGGTATTGGCATTTGGCTTTGGCACCTGGAACTAAAGAATTGATAAACTAATCTACTACTACTACTACTACCTTATGGCAACTTTCAACTTAGAGTTATGCCATTTGGCCTCCAGGGGGCGCCTGCAACATTCCAAAGACTCATGGACCAGCTATTGAGAGGTGTATCATACTTTGCAGCTGTCTACTTGGATGATGTGGTCATCTACAGTCAGACTTGGAAGCAACCTGTGTTGCACTTATGGCAGGTCCTTCATATGATTAAGACAGCAGGACTGACCATTAATCCAGGCAAGTGTGCCTTTGGACAGCAGCAGGTGGAGTACCAGGGTCATGTTGTTGGACAGGGGGTTATTAAGCCACGAGTGGGAAAGGTGGATGCCATTCAGGCCTATCCTGTGCCCACTACAAAGAAAAAGGTACGTTCATTTATGGATCTGGTAGGATGGTAGAGTAAATTCATTCCCCATTTTGCTGAGAGCAGCGATTCTTACTGACCTCACCAAAGCTTCAGCACCAAACAAGGTGAAATGGACAGAGGACTGTGGCAGAGCCTTCGGGGATCTGAAGGGTGCTATTTTCAGTGATGGTGTTCTCTACAGTCCAGATTTTGCTCGTCCATTTATTCTCCAGACTGATGCTTCAGGAGTGGGCATTGGAGCAGTGCTTCTCCAGGAGGTGAAGGGAGAAAGGCGTCCAGTACTGTTCCTGAGCCATAAGCTGTTGGACCAGGAGACTAGATACTCTACGGTGGAGAAGGAGTGTCTTGCCATGAAGTGGGCCATTGAATCATTGAGGTATTATCTGCTTGGTCGTCATTTCACTTTAGAGACAGATCATCGGGCCCTAAAGTGGCTATACAGGATGAAAGACTCCAACAGTCGTCTCACTGGGTGGTATTTGTCCATGCAGCCTTATGATTTTACAGTTCAGTATATGGCAGGGAAAGCCAACCTTGTGCCAGACAGCCTTTCCAGAGTACATGAGTTTTAGAGTACTGTACTCTTTTTTTTGGGGGGGGGGGGTGACGATGAAGTGTCACCACTGGTATGGACCTCTTTAATTAGATATTATGTGTGTAAGGGATTCTAATGTATTCTAATGTATAAAAATACATACAGAGTTGGAAGTTGTAAATGGTATTTACTTGTGGGCTGGAGATCTGTTTTTCTGGGTGAGTTGAAGTCCACTTGTGAGATAAAGAGTTAATGTTAATAATTAAGTCAGTTGTGTGAGGCAAATAAATAAAAACCACTTACTTTTGCCGGCATACTTCCTGGTGGTGTCTCGGGCAAAAGATTCCCCGGGGGCTCGAGTGCCTTATAAAGGGTGCCAGGAGGAAAACGTATGCAATAGATGAGTAGAGTGGGAAGTTGGTGGTGGATTTAAATGTCAATAACGGTTTATACTATTTATTGTACTATTTATGGGTGCTTATTTATTATGTGGGATTTTGTAAATATTGTGTAAATACTATTTATATGTTTAATGAATATTTTAAGGTTTTGTTGAGTATATGTAAAATGTAGATATTTATTGCCTTACCTGTGGACATTGGTATGTTCTAATCAGGCTAATTATTTCACTGGGTACATCAGCAGGTGATTTTCATTTGGTTGTTGCTGGGTGTCGGATGTTTTAGAGTGAAGTTGTTTGCCTACACAGCGTCTGAAATAAATGGAAAATGCTTGTTGGAAATTCTTGAGGTCTAGTTCTTCTGTGACACAATCGTCTTGACTGCTCGGCTGTATGACGCCGTAAGAAAACTCAAAAGGCAAAACAATACAGAAATAAATATGTACACAGAGAACCCATGGAACTGAGCCTGGGAGAACTCCGGCTCAGTACAAAACACACAATACACAGATACAAAGACACACAGAGGAAAGTCATGGAACCGAGCCTGAAGGATAAACCGGCTCGGTTCATGACACTGCCTGACAGGAGCACCTTTGCCATATTGTGAGTTTGACAATAAAGTCGTTTTCTGGTGCACCTCCAGCCTCATTACTGGTTTGTTGTTATGGACAAAACATTTAGCGACGAAGGTAAAAACATGGATACAGGAGTTTCTGGCATTTGGCTGTTTTTGGAGCTTCCTGTCGAGCTGCCAGTTCCTTGGGTGAGGTGGTTTGCTGCATTTGAAAACTATTTGGTGGCATTGAACCTTGGCGAATTAGAGAAACTAAGAACACGACAGATACTAGTCCATAATTTTGGCATGGAGGGACAACGTATTCTCAGCACATTGGGTGAGAGCGATGGTTTTGAGGACGTGGTTGAGCTAATGGCGCATTATTTTCGTGCTCCTGAGAATGTCATTGTCCGGAGGATCCAGTTTTGACAGCGTCGCCAGCGGACTGGAGAGTCTGTGCAACGGTATGTTGCGGAGCTGCATCAGCTGGCTGGAGACTGCCAGTTTGAGGCTTTGGAGGAAGACATAGTCCGTGATCAGTTGGCAGAGCACACGCTGTGTTCGGCGGCACTCTCAAGACTCCTCACACACTCCGGTGATCTGACATTAGCCATGGCTGCTGAGATAGCTCAGCAGTACGAAGCAGCGGATAAACTATCATGGGACCTCGGTGAGAGAACTACGTTTCGGCAGTCTGAATCAAGTCAGCGGCGCAGGCTGTGGACCCAGGTAGTGATGAGAGCGTGGAAGATAAGGAGGAATATGCTCCAGCTGTAAAAATAAGGTCCGCCCTGGGATCGCCCAGATGTTTGGGTTGTGGGTCCACCAAGCACTGGTACAAGGCTAGAGAGTGTCCAGCAAGGGGCAAATGCTGTGGCAAGGGTGGACTCCTACATCATTTTGCCAGGGCCTTTAAAAAATTTGAGTGAGGGGAATGACGACGCGAAGTGGACTCCCCCTCCACGACTCCTACGGTTATTCACACCGTGTCCCCGAGCACAGATGGCCGTACGTACTGTATGGTGGAACTGGACGGTGTGGAAGTGCCGTTGCTGACTGACACGGGCACAGTGAGGTCCGTGCTGAATTGGCCTACTGTGTGGAGTTGTTTCCCATATTACCGTGTGAGAGGTCTGTCGACACCATTTTGGGGAAATGGAGGAAATAGACTGTCCATTGTGTTTCGCTGGAATTGACGGCAAGGTACAAGTCAGTGGACAACCTGTCCAACCTGCAGTTCGTGGTGATCACCAGCGGTGCGAATGTGATGGGCTGCGGCCTTTTTTATGGACTGGGCTTCTCTATCACCAGCGGCGTCAGAGAGGAGTGGTTGGGCCGTGGTTTGTGGGACTGTCCGGTTCCGTGAGTGGTAAATGATGCGGTATGGGACGAATCTTGGCCTAGTATTCTGGAGGATGAACAGGACCAATCCCACCCAGGGCCATCACGGGAGGGTTCCGGTGCCAGGGCCCAAGTTACACTAGCTGAGGGAACTGGGCGGCACGATGGGATGCATGTGATGGCGGGTGGAGCCAAGTGGATGGTTCACTCTGCTTCCGGAGTTTGGCTGGAAGGTACCGAGAAGCAGGGGGCTACAATGGCTTCCCCGGCATTGAAAATGAAAGCGAGTGGGGCAGGACCAGCTGGCACAGTGAAACGACATGCCACACAGGAACACTGGAGACAGAGTTGGGCTCCTCGGGGGGTCGCTGATGTGGTTCGACCCAGAGAGGAGACCCGGTTGAGAAGTCATGGACATTGGAAGCCGAGTCGGGCTCCTCTGGGAGTCACTGCTGTGGTTCAACCCGGGGAGGAGGCTCGGCTAAGAGGGGTTCGTGGCAAGCAGAAACGACGGGAGGACCAGGGGCGGCTGCAGGTGGTGGCTGTTCGGGACAACGGATACCTTCAGCTGTCTGGTGGCTCATGGAGACACCCCAGTGAGCTGCGGCGCACCAATGAGGAGAAGGAGGTGTCGGGGCTCCGATGTGGGTCATCTCCAGGTGCGAAGAGAAGAAGCTCTGGATGGGACCTGCCGGCCGGGGTCTCAGGGGTTGGTTTCTGAAAAAATTTCAGTTTAAGCTGAAATGTTAATGTATGAATTGGCCAGACTACGTAGTTATTATGTCAATATGTTTAATACACGAAGTTGCTATGTGAAGTGCCCAATTTACAAAGGGATTATATCAATGTGTTCAACAGGTTGCTGTGTGGGATGCCCAGGTTATGGGGTGATTGTACTGGGGTGTTCATAACATGGTGTAAGTGCATATTGACTGGGTTGTTTATTGATTTGGGGTATAACCTGTTTGTACATATGTTTATGGGATCATTTTGTACATCATATGAGGAACACGGCAGTTTTTTTTTTATTTCATGGACTATATAATGACAGAGACGGCAGAATAATCCGTCTGGCCATGTGGGGGTGGGACAGTAGTCCACCTGTCCCCCTCTAGCTTTAGTTGTTTGTGTGCATGGATAGGTCTTAATTATTTCTGTTTGTTAGTGTGTGATTCGGGCTGTAATTTTGGGAGGGTCTGAATGGTGTGTATGTGCATTTTTGGACCTTTTGAAGTGTGTGGGGGGGTGTAATGTTGTTCAATAGTGTTCATAAGACGTATTATTGTGTGACACAGGTGGTGGCTCCACTTTTCCGGTTCCGCCGCCACCCAGAGTATGAAAGGGCTATGCAGAAGAGGGACGGTCTCTTTTGACCTCATCTCTGCCTGACGGGAGCACCTTTGGCATACTGTAAGTCTGATAATAAAGTTGTGTACTGCTGCACCTCCAGCCTCATTATTGGTTTGTTGTTATGGACATAACATCTTGGACATGTGAAAGATTAGCAATAACACTGATTTCATTGCATTAGTAGTTTTTGTGCAGTTTAAGATTTAACATTTTAAAACCCTCATGCCCCATAGACTTGTGTTGAAAACACATTTTATTATTTTTCACTAAAAAAGCCAACATATAAACATGCATTCTGTAATGTCAGCATTTCATTTTGAACAAAACTAGTGAAAATTGACATGTTTTTCTACAGTGGATATGAAATGTCCACACACCCTTGTTCATATGTCAGGTTTTTGTGAAAATGAGACCGAGATAAATCATTTCAAAACTCTTTCCACCATTGATGCAACCTATAACGGAAATCTTTTAAGGGGAAAAATAAAATATAAAAAACTTACAATAACCTGGTTGCATATATGGTATGCATGAATTCCATAAATGGATGCATAAATGGAAAATATGATGTCAACAATCAAAAAAATGATCAAAAACTATAAAATAACAACACTATCTAAGCACAAGAGAAAACACAATCTACCTTGGCAAAATGAAAAATTATGGAATCTCATGTAAAAAAGGGATTTAGCGCATAAAAATGGCCAAATACTGATTTAAGTACAGATAAACTGATCTTTAAAAGCCTCGGAAATAAGCCACCATGCAGCTCTATAAAGCAAAAGCAATTTTCTTCTTAGACATAATCAAAAATGACAAAAAAACCCTCTGGAAATGTACTGCTAAACTCACAGGAATGCAAAAAAAGTGAAGTCATACAACTCAATTTGAATGGAAAACTTCACTCAGATAGTTTAGTTATAGCCAGCAATTTTAATGAAGATGGGGGTGGCAGCATCATTCTTTGGGACTGTTTTTCTTCAGCTGGACCTGGGGACTTAGTCAAGGTGGAGGGAATTTTGAACAGTTCCAAATACCAGTCAGTGTTGGCACAAAACCTTCAGGCTTCTGCTAGAAAGCTGGAGATGAAGAGGAACTTCATATTTCAGCACGACAATGACCCAAAGCACACATCCAAATCAACAAAAGAATGGCTTCACCAGAAGAAGATTAAAGTTTTGGAATGGCCCAGCCAGAGTCCAGACCTGAATCCAATCGAACATCTGTGGTGTGATCTGAAGAGGGCTGTGCACAGGAAATGCCCTCGCAATCTGACAGATTTGGAGCGTTTTTGCAAAGAAGAGTGGGTAAATATTGCCACATCAAGATGTGCCACGCTGATAAACTTCTACCCAAAGACTGAGTGCTGTAATAAAAGCTAAACGTGCTGCAACAACGTATTAGTTTAAGGGTGTGCATATTTATGCAACCAGGTTATTGTAAGTTTTTTTTGTATTTTATTTTTCCCCTTAAAAGATTTCAGTTTGTTTTTCAATGGGGTTGTATAGGTTATAGGTCACATTAATGGTGGAAAGCGTTTTGAAATGATTTATGCTGGTGTTATGTATGAAATAAACGAGCCGTGAGCCATCTTATGCCGTACAACCAACTGCACTTTATTACAGAAGAGATGGATAAATATACAGAGACCGCAACCTGCCTGACATCATGACGCCTGACGCCGGCTACGGCAAGCCCCAGAGCTCAAACCCTCCCAAAGTCACACATCATATTCCACCCCCCCCCTTCAGAAAAATGTAGAACAACACATAACTTAGCAAGTCAACTCCCTTATTATATCTTAAAGAACACCCCCTCCCCTTATTTTAACTTAGATCTAGGGTCCACGGGTGGACCGCCGCTGGACCCAGCGCAGCTAACTGGATTATTCTGCCACTTTTTTTTTTTAGCCGCGCTCCTAACTAAACAGTCATTCATTTTTTTCTTCACAGTCTTCCATGGGAGGAACAGTTCTGCCTGAGGGGTTTGTGGTGGGCCCGTGGTGGCCTCATCTCTGGAGCTTTGAAGCAGGCCTGTGGTGGCTGCATCCCTGGAGCTTTGAAGCAGGCCTGTGGTGGCCGCCTCCCCGGAGCTGTTGGACCCCCGGGGCCAATCTTCATGACACTGGGGCCCGGGTCCCACACTGTGATAGCCGACTCCCATGGAGCCTCTACATCTGAAGCAGCCACCCAGACATGCTGTAGTTGTTCACGTGCCAAACCGAACCATCTGTCAGCTGGTAAGCATGGTGTTCCCTGCTTCGCCACAACCCTCAGCAGTGCCTGTTGTTTCGCTGCCTGTGGCCCAGTCAGACTCCGTCCCGGTCTCTTGCCGGTGCGAACCCGAACCCAGTCCCTGACTTGAAGCGGCGCCTTACTTGGTTTTATGCATTGTTGTTGTGCTCCTGGTGGCTCTGCATGCTCGTTCGGCTTGGGACCTCTGTTGTGCTGCGGTGGTTCCGTAGTCACCGTGTTTGTTGTGGACCCTTCACCCATTGTCTCTGTCATCGGCCGAGGCTCGTCGTGGCTACGGAAGATGTCCGGTGCCTCTCCAGTGTCGCTCGTTGAAGCGGACTCTTCACACATCAGCTCAGTCATAACCTTCGTAGCTTGTTGAGTGAGGGTATGGGAGCAGTCTGGTTCCTCTTCCCTCCCGTCTGAAGTGCTCTGCTGTGCTGCGTCTTGCGTTGTGTTTATGCTTGTTTGCTGTTGCTGCACTTCAGGGCTCTCTGCATGCTTGGGCTCCCACTCCCGCAGCTCCGATTCTGGCTGAGGGGGGAACGGAGGCGAGTCTGGTCACTGCTCTCTCTCTGTGTCATCTTCGTTCTCCGTGTCGTGTTCACCCACCGTGCTGTGGTCACTCTCAGTACTGAATTCTCCCTTTTCGCTGCACTCACTCTCTGTGCTGTGCTCTTCTGCTGGCTTGTCATGGATTAGCTCGTTGTTGTTGTTCTCGATGGGCATGGGCTCCCTCTCCCCCAGCTGAGTGAGGAACAGAGGCAAGTCTGGCCACTGCCCCCCTCCCGGGCAGCTCTCCTCCTGAGCGCACGAGGTGGATGGAGTGCTGTCGGTGCCATCCTTAATTACCTCATCCTACACCACGACGTCGTCATCCAGGTCTGCTGTGCCCCAACAGCCACATCCGGACCATTTGAACCCAGCGCTGTCTCTGATAGCGAAGCCAAGTCTGTAGAAAAGGTCACATCCCATAATGTTGTCACCGTGCGCTGTCACCTGGAACATGAATTCGTACACAATTTTGGGCTTGCAGCAAACAGTCAGTTCCACTATTCTGACATTGTACAGTCTGTGACCACCATATCCATACAGCGGCGTTGGATTCTTCTTGACTTTGTGGTTGGGGAAAAACTTCTTCACCATGGCCCAGTTTAACTTCGACCGCGCCACTGCCGTGCCAAGCAGGAGTGGTACGGCTACTCCATCTAATTCAACCATGCTATACAAATAACCACGGATGTCAGGGCTTACCGAATGAATAGTCATTGTTGGCGGGCGAGCTGGTTTAGTTGGCGGGCCCTACAGTGCTGTGGACCGGCACACTCTGGCGAAATGATTCAGGCGCCCACACTTGTTACACTGTTGTCCTCTTGCCGGGCAAAACTGTGCTCTGTCCTGGTACGTCGGGGACCCACAGCCCCCACAGATGGGGCCTCTTGGAGCAAAACTTTGGCTCACTGCATTCGTCTTGCACTCTTTGTAAAGAACTGAGGTCCACACGAATAGTGGTTTCAACAAAGTTCTCTTTTAAAACTAGGAGCGGGAAACATTAACAGGCGGCAACATCAACACATCGCCATTTTCATACAAATTCACAGTGAAGGTCAACTCTGACCTGTGACGTCACCACAGTCTTAAAGACACAGCACACACAATTATCACATTATATGACATCTCCCCCTTTTTTAGTTTTTTTTTTTTTTTTTTTTTTTTTCAGAACAAAACAATTTTCAGTTCAAACATTTTTTCCATTTCCATTTCACCCTTCCCCACAGCCCATGGCTTAATTATTGAACCACATATAACCACACTTATCACAGTGAACACGTGAATTTCTCTCTTTTTTCATTCATTTTTTTTTTCTCTCTACAAATCTAGTCTTTGCACAGGTTTAATCATTCTACCAGACCGGGTAAACAACAGTCCTTGCTTTGGGTCTGGCGGTTTGACACTGGATTCTGGTAAAATAGTGTCAGCAGCAGCTGCAGTTTCAGGCTGCTGATCGACAAACTCTGGCTGCAGGTCATTTGGAGCTGAAGAGGGTATCTCTCTGGCTGATTCAGGATCATGTTGCAAGTGACGGCGGTTGCGTCGCAAAGTTGCTCCCTGGGGTGTTTCAATAAGAAAGGAGCGAGGTGTGCTGCTTTCTCCTGTGACAACAGCGGGTGTTTTCCAGGATTTCTTATGGTCCAGCTTTGTGAGGACTGAATCTCCTGGCTTCAACGAAGATAGGAGTTTAGCTCCATGGTGCTGATTAAAGTAGAATACTTGTTTCTGTTTCTCCATTGCATCCTTGTTCCTGACGACTTCCAGATCAGGCCATCGGGGCTGAAGATTCACTTCCAGTGTAGGAAGAGTTGTTTTGATCTTTCGACCCATAAGTAGCTCTGCAGGACTCACGCCTGTGGTGGTGCAGGGCGTTGATCGAAAGCACATGAGGGCGAGCAAAGGATCTTGCTGCTTTAAGATTCTTTTTGCTGTTTGAACTCCCCTCTCTGCATGTCCGTTTCCTTGAGGGTTGTGTGGACTTGAGGTGATGTGCAAAAAGTCAAACTCCCTTGCAAGCTTTTTAAATTCTTGGCATGAGAATTGAGGCCCATTGTCAGATACAACCACATCTGGACAACCAAACCTCGCAAACACTGCCTTCAGCTTTAAGATCATCTGAGAAGCAGTGGTTACTGGCAGATGAAATATCTCGAGGAACCGAGAGAAATAGTCTGACACAACAAGGTAAGTGTGCTTGTTATGCTCACACAGGTCAACAGCAAGTCTCTTCCAGGGTCGATCAGGTAGAGTGGGTTGACAAGAGAGGCTCTTTTCGCTGAGCTGGTCTCATCTCATGACACACCTGACAGGACTGGACTTTGCGTTTGATTTCAGATGAGATGCCAGGCCACCACACAGATGTGCAGGCCCGCTCTCTGCATTTTGTCAGACCTTGATGTCCATCATGTATTCGATCCAAGATGTCTGCTCTGAGCACATCCGGAATCAGCATGCGGCTTCCTCTGGTGATAATTCCATCGCATTCAGACAGTTCATTTTTAATGGGAAAATAGTCTCTGATAGCTGCTGGGACATTGCCTATGTATTCTGGCCATCCTGACTTGATGTACCGCAACACCAACTGTAGGTTACAGTCAGCTGCTGTAGCGGTCTTTATAGTGTCTATTTTATGTGTAGTAGCTGGCAAGTTATCAATAACTGCTGCTATGTAACACGCTACATCAGAGTGAGTATCAGTCTCGTTTTCTACGCACTGTAGTGGACTTCTTGAGAGTGTATCAGCTACTACCAAGGTCTTTCCCGGAGCATATTCGGCTGTCGATTTGAACCTCATAAGTCTCATAAGTAGCCTTTGGCAACGTATTGGCACATTGTCCAGGTCCTTTTTGTTCATGAGAGGCACCAAGGGTTTGTGATCCGTGACCAACTTAAAATCTTCCAGACCACAGAGGTACTTCTCGAATCTCTCACATGCCCAGACACTCGCCAAACACTCCTTCTCTATCTGTGCATATCTAGTCTCGGCCTCTGACAGACGACGTGAGCAGTATGCCACAGGTTTCCAGTTTCCATCGTGCAGTTGCAGTAGTACTCCACCTATACCATAGCTGCTGGCATCGGCTGATACGGCAGTAGGTCGATTCACATCATAGAATTTCAGAACTGGAGAAGTAGACAGAATGTCTTTGATGCGTTGAAATGCCTCCTGCTGAGAATGGTCCCACATCCACACTGACTTGGATTTCAACAGTTCATATAGTGGCTGGCCCACTCTTGACAGATTTGGGATATATTTCCCTAGGCAGTTAAACATGCCCAGGACACGCTTGAGGTCATGCACGTTCTGTGGTGGAGGGAGCTCGCGGATTGCCTTGACTTTATCAGGGTCGGGTCTCACGCCTGATTTGTCGATTTCTTGGCCCAAGAAGTGAAGCTTGTTTTGTCTAAACTTACATTTTTCTCTGTTCAGTTTAAGTCCGGCTGACTCGATCCTTTCCAGTACCTTGCTGAGACGCTGGTCGTGCTGTTCAGGAGTGTCGCCGTACACCAGTATGTCATCCATGTAGATAGCCACGCCTTCCAGGCCGTTGAGGGTTTCTGTCATTTTGCGCTGAAAAATTTCAGGAGCGCTTGTGATCCCAAATGGAAGACGTTTGAATGCATATCTCCCAAAGGGTGTGATAAAGGTTGTTAATTTACTGCTTTCTGGCTGGAGAGGAATCTGCCAAAACCCGGAGGCAGCATCCAATGATGTGAATGTGGTTGCTCCACTAAGTTTTGCAGTGATTTCCTCTGCAGTAGGAAGAACATACCTCTCTCTTCGTACAGCTTCATTTAACCTCTTTAAATCGACACAGATCTGCACTTTTCCATTTTTCCTTGGGACTGGCACCATTGGCCCACACCAATCTGTAGGCTCAATCACAGCTTCAATCACATTATTCTCCTCCATACGCTGCAATTCCTCCTTAACCTTCTGCAAAAGTGGCAAAGGGACACGACGGGCAGTGTGCACTGTGTATGGCTGAGCGTTCTCTTTTAACAGGATTTTAACTGGTTCTGTTTTAAGTGTTCCATGCTCACCAAATGCTTTGTGTACTTCTTCGACACGCTTCACAAGCCCCATCGACATTGCTGTGTCTCTGCCCAGCAAATTGTTTGCATTATTGCCACTGATGACATACACAGGAAAAGTATATGGTTTTTCTTTGTATTCTGTGAAGGCTTGAAATTTCCCTATACAGTCCAACTGACCACCCGGGCTACACAGTGTGACATTAGATGGCTCTAATTCCTTCTTAGGAACTAGCTTGTTAAATGTCTTTTCTCCCATAATGTTTGCATCTGCACCCGTATCAATTTTAAAATTGACTGGTGTTGTTCCAACTGTAAGCTGTATGGTCCAGGGGTCGTCGTTTCTATTTGTTTTTGTGAGTGCGCCCAAAAAAAATGGTGTCTGGGAAACTGTCTCTTCAGTGACTTCTCTGACTGATTTACTGTGACATTTCTTTTCCCAGTGACCCACCTTTTTACACTTGTTGCATGTTGACTTCATGGCCGGGCACTTTTCAGGATCTCTGTGTTTTAATTTTCAACATCTTCCACACCATGAGTCTTTTTGCTCTCCACTTTTTTTCTTCTTTGGTTTAAATGGAGATCTTCCTCTGCCTGCTGCTTTTCCCTGGATCTCCTGCACCATGGCGTGTGCCTCCCCCTGCTGGTGAACCTGGAGGACAACCTCCTCGGACTGGCGAACTGTTTGAATAGTTTGGGCAAGCGTTAGATCAGCCATCATCTGCAGTTTACGTGACAGCTCTTTATCAAGGATGCCCACAACAATTCGGTCACGGATATGTTCATCTCTCTTTACACCAAAGTCACAGTGTTCTGACATCTCAAAAAGGGCTCTGATAAACATTTCCACTTTCTCACCAGGCCGCTGCAGCCTCTGGTGAAAACAAGCGCGCTCATGGATCACGTTCCGTTTAGGACAGAAGTACTCGTCGTATTTTCCTAACACAACGTCAAACTTCTTTTGATCCGCTTCCTCAGTAAATGAGAATGATTTGAAGATGTTTTCAGCTTCGGGGCCCATGGCGTAAATCAGTGAACTGACCTGAATTTCGCCGTCCTCTTTACTCAGTTTTGTAGCCGTCCGGAAACGCAGAAAGCGCTCTTTCCAGCCCGCCCATTCATTCGGACGATGAAAAGGAAAACTTTCCGGGGGATTAAACTTGGCCATCTTACTGAAGCAGAGCGTGCGTCAAGCACTTCTGACACCATGTAAAGAACTGAGGTCCACACGAATAGTGGTTTCAACAAAGTTCTCTTTTAAAACTAGGAGCGGGAAACATTAACAGGCGGCAACATCAACACATCGCCATTTTCATACAAATTCACGGTGAAGGTCAACTCTGACCTGTGACGTCACCACAGTCTTAAAGACACAGCACACACAATTATCACATTATATGACACTCTTCTGCCGTGTTCTATTCTTCCTCTGTGTTCACCGAGCTAACTAGTATCGTCTGTCTGGGTAACCTCTGTGTTTGATGCCCATTTAGCTCCGTGGCTAGCTTCTCTGTTGCTTCTAGCTGGGACGCTAGCTTTACCATGCTAGCTAGTGCCCTGTCGATTGGCGCCATTAGCATCTTAGCTCACAGCCTCATGTTACGTGTATGCTCAGCAAAGTAGCTAGCAAGAAGTTCGACATCATCCGCATATGACTCCGTAGGTCCTAACGTGTGGAAAACTCTCTGACTCTCTACGCTGAGTCTGTGGACAAGAAGTGCTCATTTTCTTACTTTGTCGAGTTCACCCAGGCCCAACGCTGCAACGTAGGTCTCGAACGTGTCCAGCCAACGCAGCCACAGGACTGCTGGTTCCCCTGGGTGCTCAAGAAAAGGCTGTACTAGTGCCACGCATGCCTCCATGGTTTTTACCTCTCATCGCCAAATGTTATATATGAAATAAGCAAGCCGTGAGCCATCTTATGCAGAGCAACCAGTTGCACTTTATTACAGAAGAGATGGATAAATATACAGAGACCGCAGCCTGCCTGATGTCATGACGCCTGACGCCCGACGTTTGAGCCCCAGAGCTCAAACCCTCACAGAGTCACACATCACATTTGGTCTCATTTTTTTACATCACAAAAACCTGGCATTTGAACAAGGGTGTGTAGACTTTTTATATCAACTGTATAATATACCAGATTCAGCTTTTTTTTCCCATTATAGGCTGATGCATGAAATTCTTATTTTTGCCAGTTATATTGTGGAGCCCTGTGGCCACCAGGGGCATCCAAGAGTGATGTATGTGTGTGCATGTGCCCAGTCCTCACCTTGGTCTTCAGACAGAACTATGAGTGTGTGTGTGTGTGTGTGTGTGTGTGTTCAGTTCCGTGCATCTCCAGCAGCAACTCAGCAGGTCATATGTGAACTGACACTTTCTGCAAATACATTTGTCACATGTGGTGCAGGTGGAAGAAGATCTTGGGTTTTTCTTGGCCTATGCACTCTGAACACACTCTTTTCCTTTTGGTTGTGCTGGTGGTGGCCATAGTTTTGGTGGTGGCAGTGTCAGTGTCCATGGTTATGGTGGTGGGGGGGGGACTGCAGTAGTCTGTTTCTGCGTCACCATTGGTGATTTGTTGCTTGTGCTTCTTATCCTGTTCTCTGTACCTGAATGTAGCGCTGCATCTCAGCACGAGATGAAGACCTGACTTTCCTGTTTTTTGCTGTCCACCCACTGGTCAGATGAGCAGGATCCATGGTGTTCTCTCCACTTTCAGAGGGATGGCCAGAGACACTCACTGAAGTAGCAGGCTTCAGTGAAAATTCAACATCAGACTCCCACTCAGAGCTTGTTTCATCTTCAGACATTGAGTCTTGCAGCTCGGTGGCAGGTAACGGCTGCATCACCATCTCTAAAGCTAAACTACAGAAATGCCTCCTCCAACCTTCTCTTGTTCTTTTCTTTGCACCTGGCCTTTCTCATTCTCCGAATCACTAATGATCCCTCAGCCAAACTGCAAGTTCACTCCTGGGTCCCCCTGGTGGTCACAGGGCTCCATAATATAACTGGCAATGATAAGAATTCCATGCATCAGCCTACAATGGAGAAAAAAGTTGAATCTGGTAGAATACAGTAGAAAAGTCAAATTTTACTAGTTTTGTTCAAAATGAAATGCTGTCATTATAGAATGCATGTTCATATGTTGGATTTTTCAGTGAAAAATAATAAAACATATTTTCAATGCAAGGGAGTGTCCAATCATGTACCATGGAGGGCCAAGACCCTGCAGGTTTTCTCTTCTACCCAGTCTCTTCAGCAGGTGTTTTCACTTATCAGCAATCAGTGGGAAGAAATTCAGTGAAATCTGCTGTTGAAGACACTAGTTGGAGGCAAAGCCTGCATGATCTTGGCTCTCCTTGGCACATGATTGGACACCCCTGGTTTAAAAACTTTAAATCTTACATGTCACAAAAACTACTAATGCAATGAAATCAGTGTTATTGCTAATCTTAGACATGTCCAAGACTGATATAAAACAATGCTACATCCCTCCACAATGTATTATATGGAAAATCTCTCTTTTTTTTTTTTCATAAAACAAGTGGCTTCATCATTCAAGCTGAGATTTAAAGGGTTGACCTTTTAGTTGCCAGTTTGAACACATGATGCCACTTGTTTTATGAAAAAACAACACAAAATGAGATTTTTTTTAAGAAATGAAGAGTGGGGCAGTGGGGTGTTGCTGGTGAAGAGTCTTGCATACAGTTAGGCCCAGAAATATTTGGACAGTGACACAATCTTCATGATTTGTACTCTGCATGCCACCACCTTGGATTTGAAATGAAACAACTACAACGGAATTGAAGCGCAGACTTTAAGGTTTAATTCAAGGGGTTGAACAAAAATATATGATTAAACATGTAGGAATTGTAGCTATTTTTATACAAACGCTCCTCATTTCAGGGGCTCAAAAGTAATTAGACAAATAAACATAACTCTAAGTAAAATGTTACTTTTCAATATTTTGTTGAGAATCCTTTGCAGGCAATGACTGCCTGAAGTCTGGAACTCATGGACATCACCAAACGCTGGGTTTCCTCCTTTGTGACGCTTTGCCAGGCCTTTACTACGGCTGTCTTCAGTTGTTGCTTGTTTGTGGGTCTTTCTGCCTTAAGTTTTGTCTTGAGCAAGTGAAATGCATGCTTGATTGGGTTGAGATCTGGTGATTGACTCGGCCATTGAAGAATATTCCACTTCTTTGCTTTAAAAAACTCCTGGGTTGCTTTTGCAATATGTTTTGGATCATTGTCCATCTGTACTGTGAAGCGCCGTCCAATCAACTTTGCTGCATTTGGCTGAATCTGAGCAGAAAGTATATCCCTAAACACTTCAGAATTCATCCGGCTGCTTCTGTCTTTTGCCACATCATCAGTAAACACAAGTGACCCAGTGCCATTGGAAGCCATGCATGCCCATGCCATCACCCTGCCTCCACCATGTTTTACAGAAGATGTAGTGCTTTGGATCATTCAATTCAATTCAATTCAACTTTATTTATATAGTGCCATTTCACAACAACAGTCATCTCATAGCACTATCAACTGTAGGGGGAACCCCCACAGTTGCAGAAAGACCCCAGCAATCAGGCGATCCCCTGTGAGCAAGCACTTGGCGACGGTGGAGAGGAAAAACTCCCTTTTAACAGGAAGAAACCACCAGCAGAACCAGGCTCAGGGAGGGGCAGTCATCTGCTGTGACTGGCTGGGGGGTGAGGGGATAGAGAAGAAGAAAAGAACAGACATGTAGAGAGCAAACAGCACGACGGGGACTCAATCTATGGGAGAGAACAAACAAATGTTAATGACCAGCAAAAAAAATATTTCATTGAGAGTGAGGAAAGGAGTGAGGCCCAGTGCATTACTGGAGGTCCCCCGGCTGACTAAACCGATTAGCAGCATAACTAAGGGAGGGTTCAGAAACACATGATCCCTCCCTAATTGTAGGCTATATCAAAAAGGTAGGTTTTAGCCCTATTCTTTAAAACAGAGATCAAGTCTGACTCCCGAATCCAGATTTGCAGCTGGTTCCACAGGAGAGGAGCTTGATAACTGAAGGCTCTGCCTCCCATTGTACTTTTGGAGATTCTAGGTATTACAAGTAATCCTGCATTTTGGGAGCGTAGTGCTCTGTTAGGATAATATGGTAGTATCAGATCTTTTAAATAAAAAGGAGCCTGATTGTTTAGAGCTTTTTAAGTAAGAAGAAGGATTTTAAACTTAATTCTAAACTCTATGGGAAGCCATTGAAGGGAGGCCAGAACCGGAGAGATATGATCTCTCTTTCTAGTACCTGTTAAAACTCTTTCTGCAGCATTTTGGATCAGCTGAAGACTTTTTAAAGATGTTTTAGGACAACCTGATAATAAAGAATTACAATAATCTAATCTCGAGCTAACAAAAGCGTGGATCAGTTTCTCAGCATCACTCTGAGACAAGATGCTCCTAATCTTGGCAATATTATGCAAATGATAGAAGGCAGTCTTAGAAACAAATTTAATATGTGAATTGAAGGACAAATCCTGATCAAAAATAATTCCAAGGTTCCTCACAGAGCTATTAAGAGAAAGAGTAACCGCATCCAAACTGAAAGTTTGATTTGGAAAGGAATTTCTAAGGTTTTTTGGACCAACAAGAATGACTTCAGTCTTATCTAAATTTAATAGCAGGAAATTACAAGTCATCCAAGCTTTGATTTCCTTAAGACAGGCTTCTAACTTGGCTAATTGATTACTATCATCTGGCTTCATTGACAGGTATAATTGTGTGTCATCTGCATAACAATGAAAATGTATACAGTGCTTTCTAATAATGTTGCCTAACGGAAGCATATATAAACTAAAAAGAGTAGGGCCTAGCACAGATTCCTGTGGAACTCCATGACTAAGCTTTGAGTTGAAAGAAAACTCATTATTTACATGAAGAAACTGGAACCTATCAGATAAATAAGATCTAAACCACTGCAGCGAAGTTCCATTAAGTCCAACATAGTGTTCTAATCTATCAAGTAGAATATTATGATCGATAGTATCAAAAGCTGCACTAAGGTCTAAAAGGACAAGTACAGAAACTAGTCCATTATCAGATGCAATGAGGAGGTCATTAGTGACCTTCGCTAAGGCTGTTTCAGTACTATGATGGATTCTAAACCCAGATTGAAACTCTTCAAGTAAACAATTTCCCTGCAGGTGGTCAAATAATTGCGTAGCAACAACTCTTTCTAAGATTTTTGGAATGAAAGGGAGATTAGAGATTGGTCTATAGTTAGCTAAAGCTCCTGGATCTAGCGTTGGCTTTTTGAGTAAGGGTTTAATTACAGCCGTTTTAAAAGCCTGCGGTACATGGCCTAAAGTTAATGAAGAATTGATTATATGAAGAATAAAGCTACCAATAAGTGGGAAGACTTCTTTAAATAACCTGGTAGGCATAGGGTCTAAAAGACAAGTTGAAGGTTTGGATGAGGAAACTATTTTGTCTAACTCACAAAGGTCGATTGGAGTAAACTCATCAAGACAGACATCAGTAGAAGGAGTTGTAGTAGTTACAGTATTTAAGTTAACTGTGGGAAGAATCTGATTGATTTTATCTCTGATGGATGAAATTTTATTATTGAAAAAGTTCATAAAGTCCTGACTAGTAAGCTCTAAGGGAATGCTAGGATTGACAGAGTCCTGACTCTTTGTCAACCTGGCTACAGTACTGAAAAGAAACCTGGGATTATTCTTGTTCTCTTCTATTAATGCAGAGTAATAACTCGTTCTAGCTTTTCTAAGAGATTTTTTATAAATTAAAAGATGATTTCTCCAAGCTAAATAGATTTCATCTAAATTAGTAGAGCGCCATTTTCTTTCTAATTGACGAGTCTTCTGTTTTAAGCTACGAGTTTCTGTGTTGAACCAAGGAGTTAGAAATCTCTGATTAGACTTTTTCTTTTTTAAGGGGGCCACCAAGTCTAGAGTCTGATGCAGAGAAGCTGAAACACTATCCACCATGTTACCAATTACAGAAGGAGCAAGCTGTCTATAGCTTATTTCCGTTGTGTTGACACATGGCATAGAGGAAACAATCTGCATAAATTTGGTAACAGCATCATCTGAGAGGCATCTACTGTAATAATATTTTTCTTTAGGAGCCAAATAGTCAGAAATAGTAAAATCAAAGGTTAACAGACAATGGTCTGACAGTACAGGGTTATGAGGAGACACTACAAGATTTTCTATTTCTATGCCATATGTCAGAACAAGGTCCAATATATGGTGGAGGTAATGAGTAGAATTTCCTACTTTCTGAGAAAACCCAATCGAGTCTAATATTGAATTAAATGCAACATTAAGGCAGTCACTATCTACATCCACATGTATATTAAAGTCCCCTACTATAATTATTCTATCAGATTTCAGCACTAAATCAGCTAAGAAATCAGCAAATTCGGATAAAAATTCTGAGTAGGTTGATGGGGGACGATAAACTATGGCAAATAAAATTGGGTTTAACCTAAAATTGCTAAAGTGCCCAATACTGAGGACCAGGCCCTCAAAGGAATTATAACATGTTTTTTGCTTTACATTAACTAGTAATTTGGAATGGTAAATTGTTGCTACTCCTCCTCCACGACCAGAACTTTTGGGATTTTGACAGTTTAATAACCAGAGGGAGTTGATTCATTTAAACCAACACAATCCTCTTGCCCTAACCAAGTCTCTGTAAGGGAAATTAAATCAATCTGATGATCAATTAACAGATCATGGACTAACAGAGACTTGGGAGTTAGAGACCTAATATTTAATAAACTACATTTAATTTTTAAATTATGAGGAGGAACAGAGGCCAAATCATTCAATTTAGAAGCTTTATGTTTAATTTGAGTTTTACCAATATTTTGCTTTATCACTTTGGGATGCTTATACATTATATTTTTATTTACTTTGGAGGGAGCAGACAACGATTCTCTGATGGGGAAGACAGGGGCTAAGTTGAGGGGTGGCGGATGAAGAGGAGCTGCAGAGAGGCGTGTAAGACTGCGACTCTGCTTCCTGGTCCCAACTCTGAGTAGTCAGGGTTTTGGAAATTTGGATAAAAAAGATGCCAGATTGTTAGATAAATGAGAAGCACCATCCAAAGTGGGATGAATGCTGTCTCGTCTCATAAGACCAGGTTTTCCCCAAAATGAGCTCCAATTGTCAATGTAGCCCACATCATTTGCAGGACACCACACAGACAGACAGCGGTTCAAGGATGATGAGCGGCTAAACATGTCATCACTGGTCAGATTGGGGAGGGGCCCAGAGAATACTACAGTGGCAGACATCGTTTTTGCAAAGTCACACACCGATTCTATATTAAGTTTCGTGACTTCCGACTGCCGGAGATGGATGTCATTAATGCCGGCGTGAATAACAATTGTGGAATATTTACAGTTACTTTTAGCCAGCATTTTCAAATTTGACTCGATGTCGCCTGCTCTGGCCCCAGGAATGCATTTGACTATGGCCGCTGGAGTCTCTAGGTTCACGTTTCTGACTACAGAGTCGCCAATGATCAGAGTTTTTTCCTCAGCGGGTGTGTCGCTGAGCGGGGAAAAACGATTAGAAACGTGAACAGGTTGGTGGTGTACCGGGGCTTTGCGACTAGGCTTCCTTCTCACCGTCACCCACCCAGTCTCCTTGCTGCTGAGGAGAGCCGGGGGACCGCTGACAGTGGGGCCTAAGCTAGCTAGCTCCGCTGCAGCTAAGGGGCGTCCGTCAAGAGTAACTGGCGCAGACGGTGTTTCAATGCAGCGGAGCCGGGATTCCAAATCAGACAACCTCGCCTCGAGCGCCTCAAAAAGACAACATTTATTACATTTACCGTTATCACTAAAAGAGGCAGAGGTGTAGCTAAACATCTGACAGAGAGAGCACACCAGAGGAGGAGAGGAAGGAGAGCTAGTAGCCATAGCTAGTGGCTGGAGAGCAAACCACACAGGCAGACAGCAAAACAGGAAGTGACGATACGTTACCACAAGGAAGTGACGATCAAGCTCACGATGATCATGAGCTGTTCCAATTCTTCTCCAAACTTTCTTCTTCCCATCATTCTGGTACAGGTTGATCTTAGTCTCATCTGTCCAAAGAATGCTGTTCCAGAACTGGGCTGGCTTCTTCAGGTGTTTTTTGGCAAAGTCAATTCTGGCCTTTCTATTTTTGAGGCTGATTAATGGTTTGCACCTTGTGGTGAATCCTTTGTATTTACTCTCATGAAGTCTTCTCTTTATGGTAGACTTAGATACTGATACACCTACTTCCTGGAGAGTGTTCTTCACTTGAGTGGATGTTGTGAAGGGGTTGTTCTTCACCATGGAAAGGATTCTGCGATCATCCAACACTGTTGTCTTCCGTGGACGAACAGGCCTTTTTGAGTTCCCAAGCTCACCAGTGCACTCTTTTTTTTCTCAGAATGTACCAAACTGTTGATTTGGCCACTCCTAACATTTCTGCTATCTCTCTGATGGATTTCTTCTTTTTTTTCAGCCTCAGGATGGTCTGTTTCCCCTCCATTGAGAGCTCCTTTGACCACATATTGTGTGTTCACAGCAACAGCTTCCAAATGCAAACGCCACACCTGGAATCAACTCCAGACCTTTTAACTGCTTAACTGATGACAGGTTAACGAGGGAAGAGCCCATGCAGCCTTGTTATTTTTCTTTGCAGCCTTCTGAGTCAATTGTCCAATTACTTTTGGTCCCTTGAAAAAGAGGCGGCTACGTATTAAAGAGCTGTAATTCCTAAACCCTTGCTCCAATTTGGATGTGAATACTCTCAAATTACAGCTGAGTGTCTGCACTTTAAGCCCATATTGATTATATAATTGTATCCTGAATATGTTTTCGTAAACAGCTAAAATAACAAAACTTGTGTCACTGTCCAAATATTTTTGGGCCTAACTGTATGTTAGGCCCAAACTACTAAAGTAGCAACAGTGCTTCTTTCAAAGCATTAGTAGTTTTTGTGCAGTTTAAGATTTACAATTTTACTCTCGTTGGGGACCCTCAGGCCTAAAATGGACACGCCAAAAAGCTGCTATAAAATCATCATATATTAATCCACCTTATTCCTGAGGATGCTGCTGTAGAAACGATTATGGGGGAAACTTCTGGTTTCTGGCTGAAGAAATGTTAAGTCAATCAGCAAGAGTGGAGTAGTGGAGCATTTAAAATAGCGTTTTTACAAGTTTTTGAAATTCATTTTAATTTATAGTCCACATATGTGTTTTGCAGTCAAGTGGCAGCTAATTTCAGCACCTGTAATTTTTGTATTTTTGAATGTTTTTGTGTAGTTCTACTTGTTGCTGTTCACAAACAAGCACAGCTAAATCTGTGGCTTCAACAGCAATGTGTAGACTAGATCATGCACCGAAAACTAAAAAGGACTGTTGGTGTGATTGGTGGTATAGACACAGGACAGACACAAGAGCACCAGGGCTGTCTATGCTTACATCACCAATCTCATGAACGCGCACAACAGCATGTCGAGGTATCAAAAAAATGACGATTTCAGTGCGTTTTTATGGCAATGTTAGCTAAATTTAAAAAGAAAATGAAATGTTCTGCAACTGACTCATGTAGCCATCACCATCTTATGAAAGATAGTGATAGCAATCAGATTACAAGTTTTTTAGATTCACATCCACCAGCAGAGCTTACCAAAGGAAGATTTTGTGGGCTGCCTTTTCATATGAGTTGGCTGCCTGAGGAATGATATGACCCACGTCTCCGTCTGGCCACAAATGGAGCTTGCTCCTGTGGTGTAATTGAGTTACTTGGAAAAGAACTACAGAGTCTCGCAGGATGACGTCAGGTAGGCAACTGGCAGGAGAGACACAGACTAGCAGCGAGGTTGACATGGTTCAATAAAAGTGACGTTAAAAGCTACAGTTGGACTCACGCAGTGTTTTAATAACACGACATTGTGTCAGAAGTCCTGTAGTTAACGTAGAGAGGTAAGCCCGAAAACAAAAAGGATCGTTTGTACACCGTGGAGGAAGAGAGGGGAGTTCGCGGACACGATGAGTGAAGATGGAGATGCTAACTGAGGGATAGCAACCGCTCCGGGAGCTGCTGTGGCAGTGGGTCCGTGCGCTACGTTTAACATCCAGCCACTGGAGCCTTTCGACTTTTCTAAGCCGCAGGAGAGGGCCAAATGGATCCGGAGATTCGACAGATTTCTCCTGGCAAGTAATCTGAATGCAAGCTCTGAAGAGAATCAAGTTAATACTTTGATATATTGCATGGGGGATGAGGTGGATGATGTTTTACATGGGCTGGCTCTGACGGATGCTCAACGCAGCTTGTATGAAGCGGTGCATGACAGCTTTCAAGGCTTCTTTGTGGTTAAAAAGAATGTAATTTTTTTTTTCTTTTTTTAAATTTCGGATAGATTAAAAGTAAAGATTAAAAGAAAAGAACAGAATAATATAACAAAGGGGGAAAAAATCTAACAAGGTCAAATTAAACAATAACTCCTCTGATTATACAGTTCAACATAAATTATCCGAAATGGGTGATGGCTGAAGCCGCAGCTTATATTGCCCACCCATATTCCATCCAAGAATTCAAAAGAAAAACAAAACAGGAGCGATTACAATTCAGAACAAAGCTAAGACAAAACGTGACAAAAAAAACAAAACAAAACAGAAAAAAAACCCCAAACTAAGCAACAGCACAACACAGACTGGATATGACAATCCTTATGTGATTTTACATGTCATCTTGTATATATGTTTGGAGTATTTCTTCCTTTAGTTTTTGTTTAAATTGTCCAAGCGTTGTACATGATTTTAATTCAGGTCCAAAATCGTTCCATAATCTGACTCCTTGCACTGAGATACAGTGTTTCTTGGTGGTAGTTCTCACTGAAGGTTTTTGAAATATACATGTTCCTCTGAAATGATATTGTTTCTCCCTTATTTGGAACAACTTTTGGATATTTGTGGGCAGTGATAGATTCTTCACTTTAAACATTATTACTGCAGTTTTAAAGTCAACCAGATCTTTCAACTTGAGAGCTTTTAATTTAAGAAAAAGTGGGTTTGTTGGTTCCCTGTAAGCGGCTTTGTTTATTATTACCTCCGCCAAGGAGGTTATGTTTTCATCGGCGTTGGTCTGTCTGTCTGTCTGTCTGTCTGTCTGTCTGTCTGTCTGTTTGTTTGTTTGTTTGTTAGCAAGATAACTCAAAAAGTTATGGACGGATTTTCATGAAATTTTCAGAGATTGTCAGAAATGGGGTATCCTACAGATGATTAGATTTTGGTGGTGATCCGGATCACCTGGATCCAGGAATTTTTTTACTTATTGGGATTTCCAAAATGGGAATCACAGTAATATGCATAATACAGGACAAGTTTTCAACACCTTCTACAAGACATTTAACACCTAAGGAAATGGAATAAATCTGGATAATGATGCAAAAAAATGAAAAAATAGGGAACCTTTGAAATTTTTAAAAGAACAAATGAAGCTATAAACACGCAACAAGCATCACAGTATAACTAATATATGCCACTTGCGAATGACATTTTTTTCATGGTCAAGGAATCTATAAAGTTAGACAAAATAAATGGTGGATTAATATTTATGATGTTAAACACTGTATGGGGGGAACTGTGGCACTTGGCGGAGGTCTGCGCTCTCCGAGTGCTTTTCTAGTTCTAATAGCTCTCTTCTGAAGCATAAAGATTGGATATATGTTTGTTTTATATGTATTTCCCCATACTTCAGTACAATATGTCATGTATGGGAGTATTAATGAAGGATACAAAGTATATAGTGTGGGTTGATTCAGCAAATATTTCACTCTGTGTAGTATTGCGATTGATTTGGATATTTTACCTTTAATATAATTAATATGTGACTTCCAACACAGTTTATTATCAATTATTACTCCAAGAAATTTAGTTTCGGATACCCTTTCAATCTCTACACCATTTACACTGAGTTTAGATAGTGAGTTGTTGTGATGATTGTTAAAAATTATAAATTTTGTCTTACTTAAATTGAGCGATAATTTGTTTGAATCAAACCCCAGTTTAAGCTTTCCTAATTCCTTTCCGAGCATATCCAAAAGTTGTTCCAAATTGCTTACACTGCATAATAAATTAGTGTCATCTGCAAACAATATTAAATCCATTTTTTCCGAAACTTTACATATGTCATTTATATACTGTACATATTGAATAACAATGGCCCCAAAACTGAACCCTGTGGGACTCCGCAAGTAACCTTCAGTAACTGTGACTTTTTACTACCAACACATACAGTACATACTGATATCTGTTCTTTAAGTAACTACATAACCAGGTCAGTGCTACCTCCCCCCCACCAATACCATCATTTTGTAGTTTCTTTAACAATAATTTATGATCCAGTGTATCAAATGCTTTTTTAAGATCCAGGAATACCCCAACTGAATATTCTTTATTTTCTACCGCAGTTGATATTTTTTCTATACATTCCATTAGAGCAAATGCAGTTGTCCTCTTATGTCTGAACCCATATTGCTGCTCACACAATAAATTATTCTTCATTATGAATTTTTTCAAGTATCTTGGAAAATTGCAGCAATAGTGAAATAGGTCTATAGTTTGAAAATTCTCCTCTGTCACCCGTCTTGTATATCGGAAATACTTTAGCTATTTTCATTGAACTGGGAAATATACCTGTTTGGAGAGACAGGTTACAAATATACGTCAGTGGCTTCACTAAGCATTCAATGATAGTTTTGACTAGAAGCATGTCAATACCATCACAATCTGTAGAGGTTTTACTTTTAAATGTTTTAACAATTTCAACAACCTCTCTCTCGTCTGTGTTCTTTATGAAAATGGAGTCTTTTATAGCAATATTTTTGCTTATTGTATCACCTGTAGGTGCCGTGATGGGTATTTCTCGAGCCAAATTAGGACCAATGTTAACAAAAAAGTTTATTAAATTCATCTGCAGGTGAGACTGCATTCACACTCTGAGTTGCCTTTTTTTTTTTTTGAAAGATTGGTTGGGTAGCTTGTATTTCTGTTTTTATTTCCAAGAATATTGTTAAGTATTGTCCATGTATTTTCAATGTTATCTCTGTTTTTCTCCAGTTCTTTACTGTAATAGTCTCTTTTACTACATCTCATTATATATATTAACTTATTTTTGAATGTTTTATACCGCTGCTCTGCTTCTTTTGTCCTTTTCTTTAGAAAAGCTTTATATAATGAATTTTTCTTTTTACACACTTTTTGTAACCCTTTGGTTAACCATGGCTTGTCGACAAATTTTTGTTTAAGCTTTTTCTTTACTAATGGACAATTTTTTTCATAAAGAGTGGTTACAATGTTCATGAATGTGTCATAAGCTTCATTTACATCTGACAGACTTTTGTCCAGTCTTGCTTCAGCAGATCTTCTTTAAAAGAACTGATTGCATTTTGTGATTTGTATCTGAAAGATTTTAAAGTTTTTTTCTCTATTGGCCCCCGTATGGCAATGGATAAGTGCAAAGACTGGCAAATGGTCACTTATGTCATTTATCAATAATCTTTCTATTTTCTTATCAATAATATTAACAAACAGGTTATCAATAAGTGTAGCAGTGTGAACCGTGATTCTACTGGGATGTGTTATTGTGGGATATAGACTCATACTGTACATAGAATTCATGAAATCTGTAATTACATTTTGTTGAAATGGATTTAGTAAATCAATATTGAAGTCTCCACATATTACACACCATTTTCTTACTAGTTATATTATTGAACAGCTCGACTAACTTATCTCTGAATGTCTCAATGTAAGTTCCCGGCATTCTATATATACAACTTATAATTAGATTTTTTGTTTTATCTTGGTCAATCTCAACAGTAACACATTCTAAAATCCCTGGTAGTGCAAAGGACATTCCATTTACAAGTTTACACCTATACAGGTCATCATTATACAGTGCAACACCACTGTATATTTATGAGCATGCCAAATTCAACCTGTGAAAACAGCGAGAAAGTGAGAGAGTAGATTCTTTTGTTACTGCACTATATGCGCTGGCTGAACATTGCAATTACGCTACATGATGAGCTACTTCGGGACAGACTTGTCATCGGTCTGTTAGACAAGAGGCTGTCTGAACGCATGCAGCTAGATGCAGAGCTGACTTTGGAGAAAGCAATCAGGATGGCACGGCAGAGTGAGGAGGTGAAAAAGCAGCAAGCTTCTCTGAGAGGGGACACCAGAACTCAGGCAAGTGAGGCAATGTCTGTTGATAGAGTGTTCAAGGGAAGTAGCAAGCCTGCTAAAAACAAACCTCAGCATGCTCACAAACCACACAGTACTCAGAATAGTAAGGAAAAGGGGACACAGTCAAAATGTCATAAATGTGGCAGCTCTCAATCACATTCAAAACATGAGTGTCCCGCAAATGAAGTGAACTGTCATGCTTGTGGGAGAAAAGGTCAAAATCTGTACTTGAGGTGAAAGAGGATGAGGATGCCATCTTCCTTGGCAGTGTAACAACAGATGGTGATCCTTGGATGGTCAACATTGATATTCATGACAGCAGCGTGATGTTCAAAATTGACAAGGGTGCCGATGTCACAGTTTTACCACATGCTGTGTTCCAGAAAATACTCAGAGAAAACCCAACTGCGCTCCACAAAGCACCTAAGCCGCTCCTGGGACCGGGGAGAAGGCCACTTGATGTTGTAGGCGTTGCCAAGCTGTTGCTGAGAATTGGTGGGAAAGAGGAGATGGAGGAGGTGTATGTTGTCCGTTATGTGCACACAGCCCTGCTGGAGAGGTCTGTGAGCTGCAGACTAGGGCTTGTTGCACGCCTTGACAGTGTCACTATAGAGATATTAAAGGAGAACTATCCAAAATTATTTGGTGGACTAGGTGAGGTGCATCAGGCATATGCCATCAAGCTCAAACCAGGTGCCAAACCATTTTCACTCAAGACACCATGGAGGATCCCATTGCCACTAATGGACAAAGTCAAGCAAGAGCTGTCCCGCATGGAAAGCCTCAGGGTGATACGCAGAATTGAGGAGCCTACAGACTGGTGTGTTGGCATCGTGGTAGTGCCCAGAAAGAACAAGATGGATCCTGTGTGAATATGTGTCGACCTCACTAACCTCAATGAGTCCGTGTGTAGAGAGAAGTTCATTCTACCATCAGTAGAGGAAACACTTAGGAGGCTGGCTGGAGCCAAAATATTTAGTAAGCTGGATGCAAATATGGAGTTTTGGCAAATCCCACTGACAGAAGATTCAGCAAAACTGACAACGTTCATCATGCCCTTTGGACGCTATTATTTTAAATGGCTACCTTTCGGCATTGCGTCCGCCCCTGAATACTTTCAGAACAGAATGGTGATGGAGGTCACAGAAGGGCTCGAAGGCGTGGTTTGTCACATTGACGATGTGCTGGTGTGGGGTCGTACGCAAGAGGAGCATGATGCTCGCCTGGATACCGTGCTAAGAAAGATTCAGAAGACAGGTATCACACTTAACATTGGCAAGTGTGACCTGTCAAAGTCTGAGGTGACTTTCCTAGGCCACGTGATCTCTGCCAGCAGCATCAGTCCAGACCCGAGCAAGACGGAGGCTGTGAGGGAAATGCCTGAGCCTAAAACAGTGAGTGAACTCAGGTCTTTCCTTGGAATGGTAAACCAGCTAGGCAAGTTTATCCCACAGCTAGCTGAGAGGGACAAAGCCCTCAGAGATCATCTTTCGAAGAAGAACTGCTGGGTGTGGGGCGCCGAGCAGGCTAAATCCTTCCAGGACTTAAAGGATGCCCTGACGTCGCTGCCAGTGCTAGCCGTATATGATCCTAACAGAGAATGCAAAGTTACGGCAGACGCGTTGTCTTACAGACTTGGGGGAGTCCTGCTACAAAACGGGTGAGGAGTGGAGACCAGTAGCCTTCATGTCACGGTCTCTCACACCCACCGAGCAGAGACATGCGCAAGTGAAAAAGAAGGCTTTGAGCCTGACCTCGGCTTGCGGGAGGCTCAGCAACTTCCTCATTGGAAAACACTTCCAGTTGGAGACAGAGCACAAGCCCCTCCTGAGTCTCCTGGGGTCTCAAGCATTGGACGCTCAACCCCCTTGGACCCAACGCTTTCGAATGCGTCTTATGTGCTATTCCTACTACATATCTCACGTACCAGGGAAGTGCCTGTGGACAGCTGATACATTGTCGTGAGCGCCTCTCACAAGAAAAGGGACACCAGCTGACAAAGATTTGTTCGAGGACACAAATATCTACGTGGATACGGTGATGGAGAACCTACCTGCAAGCACTGCCTATCTGGAGGAGCTGAGAGAGCAGCTGCAGAGGGACAGTGTGTGTGCTCGAGTGATGCAGCTGTGTGCAGAAGGCTGGCCAGGCTCATGGCGTAAATGAACCTGCACTCAAGCTATACTGGACTGACAGGGTGTTCCTTACTGTCCAGGATGGTCTACTGCTAAAGGGAGATAGGCTTGTCATACCCACAACCATGAGAAATGATGTTCTCGCTAAGCTGCACGAAGGACATCAGGGTGTGGTTAAGTGTTGAGAACAGGCACGATAGCCAGTATGGTGGCCGGGGTTGAGTCAGTAGCTGAATGAGTTGGTTCTCAACTGCAGAGCATGCTGTCAGGAGAGACAGAACTACAGGGAGCCACTGATGCCGACACCATACCCAGACAGACCATGGCAGAAGTTGGGAGCAGACTTGTTCATGTTAGGGAGCAAGACCTACCTGCTAGTGGTGGACTACATGTCAAGATATGTGGAGACTGCCCTGCTAATTCCCACAAGATCTAATGATGTGATCCACGACCTTAGGTCAATCTTTGCAAGTCATGGAATCTGTGAGACCCTGGTAACAGACAATGGGCCACAATTCTCCGGAGCAGCCTTTGCAGCGTTTGCAAAGTTGTACGGGTTCCAGCATGTAACCAGCAGCCTGAAATATCCCCAGGGCAATGCTGAAGCTGAACGTGCAGTGCAGACAGTTAAGGGGCTTTTGAAGAAGTCAGATGACCCCATCTTGCTTTACTGGCTTACAGGGTTACCCCTCTCCAAAACGGGTATAACCCAGCTCAACTGCTCATGGGGAGGAGGCTTCGTACAACTGTGCCTATTCTTCCTGTGTTGTTAAGTCCTGCTCTTCCTGATGGAAATGCTGTTATGCTGAAAGAAGGGAAGAGGAAAACGAAAGATGTGCAACACTACAACCTGAGACACTGTGCACAGCATCTCAATAGACTCACTCCAGGACAAGATGTGTGTGTCACAGATCAAGGAGCAGCAGGAGCTGTCATCAGAAATCACACCACACCGCACTCTTATCTGGTGGAGGGACCCCATGGGACCATCAGGCGAAACCGTCGTCATCTCATCCCCTGGAACTCCTCATCGGAGCAGAGCAACAGTGCTACAGCTGAGCAGTTCCCGGAAGGTGTTCCAGAACAACCTTCAGTAGAACAACCTGCAGCAACATCATCACAGCAGAATGTTCCTGAACCACCATCTACTCCTACTCCTTGAACCAGGTCTGGGAGAGTGGTTGTAAAACCAACCCGGTTGGACTTATAAACATTTCAGAATATTGAATGTTTGAAAATAAGTGATAAAAAGGTTGCAAATGTGATTGAACTATTTTTCTGATTTTGCTCTCTTTTCTATGTAAATGTTCAAGTTCAGAGTTTAGAGTGAGGACAGAACAGTACAGGGTTTAGGATGGAAGTATTGTATTTGATTTTGCACATATTGTTCAGTGCTAAGGGAAAACTGCAGTGTGTCTGTTGTGTGTGTGAATGGCATTAGATAGGACCAGATCTTCCAGCCACAGAGGCAGAATAATCCTCTAAGGTCTGTTGAATCAATGGCAGACTACCCACTGATACTAGAAAGGGGAGATGTGGTGTAATTGAGTTACTTGGAAATGAACTACTGAGTCGCGCAGGATGACGTCAGGTAGGCGACTGACGGGAGAGACACAGACAAGAAGCGAGGTTGACATGGTTCAGTAAAAGTGACATTAAAAGCTACAGTTGGACTCACGCAGTGTTTTAATAACATGACAGCTCCTGCTGCAGGTATGTCTGTTTACCAAACTATGACTCTTTTTTATCATTAACAGTACTTTGCCTACACTTAAAGTTAATGCGAACATGCGAAAAACACCCAAATTTGCATCAGAGGGAGTTAATAGCTAAAATAGCATTAGCATAGAAACACGTTGGCTAAGTAGAAATATTAATTGCAATTTGAACTGTTTATCAGCCTCAGAGTAAACATATTAACACTGCAATTAAACTAGTATAAAAATAAGACTGACACTCATCTGCTGACAAATGGACTGAAGGTCTGTAGAGCTGAAACGAAGTGTCGGGATTAACAGGGTGAACGAATGTAAATGAACAGCGTCTCCCCAGGGGAGGCTGTTTTTCCTGTGAGCTCCGGTGGATAAATTTTGCAAACCTAAACATGATGGCTTTTTGGGGATTTCGACAGCAGGTACAATTTATTTTCTATTATTGGAGTGTTCCGCTAATGTACAGCCAAGCTGGTGCATTTATTTGTCATTACAAATATAAATAAATTGTCATGATCAGGCGAGCACGTCTGAATCATCCTCCTCCTCAACAACGGCTTCTTCTCCTAGGTCCTCTTGTCACTCCTCCTCCTCATCGGCCATCATAAACTCTTCCTCTCTTCTCCCTGGCTGGAGTCACGGCTGGGCTCTCTGCCAGTACCATAAGACCCATTCCCTCAGCAGTATTTACCCTGTACTCCTTATCCATCATTAATCCTTCCTCTCCTCTCCTTTTCCCTAGATCACATGTGGCTCCAGCGTGCAATTGTTTTCTTGTACATAGTGTGGCGTTTTGGTTGTGGGTTTCTTTAATTGTGGTGTATGTGTTTATTATTTAAGTTAGTCATTATTTAAGTTATTTTTCATTAAAGTGGTGTAAACTTTTCATCTGTGTCTGAGAGTTCTTCCGAAGTGGTTGCCCAGCAATCAAGCCTCCTCAAATTATCCAAAATCATGACAGAATGATCCAGCCAGGATCGAGGCTTAGCAGGCGGTTCCTCGGGAGAACAGTCAGCGCTCTCGCATTTGGAAGCCACGGAGTACCAGGTCATGTTCTTGTCCGAACAGCTCCAAACCATAACCCAACAATTAACAACGGTTGCAGAGCATTTGTGTCGACTTCCTGGTGCGGTCGCTCCTCCTCATGCACCTGCTGCCCCGGCAGCACCTGTTTTCAATTCAGTTCAATTCAACTTTATTTATATAGCACCATTTCACAACAACAGTCATCTCATAGCACTTTCAACTGTAGGGGAAACCCCCACAATTGCAAAAAGACACTAGCAATCAGGCGATCCCCTGTGAGCAAGCACTTGGCGATGGTGGAGAGGAAAAACTCCCTTTAAGCAGGAAGAAACCTCCAGCAGAACCAGGCTCAGGGAGGGGCAGTCATCTGCTGCGACTGGCTGGGGGGGGTGAGGAGATAGAAAAGAAGAAGAAAAGAACAGACATGTAGAGAGCAAACAGCATGACGAGGACTCAATCTATGGGAGAGAACAAACAGATGTTAATGACCAGCAAAAATATTTCATTGAGAGTGAAGAAAGGAGTGAAGCCCAGTGCACATAATCCCACCCTAATTATAGGCTATATCAAAAAGGAAGGTTTTAACCCTATTCTTAAAAACAGAGATAGAGTCTGACTCCCGAATCCAGATTGGCAGCTGGTTCCACAGGAGAGGAGCTTGATAACTGAAGGTTTTGCCTCCCATTATACTTTTGGAGATTCTAGGTATTACAAGCAATCCTGCATTTTGGGAGCGTAGTGTTCTGTTAGGAGAATAGGGTAGTATCAGATCTTTTAAATAAAAAGGGGCCTGATTGTTTAGAGCTTTGTAAGTCAGAAGAAGGATTCTAAACTCTACGGGAAGCCAATGAAGGGAGGCCAGAACCAGAGAGATATGATCGCTCTTTCTAGTACCTGTTAAAACTCTTGCTGCAGCATTTTGGATCAGCTGAAGACTTTTTAAAGATGTTTTAGGACAACCTGATAATAAAGAGTTACAATAATCTAATCTGGAGCTAACAAAAGAGTGGTTTAGTTTCTCAGCATCACTCTGAGACAAGATGCTCCTAATCTTGGCAGTATTACGCAAATGATAGAAGGTAGTCTTAGAAACAAGTTTAATGTGTGAATTGAAAAACAGATCTTGATCAAAAATAACTCCAAGGTTCCTCACAGAACACTTAAGAGAAAGAGTAACTGCATCCAAACTAAGAGTTTGATTTGGAAAGGTATTTCTAAGGTTTTTTTGGATTAACTAGAATGACTTCAGTCTTATCAGAATTTAATAGCAGGAAATTACAAGTCATCCACCATCCGCAGGACCATTTCCGTTCCTGCACCTTCCCCCTACGGGGGTGAGGTGGGGGGGTGTAAAGGGTTTCTGCTGCACTGCCGGATGTATTTCCAGCAGGCGGAGGGAGAATATAGGGATGACTCGGCCAAAGTTCAATTCCTGACCCTGTTACTTTGGAACCGGGCACTCAAGTGAGCCCAGTCCGTCTTGAGTGGTCCGGCCGGAGCCCAATATACCTTTGAATGTTTCGTTCAGGAATTCTCCCAGACATTTGATCACACAAAGAGTGAGGGCAACATCGCTTGCCAAAAAAAAAAAGGGGGTGGTGCGGTGGTGCAGTGGTTAGCACTGCGGCAGCACAGCAACTCACCCTTGGCCATGGGATCCCTGGTTCGATCCCAGCCCCTGACCAACAGTGATCTGTGTGGAGTTTGCATGTTCTCCCTGTGTCTGCGTGGGGTTACTCCGGGAGTTCTCCGGTTTCCTCCCACAGGCCAAAAACATGCAGGTTTGGTTAATTGGAGACTCTAAAAAAGTGGCCCTAGGTGTGAATGTGTGTGTGAACGGTAAAGGGATAGCACCATACCATACCGTGGCTGCTTCATCCATCCAGGTGGATGCCCTCAATTTCCTCTCTGGGAATCAATAAAGTATACAAAATCAAAAAAAAAAAAAAATCAGTTGCTGGGGCTCCAGCAGGGGAGTTGGTCTGTTGCCAATTACTCTATAGAGTTTCGGGTTGCCGCAGCAGACTCTGAGTGGAATGACGCTACGCTATGCAGTGTCTTCCTCTGGAGTTTGAACACCAATCTCCACGATGAACTGTCTATTCGGGTGAATCCCTCCTCTCTGGATGAAATGATCTCCCAGGCAGTGGGTCTAGACAACCGGTTCCAGGAGCAGGCAAGGGAGCAGAGGACCGTTGCTTCCTCGCCTGCCCCACGGCCAGTTCCCCCGCCCCCTTGCCCTGCCTCCATGGTGCCCCCTCCGGAGCCGATGGTCCTGGCTAGGACTCATCTGACTCCGGAGGAGCGCCGGCACCGGGAGAAAGCGCGGGCGTGCATGTACTGCGGGAATACTTATCATGTCATTTCCAAATGCCCAATTCGGCAAAAAAAAGTCAGCCGGTCTCAGCTGTTTTACACTCCTGGCTCTCAACCAGTTACTGGGAGCCGAGTGTAAAACCTTCGCTCTGGTGGATTCTGGAGCAGAGCAAAATTTCATCCATCAGGAGTTGATTCAAAAATTTCAGATTCCCACCAGGAACCTCCCAACACCGGTTAATGTCTCTGCCTTATAAGGTTGTAGTCTTGTGGCAGTGACCCGGCAGACTGAGCCCATTTCAGTCATTTTGTCCAGGAACCATCGTGAGACAATTCAGTTTTTTGTGCTTCCACAATTTTCAGCCTCCATGATTCTGGGGTATCTGTGGCTGCAATTCAATTCAATTCAATTCAATTCAATTCAGTTCAATTCAACTTTATTTATATAGCGCCATTTCACAACAACAGTCATCTCATAGCACTTTCAACTGTAGGGGGACCCCCACAGTTGCAGAAAGACCCCAGCAATCAGACGATCCCCTGTGAGCAAGCACTTGGCGAAGGTGGAGAGGAAAAACTCCCTTTTAACAGGAAGAAACCTCCAGCAGAACCAGGCTCAGGGAGGGGCAGTCATCTGCTGCGACTGGCTGGGGGGGTGAGGGGACAGAGAAGATGAAAAGAACAGACATGTAGAGAGCAAACAGCATGACGGGGACTCAATCTATGGGAGAGAACAAACAGATGTTAATGACCAGCAAAAAAAAAAAAAAAAAAAAAATTAAAAAAAATTCATTGAGAGTGAAGAAAGGAGTGAGGCCCAGTGCATTATTGGAGGTCCCCCGGCTGACTAAACCTATTAGCAGCATAACTAAGGGAGGGTTCAGAAACACATGATCCCTCCCTAATTGTAGGCTATATCAAAAAGGAAGGTTTTAACCCTATTCTTAAAAACAGAGATCGAGTCTGACTCCCGAATCCAGATTGGCAGCTGGTTCCACAGGAGAGGAGCTTGATAACTGAAGGCTTCACAAACATAATCCCATAATCAGTTGGGCCCAGGATTCCATTTCTTCCTGGAGCGCCTTCTGTTTGTCATCATGTCTCTGATCAGTTGCGTGTTCACCCTCTCTCCTTCCCTTCGGCTGAGCCAGCGGATCTCAGCCGTGTGCCCAAGGTCTACCATGACTTAGGGGAGGTCTTTAGCAGGTCAAGGGCCCTTTCTTTGCCACCCCATTGGTCCTATGACTGCACTATTGACCTCCTGCCAGGCACGGGGCTGCCATCCAGCCGGCTTTACAGTTTATCTGGGCCGGAGAGGGAAGCAATGAAGAGCTACATTAAGGACTCCCTTAGCACTGGCCTTATCCGTCTGTCGTTTGCCCCTTTCGGTGCAGGGTTCTTTTTGTAGGTAAAAAGAATGGCACTTTGCGGCCATGCATTGATTACAAGGAGCTTAACTCCATCACCGTTAAATATAAATACCTGTTACCCCTCATCAAATTGGCCTTTGAGCTCCTACAACAGGCACGGATATACACTAAGCTCGACCTCTGGAATGCTTACCACTTGGTATGCATCCGTGAGGGGGATGAATGGAAGACGGCGTTTAAAACACACTTGGGTCATTTTGAATATCTGGTTATGCCCTTTGGCCTAACCAACGGCCCCGCCATCTTCCAGCGTTTAATCAATGATGTCTTCCAAAACATGGTGAACAATTTTGTGTTTGTTTACTTAGACGACATATTAATTTTTTCTCGCACGCTGGAGGAACATGTGGTCCATGTCCGGATGGTTCTACAGCGGCTGCTCAAGAATCAGCTTTTTGTGAAAGCTGAGAAGTGTGAGTTTTCCACCTGCTCCGCTTTCCTGGGATTTACCATGGGCGGGGGCACATTAAAGGGTGACCCAGAAAAGATTCAGGCGGTAGTAGACTGGCCTTCCCCTCAAACCCAGAAGGAGCTCCAACGCTTCCTGGGTTTTGCCAATTTCTACCGCCTATTCATTCGGGATTATAGCAAGATTGCTCTACCCCTGACACAGCTCACATCTACCAAAAGCTCGTTCAAGTGGTCTGAGGCTGCTGAACGGGCTTTTGCTTCACTGAAAGAAAAATTTACCACCACGCCTATCTTGGTGCAGGTAGACCCCCAAGCTCAGTTCGTGGTCGAGGTGGATGCGTCTGATTCGGGGGTGGCTGCTGTGCTCTCACAGCATTCCTGCTCTGATCAGAAGCTCCACCCATGCGTGTTTTTCTTCCAGCGGCTGTCCCCAGCTGAGAGAAATAACAACATTGGAGACCGCAAACTGCTGCCCATTAAATTAGCACTGGAGGAGGAGGTCTGGACTGATCACAAAAATTTAGAATATCTCAGGTCAGCCAGACATTTGAATTCCCGGCAGGCTAGGTGGGCTCTATGCTTTCTTAGATATAATCTCTCCATTACTCATCACCCAGGAATCAGAATCAGAATCAGATTTATTGCCATTGTTCATGTAGTACACAAACTAGGAATTTGTCTCGGTGCAATGCTGCAACATTAACATGATAAAAATAAAAGATAGAAATAAAGAACTATACATGCAATAAAAAGTAGAATATGAATAAGTAATACTAGACAAAGCAATTTTTAGATATATTAGTGAGCAGCAGATATTGTGGAGTACCCCATAGTGTAGTCGGTAATGCAAAAAGAAAACAGTGATATTGACATGAGTCTGGTTGAGCTGCTGTACATAGTGCATGAGAGTCTAATAAGTCACTTAGTGTTCAGCAGTCTGATGGCAGAGGGGAAGAAGCTGTTCATGTGACGGGAGGTTTTAGTCTGAATGGACCGAAGTCTTCTACCTGAGGGGAGGGGGGCAAACAGTACGTGACCAGGGTGTGAAGGATCGGCAATGATCCGGCCTGCACGCCTCCGGGTCCTGGAGATGTACAGATCCTGGAGGGATGGGAGCTTGCAGCCGATCACCTTCTCAGCAGTGTGCACGACGCGCTGCAGCCTTAGTCTGTCCCTGGCAGTGGCTCCTGCGTACCACACAGTTATGGAGGAGGTGAGGATGGACTCGATGATGGCCGTGTAGAACTGCACCAACATCTTGGTGGGTAGCTTGAGCTTCCTCAGCTGCCACAGGAAGAACATCCTCTGCTGGGCCTTTTTGATGAGGGAGCTGATGGTTGGCTCCCACTTAAGGTCCCGGGTGATGGTGGTGCCCAGGAAGCGGAAGGAATCTGCAGTAGTGATGGGAGAGCCTGTGAGGGTGAGGGGGGGCAGAGGGGTTGTGACTTTCCTGAAGTCCACGATCATCTCCACTGTCTTCAGAGAGTTCAGCTGCAGGTTGTTGTGGCTGCACCAAGATGCCAGCTGGGCCACCAGCAGGGTCCCACAACATCAAACCTGATGCTCTCTCCCACCAGTTTTCCTCTTACTCCTCTCCTTCTTTTTCTCCTGCAGCCACTGCCCCCCTTCCGGACACCATCCTGCCCTCCTCCTGTATTTTGCGAGCCCTTACCTGGGCTATCGAGCAGAGGGGCCAGCAGGCTCAGTCAGCGGAACCTGTCCCCGAGGGAGGCCTGCCCAACAAACTGTATGTGCCCTCCTCCCTTTGCAGTGACATAATCCAGTGGGGGCACACAAGTTTTTTTTGCCTGTCATCCCGGCATCACTCGCATGATGGAACTTATTCAGCGGGTGTTTTGGTGTCCTTCCCTTAGGTCGGATGTCAAAGACAATGTTAAGGCCTGCCACACCTGTGTTGCCAACAAATCTGACTCTTCACTACCAGCCGGTCTCCTCCATCCACTCCCCATCCCTTTCCGTCCCTGGTCTCATATTGCCATTGACTTTGTCTTGGGCCTCCCTCCTTCTCAAAGTAACACTGTCATTTTCACTATCACAATCGCTTCTCCAAAGGTGTTCATCTGGTTCCCCTTCCTGGTTTCCCCTCTGCTGCCGAGACGGCCAAACTCCTGTCTATTCATGTCATCCAACTACACGACATCCCTATG
Organism: Pholidichthys leucotaenia; assembly: GCA_020510985.1. Lineage (NCBI taxonomy): Eukaryota > Metazoa > Chordata > Actinopteri > Cichliformes > Pholidichthyidae > Pholidichthys > Pholidichthys leucotaenia. Next base: position 98,774,825 of record CM035847.1, read on the forward strand.
GACAATGTCTCAGATCAAAGACCACAGTTTATATCTCGGGTGTGGAAGGTGTTCTGTCAATCCCTGGGTACCTCTGTCAGCCTCACTTCAGGATATCATCCCCAGAGCAACGGTCAGGCCGAGTGTGTGAACCAGTCCTTGAGGCCACCCTGAGGTGTGTGGCATCCTGCAACTCGTCTACCTGGAGCTCCCACCTGACCTGGCTGGAATATGCACTCAACTTGGCCGTCTCCTCCGCTACGGGGCTTACTCCCTTTGAAGCTGCCATGGGATACACACCACCACGCCTACCCATGATGGAGAGGGAGATCGTGGTACCCTCTGTGGAGGCCCATGCACGTCGCTGCCACGGTCTTTGGAGGTCCACTCGGGCAGCCCTTCAACGATCGTCTGAGCGGAACCGACTGCATGCCAACCGTAGGTGTGTGGCAGCGCCCAAATACTCCGTAGGCCAGAAGGTCTGGTTATCCGCAGAGAAGGTACCAATGAAGACAGACTCCCGGAAGCTGTTCCCATGCTTTCTGGGTCCATTCCCAACCTTCCGGATCATCAATGATCTATCTATCTATCTATCTATCTATCTATCTATCATAATGAGCAGCACAACTTTTCAGGTGATATGTTTGCCTCGTGTTATATTTAGATGAGAGATTTGACGATTCTCCTGTGTGAGAACTGTGTTCAAAATACTATTTCTTTGTTTTCTGTTATATAGTACAGTATCTCACAATAGTTCTGTCTGTGCATTACGGCGTATCCTCGGGGGCATCAGGGTTGAATGATATCCCTCTGGACGTGGCTGCTGAAATGCTATCTCTAAAGGCAGTACGGTCTTCAGTGAGTCGTCCAGCCTCTGTAATGCTCATTCGCAGCCAGTCTTCTATGTTGCTTTCCCACCGGCTTCTTGGTTGCCTCTGCTTCTCTTGCCATTGGTCTTGCCTTAGAGAACTGGTTTTTCCTAGTATGTCATTGTTATGTTGGTAATCAGAGTCTGGAGTCTGTCTTCTGCCATGCAGCGAACTCCCATTTTATTAAAGGTGAACTGAACCCACCTTTTTGCCGAAAAAGTAGAATAGCAGATTAATTCCTTATTACCTATTGTATTTTTCAACACATAAAAGAAATTTTTAGGCCGTGCGATGGCCAAGCTATAAGCCGATAAACCTTTGCCTCTGGCTGACAGTGCCAAACAAACCGGAAGTAGTGCAGACGACGCTGCGTGACGTCACGAGTGTGACCCTTATCAAAACAACAATGGCAGATGATAGCAGTTCCAGCAGTCAAGAACACCAGAGTTTTCAGGGTGAAGAGGCATTCAGGATCGGTGACGAGACAGAGGAGGATGCAGGAGTGTGGCAGGTGGCAGGCGTGCACAAGGGCGAGCCCGGGAGACAGCGACCTGATGCACCTGTGACAGCAGCTGGCAGACGGCGATGCAGAGGCGAGGTCCGCTGCCGGGGAATCCACCTGTGCACAGGGGAGAGACTGGAAAGGCAAAGGTAGGTATGCTTACGCTGTAGATCTTGCTGGGAGATGAGGGGGTTCCTCTGCAGCAAGAGGGCTGAAGAAATCAGACGGCTTCAGGCCGAAGCACAGGGCAGAGTGGCTTATATCCCACGCTGTTGACGGGGCGCAGGTGTGCGCGCAGCTGGTGCCGCTAATGAGCGGCGAGTTGTAACATATCCAGCCTGTGTTGTGTTGTAGCTTAGTTTTCTTTTTTCTCTGTCACATTTTGTCTTAGGTTTGTTTTGAATTGTAATCGCTCTTGCCTGTTTTCTCTTTTTTCTCTTTTGAATTCTTAGATGGTATATGGGTGGGCAATATAAGCTGCGGCTTCAGCCATCACCCATTTCGGATAACTTACGTTGAATTGTATAATCAGATGAGTCATTGTTCAATTTGACCTTGTTGTTATATCATTCAGTTTCTTTCAACCTGTACTGTACTATCCGAAATAAATAAATTCATTCATTCATTCAAAAAATTGTCAGTGGATTCCGGCACCGACTCAGAGTCAGACCGCAGCAGTGATGGGGAGGAGAGTCGCTTATTGAATACAGAATGGTGAGTCTTTACTTCTCTACTTTGGCATGTTTGGGGTGTCAGGATAAGGAAAATTAACAATAAAAAAGAGAAAAAAAAAACCATCAGCATTTTTCCAACTTATTATTTATACATATTTATACATTCATACATATATAGACCATGGGCTATGTATTACAATACTTCTACAGACTATAGTGGCAATACACATGAACAGAACTGGCCTCTGCATTTGACTGTGCTATTTATAAATACAGTGATCCCTCGCTACTTCGCGTTTTACCTTTCGCGCCCTCAGTGCATCGCGGATTTTTCAAAAATATTCATCAAAAATTCAAAATTGAGAAAAAATGGCATGAAAGTTGCCTGGGCGCTAGCAGAAGGCAGGGAGACTACATTAGAACATCAGGTATCAACACGGAGAGCCCGCACAACTCAAAATCCACCTCTCTGACCACCGCTCCAGTCCTCTCCGCCCACCTCTTCACTGCTCGGGAATCTCGCAAGCTGATTGGCCGAGACGTTTTACCCAGCTTCTCTCCCTGCCGAGCGCCCATACCCAGCGAAGGAAGACCGCATTCATTGTTCTTTATCGCTCGTGTTGCTTAGTGGCACTTTTTGCTGTTCTCTTGTGCCTTTTTGTGCAAAATAGTGCTTGTGACGCCCTTGGGGGGGGGGGGTGACGCTACTTTGCGGTTTTTCACTTTTCGCGGTCGGTTCTAGTCCCCATTAAACGCGATAAGTGAGGGATCACTGTAATATCTATATCTAGAAACGCATCGCTTCCCCGTCGCTTTTCCTCCCCCATTCTTTTCTTTCGTCGCCATGACAGCTTTCCTTGGCCACTGAACAGATCTTCCCAGGTGTTGGAAGTGTTTTGTAGTCGACTATCAAGACAAAATGCACCAAAAACAACCAGTGTCGACGTGCTCGCAATGGTAAACATGAGGACTGGGTCACACTCGTGACGTCACGCGGAACTCCGGCTGCACTTCCGGATAATCGGCGGATTCGTCTAATTTTTCAGGGCGGGAAATTCAAAATCGCGATTTTCTCCAAGATTCCGGGATTAGTGGAGGGGGTGCCAATGATAAATTATCTTTATAATTGTATGTACTATCACCCAGTGCCGTTCAATGCCGTTCAGTTCAGTTCACCTTTAAACACTCACAGAACTATATACAGTGGTGCCGTAGCCCACCTGATGTCACACCACACAGGGCGGCTACGGCAAGCACTGAGGGCCACACACACACACTCTATACACAACATTCCCATCCCCCTTACAAAAGTTCAAAACACATACACACAATTCAGGCCCACCCCAATTTAGGACCCAAATCATGCATCTAAGGGAAATAAAGGGAACAATGAACTATAATGGCCTAACACATTCACTCAAAAATAACTAAAATAGGACCATGTCTCTATTACAAAATAATCCTATACTACAACATACACACATGCAACCATATAACATATTTACAACAAAGTGTTCATGTTACACCAATGTCCACTTGCAGCCAAATATAGAGCCGGCTTGGAGGCCCAGGGCAACCCCACGGCATGCATGCCCCTGGAAGCTGCCTGCCCCCGGGGTCGAAGCTGACTTCCCCAGTGAAAATGTCTCTTCCCACCACCAACCGCTTTGCCCATCTGGACCAGCAGTGTTGCTGCCTGGTATGCAGTCCCACCGTGCCTGTCGGTCCGCCCCGACCATCTCCAAAACTGCTGCACCTGCTGCCAGACGCTCCAGCCCTCTGTGGCCGAGCTCTGGGGAAAAACAAAGTTCCCCCATCGGCGTCACTCGTCAACTCAGGCGCATCGCTGTTACACCCAGCTCCCTCGCCTAAGGCGCTTTGAACCCCAGCAGTGAGGTCCTCACCAACCTCCGTGGCACCCGGCACCTCCTCTCTGTCGTCCGAGGCACTCCGCTGTGCTGTCTCTGTGCCCGGATGTTCCTGCTGCTTCCCAGGGCTTTCAGCATGCTTGCTTCCGTCCTCGTGCTGCCCTGACTCCAGCTGCGGGGAAGACACAGCTGAGTCAGGTCGCTGCTCTCCCTCCATGCTGCTGCTGCTCACCGTGCCATCATGACCACCAGTGCTATGGTCACACACCATGCTGAGCTGCTTGGCTGGCTCGCTGTCTTCAATGACCAAGGGCTCCGGTCCCCCCTGGGTACCCAGCTGGTAGCTTGTAGCTTGGTTTTGGCACGCATCTAGCTTTGTGGCTAACCTCCCCATTGTCACAGCCTGAGCCTTTAGCTTCTCCAAGGTAGCTAGCTTAGCTTCCCTTGGTGCAGCCTCACTACCCACCACTTCATGTCCCTTGTACCTTCGACAAAATCTCCAGCCAGCCGCCCAACAGCATCCGCATAAAGCTCCTTCTCTCCCAACATGCGGCGAATTCTCCGACCCTCCACACCGAGATGACGGACCAGTAGCGCCCATCCTCGGTCTCTGTTGAGTCTACCCAGGCCCAGCCCAGCGATGTATCCCCCAAGCATGGCCATCCAGTCTGGCCACAGGATTGGTGGCTCTCCCAGACACTCCAGAAACAACGGTGGAGGTGAAGGTAGCCCACATGCCTCCATGTTTTATGCAGCGAACTCCCACTTTATTAAACACTCACAGAACTATATACAGTTGTGCCGTAGCCCACCTGATGTCACACCACACAGGGCGGGTATGGCAAGCCCTAAGGGCCACACACACACTCTACACACAACAGTCATGTCTTTTGATATGGCTGAAGTATGACAGCTTGTGCTTTTTCAGTTGCTTTAGGTGACTTTTCTTTATGCATAAAATCTTTCGCACTTCTTCGTTCCTTATCTTGGCTGTCCATGGGATTTTCAGGATCTCTCTATAGCATGACATTTCAAAGCCCAGGATTTTTCTTATGTCATCTTTAAGAGGTGTCCATGCCTTGCAACCATATAAGGCAATAGGGAAAATACAGATCTTTAGGACACATAGCTTGTTTCATTCCTCTGTCCTTTCCAGATATTCTTCATGTTGGATAACTTTTGTTTGCAATAGCTAGTCGTCTTCTGATCTCACCTTTGGAACTACCATTGCCTTGGAATCTTGCACTTAAGTTTTCAAAATGTTTAACATTTTGAACCGTCTCCATTTATGTGAGTATTTCTTTTAGTAGAGCACTTGTCGGTGTCCATGATTTTTGTCTTTTTGATATTAAGTAAAAGATCTTTGTTTTTGCTGTGTTCTTTGGTTGCTTTCACAAGAGTTTACAGGCCCTTTGTTGTTGTTGATAGAAGTGCTGTGTCATCAGCATATCTCAAAACCCTAAGGTTTTCACCATGTATTACTACCTCATCACAGTCCTTGCTTCTGTTGTCTGTTTCTACATTTCTCATGATATCTTCTGTATATAAAAGCTGTGGAGATATAAGACACCCCTGCCTTACTCCTTTGCCTATATCAAAGGACTGAGTTGTGATATTTTCAAGTCTGATGATGGCTTTTTGATGATTATAGAGAGATTCCAGGAGTCTTATCAGTTTGGGATTAAAATTCAAATCCTTTAAGGTTTTCCACATCTTTTAATGGCTAACGCAATCAAACACTTTTGAGTTGTCAATAAAGCAGATTCTAAGGTCTATGTTCATCTCACTGTGCTTTTGAATCAGTTGTGTCAAATTGAAGAGGTGGTCTCTTGTGCCTCTGTTTTTCATGAAGCCTGCTTGGATTTTGATTACTTCTGTCTCTAGCTTGTTTTTTTGTCTGTTCGTTATGATGTTCAATAGAATCTTGCTAGCATGTGAAATAATGGCTCTTGTTCAATAGTTTGAGCATAGTTGTAAGTCTCCTTTCTTGGGTAGGGTTATGAAAATTGATTTCTTCCAATCAGAAGGCCATATTTCCGTGCACCAGATCTTTGTTATCAGGGCATGGTAGATGTTGATGCCTATGTCTCCAACAGCTTGGATCATCTTTGCGTGGATTTCATCGATTCCAGGGCTTTTCCTTTTCTTCATTTTTTTGATGGCTTCTTCAATTTCTGAGCTTAATGGTTCCGATAGTGTTTCCTCTGTTTCATTTGGAACAATAGTTAATCCCTTACAAATTATTTGTAAACTAAACATAACAGTTTTACGCAAAGAAGTGCCCGGCCAAGGTGATCTGCTGTAGCTAGGTTTGAAAAAAAAAAAAAAGCTCCAGATTAGCAAGAGGAATTCGGAATAGCAGAGAAGATGTGGGGAATTATTTGACTTTGCCCCCAGTGCCACAGCAGGCAAGACAGCTGCTCTGGAGATGGGACATCTTTCTGCACTTCTAAATAGTAAGTAATAAATTCTCATGTTTGACAAGTATGCTTTAACCTCTTGCACTCTGGTGTACCGCGGGCGGGCACGTCTCTGCGTCCTAGAGCGCACGAGGGCGCTGCATCCTAGAGCGCACTGAAAAAAAAAGCTGCATTTCTGTTCTTCCACTACAGACACAGCTGCGAACAGATTAGATATGATTGACCTCTCATTCGACTAATAAGAGCCTTGAATTGGGTTTCTGAAACCTTGAAGAACCAATGGCTGAAAACCTAGCAAGAAGGACCTGCCTACCAACGGCTGCGAATGCAGTGAGCCAATTGAAGCACAGAAGTTCGAAAGCTGTTTTGTGTAAGGCTGGGTGAAGAGAGACTGACTGCTGCAGCAGATGAAAAAAGGACCCGCAGGAAGAACCGCCACAGACCCAGCAGCACGGAGACCACCCACAAGTGCAACCTGTGTGACAGGGACTGCCATTCGCGCATCGGCCTGGTCAGCCACAGGCTGTGCTGTCCCGGCAGAGTAGACGTTTAGGATTCTCTTCCATGGTCATCATAGACCGTCCACATGCTGTTGTGAACAGGTAAGTGTTATAAGCTAAATTATTCTTTATCCCTGAAAAGTGTAATCAAAAATGACTTTTGACTGATCGGTAAATTACAACTGTGCGGCGCACGAAGTCCGAAGTCCGTGCGCCGCGTCCGGACCGTGAACGCCTCCCGCCCCCCCGCTACTCTTCTGTAGCGAGGGGGGGGGGGGCGCAGGGACCGCGGGGACTGTGCGCCGCGGTCGCCACATCGCCACATGACTATTCCGTCATGTAGCGATGGCCGATGTCCGTCCTCTGTAGCGGGGGGGTGGGGTGGGGTGGGAGTTGTTATCTTCTACATTACAAATATTTTAGAATAATTTTTAGTGCACTGTAGGTTATTTTTTCTTGTAAAAAAAAAAAAGCCACACATTTTTTCGTGGCATGCTTCTTTGTGTGTGGGGGCTTGTTTGTTCATTCATTCATTCATGAATGAATAAACAACCCCCCCCCCCCCACACACACACACAGCCCTGAGTGTCACCTTTCATTAGAGCCCAAGATGAAGCTTCTATATTGAATCATTCAAAAGTTAGACGTTTTTCCAAACTGTGCCATTTGGCACAATTTGGCACAGTTCAAAAATGCCTGGGAACTACCTGAGAACAAAGCTGTGTAATATATTCATTTTTTGTGGTATTGCTACAAAATTTTGACCTCCGCTGGATAACACTTGGTTCTACATTTCTGTTGCATTTTCCAGCCCGGATCTGAAGCTGTGTGTTATTTGCAAGCATTTGTATCCAAAAAAACACCCAGGCGAAATTTATTTTCTTCAAGTTCAGTATGTTTAGATGACTGTTACTCAGTGGCCGGAGCACTTAGAGAGATAATGACTGTTTTGCCAAAAAATTCAAAGTGTTTTCTTTTAAATGAGACCAACCCCATGAAGATGCTGCAAAGGGTTGAAGAACAGCTTTTGATTTACTTTGGGCACATTATTTTTTGGCGTTTTTAGGGAAATTGACCAGAGTGCAAGGGGTTAAAATAACAAAATGGACAACATTTAGTCAGTCATCTAAGTCAAAGAATAGGCTACAGATACAGTGGGAAAATAAGTATCGAACACGTCAACATTTTTCTCATTAAACATATTTCTGATGGAGCCATTGACCTGAGATTTTCACCAGATATCAGAAATAACTGAAGTAATCCATACATATAAAGAAATCAAGGCAACTGTGTTCACAAAACAAGTTATATTTAATAAAATGGAATGACACACGGAATAAGTATTGAACACATGAAGAAAAAAGGGGCGCAAAAAGGCATAGAAAGCCAAGCAACTAGCTGAAATCCATCAGTTTAGGAAGCCACCCCATCCCCGATCAGTGCAAATTAATTTCAGCTGGTTAAGTCCTGACTGATAGCCTTTAAAAAGGTCTATGAATATCAGATTGTTACACCACAAAGAACTCATGATGGGTAGAACCAAAGAGCTCTCTCTAGACCTTTGCAGCCTTATTGTTGCAAAACATAATGATGGCATTGATTATAAGTGCATTTCTAAACTGCTGAATGTTCCAGTGAGCACTGTTGGAACCATCATTCAGAAGTGGAAAGAACATCATTTTACCATAAAGTGGCCACGACCAGGAGCTCCTCACAAGATTTCTGGAAGAGGAGTCAAAAGAATTATTAGAAGAGTTATCCAAGAGCCAAAGACCACTCGTGGAAAGTTCCAGAAAGACCTGGAGTTAGCAGGTACTGCTGTTTCAAAGAGAACAATAAGTAATGCACTCAACCAACATGGGCTCTATGCCCACTCACCTCGCAAGATTCCATTTCTGAAGAATAAGCATGTTGAAGCTTGTTTAAGGTTTGCTGCACAACATTTGGGCAAGTCAGTAAAATACTGGGAGAATATAGTCTGGTCAGATGAGACCAAAATTGAACTTTTTAAATGCCACAACACACAGCATGTTTGGAGGAGAAATGGTACTGCACATCCCATCATGGTGGGACACAGTTAATTTATGTTTTAACAGGGGGTGTCACTTTTTCACACAGAGCCATGTAAGTTTGGATTTTTCCCCTTAATAATAAACACCTTCATTTAAAAACTGCATTTTGTTTTTACTTGTTATCTTTGTCTAATATTTAAATTTGTTTGATGATCTGAAACATTTAAATGTGACAAACATACAAAAAAATGAGAAATCAGGAAGGGGGCAAACACTTTTTCACACCACTGTATTTATAATTATTTAGAACTCTCCTCACCAACCAGACAGCAGGAAAATCCTCCTTTATTTTGAAATCCAAATGTTGGCATGTTTAGTTTGTCTCAAGGCTGTTGACGGTTTAAAGTCACTGACTTTGTGAATTTTGGTCATGTTAACTTGTCAGGTACATAGTAATGAACATAAATCATTGTAATAGCTGGTGAAGTAAATCCTCAGCGATTCAGTCACTCTTGCCCCTTTCCCTGTAAATGAAATCTAAACACACCTGTTTGCTCAGTGACTCATTATTGCTCCTGTTACCAGTGGGTTCAAACTACCATAAATGCCTCCACTGCTTACACACCTCTTCTGGTTTTTTTCCACATTTAAAGTATTTTAATAAGCTCCTGCTTCTCTTGGACAATGACGCTAGCGAGACACTCTGCTTGGAAGGTTTGCTCTGCCTCTGACTGGAACTGTCATGCAGGCAGGGCGCTTCTGAGCTCCGCCCAAATGACGGGTATGCGCGTTGTTTGTGTGCATGATTGCGGACAGTCATTCTTTCATATTTTTTCTTAAATTTATATTTCCTTGGCATTGCCTGGGCCTGCAGGTCACTCGGAGGTTGATTCTGGGCCACATGTGGCCCGTGAGCAGCTAATTGAATAGGCCTAGTTTATGCATTTTCCACTTGGTACTTCTGGGCGTGAAACTGTGTCAATAAACCCTTTATTCTCTTCTGACCGCAAATGCCGTTGCTTCAGCTTATTCTTCTAAGTTAGAATTTCTCTAACACAATGCCACTACCTTCTGCAGTGATAGTATGTGTCCACTGGTCTGTTTTTTGACAGAAGGAATTGCCCCGGGGCAGACCCAGGACTCGGTGGAGAGACTATGTCTCCCAGCTGGTCTGGGAACGCCTTGGTATCCTCGCTGAAGAGCTGGAGCAGGTGGCTGGGGAGAGGGAAGTCTGGGCTTCTCTGCTTGAACTGCTGCCCCCGCGACCCGGACCTCCGAAAAAGCGGTAGAAGATGGATGGATGGATGGAAGGAATTGCATTGGGGATGAGCCGTAACCAGGCGGGGTGACAGAAAATAACTGACATAGTGGAAAACAATTAGTCAAAGAGCTCTATCCGGAGGGAAGGACTCTCATTGGTCCTGCTGCTGAGAACACAAAGGCTGCATCTGATTGGTTGTGGGCTGTGGGCGCTCTTCCACGGATTTTAGCTCCCGTACAGCATGACGGATTGTGAGTAAATTTTGTGTCATATCTTTAAAACAACCAAGCAAAAAGTGTTTCTAGCAACATCTGAGGCAAGAAATGGTAGGTGCAGTTAATGAATCCATTGTTATTTGACATCAACCACTGCTGGTTTAAACTTTAAGTATGACATCGCTGCCATGGGTGGGGGACCTCATTTGCATAAAGTTAAAAGGAATTCATGCAAAAGTGGTGGTGGGGTACTGGCTCCACACACAGCCAAAATCACACTACAGCCAAATGCATTGCGTTGTGTTTCACTTTGACCCTGTTTACATGGTCACGAGTAAACCGATTACTGGAGTAAACCGATAAAGGTAATCGAATTACTCTGTTTACATGACAGTTTGAGTTATCAGGTGACTCCAGAAAGTTGATTGTAATGGGTTTACTCATGACCATGTAAACAGGGTCTTTAACTGATAGATAATCGGATTACTCTGTTTACAAGACAGTTTGAATGATCAGGTAACTCCAGAAAGCTGATTGTAACACACCTAGTTTATTTCCCCAGTAAACCGTTTACTCAGTGCATGTAAACGCCATAAGCTGTTTATTACCTTTATCGGTTTACTCCAGTAATCAGTTTACTCGTGACCATGTGAACAGGGTCATTGACACCGAATAGGAAGCGGAGTGTCAGTGGAAAATCCTTTTGTCAAACAGCCTTATTCCTTCATAAAGGAGGCAGATGCAATGCTGACTTTGACACTTTGACAGCAGACTCTCCACCACACAGACCATAACTCAAAGACTTCCACTAAACCCACAAAACGAAGAAAGTTAAATGACTCACTGATGCAGCAGCACCTACTCAGTTTCCCCCACTGGCCACGCCCACACACACACACACACAGAGAGAGAGAGAGAGAGAGAGAGAGAGCAGTGGAAAATTGATCGGGTGGAGACAGTCTGTCAGTTTGTGGCTGCAGTTTTGGGGAGATGCTGTTCCCACAGTGGAGAACGATCAAGGAGCTCCCTCTGAGATCTGTAACCTCGTAAGTCCATTTTTGCTCTGTTAAGTTTTGCTATTGAGTTTATTGGCTCCTTCCATTCCTGACTGAATAGCTTCAAGTCACAAAGCAGTGTGTGAGGACCATGGACTGTCCTGTCACCAGTTTTAATCATAAGTGAAGATGATGTGTAACTAAGTGCTGCTGGTGTTTTATTGAAGAATTACATTATAGATCAAAATGCATAATAGCCTTCTTTGTGAAGGGTGTACAGTTTAATTCCAATGTTTTTGGAAAATGAATCAACCTAAAAGCCCAGACTAACGACAATAATGAGGACCGACTGAGAGTGAAATGTTTAAGTTTTGCTACAAACTATTCTCTGTTCTGTTTGATGTAATATATACTGCAAACCAAGTTATAACTGTGGTATTCATTTTTATTTTCTTCAAGAATTCAGATTTGACTATAGCAATGTGTTAATAGAAGTAATTGTATAGCATCTCCAGTGTACATCTTTTGTCAAATTTATACATTAAATCATATCAAATCATGACACAGAAGATGGCATTCATTTCAAACTTATAAGACTGACTATAAAGGACTTTATTAACAATAATATACAGTAGGGTTTCAGTCAGCACCGCCACCATCAAAGGTTTGTCTTTGTCTGAATGCACGTGGCTGTCCCATGGCCTCCTCCTTTTCTCATAGAAGGAATCATTATTTCTATTTATCTACAAAACTTTGGCTGAAAACATGTCATTGCAAAATTAAGTTAACTTGTATTTAGCAGAATCCAGAATAGCCCATCAGCCTTGTCAAAAATTTAAATATGAACAGAAAGTCAAAGCCTTTATACTGTATGTCAAAAGACGTATAAAAAGAGGGAAAGACAAAAGTTAAAGCAAATACAGTATATGTCAAACAGACAGCAGTTTGTTGTCAGTGTATATAGGCTTATTATATATATCTGAGGTAAGGTTTAAAGGGGTCACTGACTGAAAAAAAAATGTGTTTTTGTAGGATTTAACCTTCCCAAAATGGGTCTATTGGTCATGAGATTATAGAAAAATATCAAAACACTCACTTTTCTGAAAAAACATACAGCTTTTATACCGTTCCGGGTTATGGAACATCATAAACATGGCGTGCGTCCAGTTCACGAAACAGTTCGCCAAACATAGTTTGCAAGGTGAACTAACCTAAATGAACGGGCACTTCTTGGCGAGTGGTTTTTCTGTTCAACTTGTGCATTCTGTAGTTGTGTAGATCTATAGTTCATGAACAATTTAATGTGTTTAAGGGAAAAAATTAACTGTGGAAAGAGGATTGCACACTATTTAAACCAGCTCATTGAGTGATTGACACTGAGCCTCAGGCATGTCAGGGAGAATAGGCTCCAACTCGGAGCCAAAGGCAAAGGCACTGGTAGTTGGGCTACTTACAGCTGTCTATGAACTAGCTGATGATTATGAATTGGATGAGATAAGGAAGAACAATGGCAAAATTACGGTGGCTTGCAGGGCTATCGCTGTGGGTAAGTTAAATATAAGTTTAGCCGTGTATGCCATTGACCGCTTTTTCAAAACAAAACTATTAAATGCATTATGATTTACATTGCGTTAGAAACAATAGCATATGTTTACTCCCACAGGCACCTGTGCAGACTGTAGCCTACTTCAACTTCATATTACCTAAGAATTCTCCGTTATACCCCACCAAAAACAATATTTTATGCGTGGTATTGTTTTACTTACAAACTGACATAACCTCTACTCTTAAATTGATGGAATTGCTCCAAAAAGAAAACAAAACAAAAAGGACATAGCAAACTATCTTACCTAGCTGCCATCTTTGTTAGCTATGCGAGTCACCTCCCTGAGGAGTTCGGCCATGATAAAACAGTTTGCAGCGAGCGTGTCGTTCAGTTACGGAAATTAACAAACAACTCCAAACGGTTGCAAATGGTTTTGTCAACTGAACGCAAGGGTGGTAAACCTTGATAACCACCTGCTGCTGTATTATTGGCCAGATTGATGACGCAGAGAGGCTGTGCACTTGAGCTAACAGTGCTACTTGGGAGTTAGCTTACCAAGCATGGCTTGTATTTGTATTTTCTTTAGATTTCAGTCACCACCCTAACAGACAGCCCTGTTTCCACCTGGTTCACTAATCCACACTTGACAATATATCTTGGGTCATTCTGGCTTATGTTGTTATATTTTTGCCATAGTGCTAGATCAAACTATTAGCATTAGTATGGCTAGGCTGTATTAGTTGGTCAGTCTAACTGCATTTGTCATGAATCGCCCCTCAGGGCAGTAAGATAAGACCCACGTGCCAACTGCAGTTTGTGAAAATTTATTACACAAAAGAAGCAAAGTTCCAAAGTGCATCAAACAAAAATCCAAAGACAAACAGAGGAAAAAAAAAACCCAAAAACTTACAGCTGGGTTAATGTCAAGGGAACACACCAGAGCGAAATCAGGGCTCTGGTGGTGAAATGACTGGACTAACAATCGAGACGGCGGCAAAGACAGAATGAAAATAAAGCCCTTATATAGGGATCAGAACCCATTAACATAATAAACAATAGGTGTGGGTACCTGAATAGGCAGGATAAAACAAGAATACATAATTGGGATCAGCTACAGCAGTAAGAGGGAGGCGAACCCAATCTGACAGCTTTCAGGACACTTCCACACAAGCTTCACCTCCCTGACAGCTGTCAACAGGAAAAGGGTAACACAATGGATATAAAGATATAAAGATGTTCTCCTGAAGTCAAATGTATGTTGTTCAAGACCTTCTGTACCTCAATGTACTGCTCGCCTTTATGGTTTAATAGCAATGTTGCTGTTAGGAACAAAATCCGCATTGCATATAATAACTCCCTAAGAAGGTTGTTAGATGTACCACGAAGGTCGAGTGCAAGCAAGCTGTTTGTGTCTGTGAACATTCCGTCTTTTGGAGAATTGATACGTAAGAATGTTTACAGTTTTTTGAGAAGACTGCTGGAATGTAACAATCATCTTATATCAGCAATTGTCAACTCGTCACTCACACTTCATTCCAGCATTTGGAAGTGGTGGCGTTCCATTTCATACTGAGCCCATTATGTTTTTGTTGTTACAAGAGCGCCGAGTGTCTGCTGATCTGTATATACTTTTATTTATTTATCTATTTTCTACTCGTTTTAGTTTTGCTCTTAATATGAACCCTGAGTTTGAAATAAACGTTTGAATTTGAATTTGAATAAAGAATAAAATAACATGCTAAATAAATATAAACAATACAGAATAAAAATATAACACTAACACAAACAAGAAAAATGGCAAGCAGAACAAAAACACATAAACCCAAAAAGCATAGGATGCAACAGATGAGTAAATAAGCAGAAAAAGCCATGAGACCAAGTCTGGTGGAGAGCTCCAGCACTCGGCTCATGACAGCATTAGAGCTCACCTCAGCAGGCAGAGGCTGACAGACAGGCCGCCTAGCGTTAGGTTAACTTGTATCCTTGTTCATCTGACAATACTTGAGCATATATGCCATTCCTTTATGTTACTGTTATTCTGTTGGCACATTTCATTTCAAAATTATCAATACTTTCTCTATCAGGAACTAGTAAAGACTGCAGGCAGGCCAGTCCAGTACCTGGACCCTCCTCTGCTACAACCATGCCTATGGTAATGGTGCTGCATTGACTGTTAAAAAAATGGCTGGGCATTCTAGGAAAAGATTTTGTATTTGAAGGCAGGATGTGTTGCTCTAAAGAAAGAGGATTTTTCATGGTGCAGGGTTGTTTCAATGCCCTTTGCAGAGGTATTGTATACTTAAGATAAGCCTTTATTAGTCCCACAATGGGGAAATTCCATTTCTTATTATCAGTGTTGAGCAAGTTACTAAAAAATAGTAACTAGTTACAGTTACTAGTTACTTCTTTTCAAAAGTAACTGAGTTACCTTTGAGTTACTGCATGATTAAAGTAACTAGTTACTTGGAAAAGTAAGTTTCACGTTACTTTTAAATCATCTTGCACACACAGCAAGATCAAGGGCCCCTTACTCTCATCAGAAAAAAGAAGAAAAAGAAAACTGATGAGAAAAATGTCTTATCTTACAGAGAAAAAATGTCTCAGATTTACACAAACTATTGTAATCAGTAGAAGGTCAGAAATTTGCTAGAAATAAAGCTATGAATTCACAGAGAAAATTTTGGACCCCCTGGTGGACCGTTTTTGGCCCACGAGCCATATGTTTGACACCCCTGCAGCAGCCCAATAAAAATGCATATTTAGAGGATTTACTTCCATGAAATAGTTGCAGATCACAACAGCATGTAAATGAATGAGATGAAATAAAATAGAAAGTACAGATAAATGAAAGTTAACCGCTTACAAGAAACTGTTCTTTACTGCAACTAATCAGTCACTTTTTCTCTGTGCGTAAGAAAACTTTAAATACATTTAATGCGGACATAAAATGCAAGCTTCTTGCTCAAAAAATACTCATGTTTAACCACAGAGGTAGGCGCTTGTAGGGGCTACTCACCGCTCGGACAACAGGTGATCAGGGCTCGATATGAGAAGTCACCACCGCCATGGCATTTCTTCACCGGATCATGATGTGAACTGGGGCAGGACAGGAAACGGACCTGCGGAGGACACTGTGTGACAGCTGCATCAGTCACGGTAGGGTCGGTTTATATTTATTTGCTTATTTGTTTGCTTGCCTATGCCTTTGGCATGACAACCTCCAGTGGCTTGAGGCCACTGGTGGCACTGGGGATGGCAGTCCCACCAATAGCCACCGAAACTGTGTATTCAGCCCCAGTTGGCAGCTGATGAGGAGGGTGTCTAGCAACTGCAAGTTGTATGATCATCTATTTGCGCTAAAAATATCTATCCATATTAATAAAACGAGTAACGCGAATAATGCATCTGATCAAATTTCAGTAACTGTAATGCATTACTGAATTTTTAAACAGTAATTTCGTTACACAGCATATTACTGCAAAAGTTGTGACGTTACTCCCAACGCTGCTTATTATGGCAGTATTCATGCAGAGAAGTAATTGAGAATTTAAACTAGTTATTAAAAACTGTCTGGATGGTACTTTTCATTGATGGTCCAGTGTACAGGGTGTCAATTTCTTCCAAAAACTATCAGGAATGTTGATGTGTCTGACCATGTGTCCACTCTATAATAGTCCATCCTAGATATCCCTTGCCCCAAAAAGTCTAAATTGCTTCTGAATATGGGTAGCATGTCTTCTTTTTTCACAGTAAATTTTTAGGTGGCATTTGTGAAAGTAACTCTGAACTGTAGAGCTTGACAAAGGATTTCTGAAGTCATTCCTTCCTAATGTATCATAAAAAGCATATCATAAAAAACATTTTATAAACATGTTAAAAAAGCATATATCAGATATTGGAGAATTATGGTTAATGATGTAGATGATCCCCAGCCTCTCTGTGTGGAATTTGCATGTTCTTCCTGTGCTGTGTATGTTTACACCGGGTACCCTGGTTTCCTTCCACAATCAAAGACATGCACGTTAGGTTAAAGGTGTCATTGACTGCAGTTTTTCCAAATTTTAATAGCTCACACGTCTTAATGAAATGTTTGTGACATATTTTGTTCACATTTTCTGTGATTTTTTTTTTATTGAAGTAATGTAGCGGTTTGATTAAACCCCCACAACACACAGACAGAACACAGAGACAGTCAGCTCGCACTCCTGGGTTTTTCCGCTGCATGCTGCGTTTACAGCCGTGAAGTTAGTGTTCATGCATCTTGTCATCTTACATATGTAGATGCGCTTTGAGGTAAATCTCCACAAAAAGACTGGTCAAACACAGCGCTTGGCTAGAGCAAATAACAGAACAGTGTAATGTGTATTAATGTCTACAGGCAGACGCGTTTCGTCTGGCTCACTTCTGTGATGTTAATGGTTGCCTTTCATGCATTGTGCTCATGCGTCCTGTCCTCACTGTGACCTAGGGACTGAGATCAATATGTCTCTCAAATGCAAATGTCTTATGCCTGTTCTGTTATCTCTTTGATCATACTAACTGCTGGGGTATGTTCTTTTGATGTATTGTTGTGGTCGAGTATATATGCTGCAACTCTGTAACGCAAACTCTCATTCTCTCACTCTGATCCTGCAACTGGTAGACACACACACGTGTCCGCCTCTCCTCTCCTTCTCTGAGAGCCGTGGGCTCGCTCTCGGCGCTCATGCACGGCGCCGGGAGCAGAGCTCGTGACGGCGGTATGATAATAAAACTCTACTTAAAACCTACAACAACGCTGCTTTATTTCATGCCGCCGCACTGGTGACCCCTTGAAGACGCACACGCTTTGTGCGACGCAGCCTTCTGATTTGGACGGCCATGCTGGCGAACCGACGCTGAAAAAAACGAGCGGCCAGCGAACGCAGCACCCGAACACGCACACGCTTTGTGCGAAGCAACTTTCTGAGCTGGACAGCTGCACTGGTGACCCGTTTTTCAGGATGAGATCTGCACGTCTGAGATCTGCTCATCCACGCTGGACCGGCCGCGCTCGCAGTTCCTCCACACGAGAGCGCGGGCACCTCGTCCCTTCTCCACGACGGCAACCTCCAGGGCCGGCGGAGAACGCAACGCGTGGACCTGAACGCACCCCGGCCGAGCGGTGCCCAAGATCGTCTATTCCAGGGGTGTCCAACCATGTGCCATGGAGAGCCAAGACCCTGCAGGTTTTCTCTTCTACCCAGTCTCTTCAGCAGGTGTTTTCACTTATCAGCAATCAGTGGGAAGAAGTTCACAGAAATCTGCTGTTGAAGACACTGGTTGGAGGTAAAACCTGCAGGGTCTTGGCTCTCCATGGCACATGGTTGGACACCCCTGGTCTATTCCCTCCCACCGCTCCAACGCATCTGCACGAGCCTGAGGGACAAAAGATCGTCTATTTCCTCCCACCGCTCCAACGCACCATGGCCAACCTACAGCCACAGCTCAACCTGGATTTTTATCGGCGCCGTCTGCGCCGATCTCCACCAAGTTTCTGCACCCTGGTTCTCCTCCCCAGCGGCCCACCCACGCACGGAACCCCCGCGCACGAACCGGGGAGTTACGAGGACGGCGCATCACGCACGGGACAAGTAACGGCTCCAGAGACCGCCATCGTCCTCCGCCGCTGCTCACAGAACCTTCAGGGCTGCTCGTTCACCTGAAGCAAGCACGCAGCTCGCCACTGGATTTTTTTAATGGTCTTAGCCACGGCACAAAGGGATTTCAGCCGTCAGCTGTTCCCGGGGGCTTTGGGGTTGCTTATGCACCTAAAGCCAACACGCCAGTCCCTCTGCTTTTGTTTATTTTTTTCTTACAGCCGCTCCTGCTTTTCTTCATGGCCACGAGAGGAGCCAGAGACTAATTTTTCAGCATGTACTACCCCCCCCCACCCCCTCCTGCTCAGAGCTTTTCCCTGCTCGCTGCCCGGACTGCAACATCGAGGTCACGGTCCCCTACCGTTTCCCTCTGGGGGGGGGAGCAGTGTAGCGGTTTGATTAAACCCCCACAACACACAGACAGAACACAGAGACAGTCAGCTCGCACTCCTGGGTTTTTCCGCTGCATGCTGCGTTTACAGCCGTGAAGTTAGTGTTCATGCATCTTGTCATCATACATATGTAGATGCGCTTTGAGGTAAATCTCCACAAAAAGACTGGTCAAACACAGCGCTTGGCTAGAGCAAATAACAGAACAGTGTAATGTGTATTAATGTCTACAGGCAGACGCGTTTCATCTGGCTCACTTCTGTCATGTTAATGGTTGCCTTTCATGCATTGTGCTCATGCGTCCTGTCCTCACTGTGACCTAGGGACTGAGATCAATATGTCTCTCAAATGCAAATGTCTTATGCCTGTTCTGTTATCTCTTTGATCATACTAACTGCTGGGGTATGTTCTTTTGATGTATTGTTGTGGTCGAGTATATATGCTGCAACTCTGTAACGCAAACTCTCATTCTCTCACTCTGATCCTGCAACTGGTAGACACACACACGTGTCCGCCTCTCCTCTCCTTCTCTGAGAGCCGTGGGCTCGCTCTCGGCGCTCATGCACGGCGCCGGGAGCAGAGCTCGTGACGGCGGTATGATAATAAAACTCTACTTAAAACCTCCAACAACGCCGCATTATTTCATGCTGCCGCAGTAAGTTTGTTTTTTATTTTTCCTGGCTTTCTTTAAATGCCCGGCCCTTTAAATGCTGTCATGCCGTCATCACACTGACATACATAGGGGAGTTGCTGGCCATGTTATGGGTCTTCTGCCGGCACTCTCACTCAGGGGGTATAGGAGCTCAGGGCTCAGTAATTCACGTACTGTGTATATTAGCATTCATGTAATCAAGTTCAGTTCCAGCACAGCCTACTCGTCCATCTTCATTACCGGGTTTCCAGACATAACATTTGGCGACGAGAGTTAAACCATGGAGGCGTGCGTGAGGCCGCCACAACCATTTCTGGAAAACTCCGGAGACCCGCCCATTTCATGGCAGTGTTGATTTTATACTTTCGCCACCTACATATCAGCGCTGGGCTTGGACGAGCTAGACAAGGTATGGAAATGAGCTCTGTTAATTCACTGTCTGGGCATGGAAGGCCAAAGTATTTTCTGCAAGCTAGGACCAACAGACTCATTTGCTGATGCTGTAGAACTGCTAGGTAGCTACTTTGCTGAACCTGACAACGTATTGGCACGGCATTTAAGATTCCGCTAACGGTGACAGAGAATTGGTGAAACAACACGGCAATTCATCGCAGACCTTCGTCACCTAGCTCGCATGTGCAGGTTTGGTTTATTGGAAGATGAAATGGTGCGGGACCAGCTGGCTGAGCACACAAACAACCCAAGGCTAAGGGCTAAGATGCTAAGGGCTAAGATGCTAATGGCGCCAAATGACATGACACTAGCTAACATCATCAAGCTAGTATTCCAACTGGAGTCAGCAGACTGGTTAGCATTGGAGCTATGTGTGCGCCAGCAACAGAGACAACCAGGAAAGACGACGTTAGCCAACGCGGTGAGCATGGATGAACACGAAGACACAGCATTGGAGAAGATGAACGCCGTTAACAGACCGCTCCGAGAGGCCCCGCGTGTGGTTACTGTGGTTCTCTGATGCACCATGAGAGAGCATATTTTTACCTGGCAAGAGGACAATGTTGTAACAAGTGTGGAAGATATAACCATTTCGCCAAAGTTTGCCAGTTGCCAACACCAAGGAGCCCACTAGGCAAGCAAAGTCACCCGCCCGCGACCGCCATCCACACAGTAAACCCTGAAATCACGCCATATGTATACAGCATGGTTGAGTTGGACAGTGTTACTGTACCAATGCTGCTTGACACTGCTGTGGTGAGGTTGGTGCTAAACTGGGCTACAGTAAAGAAATTTTTCCCCAACCACCCGATAAGAGAGAACCCAGCAGCGCTGTATGAATATGGCGGTCATAAAGTTAGCAATGTAGGGACTGTAATGCTAACAGTTTGCTACAAGTTGCGAATTGTTGATGACGTCGAGTTTCAAGTGGCTATGCATGGTGACAACATAGTGGGATGCGACCTCTTCTACCGACTGGGTTTCACCATCCGTGACAGCACCGGGTTCACTTTGTCTGGCTACGGTAATTTGGATTGATGATAATGATGTGGTGTGGAACGAGTTTACAAAGGGCGACACTGACACCAAACAAGCTGTCCCGAACACACAGGAGGAGAGCTGCCCAGAGGGGGGGCAGTGGCCGGACTCACCTCAGATTCTTGTCCAGCCGGAGACTACGGAGGCTGCTGCAGAATTGCAGGAAAGGAAGCCCGTGCACGCAGAGAACCTCGGGGCACAACAGCCGGGCATGGACGTTATCCATGACATGGAACAACAACAAAGCACATCAGGCAAAGAAAAAGAGGAGCTGGACCGCTTCAGTATCCTTGCTCAGCACCAGTCTACGGGAGTCACAGCTGAGCCGACAGGTGAAGGGTTTGTGACGGTGAGCGACACAGGCGAGACATCGGACACCTTCAGTACCCATCACCAGCTTTGGACCCCAGAGACTGCTGTGAGAGCATTGGGTGAAGAGTCCGTGACCAACACGACAATGTCAGATGGACACGCAGCGCCGCCGCGATCGCAATGGCAAATGAGGCCGAGCAAGGCGCCTCTCAAAGTTGTGGACTGGGTTCGAGTCCGCACTGATAAGAGACCGGGACAACGGCAGGCCAAGGCACAGTCGATGAGACCATGGATACTGTTGAGGATCGTGGCGCAGCTGGGACCAATGTGCTTCAGGCTGATGGATGGTTTGGTTTGGCATGCAAACCACCTCCGTCGTGTCCACATGACTCTTCCAGACAGCGAGGCTTCGTGGGAGTTAGTTGATGCAGTGTGGGACCCGGGGCCCTGCATTATGAGGATTGGTCCTGGTTTCGGGGGCCCAGCATCTCCAGGGGCGCGTCCACTGCGGGCCTGCTACAAGACCCCTCCAGCAGAACCACCTTTCCCATGGAAGACTGTTAAAAAGAAGTGATTGTTTAGTTAGGAGCGCAGCTAAAGAAAAGTGGCAGAATAATCCACTTGGCCGCGTCGGCTCCAGTGGCGGTCCACCCGCTGACCCTAGTTTAGGGGTTGTATATATATATGCTAAATTGGGGAGGGTTTGAATTAAAGTGTTCTTTGTTTTTTCCGGGAGGGGGGGGGGCGGTGTTATAAGATAATTTTGTGACAGAGAGTGACGTGATGACATCGCCGGCTAGTGCCGTCATCATGCCCAACATATATAGGGGAAGAGCCGGCCATGTTATGGGTCTTCTGCTGGCACTCTCACTCGGGGTATAGATAGTAGCTCAGGGCTTAGTCATTCACATGCTCTGTATATTAACATTCATGTAATAAAGTTCAATTCCAGCAGAGCCTACTCATCCATCTTCATTACCAGGTTTCCAGACATAACACGCTGATTCTCATACAAAGCAATAATGGAATACAACAAGCTCCCCACTGCTTTGAAGACCAGAACAAATTACAGAGACTTTACCACAGAGACTAAAAAATGGATTTTAAGTAATCAAGCCTGCCAGCATTGACTCTCTCCCTTAAATGGGATTTGAAATTGTACTCTTAAATTGTTTTTATGTGTGCTGTTTATCTTTTTACTTTTTACCTTTTACCTTCTCTTATCTTTACCTTGTTTCAGGGGCAACAGTTTCTGAAACCCAACCTGAATTGCTTGCTACATGTGCTGTTTTTCTTTTAATATCTTCCTGCCTGCCTCAGGGACTACGGATGAAAATTAATGAGAACGCTATAATCTGGTACAGAGCATCTTTACCCTGTGTTTCATGTTTTTTTCTGTACATGGTCCCTGACAAATAAACCAATAAACTAAACTAAACTAAACATTTAAAGCCTGTCACTTTTAGAGCCATCCTTCGTTGTTTCAGCTGCATCCTCCCTCTTTCATCAGTTAGCCATTATAGTTGACTAGCTTCTAGCCTCCCAGCTCAATTGAGCAGTACCCTGGTTTACTGATCCACAGTCGATGGTTTACTGTATCTCGCATCAGTCCAGTCTATCTCCCAATAATTTTGCTGTGATTCCACAACAAATTGCTAGCACCATGCGTTGGACGATTGCCACAAATTGAGGTGAGCTACCAAGCCAAGGGATCTCAAAGTCCAGTGTGGCTCTGTGGGACTCCACTCTGCTCTCACAGCCAGCTGAAAGCTGGAGTGATTATGCTACCCATGAGAGCAGAGTGGATCCACGGAGGATGGAGGGGTTGCTGGGAGTGAGAGCCAGCAGCATCTGGTCACAGAACATTTTGTTTGCATGGAGCCAGAGGCTTCTTTGTGAGGCCAATTGCCTGTACCAGCTTGTGGCTTGCACGGCCAGCTAAAAACTAAAGGTAGCCTATTAGCCCCAGAGCTATTAGCCCACGAACTAACACTGGTACCAGGACAATGGCTGTAAGTGGAGTTTATATTATACAACATTATTAGAAAGCACTGTATACATTTTCACTGTTATGCAGATGACACACAATTATACCTGTCAATGAAGCCAGATGATACTAATCAATTAGCCAAGTTAGAAGCCTGTCTTAAGGAAATCAAAGTTTGGATGACTTGTAATTTCCTGCTATTAAATTCAGATAAGACTGAAGTCATTCTTGTTGGTCCAAAAAACCTTAGAAATTCCTTTCCAAATCAAACTTTCAGTTTGGATGCAGTTACTCTTTCTCTTAATAGCTCTGTGAGGAACCTTGGAGTTATTTTTGATCAGGATTTGTCCTTCAATTCACATATTAAATTTGTTTCTAAGACTGCCTTCTATCATTTGCGTAATATTGCCAAGATTAGGAGCATCTTGTCTCAGAGTGATGCTGAGAAGCTGATCCACGCTTTTGTTAGCTCGAGATTAGATTATTGTAATTCTTTATTATCAGGCTGTCCTAAAACATCTTTAAAAAGTCTTCAGCTGATCCAAAATGCTGCAGCAAGAGTTTTAACAGGTACTAGAAAGAGAGATCATATCTCTCCGGTTCTGGCCTCCCTTCATTGGCTTCCCATAGAGTTTAGAATTAAGTTTAAAATCCTTCTTCTTACTTACAAAGCTCTAAACAATCAGGCTCCTTTTTATTTAAAAGATCTGATACTACCGTATCATCCTAACAGAGCACTACGCTCCCAAAATGCAGGTTTACTTGTAATACCTAGAATCTCCAAAAGTACAATGGGAGGCAGAGCCTTCAGTTATCAAGCTCCTCTCCTGTGGAATCAGCTGCCAATCTGGATTCGGGAGTCAGACTCGATCTCTGTTTTTAAGAATAGGGCTAAAACCTACCTTTTTGATATAGCCTACAATTAGGGAGGGATCATGTGTTTCTGAACCCTCCCTTAGTTATGCTGCTAATAGGTTTAGTCAGCCGGGGGACCTCCAGTAATGCACTGGGCCTCACTCCTTTCCTCACTCTCTATGAAATATTTTTTTTTTGCTGGTCATTAACATTTGTTTGTTCTCTCCCATAGATTGAGTCCCCATCGTGCTGTTTGCTCTCTACATGTCTGTTCTTTTCTTCTTCTCTGTCCCCTCACCCCCCAGCCAGTCGCAGCAGATGACTGCCCCTCCCTGAGCCTGGTTCTGCTGGAGGTTTCTTCCTGTTAAAAGGGAGTTTTTCCTCTCCACCGTCGCCAAGTGCTTGCTCACAGGGGATCGCCTGATTGCTGGGGTCTTTCTGCAACTGTGGGGGTCCTCCCTACAGTTGATAGTGCTATGAGATGACTGTTGTTGTGAAATGGCGCTATATAAATAAAGTTGAATTGAATTGAATATTGTTATTTTTTCAGATCTTAGTCACCCTAATAGCCATCCCTGTTATCACCTGGTTTGGCGGTTATGCCGAGAACTCCCCCGCCAATCTGGGGAAGTTCTCGCCATAACAGCAGTCAGTAGCCCTGGTCCCAGGCCATAAAAGCAACCGGTGTGCTGGGGTGGGCGATCCGCCACGGAATCACGATGAAAGCACTCGGAGATGGGCCGGAGTGAACCAGGTGGTAACACGGATGGCTATTAGGGTGACTAAGATCCGAAGAAAATAACAATATAAGCCGCGCTTACAGCCAGCATCCTGGTACCAGTGTTAGCTCATGGGCTAATAGCTCAGGGGCCAATAGGCTACCTTGAGCCACCACTTTGATCTACACGATGGACAGCTAGGCGAGCCAATAATTGAGCAGTGGGTGTGTCTTTAGGATGGCAGTGGGTAGACTTTTTCAAGACGACATAGGAAACTTACCCGGAAGAGTCAAAAAACGTTTTGTGGAGTTTATCAGAGGAAAAAAAAAATGAGATAAAGGCAGTGTGCTTTTTTCAGATTCTTGACTGTTTGGAAAATTTTTTGGCTAATTATGTGACCAGTTAACAAATTTAAGATAGGGCTGTGCGATTTGACCAAAATTTCATATCACGATATAAGTAGTCTTATTTGACAATAACGATATATATCACAATATACATTTTCTGTAAATTATATAGTTTATATATATATATATATATATATATATATATATATATATATATATATATATATAGATAGATAGATAGATAGATAGATAGATACATACTTTATTTCGAACAAAGAAGTAAAAAAAAACAAACAAATAACAAGTGCAATAAAAGTGACAGTATACAATGCTCGAAAGGGAGAAGGAGAACACTTATTTACTCCAACTCCTCTTTTCCGTAAATACAACCCATGTGAAATATATACAGTAGGGAAAAAAAGTATTTAGTCAGCCACCAATTGTGCAAGTTCTCCCACTTAAAAGATGAGAGAGGTCTCCAATTTTCATCATAGGTATACCTCAACTATGAGAGACAAAATGAGAAAAAAAAAAAATCCAGAAAATCACATTGAAGGATTTTTAATGAATGAATTGGTAAATTCCTCGGTAAAATAAGTATTTGGTCAGTAACAAAAGTTCATCTCAATACTTTGTTATATACCCTTTGTTGGCAATGACACAGGTCAAACGTTTTCTGTAAGTCTTCACAAGGTTTTCACACAATGTTGCTGGTATTTTGGCCCATTCCTCCATGCAAATCTCCTCTAGAGCAGTGATGTTTTGGGGCTGTCACTGGGCAACACGGACTTTCAACTCCCTTCAAAGATTTTCTATGGGGTTGAGATCTGGAGACTGGCTAGGCCACTCCAGGACCTTGAAATGCTTCTTACGAAGCCACTCCTTCGTTGCCCGGGCAGTGTGTTTGGGATCATTGTCATGCTGAAAGACCCAGCCACGTTTCATCTTCAATGCCCTTGCTGATGGAAGGAGGTTTTCACTCAAAATTTCACAATACATGGCCCCATTCATTCTTTCCTTTACACGGATCAGTCGTCCTGGTCCCTTTGCAGAAAAACAGCCCCAAAGTATGATGTTTTCACCCCCATGCTTCACAGTAGGTATGGTGTTCTTTCTCCTCCAAACACGACAAGTTGAGTTTTTACCAAAAAGTTCTATTTTGGTTTCATCTGACCATATGACATTCTCCCAATCCTCTTCTGGATCATCCAAATGCTCTCTAGCAAACTTCAGACGGGCCTGGACATGTACTGGCTTAAGCAGGGGGACACGTCTGGCACTGCAGGATTTGAGTCCCTGGCGGCGTAGTGTGTTACTGATGTAGCCTTTGTTGCTTTGGTACCAGCTTTCTGCAGGTCATTCACTAGGTCCCCCCATGTGGTTCTGGGATTTTTGCTCACCGTTCTCGTGATCATTTTGACCTCATGGGGTGAGATCTTGCGTGGAGCCCCAGATCGAGGGAGATTATCAGTGGTCTTGTATGTCTTCCATTTTCTAATAATTGCTCCCACAGTTGATTTCTTCACACTAAGCTGCTTACCTATTGCAGATTCAGTCTTCCCAGCCTGGTGCAGGTCTACAATTTTGTTTCTGGTGTCCTTTGACAGCTCTTTGGTCTTGGCCATAGTGGAGTTTGAAGTCTGACTGTTTGAGGTTGTGGACAGGTGTCTTTTATACTGATAACAAGTTCAAACAGGTGCCATCAATACAGGTAATGAGTGGAGGACAAAGGAGTCTCTTAAAGAAGAAGTTACAGGTCTGTGAGAGCCAGAAATCTTGCTTGTTTGTAGGTGACCAAATACTTATTTTACCAAGGAATTTACCAATTAATTCATTAAAAATCCTTCAATGTGATTTTCTGGATTTTTTTTTTCTCATTTTGTCTCTCATAGTTGAGGTATAACTATGATGAAAATTGGAGACCTCTCTCATCTTTTAAGTGCGAGAACTTGCACAATTGGTGGCTGACTAAATACTTTTTTGCCCCACTACAAATTACCTCATTTAAGACCCCAAGTAGACATTTAACTATATTTTGTACATATCAACATTGATACCTATCCATCCCAACATACATACAGTCCATACATCAAAACCCAGCCCCAAACAACACAGATATACACAGTACTGTCCCACCTACCATTCCATAGTGTCCCAGAGATGATGATAAACAATTAAAAAGATCATCTCTTTTTCTACATTTTTAAATTGCATACTGAAAAAAATGGTTAATTAGTCGCTACTGGTGTGCTGACCTGTCAGATATTGGGTGGGGTTATGTTCCCTCTAGTGGTGGTTTGCGTTACTGCACCTTTAATTGTAGCTACTTCCTGTTTCCTATATAAACCCTTTTTTTTGTTCAATCTGCCATGATGAAAGCAATGTGAAAATGTGCTCGCCAGAAATTTGGTTGTACTAACCTAGGAGTGGAACCAACAGTAAGTTAATGCTGAAAATTGTTGTAATACTTGTTTAAGATGACCATAGTTTGGAATATGATGTTAAAAACGCTAAATTTAAGCTATAAAAAGATCGCGATTAAAAGATGTTAATGGCTAATCGTTTGCAATGGTACTTAGCTAACTGCTGAGTCATTTAGCCCTTTGTTAGCCCAAGTTATATTGTGTTGTAATGGTGCTTCGTGTGAAAGCTAGTTAGCTATTCATTTGGCTATGCTTACCTGCTTACTTAGCTGTGTAGCTGTCCTCTGTAAAATAAAAATGTGTTAGTATAATTTCGTAGTACTTACCTGATTTAACTTACCTTAGTTTGAATCTGTAAAGCAAATTACTTACCTGAGTTAAGTGCCTGTAATAGGAGAAGCTGTTTATATACAGAGTGTTGTATTATTATTTCTTATGTAACATTCTGTACTATGTATATTTCATTGTGTTTCAGTTTTACAAAAAACAACAAGACAAAAACGATTTCAGTAAATCAGCCAACCTGGAATCAGCCTGCTGTCTTTATTGTTCGCTATCTGTCTACAATACCCAGCCGTATTATCAGGACAGAATAACTGGACTAATTAAAAAGGATTAGAAATCAAGTTATATTAAGAGCCAGTTTGTTTCTCCGACATGTTTTAATTTAATTATTATTTATTTATTTAGTGTGCATGCGGCTGTTGTCACGCATTTTTGCAGCTTTAGTAGTGTTTTTTCAGACAAAATTAAGAAACTTGGCAGTGATTTAAACCAGAATGATGGTCTGTTACACTATAATGTTTCCTATTAGCGACAAGTTAGCATTGTCATCTTATCCCCATTTGCCATCTTATAATTAGAGAGAGATGGTGTTAATGTGACTTACCTCCAATTAAAACAAGGTTAGAGGACTATCCTTTCTGACACAGTACAGTGGGAAAAAGTCCAACATCCCTGGCTGGCACAGAAGTAGCAGCTCTACAGATGTAGCGGCAAAATATTAGCTTACAGTTAGCTGCTTTGGCACACCTGGCGTACTGCTAGGGTGAGGCAGGGCAATGACAAGTAGAAACGGGGATGCCTCTTAAATCCCGATATAAACAATACAGTTTTATATGAAACGGTAAACGTTTTTTATCGCGTCAGCTATATATATCGTCATATCGCACAGCCCTAATTTGAGACAGTTAAAATCTACAAACACACCATTTTCCAGTCAATGAAGAGGCATATTCCTTATCTGTGCAAAGAAGTAGCGTCATGTGCGGTCTCTATGAGCAGTGCAAATTGTAAAGTTTGACAGCAGCAGGTGGGGAGGGCCTGCAAAACCTCTCCCTTGTGCACTTTGGATGGAGCAGTCTGTTGCTAAATTAGCTCCTCATTACACTCAGTGTGTCCCGCATGGGGTAGGATTCAGACTCCAACAGAGACGACAGCGTAGCCACCATCCTCCTCTCACCTACAACCTCCATTGGGTCAAGGTTGTACCCCAGAACAGAGCTGACCTTCTTAATCAGAATGTTCCATATTTTCAGTCAGCAGCTGTGATGCCGCTACCCCAGTAGCACTTCATACAGGATGGCTGATGCCACCACAGAGTCCTAGAAGATCTTCAGGAGTGCCCCTTACTCCAAAAGACCTGAGTCACCTCAGAAGGTACAGCATGCTCTGCCCCTTCCTGTAAAGTACATTTATGTTCTGTGACCAGTCCAGCTCAGGTGAACATCCAGGTTCTTGTAAGATGTCACCATGTCAATGTTCGCTAGCCGGGTGTTTACTGGTGCTGTGGGGGAGTGCCTACACATGCAGGAGTCCACCACCAGTTCCTTGGTCTTCCCTGCATTGATCTGGAGGCAGTTCCACGGGCATCAGTCCACAAAGTCCTCTATACTCTGAGTCATCCCAATCAGAGACGAGGATGATGACGACAGTCATCAGAGAACTTCTGGAGGTGGCAGTGTGGTGTTATATTGAAAAGTCACCAGTGTAGAGGGTGAACAGAGTACTCTGCCGACTTTGGTCCCCACCTGACACTCAGCTCTCACCAGTGACTCCTTGTAGCTGTTTGCACGCAGCAGTTGTCACACCCCAGGCAACGGCTTCCACTGGCCAGCTAAACCTAGTGAGGGTAGCCAACAGCTCTGAATCCCTCAGTGAGTTAGGGCTTGTCTATCTATGCATGCGAAGACGACACGGCAGACTGCGCGGAGGAAACCACCAGACTGTACAATGGCCTGGAAGCCAGACCAGCAAAGCATTGTGGAACATGATTAGGGCACAACAAGACATGAAGATACTGTTGACCATCCACTGCAACCTGACCTATTTCTAGTCACCTTGACTATGTCTTTCCACTGGATCCAGATTGGAAGGGACGAGAAAGTGAGGCAGTCAACATTGCGCAACTCTCCCTTACTATAAACCAATTCACGCACAGGTCATGACTCCATACATTATCACCTCATCTATCTCTTTCATCACTATTCTTCTTAAGTCCTGCGGCGATAGAGGTGTGGTGTAGCAAC
Source organism: Pholidichthys leucotaenia (assembly GCA_020510985.1). NCBI lineage: Eukaryota > Metazoa > Chordata > Actinopteri > Cichliformes > Pholidichthyidae > Pholidichthys > Pholidichthys leucotaenia. Next base: position 98,804,988 of record CM035847.1, read on the forward strand.
AGGTGTGGATACGCTGGCAGTCATAGTCACAAATCTACACATAGGCAGCTCAGGGCATAGGGTCACTTTCCAACGATGAAGCAGCGCTGGAATTCTGCAGCCACCTGAATGATGGAGAAGTCCTCTTTAGGAATGCACTGCTTCCCCCCACAGCCTGGGGAAGGGGCTAGAAAAGGTGCCGTAAACATTGCCTGCTTCACCTCTTTCCTGGCCAGCATGCCACTGCTGGCGGGGAGCCCATCACCAGTGGTAAGAAGAAAGCAAGAAAATCTGCAAAGGTGACACCACTCATGCTAGGCACATGGAATGTGTGCATACTGCTGGACCGTGCTGGAGCCAACAGGCCTGAGAGAAGGACTGCTCTTATCACCAGAGAGCTGGCAAGATACAAAGTGCAGATTGCTTCCTTCAGTGAAACTCGGCTAGCAGAGGAAAACCAACTATCTGAGAAACATGCTGGGTACACAGTCTTCTGGATTGGACGCAGACAGGACGAGGGCCGGGAGGCAAGGGTTGGTTTTACCATCAAGGCCAACCTGGTCAACAAGCTGGCTGCTTCCCCAAAGGGTATCAACGATCGCCTGATGACAATCCGATTACCACTGCCAGGGAAGCAGTTTGCCGTGCTAGTCAGCACCTATGACCCCACTATGACCAACCCTGATGAGGCCAAAGAGAGATTCTATGAGGATCTGAAAGCTACTATCTCTTTTGTGCCTAGCAAGCACGTTTATTTACGTACAGTATATAGTGCATTTCATACACAAAAGCAAGTCAATGTGCTTTACACACATAAAAAGAACATGCAGAGGAAATAAAGCAAAATGCTTGAACAAGAAAAAAAAAAAACAGGTTAAAATATTATTAAAACATTATACAATGGAAAGAATAGAATAACTAAAATATATGTAATTAAAATGACTAAAAGAATTTTTGACAGTAAAAACAATATGAATTTCATGCATAAGCACATGAAAAGAGAAATGTTTTTAACTTAGATTTAAAAGTTTCCACGTTTAATGCAAATTTCAACTCCAGTGGCAATTTGTTCCATTTACAGTGGGGCAAGAAAGTATTTAGTCAGCCACCAGTTGTGCAAGTTCTCCCACTTAAAAGATGAGAGAGGTCTCCAATTTTCATCATAGGTATACCTCAACTATGAGAGACAAAATGAGAAAAAAAAATCCAGAAAATCACATTGAAGGATTTTTAATGAATTAATTGGTAAATTCCCCCCCCCCCCCCCCTCATGGATCGTCACCTTGTCATGGTGGTGGGGGTTTGCGTGCCCCAGTGATCCCAGGAGCTATGTTGTCCGGGGCAATTTGCCTCTGATAGGGTCTCCCAAGACAAACTGGTCCTGGGTGAAGGGCCAGACTAAGAATGATCCAACAGACTCTCATGATAAATTGTATATCAAGGATTCAGTGTACCCCGCCCGGTATGGGGTTACCGGGGCCCCACCCTGGAGCCAGGCCTGGGGGAGGGGCTCGAAGGCTAGCGTCTGGTGGCCGGGTTTCCACCCATGGGACCCGGCCGGGCTCAGCCCGAAGGAGTTACATGGGTCCGCCTTCCAGTGGGCTCACCACCTGCAGGAGGGATCATGGGGGTCCGGTGCTATGTGGATTAGGTGGCGGTCAAAGGCGGAGACCTTGGCGGACTGATCCCAAGCTTTCTAAACTGGCTTTTGGTACGTGGAATGTCACCTCTCTGGTGGGGAAGGAGCCTGAGCTGGTGTACGAGGTTGAGAGATACCGGCTAGATATAGTCGGCCTCACCTCAACACACAGCTCCGGTTCCGGAACCAGTCTCCTGGAGAGGGGCTGGAGCTTGGCCTTTTCTGGAGTTGCCCCGGGCGAGAGGCGACGAGCAGGGGTGGGTATTCTTGTATCTCCCCACCTTGCTGCCTCTATATTGGAGTTTTCCCCGGTGGACGAAAGGGTTGCTTCCCTGCGCCTTCGGGTTGGGAAACGGGTCCTGACCATCATTTGTGCCTATGCACCAAATGATGTTTCAGAGTACCCACCCTTTTTGGAGTCTGTGACTGGGGTGCTGGAGGGTGCTCCTCTTGGAGACTCCATTGTCCTACTGGGGGACTTCAATGCGCACGTGGGCAACGACAGTGAAACCTGGAGGGGGGTGATTGGGAGGAACGGCCTGGCCGATCTGAACCCGAGTGGTGTTCAGTTATTGGACTTCTGTGCTAACCACAGTCTGTCCATAACGAACACCATGTTCAAGCATAAGGGTGTCCATATGTGCACCTGGCACCAGGACACCCTAGGTCGCAGGTCGATGATTGATTTTGTTATCGTATCATCAGACCTGCGACCCTATGTCTTGGACACCCGAGTAAAGAGAGGTGCAGAGCTGTCAACTGATCACCACCTGGTGGTGAGTTGGATCCGATGGCAGGGGAGGAAGCCATTCAGACCTGGTAGACCCAAACGTATAGTGAGGGTGTGCTGGGAGCGTCTGGCTGAGGCCCCTGCCCGAGAGGTCTTCAACTCCCACCTCCGGAAGAACTTCAACCACATTCCGAGGGAGTCTGGAGACATGGAGTCTGAATGGGCCATGTTCTCCACCTCTGTTGTTGAAGCGGCGGCCCAGAGCTGTGGCCGCAAGGTGGTCGGTGCATCTCATGGTGGCAACCCCCGAACCAAGTGGTGGACACCAGTGGTGAGGGGGGCCATTAAGCTGAAGAAGGAGTCCTATCAAGCTTGGTTGGCTTGTGGGATTCCCGAAGCAGCTGAGGTGTACCGGCAGGCCAGGCGGAGTGCAGCTCGGGTGGTTGCTGAAGCAAAAACCCGGGTATGGGAGGAGTTCGGTGAGGCCATGGAACAAGACTTTAGGTCGGCCTCAAAGAGATTCTGGCAAACTGTTCGGCGGCTCAGGAGGGGAAAGCAGCTCCCCGTCCACACTGTGTATGGTGCGGATGGGACACTGTTGACTTCGACTGGGGATATCGTCGGGCGGTGGAAGGAATACTTCGAGGATCTCCTCAATCCCACTGATACGCCTTCCACAGAGGAAGCAGGGTTTGGGGATGAGGGGGATGACTCGCCTATCACAGGGGCTGAGGTCGCCAATGTGGTTAAAAATCTCCTTGGTGGCCGGGCCCCGGGGGTGGATGAGATTCGCCCTGAGTACCTCAAGGCCCTGGATGTTGTTGGGTTGTCATGGTTGACACGCCTCTGCAACATTGCGTGGAGGTTGGGGGCAGTGCCTTTGGCATGGCAAACCGGGGTGGTGGTTCCTCTCTAAAAAAAAAGGGGACCGGAGGGTGTGCTCCAACTTTAGAGGGATCACACTCCTCAGCCTTCCTGGGAAGGTCTATGCCAAGGTACTGGAGAGGAGAGTCCGGCCGTTGGTCGAACCTCGGATTCAGGAGGAGCAATGTGGTTTTCGTCCTGGCCGTGGCACATCGGACCAGCTCTTTACCCTCTCGAGAATTCTTGAGGGTTCGTGGGAGTTTCCCAACCAGTTTACATGTGTTTTGTGGACTTGGAGAAGGCATTTGACCGCGTCCCTCGTGGATTTTTGTGGGGGGTGCTTCGGGAGTACGGGGTATTGGGCTTGTTGTTACGAGCTATTCGGTCTCTGTACGACCGTTGTGAGAGTTTGGTTTGTATTGCCAACACTCGGTCGGAGTCATTCCCAGTGAGAGTTGGACTCCGCCAGGGCTGCCCTTTGTCACCGATCCTGTTCATAATTTTTATGGACAGGATTTCTAGGCGCAGCCAGGGAATGGAGGGTGTCATGCTTGGTGACCACAGGATCTCATCTCTGTTGTTTGCAGATGATGTTGTCCTGTTGGCTTCATCCAGCAATGACCTACAGCTCTTGCTGGGACGGTTTGCCGCTGAGTGTGAAGCGGCTGGGATGAGAATCAGCACCTCCAAGTCCGAGTCCATGGTCCTCAGCCGGAAAAAGGTGGATTGTCCTCTCTGGGTTGGGGACAGGCTCCTGCTGCAAGTGGAGGAGTTTAAGTATCTTGGGGTCTTGTTCACGAGTGAGGGGAAAATGGAGCGAGAGATCGACAGACGGATTGGAGCAGCAGCTGCAGTGATGCGGACGTTGTACCGGTCTGTTGTGGTGAAGAGGGAGCTTAGTTCTAAGGCAAAGCTGTCGATTTATTAGTCAATCTATGTTCCTACTCTCACCTATGGTCACGAGCTTTGGGTAATGACCGAAAGAACGAGATCGCGGATGCAAGCGGCTGAAATGAGCTTTCTCCGTAGGATTGCTGGACTCACCCTCAGAGATAGGGTGAGGAGCTCAGTCATCCGGGAGAGGCTCAGAGTAGAACCGCTGCTCCTCCACATTGAAAGGAGTCAGTTGAGGTGGTATGGGCATCTGATTAGGATGCCTCCTGGACGCCTCCCACTTGAGGTGTTTCAGGCACGTCCCACTAGGAGGAGACCCCGGGGCAGACCCAGGACTCGGTGGAGAGACTATGTCTCCCAGCTGGTCTGGGAACGCCTTGGTATCCCCTCTGAAGAGCTGGAGCAGGTGTCTGGGGAGAGGGAAGTCTGGGCTTCTCTGCTTGAACTGCTGCCTCCGTGACCCGGACCTCCGGAAAAGCGGTAGAAGATGGATGGATGGATGGATAATTGGTAAATTCCTCAGTAAAATAAGTATTTGGTCAATAACAAAAGTTCATCTCAATACTTTGTTATATACCCTTTGTTGGCAATGACAGAGGTAAAACGTTTTCTGTAAGTCTTCACAAGGTTTTCACACACTGTTGCTGGTATTTTGGCCCATTCCTCCATGCAAATCTCCTCTAGAGCAGTGATGTTTTGGGGCTGTCGCTGGGCAGCATGGACTTTCAACTCCCTCCAAAGATTTTCTATGGGGTTGAGATCTGGAGACTGGCTAGGCCACTCCAGGACCTTGAAATGCTTCTTACGAAGCCACTCCTTCATTGCCCGGGCAGTGTGTTTGGGATCATTGTCATGCTGAAAGACCCAGCCACATTTCATCTTCAATGCCCTTGCTGATGGAAGGAGGTTTTCACTCAAAATCTCATGATACATGGCCCCATTCATTCTTTCCTTTACACGGATCAGTCGTCCTGGTCCCTTTGCAGAAAAACAGCCCCAAAGCATGATGTTTCTACCCCCATGCTTCACAGTAGGTATGGTGTTCTTTCTCCTCCAAACACGACAAGTTGAGTTTTTACCAAAAAGTTCTATTTTGGTTTCATCTGACCATATGACATTCTCCCAATCCTATTCTGGATCATCCAAATGCTCTCTAGCAAACTTCAGACAGGCCTGGACATGTACTAGCTTAAGCAGGGGGACACGTCTGGCCCTGCAGGATTTGAGTCCCTGGCGGCGTAGTGTGTTACTGATGGTAGCCTTTGTTACTTTGGTCCCAGCTCTCTGCAGGTCATTTACTAGGTCCCCCTGTGTGGTTCTGGGATTTTTGCTCACCGTTCTCGTGATCATTTTGACCCCACGGGGTGAGATCTTGCGTGGAGCCCCAGATCGAGGGAGATTATCAGTAGTCTTGTATGTCTTCCATTTTCTAATAATTGCTCCCACAGTTGATTTCTTCACACCAAGCTGCTTACCTATTGCAGATTCAGTCTTCCCAGCCTGGTGCAGGTCTACAATTTTGTTTCTGGTGTCCTTTGACAGCTCTTTGGTCTTGGCCATAGTGGAGTTTGGAGTCTTGACTGTTTGAGGTTGTGGACAGGTGTCTTTTATACTGATAACAAGTTCAAACAGGTGCCATTAATACAGGTAATGAGTGGAGGACAGAGGACCCTCTTAAAGAGGAAGTTACAGGTCTGTGAGAGCCAGAAATCTTGCTTGTTTGTAGGTGACCAAATTCTTATTTTACCGAGGAATTTACCAATTAATTCATTAAAAATCCTTCAATGTGATTTTCTGGATTTTTTTTCTCATCTTGTCTCTCATAGTTGAGGTATACCTATGATGAAAACTGGAGACCTCTCTCATCTTTTAAGTGTGAGAACTTGCACAATTGGTGGCTGACTAAATACTTTTTTCCCCCACTGTATTTACAGCATAACAGCTAAATGCTGCTTCTCCATGTGTAGTGTGGACTCTGGTCTCAACATAGTTGACCTGTCTGTGGACCTAAGACTACGGTCACGTTGCAGATATTCAAATTTATGGAAGTAAATATGAACCCAGAACGATTGAGGGGGACAGAACTTCTTCACCTTGATGCAGCACAGCAAAATAAATGTTAAAATCATTCAGAAATAATTATGCACAAAATAAATATGAGACCAGCTTCATTCCTCTACATGCCAGATGACCACTGTGATCAGCCCTGCTTTAACAGAACTGATCGATTAAACAGCTCTATTGAAAATGAGACCCCGTGTCTCAATGGGATTATCTGTATAAATAAGGTTAATAATAAATTATCCTAGCGATTACAATAGGGATCTTGCCCACTGACGTTATCAGTAGCTTGTACCAGCGGTTCTGCACAGGAAGGAGAAGCTGCCACAGACTCCCCTCTCCTGTATCCCCCTATCTGGCCAATCCGCTCCACAGTCATGTTGGTATTAACTTTAGATTTTTACATTTTAGACATTACAGCGGCCGGGACTCACGGTGTGCCGTTTACAGGGAAAAAGGAAGCGTCCAGTAAATGTGCCGTTACTTAAAAAGAAAAGTGCCGTTATTGTGCGCCTGCTTGTCTGACAGTTTCAGTCCTGAATCCCCTCCCCCCCCACACACACACACCGAAATTTTGGAGTTATTGTGCAGGTGGAGCCAACAAAATTACAATCCAGTGATAAAGGGAAGAAGATTGATTAAAAAGAGAGCACAAATCAGCTGTTTCTGCCATGCTTGCTGCATCGTCCACCGCAGAATTGTAGCATCTGTCTCACCTCATTGAGGAAAAAAGTCAGATGAAATGCGACATGACCGTTCAGACTGAGGTCGCTTTGGAAAATATCAGATATGTTCAATTCGAATTAGGACCACATATGAAAGTGGCCTGGGTCTGGAGTGAAAAAATCAGATATGTGCTGTTCAGACTGTCATTAAAATATCAGATATGGGTCACATTTGTGCAAAAAAATCGGAATTGAGCATTAAAACCTTCAGTGTGACCATAACCAAAGAGCCCTGCTAGGTTTATAATCTCTAAACATTACAGATATATTGTGGAACTAAACCAGTCTGTGATTTGTAAACCAACACCAGGGTTTTAAAATCTATTCTGTAACTGACTGGAGGCCGGTGTAAAGATTTTAAAACTGGTTCTATATACTCTGTTCTCTTAGTCCTGGTTAAAACTCTGGCAGCAGCATGCTGGATGAGCTGTAGCTGTTTAATGCTGTTTTTGGGGAGTCCAACTAGAAGACCATTACAGTCATCAAGTCTACTGGAGATAAAGGCATGGATGAGCTTCTCCTAGTCTTTTTGAGACACAAAACTTTTAATTCTGTTAATGTTTTTAAGTTGGTAAAATGCGATCTTAGTGACAGATATGGCTGTCAAAAGTAAGATCTGAATCTATTAACACACCAAGATTACGAACTTGGTCTGTGGTTTTTAGGCCCCAGGACTCAAGATGTTTATGTCATATACATGCACCTTTATGCGGCTCACGGAGGAAAAGAGATGAGCCCATGTGCAGGTTGAAGTGTGTGTTTCTTAAACAAAGATGCCACTGTACAAAAGTGTCCAACATAAACAGTCAGTAGGAGGCTAGGCAGCTCGGGTGACACTGGTAGGCTAGAAGGTAAAGTCCACGTCATGCCTCCAGGGTCAGACTGGACCTCTGGAGGGAAATACAACAAAACGTGAACTGAACTTGGAAAAAAGGAGACTTACTTAGTGAGTGCCGGAGCCAGGCTGTGTTCCGGAGAAACAGCACCAACGTAGTCCAACGGGGAATATGACTTGTTACAGGGAATAGACTAATCAGGAGAATGACTAACACCGCAACAACCAGAGAATGAACTGACAGGGAATAAATGCAGGGAGAACTAATGACACAGAGTGAATACAGGTGTGTAGCTGCTGCAGGTGCACTGATTACAGGCTGCTCACTGCAGCAGCAGGCTGAGCAGCCAGTGGGGAGTGCCTGGAGAGAGAGAGGGGCAGCCATAGAACACAACAAACCTAGACAATAAACAGACAAAACAGGGAAACAAAATACAACAATAGCCTGTCTGGGGTCTGGAATGACATAAGCCCCCAGACACATGACAGTTTACTAATACTGACCCTCTTTTCTTTGTTGCCAAACAAAGGCCAAGCAGACGGACTAGAGCAGACAAACTCATCGTCCTTGGTGATTTCAATGCTAGAGTTGGTACAGATCATGCTACATGAGAAGGAGTCTTGGGGAAAAACGGTATAGGCAACTGTAACAGTAATGGCCTACTGCTGCTGGAAACCTGCGGTGCATATGAACTTCTCATCACAAACTCCATCTTTCGCCTCCCAAACCGTAACAAGCCATTGTGGATGCATCCTCGCTCCAAGCATTGGCATCTGCTGGATTACGTCACCATCAGGCAAAGGGACAGGCAAGACATCAGAGTAACAATGGCCATGTGTGGTGCAGAGTGTTGGACTGACCATCGCTTGCAGATCTCCAAGCTCAACATCAGAATACAGCCTCCCAGAAGGCTGCAGGGAAAGAAGGTGCCAAGACTTCTGAACGCCTCCAAACTCAAGCGCGATCACATCAAGCAGTCACTAGCAGAAGAACTAGACATCAAGCTGGAACCCCTAAGTCTTGATTCACAGGATGTTGAGTCAAACTGGGCGATCTTTCGAGATACCGTCTATGCTGCTTTTACTGAGGTGGTGAGTCCCACCACGTGCAAACACCAAGACTGGTTTGATGAAAACAATAGCATCAGCTCACTGCTGGAAGAGAAACACCCTCTTCACAAAGTGCACCTTAACGGTGTCCTTTGTCTGCATCAAAGACAGCTGCATTCAGCAACATCAGAAGGGCTATACAGCTTGAACTACATCACATGTAGGAGACATGACTGAGTGAGAAGGCCGATGAGATTCAGTCTTTTGCCAACTGCAACGACATAAAGAACTTCTACAGTGCTCTCAAGGCTGTTTATGTCCCCATTTCGTCAGGATCATCCAATTCAATTCAATTCAATTCAACTTTATTTATATAGCGCCATTTCACAACAACAGTCATCTCATAGCACTATCAACTGTGGGGGGGACCCCCACAGTTGCAGAAAGACCCCAGCAATCAGGCGATCCCCTGTGAGCAAGCACTTGGCGACGGTGGAGAGGAAAAACTCCCTTTTAACAGGAAGAAACCTCCAGCAGAACCAGGCTCAGGGAGGGGCAGTCATCTGCTGCGACTGGCTGGGGGGTGAGGGGACAGAGAAGAAGAAAAGAACAGACATGTAGAGAGCAAACAGCACGATGGGGACTCAATCTATGGGAGAGAACAAACAAATGTTAATGACCAGCAAAAAAAAATATTTCATAGAGAGTGAGGAAAGGAGTGAGGCCCAGTGCATTACTGGAGGTCCCCCGGCTGACTAAACCTATTAGCAGCATAACTAAGGGAGGGTTCAGAAACACATGATCCCTCCCTAATTGTAGGCTATATCAAAAAGGTAGGTTTTAGCCCTATTCTTAAAAACAGAGATCGAGTCTGACTCCCGAATCCAGATTGGCAGCTGATTCCACAGGAGAGGAGCTTGATAACTGAAGGCTCTGCCTCCCATTGTACTTTTGGAGATTCTAGGTATTACAAGTAAACCTGCATTTTGGGAGCGTAGTGCTCTGTTAGGATGATACGGTAGTATCAGATCTTTTAAATAAAAAGGAGCCTGATTGTTTAGAGCTTTGTAAGTAAGAAGAAGGATTTTAAACTTAATTCTAAACTCTATGGGAAGCCAATGAAGGGAGGCCAGAACCGGAGAGATATGATCTCTCTTTCTAGTACCTGTTAAAACTCTTGCTGCAGCATTTTGGATCAGCTGAAGACTTTTTAAAGATGTTTTAGGACAGCCTGATAATAAAGAATTACAATAATCTAATCTCGAGCTAACAAAAGCGTGGATCAGCTTCTCAGCATCACTCTGAGACAAGATGCTCCTAATCTTGGCAATATTACGCAAATGATAGAAGGCAGTCTTAGAAACAAATTTAATATGTGAATTGAAGGACAAATCCTGATCAAATCCCATCCCCTCTCCTCAGCGCTGATGGGAACAGTCTGATCACTGACAAGGAGAAGATTCTAGAGCATTGGTCAGAGCACTTCAGTAGCGTACTCAACTGCCCATCTTCCATCAATGACGAAACAATTGCAGGACTGCCTCAGGTTCCAGCCAACCACATTCTTGCTGACCTCCCTACAGAAGCTGAAGTAGAGAAAGCTGTCAAAAGTCTTTCAAGTGGCAAAGCACCTGGTGCTGACTCAATTCCAGCAAAAATATATGCTTCTGGTGGCCCACAGTTGGTCAGGAAGCTCACTGAGCTATTCAATTCCATGTGGAGCCAAGAGAAACTCGTGTAGGAATTCAAAGATGCCTCCATTGTCCACATGTACAAGCAAAAAGGGAATATGCAAGCATGTGATAACCACCGCAGTATCTCGCTTCTCTCCATTGCAGGGAAGATTCTAGCCAGAATCCTGCTGAATCACCTGAACCAACACCTAGAGAGGGACCTGCTACCACAGAGCCAGTGGAGATTCAGGAAGGGATGTTGTACAGCGGACATGATTTTTGCAGCACACCAAGTAAGGAGAAGTGTCAGGAGCAGAACGTTGGCCTCTACACCACATTTGTGGATCTGATGAAAGCCTTCGACACTGTCTGCCAGGAAGGGCTCTGGAAAGTCATGACCAAGTATAGCTACCCTGCCAAGTTCAAGTTCATCTCAATGATCAGGCAATTCCACGATGGCATGCAAGCCTGCTTGCAGGATGAAGGAGTATACCCACAGCCATTCCCTGTATCAAACAGTGTCAAACAAGGCTGTGTACTTGCCCCAACTCGATTCAGTTTGATGTTTTCAACCATGCTGTTGGATGCGTTCTGCGGCTGTGACATTGGAGTTGTTTTCAGATATCAGATTGATGGGAAAACTGTTCAATTTGCGGAGGCTGCAGGCAAAAACCAAAGTCCATGAAGTCACGATGCATGACTTTCTCTTTGCTGACAACTGTGCATTGAATGCTAGTACACAGTCTGACATGCAAGAAAACATGGACCTGTTCTCCAAAGCCTATGATGACTTCAGTCTTACAATACCGAAGTGATGCATCAGCAAGCCCCTTCTATGCCGTACACTGAACTGACCATCTTAGTCAATGGCCAAAAAGCTTGCTGCAGTAGACAAGTTTGTCTATGTTGGAAGTACACTGTCAAGCTCCACCAACATCGATGAACAAGTCTCCTATAGGATAGACAGGGCTAGTTCAGACTCCAAGACAGAATTTGGGAGAGAAGAGGAATCAGCCTACAGACCAAGCTCAAGGTGTATCATGCAGTTGTGCTGCCCTCCCTGCTCTATGCCAGTGAAATTTGGACTGTGTACAGTTGGCACGCCAGGCAGCTGAACTCGTTTCATATGAGATGTCTCAGAAAGCTGCTAAGCATCAAATGGCAGGACAAATTGCCAGACACAGAGGTACTCCGGAAAGCGGATGTGGAGAGCATGCATGCCATGCTGAAACACTCCCAACTCAGGTTGGCAGGTCACGTGTGCTGCATGGATAATGAGCATCTTCCAAAATGCCTGGTGTACAGTGAGCTGAAAGAAGGCAAGCGCTCTCAAACAGGCCAAAAGAAGCTGTACAAAGGTACACTGAAAGCCTCTATGAAGTCCTGTAGCATCTGTACAGACTCCTGGGAAGCAGCTGCACAAGACTGCTCCACCTGGCGCTCCCTGACCCACGCAGGTGTGGCAGCATATGAAGCAAGGCGCATGGAGGAGTAGAAGCAGAATTGCCAGCAATGGAAAAGCAGAGCAAATACCAGCACTCAGCCCGGCTCACCTCCTGCGATCCCGTGTCCACATTGCATTAGACAGTTTAGAGAGAGGATTGGACTGTACAGCCATCTTCGCACCCACAACAACCAGTGATAGAAGGCATGGTCATCTTCTGCAGCAAAGGACAAACATCATCAGATGTGTCTAACAAAAGTTACCTGCAGTGATGTGTATGGAATTGAAAACTAAAACCATGGCCCATTCTCTCAACCTGAAAGAAAGATAATATGGGTGGTGAGATAAACACAGGATGTTCCACATCCCAAAAGCCAGTTTCAAAAGCTGGGGATCAGACCGCCAAGGTCTCTGCCTTCGACCGTCACCTATTCCGCATTGCATCGGACCCCCATAGTCCCTACTGCAAGTGGTGAGCCCACTGGAGGGCGGACCCATGTAACTCCTCTGGGTTGAGCCCGGCTGGGTTCCATGGGCAGAAACCCAACCACCAGACATTATCTATAGAGCCCCTCCCCCAGGACTGGCTCCAGGGTGGGGCCCCGGTAACCCCATACCAGGTGGAGTACACTGAATCCTTGATTGCTCATTTGTCATGGGAGTCTGTTGGATAACTCTTAGTCTGGCCCTTCACCCAGGACCAGTTTGTCTTGGGAGACTCTGCTAGAGGCAAAATTGCCCCAGACAACATATTCTGCATCACTCATCTTCTCTTGTGGGGGTGCTGCGGGAGTATGGTGTATCGGGCTTGTTGTTATGAGCTATCCAGTCCCTATACGACCACTGCAAGATTTTGGTTCATATTGTCAACACCCAGTCAAATTCGTTTCCAGTGAGAGTTGGACTCTTCCAGGGCTGCCCTTTGTCACTGATCCTGTTCAGAATTTTTATGGACAGGATTTCTAGGCGCAGCCAAGGAATGGAGGGTGTCATGTTCTGTGGCCACAGGATCTCATCTATGCTGTTTGAAGATGATATCCTGTTGGCTTCATTGAGCAATGACCTACAGGTCTTGCTGGGACGGTTTGCTACTGAGTGTGAAGTGGCTGGGATGAGAATCAACACCTCCAAGTCCGAGTTCATGGTCCTCAGCCAAAAAAGGGTGGACTGTCCTCACTGGGTTGGGAACAAGCTCCTGCCCCAAGTGGAGGAGTTTAAGTATCTTGGGGTCTCATTCAAGAGTGAGGGGAGAATGGAGTGAGAGATTGACAGATAGATTAGAGCAGCATCTGCAGTGATGCAGACGTTGTACTGGTCTGTTGTGGTGAAGAAAGAGCTGAGCGCTAAAGCAAAGCTGTCGATTTACTGGTCAATCTACATTCCTACCCTCACCTATGATCATGAGCTTTGGGTAATGCCCAAAAGAATGAAGACTGCGGATATAAGTGGCTGAAATGAGCTTTCTCTGTAGGATTGCACAACTCACCCTTAGAGATAGGGTGAGCTGCTCAGTCACCCAGGAGTTTCTCAGGGTAGAACAGCTGCTCCTCCACATCGAAAGGAGCCAGCTGAGGTGTTTTGGGCATCTGATGAGGCTACCTCCTGGACACTTCCCACTTGAGGTGTTTCAGGCATGTCCCATTGGACGAAGACCCTGGGGCAGACCCAGGATACACTGGAGAGACTACGTCTCCCAGCTGGCTTGGGAACGTCTTGGTATCCTCTCTCAAGAGCTGGGACAGGTGACCAAGGAGAGGGAAGTCTGGGCTTCTCTGCTTGAGCTGTTGCCTCCATGACCCGGACCTCCAGAAAAGTGGTAGAGGATGGATGGATGGATGGATGGATGGATGGATAAACACAGGATAATGGCTAACAAATTACAGTGAGTTCCCGATTGCCCGAGTGTGCCTTTTAAAGGGGAAAAAAGAAAACAAAAACACAGTGTCACTTGGTCTTGAACCAGAGCTAACTGATTAAAAAATAGTTATCTAGACCAAGTAGGCTGAGACACTCATACACAACACAGACAGTTAAAGGCACACGAGTGTCAACTGGTAAACACACAAAGATACCAGTTTATACAAAACAGTATCTGATCCAGGAAAACAAAAAAACATAACCAAAAGTGACAATGGGAACGGGGTGGCAGACTGCCTACGTTAAATCACAGCCAGCCTCACTAATTGTTTGGCTGGCAGTTATAGCAGGTGGCTGATTGTAGGTGAGGCTTGATTGGTGGAGTATTGGAGCACCAGTCCAGTTAGCACAGGATTCAGTCAGGGCCTGGATGAGGCAGGAGACAGCCAAAACACTGAGAGACACCAAACCAGAAGAGCTGCACAACTGAGTGACATGAGGGAGGAAAACAAATGAGCAACATTGTCAAAGATAAAGTGACAGAAGGCTGTGGGCCGTAACATGCAGTCATTTGTCCCAGGACTGATTAGCAGATTACTGGCTTCCCATCACAGAAAAAGCCAGGTCTTGGAAGGTTTTCTTGGGTTTTCTGACCAGTGTGAAAGTGTCTAAAGTGACCCAGAACTACAGTACAAAGAGTCTGTAGTTTGCCCTTGTTGTTTTGATGCATGCATATTATGCTGAAAACATTATAACCATGGGTGAAGTCAGGATGTAAAGTGATGGTTTCATATTCCAGTTTACACAGTGATGCTATGGGTGGTGTTTGAAAGAAAACCATTTAAAAAGTTTAAGACCCTCTTAAACTTCAGTCCTGGTGAACAAACACACACACACATCCACAAAAACGGGGGTTTTGGAGACAGAATTGTAGACCCTTATCATTCAGAATGTCAACAAAAGCCCCGTTTCAGTACAGTAACCAGGAACCATTTTTATAAGCACTTTCCCTGTGATGTGTCTCTACTACAGGAACCCCCCCCCCCCCCAAAAAAAAAGGGGAAGCTTACAGGAACTTGTAGCGGCTGAAATAAGGCCCTGGTAAGAGGTTGGTACTTTAGAGCACCTCTAAAAACTGCTGCGTGGGATTTAGCGTTGACTTGATGCTGACTGGATAAAAGTCAGCATCATGACTAGAGCACTACGTTAACAAAACACAAAGAAATGAAAAGGGCCATATTTGACCAGAAAAAGGTAATAGTAAAGATCTACTGCTTTAAAAAAATACAATCTAATACTGCATTGTTTGTGGAGGGTCTTTACAATCATTTGGCTATGTCGAGAATACGAGCATTGCAGCAGAGTGGCACGGTGCATAACACCAGCTGCTACTGCTGTCATTTAATGGAATATGAACTGACAGTTGGCCAACATGAGATGGAGCCTCCTCTGGTGCTTCTCCAGATGATTAGCACAGCTATACCGTATGATGCCTAAAAATGTAAACGTTAATACTGCCACACATGCATCAGGGTAACATGAACAGAGTGGAGCAGCAAGACACAGGACTGGTGGCTCGGTTTGTTTGTAGCAGGAGACTGAGTTCACACTGTCGGCCAGCCTGGGACAGAGTCACTCACAGTCACAACAGTGACAAGTTGGTCCCGTCACTCCACTCTGCATTTATTCCATCCATGACAATCTCTGTATGATCTAAATATCTTTGACTTTGCCGTGCTGTGTCAGGGTAGAAGCTGTCAAATGATTACATCACAAACAAATCCTTCAGAGACTGAAGATTCCTACCCCCATAATGGAGACATGATGGGGGAGAGGACCAGGTACAGGACCGGCCTTTATCAAGTTCCTCTCCCCCAAAATTGCTTTCTGTAGTAGAAATGGGGCTAAAGAAACCATAAGCATGGCAAAGTTGTTTGAGCCGTTGATGAAAATACACATTTACTCCCAAATGAGGTGGAACACAATGTGTCACCTGAGAGCCTTCAGTGGCAGCTTGGAGCCTCAGTTTAGCTCCAAGATTCCTAACATGCTCACTAAGGGCATTGAGAGACACAATGTAACCTTTCGATGATTAAAAAGTGCAAAGTGCCATCTATTTACCACCAAACCCCTGCACTTCCAATTCAGTGGGGACCAGACCTGCTGCATTATTATTATTATAATCATTGAACCTGCAAGGTCAATGTGTCAGTACCATTAATCTTTGTTTAAACATGTACATATCTTTAGATATATCATATTGTTTGTTTTCAGCAGGGAAACATTTTAAATGTTTTTTCAGTAACCTCTTTTCAGTGTTGTATTTCCTTGTTCCGAGTTTGGTTTTATAACTGCTACTTGAAAGTGAAGAAGAAATGCCTGGTTTTGGTTTAAGATGAGAGTTATGAGGTAAACATGCTGTCTGCGGCTGTCTGTGTCTGGCTGTAAATTAACTGCTGTGTTGTTGCCAGTGTTCTCTGTGTGTCTGGCTCAACAGTGTATTGAATGTGGTCAAAATACCTTCAGATATGAATCTCCAGTTCTCTCATATGAGCTCAGGCCTGGTTTTTAAGCATTTTTCCCCGTGATCATACATTACTATTCAATTATATAAATTAAGGTAATTTCCTCTGGAACAGAAGAACAGTCAGGAAGTGTAAACAGGGTAAAGTATTTGAAATGTTTACATGTGCACTATGTCTACAGGAATTTCCTATAAATTATAAATCCACCAAGAAACTGAACAAAGACTGGCACCCATTTTAAAGGTCAAATCAGCATGTCTGGACTAATGTTACCCAACCTGATGCTCATAATATTACCTTTCCCAGGTGTGTGAAATCAATCCTGTTTGCATCACATTACAGCCTGCTGATCGGACCTGATAAATGTAACAGTAGTCCTGGTTTTGTGGAATCGAGCTGGTGGGGCTACCTCCTGCACAGTGTGGGGCCAGAGAGCCTGGGACCTGACCCAGAGTTTCCCTTCTCATATTTTCAAAGTCAGAACACATGTGGAGTGTTCTTCATGTCAAAAACTCTTGACAGCCATCCCAACACTCCACTGGAAGGAGTTTTTACTGACATTTTTTTTAAGAATTAAAGTCTTTGAGTTTTTTTTACACCTACTATTATGTGTTAATGCTTGGAATGTGTTAACACAATTAATTATGGTAATCCAATTAACGGATTTTTAAAAATGAACACAAAACTCTTCCGAGTTTCAGTGCAATAGGAAGCAAAGATTGTCACACCCAGACAGTGTTTGCTTTGCATTTCAGAGTTATTGTGGAGGTTCAAACCAGTTTCTTGGAGTATTGTTGTCATACTATGTGGACATTTGGAGTGTAGATTACATTTAATGATATACTGAAATGAGTGACCACAGAGAATGCAGGGTAACCATAGCAGACCAACTCTTCCTTCTTTTCTGTTGGAAAAAGTTCAGTTTTTAGACTGTCTGTGGGTGCGGGTAAAGTGCTAGAGATAAAGTGGAGTCAACTATGTTCACTCCAATGGACCACTTTTTAATTTGTTTTACATCAATTGCAGAGCATGGAGCACAAAATAGTTTCTTTAAGTTAATAATAAGCACTAGCATCACCATAGAGTTACAGTGGACTGGACCAGTTCTGAGGTACTTCTAAGGGGTAAGACATTTAAAGTTTACAATTTTTTATTATCAGCACATCAGAATCAAGACACAGTTATGTTATCAATATGGACTTAAAGTGCAGAATCTCAGCTTTAATTTGAGGGTATTCACAACTAAATTGGAGTTATGGTTTAGGAATTACAACCATTTAAAAAAAAAAATCTCATTTCAGGTGCTCAAAAGTAATTGGACAACTGACTCAAAAGCTATTTCATAGGCTGTATGGATTATTCCATCATTATTCGATCATCATTCAAGCAGGTAAAAGGTCTGTAGTTGATTCCAGGTGTGGCATTTGTACTTGGAATCTATTGCTTTGAACCCACAATATGTGGTCAAAGGAGCTATCAGTAGAAGTGAAACAGACCATCCTTAGGCTGAATAATGAGGAAATCCATCAGAGAGATAGCAGAAATATTAGGAGTGGACAAATCAACAGTTTGGTAAATTCTGAGGAAAAAAAGAGCACAGTGGTGAACTTGGGAACTCAAAAAGGCCTGGACATCCACAGAAGACAACAGTAGTAAATGATCATAGGATCCTTTCCATGGTGAAAAAAACACCACCTTCACAACATCCACCCAAATGAAGAACATTCTCCAGGAAGTAGGTGTATCAGTGTCTAAGTCTACCATAAAAAAGAAAAATTCATGGGAGCAAATAGAAAGGATTCACCACAAGGTGCAAACAAGTAATCAGTCTCAAAAATAGAAAGGCCTGATTAGACTTAACAAAAAATATCTAACAAGCCAGCAAAATTCTGGAACAGCATTCTTTGGACAGATGAAACCAAGATCAACCAGTACAAGGATGGTGGGAAGAAAAAAGTATGGAGAAGTCTTGGAACGGCTCATGATCCAAAACACAACATACGTATCTTCTTTAAAACATGGTGGAGGCAGTGTGATGCATGGGCATGCATATCTTCCAATTTCCTGTCACTAGTGTTTATTGATAATGTGACAGAAGCGTATAGGGATGTACTGTCTACTCAGATTTAGCCAAATGCAGCAAAGTTGATTGGACGGCACTTCACAGTACAGATGGACAATTACCCAAAATATACTGTGAATGCAACCCAGGAGTTTTTTAGGGCAAAGAAGTGGAATTTTCTGCAATGGCCGAGTCAGTCACCAGATCTCAACCCAATCAAGCAGGCATTTGACTTGCTTAAGACAAAACTTAAGGCAGAAAGACCCACAGACAACAGCTGAAGACAGCTGCAGTAAAGGCCTGGCAAAGTATCACAAAGGAGGAAACCCAGTGTTTGGTGATTTCCATTGGTTCCAGACTTCAGGCAGTCATTGCCTTCAAAGGATTTTCAGCAACATATAAAGAATGAACATTTTATTTATGGTAATAAATGGCATGCCCATAGAAAGCAAGTATTCCTTTTACAGGTCCAAATATAGGCTGTGTTTGAAAGTGGAATACAAAGAGGTGTAGTGTATATGTAGGCAATCACACATGTTAAACTTTGAAAAATATGAAAGGGACTGAACGCCACTAAGATTTATTTGATAGTGTGAATATTAATTACAGAATTATTGAAAACAAATGGGACATCCAGCATTAGTGACTGTTTAAGAACGCTTGTTTATTTTTTTTTTGTCAGATCACTTATTTGTGTGATGTTTTATGACTTATATTCACAAGTGTTGTATCTTGCACTTTGGGGAATGGGAGTTGTTCGGTCACAATTATAATTGTTTTAGTTTATATGTGTAGTTTGTAGTCTATCATCAATAAACATGCAGTACTATAACAGGACATGTTTACAAATATTTGAGACCCATTTTCATGCCTCTTTTTATATTTTAGCAATATTATAAGTACAAAACACCCAACATTTTTATACACAACAGAATGTGAGATGTGTCTGAGCGAGTTACTGACCTCAGACAATCACGTTTATTCTAAGTTCTGGTTGTTTGTCATCAGTATTACTAGTGCATACCCGTGCATGCCCGTAGAAACCAAGTATAAGCAAGTATTTCTGCATGGCCATAGAAAGCAGGTGTAAGCAAGCATTTCTGCATGCTCGTAGAAAGTTACTGTTTCCATGGCAACAGTAACCATGCTGATGCCTGCCTTTGATCTTTGCCGTCATCATTTGATCAGTGATGCCTGCCTGTGATCTTAGATGATGACATAGCAAGTCCTATGGTCATAACACACACACACAAACAGTCATGTCTTCATACACCCAACTGATAATGTCTTCCAGTTTGCCACCTGGAATCATTAGTGTTTCATTGAGTCCAAACTTGCCCTGTTCTGGCACTACAGTCCTGTGGTTCTTCTTTTAGAGGTGATTGGCGGTTGGCAACCAACTTACAGGTGCATTACCGCTACTGACTTGATTATCATCGCTCTGTATCTTTGTATATGAAGTTCTGAACAACTCCTTATGTGTGAAAAAATTATCCGTCCTTGGACTGTGTCTGAGGTCATGTGGACATCATGTAGACATCATAGGAACATCATAGGGGGGGGCTATGACGTGTTAGTGAGTCCTACGGTGTGTGTGACGTCACATAGACATCATCCTATGATGGCGTGCCCTATGATGCCTGCAGTGATCTTTGATGATGTCATAGTGAGTGCTATGACTGTGAGTGATGGTCTATGACATCATATAGACATGTACACATCATAAGAACATCATCGGATAGCATGTAGACATCACAGCCCATCATAGGCCATCCTATGATGTGTATCTGGCGTCATATAGACATCATGTAGACGTCATAGGAACATCATAGGCAATCCTATGGTGACGGCATAGGAACATCGTAGGCAATCCTGTGGTCTTGTAGCCAGTCCTATTGTCAAGTGGCCCTCACTCTTGTGAGGTTTGACCAGCAGTTTTCCCCACTTGAATGGGATGCTTGCTTCGGAAGATAGAACTGGAAATCACTCAGTGACCAAGACTCAGCTTTTCCTTTTTTTTCCTTTTATTTTTGTAAAGTCATCAAGGCCAAGCACAGCCAAGCACAGCCAAGCACAGCCAAGCACAGACCAAGCACAGGTGAAAAACCTTTAAATACAACACAAAAAGAGGATCAAGGAAAATGTAACCCAAGAACCCATAATAAATCAACATAGCCCAAAATCAAATACTCAGTTTTTAAATTACTAAAACCCAATCTTGAAACAAATAGAAAATACTCACATCTAAAGCACCCCAAATACTAAACACATCTTAAAACACTGTTCAATAATGATTTTTAACCTTACAACTTTAACAGCTTTTAACTTTTAAACTCTTAAAATACACTCCATTTTAACTATACTTTTAAACCCACATAATTTTATAAATATGACATTTTAACTTACATTTCAAACACACAATTTTTTAACACATCACATTTAACCTAAACTTAATCAAATTGCTTTTCAAATGCAGCTGCAAAGACATATCACAAATGGATGCTCACCGGCTCCTTCTTCCTTGCTTGAAACAAGCTTTAGTCCTGCAGTCTTTTCCAAAGTCCAAAGTATCCAACCATTTCTCTCACACACTGCTTACTCTCCACTGCCCTGTGAGTAACTGCCTCCAAACTCTCTTAATCACCAGATCATTCCCACCTGGTGCAATCAACCAACTGCTCTCAGGCTGGGAAGCACACCCAGATCTAAAACACTCAGGCAGAGAGGGTGTGGCCTGCAGCTCAGCTCAACACCCCCCACTCGATCTTCCCACGGAAACCGCTGGAAAGATTGCACACAGTAAACTAGTGGTCAGATTTCCTCCTGGGCCTCCTGCCTGCTCCTCCACTGGCAGCAGGACCACCAAACGTCGGACGTCCCAGTGAAGAATTATGGACTGAAGGTCCCTCCGAATGCTGGAGGCAGGATGCTTGGATGCTGATGTTGCAGACCTCCCCTCAGGAACACAGGAGCTTGCCACAACTCTAATATTCACATCTCGTACAATGCCTCTGGGGTCTGGGTTGACACTGATGACTCTCCCAAGCTTAAAATGACCCCTCAATGCATTCTGATCACACAGCCAAACAATATCTCCAACAGCAACGTTCCTCTGTGTGGTGTGCCATTTACTCCTCACGAAGAGATTAGGACTGGCAAGTTGGCTCCAGGACCTCCAGAATTTATTTACCTGGTGCTGCATTTCCTGAAGTCTCTTATAGGGATAGCTTGCGAAGTTGAACGTTTTCCAGTCACCACTTGATGATGCTCGTCCCAACAGAAGTGTATTGGCTGTAATGTACTGCATGGTGTCTTCATGGCTCTGCACCCTGGCATCAATGGGACGCTCATTAGAAAGATTAGCGGCTAGCTGAAGTGTTGTCTGAAATTTGCTGTAACTGAGTCCTGAGTCTCTTCCCAGACTCTGGAACGCCTTCTTCACAATCCGAACAGCTGCTTCAGCAGAGCAATTTCGATGAGGTGAATCAGCTGACTGGATTTTCCAATGCCAGTCGGTTCCATTTTGAGCTGAAGTCTCCTCCACAGCAGACCTGTTGAGGCCATCCAAAAACTGATACAACTCTTTCAGAACAGCCTTGGCACCGACAAAATTGGTTCCTGGATCAGACCAAATCTTCTTAGGATGCCCTCGAATTGCTGTAAACCTCTGATAAGCCATCAGAAAGCTTTCAGTTGACATGGTGTTGGCCAGCTCTGTGTGGATTGCTCTACAGGCCATACAGCAGAATATGACTCCCCAAACCTTCATTGTGACTCTCTTCCTCACATCATCTTTGACCAGATAAGGTCCAAACAGGTCATCTGCTGTGAACTCAAATGGGGATGCTGGCCCAGTTCTCTCTTGAGGCAGATCACCCATCACTTGCTGGCATCTTCTAGCTCTGGCTTTCTTGCAAATCACACAGTTTTCAATGACTTTTTGAGCAATTCTTCGTCCATTGATGACCCATGCTCTCTTTCTCACCTTCAATAGAGTTGCAGCCACTCCCTCATGACCCTTGCTGTGAGCTTCATGAACCAACAGAGTTGCGACCCAGGCACTGTAAGGTATGAGGGGGACACAAACTTTGTCTTCATTAAAAGCCTGGACTCTCCCACCACAAACCAGTAGCCCAGTTTCTTCCTCTTTGCAGACTACCAGCCGGTCTATTGTGGTAGTTGGAAAAATCACACCCTCTTGTGCAGCAAGGAAAAGGCCTCTTAAAGCATCTTGGCGCTCCGCTGCAGTGATGACCCCAGCTGATGAAACCGCCTCCCACTTTGGGGTTCCCAGGATCTTATTTCTAGCTGCAAAGCATTTTGCTGCCCTCCAGACCCGAGCGACTGTCTTAACCAGGTGAGCCAAATTGCTGAACCGCCTTTCATCCATCAGGTTTCGGACAGCAGCACCAGCAGGTGGCCTCCGACACTCCGGATCTGGTGGCTCTTCCTTCACCTGAGCTCTTGTGAGTGCGGCAACAAATGATTTCTTATGCATTTTTCCAACAGTCTCTCTGGCAGTGGCTGATACATCCTTTGCAGACTTAATTGGCCACTCATCAGCTTGTAGACTCAGAAACTCTGGTCCTTGCTGCCATGGTGAATTTTCATCCAAATCTTTTGGTCCAGCCCTGCGCGTGATGATATCAGCAATGTTCAGTGGTCCAGGCATCCACCACCAATCCTGAAGTTGCGTGCGGCTTTGGATTTCTCCAATCCTGTTGGCGAAAAAGGTCTGAAAGCCATAGCTCTCATGCTGAAGTGCACCAAGAACTGTTTGGCTGTCAACAAAGTGATACCATTGCTTGACTTGAATTTGGCTATGTTGCTCAAAGTACTTCTTCAACCGGGTGGCAAATACTGCTCCACAAACTCTGCCTTGACTACTTCCCCCTTGTGGTCTAAGGGAGTTAGTTTAGCTTTAGACTCCACCAGCCTCACCGTACAACCTTGGTCACAAGCCCACCGCAGATACAGGACGGCACCATAAGCATGCTCGCTGCCATCAGAGAAGGTGATTGCGTTAGGTTCAGCCGGTGCGCCCACTGGCGTCAGAGCTCTGTGAAACTTGACCTTACTCAGCTTGGTATATTCTTCAAAGAGGCTGATGGCATCTTCGCTGAGCTTTCCTGATAGCACAAGGTCCCAAGTATCTTTGATGGTGCTGCACTTGGGTTTGGCCTCCTGAAATGGTCGCCAAACCAAAATGGTCCCTTTCTGCTTTACAGGTGCCGTCAGACCAATTGGGTCATACAGTCCAGAAACTTGGCTGAGTAACTCTTGTTGTGTCAGTGGGTCTGGCGTCTGGGCTCTCACCTGCTCCAATTGAAGGTCCTGGCCGAGACTCATTTTCCTCTTCCTCTTTGAGAAATTTATCCCAACCATGACATAAAGCTTATCATCCTCCAGGGAGTAGCCAAGGCCAAGAACTTTATTGTCCTCCTCTTTGAGCTGATTCGGCAGGATAACAGTCTTTGGAATAGCCACCTGTTCCTGTTTTCCAGCAGACTCCCTCCTACTTTGGCCAGAGAAGACCCACGGCTTCAACTCGAACCCTCCTGCTTTCAGGATCTGCTCTACATTTTCTGTAATGACTTTGAGCTGGTCTAAGTTGTCATGAGAGATTAACAAGTCATCGACATAGCTGTCCTCCTGCAGCACTCGACGCTCTTCCTCAAGATGGCTGAACTGAGGGCGATTAGCCGTCTCTCTCATGGCGAGTTGAGCAATACAACTTGCTGGCTTATCTCCAATGTTAACTCTCGTGACTGCATATTCACCAAGCTCCTCCTCTTCAGAGCCACACCACAGGAACCTATGCAAATGCACCTCTTGGTCTTCCAGCCACACTGAATTGTACATTTTCTTTATGTCTCCCAACGCAGCAAAAGCTCCCCTCCGGAATTTGAGAAGCACAGCACGGATGGAATTGAGGACGTCTGGGCCTTTTAGCAAGAGATCATTGAGACTCACCCCTCTGCACTTTTGACTACTGTTCCAGACCAGTCTCACCAGAGTTCAGAATCAGAATCAGAATCAGAATCAGGTTTATTGCCATTGTTCATGTAGTACACAAACTAGGAATTTGTCTCGGTACAATGCTGCAACATTAAACATGATAAGATAAGAGAAATAAACTATATATGTAATAAAGTGTAGGATAAGATTAAGTGATACTGGTCAACAGTTAAAATATATATTAGCCAGCAGCAGATACTGTGGAGAACTATATAGTGCAGTCGGTAATGCAGGAAGAAAACAGTGATGATTGACATGAGTCTGGTTGAGCTGCTGTACATGGTGCACGAGAGTCAATAAGTCACTTAGTGTTCAGCAGTCTAATGGCAGAGGGGAAGAAGCTGTTCATGTGACGGGAGGTTTTAGTCTGGATGGACCGAAGTCTTCTACCAGAGGGGAGGGGGGCAAACAGTACGTGACCAGGGTGTGAGGGATCGGCTATGATCCGGCCAGCACGCCTCCGGGTCCTGGAGATGTACAGATCCTGGAGAGATGGGAGCTTGCAGCCGATCACCTTCTCAGCAGTGCGCACGACGCGCTGCAGCCTTAGTCTGTCCCTGGCAGTGGCTCCTGCGTACCACACGGTTATGGAGGTGGTGAGGATGGACTCGATGATGGCTGTGTAGAACTGCACTAACATCTTGGTGGGTAGCTTGAGCTTCCTCAGCTGCCGCAGGAAGAACATCCTCTGCTGGGCTTTTTTGATGAGTGAGCTGATGGTCAGCTCCCATTTGAGGTCCCTGGTGATGGTAGTGCCTAGGAAGCGGAAGGAATCAGCAGTGGTGATGGGAGAGCCTGAGAGGGTGAGGGGGGGCAGAGGAGTAGTGACTTTCCTGAAGTCTACAATCATCTCCACTGTCTTCAGAGCGTTCAGCTGCAGGTTGTTATTGCTGCACCAGGACGCCAGCTGGGCCACCTCTCTCCTGTAGGCGGACTCGTCGCCGTTGGAGATGAGCCCGATGAGGGTGGTGTCGTCCGCAAACTTGATCAACTTGACAGACTGGTGGCTGGAGGTGCAGGAGTTGGTGTAAAGGGAGAAGAGTAGGGGGGAAAGTACACAGCCCTGGGGTGATCCGGTGCTGATGCTAGTATAGTCTGAGACAGTCTTTCCCAGCCGCACATGCTGCCTCCGGTCCGTCAGGAAGTCGATGATCCACCTGCAGAGGGAGTCAGGCACGTTGAGCAGGAACAGCTTGTCCCGGAGCAGAGCGGGGCGGATGGTGTTGAATGCGGAGCTGAAGTCCACAAACAGGATCCTGGCGTAGGTTCCCGGGGAGTCCAGGTGCTGCAGGATGGAGTGGAGGGCCAGGTTGACTGCATCGTCTACAGACCTGTTGGCTCGGTAGGCAAACTGCAGCGGGTCCAGGAGAGGGGTGGTGATGGACTTGAGGTGGGACAGGACCAGGCGCTCAAAGGACTTCATGACTACAGAGGTGAGCGCTACAGGTCTGTAGTCATTAAGTCCAGTGATCCGTGGCTTCTTGGGGACAGGGATGATGGTGGAGGATTTGAGGCAGGACGGCACGTGGCATAACTTAAGGGAGGTGTTAAAAATGTCTGTGAATACAGGAGCCAGCTGTTTCGCACAGAGTCTCAGGGTGGAGGGAGACACGCCGTCTGGGCCGGGGGCCTTGCGCGGGTTCAGTCTGGAGAACTGTTTGAGCACATCCTGCTCACTGATGATAAGGGGAGGGGGGGAGGAGGGGGGGTGCCTTAAATGAAGTAGGGAATGTGGAGGCTGTGGAGCTGGAGGGAGGGGGGGAGTTGGACACAGATGACGAGGTGTCAAAACGGGCATAGTGTTGGGGCAGTCTTTGACAAAGGGCTTTGTCATCCTGACCTTTAGGAGCCTTAGGTCGATAGTTGGTGATTTGCCTCAGTCCTCTCCACACAGAAGCCGAATCATTAGCAGTGAACTGCTGCTGGAGTCTCTCTGAGTATAGAGATTTAGCCCTCTTCAGCTCTCTGTTAAACCGGTATTTAACCTCCGTGTAGCAGTCCCTGTCTCCACTTTTCAGCGCTGCTTCCTTCTCCTTCCTGATCTGTCTGAGCTTAGCTGTGAACCAGGGTTTGTCATTAGAGTAACTCACCCTGGTGCGTGATGGAAGAATGTTCTCTTCACAAAAGTGGATATATGAGTTCACAGTGTCCGTGTACTCATCCAGATCATGCGTGGCTCCTTTAAGCATGCCCCAGTCAGATATTTCCATGCACGTTTCCAGCTTCTCCTCAGCATCACTGGTCCGTATCTTCGTAGTGCTCACAACAGGTTTAGTGAGCTTCAATCTCTGTCTGTATGTGGGAATGAGGTGAACCATCACGTGATCAGATAATCCCAGCGCAGCTCGAGGGACAGCGCGATATGCGTCTTTCACTGTGGTGTAACAGTGATCCAGTGTGTTTAATCCTCTGGTGGGGCATTTAATAAACTGTTTGTAGCGGGGGAGATCGTGGCTCAGATTGCACTGATTAAAGTCGCCAGCCACAATAATCAGCGAGTCTGGAAAACTCCGCTCTGTGTGTTGAATGTGATCCGCGAGCACGCGCTGAGCTTCGCGCGTGTCCGCGTCGGGAGGGGCGTACACAGCGATCATTATGAAAGAAGCAAACTCCCGCGGGGAATAGAAGGGCTTGCAATTGATAACAAGAAATTCCAAGGCAGGAGAACAGTGTTTGGAAATTACCGTTACATCAGAGCACCAGCTGCAGTTGATGTAGAAGCAGACACCGCCTCCTGTGGTCTTGCCGGAAAGCTCTGTGTCACGATCAGCACGGAAGAGCTGAAAGCCATCGAGGCGCAGCGCACTGTCCGGTATATTTTCCCGGAGCCAGGTCTCAGTAAAGCAGAGGACAGCTGAGGAGGCGAGGTCCTTAAAACGCATCAGCAGTCTCAGTTCATCTACCTTGTTAGAGAGAGAGTTGGTATTGGACAGAAATATGCCAGGCAGTGCCGTTCGCGAGCCTCTCCTGCGAAGTCGTACGAGAGCGCCCGCTCGTCTTCCTCTCTTCCGCCGTCTCACTTTCCGAGCCAAACAATAAACCAGATCGGCGGCAGGGGCTAGAAAAACTGGGAGGAGGTCCGTGGGGGTGAAAGTCCTGATATTTAGAAGTTCTTCACGGGTATAAGTGCAAGCAGACACACAATTGACAAACAAAAACAAACAAAGAGCGCAGCGAAGCACCATGCCGACCGCTGTGGGCGCCATCTTGGATCAACCAAAAAAAAAAAAAAAAAAAAAAAAAAAAAAACACACTCTGTTACTCTGTTGTAACAGAGTGTGGGTTAGGTGCGATGAGGTGGCTGATGTACCATACTGGACCAGTCCATGCATAAAGGACGTCTTTAGGCAACTTCATTGCGGCCCGGCGCTCGACCATCTCGTGAATTTGTGCAGCATAGGCAGCCTTCCACTCTGGCTCCCTAGCCAGCTGCCTCTCAGTCCTGAAGAATGTGACCTCAACTGCACTCCTGTTGCTTGGTAATGAGGCTGGATCTGCTACCCAGGGGTACTTGGCGTGCCAGTGAGGCCTCTCACTGTGATCATCAGCAGCTACATATGTGAGGCCACTCTTTACCACCTCCAGCTCCCTTTCTTCAGCGAGGGTCATTTCCTTGCCACCTGGCTGGCAGTTCCCACAGCGACAGCCCCCACATCTCGGGACGCAACCAGTGCCAGTACTATCCCATTTCCACCACTCGAGGAAGTTGGAAGTAGTAGCTGCACAACTAGACTGATGAGGTTGGATGGCAATTGAGGCTTGCTGGCTTTGTGGAGGATAAATGGGGACTGCGCAGGCATGTTCTTCATACTTTACAGCAGCAGTTCTCATAGACCTTGCGAAGTGCGTTCTTGATGTGTAGGCTGATACAGTGACCTCTTCAAACAGCTCAGGATAAGTGCCCGCAACTGTCTTTCCCATTGGTCCATCCCACAGCACGAGGTCCCCCACTGTGCGAATCTTCTGCGGAGCCAGCTGACCCTCCTTGTGACTTACAAGGAGCTGGATCTCTTTTGGTCTTACCAGGTCACTGAGCGGGACATCTGGGAAGAACTCTTGCAGTTTTTTGGCTGACACGTCTGTGGATATCTGCAATGCTGTCTAAGCCATAGCAAATCAGCTGGTGGGACTTGAGAGTACCTCTTGAGGTGTTAATACGAATTTTCAGGAGGTACCGCTTTGTTTTAACATGGATTTTCATGCCTCCTACACCATGGACCACAAGCGTGATGTCTTCACTTCTAAGATTAAGCCGACCTGCTGTCTCATGGGTGATATAATTGGTGTCGGAAGCTAGGTCGATTAGGGTCCCAATTTTCTGCCCAGCATTAGCTGTTACCTCCAGTAGCATCATGATGACAGGCCACTCTGCTAGGCCGCTCTCTGCCAGAAGACTTGAGTGACTCTTTGCAACATGGGAAGTGCTCGCTGCTGTGTTGCAGAATGCATCCCGGCATTGTTGGGCTAATTCAGGTGAGAGCTTTCTGAAGAATTCTTCCTGGGCCTCTGTGTAATTCCTCTTATTGCCACCTCCCACTGTACTGCCTTTGCTCCTCCTCTGGGCCGTGCTGCCTCTGGATGCTCCAGCATTGGGACACAGATAGTAGTGATGGTCTGTGGCTCTCTTGCCCTCACACTCAGGATTTTTGCACAGGAATGAAGTCTTGCAGTGATTGTCGTCATCATGGACCTCCAGACATTTCCAGCAGGCTCCCAGCTTTTGCACTGCATCCTTCTTCTCTGTGAACTTGAGCACACGGAACTTTTTGCAGAAGTACAGCTTTTTCTTATGCTTGATGTCCCCACAGACAACGCATCCTGAGAGATGGCTACTTGACTGGTTTGAGGCTCTGGTTCTGGCTTGCCTTTGCTCAGATCGGGTCTCTTTCCTTGGCGGCTCTTCATCCCTCAATTGATCCAGCTGTTCATAGATGCTCTCTTGACTCTTGAGGAAGGCCAGAAGACTGTCAAAGCGCTTCTCTGGTTCGGCACTGATCCTATCAGCTGCATAGAGAAGCCACTCTTTTTTCAACGCATCAGGAAGCTTGCTTTCAACTGACTTTGTCACCAGAGGGTTTTTTAAAGCACCAGTGTCACCAAGGTCACTTAGGTCTTCAAGGGCTTTCTCAACAGCTTGGATGAGCTCAACAATTTTCCTGGGCTGGTGACTTTTGACAGCTGGAAGTCTCTGGAGTTCCTCAACTTTTTCAATAGCGATTGCAGTTTGGCTTCCAAACCGGTTCTCCAGGACACGAAAGATGTCGTCTGCTGTACTGTAGGTCATCAGCCGAAGATTTATCATTATTTTCTCATCCAAACTGTCAAGAAGCTGGAACTTTTTGACTTCCTTTGACCCAGTGGGTTCTCCTTGCCTCTGAAGGGCCTCCCAGTCTCTTTTCCAGCAATGAAAGTCTCGCCTGATGCCAGTAAACTTGGGAAGGGAGGTTGGCTTCAGTCTAATGGCTGATGTTGGGTAGCAGATGGAAGCTGCACTCACAACTCTTTCGGCATCTTCTTTAGCTTTTTCTTGAATAAACTCTGCTTTTCTTGACACCAACTGAAGAATGGACTGCTCAAGCGCTCGTACACACAGCTGGAAGTCTTTCTGCTCAACAGGAGGGGCCCAACTCTTCCACTGTGTGTATAGCTCTTTTGCCCTCTTAACCAGACTTTCCATGTAATCAAACATGAAGTCAAAGGCCTCCTTATTTCCACCGGGTTCAAAGGAAATGACACTCATTACCTTCTCCTCTGCAGCTTTTACCGCCATCATCAGTTCCTCCTCTGCAAAGTTGGCCCAAAGTGTCTTTTGGATGAAGTCCTTCAGCTCATTCAGTTTCATCTCACACTCACTTGCAGTTTTCCCAATATCGGCCTTTTGCTGCACACTCAACCCGGAAACTTCTTCAGGATCTGCATCCAGCTCCGCCTCTGCAAGGTACTGGGCCTCCACATCATCATTGGTTTCCATGACTTTGTTGGCCTCATCTATGAGCTTTTTGAAACTGTCTCTGAGCTCGTCCTCGGACATTATGGCGTGCATTCGGACAATGTTGTTGACCAGCCGGGAAAATTGCCGCTTCACAGCTGTCCTGTTGGCTTTAAGCTGCTCCAGTGACTTTGAGTCAGCCATCTTCTTTTCCGACAGGATTGAGTAAGGTGCTGTTCAGTGTGTTACCAGGCCTCTGGACTTCCAGGCCTGGCCGTTTGCTGTTCAGGGTTCTCTGTTCCAGTCTCTACAGCGGTTTTTCACTGTCAAGTGGCCCTCACTCTTGTGAGGTTTGACCAGCAGTTTCCCCCACTTGAATGGGATGCTTGCTTCGGAAGATAGAACTGGAAATCACTCAGTGACCAAGACTCAGCTTTTCCTTTTCTTTCCTTTTATTTTTGTAAAGTCATCAAGGCCAAGCACAGCCAAGCACAGGTGAAAAACCTTTAAATACAACACAAAGAGGATCAAGGAAAATGTAACCCAAGAACCCATAATAAATCAACATAACCCAAAATCAAATACTCAGTTTTTAAATTACTAAAACCCAATCTTGAAACAAATAGAAAATACTCACATCTAAAGCACCCCAAATACTAAACACATCTTAAAACACTGTTCAATAATGATTTTTAACCTTACAACTTTAACAGCTTTTAACTTTTAAACTCTTAAAATGCATTCCATTTTAACTATACAGTGATCCCTCGCTTATCGCGGTTAATGGGTTCCAGAACCGACTGCGAAAAGTGAAAAACCGCGAAGTAGCGTCACCCCTAATGACGTCACCCATAAATAATACGTACGTTCATTCTCTCACTCTCTCTCTCATATGATACGTGTGTGTGTGTGTGTGTGTGTGTGTAAGTGTACATGCATACATAGATGTAAATAAAGTGTACATAAATATGTTTTTAGAACTCTTTTATTCTTATAACAAGATACGTAACTCAAGATGAAGATGATTTACTGCACAGGTTAATGTGAGCTTTACTGCTCCTCAGGTGACGCCTCATCGTCAGGTGCTAGAGGCGCAGCATCGTCGAGGGCAGCTTCCGATAGAGCTGGAGAAGCTGCAGGAGGCGGCGTAGTGGCTCGACGGGAAGACTATTTCGCACAAAAAGGCACAAGAGAACAGCGAAAAGTTCCACGCGGCGAGACTAAGCAACACAAGCGATAAAGAACAATGAATGCGGTCTTCCTTCGCTGGGTATGGGCGCTCGGCAGGGAGAGAAGCTGGGTAAAACGTCTCGGCCAATCAGCTTGCGAGATTCCCGAGCCGAGCCAACACGAGAACAGCGAACAGAGAGGTGGATTTTGAGTTGTGCGGGCTCTCCGTGTTGATACCTGATGTTCTAATGTAGTCTCCCTGCCTTCTGCTAGCGCCCGCCCATTTTTTCTCAATTTTGAATTTTTGATGAATATTTTTGAAAAATCCGCGATGCACTGAGGGCGCGAAAGGTGAGGCGCGAAGTAGCGAGGGATCACTGTACTTTTAAACCCACATAATTTTATAAATATATGACATTTTAACTTACATTTCAAACACACAATTTTTTAACACATCACATTTAACCTAAACTTAATCAAATTGCTTTTCAAATGCTGCTGCAAAGACATATCACAAATGGATGCTCACCGGCTCCTTCTTCCTTGCTTGAAACAAGCTTTAGTCCTGCAGTCTTTTCCAAAGTCCAAAGTATCCAACCATTTCTCTCACACACTGCTTACTCTCCACTGCCCTGTGAGTAACTGCCTCCAAACTCTCTTAATCACCAGATCATTCCCACCTGGTGCAATCAACCAACTGCTCTCAGGCTGGGAAGCACACCCAGATCTAAAACATTCAGGCAGAGGGGGTGTGGCCTGCAGCTCAGCTCAACACCTATTGTCTATATGATGACATTGCGAGTCCTGTGTTGCCTGATGTTGTGATGGTGACACACAGACACACACACCTCTTCTTCTTCTTCTTGAATGAATGAATGAATGAATGAATGAATGAATTTATTTTATTTCGGATAGTACATTACAGGTTAAAAGAAACTGTATAATATAACAACAAGGTCAAATTAGACAAAGACTCCTTCTACTATACAATTCCACGTGAGTTATCCGAAATGGGTGATGGCTGAAGCCGCAGCTTAGCCGCTCTTCTTCTTCTTCTTCTTCTTCTCTCGGTTACTGGTGGATAGCAAACAACTGAAAGGTACATACCGCCACCCACTGTACAAGAGTGTGTAACATTATGTCATTTGAGCCCGACACACACTGACAGAGATTTGTTGAATTTATAGAGTGCCTTCTGCCTTACTGAGTGAGATTTCCAGATTTACTGCTTCGAATGGGTGTGGTTTAAAGTAGTGTGCCCTATTCTTAATCGGGTGATGAGTATCTCTTCTTTCGTGAGTGATGGTCTATATGACATGATGTACTGCTTCGAATGGGTGTGGTTTAAAGTGCTGTGTCCTATTCTTAATTGGGTGATGAGTATCTCTTCTTCTTCTTCTGTTGGTTACTGGCAGATAGCAAACAACTGAAAGGTGCATACTGCCACCGACTGTACAAGAGTGTGTAACATTATGTCATCTGGGCCCTACCCCTAAATTCTATGACTTAACCCTGTGTTATTTAAAAAAGAGAAAAGAGCCCATCTTGTGATTCTTACTGGCTCTCCATCTCCATCTGTTTCCAGAATCCCAGTTAAATCCCATTCCCTACCAGCCTCTCGAACTTCATTTTCCATTATCTGTCTTTCATTTCTGTATTTGTGACAGTGTAATAAGATGTGCTCGACATTTTCTTTTACTCCACATTCTCTACATTTATCACTTTCGCTTTTCCCCATGGTGAATAAAGTGCCGTTTAAACCTGTGTGATCCAGTCTGAGTCTTGCCATAATGATGTCTTCCCTTCTTTTGGTTGTTATGAAATTCTTTATTGCTATAGATTTTTGTATTTTGTAATACGATCTACCTTTATGATCTTCGTCCCATCTTTTTGCCATAGCTCAGTTCCTTTTTTCTTGATTACTGCTTTCCCTTCACCTTTTCCAAGAGACAATGGTATAGTTATCTCTTTTCCAAGAGCGCTTTTTGCTAATTTGTCTGCACAGTCATTCCCTTTCAACCCTTCATGTGCAGGAACCCAACAAAACTGAACTTCTCCACCACTCCTGTGTACCCTAAATAAACTGTGATATAACTCAATCACCAAGTCTTCCCTTGTAGATTTTAGTGTCTGTATGGTTTTTAACGCTGCAAGTGAGTCCGTGCACACCACCACCTGGTCTGGTCTGACCTCCTCCACCCACTGCAAAGCAATAATTATTAGCACTATCTCTGCTGTAAACACGGATGTGTTGTTGGAGAGTCTTTTTGCGATGGTCACTTTAAACTCTGGGATGTATACTCCAGCTCCAACAGAGCCCTCTATCCTTTGAACCTTCAGTATAGAGCTGTAAGAAGTTATAGTAATTGCTCCTGAGGTAAATGCTTGTTTTAACACCAACTTCACTCATATGCCAATCCTTTTTCCTCATTAGCAGACTAGCGTCTACTTCTATTCCCGGAAACAGCCAAGGGGGAACATTACTCACTGGACTGGTGTTAGCTATATCAATAGTATGCAGCCCATACATTCTGGTCCTTCTTTCAATTGTCCACCCAAACCCGTGTCCCTGGAAATTAGAGTATTCCCAGCAGTCTTGTAGTGTTGTTTTTGAAATATTTGCTTTGTCACTTCCTTTCAGCTTGACCAAGTATGATAATGCGAGTTTATCTCTTCTCAAATCCATTGGCATTTCTCCTGCTTCTTTTAAAACTGCATTGTTTGGTGTTGTTTTGATGGCTCCAATGCACAGGCCAAGTGCTCTATGCTGCATTCTGTTTTTTCCAGAGTCGTCTTTGCCGCTGCTCCATAAATCATGCATCCGTAGGCTATTGTCGATCACATTAGTGCTCTGGAAATGTCAATTAATGCCTGTTTATCTGCACCCCATTTGTGTCTAGCTACCGTTTTTATGAGATTAATGACTTTTTTGCACTTTGTCTCCAGATTTTCAACATGAACTCTCCATATGTATGCACTATCAAACCACAATCCTAGATATTGGAACTCACTGACTTTCTCTACTGGTTGATTATATAATGTTAATGGTTCTGTACCAGTTCTGCCTTTTTTTTGTGAAAGTCATATAGCAGGTTTTATTGTTTGAAAATTTAAATCCCCAGTCATATGACCACTTTTCCACTTTCTCCATTGCTTTCCTGATATTTTTGAACACAAATTTCTCATTTCATCCCCTTGTCCATATGGCTCCATATCCTGTGCTTGCATGGGACCCGTTGATTGCTGGGCCTCAGTTTGAACTGAACTTCTTTGAGGAAGGCCTGCTGTATTTCTGACTATTCCTACCTCTCTAATTGTCTTTAGAGCTTCCACATACAAGATTTTCTTATTTATTCTGATTTCCTGGGTTTGTCTAGCTTCCCTCTGCACAACACATCCTCCATATGCAGCACTGTGCTCACCCCCACAGTTGCAACACTTTACTGTGGCGTCCTTGTCACATTTACCATATTCGTGCTCCCCTCCACATCTAGTACATCTGAGCTTTCCCTTACATTGCTCAGCAGTGTGACCCATACTTTGACATTTGTAGCACCTGAGTGGCTTTGGGACATATTCTCTGACACTGAAATACATGCATCCTATTAGGACTGATTTATGGAGTGTTTCCTCAAACTGAATCATGACAGACAGTGTGTCCTTCAGTGAACCTTGTTTTTTACTCTTTAGCCTTTTCACATCTTTCACCTTTCCTCCTTGGATCTTGTTTTTCACTTCTTCCATAGACATGCACAAAGGGACACCTGATATACAGTAACTCCCCTCAAGTTAGCTGTCGCGCCAGGAACATATGCCTTCATTTGTTCTCTGTTTAGACATGTCATTGCCAGTATATTCTCTTGCTGTTGTTTACTAGTGGCATGAATTAACAGCCGGTTATTATTCAAGAACTTTGCAAAGTTAACGCTTCCAATTTCTGTCTCAATTGCTTTTGTTAGCTTAACCGGGTGATAGTGCCCCCCACCCTGATTGAACTCAATGAAAACCTTCCAGTCATTCCCTACATCCTCAAATTGCCATCCATTTTGGCCAGTTTGTGTTTTCTTCACATTGTTACTTCTTCCCGCATCACTCTCATCTGACCTGCTTCTAGGTCTTGTTGCCCCCTAGTTGCTCTTTTCTGGCCCCCAGGCCTTGACAGTGTCCAGCCCACCTCATCTTTTATCATACCGGTCAGAGCTAGATGCCATAATGTTACAGACAGTGTACAGTTTTTGCTATCCGCCACAAACAAATCAATCCTACTGCCAGCCGAACACAGACGTAAATGTGGTCCTAACCTTCTTCTTCTTCTTCTTCTTTTTCTTCAAACAGTCCAATTCTACTCCCAGGTGCATTCAAGTCATTGATCTGCCACGTGTCCTCGGTGAATAGTCCCTCTAAATATCCAGCAGTTCCCAAAGCCATGAATAAAGACATCAAGGCAGGCATCATAGGCCATCATGCCGACATCATAGGTAGCCAGTCCTATTGTCTATATGACAGCCTTCATAGGACATCATGCAGACATCATAGGTCGTCCTATGATGTGCTATGATAGACTTAATTTATAGAGTGATAGAGTGATGATAGAGTGACCTATTTTGTGGTCTGTTTTGTTTATTTTCTAGTTTTGTGACAGAGTCTTTCCCCTTTTTCTCCAGACACTCCCCACCAGCTGCCCTCTGTCTTCTGCCACCTCAGCTGAGGGCAGTTGGTTTGATTAGGTTGCCGACTCACTCTGCTTGCCCGCACCTGCGCCTCATTAAATTGTATTATATTTAAGCACTGTTTATTCTCTGTTTGAGCGAGGCTAAATTATATTGTCTACAGTTGTATCCTCTCTACATGTTGGCAGCCTCTGAAGCCTTCCCTTCTCCAGAGCGCATTTTTGCTCTGAGGCACCGGTGTAAGTGATTCCTGTTTGCATTTAGTTTTGTGGGCACCTTTTGACATTTATGTTGCCTTTTGTTAATAAATGTCTTCAGCACAACCTGTGTGTGGATCTGTCCTCTCTGCGCCTCTTAGAGGCGCACATGACAGAATTTAGCCGCCAGGTAAAAAGATCCAGCGGTTGTGTTGTGCCCTTTTTTCCTCTTTTTGTGCCTTTTATGTCATGGCTGCCAATCATGGCACCTGTGTGTGCACCTGCCTGTTATCTCCTGCGGCCCTATTTATTCCCATCAGGACCAGTGCTGGGCACGGAGTCGTCTGATTCCTTCTGTGAATCACGCCACAACCTGCCTCTGTGCTTCCCTGCACTGAATTCTCCTGCCTTTGGCTTCCAAGCCCAGCAGAACGACGTCCGGGTCAGTTTCGCCAGAACCAACCACCAAGTAAGCATCATCGCTTCCAACCTGTCCTTTCCCCTGTGCACAGGCGGAGCCCACAACGGCGGACCTCTTTCTCCCTCCAGGCGGCGGACTTTTATTCCACCTCCAGCTAATCTGCCCGCAGACACTGTCTCCCTGGCTGCAGCTTCAGCGCTACCTGAAGACACTTCAACATCTGTTGACAGTAAGCACTTTAACATCTGATGTGCTGCATAGGTGTACTGTAAGCTAACGGCCCTTGTCTCTTTACAGGGTTGCCAGTCTGTACGGTGCTCTGCCGGCCTAGCTGGAATACATGGATTGCACTACACAACATTACACCATATACCGCACTCACACATCCATTCACTCACGTTAACAAAACAAAGTATGTTAATTTTGTTAATCCTGAGTCGTGTCTGTTCTGTGGGTCACCTGAACCATGTCAGTACGACTCCGCCAAAGTGACCCGGCAGACAGCGCACTTGTGCGCCGTATTAACCATCTCGAGGCTCGGGTAGACCAATTAGTGTACAAACAACAGATGGTGCTAACTCAGCTAACTCGCATCACCGATAGGTTAGATCGCTTAGTTAGCCCACAGGGGTTCCCCACAGCACCAGCTAGCTCCTCAGCTCCCGCTAGTTCTACCGCTAGTTCCACCACTAGCTCTTCGCCTAGCCCTCACTCTACAGGTTCCGCTAGTCGGCTCACTCCCGTCTCTACTCCCACCTGTTTTAAAGGGGTATTGGGAGAGGCCAGGGGGTTTCTCATGCAGTGCGAAATCGTGTTTCAAGGGGTTCCCAGGGATTATCCCACTGACCAGAGCCGCGTTGGCTATATGATCAATCTGTTAGAGGGGCGGGCTTTAGCATGGGCTTATGCGGTTATGGCTAGGGCTGATTATACTGCTATGACATATGTTCAATTCACTCAGGAATTCTTGGAAGTGTTTAGTCACTTGAACCGGGAAGATGCACTCACCTCTCGCCTGTTAAACCTTCGGCAGGGGTCGAGGGCAGTCGCCGATTACGCTGTTGACTTCCGGGTCATAGCTACGGAGGTCAGGTGGGAAGATGCCTCCATGAGTAGTATATTCCTGAGGAGTTTGAGCCCTAGCCTGCGGGACGAGCTGGCCCGCCTGGAGAAACCCTCCATGCTGCATGAGTGTATCTCCCTGGCCATTAGCCTTGACAACTGTCTGAGGGAACGAGCTGCGGAGCGTAAGACTTCCGGCCGCGCGGAGAATAGGCCACGTCGTGCTCTCCAGCCCCCCCTACTGGACCTCCCGTCTACTGACCTCTTTGAGGATCAGGAACCAATGATAGTGGGGGGGTCAAAACTTCCTGCAGAGGAGAGACAGCGCCGCCGTGAGTTGGGGTTGTGTGTCTATTGCGGGAGCGAGGAGCATGACCTGAATTCCTGTCCTAGGCAGCCAAAAAGGGGAAGTCCGTGCGCCAAAGTAGGGGGCCTCATGGACGTAAAAGATAACAATCCCCTTACCTGTTTTCTCATCCCTATTCGGTTTTGCTTTGGTCACAAAGAACACAAAACACATGCACTCATTGACTCAGGGGCCGAGCAGAGCTTCATTGTAGGAGTCTGTTAACCCGTCTGGGTCTACCTTTGCAGCCGTTAAAAGCTCCCCTGAAGATTATTGCCCTGTCAAAGGCGGCGCTGGCTGCTGTCACTCATCGGGTCGCCTCGGTGCCAGTCATCATTTCGGGCAACCATTGGGAGGAGCTAAACTTATTTGTCCTACCGGTATTATCATCCCCGGTCATTCTGGGCTACCCTTGGCTGCATCTACACAACCCTACCATTGACTGGCGTTCGGGAAGTATTGTGTATTGGAGTCCTTTCTGCCTAAGTGCCTGCCTGCAGTCTGCTGCATGCTCGCCTGCCACGCCTTTGGAGGTCCCTGCCTGTCCTCCCCCAGATCTGTCAAAAGTGCCTCTGGAGTACCATGACCTTGGGGCCGTCTTTAGTAAATCCCAAGCCCTTTCCCTCCCCCCTCACTGACCATATGATTGCACTATTAATCTGCGGGCCAGCGCTCCTCTGTCATCTAGCAGACTTTACAACCTGTCTGCTCCGGAGCGCGTGGCCATGGACTCATATATTAAGGAGTCCCTCAGTTCAGGTATCATTAGACCTTCATCTTCGGTGGTGGGGGCGGGGTTTTTCTTCGTGGGGAAGAAGGACAGCTCCCTCAGGTCCTGCATCGACTTCAGAGAACTTAACAACATCACTATCAAAGATAAGTATACTCTCCCCCTCCTTAACTCTGCATTTGATTCCCTCCGGGGGGCTTGCTGCTTCACTAAATTAGACCTGCGCAATGCCTATCACCTGGTGCGGATACGCGAGGGGGATGAGTGGAAGACGGTCTTTAGGACCCCTAGCGGGCATTTTGAATATCTAGTCATGCCGTTCGGGCTGACCAATGCTCCGGCCGTCTTCCAACGTCTTATTAATGATGTTTTGAGAGATTTTCTGGGCACCTCTGTGTTTGTCTACCTTGACGACATTTTAATCTTTTCCCAGTCCATGGAGGAGCATCGCGTACATGTCAGGCAAGTCTTGCAGCGGCTGTTAGAGAATAAGCTCTTCGTTAAGGCAGAAAAATGTGAGTTCCACTTCTCCAGGACCTCTTTCCTCGGCTTCACTATTGCCCCGAAGGAGATCATCCCGGACCCAGTGAAGGTGAAGGCGGTGGTGGACTGGCCCACCCCCGCATCAAGGAAACAGTTGCTGCAGTTCTCAGGCTTCGCAAACTTCTATTGCCGGTTTATTAAGGACTACAGCCGCATCGCCCTCCCCTTCACCAACTTGACCTCCACAAAGATTCCCTTTCTCTGGACGGAAGAGGCAGACGCTGCGTTCTCGGAGTTGAAGGTCAGATTTTCATCTTCGCCTATTCTGACGCAGGTGGATCCCACCCTTCAGTGCTTGGTGGAGGTGGACGCCTCTGATTCCGGGGTGGGGGCTGTGCTGTCCCAGCGTTCTCCAGCAGACTGTAAAATCCGCCCCTGCGCCTACTTCTCTCGTCCTGAATGCTGAGTCATGTCTGTTCTGTGGGTCACCTGAACCATGTCATTTTACTCACCTGGTTGTTGGAGAACCCCCGGCTCGTCGGCCTCACCCAAAGAAAGGAGGATCGGCAGCAGGGTCTCCCAGCCTGGAGGAGGAGTGGGCGGCAGAGTTTATCCAGGATTTTGTGGAGGAGGCTCTCGACACCCGTGGACCCAAGAAGAAATGGGACTGTTTAAAGGGAGCTGCGAGGATTCTGGAGGCGCACCCTTGCCTGTGGAATCATCCGCAATATGCCAAGCTGTTGTCCACGATGGCTGTGCTCCTACAACAGTTTCCAGATCTGAGGGTAGGAACATTCTTGGCAGAGCTACTGTGGAAATGCTTTCCGCAACAAACGCTCAACTCCTCTCCCGGATTGTGAGCTTCTCCACCAGCTCCAGTGTGTGTGTTGCCAAATCCATGGTGGCGCCGCCGTCCCGGTCTGGTCCACCGGAGAAACACCTCCCCCTCTCAGCCAGCTGAACTTTCCACATCAAGCAAGACTAATTCCGCAGCAGCCTCGTCTTCTTGCTCTTTTCCACTGGCCGTTCCACCAGCCTCCTCCTCCTCTGCTGCGGTAATCTCCATCTCGCTGACGTATCCTCCTGTGGACGAGAGGTCCTCCAGGCTCTCCATGGCAATGCCCACCTTCGTGCCTGCAAGAGTGGCTCCTCAACTGACCTCAGAGGGGCCCACATTCACCTTAGCCACGGAGAGGGACGACACTCCACCCGCTGCAGCAGACAACATCCAAGACCAGGAAAACAGGCAAGTGTCATATTTCCCTTCTTCTATATATGATGACATGTCTTACCTGATTCCCAGTAGGGAGGCTCAGGATATGAAGTCCCCTGAGCTCTCCCCTGTTGCAATTAACCACTCATCTGTCCTCTCTGTGTCTCCTCCAACCTATCCCTGAGGGTCCACTGGCCCCAGAGCTGAACCGCTGGATGATGGAGGAGCCCGAGGTCCTGGAGGATCCAGTTCCAGGGCCAGCGGTGAGTCAGCCTCCAGCCGCCACACCAGATGACCCACCAGCGTGGGGTGCATCGCCTGGGGGCCTTGGGACTGCAACCATCATCATGCCCACTGAGGGAGCTGCCGCAGCAGAGTTAACATCAGATCTGGACCTCCAGAGGACCGAGCCCGAGTCACCATCATTGCCTGGATCGTCAGAGTCCTGGACGGTGTGGAACTCGAGCTCAGGCAAGTGCTGTCTTTTGTCTTCCTCCTTTCATTGTTAGAGCAATTTTACCTGGCTTTTGGTGAGGAGAGCCGGGTGCAGCCGCCCGCTGCACCTGAGCTCGTCTCGCCGGGCTTCGCCACTGCCGGTGACCCTGACCCCCTGTTCTATGTGTGATTGAGTCTTCTCCCAGAGTCACCGGAAATGATCCAGCACAACCAGAAGTCTCCGTGGGTCCAGGTTTGCTGCCCAAGGTCGCTGAGGGTCCAGCTTCCCCTGCTGTGGAGGTCGCCGTGGGTGCCGCTTCAGCCCAGGCTGGGTTCTCCGTGGGTGCAGCCTCTCCTCTGCCCAAGGCTGTCATTTGGGTCCCGCCTCCTCTATCGGGGTCCTCGTGGGTGCTGTTCCCCAGCCTGAGACCGATGTAGGTGCTGCACTCCAGTTTGGGTCTGCCATGGGCGTTGCGCCCCAGCCTGGGGCACACTGTGGGTGCAGCATTGGTCCAGTCGGGGTCCACCGAGAGTGCAGCTCTGCTCCTGCCTGGAGCCACTGAGGGTGCAGCTCCACTCCTGCCTGGAGCCATCGCTGGTGCTCCTGCCCTAGACCACCGAGGGCATTGTCATCTCTCCTCCTCCTTAGCTAGACGCCATCGGGGTCTTCGATCTTCCTCTGCCCAACATCACCGTGGGTCTTCCTATGGTAGGGCGGCCACCTGGATCCTGTGGTCCAGGTGGCTGAAGAACTCAGGCTGGCCGCTGGATAGACTGAGCCGCTGGGTTGGGTGGCCAATATTCTCAGGCAGACCCCCCGACTCCTTCCACCTGGCCGTCTGACTGGCCTGGGACTTCGGCCGGCCGCCCAAACTGTTTGGGGCCCAAGACTTTGATGTAGCATGCCCGCGGGTCTGGAGCAGGCCCTATGTTTTCATTTTCTCCTGCCAGTTCTCCCCACCTCCCACCCTGACTGGTGTAAAGTTTCTTTTTTTTTAGGGGGGGTGTTCTTTGGTGTTGCCTGGGGTTGTCTGGAATCCACCTCTTGGGGGCGGGGGCTCTGTCATGTGTCTTTTTTTTTTTTTTTTTTTTTTTTTTGTTACTTATTTGTACCCGTAGGTAGATTTGGTTTGCAGTCTGGTGACAAGCCACCGGCTGCTGGTTGCTGCGTGCGCGAGCGCCCTAAACCTACATGTTTTTGGTATGCGGGAGGAAACCGGAGAAATCCCGGAGTAAACCCATGCAACACGGGGAGAACATGCAAACTCCACACAGCTCACTGTTGGTCGGGGGCTGGGATCGAACCCACGATCTCATGATCCCCGCGATCCCCCGGCCGAGGGTAAAACTGTGCTGCCACAGTGCTAAACCACTGCGCCACCGTGCAGCCCCCGTGCAGTGTCTGAGCGAGTTACTGAGCGCAGACACTCACGTTTATTCTAAGTTCTGGTTGTTTGTCATCAGTATTCTTATGCGGTCTGTTTTGCTTATTTTTGTGACAGTCTTTCCCCTTTTCCTCCAGACACTCCCTGCCAGCTGCCCTCTGTCTTCTGCCACCTCAGCTGAGGGCAGTTGGTTTGATTAGGTTGCCGGCTCACTCTGCCTGCCCGCACCAGCGCCTCATTAAACTGTATTATATTTAAGCACTGCTTATTCTCTGTTTGAGTGCAGCTAAATTATATTGTCTACATTTGTCTACAATTGTCTCCTCACTACACGTTGGCAGCCTCTGAAGTCTTCCCTTCTCCAGAGCGTGTTTTTGCTCTGAGGCACCGGTGTAAGTGATTCCTGTTTGCATTTAGTTTTGTGGGCACCTTTTGACATTTGTGTTGCCTTTTGTTAATAAATGTCTTTAACACAACTTGCATGTGCATCTGTCCTCTCTGCGCCTCGCAGAGGCGCACATGACAGAATGACCCATTTGGCTGCTACTGTTACATCAGTGTTGCCTTTTGTCTGTAAATATTTAAATAAAAATGATGTATTTCGTTATTTGGGCATTTTTGTGTCTTGTTTGGTCAAAGTCATCTTTTAGTCAAAGCGTGCATATGTGTCCGCATATGATACACATTGATCTGGCCATTCTTTTCATGTTTAGATACTCGTGCGGGAGGGGGGACTCGTGGTCCTGCAAAGGACAGTGGTATCTCACCGGTGAAGCAGCAGTCGGGACTCCCATCTACCACTGACCGGGCAGGCTGGGTATGCCTCCCCACGAAGGATTGTGGTCCGCCCGGTTGGATACCAGTGTTGGAAAAGCAGTAGCTGAACCG
Organism: Pholidichthys leucotaenia; assembly: GCA_020510985.1. Classification (NCBI taxonomy): domain Eukaryota; kingdom Metazoa; phylum Chordata; class Actinopteri; order Cichliformes; family Pholidichthyidae; genus Pholidichthys; species Pholidichthys leucotaenia. Next base: position 98,848,273 of record CM035847.1, read on the forward strand.
ACGGATCACAGTCCTTCTCAGGGAGCCAACCCCAGCCTGCCCGGTTAACGGGAGTCTTGACTGCTGCTTCATCCAAGTGCCACAGCTGTCCTTTGTGGCAACACAGTCCCCGCCAGCGCCCTCTCCCCCCAAGAGCACCCGCGCACCTGGTGTTCTCCACATACAGTATGCTGAATTATCCTTTAGACCTACATAATCACGGCAACTGTATGGTGTAATTTTTTAAGCATTAAATCTTCAGTATTATCTTTTTCTAGTCAAATTTGTCACTTTTCTTGTCCTTGTTTTGCTCACGGAGCGCCGTGGTTACTGATGCCATGATGTTGCATATTATTCAATCAGTACAGAGTCAATCTGAAACCCCGCCCAAACTTTTAGAAGCTAGAGCATGCGGAGAGAGCGATGACTAAGCTTTTATTGATAAGAATTACATATTTTGACTGAACAACTCCATACTCTGGGATGCGCACCCTCATAACCTCAGCAAAGCACTTATAAAATCTAAGGTCAGTCTGATGAACGCTTTGACAGTTACAGTATGTGAGGAACAGACACACAGAGAGGCACACACACAGACAGACACAGACAGACGTCAGTGGCGGTAATGCACTTGTGGGCTGGTTGCCAACCGCCAATCAAATCTAAAAGAAGAAGAAGAAGAGATTCCTTGCATTTATAGATAGAATACTGTTGAGCCCCTGAAATGAGGAATTTTTTTAAATGGTTGTAATTCCTAAACCGTAACTCCCAATTTGGTTGTGAATACCCTCAAATTAAAGCTGTGATTCTGCACTAAAAGCTAATATTGATTATATAATGGTATCTTGAATATGTTTTGGCATATAGCTAAAATAATAAAACATGTGTTAGTGTCCAAATACTTATAAACCTATTAGCCATATACAGCTCTAGAAAAAGAGAACACTGCAAAATCTTTCCAAAATTAGCATCTCTACATGTATGGCAGCAATTCAGGTTACATATCTGTTGAATTCCAACTCAAGAACACATCAGTCTACTTCAGGAGGTATTGATCAGTTGAACGTCTAAGCATGGTAAGACGCATGAAAGCTGTGAATAATAAAAATTGGAATTATGACACAAATAAAGATTTCTGAGTTCTTTCTAAGGTGAAACTTACGTATAGTGTTTAAGAATGATCGTGAACTTGTTTTCTTTGCATTATTTGATTTAAAAGCACATAAAAAAAAGTCTACAAGCAATATCTTTTTTGTGTTTTGGCCAGTTGTCATTAACTGTAAATGAATGTTCTAAATGATATTTTGACTTGGAATTTGGTGCTTTTGGACATTTTCTTTGAATGGTGGTTAATCAAACAATCACTGGTAATTGTCACTTTTCTTACTGTTCGCACAAGTTTTCCTAGGCCTTCTAGGGGTCCACGTGGTTATTGGTTAGTGTGCTGCATGCAGCAGAGCGGCAGTCAGCGTGTGACTGTTCATCACGGCAGGTCTGACAGTAATGCTGCTGCTGGCTTCATGAACCTTTCCTGTCAACACGCCATTAAAATACCAGTCGGTGCAGAGTTCCCATGGAGGACTGTAGTTTGGTAGTGGGAGAGATTGTAGGCTTTGAAAGTCTTGAGGCGGCTTCAAGGATAAACAGTGCTGCTGTCATTTTTCTGGACTCTATTGTTAAACACCATTGTTGAGCAAGGAATTTTGCTAAAAATTGTGTTAAAAAACATGGCAGTTTTCTCCCTTGCCAGTCCTGCAAAAAGAATAATACTGTCTAGTCCCACCTTTTATGAATGATGAGTGCTGGAAAGAGAACTTTTATACTATGGGAAGATTGTCTCAGTGATGAAAATAAATCTGTCAGGATGTAAATCAGATAACCTGAAAGATGTCTTTTAGAAGCAAACGTTTATGATTTTGAATAATGACAGTGATGATCTAAACCTAGTATTGAAATTTAAATTTAACTGTTTTGACTGCATTATTTTTGCAACCTCAAAATGTTCTGGCTGCAGAGAGGAGGGGCACTTAGTGTGCAGTGACCCAGAAAAAGCAGAATTGGGAGCCAGACATGGAACCTGCTCTGAGTGCTCAGGGTGCAGGGGAAGCTGGGTCATGTTCAGTGTATGTTCCATTTAAGTTTTTCTTTAAACTTGAGAAGAAAAATGGTCAAAATCAGCTGATGTGCTGCATTAGATCAGCTGATGGACGTGATCTCACAGACACAGTTGAGATAAGGAAGAGAGCTCTGAACAAGCGCCACAGTAAGTACAAAGAAAATGTTTCTGACTGGTTTGCCACAAATGTCGGGAGACTTGACACGCCCACTCACAATACAAAAGCTTGAGGTGGCACTGGGGAGCATGGAAAATGGAAAAGCTCCAGGAAGAGATGGCCTTTCCACTCAGTTTTATAAATCCTTTTGGTCCACTGTGGGAAAAGACTTGGAGGCTCTTACTGACAGCTTGTCAATAGAAAGACTACCTTTCAGCCGTCAGAGAGCAGTCCTTACTCTTCTGCCTAAAAAGGGAGAACTGTGTGGGATAAAGAACTGGAGACCAGTGAGCCTGCTGTATGTTAGCTATAAAAAATCTTCTCAAAAGTGTTGGCCAGTAGACTGAGAAAAGTGGTTGAGAATGTCATACACATCGATCAATCATATTGTATCTCTGGCAGATCAATTAGGGACACATCTCCAATTAGAGATTATTTGGAAGTCCCCGGTCCATTGGGTTTGAAGTTTGGGTTGATTTCCCTTGACCAGGAGAAAATTTTGGATCAAGTGAAGCACCAATACTTGTGGAACATTTTGCAGGCCTTTGGTTTCTCCTCCATCTTCTTTGCCTTGGTCGGGACTGTATTGTGACACTGAATGTTCTTTCTTCTTGGTGTAGATTTGTGAATGAAGATATAGGATTGCGTTTGTCCATGTTGTTAATGTCCATTGCAGGCTCACATGTGGCTGGTGAGTCCTATTCAAGACAAGCAGATCCAGGAACAGTGGGTGCATGGAAAGGTTTGATCTAGATTTGTTGGAATTTTATCCTTTCCATCTTTTTGTTGGAAGGTTTGCTCCCTGGGTTATCTCAAACTCACCACCTCTCCCTATCAACAGGTGGTTAATTTAGTTTATTGGTTTATTTGTCAGGGGCCATGTACAGAAAAACATTAAACACAGGGTAAAGATGCTCTGTACCAGATTATAGCATTCTCACTAATTTCCATTTGTAGTCCCTGTGGCAGGCAGGAAGATATTAAAAGAAAAACAGCACATATAGAAAGCAATTTAGGTTGGGTTTCAGAAACTGTTGACCCTGAAACAAGCAGGGAGTAAGTTTTAAAGGCAAAAAGATAAGAGAGACGGCACACATAAAAAACTGTCACAAACCTTCCTGTACGCTTTTCCAACGCACACAGCGAGGGGTGAAATAATGAGGATTTACGGTGCAGGTGAACGCCACACACATTTATTTATACCACACGCAGACAAACAGTTACAGATATAGTTTCCTCAGAAGCTAACAGAGCTCTACTGGACGCTCAACAGTCTACAGGGGAGAGACACCGGGGAAAAACACACACAGTAATTACTCACTGAGCTGGAGCAGTCCAGTAGTCCAGTAGTCCAATTAAGCCCCAAGGGAAACCATCCTTGACTTCACTAGGTGACTTCACTAGGCGACAGGTGATCAAATGAAGCACAATGACCCAGCAATGCATGACTGGAAGCAGGCTCCTTATGAACATGCATTGCTGGATCCACAAATTGGGTACACCTAGGCGAGGAACTGGGAGATGGCATACAGGAGTGGGAACAGCTGGCAGTAATAAAGAGGGGGGCGTGGTCCGACCGGCAGATAGCTAGACAGTGCTCACTCCAGCGTGAGCCCAAGAGGCTGCCTCACCGCTGCCGGCCAGACAGCAGTGGCTATGGGTACGGCAGAGTACACAGGAATACATATAAACATAAATACAACGTGGCACGTACCCACAGAGATGCCAGGACCGATCCAGGGGAAACCAAGCCGGCTTGGTTCCTGACAGAGCCCCCCCCCCTCCCAAGGGGTGGAACTCCAGACACCAAAAGAAACATCCCCCCCCCCAACAGGAACAAACAACCCAAACCCGGGTGGGAGGTAGGGGGAACAGGAAAGGTGGGAACACCACACCCCGACCAGGGACCACAGTTGACCCCCTAAAGTCCCAAGACATGGAGGCTCGGGAGGCCGCCCAGAGTCCCAGGACCAGCAGACAGTTCGGCAAACCCAGTCTGGTGGCCTGCCGGAAAACGCGGGCCATCTGGCCCATAGACTCAGTCTCTCAGGTGGCCAGTGTTGTTAATCCACCAGGGCCGACGGGATGAGGCAGGAGGCAGCCTGCCTACCGGGAAGCTAGCTGGTGGGTGACCGGACCGAAGGGAGGGAACCCCGATGGTGTAGGACCAGGAGGAGAAGGGGACCATGGCGTCCTTATGGTGATCCGCAGCGCCCTCGGGGATCCCAGCTTGGGACCCAGCTGCACCCGTGGTGGACACCAACTGGGCCACCTCCGCTGCACCCATGATGGCCCCCGACCGGGCCAGCTCCGCTGCACCCACAATGGACCCCGACCGGGCCGACTCCGCTGCACCCACGATGGACTCCAGCGGCAGCCTTGCTGCACCCGCGGTGACCTCCGGCTGAGGCTCTGCGGCACCCACAGTGACTTCTGGCTGTGGCTCTGCAGCACCCACGGTGGCCTCCGGCTGAGGCTCTGCAGCACCCGCGGTGGGCCCCAATTGGGCCAGTGCTACACCCACGATGGTCCCGGTCTGGGACATGGCTGCACCCAAGATGGGCTCCGGTTGGAGCACCGTTGCACCAGCGGTGACCCGCATCGGGGGCCTCATTGCTCCACGTGCTCCCAACGTCACCTGGCACTACATCCCAATCCTCGGTGGCTTCCAGCGACGTCAGCTGCTCTCCGGCGACCCTGACAGGGGGCTCCAATCCCGGAGGGAGAGAAAAAGAGACCAGGTCAGGGTCGCTGGCAGTGGAAGAGCCTGGTGAGGCAGCCCTGAGGGCTAATACGAGCTGCCCTGGGCCCTCCTTGCCATGAGTCAGGCAGTGTGACATTGACATCTGAGGTATTGACATAATGGAGCACACTTGCCTGAATTCGGGCTCCACCGCCATCCAGGACTCCGGTGATTTGGGGTGCATAGCCTCAGTCGTTGCGCCCGGTGCTGTGCCCCTGTCAACCTCCTCAGGGACCACTGGACCTGCGTCATCGTGGGCTGGAACGTCCCGGGCCTCCGGTCCCTCTCCCCTTGAGCGACCTGGATCTGGTGCCGGCGAGCTCGTGGGGGTACACAGAAGGGGTTGGGTGAGGTTAGGTATGGGCGCACCACATGCCGCTGGGGCGGAGCACTCAGAAGGTTGCTCACCCCGATTCTCCTCGCCAGGAGGCAGGCAGACTTGTTCATCAAGCATAATAGTTAAATGAGAAGTAACTTGCCTGTCCTCCTGACATGAGACGTCCTCAACGGCCTAAGAGATGTCTCCCCCCTCCGAGCGTTCCTTCTCGTCCAGCGCCGGCAAGACCAGAGGCCTCCTCTGGCGGGGGTTCCTCCTCTTCTTCCTCCTGGATGGCTCAGGAACCAAGTAGTCCGGGACATGAAGCGCTGTGCTGGACAGCTCTGTCTCCTCTGGGGGGGGGGGGGGGGGGGGTTGGGAGCAGAGTGGTTGCGAGGAGTTCGAGCGCTGGGAGACCCTCGTCCGACCTCTCCTTGACCTGGCAGTTGAGCGCAGCGAGCAGGTTTGACCATTCCTTGTCCATTGGCAGATCAGGAGATGGAACCTTCATAGCCGAGAAGGGGCGTCCTCGGGCCTCCCTCTCACGACGCTCCTCCTCGACCCGGCAATTGAGCATGATAAGCAGGTTCGACCACTCCTCATCCATCGGCAAGCCCGTGGGTTGAGCAGGCGCGGGGGGTGGAGCCCTCACAGCCAGGGAAGCGCGTCCTTCGGCCTCCCTCTCGTGGTGCTCCTCCTCGACCTGGCGATTGAGTGCGGTGAGCAGGGTTGACCACTCTTCGTCCGTCGGCAAGCCCAGTCTTTCCTCCTCCATCATGACATCCAAGGATTGGGCGGGCGCCAGACCAGGAGAGGATGCAGACAACTCCAACGGTGTGGTTGCAGGAGGGCGCCTCCGTGCGGGCCCCTTGGCAGACCTCACGACCGCTGCAACATCCTCTACAGCAGGCGAGATGGCCCAAGAGTCCTAATCTCCCCCTGCCGTGGCTCCAAATCTGGAAGTCCTTCGGCGTGGCTGCAGGGGGACCTCTCCATGCTGGCTCCGGGAAGGACTCCTCCGAAGCCCCTGGCTCCTCCAGCATCTGATGGCCCTGACTTTGGACCTACAGGTCCTCAGGGAGAATGGGAGGAGACATGGAGAGGGGGAAGAATGAATTAATATATGCAGCTGGAGGAGAGGACCCAGTGGACTGCTTAAACCGGGCCACTCCCTCAGGAGATAGGCAAGATTCAATATTAGTGAATGGTTTTGAATGAGAAAATACTTGCCTGTCATCCCAGTCGATGATATCCACAGCTGCAGGTAGTAGACACTCATCCCTCCCCATGCCAGCGATGATGTTGACCCCTCCGCAGACTATTGGAGGAACCTTGCATGGCAGCGACCACTCTGATTCTAAATGTGATTAACATTGTAGATAGGAGAAAAGAAATTCCGTTCTACTGCACATGACTGGCTGTATGGACTAATGACAATAGAGTTGGCTTCTTCTTAAAAAAGATCCTCAGACACATTCTTAAACAGCGTTTTTGGATAATGTTTAGTTTTGAGAAGAGTTGTGGCAGAATTGTAATTTCTACATCCACTCAGTATGCTGACATCTGTGTAAGGGAACAGAAATAAAATCTTGTTGCGGCTGAAGTGTGAGGCGTTGAATAGGTTTACAAACCTAGATAGTGATAAATGGTGGTTATGTTGTTTGCAGATATGTCTTGGAAGTGAGATAAGGGACCAACTGCTGACATTTAGTCATAAAATGGGGCTAAGAACCAAAGGCTGTGTCAGGAGTTGTGGGGGAGGGGGGTATCAGTGCTGCTGTTAAAGCCACGTCACCCTTTAACCCTTTGGTTTCCATCACAGCATCAGCTTTGTTTGAATTGTCCTCAGAAGGGAACATGTAAATCGACAGAGGTGTGAAGTTTGCACCAGTTGTTCCCACTGATGTCATGGGGGGGTGATCTGTTGGGTGTCATAGGGTGTCATGTGTTTACTCCTCCTGGGTTAACTGGACTATTTCTGCTGCTGTGGATCACCTATTCCTCTTCTTCTTCTCCTTTTCCCTGCTGATTAGTGCAGATCTGCAGGATTTAACACCACCGAACACCACCGTTTAGTTCCTCCTCTCGGCTGTCATTTAAAAAAATGGCCAACACATGCCAATTTATCACATCCTTTTTCATGTAAATTAGAAGCATTCTTTTGTAAATGTGAGGATTTTTCTCATAAATTTGCAGGATTTTCCTGCAGAATTACAGCAATTTTACTCAGAAATGTGCAGCTTCTTACTTGAAAATTTGCAGCTTTTTATTATTCATAATTTTGCAGCTTTTTCCTCATGAATTTAGAACTTTTCTTACTCTTGAATTTGCAGTTTCAAAAAAAAAAGCTTAAATTTGCTGCATTTTACTCAAATCTTATATTTGCAGCATTTTAGGTTGTAAACAGTTGGAAATTTACATCTTTTTTTGTCTTTTTGTTAAAGTTGCAGTTTCTCACCCATAAAATTCCACTTTTTTTGGTCAGAAATTGGCAGCTTTTAACTGAGACTTACATTCCCCCCCACCTTTTTTTTTTTTGGTCATGTCAGGCATTGGCTTGCTTGCTACCGGATAACCATGAAAACTGGTACTACCTGTCTTATGGGTCGGGCCGTCGGCGACTCAGCCAGCATCCCCGCCCTTCCGAGGGTGTGGAGGGTGAAACAGGGCATCCTGGCAGAGCTAAAAACAATATCTGCCACAGGTCTGTGGTGGACCACTCCCAGTTACACGGGGTGAGACTGGACATCCTGGCAGATAAACACATCTGTCACAAGGTCTGTGGTGGACTGTGCCAGTTGGTGCATCGTGACATGCACTACACAAAGAGCAGAGATAAACAATCCTATCATCTGGTCAGTCACTTCAACAGATACTGGAGTCAGTTTGTCTTGGTTTGTCCTTGCCACTGCTAATACTTTTTTCTGCCAACAATGTGCTGCTAGTCCAGCAAAAGCTAGCAGTACTCAAATACTTTGCAATCAGTTTCATGAAATGGTCAATCAGAAAGCAACTCATACCGGCTCAGACATCGCCCGGGCTTACAAGGTCCGCGCTGATCTGTTCACACTCCGACAGGCAGCGAAAAGTAAGCTAGGAGTAGGAAGACAAAAGAAGAGGAAAACAGCAGCCTTGTGTGTAGCAGAATGGAATGTATGCACTCTGGACAGAACAACATCACAGCGCCCAAAAAGACAGACCACGCTTGTGGCCCTGGAAATGAACAGGTACAATGTAGACATAGCTGCACTTAGTGAAACAAGATTGCCTGGATATGACAGCTTGGAAGACCATGGGTACATCTTCTTTTGGAGTGGGAAATCAACTCAAGAAAGGAGAGAAGAAGGAGTGGGCTTTGCAGTTAGAAAGGAGATAGCAGCAATGTTCAATGAGGAACTGGTGCCAATCAATGACAGGATTATGGCTATGAGACTCCCACTACAGCGGAAGATGTATACCACACTCAGCAGTGTATATGCCCCAATAATGATCAACACAGAGGAGGTGAAGGAAGAGTTCTACAGTGATTTACATGAGACTATCAGGCATGTACCAACTGATGACAGGCTGATACTCATTGGAGATTTTAATGCCAGAGTTGGTTTGGACACCAAGAAATGGAAAGGAGTGCTAGGCAGTCATGGAGTAGGCAAGTGCAATGCTAATGGAGAACTTCTGCTTGCACTATGTTCAGAGTACAACCTTGTGATAACCAACACTATTTAAACACAAGGACACACACAAGAAGACATGGATGCACCCAAGATCCAAGCACTGGCACTTGTTAGACTACATCATAGTCAGGCAGAGACATGAGGGATGTATTGGACACCAGGGCAATGAGAGGCGCGGACTGTGGTACTTATCATGTTATACTGAGATCTAGATTAAGGATTTGGAGATGAAAACAGCACTGCAGGATGGGTGCGAAGCCACCACGGAAGCTAAATACAAGTACACTGAAAGGCCAAAAGAAGCAGGAAGAACTTACACAGGAAATGGATGAAAGCTTGAAAGACTGGGAGAGTAACAACTCAGAGAATGACATAGAAGAGAAATGGGCAACACTGAAGGATACGGTGTATCAGACTGCGAGTGATGTATTAGGCCACCCTGAGAGGAAACATCAAGATTGGTTTGATGAGCATGATGAACACCTGAAGAAACTACTAGAAGTGAGGAATATAGCTAGGCAGGAGAACCTACAGTGAAACACAAGGTCGAAGAAGAAGAAATACTCACAGGCTCAGAGTGAGCTACAGAAGTACACCAGAGAGATGAAGTCCAACTGATGGGATGAAAAAGCGGAGGAACTTCAAACTGCAGCAGACAGGAAGGACATGAAAACATTCTTCACAGGTTTGAGAGAAATCTACGGCCCTAAACCAAGAGGATTGATCCAACTTAAGGCTATGGATGGTGAAACAGTTTTGCAGGAGAAAGACCCTGGACAGATTTGCAGACCACTTTGACCAACTATTAAACAATCCTGGAGATCTCACTGAAGAGGCTAAAGAAGCTCTAGTGCAGCGACCAGCTGTATCAAGTTTGGATGAACCACCAAATTTTGATGAACTAATGGCAGCTATCAGGACAACACAGGGTGGTAAAGCTCCAGGAAGGGATGGAATTTCGGCAGAAGTGTGGAAATTTGGTGGTGTTCAGCTGACCAACTGCCTGCACAAGCTCATCCAAGAGATATGGGATGCCCAGAAAGTACCTCAAGACTGGAAGGATGCAAGTATTGTGCCTTTGTTCAAGAAAGCTGATAGGAAAGATTGTGGAAATTACAGAGGTATATCACTGCTAGCCACTGTTGGTAAGATTCTCTCACGTGTACTACTGAACAGACTCAATGAACACATCTCGCAGAATGTACTACTGGAAACCCAGTGCGGCTTTAGAAGTGAAAGAAGCACAATGGACATAATTTTCTGCTTGAAATAGGTTCAAGAAAAGTGTATCGAACAGAACATGCCGCTTTATGTTGTCTTCATAGACTTCAGTAAAGCCTTCGATACTGTTTGGTGACAAGGACTTTGGCAGGTACTCAAGAAATTTGGCTGTACAGAGAAATTTGTCAGCCTGATCGAGGCACTCCATACAGGTATGCAAGCAAAAGTGGCAATGAGTGGTTCAGTATCTAAAGACTTTTCAGTAAGCAACAGGGTGAAACAAGGGTGTGTGCTGGCGCCTACACTCTTCTCGTTATATCTGGCAGCCATGCTTGAGGTGACCTTCAAAGACAATTCAGAAGGAGTATACATTCAAACAAGGAAAGGTAGTAAGAGAAATGCTCTTTGCCAACAACAGTGCTCTAGTTGCACACAGTGTGGAAGATATGCAATCTTTAGTGGAGAAATTTGTAAGAGCAGCTAGCCAATTCAGCCTCAAAATCAACATCAAGAAGACAGAGTACCTTTATCAACCACCAAAGTTCCAATTATCAACATCACTACCAGAAGAGATCAGCATTGATACAGAGCCACTAGTCAAGTGCAAGACTTTCAAGTGTCTAGGGAGTACTGTTTCAGAGAATGCTAGGCTGGAGGATGAACTATCTCTTAGAATGGGAAGAGCAAGCGCTGTGTTTGGAAACTTGAGGGAGAGACTGTGGAACAATCGACATGTGTCTATCTGTGTGAAATGCAAAGAGTACAGAGCGACAATACTGGCTACTCTATTGTACGGGGCTGAAACTTGGACTGTCTACAGAGTGCAGGTAAAGAAACTCCACGCGTACATGATGAGACACCTTCGAGCCATAATGAACATCTCATGGAAAGACAAGATAACCAACATAGAAGTGTTGAAACGAGCTGGTCTACCATCAGTGGAGGACATGCTAATACAGATGAACCTGAGATGGCTCAGACATGTTAAGAGGATGGACCACCAGCGTTTCCCTCGGCAGTTACTCTACTCACAGTTATGTGAGGGCAAATGCAATCAGGGTGGATCAAGGCTCAGATTTAAAGACACTGTTAAAAGAAACTTGAAGAAGTTGGATATAGACAGGAGTTAGATAAGATAAGATAAGATAAGATAAGATAAACTTTATTGTCCCTCAAGGGGAAATTTGTCTTGGGCTTGTCACCCGTGCTGCAACCACACAATCCACACATGCACAATGGAAGTAGTACATAATAAATGAAATAAAACCCAATAAATAATACAAGTACATACATACATAAATATATAACAGCAGTCATTAAGAACAGGAGTTATAAGTGTCCCTGACCCATTTACGTATGTGTATGTCTGATGAGAGAGTGTTAATAAACTTCGTCTGCTCGTAAACCGGCCTCCTCATTTCCAACGCTCTCCACACTGGTTCCTGGACATCTAGAGTTCCTGGCAGCGGAAGGCTAAGGACAGAGCTGCGTGGAGGAATCTGATCAAACCTAAATGAAACCGTCATTGTCGTCCATGACAGACTGCTATGATGATGATGATGATGATGATAAACGGGTCACACATTAGATCATGTACAGGTGCATCTGAATAAATTAGGACATTATCGAAAAGTTGAAGAAATTGAATTTGGGGTTTTCATGAGCTATAAACCATGTCCATCAAAATTAAAAGAAGCACTTGAACTATATCACTTTGTGTAATGAGTCTATTTAATTTAATTTTTTGAACTGAATTACTGAAATAAATCAACTTTTCAATGACATTCTAATTTATTGAGATATACCTGTATTTAGAAGTTCATCTTTGTGGTTCTGCAGAGATTAAAAAAAACTGGGAGAGGGTCATGGAGAAAACACAGTGATACCTCCTACCAGATTGATGGGATGAATTTATTTACATATTTACAAGCATATTTTTGCCCTGTGTATAACTTGAATCAGGAATCAACTATGCAATGGTAGGCTCTTCCCCTTTAACCAGGAGGCCACAGGACACCTGAGACAGTACCTTCTACTGTTTGCTCCACAATCAGTTGCTTTTGTCTTCTTGTTCCAGCCCTGTGAAATGTAAGCTTTACCCCAAAGTTTATGTTTTCACATGTTTTTATGGAGGACTTTGCCACAATGTGTTTTGGTGAACATGGTTGTACAGCAACTTCTCAGCATGCATCATGCATGTAAAACTGCATTCTGCTTGTTGGGACCTTTCTGATCATATGGTAAATGGTAAATGGCATTCACTTACATAGCACTTTTTCTCATCTCTAGATGATCAAAGCACTTTACAGATCCTGCTATCCACACATTCTGTCATGTACGTGCGCCTTTACGCGGCACACGGAGGGAAAGAGATGAGCCCACGTACAAGGTGAAGTGTGTGTTTATTAAACAAGGATTCAACTGTACAGAGTGTCCAACACAAACAGTACATCTGGGGTGAAGCAGCACAGGATACACCGCTAGGCTAGGAGGAAGGAGTTCAAGTCATGCCCCAGGGTCAGACTTGACCTCTGGGGGAAGAACAACAAAACGTGAACTTGGAAGGGAAAAAGGAGACTTACTTAGTGAGTGCCGGAGCCAGGCTGTGCTCCGGGGAAACAGAACCAACGTAGTCAGAACAGGATAATGACTAACACTGTAACAAATAATGAACAAACCAACAGAGAATGACATAGAGTGGAGGCAGGTGAGTAGCTGTTGCAGGTGCGCTGATTACAAGCTGCTCACTGCAGCAGCAGGCTGAGCAGCCAGTGGGAAGTGCCTGGACAGAGAGAGGGGCAGAGACAGGCACATAGAATAAACCTAGACAAATGTGCAGGCAAAACAGGGAAACAAAATACAACAATAGCCTATGTCTGGGGTCTGGGGTAACATAAGCCCCCAGACACATGACAGAGCCCCCCCCCCCCAAAGGTGGATTCCAGACACCCCCAGGAAACACCCCCCCCCCCAAAAAAAAAAGGAGTACAGCAAAACCACCGCGGGAGGGAGGTGGGGGGAAAAACGGCCAGGAGGGAAAATTACCAGCTCAACACAAACCTGTGCCCCACCAAATCCAGGGTTAGGGCAGCCGGCCAAAGTCCCAGACCCAGCAGACGGCCCACAGACTATAGTCAGGCAGCCATCCGGAGAATACAGGCCTCCCGACCCAGAGACCTAGTCCTTCAGGTGGCCGGCCAGCGTTGTTGAGCCACCAGGACTGAAGAGGTAAACGAGGAGGTGGCTTACCCGCCGGGAGGCTTAAAGGTGGGTGGCCGGGTCCGGAGGAGAGGAACCCCCACGGCAACTGGTGTCGGAGGACAGAGAACCCCAACAGCACCCAGCAGAGGAGGAAGAGGCACCTCAAAGGCCTCTGGAAATGGAGAGAAGGCCTCGGCGTCCTCAAGCTGGCCGACTACACCCTCGGTGGTCCCGGCTTGAAACACAGCTGCAGCCACAGTGGTTCCAGTCCAGGACATGGCTGCACCCGCGGCGGTCCCCGTCCGAGATATGGCTGCACCCGTTGGGGTTCCAATCCGGGACATGGCTGCACCTGCCGTGGCTCCAGGCTGGAGCTCAGCTACACCCGTGGTGGCTCCGGGCTCAGCTGCACCTGCAGTGGACCCCGGCAGGGCCAATATAGCATCCACGGAGGACCCCGGCTGGGCCAACGCTGCATCCTCGGTGGGCCCCAGCTGGGGCAACGCTGCACCCTCGGTGGGCCCCGGGCTGAGGTACAGCACCCATGGCAGACCAAAACTGGAGCACAGCACCCATGTGGGACTGAATCTGTGGCGCGGCACCCACAATGATCCCTGGCTGGGACGCAGCACCCATGGAGACTCGGACCAAGGAGGAACCCAGACGACGGCCTCGGGCAGAGGACAAGCAGCACGTTGAACCCACGGCTATCTCCACTGCAGGGGAAGGTGGACCCACGGTGACCTCCAGCGGTGAGCCTGGATTCTCGGACACGTCCGGTGATGTAAGATTCTCTCCGGCAACTCTGAGAAAGGACTCGGACAGAGAACAGAGAAGAGGGGGGTCAGGGTTGCCGGCAGCGGTGGAGCCCGGCGAGAGAGCTCAGGTGCAGCAGGTGGCTGCACCTGGCTCTCCTCACCAAGAGCCAGGCAAGAACACTCTAATACAGAAAAGAAGAAGACAAAAGAGACCGCTTGCCTGAGCTCGAGCTCCACCGCCGTCCAGGACTCGGATGATCCGGGCGACATAGTCTTGGGCTCAGCCTCCTGGAGGTTCTGCTCAGGCGCTGATGCCACTGTGGTAGCCTCCGCAGAAGACATGATGGTGATCGCAGTCTCAAAGCCACCAGTTGATGTTCCCTACGCTGGTAACTCATCCAGTGTGGTGGCTGGGGGCTGCCTCACCGCCGACCCTGGGACTGGATTTTCTAGGGCCTCGGGCTCCTCCTCCGTCTGGCAGCTTGCTTCAGGGGCCGGCAAACTCTCAAAAATACATGGAGAGGACACGGAGAGGACTGGTGAGGGGTTAACATATGCCACTGGTGCTGAGAACGCAGGGGACTGCAGGACCTGAGTCTCATAGCCAGGGATCAGGCAAGATTGTTCATCAATAGGAATAAAGGAATGAGAAGGAACTTGCCTGTTCTCCTGGTTTTTGGTGTCTCCAGCGGCATCTGGTGCACTGACATCCCTCTCCGTGTCCATAGTGGGCCTGGGCTCCTCAATAGGCTGTGGAGAAGCCTCCCAAACAGGCACGGAGGTGGATAGAGCTGGGGGAAAAATGGCCCTACCCACATTGGCGGCTGTAAATGCAGTGGAGGAGGAGATGGCTGCTGGCGAGGCAGCTGGAGGAAAAAACGATTCTTCTGAAGAATTCTCCTCCTCCTGTGCAAGAGAGGTTGCTGGCTGAGAGGGGGTGTGACTCTTCAGGCGAGACCTCTGGGAACGGTGACGACGTGGAGGAGAAAGAGGCTCCAAGGTGAATATGTGCTCAACTTTAGGTAGGAACTCTGGATCCCTCGAAGAAAACTCCTCAATTTCCGGCGCCGATTCCGGGAGGGGCCACTGTTCCAGCACTAAGCAGAGGTCGATTTCTGCCAGCAATGCCAGTCTGTGTTCTTCCCATTTTTCCACGGATAGGGCAGACCCTGGCTCAGGAGACGGAAGTGAGGTTGGAGCGGGAGAGCTGCGGGAGGAGGAAGGCTTCTTCCGTCACGAGTGCCTCTTCTTAGGCGGGGATGGCTCCAGCGCTGGAGATTCCCTCTTGGGCTCCTCGAACAGCAGGGAGAAGATCTCGTGGACCATGCAGGCCACTCCAGGATAACACTACAGGTCGGGGTAATCCTCCATAATCTGCGTTGCCTCGTACCGAGCCACGCAAAGTGTCTTGGAGGGATAAAGCTCCAACATCCATGAAAAAACGTTCTCCAACAGCTACAGCGTGCGCAGCTCCTTGTCACCCAAGTCGTCCATGGCACTTCAGCTCAGGTGGGTAAAAAACACAGAAAATGTGAAAAAAACAACACACAACTTCACCGTTGGGCTCTCACTGGTCGTGGTGTACTGTCATGTATGTGCGCCTTTACGCGGCGCACGGAGGGAAAGAGACAAGCCCACGTACAAGGTGAAGTGTGTATTAATTAAACAAGTATTCAACTGTACAGAGTGTCCAGCACAAACAGTACATTTGGAGCAAAGCAGCACAGGATACACCGCTAGGCTAGGAGGAAAGAGTTCACGTTATGCCCCAGGGTCAGACTGGACCTCTGGGGGAAGAACAACAAAACGTGAACTTAGAAGGGAAAAAGGAGACTTACTTAGTGAGTGCTGGAGCCAGGCTGTGCTCCGGGGAAACAGCACCAGCATAGTCAGAACAGGATAATGACTAACACCACAACAAATAATGAACAAACCAACAGAGAATAAATACAGGGAGAACTAATAACATAGAGTGGAGACAGGTGAGTAGCTGTTGCAGGTGTGCTGATTACAAGCTGCTCACTGCAGCAGCAGGCTGAGCAGCTAGTGGGAAGTGCCTGGAGAGAGAGAGGGGCCGAGACAGGCACATAGAATAAACCTAGACAAATGTGCAGGCAAAACAGGGAAACAAAATACAACAATAGCCTGTGTCTGGGGTCTGGGGTGACATAAGCCCCCAGACACATGACACATTCACGCACACATTCACACATTGATGGCAGCATATAGACTGGGCAGTTGAATTAAACTTCCTACTTATGTGAAAGTTTATTAATCAAAACCTGGGGTGTCATATTTAGGGAAAATCTTAAAAAAGATAAAAAATGACTTCATGGTTGGAAAAAGATGGAAGTAAGAAGGTTGCAAGGTCAGGAGAATAAATGGGATGAAGAAGGATTTCATAGCCGCAGGACTGTTCTTCTGTTTGGGCGACATGCAAGTTAGGAACCTGGGTGTTGTCTTGTAGGGGTGGACACCTTTGGTCAGCATGCCACGCCTCTTGGTTGTGATGGTGTTCTGCAGTTTCTGCAGCAGTGAAATGTAGTAAGTCCTGGTAATTGTGGTACCCTCCACCAGGAAATTAATCATTAATTCTCCATGCTGGTCCCAAAAGACCATGAGCATGACCTTGCCCACTGAGGGTTGGACACGTGCCTTTTTCTGAGGTAGTGAGTCATAATGCTTCCATTCAATGAACACATCCCCCTTGGGCATAGGTTTCAGTATTTATTTTCATTTTATATTCCTATGTAGTTACTTCTACATGCCCTTTTCCCCTGTTCATTCATTCATTCATTCATTCATTGTGTCTGCGCTGAGTATTCATTTGCTTAAGTTAACCTAAGTTGGCAACAGCTACACATATGCTAGCCTAAGTTGGCAAAAGTTTGCCAACGCTAGATGCAACACTGGCAAATGCTATCAAAAGTTCGTAAAAGTTTGAAAAAGTTGGTGTTCACTGGATTAAAAAAACCTACTCATGAATGTAATTTCACCAACGTTTGGATGAATTTGTCTGGTTTTTCAAAATGTCTGTAAAAGTCGGTCCAAATGCTGAAGTGTGAACCCAGCTTTAACTTAGGCTGGCTTAGGTAAACTCTGCATAGCTTAGCCCAGTGCTCAGGAACTTTTACCAACTGAGCACAACTTTCACCAATGTGTATTTCCAAACGTCAGCAAATTTTCAGCATGCTGAAAATTTTTAAAGAACACAACTTTCCCCAGCGTTTGCTAACAAACACAAACTATCATTAACTTTTGCCAGCAGAGGCAGACGTTTGTCAAAACGTCAGTAAAAGTCTGTCCAAATGTTGTAGTGTGAATCCACCTTAAGGTACAGGAACCTGATGACTGCTCTGCATTCTACTGGCTCCATTGCCACACCTTACCCCACCTTAGCACCTGTGAAAGAGAAACTCTTAGGATGTCAGAGCTGCAAATTACAATGTGACCTAAAGAGATATGTATTATTATACTTGTGTAATTTCAGCCTCCAACAGTAACTGGAAGTGATTCTGGGGAAATCTTTATTGAGCTGCTCTCCTTCTGACAAAGTATGTGGAGAAAAAAGATTGAATAATGTTGCAGGACTGATGGTCAGCATATTTAAATCCACTTTATCAATAAAACTGTATTTAGCTACAAAATAGAATAAAACAATAAAACATTTAAATTTATTTAAAATAAATTTAAATATAAGACAAAAATAACACAAGTAAACAAATGCAGTTTTTTAAACACAAAATGATAGAATAATTTTGAGCACAATTGTCATGGCTGCCAATTTGTGACACCTGTGCGCACACCTGCCTGTCATCATCCTCTGGCTATTTATACCATCAAGTCCAGTGCTCTGTGCGGAGTTGTCTGTTTCCGTCTCCAGAAACCTGCTATGCCAAATCACCGAGCTTCCTAGCCTTGCTGTGCTTCTCCATGTCGGCTTCCCAGCCTCCTCCATTACCTGTCCGGGCCTGTGCCTCCTGGACTCTTCCAGCTGTCAAGTAAGCTCCCATCATTCCTTCTCACCTTGTCCGCTACCCCGTGCACAGGCGGAGATCCGTTGCGGCGGACCCCTTCTCTCTTGTGGCGGACTCACCTGCTTCCCACACCGGCGTTCAGCTCCCCGGCTGCCCTGCGGGCACTATCGTCCTGGCAGTAGCTTCTGTGCTAACCTGGGCGTCTCTCTACCACCTCTGACAGTAAGCGCTGAACTATCTGGTGCTCATCTTGTCATATGGTACGAGACGCCGTGTCATCCGGCGCTTCATGCCATATTCCCCCTCAGCCCGGCTCTTACTGTGACAGCGTCTCAGCGGGCTCCCAGCTGTCAAGTTATACGAGACGGCTGGAGCCCAATTAACCCTCATCAGCTGAGGCACTGCTAACGAGTATTAAAGGGAGCAGCTCCGATCATTCGGGGCTATGACTTCGCACATCGTAGGCTGGAACCCCTTCACCTGGCGCCAGCCACCTGCTCATCATTCTGCATTAGATGTGAGTGTTACACCTGTATGATTATTTGTGCTTTTTGGCCCCACGAGGCCGTGTTCCTTATCCACTTTCCCTCATCACAATAAAACCTCGCAAACTCACTGGCTCGCCCTTGGCTCTCATTGTGTGGCTCGCGAGAGCCACACTTAACAGTAAGTCACAGCCAGGCGAGTTGCCGGCGGCCGTGAGTTTGCCGTTTGGACTTGTGTCTTCCCTGTCTGGGTGTCTGCTCTTTGAGCATGCCGTCTCCCAGAAGTCACGTTCGGCACCAGGGCGCCGAGCTGACAGCCATCTTGGAAGATGTCGACGGGACGCTCTTCACCGCCACCCTGTACGACACCCCCAACGAAAGATGCTGGCACCTAGATTATGCTGAGAATCTCCTGGACAGTCTCACTCGCCATTCCAACCATCCTGAGGTCTGTGCCAGGAGGGACGCCATAGCTGCACTGCGAGAACAACTCCGTGGGTTGGAGGGAAACCCTGGCAGGAAGCCGAAGAGGAGGAGACGTCTCCCTTCGCCTCGGAATCCCGCTCCTGCCTCTGCTCCGGCCCGGGAGTTTGCGCCATCCAGAGGGCTTCCCCCATCCAGCACGATGTCACTCGGGATTCCCCCGGAGGATCTGCAGCTGACAGCTATTAAGGTCCGGGACCGAGTGGCTGCTGCTCGCTCCGCTGTGCACCTGTCCTCAGTTATTAAGCATGTAGCGGTGGCAGTTCGACTGGTGGAGAGGAGTCCAGGGCTGCATGACTTCTCCAAGTTCGACGCCCTCCTTGCCTCTGTCTCTGCTCAGGAGCGGCGATTTCCGGGTCTCACCTTCGCTTCGCCCCCTGTGAGTAGCCCTCGTCACACTGCTAATTCTTCTCAGCATGAACCCTGTCTGGATCCAGTTCCGGGTTGCCTCCTCCTCCTCAACACGCTTCCCGGCTGCTGTGTGCGTGCAGAATCCAGACCTGGCGAGCTCCATCCCGGAATCAGCACGAGCGGCTCCCTGACGTCCTCCCAGGGGGTCCTCCGTTACCGCCCGGCAGGGAAAGGGAGGAGCAACGTCCATGACAGCAGGCACCATCCAGCCTCCAGGAGACAGGCAAGTCTCAGTTCTTTTACACTCACCTTGTGATTTGTTCTGTCAAACTCCTGGAGGTGGAGTTCAGGGTTCACAGCTCCCTGAACTCCCACCACCTGCTGTAGCTGTAATCATTAATCCTGCATCCTCTGTGTCTCCCTCCGCTGAGCGGTCCCCGGCGCCAGACCAACGTTGTGGGATGAGGAGGGGGCCTGCGGTTCTGGACAGCCTGGTTCCGGTTCCGCAGCTATGCCATGGACGGAGGAGGAGAGCGGATTGCTGCGTGGAGCCTATGCCGACGACTAAGCGTCCCCGGGTCTCCACAGAGGAGCGGTCCGGTCCAGCGGGACGAGGTTCCCCTGCCATCACGCTGTGTGGGCCGTCGGCGTGGACACTGGTGCCGGAGGAATCACAAGCTGCGTTTTCCATCATGCCAGCTGCGGAGCTCGACGCAGCTGAGTGGGAGCCTGACGACGACCTCCTGACACTTGAACCCGGATCTTTGCAGTCCTGGATGGCGTCAGAACCCGAGATCAGCCAAGTGCTCTATCTAATCTTTCTTCTCCTCACTTTAGAGCACTTTAGCCTGTCTCTAGGGGAGATGAGCCGGGTGCAGCCGTCCGCTGCGTCCGAGCTTATCTCGCTGGGTTCTGGCGCTGCCGGTGATCCTGATCCCGGTTCTGTTCTCTCTCCTGAGCCTTTTCCCAGGGTCGCCAGTGAGGAGCTACCATCGTCCGTGGTGCCGGAGGGTCCAGGTTCGAGATCGGAGGTCGGTTCTGGTGCGGCGCCGGCCCAATCGTGGTCCGACGTGGGTTCGACAGAGATCCAATCGGGGTCCGACGTGGGTTCATCAGAGACCTAATCGGGGTCTGACGTGGATTCGTCAGAAGCCCAATCGGGGTCCGACGTGGGTTCGACAGAGACCCAATCGGGGTCCGAAGTGGGTTCGGCACCAGCGGTGTCCGGGTCCGGTGAGGGAGCTGCTGATCCCCTGCCATCTGACGTTGGACCACCTCGTCATCAGCTCTCCCCCAAGCTTCTTCCACTAGGGCCCATTTGGACCTCTCTCTCTTCCCTACGGGCCTGGTGGTTGAGCGATGCGGGTCGGCCGCCGGAGGGTCTGCCGTGCCCATTCGGCTCGTTGGTGCAGCCACCCGACCCGCTAGACTTCCTGTTCGGCGATCTGGTTCGGCCTCCCGAGGAACTGTGTTTTCTGGCCTGGGGTTCGGCTAGGCCGCCGGAACTTTTCCCTTCACCCCTGTTAGCGGTATGGACGCTGGGTGCGGGGAGACCCTCTGAACTGTATTTCCTTTGCTGTGCTTGTGTTTGGGTGGGTACAGCTGGGTCCTTATTACTGTTCCACGTTTTGCGTGATTTTTTTTTTTTTGGGGGGGGGTTCCCCTCCTGTTTGAGGGATGGCTGTAATGGTTAATTTTCACCCTTGGGAGTTCTCCTCTCATTTTGGGGCTCCGGGGTTGATTTTCTTTGTATTTGCCTGTACATGGTTTATGGAGTATTGTGTTTTTTTTCCTTTTTTCCCTGTTATTACCACAGTTGCCCTCTGCCTAAATGTTTTTTTTTTTTTCTTCTTACCCGTGTGGTGGTTTATGGAGTATTGTGGGGGGGGTTTTCTTCCCTGTGTGTTGGGCTGTTATTTCCGCAATTATCCTCTGCCTGAATGGGTTTTTTCTCTCTCATGTTGTATTTTATGGAGTATTGTGTTTGGGTTTTTCCCTCTTACTCTGTATTGGTTTATTGTCGATTGTTTTTTCTTTCCTCTGGTTTTTTTTCCCCTCTCTCTCATGTTGTGTTTTATGAAGTATTGTGTTTGGGTTTTTCCCTCGTACTCTGTATTGGTTTATTGTCGATTGTTTTTTCTTTTCTCTGGGTTTTTTTTCTCTCTCATGTTGTGTTTTATGGAGTATTGTGTTTGGGTTCTTCCCTCGTACTCTGTATTAGTTTACGGTCGATTGTTTTTTTTTTTTTTTCTTCTTTCTCTGATTCTCTCCCTCCTGACCTGCGCCCCATCCGCCCACCCTAGGTGGGGGGGGGGGTCTTGGGTGTACGGGCCGTTCGTAATCCGGCCGTGAGGAGGGGGCTGTGTCATATGGTATGAGACGCCGTGTCATCCGGCGCTTCATACCATATTCCCCCTCAGCCCGGCTCTTACTGTCACAGCGTCTCAGCGGGCTCCCAGCTGTCAAGTTATACGAGATGGCTGGAGCCCAATTAACCCTCATCAGCTGAGGCGCTGCTAACGAGTATTAAAGGGAGCAGCACCGATCATTCGGGGCTGTGACTTCGCACATCGTAGGCTGGAACCCCTTCGCCTGGCGCCAGCCACCTGCTCATCGTTCTGCATTAGATGTGAGTGTTACACCTGCATGATTATTTGTTCTTTTTGGCCCCACGAGGCCGTGTTCCTTATCCCCTTTCCCTCATCACAATAAAACATTGCAAACTCACTGGCTCGCCCTCGGCTCTCATTGTGTGGCTCGCGAGAGCCACACGTAACACATCTTGCCTGAATTGCATCTAACAATCCCTCTGTCTCTTGCTAGGGTTGCCAGGTCATATGGTGCTCTGCTCGCCCCAGCTGACTCGCCTGCTCACACTACACACACTCAACACAAATACACGCACCCACTCACATCCACTATATCCAATAAAAGGTTAATTGTATCAGTCTTGAGTCGTGTCTGCTCTGTGGGTCACTAAAACCATGTCAGTACGACTCTGCCAAAGTGACCCAGCAGACAGCGTGCTAGCGTGCAGGATAAACAACTTGGAGGCTCGAGTTGATCAGTTAGCCTATCAACAGCAGGCTATGCTGACACAGTTAGCCCGGTTAACTGACAGGCTAGATCGTCTGGTTAGCCCACAGGGTTTCCCTTCAGTTTCCGCTAGCTCCTCTGCTCCCGCTAGTTCTACCGCTAGTTCCACCACTAGTCATGCTACTCTGGGTCCCGCATTTCGGCTTACTCCCATCCCGACTCCCACCCGTTTTTGTGGCAAATTGGGGGAAGCCAGGGGGTTCCTCATGCAATGTGATATTGTGTTCCAACGGGTGCCAGGGGACTTTCCTACTGACCATAGCCGCATAGGTTATGTGATTAATTTGTTAGAGGGATGGGCTTTGGCATGGGCGTATGCTATAATGGCTAGGGCTAATTATGCTTCGCTAACGTACGCTCAGTTTGTCAGTGAATTTCAGGAGGTGTTTGGTCACTCTGACCGCAAAGATGTGCTTTCCTCCCGGTTGTTGAATCTTTGGCAGGGGGCTAGAGCCGTCACTGATTACGCCGTGGACTTCCGGGTCGTGGCCATGGAGGTTGGGTGGGAGGATGCCTCACTGTGTAGTATTTTTGTCAGAAGCCTGGGTCCTAGCCTACGGGATGAGCTAGCCCATTTGGATAAGCCCTCTACTCTGCATGAGCTAATATCCTTGGCTATTAGTATTGATAACAGACTAAGGGAGCGGGCGGCCAAACGGTGAACTTCCGGTCGCTCAGGCGGACAGTCTCGCCGCTCCCTACAGCCCCCCGTTGACCCTTCCATCTGCTGATTCCCCGGAAGACCAGGAACCTATGGTAGTGGATGGTTTCAAACTATCGTCGGCGGAGAGACAGCGCCGCTGGGAGTTGGGGTTGTGCATTTACTGTGGAAGCGAGGAGCATGAGGTCGAGTCATGTCCCAAGCGGCCAAAAGGGGGAGTCCATGCGTCGCAATAGGAGGACTCACGGACTCACCTCGCAATAATCCCCTCTCCCGTTTCATGATTCCTATTCATTTCAGTTATGGTCATAGAGAGACAAACACACACGCATTCATTGATTCAGGGGCCAAGCAGAGCTTTATTTTGGGGGAACTGGCAACCCGGTTGGGGCTTCCCATTCAGCTATTAGAAACCCCATTGAGACTTATTGCTCTGTCTAGAGCCCCTTTGGCCACGATCACTCATCGGACCACCCCAGTATCAGTTATTGTATCAGGCAACCATCGGGAAGAATTAAGGCTGTATGCTCTACCAGTGTCCTCCACCCCGGTTATTCTCGGCTATCCTTGGCTGCGCCTGCACAACCCCTCTATCGACTGGCATTCTGGGTGTGTTGTTTCCTGGAGCTCATTCTGTCTGAGTGCCTGCTTTCATTCCACTGCGTGCTTGCCTGCTATGCCTCTGTGTGCACCTGCCTCTCCTCCTCCCGATTTGTCCAAGGTACCATCTGAATATCACGACTTGGGGGCTGTCATCAGCAAATCTCAGGCCCTTTCCCTCTCCCCCCACTGCCCGTATGATTGTGCGATTAACCTCCGGGCCGGTGCTCCGCTGCCATCTAGTAGACTTTACAACCTGTCTGCCCCGGAGTGCACAGCTATGGACACTTACTGTACATCAAGGAGTCCTTGAGTTTGGGCATAATACGACCATCTTCATCGGCGGTGGGGGCAGGGGTTTTTTTTGTCGGGAAAAAGGACGGTTCTCTTAGGCCATGTATTGACTTTCAGGAACTTAACAATATAACCATCAAAGACAAGTACACTCTCCCGCTCATCAATTCTGCCTTTGATTCCCTCCAGGGGGCCTGTTGCTCCACGAAGTTGGATCTGCGCAATGCCTACCATCTGGTGCGGATCGGGGAGGGTGATGAGTGGAAGACGGCCTTCCGGACCCTAGTGGGCATTTTGAATACCTGGTCATGCCGTTCGGGCTGACCAATGCCCCGGCCGTCTTCCAGTGATTGATTAATGACATCCTGAGAGACTTTTTGGGCACGTTTGTATTTGTTTATTTGGATGATATTCTCATCTTTTCCCAGTCCATGGATGAACATCGTGTGCATGTGAGGCGGGTACTGCAGCGGCTGCTGGAAAACAAACTCTTTGTGAAGGCGGAGAAGTGTGAGTTCCATGTCTCCCATACATCCTTCCTTGGCTTTATCATCGCCCACAACAAGATCATCCCCAACCCAGCAAAGGTAAAGGTGGTGGTGGAGTGGCCCACTCCCTCATCCAGGAAGCAGCTTTTACAATTCCTGGGGTTCGCTAACTTTTACTGCCGCTTTATTCAGGACAACAGTCACATTGCTCTGCCACTAACTAATCTGGCCTCTACCAAGGTGCCTTTTCGGTGGACGGAGGAGGAAGCTGCGGCCTTTTCTTTCCTGAAGAACAAGTTTTCCTCCTCTCCTGTATTGACGCAGGTGGACCCTGCTCTCCAGTGTCTGGTGAAAGTGGATGCATCGGATTCGGGGGTCGGGCCGTCTTGTCCCAGCGCTCCCCAGCAGACGGCAAGATACACCCCTGCGCGTTCTTCTCCCGTCCCCTATCCCTGGCTGAACGCAACTATGACATCAGCAACAGGGAGCTGCTGGCGGTCAAGCTTGCATTAGAGGAGTGGCGTCACTGGCTGGAGGGCGCTTCTCAGCCGTTCGTCATTTGGACCGACCACAAAAATCTGGAGTACCTCCGGACGGCCAAGCGTCTGAACACTCGACAGGCCCGCTGGTATCTCTTCTTTGGACACTTCAATTTCACCATTACCTACCGCCCCGGGTCGAAGAATACAAAACCGGACGCCCTGTCCCGTCAGTTTGGCCCAGAAACGGCGGAGATGACCGAACATCCTATTCTCCCCTCATCGTGTGTCGTGGGCGCCCTCTCTTGGGGTATTAAGGACAGGGTCCTGAGTGCACAGGCTGATGAGGCCAACCCGGGTGGGGGGCCAGTGGGGAAGTTGTTTGTCCTATCAGCCGTTCGGGGGGAGGTCATTCAGTGGGGTCATGCGTCCAAGTTTGTGTGCCACCCGGGAAGGGCGCACACGGTGGCTCTCCTGCAGAGGACGTTTTGGTGACCTTCCCTCCAGAAGGATGTGGGAGACTACATCCGGGCCTGTCCCCAGTGTGCTGCTGGAAAGACATCCTCTTCTCTTGCCGGGCTGCTCCACCCCCCCCCCCCCCCCCATCCCTAGCAGACCTTGGTCCCACGTGGCTTTTGTTATGTCTTTCGCCCTTTACGCTACTCGATATAACAAATAATACTCGGACCATCGACATACCGTTAACGTTTTATTGCCGAGCAGCAACCATAATACACAGCCAACACAACACACTCAACACATACACACACTACATTTCCCACAATGCTTTGTAAAGGCACTACGACGGGTGCCGCAGCAAACCAAAAGACATGACATCTCCTCCCCTCTTACAATAGATGTCCTATATGAGATATCATGTGTCTGCTGCAGTTCTTGTGTCTTTGTTTGTCTTTTTTTTTTCTTTTAATTATTATGCTACCTTAGGAGTGAGGGTAGACTACCTCATCCCATAACTGTACCCCTGGGGATTATTCTGCCCCATAAATGTGGGTCAGTTGCTGTCTAGTCTAATAACTCAGATGGACAGGAGGTCGTCGCTCCCTGGTAGGGTATCGGCGCTCTACAGGAACATGAGTCTGAGTTCTTTCTAATGTGGAGGTTGCTTCTGGTGCTGATGCAGAAGAAGATGTCACATCTCCAGCTGGAACTCCGGTCTCTGAAGTGGTTGAGTTCTGCACTGGTGTAGGTAGACAACATGGTGAGTTGGTGAGTGCATCGTTAGGATATCCAAGAGACGGTTCTGCAGGCGCTGGTGGTGTCTGCAGGAGTTGATCCACGTGCCTTTTCCAAACACTGTCAGTGGTTTGAACTGTATATGAAACTGGTCCAGTTTGTGCGATAACAGTTGCAGGAACCCACTTAGGTTCACCTCTGTAGTTCCTGGCCAGCACAGATTCTCCTGACGTGAACACTCTGTCCTTTGCCCGATGTTCTCTGTGCATAATTTGTTTCTCTTGTTGCTTTTGCACAGTGTCCTTTAATCCTGAGGGTTTCAAAAGATCAAAGGTAGTGCGCAGATCTCTCTTGAACATCAGACTAGCAGGGGTTGTCTTTGTGATTGCATGTGGAGTGTTGCGGTAGTTTAGCAGGAACTTGTGCAGCCTCTGATGCAGTGTTCCTTGACCTTGTCATGCTTTCAATGCATGTTTCATTGTCTGCACAAACCTTTCTGCAAGGCCGTTCGTTGCAGGATGGTATGGAGCTGATTTAATGTGCTGCACTCCATTAGCTTGTAGAAAAGCATCCATTTCTTGTGAAACTAACTGAGGTCCATTGTCAGAAACTAGTTGTATAGGAGACCCAAAACGACTAAACATTTCTCCTAATGCCTCTGTGGTCTTCTCTGTGGTGGTTGACCTCATAATAGCCACTTCAGGCCATTTACTGTGTGCATCCACAGCAATGAGAAACATTCTGTCCTCAAACGGACCTGCAAAGTCAATGTGCACACGATGCCATGGCTCCTGTGGGAACTCCCAGGGATGGAGAGGAGCCAATGGTGGGTTGTTCCGTACCTTGTGACACGATGAACAACTTTTGGCTATTTCTTCAATCTGCTTGTCAATGTTTGGCCACCAAAAATAGCTTCTCGCTATTTCTTTCATTCTCACGATTCCACTATGTCCTGCGTGAAGTTGCTGTAACACTTTTGTTCGACATGACAGGGGAATAATCACTCTCCTCCCCCACAGCAAACAACCCGACTGAACAGACAATTCTGTCCACTTCCCAAGGAAGGGCTTCAAGGTTGCGTCATCACCCGCAGGTTGTCCTTTAATGACCAAGTCCATGACTGCAGACAGCACAGGGTCATTTCTAGTCCCCTTTTTCACCTGCACAGCTGAAACAGGTGCGTTTTCTACCTCTGTGAAGTAGAAGATGTCCACAGTGCTTGACTCTGGCTTCATGACAGGAAGTGGTAATCTGGATAAACCATCTGCATTACCATGACAGTCTGACTTTCGATACCTGATGTCATAGGAGTGTCCTGACAACAGCAACGCCCACCTCTGCAGTCGGGACGCTGCAAGAGATGGTATTCCTGTGTATGGTCCAAGGATGGTTGTGAGAGGTCGGTGGTCAGTAAAAAGTGTAAACTTCCGTCCATACAAGTACTGGTGGAATTTTCTCACACCAAACACAATGCTCAGAGCCTCTCTTTCTAGTTGAGCATAGTTAGCTTCTGCCTTGTTTAATGTCCTTGACGCAAAAGCGATTGGCTTTTCCTCACCGTCTGGCATTACGTGGGAAATCACCGCCCCTACGCCATAAGGAGAGGCGTCGCAGGCAAGCTGGATCGGAAGTGATGGGTTGAAGTTGGTCAGAACCTCTGATGCAGTCAGCGCATCCTTTGCTTTCTGAAAAGCTTCCTGACAGCTTGCTGTCCACCTCCATGCTTCCTCTTTGTGCAGCAGGTTATGCAGTGGTTTTAATAGTGATGCCAAGTTTGGTATGAAACGTCCATAATAGTTCAGCAGTCCTAAGAAAGACTTCAGCTGACTGACATTTTGGGGTGGAGGTGCATCCACAATGGCTGTGATTTTCGATGATGCAGTGTGTAGTCCCTTAGCATCGATCACATGACCCAAGTATTCTACGGATGACTGGAAAAACTCGCATTTATCCTTGCGGATTCTCAATCCATATTCCTCCAGTCTCGTGAGAGTTGCATCCAAGTTGCGCAGATGCTCTTCATCATCTGCTCCTGTACACAGGATATCATCCAGGTAGCACTGCACTCCTGGTAATCCACTCAGGATTTGATCCATAGCTCGCTGAAAAAGTGCTGGAGCAGATGTGATGCCAAAAGGCAGTTGGCGGTATCTGAAAAGTCCTTTATGGGTGTTGATAGTCAGCATTTCACGTGACTGCTCGTCTACATGCATTTGTAAATAAGCTTGGTTGAGATCTATTTTGCTGAACTTTTGTCCCCCACTCAGCCCCGCAAATAAGTCATCAATCAGTGGAAGGGGATACTGCTCCGCTGTTAGTACAGGGTTTACTGTTACCTTAAAGTCTCCACAGGTTCGGATTCCTCCGTCCTTTTTGGGTACTGGAACTATGGGCGTGGCCCACTCACTGGTTGTCACAGGCTCCAGAACTCCATTCTTGACCAGAGCATCCAAGTCAGCCTCCACCTTTGGTCTGATGGCGTACGGCACTGGCCTGGCTTTCATGAACACTGGTTTACTGTCAGGTTTGACATGCAGCTTCACTATAATTTTTTTCATACTGCCTAGTTCATCACGAAAAACCTTTTTGTGCTTTTCTAGTATGGCCTGCAGCTGAGTGGAACTGTGTGACAGCTTCCTTACTTCTTGCCAGTCAAGTTGGATTTTCTTTAGCCACACACGCCCTATTATAGCTGGACAGTTGTTCTTGGTAACATAAACTGGAAGCTCAGCAGTTTGCCCCTTGTACTGAACAGTTACCTCTGTCATCCCTTTCATGGGCACTCGGTGTCCAGTATACGCCCTGAAGACGGTGTCTGAAGGTCGGAGTGGACGATGTTTCAGAAACTTCTTGTAAATGCCATGCGACACAAGTGATGCCTTTGATCCGGTGTCTATCTGCATTTTAATAAAATGTCCCTCCACTTTTGGTTTAGTCCAAAAGCCTTCTGAGCCTTCATTCACATTCATAATCCGGACAGTATTTATTGCAGTTGACACCTCTTCCTCTGAGGAGTCGCTCACTCTGTCCTCGCCATGTTTAACTGTGTGAACATTTCTTTTCTTTTTGTATTTTACCATGTCACTTTTATTCCTTGTCTTTGGGCCTTTGTCTTTGCTCCTTTTGCTTCTACATGCCCGCTACACGTGGCCTTTTTTTCCACAGTTGTTACAGTCCATCTCTTTGTACCAACAGTTATTAGGAAGGTGTCCCATCTTGCCACAGCGGAAACATGGACCTGTTGCATTGGTTTTACCACTGTTGAGCTTATGTACTCTGCCTGTAGCATGCAGTTGGTGTGCTTCTTTGGAAGCCATCTCCATCATCACACTAATGTTAATGGCTCTTTCAAGCGTCAAATCACTTTCTGTGAGTAACTTCTTCTGTGCTGCTTCATTTCGTAGTCCACACACAAGCCTGTCTCTTAATGTGTCATTTAAAACATCTTTAAATTCACAGTGTTCGGCTAACTTGCGTAGTGCTGCAACAAACATGTTAACAGACTCACCCTCTTCTTGGTTACGTCTGTGAAACCTGTATCTTTCTGCAATCACTAGAGGCTTGGGTGAGAAGTGGCGGGTCAGTGTGTCCACCAGTTCTTTGTGGGTTTTAGAGCCTGGCTTTGCTGGCTGTAGGAGGTTACGTAGTAGGTTAAATGTCTTAGGACCCATCACACTCAGAAAAGTGGGCACTAACTTTTCATCCGTTATTCCATTGGCCGTGACGAAATATTCAAAGCGCTCTGCATAGGAGCTCCATTGCTCCGCGCTCTCATCAAAGGACCCGATAGAGCCAATAACTCCAGCCATTTTAACACTCCTGGTTGAATGTCGCTCTTTCCCTCGCAGCTCCTTACCGTAACGTCGTTTCTTCCCTCCGGCGTTACTCACGGAGTATTTTTTTTTTTTTGTCCTTAACGGTTTCCACTGCTCCGCTCCTCCCCGTTTAGCAGACAGCCCGCAGCATCCACCTCAGCACAGTGGCGCGGTGTATTACCCTGTCAGCACGGAGTAGCGGCGGGAAAAACACAACAAAAAAACTCCTCCGTCGCGGACTGCAGCGTCGGTCCAGACGTCCTCGTCGCCACTTTTTGTTATATCTTTCGCCCTTTACGCTACTCGATATAACAAATAATACTCGGACCATCGACGTACCGTTAACGTTTTATTGCCGAGCAGCAACCATAATACACAGCCAACACAACACACTCAACACATACACACACTACATTTCCCACAATGCTTTGTAAAGGCACTACGACGGGTGCCGCAGCAAACCAAAAGACATGACAGCTTTGGACTTTGTCACTGGACTCCCTACACCCAATCAGTTCATGGCTATCCTCACACTGGTTGACAGATTGTCCAAGGCTGCCCATTTCATCCCCCTGCGGGGGTTACCCACAGCTAAGGAGATGGCGGACCTTCTTGTCCAGCATGTGGTTAGGCTGCATGGTATCCCCCGGGACATCATCTCCGATCGAGGGCCCCAGTTTGTCTCCAGAGTTTGGAGGTCTTTCTGTGCTGTGCTAGGGGCTACAGCAAGTCTGTCATTGGGCTACCATCCACAATCCAACGGGCAGTGTGAGCGAGCTAATCAGGAGTTGGAGGCGGTGCTGCGGTGCATCACAACCTCGAATCCATCATCATGGAGCACTCACCTCCCCTGGATTGAATATGCTCATAATACTTCTGTGTCCACTGCTATCGGTATTTCCCCCTTTGAAGCCTCGCTGGGTTATAATCCCTCACTGTTCCCTGAGGAGGAGGGGGACATCGCTGTTTCCTCTGTTCGCGCACATTTGAAGCGTTGCCGGCGGATCTGGAAGCAACCAGGACGGCACTATAGCGGACAGCTGAGCGCAACACTTCGGTGGCCAACCGGCGCAGGGTCCCGGCTCCCGCCTACCGGGTGGGCAAACAGGTATGGTCGTCCACTAAACACATTAATCTGAAGGCTGAAAGAAAAAAGGCATCGCAACGGTTCATTGGACCTTTTCCCATTAGCCGGATTATCAACCCTGTCTCTGCGTGCCTAACCCCCCCTCCCTCTGCATCTGCCCGACCTTTCATGTTTCTCAGGTCAAGCCCATCTGCTCCAGCACTTTGTGTCCTCCTCCCAGGTCTCCACCTCCACCGATGGTGATCGACGGCGACTCGGAATGTTCAGTCACCGCCATCTTGGACGTTCGTCGCCGGGGTCGTGGCCTGCAGTACCTGGTGGACTGGGAGGGTTATGGACTGGAGTGGAGATCCTGGGTACATCCCTCCTTCGTGCTGGACAAGCAGCTCATCAGGGACTTCCATCGGACGCACCCAGGGAGGTTTTAACGACCGCCGAGAGGCGTGTCGTAGGGGGGGATTACTGTCATGGCTGCCAATTTGTGACACCTGTGCACACACCTGCCTGTCATCATCCTCTGGCTATTTATACCGTCAGGTCCAGTGCTCTGTGTGGAGTCATCTGTTTCCTTCTCCAGAAACCTGCTACGCCAAATCACCGAGCTTCCTAGCCTTGCTGTGCTTCTCCACGTTGGCTTCCCAGCCTCCTCAATTACCTGTCCAGGCCTGCGCCTCCTGGACTTTGCAGCTGTCAAGTAAGCTACCATCATTCCTTCTCATCTTGCCCGCTTCCCCTGTGCACAGACGGAGATCCGTGGCGGCGGACCCCTTCTCCCTGGCGGTGGACTCACCTGCTTCCCACACCAGCGTTCAGCTCCCCGGCTGCCCTGCGGGCACTATCTTCCTAGCAGTAGCTTCTGTGCTAACCTGGGCGTCTCTCTACCACCTCTGACAGTAAGCGCTGAACTAGCTGGTGCTCATCTTGCCTTAATTGCATCTAACACTCCCTCTGTCTCTTCCTAGGGTTGCCAGGTCGTATGGTGCTCTGCTCGCCCCAGCTGACTTGCCTGCTCACACTACACACACTCAACACACATACACGCACCCACTCACATCCACTATATCCAATAAAAGCTTAATTGTATAAGTCTTGAGTCATGTCTGCTCTGTCGATCACTAAAACCATGTCAATAATTATTCTAAGTCAAAGATCAGGCGGAGTATTGGATTTAAATATATTTATTATAAAAGAAAAGAAGTCATGTGTAAGGATTTACATGTTGTTATGTGTCTTTGCAGACTAGCAGCAATCTTATGAGGTGGTTTAAAACGTGTGTAGAATATGTCATTAAGAGTGAATATGTGTAATATAATCAAAATTAATCTTAGAGTGTCAAATAAGAACGTGGAAAATAATATGGAGATACTCAAAATAGACTTAGATTATAATTGCAACCTTCATACTCCTTAGGCTAGTATCACCCCTTTCACCATCCTCATCATCTGCAGCAGTTGTATGAAGACATATCACTAAGTTTACAATAACCAGCTTCATCATCATATTAAGGACTCACACAGGAAAAGTCTGAAGTTATCACTATAAAAATCATTACCAAGTTCATGATGAGACTTCTCCATGAAGAGAATCACTAACTTAATCAGTTTTGTTATCATTGCCTGCAAAGCAATGAGGCTGTGTGTAACCGAAGTATTAGCCACTGAGCCACCACCGCTCAGTTGGTAGAGCATCCGCCCCACACCCAGGAGGCAGGGGTTCAAATCCCGGCCGGGTCATGCCAAAGACCATATAAAAGTGGAACTTCCTGCCGTCCAGCTTGGTGCTCAGCAATAAATGGAATGGAGAAGGGAACTCTGTGGCGGCGCCTTGCATGGCAGTGGCCCTCTGATTCTGCACTTGGGGTGTGTGTGATTTACACTGTAGATAGGTAAAGCACAATCTCGTTCTGTTGTACATGATTGGTTGTACAGTTGAATGACAATAAGGGTGAATTAATTTAATTTATTAATATGACCATTTGCATTATTTTCATGGATAGAAGTACAACAGTAACCTCCTATAAAAGGGCACACGCCTTGTGCCTAATTGGGCACAAATTGTGCCTAATTGGGTGGCAATTAGTTGACCAAGAACCATTCTATTCTATGTTATAATTTTACAAATAATTGTAGCCTATAATTGTTTTAATCCCTAAGGTGTTCTTACCCACTCTCACTCAAGGAAACAGTGAACGAAGGACCCTCACTCCTGTGCTTTCCATCTGAAATCGCATTCATGCCCCCAAATGGCATCATGTGGTAGAAAAGCATCTCTCTTCACCCTGCCCACCTGCCCTGCCGACATGATGAGGGTACGGTCAGTTGCCAAAACGTGGTGCACAACCCTGCCCAGTTTCCTGGCCAGGTGTGGGTATGTCCAATGACCCAACGACCACCCCCTTTGACAATGTAGATCCTTAGTATAACACTTGCTCACTTTGTTGGTTAAGCAGGATAGCAGTACAGGGAAGAGACGCACTGTAAGCTGTTGCACACTTAGAGAGTGTTAAGCTGCTGAAAGGGACATCACTGCTTCAGAAAAGAGGAGTTCCCTGATGAAATTAACCTTGCCTTCGCAGAGTAAGGAGTGTCATCATGTTTCCGATCAGTGAAGTGATAAGTGTTGTGATAGGTGTGATTCAAAGTGATGTTTGCTGTGTTATTTCTGTATATAGCCTCTCTTAAGAAACCAAACAGCCTGTAGTAGCTGCATTATTTTAACAGTAGCAGAAGATTTGTCCAAGTGTACTGTAAGTGTTATTAAGGAACAAACATAACAATTCTCTACAGTGTATAGGCAGTGGAACAACTTTATAACAACCAACACTACGTGTTACTACGCGGATGATGAGGATGATAAGGCAACAACACTAACCGCACTTTTTTTCCCCTTGTATTTTTGCCTCATCATGATAAACAAATAGCCTGCTTCTCTATTACAAAAGCCGTTGCTGGACGCCAAGGAGCACCATCAGCTGACACTTGCATAGAAAAACAGTTGAACAGTCACTTTTTTTTTTAAATGAGTATGCAATGTGTATTAAATAGTCTCTTGCTGAGGGTTTCAAGTGGGGTTAAACGCTAGATGCACCCAAGTGCCACGTCCTTTGTTTTCCGCGGCTGTTGGCGTCACCAGGATAACCTTTGTGCTGTCCTTGCCAGGGAATTTTGATCCAGTTTCCTTTGATGACCAGATCCCCTAGTTCAGCCAAAAGATGGGTGCACCTCCCACGGTTCCTTTGACACATGGTCCCTCCTGGAAAGGGCAGCATAGATAACATCGCTGTCAGTTGTCATTCTTTGCATGTAATCAACCAGAACCCCTTCCTCACCACCTAATTTAAATGGCTTCAATAATAGAGTTTGCCATTCACAATTTCCCTATTTTTCTTATTTTCTTAATTCATCTTTCATAATCCTATTTGTGCATTATGCTGATCCTGGAGATTGTTGATGGTAAGCTAAATGGTTTCTGATGTAAATGTTTGGCACTAATAATTTGGGTACTGTACCTAAATGTGATACAATTTGATTTACAAAGTTATTCCACTAAATATATTCCATTATCTAAGTGAATCATTTCAACTATTTTAAACCTTGATATTGTTTCGATTATGGGTTTCAATGTTACCATAGCAGTATTTAGATCATTGCAATCCATAGCAGTATTTGGATCAGTGCAGGGGAAAGCCTTCGTCTATTTGGTAAGTATGTCAATAATTTCTAAACAACATTTTTACCTTCACTCTTATTTAGCTCAATGAGATCCATGCAAAGGTTTTGAAAAGATTAAGTTTATGCAGGGAAGGTCAAATTATTTTTGCTTTGAGCTCCCTAAAGCATTGTTCTTTTCTTACGTATTTGAGTAAGAATCTGTATTGTCTTTGTAGTAGATTCTAAATTGAGTCCCACAGCAAGCATAAATTCAGCATAAATTGGACCTTCCTTAGACATTTGGAACTTTTCTCATAAATTTGCATGGTTTTCTGCTTCCTTATCAGTTTATCTTGTTTCTTATAAACATGATATTTCTTTTTACCATAATCTGCAAATATTTTTCAGCACATAATTTTCTTAAATACCTGCAAATCTATTGATGTAAATTTAACTCCTCCTATTGAATGTGATTTCATTATCAAGCGGTTTCACCTATATTTTTCTCTACATTAGTGATCATTTATTGATAATTTTTATGTATTATCTATTTTTCTGATGATTTTTGCTAATTTTTTTTTTGCTAATTAATTGTTGTGGTACCCCTCCTTTGATGCATGGAGACGCACACGCATCAAAGTTACAGCGTACTTGCATGATGGGTAGTGTCCTTTTTACTAGAAGAAGGAAATGTTTTGTGTTATTTATATGTGTTACACATGGTTAATTTAGATGAACGTTTGTGAGTAATCTGATAACCCCAATATGAGGTTTTCAGTACTCATGGCTGCTTTTGTGAGTGTCCTCCCTTGACCTAGTTTACAAATTTCACTTAGGACAAGTTATAGAGCTGTCTGTGTAGATTTAATGCAATTTAGCATTTATTGTAACCATTCTGAGTTAGTCATTAAGACCACATCTGTCTGTCCTGTTGAACACAGACAGTTTGAATTGGTATAAGTGCATCTATGTGAAAGGGTAATGTCCCACTCCTTCTTTTAATAGAATGATGGACATATTGCTTAACAGAAATATGGCTTCATTGTACACAAGGTATGCCTTATTTTATATTTTCCTTCCTAAATTATGGTGTGGTCTGTAGTCCCGAGGCCCGGCTCAGCCAAGGCCAAGCACTGGGAGCACAGCCCAGCTCTTTAGCACATCATTGTCATACAACACAATTATTCCTTATTATGGTCACATTTCTGAAATGTGATACTGTCATACAATTATCTGGTGAGATGCATCATTGCAATGTGTGAGATTGCAATGTGTCAGATGTGTCCTGCAATGTCAAGTCATGTAAACACTACATTTTCAAAGTCAAAGTCAGTTAAATTGATATGCGTTATGCCATTGTCAATGTCATTTGTTCTACTTAGCTTCGGCAATGCATGTCCTCTGCATGTCCTCCACGCTGTGCCCCCCAGCCAATGATCCTGATGACCAGGTTGATGTCGAACGTGTTGTTTCCCTTGCCACAGCCAGCCTGCCCCACACTGACAGCCGTCCTCCCATCTCCCACAAAGATCCAATCGCAGGGCTATCCTGTAAAAAGAAATTGGGGGAAGCCCGAGGCTACCCCTTGTCTGTGCATCAGAATTCAAAACAACAGGAGTGCAAATTTTGTCTCCCCATAAATTGTTCTTGCAAGTGTTACCATTATAATCATTTGAGTTTTGTCCTTTAGAGTTTTTACAGTGGTTATTCCACTGTTTATTATAATGTTTAATGCTAAGAAACACAACTGAATTATTGTTTTTTTTATTTCATTTCATATTGTATTTGGTCACCAAGGATTTGTTAGAATTAAAGCTAATGGTGATCTTGAGATTCCAATTTTCACCTTTTTGATTTTGCAATTCTAAATCCTGGTGAAAGATAAAGATTTTGTGAATGTTTTCCTTTTCCTGTTGAAAAGAAAAAAAAACATGAACATGAACCCTGAATAACAAAGGAGTTTAAATTACACCTAAATCTCAGCATTTATTTGAATAATGTGTTTTTGTAATTACAAAAACTTTTTGCTAAATATTCAGTGAATCACTAAATGTTTTACCAATTTGTATGGGTCAGCATTACTTTAAGATCACTGTTTAATAAAACAGTGTCATATATTAGAAGCCTAAAGTCAATGCAGCATTTAAAAGAAATAAGACACACATATCACTTCAAAAGTTAACAACTGTTGCTTGTAACTTAAAAGATTAAAATGTATGGTTACACACGCGATTAACTGCAAAGTGTAGGCCAAATCTTTTTGCTGGTGTGGGAGAGATCTGTTCTGTCCTTATGGCAAAGCTTGTGAACTGTTTCTAGTTATCTGTGAAAGAGGTCATAGTGATAAGTCAGCCGGGCAGCAGTCTGTGTTCAGGATTTTATCACACAGGGAAAAAAAATTACAGCCTGAGCCCAAACATGCAGCTGTATGAACACGTTACAAGCCAGTCACCCAGAACGTCTGAGACCCAAGGCCAAAATGATTGATGCTCTAATCGTTTTTTTTTTTTTTTCCCCTCTAAATCCTGTAATCCTTCAGAGTTTTTGCCTTCTTTGTTTTTCATGGACAGTAAAAGGATTAAAACTTTAATAAGCACATAGTCATTCATTAAAAGTGACTTTAGTATTTGGGAAAAAAAAAACAATAATATGACTGAAGCATTTAAACCTCTGCTTGATATTCAGTAGCCTCGGGTAAATCATATGCATAGTCATTATCACCTTGTTCTGTGCTTTGAATCATGTAATATAAGCTGTATTTAAAGTCTTCAGTGATTGGGCATTATTAAGTGACAGCATTATTCCATAATCTTCAGTTTAATTTGTCATTGTCATGCTGGTAGCAGTGATTAACATGCATGCAATTGTACTTAACTTATTGGCTTATCCGTCATGGCTTTATTGTTGACGGGAGGAGAGCGGTGTGCAGGGGTGAGGCAACGTTGTTTTGCTGGGCTCCAGAGGCAGGGTTCTGGCTGAGAGCGGGGAGCAGGGGGAAGGAGGAACCCTGGTGTTGTCATGTCATACCCTTAGTCCATCGTCCTTTTCCCTGTAAAGTACACTGTTATCCCTCAGTCAGAGAGACAATGCAACTGATTTAATAAAAATCAAACTGATTCGTCAAAAAATGGAGTAAAAATAGCCCAATGTTGTTCATCTGCCAAAGAAAAAAATGTAGTATATGAAAATGCTGGCTTTAAAAATATTGTGAATATTTACCAGTTATGCAACGTTCGATTCAAAACCCACAAAATTAGATTGAAAAACTCACAAAAAGAAACTGTAAAACCCCTAAGCTTTGCAAAAATACCCATATATAGATTTTTTTCTCCTCTTCCCCTTCTTCTCACTCACTCACTGTCAGACACAAGGGCCCACACATACACACACGCAGCGCAGTCCTGTTGTCTCTCCAAGGTTACTTTTGGGCAGCTGTTCACACAGAGAAACAGGAAGATAGCCTTAAAACAAGCTTGAAATGGCAACCCAAAGTACTTGTAAAAACAAATCTGGCAACCCAACGTTCTCATGTCAACTTTTTGTCTACCGCTATGAGAACACAATTGAATTTCTTACCCAAAGGTATTATTTGCAAGCTCCCACAAATAAGTGTTACTCCGTGAGCCAATAATCACAAAACTGTCCCTTTACACTCCACAAGAACCAGAAAAACAATGGACAAACACAGCTTCAACCGTCACGGCACATGTACTTCTGCCTCTGCAGTCTCACCAGGACAAACCGCATAACACAGAACAACCAGACAGACAAACAAAACTGCAGTTATTTTTAACCCAGCACTGTTACAGAAATGAGCAATTACCGGTACACCCAAGTTAGCGGTCACTGCGATTCCCCACAGAATCTTGCATTGATTTTTTCTTTTTTTTTTTCACTACAATATTGCCGGACAGAATCTTACCCTTCAGGGCTCACTGTGCAATATTAACCAGTCTCTTGCTCCAAATCCAGCGCTCACTGTAGTGGAACAACAGGATCTTCCCAGACTTAATTAACGCTCACTGCAATATTGCTGGACAGAATCTTACCCTTATTAATATCTAAGAGTTCACTGTTCAATATTAAACAGTATCTTGCATTAATTCCTGCACGCAACACATCTAAGCATCCACCTCGCCGACACAAAATTTCCCAAAACTAAAAAATCGTGGGTCAAACCGGAGATTTAGTGCAAGCAGAAATTTAACCATGTTTTCCGGTATTGCTTAGAAATACCACAACATATGCGTATTTAACTCACTGGGACTCAAACCCAGTGTCCATAAGTTAAACAACACATAAATGTACTTACATCCAAGTCGCCTTTATTAGGGTTCTTAGATCCGTCACCCTGTCAGTTCCAGCGCCCCGGTTTGAAATGCCTTCACTGCAGTAACACTGAGTCTTGTACCCAGCCTGGGAAGGTCTTTCGTCAGCTGTGCACTCGCTGAAATCAGGCAGAGGCGCTGGAAAGACGGAAATATGTAGAACCGCTGTTCGGTGTGCCAAATGGTAGAATAATTTTGAGCATAATTATCCTAAGTCAAAGATCAGGCGGAGTATTGGATTTAAGTATATTTAGTATAAAACAAAAGAAGTCACCCCATGGCCATTTGGGGGAGAGATTACAGATCGTGGCATTCAGCACACCCACACCGAATCTCTGAACATACATTTTCTAAGCCTGGCATTTATAGCTGGTCTTCAGGATAGATAAACAGAGGGGGAGATGCCAGAGACATCTCGGAGAGAGACAGAGTGTCTCTAATCTATACAAACTAAAGGTTTTGCACATTCCTCGGGCACAGAAACTTAGCAGGGCATGTCAAAGAGATTATCAATGCAGCTTAGGTCATCTTTTACACTTGTACTGACCTACAGCCTCAGCACTCGTATGCACATCCCTTGAAGGCTACAGTTAGACAATAATTGCTCACAGACATGAAAGAATAATATAAAGGAATATATGAACTTATTCTACATTGAATGCATATATAAACATCAGACATGAAATAGGAAAGGCATGGTACAAAATAATAATAATAATAATAATAATAATAATAATAATAATAATAATAATAATAATAATAATAATGTGGACAATATGGGATTTTTCTATCATTAAATGAAGATGTTTATTATTAAGGGGGAAAAAATCCAAACCTACATGGCCTGTGTGAAAAAGTGATTGCCCCCTAAACCTAATAATTGGTTGGACCACCCTTAGCAGCAACAACTGCAATCAAGCATTTGCGATAACTGGCAATGAGTCTTTTACAGCGCTGTGGAGGAATTTTGGCCCACTCATCTTTGCAGAATTATTGTAATTCAACCACATTGGAGGATTTTTGAGCGTGAACCAAAAATGTCATGCCACAGCATCTTAATCAGGTTCAGGTCAGGATTTAGACTAGGCCACTCCAAAGTCTTCATTTTGTTTTTCTTAAGCCATTCAGAGGTGGGCTTGCTGGTGTGTTTTGGATCATTGTCCCGCTGCAGAACTCATGTGCACTTCAGCTTGAGGTCACGAACGGATTATCCTTCAGGATTTTTTGGTAGATAGCAGAATTCATGGTTCCATTTACCACAGCAAGTCTTCCAGGTCCTGAAGCAGCAACACAGCCCCAGACCATCACATTACTACCACCATATTTCACTGCTGGTATGATGTTCCTTTTCTGAAATGCTGTGTTACTTTTACGCCAGATGTAATGGGACACACACATTCCAAAAAGTTCAACTTTCGTCTCATCAGTCCTCAGAGTATTTTCCCAAAAGTCTTGAGGATCATCAAGATGTTTTCTGGCAAAACTGAGATGAGCCTTTAGGTTCTTTTTGTTCAGCAGTGGTTTTCATCTTGGAACTCTGCCATGCAGGCTATTTTTGCCCAGTCTCTTTGTTATGGTGGAATCATGAACACTGACCTTAACCCCTTGCACTCTGGTCAATTTCACTAAAAACGCCTAAAAATAACGTACCCAAAGTAAATCAAAAGCTGTTCTTCAACCCTTTGCAGCATCTTCATGGGGTTGGTCGCATTTAAAAGAAAACACTTTGAATTTTTTGGCAAAACAGTCATAATCTCTCTAAGTGCTCCTGCCACTGAGTAACAGTCATCTAAACATTACTGAACTTGAAGAAAATAAAGTTCGCCTGGGTGGTTTTTTAGATACAAATGCTTGCAAATAACACACAGCTGTCAGATCCGGGCTGGAAAATGCAACAGAAATGTAGAACCAGGTGTTATCCAGCTGAGGTCAAAATTTTGTAACAATATCACAAAAAATGAATATATTACACAGCTTTTTTGTCAGGTTGTTCCCAGGCGTTTTTGAACTGTGCCAAATTGTGCCAAATTGCACAGTTTGGAAAAACGTCTATAACTTTTGAATGATTCAATATAGAAGCTTGATCTTGGGCTCTAATGAAAGGTGACACTCAGGGCTGTGTGTGTGTGTGTGGGGGGGGTTGTTTATTCATTCATTCATGAATGAATGAACAAACAAGCCCCCACACACAAAGAAGCATGCCACGTAAAAATTGTGTGGCTTTTTTTTACAAGAAAAAATAACCTACAGTGCACTAAAAATTATACTAAAATATCTGTAATGTAGAGGATAACAACTCCCACCCACCCCCCCACCCCCGCTACATCGATGGACATCGTCCATCGCCACATGACGGAACAGTCATGTGGCGACCGCGGCGCACAGTCCCCGCGGTCTACTACGCACAGTTGTACTAAAATATCTGCAATATATCTGCAATCCACTACAGAAGAGTAGCGGGGGGGAGGAGGGGCGTTCACGGTCCGGATGTGGCGCACGGACCGGTCCGTCATGTGGCGATGTGGCGACCGCGGCGCACAGTCCCCACGGTCTACTACTCACAGTTGTACTAAAATATCTGCAATATATCTGCAATCCACTACAGAAGAGTAGCGGGGGGGGGGGGCGTTCACGGTCCGGATGTGGCTCACGGACCG
The DNA here is from genome assembly GCA_020510985.1 of Pholidichthys leucotaenia. NCBI lineage: Eukaryota > Metazoa > Chordata > Actinopteri > Cichliformes > Pholidichthyidae > Pholidichthys > Pholidichthys leucotaenia. The sequence goes on from CM035847.1 coordinate 98,890,083, forward strand.
GTCCGTCATGTGGCAATGTGGCGACCGCGGCGCACAGTCCCCGCGGTCTACTACTCACAGTTGTACTAAAATATCTGCAATATATCTGCAATCCGCTACAGAAGCGTAGTGGGGGGGGGGGCGTTCACGGTCCGGACGTGGCACACGGACCGGTCCGTCATGTGGCAATGACGCACAGTTGTAATTTACCGATCGGTCAAAAGTCATTTTGATTACAATTTTCAGGGATAAAGAATAATTTAGCTTATCACACTTACCTGTCCACAACAGCAGTGTCGCTGGTGAACATCTCTTCATCATTGTCAGATGAACATGACGCTGGTCCGCTTGTTACGACTCGTGGTTCTGGTCATGTGACCCGGTCAAACCATGATTCCATTATTGCGGTTTTGCGCTTCCATGATTGCGGTTTTGGCGAACGATTTTTCAAAACAAACAAGAACAGTAGTAAGAAAAAAAGACTGGCGAACGCGTGTGTGTCACCCAGCGGCTTACACAAAACAGATTTTACGCACAGGGGGCACGCTTTCAATCGTCGAACTTCTCTGCTTCAATTGGCTCGCTGTATTCGCAGCCATTGGTAGGCGGGTCCTTCTTGCTAGGTTTTCAGTCATTGGTTCTTCAAGGTTTCAGAAACCCAATTCAAGGCTCTTATTAGTCGAATGAGAGGTCAATCAAATCTAAACCAATCAAAGCACTCCTTTGGCTTTCTGTTCGCGGCTATGCAGCTTTTTTTTTTCAGTGCGCTCTGAGACGCACAGTGTGCGTCCTAGTGCGCACGAGGGCGCGCTAGGACGCAGAGACGTGACCGCCCGCGGTATCCCGGCGTGCAAGAGGTTAACTGAGGCATGAAAGGCCTGCAGTTCTTTGGATGTTGTTGTAGGGTCTTTTGTGACCTCTTGGGTAAGTAATCGCTGCGCTCTTGGAGTAATTTTGGTCTGCCGGCCACTCCTGGGAAGGTTCACCACTGTTCCATGTTTTTGCCATTGGTGGATAATGGCTCTCACTGTGGTTTGCTGCAGTCCCAAAGCTTTACAAATGGCTTTATAACCTTTTCCATACTGATAGATCTCAATTACTTTGTTTCTCATTTGTTCCTGAATTTCTTTGGATGGTAGCATGATGTCTAGCTTTTGAGGATCTTTTGGTCTACTTCACTTTGTCAGGCAGGTCCTATTTAAGTGATTTCTTGATTGAGAACAGGTGTGGCAGTAATCAGGCCTGGGTGTGGCTAGAGAAATTGAACTCAGCTTTCCAAAGATGTGATAAACAACAGTTAATTTATGTTTTAATGGGGGGGGGGTGTCACTTTTTCAGACAGGGCCATGTAGGTTTGGATTTTTTTTACCCTTAATAATAAACACCTTTAAAAACTGCATTTTGTGTTTACTTGTGTCATCTTTGTGTCATGGTGCGGTGCTCACGGACCGCTAATGAAACACTATAGGCCGCCGATGAGTTTGCATAATTTATTAATGAAAGACAAATAACAAAGCAATGAGCCACAAGGGGCAAAAACACAACTAAGGCTATGACTAAACACAGGATACAGAGCCTCAGGGAAAACACTTACTTTGACGGATGATAGACAAACGGATGACTGACGAAGGAATGTTTGACAAATGATCAACAAATGAAGGTTTTTTTTTTTTTTTTTTTTTTTTTTTTTTTTTTTTTTTTTGGTTTGACGAGATCGCAGTGAGGAGTAAGCCTCAGCTGCTTCCTTAAATACCCGAGACATACCAATCAGTGGAGAGTGTACTCAGGGGTAATGCTGAACAGCTGTCACAACGTGACCCGGCTTTGACAGCCGGAAGCCCCGCCGTGACGCTGTCAGACTAAAAGTCCTGACAGCCATATGGTGCACCAGAGAAGAGAACGGGAAACCATCGGACAACCCGAGCGCGGACAAAGTCAGCACACGGACCATGACAGTAGCCCCCGTTCCCGAGGTGGATTCCAGACACCGTGTAACATCAAGCCCCCCCGCCACACACACACACACACACCCAGAAGGTCAACAGGACCGCCTTAGGGAGGGGGGTGGGGGAAACAGGCTCGGAGGGCGAGAACCAACCAGCATGATAACAGAAAGAGAAAAAAGAACAGGCTACAAACAGAACACCATCATCAATCCAATAAGGTCACAGGCAAAAAAGAAAAACATCTTCACACCCCACAAAGGAATACAGGAAACTCAAATACAGGCACAACCAAGCAGCGTACCCCATAATACCAGAGCGAGAGAGAGAGAAAAAAAAAAACTCATGCTAAGGAACAGCGATACATATACTTCAATGTTGTATAAATAACACAAGCGAGGAAGAGAGGAAGGAGAAAAAAAAACCCACACGCAACAGGGCGGCAATATACATAAGTCACTATAGTCCCAAACAAAACACAAGAGCATCCCTAAAATTCCTGAGGAGCAGGCAGAGGAAAAAAACAGGGATGATGGCAGACAGAGCACAAAAGCACAAAAACAAATAATTCAGGGGGTCTTCCTGCGTCCAGCGTCCAGATCGCTGGCAAGGGAAAAGGAAAAAGTTCAGGCGGCCTACCCCAGTCCCAGGCCAGGAAAAACAGTACCTCTGGCGGCCGGACCAGGTTGCCGAACAGAAAGTCCAATTGGTCGGGTGACCGACCCAGAACACCAAACGGGTGAAGCAGTCTCCCAGGCAGCCAACCCGCGTCATTCAGCCACCAGGACCGCAGGGGAGAACTCAGAGGCGGCCTCCCTATAGAGAGGGAAAAAGAGGGAGGGATGGACCGATAACGGAGAACCCCAGTGGCCCCCGATGGAAGGGAAAAAAGAACGGGGAAAGGATGAGGGACCAGTCCAGCGTCACTCAGCGAAGGATCTGCAGCTCCACCTCCGAACTCCACAAGAACCAGCACTGCCCTCCAGTCGAATCCCAAACGAGACCGCGCTGCACCCACGACGGACCCTCATTGGGTCGCAGCTGCACCTACGACGGACCCCGAGTGGATTGCGGCTGCATCCACGATGGACCCCGACTAGGTTGCGGCTGCACCCATGATGGACCCCGACCGGGTCGCGGCTGCACCCACGACGCACCCCAACTGAACCGGGGCAGCACCAGAGACGACCTCCCAACCCGAACCCGGAACCTCCAGAATGGCAACCGGAATCGACTCCACACCGGTGACCCTGGGAGAAGGCTCGGGAGAAGAAAGAGAACCGGGATCAGGATCACCGGCAGCGACAAAGCCCAGCGAGACAAGCTCAGATGCAGCGGGCGGCTGCACCTGCCTCGTCTCCCTGAGAGACAGGCAAAAATGCTCCAGAATTGACAGGAGAAAGACAAAATAGAGCACTTGCCTGATCTCGAATTCTGTCACCGTCCAGGACTTTGACGATCCGGGTTCAGTAGGAAGAAGGGCATCCTCTGGCTCCCACTCGGCTATGGCGGCCTCCGCAGCCGGCATGCTGGTTTCCACAGTCTGAGGACCCCCCAATGCTGACGTCCACGCCGAGGACCCACACGGCATGATGGCAGGGAATCCGTGACCTGCCGGGTTGGACCGTCCCTCCGTGGAGACCCGTGGATGCTTACTCGTCGACACAGGCTCCAAATGACAGTCTGCCCTCCTCCTTTGCCCATGACGTGGCTGCGGGGCCGGAACCAGGTACTCCAGAGCCGCAGGCTCCTTCCTCGTCTGATGGTGTAGACTTGGCGCCGACGAACGCTCAGGGGAAGGGGACACAAAGGAAGCAGGTTCATAATTAATCACTGCAGCAGATGGAGGGCGCTCAGGGGACTGTAAGCCCCAAACTCCACCCCCAGCTGTCAGACAAGGCAATTTGCTCAGTGAAGGAAAAGAATGAAAACACACTTGCCTGCTCCGCTGAGGACTGATGGAAGCTGCTGCAGAGGGCTTGGTTCTTCCCTTTCCCCGCTGGATGGTGACGGAGGGCCCCCCGGGAAGACGAGGAGGAGCTGTTCGAACAGGATCGATGACGGGCATTGCCGGAGCAGGACTCGTGGAGCTCAAAACAGCTGGGGAGAGCGTCGAGGAGGAGGGAGTAACAGCAGAGGCGATCCGGGAACGAGGAGCTGACGGAACAGCAGGGACAGATGACCCGGAGGCGGAGGCTGCTGGGTTTTCCTCCTGTTGTGACACAGGAGAAACAGCTGGCTGGGAGGCAAAGTTCCAACGGCGACCCGGAACTGGATCCGGACAGGGTTCTCACAGAGGCTTGCCGTGGGCTTTGTGATGACGTTTACCGGCAGAGGCCGAGGTGAAGGTGAAGTCAGGGAAACACTGCACCTGGGCTGGACGGGTGACAAGAGCTGACTCCCGAGGCGAGGAGCGGAGATGCCTTGCCGTTGGCCTCCTGCCGGGGTTTCCCTCCAGTCCATGGACCTCCTCCCTCGTCGGGAACGCCGTACTCGGGGAAAACAGTGAGGGTTCCTTGGCTGCCCTCTCGAGTGCTCTCTCTATCAGTTCACATTGTGTCATAATCCACGCCACCCGTTCCTTTCCCTCTGGAAAGGAGGTGAGATGGTATTTTAACAAAGCCCTCTGAGCGAGACCTAGGAGCTTGTATGCCGCGTAGGTGGGTATGAGGAGACGGGCTTCTGCCAGGTAGCCATCTACCTCCTGGAGCCACTCGGGGAAATACCCACGCTCGAAAGCGGACATACTGAGCAGTACTAGCCCCCAGAGAAGGGAAAAAACTCAAGTCCAATAGCAAACTGTAGGATAACTAAGTAGACGGTTATGCTGTTTATTCCATCTCGCTACAATGCTCCGCATTGTGTGTATATATATTTATATATTTATGTGTACATATGTATATTCGCTGCTCTTGTTTTTCTTGTCTTGTTGATTGTTGCTCTGAGTGTTGCTGTCCCTGTGCTGTTGCAATCCTGGAATTTCCCCATTGTGGGACTAATAAAGGCTTATCTTATCTTATCTTAAACTCACGGTGACCGGCGTCTCCTTCTGGCTGCGACCTACTGTCATGGTGCGGTCCTCGCGGACCACTGATGAGACACTATAGGCCGCCGATGAGTTTGCATAATTTATTAATGAAAGACAAATAACAAAACAATGAGCCACGAGGGGCAAAAACACAACTAAGGCTATGACTAAACACAGGATACAGAGTCTCAGGGAAAACACTTTGACGGATGATAGACGAAGGGATGACTGACGAAGGAATGTTTGACAAATGATCAACGAATGAAAGTTTTACGAGATCGCAGTGAGGAGTAAGCCTCAGCTGCTTCCTTAAATACCCGAGACATACCAATCAGTGGAGAGTGTACTCAGGAGAAATGCTGAACAGCTGTCACAATGTGACCCGGCTTTGACAGCTGGAAGCCCCACCGTGATGCTGTCAGAATAAAAGCCCTGACAGTCATATGGTACGCCAGAGAAGAGAACGGGAAACCACCGGACAACCCGAGCGCGGACAAAGTCAGTGCACGGACCATGACACTTTGTCTAATATTAAAATTTGTTTGATGATCTGAAACATTTAAGTGTGACAAACATACAAAAAAGAGAAATCAGGAAGGGGCAAACACTTTTTCACACCACTGTATGTTGCAATAATTACTGCTCCATCTATATGCTATTTTGTCACACTATTTCTTTATATTTTTTTTTTTCAAATAATCAGAAATAAGGCATCGAAGACATGTAGCTTGTATGAAACAATACAAAAATGTTGAATACGTAGCAAATGTAACATGATTTATAATTTAAAATCATAGTTTTACTGCTGTTCACAGCCAGGAGTGAATGGGGTTATCTGGATCTGAGCTTGCATATATACTGTATCTAGCATAAACACCACAAACATACCAGCCAAGCACTCTTATGTGCATTACCCCCACGTACTTCACTCAGTAAACATCATTCTGTGTATCAAAAGTCAGAATTCTTCTCAGTTGGCAACTCTTCTTCATCTTCTTCACTTTATATCTTTGTATAAGGAGTTCTTATGAGTTCTTAACAATCTTCTTCTTCAAACAGTGAGATTTCCATGTCTACATGATGTCTATAACACTCTATCTGGTCATTACTCTATAAGGAGTTCTTATAAGGAGTTCTGAACAATCTTCTTATGGATTCCATGCTTGAACGACATCATATCACTCTATAAATTCAAGAAATATCTGTCTTGCCTGTGTGTCACAATCATAGGACATCATAGGACAGCTTATGATGTTCCTCTGCCTTGATGTCTTTATGATGTCATACAGTGATGCCTGCCTTGATGTCTATATGAAGTCATATAGACCATGACGTCCTATGCCTGCCTTGATGTCTTTATGATGTCATATAGACCAGTGATTCTCAACTGGTGGGTCGCGACCCAAAAGTGGGTCGCGGACCTGTTTTCAGTGGGTCGCGGGCCTTTGCCTGGGCAAATAAAATATCAAGAAATAAATCAACATAGTGTCATTCACACTCCTTAACAGTAGATGGCAGTAGGTGGTGGGCAACACCATATTTCGCACCATAGAAGAAGACTTGCACCGTTTGTTTGTATATGCTAATTGAGCATGGCGAAACGGACTGGATACGCCAGTGGTCCCCAAACTACGGCCCGCGCCGCCTCCACATTTGGCCCGGCCCCCTGAACAATATCAGACGCTTACCCCCTCCACCCCCTCCCGCACCTCGCTTCCATGTCGGCCGAGCGCCGTCTCGTTCCCCTGCTGAGCGTGTGCTCAGCCATGCATTCTGTGCCATGGATTCTCTGTATCACTGTATAAAGAACTGACTGTTCATGCCTGACTATCGCACTTAGAATTCGTTCTTAGACATCTGCTCAGAGCTCTCTCACAGAGCGCTGGCTGAGCCTCGTGATGGAGGAATAAAACACCTTTAAACTTCGGCTTGCTGTGTCCGCCTGCACTGATTTTTCCTCCTCACTGGTAAGCGTGATGATTTTTTTTTTTTTTTTCAGTCTGGCCACGCGATCGAGACTAATACACGCATAGAACGTGACATTCTGTCTGTGCCCCGATCTGAACACCCCCCCCCCCCCCAGAAAAAAAAATAAGTAAATCCTAGACTCACCCCTGTCAAATAAAATGGAATAGTGAAAAGGTTAGCTAAGAGAAAAATTGATTCAGAATGCAGGGTATTTAACCTGCAGTGGACAAACGATTATTTTTTTGTTCAATGCAAAGAAAAGGCTGTTCAGCAGCGGTGTCTACAAGCCTGCTGGAACCTACAAAAGGATTATAAGGAAGAAACACAAGAACTTTGAGAGACTGCTCATATGAGTCATTTAAGGAAGAGATTCTGCTCTGACAACTAAGCTGAGCTTTTACCTGTTCAGATTGTGCACGGCACAACACAAAGTTAATGTTCCATGGACTTGTTTCTGTGAAGAACCCAGAGAGGGTTATTTGGTTATTAGTTATTTCATTAATAGTGTTATTATTTATTTTCTGACTTTTTTCCTGTGAAGATCCCAGAAAGGGTTATTAATATTTGGTCATTTGTGGCTTTCTGGAAAACAATAAATGTTTACGTTTAGGCACCCCTGCGATCGTCACACTTTTTCTGTTACAAACTGACCCCGGCCCCCATCAGAGAAGGCAAAAGTAATGTGGCCCTCACAGGAAAAAGTTTGGGGACCCCTGGGATACGCGTTCCCTTTGGAATCGACATGGAAAGCATTACGTTGCCAAGCAACGAAGAGAGTCAGCTGGTGGAGCTATCATGTGACTGCACGCTGAAAAAGAGGTTCACGGAGGTAAGCCTCTCGCAATTCTCGTGCAGCACTGTGATGAGCGAGTATCCTTCTCTTGCCATTCGAGCAGTAAAAACCCTCCTACCTTTCAGCACTACCTATCTCTGTGAGTGTGGCTTCTCAGCTCTGGTTCAGTTGAAGACAAAACAGAGAAACAGACTGGACATTGAGCATGACCTCAGAGTCGCTTTGTCTAATATAACTCCAGACATTGAGACTCTTGTCAAGAGCAAAAAACATCCCCAGTTCTCCCATTAATTCCTCCAGACTCAGGTCTATGATGTCACTGTTACAAGTTTTAGTGAGTGTTCCTTCATTTTCTTCAAAGCACATAACCTTATCAGTAGGTAAATACTGAAAAAACAATCAGAAGAAAAGTCAATTTTGAGACTTGAATTCTTTTGAATTGCACTTTTTGTTTAATTTTTAATTTAAAATGCAGCTAATTCAGCATTAAAGGGAATTGTTCCCTCTGTTGTATTGCCACTTACTGGTCATTTTGGTTAATCATTAAATTTGTTTTGTGTGATATTCTTTTCTTCTACCTCAGGTTCAAAATGCACAATCTTTACATTCAGTAAATTTGAGAATACGAAAATCTTTGATTTGGGTCGCGGCTTGTCATCGAGGGGTGATGGTGGGTCCCAAAGCCAGACCAGTTGAGAACCACTGATATAGACCATCCCTCACCTGTTGGTTGCAACATCTGTGATTGGTGTCAATGCTGGACGCACTCTCCTGATTCCACGAATCACACTCACACCATCTGACAACAGGTTTCCATTCACCTTGCCACGTAAACAGTTTACATCTGTGATTGGTGTCAATGCTGGACGCGCTCTCCTGATTCCACGAATCACACTCACACCATCTCACAACATGTTTCCATTCACCTTGCGACGTAAACAGTTTCCAGTAAGACCCTACTTTGTCATGACTGTGAATAAGTCACAGGGCCAGTCTTTACAGCACGTTCGTGTTTTTCTGCACAACAGATTTCTTCAGCCATTGCCAATTCTATGTTGCCGCGAGCAGAGTTGGCAGATCAAGCAGTCTTCGTATCATATTCTTGCTCAAGATGAAGAAACTAAGCAAAAGCGTTGCTTTCTGAGCAATGCTGTTTTGAAAGAGGTGCTGACACAGTAAAAATGTGTAACCTTGAAGAATGGCAGTCTACACTACAAATGTGTAAAATGCCAAGCAAAGCACCGATTTTATCTGGGTGCTTCGGTTTCTTGGTTTCTACGGGCATGCATGGGTCTTCCTGAACAGGGTCAAAAGCCACTTTTTGCTCAGATCTATTTTCATGATCCTGTCCATGAACTGAAATTACGACGCGCCTATTCCTCAACCAGTAGTCTGAACGAAGAAGAAGAAGACCCACCAGATGGAGAGCAATAGAGTGAGGAGAACTGCTGCATGTCAGAAAAGATGCCGTGAAGATGAAACACCTCAGGCTTGAGCAGTACGCCGCAGGCATGACTATGAACAACACAGCTGTCTGAGACAGGAGGAGACCCTTCAGCAACGGGCATGCAGAAATACTTGCACGAGTATGTACTAGTCATAATTCAAGAAATCTCTGTGTGTATGTCTGTCTGTCTGTGTGTCTCGACCATAGGACTTGCTAATAGATCATTGGATCGCCTATGATGCTCCTATGATCTCTACATATGCCTATATGACACCATACAGTATACACACCAGAGTGATTCAAGAAAATCTCTGTGTGTCTGTGTGTGAATACAAAGGCAGGCATCATTCATGATCATAGGACTCACTATGACATCATCAAAGATCAAAAGCAGGCATTACTGAACGAGTGGTGACGTGCTTGCTTACACCTGCTTTACGGGCATTCAGAAATGCTTACTGCCAGTGACAGTTGCCATGGAGGCAGCCATTCCTCGCATAAGGACAGATAATTTTTTTCACACATAAGGAGTTGTTATGGGAACTCCTTATACAAAGATATAGAGTGATGATAATCAAGTCAGTCGCGGTAATACACCTGTGAGCTGGTTGCCAACCGCCAATCAAATCTACAAGAAGAAGAAGAAGAACCTACTTATACTTGTTTCTACAGGCATGCACAGGTATGCGCTAGTATTCTAAATGTGGCCTGACATATCGGTACAATATGTGAAATTCTTCCCCATCGATGTCTACAAAAGCTGTCCTTATCATCCTGAGTGTTCTCAACAGAACAGGAATTATAGAGGTAAACCTTCTTTTCTAGACCATTTATCAGAATCAGAATCAGAATCAGAATCAGCTTTATTGGCCAAGTATGCACAACACATACAAGGAATTTGACTTTGGCTAAAAACTTGCTCTCGTTGTTCAGGTGGAGGATTTAAATAAGATTTAAATTAAGGATTCAATGACAACAGAGTATGTACAGTAAATTACAGTCTGTCCACGTTTCTATAAAAGGATGCAAATATATACAGGAATATATGCAGTTATTTACTCAGACTATCCACACTTTGCAGAAATATATGAAAAAATATACAGTCACACAGTATTTCAATGTGAACTCAGATTCAGTGATATAATGTGAATGAAATAAAAAGCAGTGTGAGAGTTATGTGCAATGTAAGAATGGATCAAAAGTCATGAGTACAGCAACAGGTAGGACTAGGTGAATGTTAGGAGTTCATCAGAGTGATGGCTTGAGAAAAGAAACTGTTCCTGTGACGGGTGGTTTTGACCTTCAGTGATCTGTAACGACGACCAGAAGATAGAAGTTCAAACAGTTTGTGGCCGGGGTGTGACGTGTCAGCACAGATGTTTCCCGCTCGTTTCCTGGTTATGGACCGATATAAGTTCTCAATGGAGGGTAGGTTGGTACCAATGATCCTCTCCGCAGACTTAATGATCCGCTGCAGTCTGGTCTTGTCCTGTTTAGTGGCAGATCCAAACCAGACAGTGATGGAAAAGCAGAGGACATATTGGATGATGGCGGTGTAGAAGACAACCAGCAGCTCCTGAGGCAAATTAAACTTCTTGAGCTGATGCAGAAAAAACAACCTCTGCTGGACCTTTTTCCAGGCAGTGTCTATATGGGAGGACCACTTCAGGTTCCGGGAGATTGTGGTACCCAGAAACTTGAATGAGTCCACAGTGGACACTGTGCTGTTGAGGATGGTGAGTGGGGGGAATGAAGGAGGGTGTTGCCTGAAATCCACAGTCATCTCCACCGTTTTGGCTGGATTAAGTTCAAGATGGTTCTCGCCGCACAAGAGGATCAGCTGCTCCACCTCCCGCCTGTATACAGACTCATCACCATCCCGGATCAAACCGATGACTGTGGTGTCGTCCGCAAACTTCAGGAGCTTCACCGAAGGGTCCTCTGAGGTGCAGTCGTTGGAGTAGAGGGAGAAGAGCAGTGGGGAAAGGACACATCCTTGGGGGGCGCCAGTACTAATTTTTTGGGAGCTGGATGTAAATCTTCCTGGCTTCACCTGTTGCCACCTGTCAGTCAGAAAGCTGGAGGTCCACTGGCAGGTGGAGGGGGGCACTTTGAGCTGGAGGAGTTTCTGATTAAGAATGCCTGGGATGATGGTGTTGAACGCTGAGCTGAAGTCGACAAACAGGATCCTGGCGTACGTCCCTGGGGAGTCGAGGTGTTGCAGGATGTAGTGTAGTCCCATATTCACTGCATCATCCACTGACCTGTTTGACCGGTAGGCAAACTGCAGTGGGTCCATCAGGGGGCCTGTGACGACCTTCAGGTGGTTCAGCACCAATCTCTCCAAGGATTTCATGACCACAGAGGTCAAGGCAACAGGTCTGTAGTCGTTTAATCCTGTAACAGAGGGTTTCTTGGGAACTGGAATGATGATGGAGCGTTTGAAGCAGGAAGGCACTTCACACAGCTCCAGTGATCTATTAAAGATCCGGGTGAAGATGGGGGCCAACTCGTTGGAGCAGACTCTCAGGCAGGACGGAGACACACCATCAGGTCCTGCAGCCTTCTTGATCTTTTGTCTCTGAAAGACCCGTCGCACCTCCTCTTCACAGATCGTTAGTGCTGGTGGGAGGTCAGAGTGGAGGAGGGATGGAGTTCCTGGGGCTGCAGATAATCCTTTTGTGTGGGTGGGAGGTGAGAACTGTAGGTTCTTTTCAAACCTACAGTAAAAGCTGTTTAGGTCGTTAGCCAGCTGGAGGTTTTCCACAGGGTGGGGGGATGGTCTCCTGTAGTTGGTGATATTCTGCAAGCCTCTCTAAACAGAAGCAGAGTTGTTGGCTGAGAAGTTTTGTTGTAACTTCTCACTGTAGCTCCTCTTAGCAAGCCTGATCTCCTTTGTCAGCATGTTTCTGGCCCGCTTGTACAGAGTCCAGTCACCAGTCCTGTAGGCCTCCTCCTTGGTCTGACGTAGCTGCTTCAGTTTAGGAGTGAACCAGGGTTTATTGTTGTTGTATGTGTAGAAGGTCTTGGTCTGCACACACATGTCCTCACAGAAACTGATGTATGATGTCACAGTGTCAGTGAGTTCATTTAGGTTAATGGCTGCATCTTCAAAAACACTCCAGTCTGTGCAGTCAAAGCAGGCTTGTAACTCCAGCTTTGATTCCTCAGTCCATTTCTTCACAGTCCTTACAACAGACTTGGAAGTTTTTAGTTTCTGTCTGTATGTTGGAATAAGATGGAGCAGACAGTGGTCAGAAAAACCCAGAGCTGCACGGGGGACAGCATGATAGGCGTTTCTTAAAACTGTGTAACAGTGGTCAAGTGTATTTGTGTCCCTGGTGGGACATTTAATATGCTGTCTGTATTTAGGAAGCTCATTTGTGAGATTAGCTCTATTGAAATCACCCAGAATGATAAGCAGAGAGTCTGGATGTTTTTCCTCCACGTCTGCTATCAGCGAGGTGCTGCAGTGCCTCCATTGTACAAGCAGCAGGCGGGATATGAATTCCGACCAGAATAAACGAGGAGAACTCTCGCGGTGAATAAAAGGGTTACAGTTTATGAACAGTGACTCTAGGTTAGGGCTACAAAACTTCTTCAACACTGTGACATCAGTACACCAACCTTCGTTTATGTAGAAGCACATTCCACCACCTTTAGTCTTTCCAGAGAATTCTCGGCTGCGATCAGCGCGAAACAGTTGGAATCCGTCCAGGCGGACCGCGCTGTCCGGGATGTGTTCACTCAGCCAGGACTCCGTGAAACACAGGGCGCCAGATCTGCTAAAATCCAGGTTTTTGTGAGTCAGGAGCAGCAGTTCGTCCATTTTGTTCGCCAAAGAGCGGACATTGGTCAGATGGATCGATGGGAGCGGCGTGCGATATCCTCGTTTCTTCAGCCTGACTAGCGCACTGGCACGTTTACCACACTACCTTCGTTTCCGGCCAGTGCCAATAGCCGCTGCTCCCACAGCTAAGATCGACTGAAAAAACTTCAGATCAGCAGCAGAAACTGGCGGAGAAGTTGCATTGGGAGATAGTCTGAGTGAAAGTAGTTCCTCCCTTGAAAAGGTGACTCGGACGGAAGAGCAGAAGTCCAAAAAAACACACAAAATTATCAAAAACATCAGAGAGCAGAAGCCAGTGGCTGCCATCCGCAGCGCCATCTTGGATCCACCAATCTATCTAATTATCTAAGCATAATTATATGTTAAATACAAAAAGGCTAAAGGTCCAGCTACAGCGGTCAAGCTTTTAACTCTGAGAAGACGTTAGTTAGCATGCTTACCTTAGCATACCTTAACTGCGACTTCAGGAGCAGAATTGAGAACAGCCAAAGACATCGTCCTTTCAGCCTGTAAAGGTTTAAGGTGGGCTGTGACGTCCGGATCCACAGCGTCAAGTTTAACGGTACTTGTATTAGATTCGAACTCATTTTCTGAGTCAGAATCGCTCCCGTAGGGAATGAGAGAAGCTGTGGCAACAGACATCTTGGATGTTGTGAAGAAAGAAAGAAAGAAAGAAAGAAAGAAAGAAAGAAAGAAAGAAAGAAAGAAAGAAAGAAAGAAAGAAAAGAAAAGAAAGAAGGCCATGTCAACTCTGCATAAATATGAATATTTTGTTGTCTGACATTTTTATAGGGCTATCTACACATCTGGGTACTTCACATGAATGCGCAAAGCGCGGAGGTAACAAAGACCAGCAGTTTACTATTGAAACAATACAGCATATCAATATTATGATGAGCTTTGACCGCAAGATCGGATCAGATAATGATCAAAAATTTTAAATTTGTGATCTCAAAAAGTGTCCCTAGCGTCTACCAGCCAGTATGTGGAAGAATGATTCAACAGAGTGTCCAGAAACAATATTAATTGATATTTGTAACGACAAATAAATGAGCCAGCTTGGCTGTACATTGGCGGAACACTCCAGTCATAGAAAATAAATTGTATCTGCTGTGGAAATCCCCAAAAAGCTGCCATGCTGAGGTTTGCAAAAATTTATCCACAGGAGCTCACAGGAAAAACAGCCTTCTGTCTCCCATGGGGGAGATGTTGTTTATTTCCACTACTAAAAAAAAAAAGAAGTAAAAAAAAGGAAAAAATTAGTTACTTGTAATTTACTCGTAGCAGAAGAGCTTTAGTCTTTGATTTTTTTTTTTGTCCCTGCTTTAGTATACAGGGATTATGATGGTTTTGCTGGAAGTGTGAAAATGGAAGTTTCATTTTTGTTCCATTTTGAGGTAATGTTTCATCCAGAGGTAATGTAAGTTTTGGGAAGGGTTTGAAGGATAAAGTTTACTGGGTGTTCTCATAATGATCTTATCATCACTATGAGTCTGCTGTCCATACAAAGCTGGCATCAATCCAGAGCAGCAGTTTTTTTTCTGATTTAGATAAAAATATAGACTGGTGATCAAAGTTATCGCAGTGTTCATTTTGTGTGAAACATGTAATACTGAAGCTTGTGCTATTATGGAATTGCAAATTTATCTTAAAGCCATCTCCAAATAAACAGTATGTATTGTGTCTGCGTGGCCTGGAGTGGTGGTCTACTTGGTAGCGCATCTGCCCCACAACTGGAAGGCCATGGGTTCAAATCCCAGCCGGGTCATACTAAAGACCTTATAGCAATTGTACTTTCTGTCTTCTAGCTTGGTGCTCAGCATAATAGAATGAGGAAAGTTAACGCACAGTGCTACCAGAGGACTGACCCCCCACTGTAGCATTCACTACTCACAGTAGCTGTGTGGGCTAGAAACAGTGATAGGCGCTGCCACATACACCACATGGTGTGCTGTGGAAAGGATTACCTAACTGAAGTGTTGTGTTTTGTGCCCTCTGCAGGTCTGTGAGGAAATGGCTGTGCAGCAGGCTTCACTGTCTGTGGATTCTGTTCATCTTACTTGTGGTCTTTATCACCGTTAAGCCCTTTGTTGCATACCAGGCCAGGTGAACCCTCTCCTGCTGCACTGACCAAACATTCATCAAGTTAACTTTGCATTATTTAACTTGTTTTTTTTTTCTAGATTTTGCTTCATTTCTCATCAACCTTGTGTCACATTTCATGGTTAGAATGGATGAACAGTACTTAGCACTGTTGTCTCACAGTCAAAATTTTCTGGTTCAAATCCCAAAGCTGGCAAGGGTATAAATCTCTCTCTGCATGTTTTTACATTGGTATGTTGTGGTTTTCTCCTAGAATCCAAAAAACATGCTGGGCTAATCTAAATCAGCCCTTGGTATCCTTTTGTTAATCCCATAGTAGAGTAATTTGTCACATGGGTAAGGCGTATCATTGCTTCCTCTTGCTGCTCTTCCACTGTGTGCTGCTGGCTATGCTAGCTCTTCTAGTTTCTACTGTGGGTTATTGTTTATTTGGTTTTCTTCTCAACTTCTGTCTCATAGAATTTAACCGTGGCTGCTAGCTCTACTCTGGTCTGCTCACTATGTCACAAATTTACTCACATCTCTGCCTTATTTAACCATAACAGTCAGTGTTATAAGTGTAATCTTTACGGTACTTAGAGGAAGGTGACTGAATTGGAATCCCAGCTATTCTCTAGTTAGCCAGAACTGCAATGACGGAGTAAGATAATTCTGGCCAGGTGAAACCCCCACAAGACTGGGGTGGGAATCTTTAGGTGCAGTACATCATGATTTGAGCATGATTCAGGGGGCTCCAATTTGATTCTAGAACAATTCTCGATGCATCTTTTTTCTATTCAGGATTTTTTCCCCTCCCACTGTGTCACAACTTTCTCACTGTTAAAGCAAAATATTTGCAATGACCCATGACTTTACTTCTAATATTGCTTAATAAAACAAGTGGAAGAGAAATGTATCAAGTCAGATGGAATGTTACATCTGCCAGCATATATTCTTCTTCAAAAAATCAACATGAAAAGTTCACTTGTAGCAGTATATTAGCTGTAACACAGACTTCAGAGCACCCTGAATTTTAACAAATAGACTTCTATAGAACATTCTCCTGTTATGTGCAACAACTAACATGGCCCTTCAGTCAAAAATACTCACAATTTCAAACATATAAATTTTAGACTTTTAATTAAAATTAGAAGCAATCCTACTCACTGTCTTCAGTGATTCCATGACTTTGGTTTTGGTCTCATAGATTCTCTTCGTGGTCGGATGTTGTGCCACTGACTCTGGTCTGGTGCACAGCGTGGTGCAGGGGCCTGGTTCTCGATGGTGGATTGGGGGCACCCTTTCCAGGTTTATTGGAGACTTTGGAGTCACTTTTCAGTGGTCCTCTGGTGGCAGCCATTTTTCTCCTCTGAGTGTAGGTGTGCGGTTTGGTTTAACGTTTTTCCAGACACTGTGGGTTTTGGCCAGCCCCCCCCCCCCCCCACACACACACACAAGTTTTATGGAGGCCAGGGTGCTGCCAGATCCAACTCTGTCATCACCATGGTCCTTGTCTGTTTTATGTCATGCCATAAACTGTCCAACGGTACACAATCCATGTTTCTGAGTCTGCTTTTTTTGTTTTCATTCATTCATTCATTCATTCATTCATTCATGCATTCATTTTCTTCCGTTTAATCCTTTTCGGGTCGCAGGGGGGCTGGAGCCTATCCCAGCATCTTTGGGTGAAAGGTAGGGTACACCCTGGACAGATTGCTTGTCAAAATTAATTACATAATTAAGAATCATATTCTTGACATTTTTGCATCAATGGAGAATTGTTCATACTGACATTGTGATGTATTGGAAAAATTATTATTTCCCCCAACCCTACACAAGAGTGCCCAGATCTCCTGAACCTTGACCTTGAACACAACCTGGATGCAGACCCACTTGTGGAGCATTGTGTATAAGTTTGGTGAACATCAGAGCAATTGCTTCAAAGGAGTAGTAATTCCCACGGAATGTGTACGGATGAACACATGATGGACACATGATGGACACAGTGCCATCACAGACTCCTTTCAGCATCACTAGAAAGAGCTAAAAACTTTGCTCGTGTTGAACCTACTAACAGTTATGTGAGGAAACTTGGAGTCATTAAATTCACATCTCATTCAATTTTCAAGACCACTTTTTATCGTTTCTGTACTATTACCAAGGAGCATCTTTTGTCAGAGTGATGCTGAGAAGCCATAACATATTTCCATTACTGTGGTTCTTTATTATCAGCAGTGTTGGGAAAGTTACTGAAAAATAGTAACTAATTACAGTTACTAGTTACTTCTTTTCAAAAGTAATTGAGTTACTTTACCAATTATTGCATGATTAAAGTAACTAGTTACTTGGAAAAGTAACTTTCACATTACTTTTAAATGCATACTTAAATTATCTTGCATACTAACTAACTAACCTGCACTTATATAGCGCTTTTCTAGTCACAAAGACCACTCAAAGCGCTTTCATTAATACTAACCCTCTATTCTAAGGGCCTATAGGAAACAAATATCTAGGGACAATTTAGAACAGCCAATTAACCTAACATGCATGTTTTTGGCATGTGGGAGGAAACCGGAGAAATCCCGGAGTAAACCCACGCAACACGGGGAGAACATGCAAACTCCACACAGATCACTGTTGGTCAGGGGCTGGGATCGAACCCACGATCCCACGATCCCCACAATCCCCCGGCCAAGGGTAAACTGTGCTGCCGCAGTGCTAACCACTGTGCCACCGTGCAGCCCATACATAGTAAGATAATTTAATTATTGGATTACATTATGGGCTTTTTAATGTCAGGCTGAAAACAGACAGAGCATTTAGAACATGTTCAGTCTGCTTTATCCTGCCTTGAGAGCTCTTATTGTGGGAAAAAAATCTGAAGAAAATCAGCATGCTATTGCCAGTAATTTTCTCATTTTGGAGTAAGAGCTGCCAGCACTGCATAAAGCTGTCCATGTTTGTCTTACCTGAGTGATTATGGATTTAATCCGATGTGCAGTGATCCAAAGAAAATGTCCATTATCCACAGTCCAAACGTCTGCTGTGACAGAGACATGATCCAGTCCATCAAATCCCCTTTGGAGATCAAATCCATTTTTGAATAATCTTTATCCAGGTAGCAAGTAAATGTTTTAACTTCAGTGGATTGCAGTCTCAGTTGTCTTATGGAAAGTCACTGTATACATCCAGTCTTCAGTCTGTAATGACGTATTTGGTAATCAGTCTGACATGTTCTGGACCCAGGAAACAGACACTGACACAAGCAGATATAGATAATTATTCTTTGTTGTATAGTGAGGGAGTGTAGTGTGTGAGTGCAAGTATTGAAGTCTGGTCACTGGAACTGAGCAGTTCAGATGGCGACCTGGCAACCCTGGAACACACAAGCAGAAACAATTACAGCTGTTCAACGATGGCGGGTAATTGTAGGTGGAAAGGCTTACTTGGATGTGCCACAGGTTAGGTTCTGCTGGCTTCCAGTGTCCGTGCAACGTGGTGGTGATTGTGCCCGTAGCTGTGGTGGTGATTGCACCTGTAGCTGTGACGATGATTGTTCCCGTAGCAGAGGTGGTGGTTGTACCAGTAGCCGTGATGACGATAGCTCCTGTAGCTGTAATGATGATAGTTCCCGTAGCTGTGGTGATGATTGTACCTGTAGCTGTGGTGGTAACGAGGAGCTCCGTGATGGAGGTGGCAACGCCCCGTCGGCTGGGGAAGTTGGTCCGCCGCCTGGGAGGTCCACCTGTGCACAGGGGTAAAGGCAAGGGGTTGAAAAGCAAAGAGTTCTCTTACGTGGCCAGTCCTGACGAGACGTTCTTGGCTTGGCTTGAGAATGAAGTTCTGGCTCATACTCAGACGAGGAAGACAGACAACTCCATGCCGGGCTGTCAGCAACACTGGCTTTTAACAGCCGCTGATTAGCACCTGCTGGTCTGTGCGCAGCTGGAGCTGATGAGACAGATGACGGCCCAGCGGCCATCATGACAGTACTCCCCCCTCTAGCAGTGCCTCCAGGCAGCTGCCCAATTCTACCTGGATTCGCCCGATGGAAGTCGCGGATCAACTGCTTATCCAGGATCAACGCTGGGCGAATCCAAGAACGATCCTCCGGTCCAAAGCCCTCCCAGTCCACCAAATACTGAAGACCACGACCCTGCCTGCGAACGTCCAAGATGGCAGTCACCCCCCAAGCTGGATGGCCATCGATCATCCTCGGGGGGGCAGGAGCCGTGGGGGGCGGGCACAGAGGGTCTGAGATGTACGGTTTAACCTGGGAGACATGAAAGGTGGGGCAGATGAGCATGGAAGGGGGGAGAGACAAGCGCACAGACACAGGATTGACAATTCGAGATATGGTGTAAGGACCAATGAAGCGCTTAGTGAGTTTGCGCTTCTCAGCCGGTACACCAATATTCCGGGTAGACAACCAAACTTTCTGACCCACCTTGTAGTCAGGGGCGGGTCTCCTGTGACGGTTGGCCACCTGGATGTTGCGTTCAGTGGTCTTCAAAAGAGCCCTGCAGGCGATGGACCATACTCGCGACAGCGCCTTATGTGGGTCTGGACAGACGGGACCGCTACCTCCTTCTCCTCCTCCGGGAACAGTGGTGGATCAAACCCAAACGATGCCTTAAAAGGAGAGAAACCCGTGGCTGTAGAGATCATGGTGTTATGGGCGTACTCTATCCAAGGAAGGTGCTTGCTCCAAGAGGACGAACAGGAGGAGATGACACACCGCAGCGCGGCCTCAAGCTCCTGGTTAGCCCGTTCACACTGGCCATTACTCTGTGGATGATACCCTGAAGAGAGGCTAGCTGTGGCTCCCAGCGCTGCGAAGAATGCTTTCCAGACCTGAGAGATGAACTGTGGTCCCCGGTCCGACACTATGTCAGCGGGGATGCCGTGGAGACGGACCACATGCTGGACAAGGAGGTCCGCCATTTCCTGGGCCGAGGGCAAACCCCGAAGAGGCACAAAATGGGCCGCCTTTGAGAAACGGTCCACAATAGTCAAAACTGTGGTAAAATTATCTGAGGGGGGCAAACCAGTCACAAAATCCATGGCAACATGGGACCAAGGGCGGGAAGGGACCGGCAGAGGATGTAACAGACCCGCCGGGGGGGATGATGTCGTTTTCCCAGTAGCGCATTGAGCGCAAGCCCGGATGTAACTTACAACGTCCTTCCGCAGCCCTGGCCACCAGAAGGTCCTCTGAAGAAGGTCCACAGTCCGACCCACTCCTGGATGACAAGCCAGCTTGGAGGCGTGACCCCACTCAATCACTTGACCCCGAATAGAGCGTGGGACAAACAGGCGGCCCGGGGGACCCCCCCCCCCCCCCGGATCTGGCTTCGTCTTCAGCGCTCTACGGACTGTCCTACAAATACCCCAGGACAGGGCGCCCACAACACAGGAGGGCGGTAGGATGGGTGCTTCCTGATCTTCAGTAGATGGTACATCGAACTGCCGCGAGAGGGCGTCCGGCTTACCGTTCTTGCTCCCCGGCCAATAAGTGATGGTAAAATTAAATCGGCCAAAGAAAAGGGACCAATGAGCCTGGCGTGCATTCAGGCGCTTCGCCATCCTGAGGTACTCCAGGTTGCGGTGATCAGTCCATACAACGAACGGCTGAGCAGCCCCCTCCAGCCAGTGTCTCCATTCCTCCAAGGCGAGTTTCACCGCCAGCAGCTCCCTGTCTCCTATGCTATAATTCCTCTCCGCCGGTGACAGGCGATGAGAGAAGTAGGCGCATGGGCGGATCTTACCGTCTTCAGGAGAATGTTGGGAGAGCACCGCTCCTACCCCCAAATCAGAGGCGTCCACCTCCACCAAGCACTGTAGATTCGGGTCCACCTGGGTTAGAACACGGGCAGAAGCAAACTCCTCCTTAAGTTTTTCAAACGCCCTGGCTGCCTCCTCACTCCAGCAAAACGGGGTCTTTGGGGAGGTGAGCGCAGTCAGAGGACGAGCAATATTTCCAAAATTGGGCACAAACCGACGATAGAAGTTAGCAAAGCCCAAGAATCCCTGAAGCTGCTTCCTAGAGGTTGGTGCGGGCCAATCCACTACTGCCTTGACCTTGGCTGGGTCGGGGAGCACCTGGTTCCGAGCAATGATGAACCCAAGGAAGGAGGTCTGGTCAGTGTGAAACTCACACTTCTCTGCCTTGACGAACAGTTGGTTCTCCAGGAGGTGCTGTAACACTTTACGGACGTGCACCTGGTGCTCCTCTAATGTGCGAGAGAAGATTAGTATATCATCAAGATACACGAACACAAACGAGTTAAGGAAGTCCCGCAGAACATCGTTTATTAGTCGCTGGAAGACGGCCAGAGCATTGGTTAACCCAAATGGCATTACCAGGTACTCGAAATGGCCGCTTGGGGTCCGGAAAGCCGTCTTCCACTCATCACTTTCTCTGATGCGCACCAGGTGATAGGCATTCCTGAGATCCAGTTTGGTAAACCAGGACGCCCCCTGGAGGGAGTCAAAGGCTGTGTTCATCAAAGGCAGAGTATACTTGTCCTTTACCGTAATCTCGTTAAGGCCCCAGAAGTCGATGCAGGGGCGTAATGAGCCATCCTTCTTCCCAATGAAGAAGAAACCGGCACCCACGGCCAAGGACGACGGGCGGATGATACCAGAGGCCAGGGATTCCTTGATGTAGGTGTCCATGGCCTCGCGCTCCGGGGCTGATAGGCTGTACAGGCGGCTAGCAGGAAGAGGGGCCCCAGCCTTCAGATTTATAGCACAGTCGTAAGGTCGATGGGGGGGGGGGGGTAGAGACAACGCCCAAGACTTGCTAAATACTAACCCCAGGTCATGGTAAACCTCCGGTACCTTGGACAGATCCGGTGGTGACGTCGAGGGTGGAGGCACCTTGACAAATGGGGCACACGCCGCAGATTGGAGGCAGGCGCTCAGACAGAATGTACTCCACGCTGTAATACTCCCTGCTTGCCAGTCAATGGTGGGATTGTGTAGCCGAAGCCAGGGGTACCCCAGGATGACGGGCGAGGATGAGACGGGCAGAATCAGAAACCTAATCTCCTCCCTGTGGTTACCTGAAACGATCACAGAAACTGGGGCCGTCTGATAGGCGACGGTGGTCAGTGACGCCTTGGACAGGGTGATGAGATTGACAGGGGGATCCAGAGTCTGACAGCTGAGGCCCATCCGGGTTGCCAGGTCTCTGGAAACAAAGTTCTGCTCAGCTCCTGAGTCTACTTAAGCCAGCGTGGAATGTTCTGTATGTGTGTGAATTAATCTGATGGGGATGCGGAAACTAGTGAGGGGTCTTTCTAAGTTCTTGTCCGTGAATCCCCCTACTGCGGTCCATGGACCCTCCCTTTTAACCGACTGGGACATTCAAATACCCCATGTGACTCTTTCCCACAATAGAAACAAAGGCCAAGATCCCTGCGGCGCTGTCTCTCAGCCGCTGACACTTTTGACTGCCCTATTACCATAGCCTCTTGATCCGGAAGTTCCTCTGACGCGGGTAGAGCGAGCAGAGGAGAGCTAGTGGAGCAAGGGTGGGGTTTAGCTGAACGGGAAGTAGTTCGCCGTTCGGCTGCTCGCTCCCTTAACCTACCATCTAGGCTTATAGTAAGAGCAATTAATTCACTCAAATTATCCGGTTTGTCCCGTGCCGCTAACTCATCCTTTAATTCGGCGTTGAGACTGCGAAGGAAGATACCACAAAGTGACGGTTCCCCCCACCCAATCTCTGCGGCCAGGACCCAGAAGTCAATAGCGTAGTCAGCAGCTGATCTATTACCCTGCTGCAGACTCAACAGCCGTTCTGTCAACACTGCACCCCTATCTGAATGATCAAACACAGACATAAACTCCGCCACAAACTGTTGGTAAGTTAACACAGGATAACTTGGTTGAGCCATTATGCCCAGTCTAAGGCTCTACCCCCCAACAAGTTGATGATATAACCAATCTTACTTGAGTCTATGGCGAAGTCTCCTGGAATGCGGAGGAAAACTGATTCACATTGTAGAATGAACCCTCGGGCTTCCCCGAGTTTTCCGCTAAACCGGGCAGGAGTGGAAACAGGTGTGAGGCGAGAAGAAGATGAGATGTTAGTTTGACCTGTTGCTAAGCCTGCAGGGGTTGAAGCACTAGCGGTCGGGGAGAACGTCTGGTGTCCCTCCAGACGATCCAGCCCGCTGTTAATTTGAGTCAGTTGGTTAAGAATAACTGTCTGTTGGTGTGATAACATATCTACCCGAGCGCTGAGTGTGTTTAATTTGCGCGACAGTGTACTGTCCACTGGGTCAACGTGACGGAGTCGTACTGACATGTTCTGGTCCCAGGAAACAGACACTGACACGAGCAGATATAGACAATTATTCTTTATTGTATAGTGAGGGAGTGTAGTGCATGTGTGAGTGCAAGTATTGAAGTCTGGTCACTGGAACTGAGCAGTTCAGATGGCGACCTGGCAACCCTGGAACACACAAGCAGAAACAATTACAGCTGTTCAACGATGGCGGGTAATTGTAGGTGGTAAGGCTTACTTGGATGTGCCACAGGTTAGGTTCTGCTGACTTCCAGTGTCCATGCAACGTGGTGGTGATTGTGCCCGTAGCTGTGGTGGTGATTGCACCTGTAGCTGTGATGATGATTGTTCCCATAGCAGAGGTGGTGGTTGTACCAGTAGCTGTGATGACGATAGCTCCTGTAGCTGTAATGATGATAGTTCCCATAGCTGTGGTGATAATTGTACCCGTAGCTGTGGTGGTAACGAGGAGCTCCGTGATGGAGGTGGCAACGCCCCGTCGGCTGGGGAAGTTGGTCCGCCGCCTGGGAGGTCCACCTGTGCACAGGGGTAAAGGCAAGGGGTTGAAAAGCAAAGAGTTCTCTTACGTGGCCGGTCCTGACGAGACGTTCTTGGCTTGGCTTGAGAACGAAGTTCTGGCTCATACTCAGACGAGGAAGACAGACGACTCCGTGCCGGGCTGTCAGCAACACTGGCTTTTAACAGCCGCTGATTAACACCTGCTGGTCTGTGCGCAGCTGGAGCTGATGAGACAGATGACGGCCCAGCGGCCGTCATGACACAGTCAGTTTAATTCTTGCTGGGTCACAAACTGTACAGATGCATACCTGTGCTTGAAATCAAACCGTGGCTGTTGAGACAAGAGTATTTCCACTTTACATCCAGCCGTGGCTGTTCAGATAGCATAGATCCACTAACATGATGTTAGTTGTTAGCATAGCTGGCTGTTACTTAGCACTAGCTTTGTCAGAGCTTTGCTGCTGTTTTCAAACGCTTCTCAAAATTGCAGTTGGTCTCAACGGGCACTTGCAACCCACCAATATGCTTTTGTCCTTAACCGCGACAAAGGAAAAATAATTTGTTTCCACAAAAACAAAGTAGCTCCATCTCTTCCTCCGCTCAGTAGTAAAGACTTGTGGTGTAATTGAGTTATTTGGAAAAGAACTACAAAGTCGTGCAGTAATGACGTCAGAGAGGCGACTGGCGGGAGAGTGACTGACTAGCAGCGAGGTTGACATGGTTCAATAAAAAAGTGACGTTAAAAACTACAGTTGGACTCACGCAGTGTTTTAATAACATGACATGGTGTCAGAAGTCCTGTAGTTAACGTAGAGAGGTAAGCCCGGAAAGAGAAAGGATCGTTTGTACACCACGGAGGAAGAGAGGGGAGTTTACGGACACGATGAGTGAAGACGGAGATGCAAATGGAGGTATAGCAACCGCTCCGGGAGCCGCTGTGGCAGCGGGTCCTTGCGCTATGTTTAACATCCAGCCGCTGGAGCCCTTCGACTTTTCTAAGCCGCAGGAGTGGGCCCAATGGATCCGGAGATTCGACAGATTTCGCCTGGCAAGTAATCTGAATGCAAGCTCTGAAGAGAATCAAGTTAATACTCTGATATATTGCATGGGAGACGAGGCGGATGATGTTTTACGTGGGCTGGCTCTGACTGATGCTCAACGCAGCTCGTATGAAGCGGTGCGTGACGGCTTTCAAGGCTTCTTTGTGGTTAAAAAGTATGTAATTTATGAACGTGCCAAATTCAACCTGCGAAAACAGAGAGAAAGTGAGACAGTAGATTCTTTAGTCACTGCACTATATGCGCTGGCTGAACACTGCAATTACGGTGTGCTGCATGATGAACTACTTCGGGACAGACTCGTCATCGGTCTGTTAGACAAGAGGCTGTCTGAACGCATGCAGCTAGATGCAGAGCTGACTTTGGAGAAAGCAATTAGGATGGCACGGCAGAGTGAGAAGGTGAAAAAGCAGCAAGCTTCTCTGAGAGGAGACACCAGAACCCAGGCAAGTGAGGCAATGTCTGTTGATAGAGTGTTCAAGGGAAGTAGCAAGCCTGCTAAAAACAAACCTCAGAGTGCTCTCAAACCACACAGTACTCAGAATAGCAAGGAAAAGGGGAAACAGTCAAAATGTCATAAATGTGGCAGCTCTCCATCACATTCAAAATGGGAGTGTCCTGCAAATGAAGTGAACTGTCATGCTTGTGGGAGAAAGGGTCACTATAAACGTGTGTGCAAGACCTTAAAATCTGTACTTGAGGTGGAAGAGGGATGAGGATGCCATCTTCCTTGGCAGTGTTACAACAGACGG
Organism: Pholidichthys leucotaenia; assembly: GCA_020510985.1. NCBI lineage: Eukaryota > Metazoa > Chordata > Actinopteri > Cichliformes > Pholidichthyidae > Pholidichthys > Pholidichthys leucotaenia. The sequence goes on from CM035847.1 coordinate 98,915,798, forward strand.
TGATCCTTGGATGGTCAACATTGACATTCATGACAGCAGCGTGACGTTCAAAATTGACACGGGTGCTGATGTCACAGTTTTGCCACATGCTGTGTTCCAGAAAATATTCAGAGAAAACCCACCTGCGCTCCACAAAGCACCTAAGCCGCTCCTGGGACTGGGGAGGAGGCCACTTGATGTTGTGGGCGTTGCCAAGCTGTTGTTGAGAATTGGTGGGAAAGAGGAGATGGAGGAGGTGTATGTTGTCCGTTATGTGCACACTGCCCTGCTAGGGAGGTCTGTGAGCTGCAGACTAGGGCTTGTTGCACGCCTTGACAGTGTCACTATAGATATTAAAGGAGAACTATCCAAAACTATTCAGCGGACTAGGTGAGGTGCGCCAGGCATATGCCATCAAGCTCAAACCAGGTGCCAAACCATTTTCACTCAAGACACCAAGGAGGATCCCATTGCCACTAATGGACAAAGTCAAGCAAGAGCTGTCCCGCATGGAAAGCCTCAGGGTGATATGCACAATTGAGGAGCCTGCAGACTGGTGTGCTGGCATCGTAGTAGTGCCCAGAAAGAACAAGATGGATCCTGTGCGAATATGTGTCCACTTCACTAACCTCAATGAGTCCGTGTGTAGAGAGAAGTTCATTCTACCATCAGTAGAGGAAACACTTGGGAGACTGGCTGGAGCCAAAATATTTAGTAAGCTGGATGCAAATATGGGGTATTGGCAAATCCCATTGACAGAAGATTCAGCGAAACTGACAACGTTCATCACGCCCTTTGGACGCTATTATTTCAAATGGCTACCTTTTGGCATTGCGTCCGCCCCTGAACACTTTCAGAACAGAATGGTGACGGAGGTCACAGAAGGGCTCGAAGGCGTGGTTTGTCACATTGACGACGTGCTGGTGTGGGGTTGTACGCAAGAGGAGCATGATGCTCACCTGCATACCGTGCTAAGAAAGATTCAGAAGGCAGGTATCACACTTAACATTGGCAAGTGTGATCTGTCAAAGTCTGAGGTGACCTTCCTAGGCCACGTGATCTCCGCCAGCGGCATCAGTCCAGACCCGAGCAAGACGGAGGCTGTGAGGGAAATGCCTGAGCCAAAAACAGTGAGTGAACTAAGATCTTTCCTTGGAATGGTAAACCAGCTAGGCAAGTTTATCCCGCAGCTAGCTGAGAGGGATAAAGCCCTTAGAGATCTCCTTTCGAAGAAGAACTGCTGGGTGTGGGGCACTGACCAGGCTAAATCCTTCCAGGACTTAAAGGATGCCCTGACGTCGCTGCCGGTGCTAGCCGTATATGATCCTAACAGAGAATGCAAAGTTACGGCAGACGCGTCGTCTTACGGACTTGGAGGAGTCCTGCTACAAAACTGGGGTGAGGAGTGGAGACCAGTAGCCTTCATGTCGCGGTCTCTCACACCCACTGAGCAGAGATATGCACAAGTGGAAAAGGAGGCTTTGAGCCTGACCTGGGCTTGCGAGAGGCTCAGCAACTTCCTCATTGGAAAACACTTCCAGTTGGAGACAGATCACAAGCCTCTCCTGAGTCTCCTGGGGTCTCAAGCACTGGACGCTCTACCCCCGTGGATCCAACACTTTCGAATGCGTCTTATGCGCTATTCCTACTCCATATCTCATGTGCCAGGGAAGTGCCTGTGGACAGCTGATACATTGTCGCGAGCGCCTGTCACAAGAAAAGGGACACCAGCTGACAAAGAGCTGTTCGAGGACACAAATATCTACTTGGATATGGTGATGGAGAACCTACCCGCAAGCACTGCCTATCTAGAGGAGCTGAAAGAGCAGCTGCAGAGGGACAGTGTGTGTGCTCGAGTGATGCAGCTGTGTGCAGAAGGCTGGCCAGCTCATGGCATAAATGAACCTGCACTCAAGCTATACTGGACTGACAGGGCATTCCTTACTGTCCAGGATGGTCTACTGCTAAAGGGAGATAGGCTTGTCATACCTTCAACCATGAGAAATTATGTTCTTGCTAAGCTGCATGAAGGACACCAGGGTGTGGTTAAGTGTAGAGAACGGGCAAGGCAGTCAGTATGGTGGCTGGGGTTGAGTCAGCAGCTGAATGAGTTGGTTCTCAACTGCAGAGCATGCTGTCAGGAGAAACAGAACCACAGGGAGCCACTGATGCCGACACCATACCCAGACAAACCATGGCAGAAGTTGGGAGCAGACTTGTTCATGTTAGGGAGCAAGACCTACCTGCTAGTAGTGGACTACATGTCAAGATATGTGGAGATTGCCCTGCTAACTCCCACAAGATCTAATGATGTGATCCATCACCTTAAGTCAATCTTTGCACGTCATGGAATCTGTGAGACACTGGTGACAAACAATGGGCCACAATTCTCTGGAGCAGCTTTTGCAGCATTTGCAAAGTTGTACGGGTTCAAGCATGTAACCAGCAGCCCAAAATATCCTCAGGGCAATGCTAAAGCGGAACGTGCAGTGCAGACAGTGAAGGGGCTTTTGAAGAAGTCAGATGACCCCTATCTTGCTTTACTGGCCTACAGGGCTACCCCTCTCCAAAATGGGTATAGCCCAGCTCAACTGCTCATGGGAAGGCGGCTTCGTACAACTGTGCCTATTCTTCCTGTGTTGTTAAGTCCTGCTCTTCCGGATAGAAATGCTGTTATGCTGAACGAAGGGAAGAGGAAAACAAAGGATGCACAACGCTACAACCTGAGACACCGTGTAAAGCATCTCAATAGACTCACTCCAGGACAGGACGTGTGGGTCACCGATCAAGGAGCAGCAGGTGCTGTCATCGGAAATCACACCACACCGCGCTCTTATCTGGTGGAGGGACCCCATGGGACCATCAGGCGAAATCGTCATCATCTCATCCCCTGGAACTCCTCATTGGAGCAGAGCAACAGTGCTGCAGCTGAGCAGTTCCCGGAAGGTGTTCTAGAACAACCTTCAGCAGAACAACCTGCAGCAACATCATCACAGCAGAATGTTCCTGAACCACCATCTACTCCTACTCCTAGAACCAGGTCTGGGAGAGCGGTTGTAAAACCAACCCGGTTGGACTCATAAACAATTATGAAGATTGAACGTTTGAAAATAATAGTGAAAAAAAAGGTTGCAAATGTATTGCACTATTTTTTCTGATTTTGCACTCTTTTCTATGTAAATGTTCAAGTTCAGAGTTTAGAGTGAGGACAGAACAGTACAAGGTTGAGGAGGGAAGTATTGTATTTGATTTTGCACATATTGTTCAGTGCTAAGGGAAAACTGCAGTGTGTCTGTTGTGTGTGTGAATGGTATTAGGTAGGACCAGATCTTCCAGCCACAGAGGCAGAATAATCCTCTAAGGTCTGCTGAATCAATGGCAGTCTACCCATTGATACTAGAAAGGGGAGATGTGGTGTAATTGAGTTATTTGGAAAAGAACTACAAAGTCGCGCATTAATGACGTCAGAGAGGCGACTGGCGGGAGAGTGACTGACTAGCAGCGAGGCTGACATGGTTCAATAAAAAAATGATGTTAAAAACTACAGTTGGATTCACGCAGTGTTTTAATAACACGACAAGACTCAGCTCTCTGCAACAGGTCACGTCGACTGATGGCTCATCTCAGCTACAGTAGGGTCAGTTTTATATTCATTTATTTGCACTAAAAATATCTATCCATATTAATAAAAACAAGTAACACATCTGATCGAATTTCAGTAACTGAAACGCATTATTGAATTTTTGAGCAGTAATTGCCTTACACAGCATGTTACTGCGAAAGCAGTGGCGTTACAGTAACGTGTTACTCCCAACACTGATTATCAGGCTGTCCTAAAATGTCTCTGAAGAGCCTTCAGTTGATTCCAAAATGCTCCAGCTAGAGTTTTAACAGGTACAGTGATCCCTCGCTACTTCGTGCTTCACCTTTCGCGCCCTCAGTGCATCGCGGATTTTTCAAAAATATTCATCAAAAATTCAAAATTGAGAAATAATGGGCGGGCGCTAGCAGAAGGCAGGGAGACTACATTAGAACATCAGGTATCAACACGGAGAGCCCGCACAACTCAAAATCCACCTCTCTGTTCGCTGTTCTCGTGTTGGCTCGGCTCGGGAATCTCGCAAGCTGATTGGCCGAGACGTTTCACCCCGCAAGCTGATTGGCCAAGACGTTTCACCCAGCTTCTCTCCCTGCCGAGCGCCCATGCAGCGAAGGAAGACCGCATTCATTGTTCTTTATCGTTCGTGCTGCTTAGTCTCGCCGCGTGGAACTTTTCACTGTTCTCTTGTGCCTTTTTGTGCAAAATAGTCTTCCCGTCGAGCCACTATGCCGCCTCCTGCAGCTTCTCCAGCTCTATCGGAAGCTGCCCTCGACGATGCTGCGCCTCTAGCACCTGACGATGAGGCGTCACCTGAGGAGCAGTAAAGCTCTCATTAACCTGTGCAGTAAATCATCTTCATCTTGAGTTACGTATCTTGTTATAAGAATAAAAGAGTTCTAAAAACATATTTATGTACACTTTATTTACATCTACGTATGTATGTACACTTACATACACACACACGTATCATATGAGAGAGAGAGTGAGAGAATGAACGTACGTATTATTTATGAGTGACGTCATTAGGGGTGACGCTACTTCGTGGTTTTTCCACTTTTCGCGGTCGGTTCTGGAACCCATTAACCGCGATAAGTGAGGGATCACTGTACTAGAAAAAGTGATCATATCTTCCCTGTTTTGGCCTCCCTTCATTGTCTTCCCATAGAATCTACAATTAAATTTAGAATCCTTCCCCTCACTTACAAAGCTCTAAATGATCAGGCCCCTTGTTACTTAAAAGATCTGATAGTACCTTTTCATCCTAACAGAGCACTACACTTCCCAATGCACATAATTGCTGTAATACTTAGAATTTCTTATAGTACATTGGGAGGCAGAGCTTTCAGTTATCAGGCTCATCTCCTATGGAACCAGCTACCAATCTGAATTTAGGAGACAGATTTCATCTCTGTTTTTAAGAATAGGGTTAAAACTTTCCTTTTTGACAGAACTTAAAGTTAAGGTTGGATCAGGTGACCCAGAACCTTCCCTTAATTCTACTGCTAGAGGGTTAGGCAGCTGGGGGACCTCCCATGATGTACTGGGCTTTCACTTCTTTTTCAGTCTCAATGAATTTTGCTGTTCATTAATTTCTGTCTGCTCTCTCTCCTTTAGATTGAGAGTCCCTGGCATGTTTGTTCTCTACATGTCTGTTCCTTTCTATGCCTCTATCCCCTCACCCCCCAGCCATTCACAGCAGATGACTGCCCCTCTCTGACTTTGGTTCTGATGGAGGTTTCTTTCTGTTAAAAGGGAGTTTTTCCTCTCCAGTGTTACCAAGTGCTGCTCACAAGGGATTACTTGATTGTTTGGGTCTCTACACTAAAATTAGAGTTGCGAGCATCACCTTCCATTCTAATAATTGGAATACCCAGTGTTAGAACATAATGGTTTCTGACCAAACATCAGTATGTGTGATGTTATCGGCAATTGTGTTCCATACTGAAAATAGTTCTAACTTTTTCTTCTAGGAATGACAAACTGACCAGAATCCCACACTTGAGGTTCCCTGTCAGTGAACAGAAAATGTCCCCTTCTCTGCAAGATGTCTGGCTAGGCCTCCATGATGAAATACAAAAAATCATTACTACAAGATCTCAACTACCAGCAAGAAAGTTTTCATCTACTAACCTGCTTCTACCATCAGATCTAAACAAGCTGAGAGAAAAGAAAGTCTTGAGTCCCACTGAAACCAGTATTCCAATAATTGCTGATACTGAAGCAACCTGCCACCCAAAATCTCACATCGTTTTCCTCAAAACTCACAAAACAGCCAGCAGTACCATCTTAAACATCCTGTATCGTTATGGAGAAAGCAGGAATCTGACCTTTGCCCTTCCTCTGAATAAACACAGCCAGTTGTTTTACCCATATTTCTTTGAATCACACTTTGTGGAAGGAGTACACAGCAGGAGTGTGAAGGAGTTCCACATCCTGTGCAACCACATGAGGTTTAGAAAGTCTGAGGTGAGTTTGAATTTTAAATGGAATGATAATATAAGGGTATGTTTACAGGCCAGACCATTTTTGCATGCTATCAGTGTTTACCTCATTCTGGCGAAGCTGAAATAGCTAATGCGATGGCGCGGTGCCCGTTGCCTGTCCACATTTCATAGGAATTGCTTCTCATCCTAGGCAGTTAATCCAGCTCACTCACAATGATCCGGCGGGGGGTGGTGGATGATGGTCTGCCTCCAGGTTGAGCTCAAGGCCAAAGGTCATTCTTAAAAGTCATTAATTCAATTCAATTCAACTTTATTTATATAGCACCATTTCACAACAACAGTCATCTCATAGCACTCTGCCCAGATCATTAGTGATCTGGGCATTTATGATTTCTTAATGATTGTTTCTCTTCCTAGGCAATTGTCCCAGTGTTTGGAAAACTCATGCACAATGATCCTCAGGTGGGTCTGCATCCAGGCTGTGCTCAAGGTCAGGCCAGAATGAGGTACTCCATCACTGATGGTCTGGTTAATAATAGCTTGGTATTGTACAAGTTGGGCTCAGACAAAGATATAATTTTTGTGACATCACAAAAAAAGAAAAAACTGCATAAGTTATTCTTGTAGGATCATCAGCGGATTTTTCAGAGTGATCATCTAGAAGGGAGAACGACATTTTCATGTTCCATTATATTTCACATAACGTATGTATATATTATTTAATGATATTTATTAAAATGACCAGCATATTGTTGGAATCAATGGAACCCTTGAAGTCCCAAAAAGTGATTTCTTTTGTGCACACAAGTTACCCCAATTTTAGCTGACTCTGGTTGCAGTCGATTACGGCTGCAATACAGTCAAGGCAGCAAATAGTTCCCATCCATCCATCTTCTACCGCTTCTCCGGAGGTCTGGGTCACGGAGGCAGCAGTTCAAGCAGAGAAGCCCAGACTTCCCTCTCCCCAGCCACCTGCTCCAGCTCTTCAGAGAGGATACCAAGGCGTTCCCTGACCAGCTGGGAGACATAGTGTCTCCAGTGAGTCCTGGGTCTGCCCCGGGGTCTCCTCCCAGAGGAGGAAAATAGTTCCCATTCTAGTTGATGTTCTACTCCACCAGATCCACAATGGATCATTAACCCCAACAGCACACATATGTCTTGCCAACATTGGCAAGTTTGTGTAAACTTTGTACACTGGGCCAACGCTGGGCTGATGTACAGGTGCATCTCAATAAATCAGAATGTCATTGAAAAGTTAATTAATTATTTAATTCAAAAAGTTAAACATATATTATGTTTTAATATTTCTATTAAAAATCAATTTTTTAAATTAATTATATGTAATATTCTAACTTTTTGGGAAACTGAATCTGGGGTTTTCATGAGCTATAAGCCATAACCATCAAAATTAAAAGAAATTAATACTTGAAATATATCACTCAGTGTGTAATGAATTTACATAATATAGAAGTTTCATTTTTTTATTTGAATTACTAAAATAAATCAACTTTTTGAGGACATTCTAATTTATTGAGATGTATCTGTATATGTGTTGGGGAAGAATATGCAATGAGTCCAACTCAAGCTACCATGTTGTAGCAAGCTTGCTTGGGTTGGGCTACTATTTTCTTGTTGGCTGACTGTGAAGTTTAATCAGTGTTTGGTTAGCATTAGTTCATTCGCTGAATCTGATAACAGTACAGCCAGTGTGTCATGACGACCTGATTCCTATTGCTTTCACTGCTTTAATTTAACTAAAAACTCACAGCTACTGTTAGTGACTTCCACACTAATGTGTTGCGAAAAAGTCTTTTTTAGAAGAAATTCCCCCTTGCCTTAATATGTCTGCTAACCCTAACCTTCTTGTAGCCCTGGTTTGGGAGTTCTTGCAGCTTGTTCTTGACACATCATCGTGGCAGAATTTTTTTCGTGTGTGGTGTCCAAGAACTATTGTGTGATAGTTAAGAAATATGAATTTCCTAGGAGTTCGGCACTTGAGTTTCTTGTGAAGTATGAAATGTCATTGCCAGAAAGAACTTTCTTCTTCTTCTTGCCAGCTCAAGAAAAAGAAAAACAATGTCTCTGTTCTTGTGGAGTATGTAAAGGCCTTTAGACCTGAAAGCCAAAGAAGCTGTATCCTACCTGTGTCCTGTGTCATGTGGCACCTCCGTTTTGGGTAGGGACCCTCATCTTGTTTGCATAGTCTGCATGGGCACTAAGCACACTCAGGCTTCGTGAATATTTATTTTATTTAATCAAAATGTTGTCATTTGCATCAAACAATGGCTAAGAAAAAGTGAAAGAATACATTTCTTTCAGTTGTTCCAAATCTACCACAGACTGGCGTATTTAAATTCCTATTTAAATGGCTCAGCTGCGACACAGTAAAATGTGTTAAAAATGCTTACAGTAGGCAGTCATGCCTTACATCATTTGAAAGCTTAGAATTTCATCTATTTGGTTATTAAAATAGATTCCAGAAAAAGTCATAACACTGGATTTAAATAGAACTTTTATCAGGCTAGCGTTAGCATGAAATCAAATGAGTGACTCACCAAAGGAGCTTCCTTGCCGTCCCTGAATGAATGATCGTTCAACAAATACAGTTTATTTGTATTGCAAAAGGTCCAATAGATCCATTGGAGTAAGATTTATTGTCCATCTTGATGACGATGGGGAAAACTGCCCATAAAATAGAAACATTTGTTTGAAACTTAGCAGCAAACTCCAGTTGATCGTTGAGAAAAAAAATACGCATTCAGGTGGTTGAACCGGAAACAGAAACCCAAGGTGGGGGTGGATCTTTCCAATTTATTGACAGCTCATTTGACCCAATAGAGCCTCCATTTTGTGATTGAAAGCTGTAGAAACCCAATGAGCGATAAAGGTCCATGAAGGTCCAGCCTCATGGCTAACGGGAACACAACAAGCCAGTTGTATCAGAGTAAGCAAATGATGGGCGTGTGGCTTAGCCAATTAATTTCTGAATTCAGGGATACCTTACAAGGGGGGATTCAGCCCACCTCCCGCCTCTAAAGCCCGTGTGTAAAGCTAGCGTAAACCAATCAGTGAATCCAAGGCAAAAGTGTTGCAAAATCATTCACCTTTTTGAAAAATGGCTAAAATTAACACTGAACATCGAAGAAATTATTAATTACTTGACCTGGTCGTCATCTGAAGAATCACGGGGGAGTGACCATGATTCCATTTGGCAGTTTGAAGACGCCTGGTTACAACCTGAGGAAAAAAGGTGTGTAATATATTAATTTCTTGTCCAGTTGTTACCAAATTTTTACCTGAACTTCATAACACCTGGTTTTACATTCCTATTGTGTTTTCCAACCAGTATCTAATAGCTGTATGTCATTTTCAAGCATTTGTATCTAAAAAAACACCAAGGCGAACTTTATTTTCTTCCAGTTTAGTATGTTTAGATCACTGTTGCTTAGTGGCTGAAGCACTTAGAGGGATTCTGAATGTTTGCTAAAAAAAAAAAAAAAATAGTGTTTTCTTTTGAACGAGACCAGCTCCATGAAGGTAGTGCAAGGGGTTAAAGAACAGCTTTGAATTTAGTTTGGGTATGTTTTTTCAGGTGGTTCGAAGGGAAATGGGGTGGGTAAGGGGAGTGTGTGTGTGTGTGTGAAAAAGTGTTTGGCCCCACCTTAATTTCTCATTTTTTTGTATGTTTGTCACACTTAACTGTTTCAGCTCATCAAACAGATTTAAATATTAGACAAAGATAACACAAGTAAACACAAAATGCAGTTTTTAAATGAAGGTGTTTATTATTTAGGGTAAAAAAATCCAAACCCACATGGCCCTGTGTGAAAAAATGATTGCCCCCTAAACCTAATAATTGGTTGGGCCACCCTTAGCAGCAACAACTGCAATCAAGTGTTTGTGATAACTGGCAATGAGTCTTGTACAGTGCTGTGGAGGAACTTTGGCCCACTCATCTTTGCAGAATTGTCATAATTCAGCCACATTAGAGGATTTTCAAGCTTGGACCACCTTTTTAAGGTCATGCCAAAGCATCGTAATCAGATTCAGGTCAGGACTTAGACTAGGCCACTCCAAAGTCTTCATTTTGTTTTTCTTAAGCTATTCAGAGGTGGACTCACTGGTGTGTTTTGGATTATTGTCCTGGTGCAGAACCCATGTGTGCTTCAGCTTGAGGTCATGAACAGATGGTCGGACATTCTCCTTCAGGACTTTTTGCTAGATAGCAGAATTCATGGTTCCATTTACCACAGCAAATCTTCCAGGTCCTGAAGCAGCAAAACAGCCCCAGAGCATCACATTACCGCCACCATATTTTACTGTTGGTATGATGTTCCTTTTCTGAAATGCTGTTATTTTTATGTTGGATTTAATGGGACACACACCTTCCAAAGAGTTCAACTTTTGTCTCCTCAGTCCACAGAGTATTTTCCCCAAAAGTCTTGGGGATCATCAAGATATTTTCTGGCAAAACTGAGATGAGCCTTTATGTTCTTTTTTGCTCAGCAATGGTTTTCGTCTTGGAACTCTGCCATGCAGGCCATTTTTGCCCAGTCTCTTTCTTATGGTGGCGTTATGAAGACTGACCTTAACTGAGGCAAGTGAGGCCTGCAGTTCTTTGGATGTTGTTGTGTGGTCTTTTGTGACCTCTTGGATGAGTCGTCGCTGTGCTCTTGGGGTAATTTTGGTTGGCCGGCTACTCCTGGGAAGGTTCACCATTTGTGGATAATGGCTGTCATTGTGGTTTGCTGGAGTCCCAAAGCTTTACAAATGGCTTTATAATCTTTTCCATACTGATACTTACTAACTAACTAACCTGCACTTACAGTGGGGTAAAAAAGTATTTAGTCAGCCACCAATTGTGCACGTTCTCCCACTTAAAAGATGAGAGAGGTCTCCAATTTTCATTATAGGTATACCTCAACTATGAGAGACAAAATGAGAAAAAAAAAATCCAGAAAATCACATTGACTGATTTTTAAAGAATTTATTTGCAAATTATGGTGAAAAATAAGTATTTGGTCAATAACAAAAGTTCATCTCAATACTTTGTTATATACCCTTTGTTGGCAATGACAGAGGTCAGACGTTTTCTGTAAGTCATCACAAGGTTTTCATACACTGTTGCTGGTATTTTGGCCCATTCCTCCATGCAGATCTCCTCTAGAGCAGTGATGTTTTGGGGCTGTCACTGGTCAACACGGACTTTCAACTCCCTCCAAAGATTTTCTATGGGGTTGAGATCTGGAGACTGGCTAGGCCACTCCAGGACCTTGAAATGCTTCTTACGAAGCCACTCCTTCGTTGCCCGGGCGGTATGTTTGGGATCATTGTCATGCTGAAAGACCCAGCCACGTTTCATCTTCAATGCTATTGCTGATGGAAGGAGGTTTTCACTCAAAATCTCACAATACATGGCCCCATTCATTCTTTCCTTTACACGGATCAGTCGTCCTGGTCCCTTTGCAGAAAAACAGCCCCAAAGCACGATGTTTCCACCCCCATGCTTCTCAGTAGGTATAAGATAAGATAAGCCTTTATTAGTCCCACAACGGGGAAATTCCAGGATTGCAACAGCACAGGGATAGCAACACTCAGAGCAACAATCAGAAGGCAAGAAAAAAAAACAAGCAAGCAAGAGCAGCTAATAAACATATGTACGTATTACTATAAAATATATATATATACACACACACACAGACACACAGTGCAGAGCATTGTAGCTGGATGGAATAAATATATGAATATATGAACACACAGTGCAGAGCATTGTAGCTAGATGGAATAAATATGTAAATATATAAACACCCACAGTACGGAGCATTGCAGCTAGGTGGAATAAATATGCAAGTATATAAACACACACAGTGCGGAGCAATGTAGCTAGATGGAATAACATGTAGATATATAAATATATAAACACCCACAGTACGGAGCATTGCAGCTAGACGGAACAAATATGCAAATATATAAACACACACAGTGCAGAGCATTGCCGCTAGATGGAATGAAACAGCATAACCGTCTACCCAGCTATCCTGCATGGTATGATTATGTGCCCATACACACTCTCACCCTCCATAGCGACCGGCATGCTCCTAGTTGTATGCCGGAGAGGACCACTGTGTAAGTCTATTGCATCTTCTGCATTCAAAAAACTATTAGTTTGTTACGTCTTTTTTGCTATCTCTGCGAGCAGCCCTGCTTAGGTTGTACAGTCTGACAGCCGTTGGTAGGAAGGACCTACGAAACCTCTCGGTTGTGCACCTGGGATGATGTAGTCTGCTGCTAAATGAGCTCCTCAGTGCATTCAGTATGCCCTGCATAGGGTGGAACTCGGACTCCAGCAGAGATGACAGTTTAGCCACCGTCCTTCTCTCTCCTATCTCCTCCATCGGATCAAGGCGCTGCCTCAGGACAGAGCTAGCTTTCTTAATCAGTTTGTTCAGTCTCTTCCTATCGGCTGCAGTAATGCCACTGCCCCAGCAGACCACTCCAAAAGTGATGGCTGATGCCACCACCGTGTCATAGAATGACTTCAGCAGCGCCCCTTGTACACCAAAAGACCTGAGTCTCCTCAGCAGGAACAGCCTGCGCTGTCCCTTCTTGTAGAGTGCATCAGTATTGTGTGACCAGTCTAGTTTATTGTTCAGATGAATACCCAGGTACTTATAGGATGTCACCATCTCGATGTCTGTTCCCTGTATATTTACTGGTACTGTGAGGGGCTGCCCATGCCTGCGGCAGTCCACCACCAGCTCCTTAGTTTTCCTCGCGTTGATCTGGAGGCAGTTCCGATGGCACCAGTCCACGAAGTCCTGGATAAGCCCTCTGTACTCAGCTTCATCTCCATTGGAGATGAGGCCAACGATCGCAGAGTCATCAGAGAACTTCTGTAGATGGCAGTGTGTTGTGTTGTGTGAGAAGTCCGCAGTATAAAGAGTGAACAGGAAGGGAGCCAGCACCGTTCCCTATGGTGTTCTTTCTCCTCCAAACACGACAAGTTGAGTTTTTACCAAAAAGTTCTATTTTGGTTTCATCTGACCATATGACACTCTCCCAATCCTCTTCTGGATCATCCAAATGCTCTCTAGCAAACTTCAGATGGGCCTGGACATGTACTGGCTTAAGCAGGGGGACACGTCTGGCATCGCAGGATTTGAGTCCATGGCGGCGTAGTGTGTTACTGATGGTAGCCTTTGTTACTTTGGTCCCAGCTCTCTGCAGGTCATTCACTAGGTCCCCCCGTGTGGTTCTGGGATTTTGCTCACCGTTCTCGTGATCATTTTGACCCCACGGGGTGAGATCTTGCGTGGAGCCCCAGATCGAGGGAGATTATCAGTGGTCTTGTATGTCTTCCATTTTCTAATAATTGCTCCCACAGTTGATTTTTTCACACCAAGCTGCTTACCTATTGCAGATTCAGTCTTCCTAGCCTGGTGCAGGTCTACAATTTTGTTTCTGGTGTCCTTTGACAGCTCTTTGGTCTTGGCCATAGTGGAGTTTGGAGTCTGACTGTTTGAGGTTGTGGACAGGTGTCTTTTATACTGATAATGAGTTCAAACAGGTGCCATTAATACAGGCAACAAGTGGAGGACAGAGGAGCCTCTTAAAGAAGAGGTTACAGGTCTGTGAGAGCCAGAAATCTTGCTTGTTTGTAGGTGACCAAATACTTATTTTCCACCATAATTTGCAAATAAATTCTTTAAAAATCAGACAATGTGATTTTCTGGATTTTTTTCCTCATTTTGTCTCTCATAGTTGAGGTGTACCTTTGATGAAAATTGGAGACCTCTCTCATCTTTTAAGTGGGAGAACTTGCACAATTGGTGGCTGACTAAATACATTTTTTGCCCCACTGTATATTGCTCAAAGCGCTTTCACTAGTACTAACCCTCTATTCTAAGGGCCTATAGGAAACAGATATCTAGGGACAATTTAGAACAGCCAATTAACCTAACATGCATGTCTTTGGATTGTGGGAGGAAACCAGAGCCCCCGGAGTAAACCCACGCAGCACAGGGAGAACATGCAAACTCCACACAGAAAGGTTCATACAGACATGGACAAAATTGCTGGTACTCTGTTAATGAAAGAAAAACCCACAATGGTCACAGAAATAACTTGAATCTGACAAAAGTGGTAATAAATAAAAATTCTATGAAAATTAACCAATGAAAATCAAACAATGCTTTTGAATTGTGGTTCAACAGAATTATTTTAAAAAACAAACTCATGAAACAGGCCTGGACAAAAATGATGGTACCCTTAACTTAATATTTTTTTGCACAACCTTTTGAGACAATCACTGCAATCAAACGGTTTCTGTAACGGTCAATGAGACTTCTGCACCTCTCAGCAGGTATTTTGGCCCATTTCTCATGAGCAAACTGCTCCAGTTGTCTCAGGTTTGAAGGGTGCCTTCTCCAGACTGCATGTTTCAGCTCCTTCCACAGATGTTCAATAGGATTTAGATCAGGGCTCATAGAAGGCCACTTTAGAATCGTCCAATGTTTCGCTCTTAGCCATTCTTGGGTGTTTTTAGCTGTGTGTTTTGGGTCATTATCCTGTTGCAAGACCCATGACCTGTGACTGAGACCAAGCTGTCTGACACTGGGCAGCACATTTCTCTCTAGAATACCTTGATAGTCTTGAGATTTCATTGTACCCTGCACAGAATCAAGACACCCTGTGCCAGATGCAGCAAAGCAGCCCCAGAACATAACAGAACCACCTCCATGTTTCACAGTAGGGACAGTGTTCTTTTCTTGGTATGCTTCATTTTTGCGTCTGTAACATAGAGCTGATCTGCCTTGCCAAAAAGTTCCAGTTTTGTCTCGTCTGTCCATAGGACATTCTCCCAGAAGCTTTGTGGCTCGTCAACATGCAGTTTGGCAAATTCCAATCTGGCTTTTTTTAGGATTTGTTTTCAACAGTGGTGTCCTACTTGGTCGTCTCCCATGAAGTCCACATTGGCTCAAACAACGACGGATGGTGCGATCTGACACTGATGTACCTTGACCTTGGAGTTCACCATGAATGTGTTTAGAGCTTGTTCTGGGCTCTTTTGTTACCATTCGTATTATCTGTCTCTTCCATTTTTCATCAAGTTTCCTCCTGCGGCCATGTCCAGGGAGGTTGGCTACAGTCCCGTGGATCTTAAATTTCTGAATAATATGTGCAACCGTAGTCACAGGAACATCAAGCTGCTTGGAGATGGTCTTATAGCCTTTACCTTTAACATGCTTGTCTATAATTTTCTTTCTAATCTCCTGAGACAACTCTCTCCTTTGCTTCCTGTGGTCCATGTTTAGTGTGGTACACACCATGTCACCAAACAGCACAGTGACTACTTGTCACCTTTTAAATAGGCCGACTGACTGATTACAAATTTGTAGACAACTGTGATGTTAATTAGAAGACACATCTTGGTTGAACATGTCCCTATGGTCACATTATTTTCAGTCTTTTCTAGGGGTACCGTTATTTTTGTCCAGGCCTGTTTCATGAGTTTGTTTTTTAAAATAATTCTGTTGAACCACAATTCAAAAGCATTGTCTGATTTTCATTGGTTAATTTTCATAAAATTTTTATTTATTACCACTTTTGTCAGATTCGTTATTTCTGTGACCATTGTGGGTTTTTCTTTCATTAACAGAGGGGTACCAACAATTTTGTCCACGTCTGTAGATCTCAATTACTTTGTTTCTTATTTGTTCCTGAATTTCTTTGGATCGTAGCATGATGTCTAGCTTTTGAGGATCTTTTGGTCTACTTCACTGTATCAGGCAGGTCCTATTTAAGTGATTTCTTGGTTGAGAACAGGTGTGGCAGTAATCAGGCCTGGGCGGGGCTAGAGATACTGAACTCAGCTTTCTTTCTTTCAAAGGTCTTTTTATTATTATTAATTGAAGTATCAATACAATACAAAGTATTGGAAATTTTCATTTTTGTTTTAACCAAACAGTGCAAAACTAAAATTTAAAACTAACAAATGTGGATGCTTCAAAACACAAAAACCTTTAAATAAACAATAATAAAAAAATACTAAAAGAAAAGTTGTGTGTGTGAGGTGGGGGTGGGGTAAAGGGGAAATGAGCTACTCAGAAACTATAATTGTGGGTCTTTCAAAGAAATCAAGAAACGGGCGCCATAATTTATAGAATTTGTTTTCAGAGCCACGAACTGTATATCTGATTTTTTCTAAATCCAAACAGGACATTATATCTTTTATCCACTGTAAATGTGAAGGGGGCGAAGAGTCTTTCCACTTCAGTAATACAGCACGTCTAGCCAATAATAATAAAAATTTGAATACTTTTAATTTGGAATTTGGCAAGTCAAGTTCTGGAGCCACACCAAAAATGGCGCATAATGGATCAGGTTTAATTTGATATTGCAGGACTTCAGACATAGTGATAAAAACAGAATGCCAAAAATTCATCAATGCAGGGCAGGACCAATACATGTGAAGCAAAGTGCCAGGAGCGCTACCACACTTGTCACAAGTCGGGTCTATATCCGAGTAAATACGTGCTAACTTAACCTTGGACAGGTGCACCCGGTGTACAATCTTAAATTGAATAAGAGCGTGACGAGCACACATTGATGCAGTGTGAACCTGGCCAAGAATAGAGTCCCACAGTTCATCAGTAAAAGTAAAATTAAGATCTTGTTCCCAATTCAATTTAATAGCGGCCAGAGAAGAAGATTGTAAATTTGAAATTAAATTATATAAAACTGATATTACCCCCTTAGAAGTTGGTTTAACTAATAAAAAATCATCTAGAGGATTATCAGAAGGTTTTTGAGGGAATTGTTTTGTCATGGTTTGCACATAATGTCTGACCTGAAGGAAGCAGAAAAAATGTGTCAAAGTGATGTTGAATTTAGTGGAAAGTTGAGAAAAACTTGCAAATTGACCATCAAAATATAAATCGGCAAAAGATTTTAAACCTTTTCTGTGCCATATATGAAATGCACTATCAATAGTTGATGGGATAAATAAATGATTTGCGGCAATTGGACTTCTAATGGAGAAAAACTGAAGACCGAAATTTTTCCTGAATTGAGACCAAATTCTAAGAGACTGACGAACTACTTTGTTATTACCCAGTGTAGACAAAGCAAGGGGAAGTGGTGAACCTAAAACTGCCGGTAGAGAGGTTTGATTGTCCACATGTGACTCCATAAGGATCCAAATGGGTGATTTGGGTTCCAGATAGAAATGTTTCCAATATAACATGCACCTAATATTTGCTGCCCAGTAGTAATATTGAAAGTTAGGCAGAGCCATGCCACCCACTGATTTGGGTCTTTGAAGAAAAACTTTCCTCAATCTCAGATGTTTACCATTCCAAATAAATGAGGTAATCAGAGAGTCCAAAGACTTAAAAAAGGATTTAGGAATAAAAATGGGGAGACATTGAAACAAATATAAAAACTTTGGAAGTAACATCATTTTTACAGAATTGATTCTGCCAATTAAGGACAAGGATAATGGGGACCATTTGGAAAGTATTAGCTTGCACTGGTCAAATAAGGGGAGAAAATTATTTTTAAACAAGTAATTAAGTTGTTTAGTAACACATATCCCAAGATAATTAAAATGATCAATAACAACCTTGAAAGGAAAATTTTCAAGATCCTGAACTCGAATCTTTTCATTAATCGGAAACAATTCACTCTTATTAAGATTAATTTTATAACCAGAAAACCTACTAAAACTATCCAAAATGTTAAGTATAGCGGGTAATGAAGTAAGTGGGTTGGAGAGAAATAGTAAAAGATCGTCGGCATAAAGTGAAACCCCATGCTCGATGCCACCCCTACAAATACCTAGAAAGTCCCGGCTCCCACGGATTGCAATAGCTAACGGCTCAATTGCCAAGGCAAAAAGCAATGGGCTCAAAGGACAGCCTTGCCTTGTACCACGGTAAAGTCTAAAATAGTCAGAATAGCGACAATTAGTTAACACTGAAGCTAAAGGACTAGCATAGAGAAGTTTAATCCAGGAACAGAAGAAAGGACCAAAACCGAACCTCTCCAAAGTAAAAAACAAATACTCCCACTCAACCCTATCGAATGCCTTTTCAGCGTCCAAACTAATCAGACATTCAGGTATGTTGTGATGAGGAGTATAAATAATATTAAACAACCGCCGCAAGTTAAAAAAAGAATGGTGATTTTTAATGAAACCGGTTTGGTCCTGTGAAATTATAAAAGGAAGAATCTTTTCCAACCTTGAAGCTAACAACTTTGACAAAATTTTAACATCGGTATTTAACAAGGAAATAGACCTGTAAGAAGCACAATCAACAGGATCCTTGTCTTTTTTAAGCAACACAGTGATACAGGCCTGATAACATGAAGGAGGAAGTGTACCGGAGTCAAGCGACTCTGTAAAAACTTGACAAAGGAAAGGGGCAAGGTCGTCAGAGAATTTTTTGAAAAAATCAGCGGAAAACCCATCAGGTCCTGGAGATTTTCCTGATTGCATGGATGATATTGCCAGCTGAATTTCTTCTTTTGTGATGGGAGCTTCTAGAATTTGCCGAGATTCTGAGGAAATCGAAGGGATATCAATAGAATCAAAAAAATTTTGCAAATCCTTTAAGTTTGTTGTATATTCTGAGGTATATAATTTGGAATAAAATGACCTGAAAATATCATTAATCACTTGTTGGTCAGATGTCACCTCTCCTTTATCTGTCCTAACTCCAGTAATAATTTGCTTAGCTCTAATACCATGCAGTTGATTAGCTAGAAGTTTACCGTTTTTTTCGCCATGTTCATAAAATTCACTCTTGTTTCTTATTAAACAACCTTCAATTTGACGAGTAGAAAGTAAACTAAGTTTAGTTTGTAATGTCATACGTTCCTTGTACAGAGCGGGTGATGGAGATTGAGCATATTGTCTGTCAATGTCCAAGATTTGATCTAAAATAGCCTTCTGTTCCTGTATTGTGGATCATCTTTTAAATGCTGCCAATGAAATAAATTCCCCCCTAAGAAATGCCTTCATGGCCTCCCATATCGTTTTGTTTGGCATACCAGGAGTTTTATTTTCTTTCAAAAAAAAATTAATTTTAGAAGAAATATTCGCAACCAATTTTTCATCTGTAAGTAATAATGGATCCAGTCTCCAGTGCTTTCTCATGGAGTCACATCCATGGAGGATCATTTTAAGTACAAGAGGGGCATGATCAGAAACCGAGATGCTATCATAACTGCAAGAGCTAAGGTTATTAATTAATAAATTGTCAACAAAAAAAATAATCTATTCTGGTATAAGTATGATGTACGTGAGAGAAAAAAGAATAGTCCCTGCCGTTAGGATGTAAAAAACGCCAAGGGTCTGTAAGGCTATATTCCTCAAGAAAAGACTTAACATAAGTTGCAGATTTATTAAGACAAGCAGGTTTTGAGGATAAGCGGTCTAAGATCGGATCCATATACAAATTAAAGTCACCCCCAAGAATTAGAGAATGAGTATTTAAATCTAGAAGCTGCGAAAAAAGGTTGCGAAAAAAGTGTACATCATCAAAATTCGGCGCATACAGATTAGCCAAGGTAAGATAAGATAAGATAAGATAAGATAAGCCTTTATTAGTCCCACAACGGGGAAATTCCAGGATTGCAACAGCACAGGGATAGCAACACTCAGAGCAACAATCAGAAGGCAAGAAAAAAAAAAAAAAACAAGCAAGCAAGAGCAGCTAATATACATATGTACATATTACTATAAAATATATATATACACACACACACACACACACACACACACAGTGCAGAGCATTGTAGCTGGATGGAATAAATATATGAATATATGAACACACAGTGCAGAGCATTGTAGCTAGATGGAATAAATATGTAAATATATAAACACCCACAATACGGAGCATTGCAGCTAGGTGGAATAAATATGCAAGTATATAAACACACACAGTGCGGAGCAATGTAGCTAGATGGAATAAATATATAGATATATAAATATAAACACACCCAGTGCTGAGCATTGTAGCTAGATGGAATAAATATATAGATATATAAATATAAACACACCCAGTGCAGAGCATTGTAGCTAGATGGAATAAATATGTAAATATATAAACACACACAGTGCAGAGCATTGTTGCTAGGTGGGATGAAACAGCATAACCGTCTATTTAGTTATCCTACATGGTATGATTATGTGCCCATAGGTGATCATAGGTGACGTGTTTATTGCCAAGTTTACCTGATACTATTACAAATCGTCCATTTTTATCTAATACAACATTAGAGGGAATAAATGGGATATTTCGATCAATAAGAATAGCAGCGCCCCTGGCCTTAGCTTTAAAATTTGAATGAAAAAATTATCCTGACCAACATTTTGACAAGCGCAAGTGGTCGGAATCCTGCAAATGGGTTTCCTGCAAAAACAGTATCCCGGGCTTAAATTGCTTTAGACATGACATGACTCTCTTTCGTTTAATTGGATGGTTCAACCCCTTCACATTCCAGCTTACCAAAGTAAGATTACTATTCATTCAAAGAGTAAAATTTATATATTGTGTTGTGTAGCCCAAAAAAGAATAGGGTGAGGTACGGGTAAAAAAAATAAAAAGGGGAGGGGGTGAGGGGGGTGTAAATAAATCCATAACAAAAAAAAAAAATAAATCAACAACCGAACCTATAACAACACTCCAGCCGGTTGCAAAAAACAGCAACCGCTCCATCTCCTGCTCTGTTCCCATCCTAACAAAATACTCCCATACAACTGGCTTCAATCCTGCATAGTATGAACATTTTACCCTAAAAAAAAAATAAAAAAAATAAGTAAACAACAACGTATAGGGAGCCAATTTTACCTTGTTTTGAACATCTAAAAATGCATCAATGTCCAGTCAGTGCAGCTTTAATGAAGTAATAATCAAGTAGTCCAGTGTGGTAGTTGGTCAACCCAGGAATGTCCAGTTCAGGGCGAAAATCGATGATTTCTCTCCATGGTTTGCATGAAGCGGGTGGCCTCCGGAACGGACGCCAGCCACTGGTTTTTGCCGTCTGGAAGAGCTATCCGGAGCCTGGCGGGGAAGAGAAGAGAAGGACGAAAACCTCTCTTGTACAACTCGGACATAACCTCCTTATTTTCGGCTCGTTGCTTCTGAACGTCGGCGTTATAATCCTCGTAGAACTGAAGTTTATGTCCACGATACTCCAAAGTCCCACGGCGTCTCCGCGCTTCTCTCATCACCAAGTCTTTGGCCTGAAACCAGTGGAAACAAATAATGACATCACGCGGCTTCCCGTTCGGACCCGGCTTGGGCATGAGGCTGCGGTGGGCTTTATCCAGCTCTGGGGGAGATGGCAAAGTTTGTGTGCCAAAAACATCCACCAACAGCCGAGAAAAAAATTCAGATGGCCGTGGACCCACATCAAAGGACTCCGGCAGACCCACCAGACGAATATTCAGCCTCCTGCTTCTTCCCTCCAGGTCAGAAAGTTTGTTTTTCAAAAGTTTGTTCTCCTCCTGTATTGACTCACATGTAACTTCAAGCGCTGCTAGGCGCTGGCTGACGTCCTCCGCATTGCTTTCAAGGTCGCCAATGCGTTGCTCCTGGTTCACCACATCTGCTTGAATCTTGTCCAGCTTACCATTAATAAGTTCGAATGAAGCTTTAAAATCAGCAGCTATGGACATTCTATGTTGCTCAAGCAAGGCAACAAGTGCAGGGTTAAGGCTTTTATTAGCATCCTCAGTTAAGCTGGTGTTAGCATTGTTCACTGCTGCCTCCTTTTCAGTCTGCTTTCTTGTTTTGGACATATTTCTCAACTCAAGACAGATTCCGCACATATTAAACGTCCAAAACGTTGACAGCTTACAGCAAAGTAGGGTTTAAAAAGTAAGACTGAAAAAAAAATATAGCAGGAGCCAGCAATGCACACACCTACTCCATTACCAGCACACCTGATGCCAATCCTGAACTCAGCTTTCTAAAGATGTGATAAACCACAGTTAATTTATGTTTTAACAGGGGGCAATCACTTTTTCACACAGGGCCATGTTGGTTTTGATTTTTTTTTTTGTCCTTAATAATAAACACCTTCATTTAATAGATAGATAGATAGATAGATGTACTTTATTGATCCCAAACTGGGAAATTACAGTGTAACAGCAGCATGACAGTTGACAGCCAAACAACAGAAACACACACGACAGACAAAGGGATTACCCATGGAAAGTAAAAAAGAAACTAACACGACTATAGAACCTATATACATCATAGCTTAATATATGATGATGACCCGTATAAACACATGAATCATCCCATTGCACAAAGAAGGACTATCAGGAGCAGAGTGAAATGTGAGGTACCAGTTAGTCTGTAAGGTGCAGTGTGGCAGCATAGCTATGACCAGAATACAACATCATAGTGAGTTATTGTACAGTGAAATTGCATGTGGCAGGAAAGATTTCCTGTACCTGGCCGTTCGACAACGAAGCTGTAGTAGTCTACTGGAGAAAGTGCTTCGCTGCCTATCTAGTGTGTGGTGGAAGGGGTGATCAGGATTGTTCATGATGGATCGCAGTTTATTTAGTGTTCTCCTCTCCACCACTGTCTCAAAGGTCTCTGGTCTGAGACCAATTACAGAGCCAGCCCTCTTGATAATCTTGTTAAGTCTGTTGGTATCTCTGGCCCTGATACTGCTACCCCAACAGACCGCAGCAAAAAAGATGGCGCTGGCGACAACAGTCTGATAGAAAAGCTCCAGCATCCTGCTGCACACGTTGAAGGATCTCAGTTTTCTCAGGAAATAGAGTCTGCTCATCCCCTTCTTGTGCGCAGCATCGGTGTTGGATCTCCAGTCCAACCCGCTGCTGATCCTGACACCCAGATATTTGTAGTCTTCAACCACTCCCACATCCTCCCCCCTAATCTGCAGTGGCTGAGAAGGAGCCTTCCTCTTCCTGAAGTCAATCACCATCTCCCTGGTCTTGCTGACATTCAACCTCAGGTGATTCTGCTCCGTCCACTCCACAAATCTGTCTACCAGTGCCCGGTACTCCCCCTCCTCTCCTCCTCTTATACACCCCACAACAGCTGAGTCATCAGAGAATTTTTGCAGGTGACATGACTCAGTGTTATACTGAAAGTCCGTGGTGTATAAGGTAAAAAGAAAAGGAGAGAGCACAGTCCCCTGTGGCGCTCCCATATCACTAGCCACCACTCCAGACAAGACACTGCCCAGCCTGACAAACTGTGGTCTGCCTGTCAGGTAGTCGGTAATCCAGGAGATCACAGAGCTGTCAACCCCCATCCCCCGCAGCTTCTCGCCCAGCAGCAGTGGCTGGATGGTGTTAAAGGCACTGGAGAAATCAAAAAAAGTGATTCTCACAGTATCTCCTCCACCATCCTGGTGCTGATGGGCTCGTTGCAGCAGGTGGGACAGCATCTTCAACTCCTAAATGGGGCTGATATGCAAACTGCAGAGGGTCCAGGCACGTCTCCACCTGCGGCCTCAGGTGGGCTAAGACCAGTCTCTCCAGGACCTTCATCACATGAGATGTGAGGGCAACTGGTCGATAGTCATTCAGATCCGATAGAGATGACTTCTTGGGGACAGGAACCAGGCAGGATGTCTCCCACAGCACCGGTACTCTCTCCAGACTCAGGCTCAGGTTGTACAGGTGTTTCAGTACTGGAGCTAGTTGGTTGGCACAGGTCCTCAGGATCCTAGCGGAGATGCCATCCGGGCCCGAAGCCTTCCGCTGACGGAGTCTCTTCAGCTGTTTCTCCACCTGATCTGTAGTCACCGTGAAGTGAGGGGGGGTCCTGGTGCCCCCTGAGGAGGAGGAGGAGGGAGATGGAGAGAGGTTCTGCACGGGAGCGTGGGTAGGGAGGGGTGTGTGGGGGTCTGGTTGTGTTGCTCGGGTGACAGACTGTGAGTCGAACCTATTAAAAAACAGATTCAGTTCCTCAGCTCTCTCCTGGCTCCCAGATGTCTGCCTGACTCTCCCCTTGTACCCAGTTATTTGTTTCATTCCCTCCCACACATCTTTAGTGTTATTTTGCCTGAGTTTCTCTTCCAACTTCCTCCTATAATTGTCCTTGTACCTCCTCAGCATCTCTCTCAACTCATGCTGCACTCCCCTCAGCTTCTCCTTGTCTCCAGCCCTAAAAGCTCTCTTCTTTTTGTTTAGAAGTGCTTTCAGGTCACTGGTGACCCATGGTCTGTTGTTGGAGAAGCAGTGTACAGTCTGAGCTGGCATGGTCGTGTCTTCACAGAATCTAACGTATTCTGTGATGCATTTGGTCATATTGTCTATGTCCACCCCATGTGGTTCACAGAGTACGCTCCAGTCTGTCGTCTCGAAGCAGTCCTGCAGTGCATCAGCAGCCTCCTGTGTCCACCTCCTCACAGTTTGTTTATAAGCAGGCTGCCTTTTCACAAGGGGGACGTACTTGGGTGTTAACATGACCATGCAGTGATCTGATTTACCAATGGGGGGCAGAGCTGTGGCACTATATGCATCTCTGACATTGGCATACAGTAAATCCAGTGTTTTGTTCTCTCTGGTGGGACAGTCAACAAACTGGTGAAAGTTGGGTCAAGTTTTTCCCACTGAGACATGGTTAAAATCACCTGTGATGGCCATGAATGCATCCGGGTGCTTCTCCAGTGATGTGGCCGCAGTGGAGCTGATGACGTCACAGGCCACCGCTGCGTCAGCTGACGGAGGGACGTAGACGATAACAATTAAAGCGCACTTCATTTCTCGCGGCATATAATAAGGTGTCATACTGACAGCCAGCAGTTCAATGTCCGGGCTGCAGCACTTTTCCTTCACATAAATGTGCCTGGGATGACACCACCGCTCATTAACAAGAAGAGCCACGCCTCCTCCTCTCTTTTTCCTGCTGCTTTTCACGTCTCTGTCCCCCCGTATAGTCTTGAAGCCAGGTATCGCTACGTTTACATCTGGGATCTGTGAGTGTAACCATGTCTCCGTAAAACACATGAAACTACACTCACGATACTCCTTTTGTGTCCTGACCAGCGCTGTGATCTCATCTGTCTTGCTTCCCATGGAACGCACTTTCCCGGTGATGATCATCGGTACAGCCGGCTTATGCTTCCTCCTCCTCCTTCTCACCTTCGCTCCAGCCCTTCGCCTGCGGTGTCTCTTCTTCAGCTCGTCCGGGATGAGGGGCTTCACTGCCGGCCGCAGCGCTCCAGGCGCCGGCCTCCTCAGCGCAATCAGCTGTTCATGTGTGTAAACAATGCGTCCGCCCCCACCTCTATTGATCTCCATTGTCCGAGGAAGAGAAAAAGTGATGAAAACTAGAAAAAAGACCGGCTAAAAAGAGAGAAAAGTTTAACAGGGACCGGCCGCCAGGGACTCAAATCCTGCAGTGCCAGATGTGTCCCCCTGCTTAAGCCAGTACATGTCCAGGTCCGTCTGAAGTTTGCTAGAGCGCATTTGGATGATCCAGAAGAGGATTGGGAGGATGTCATATGGTCAGATGAAACCAACATAGAACTTTTTGGTAAAAACTCAACTTGTCGTGTTTGGAGGAGAAAGAACATACCTACTGTATATATACAGTGGGGCAAAAAAGTATTTAGTCAACCACCAATTGTGCAAGTTCTCCCACTTAAAAGATGAGAGAGGTCTCCAATTTTCATCATAGGTATACCTCAACTATGAGAGACAAAATGAGAAAAAAAAAATCCAGAAAATCACGTTGAAGGATTTTTAATGAATTAATTGGTAAATTCCTCAGTAAAATAAGAATTTGGTCACCTACAAACATGCAAGATTTCTGGCTCTCACAGACCTGTAACTTCTTCTTTAAGAGGCTCCTCTGTCCTCCACTCATTACCTGTATTAATGGCACCTGTTTGAACTCGTTATCAGTATAAAAGACACCTGTCCACAACCTCAAACAGTCAGACTCCAAACTCCATTATGGCCAAGACCAAAGAGCTGTCAAAGGACACCAGAAACAAAATTGTAGACCTGCACCAGGCTAGGAAGACTGAATCTGCAATAGGTAAGCAGCTTGGTGTGAAGAAATCAACTGTGGGAGCAATTATTAGAAAATGGAAGACATTCAAGACCGCTGATAATCTCCCTCGATCTGGGGCTCCACGCAAGATCTCACCCCGTGGGGTCAAAATGATCACGAGAACGGTGAGCAAAAATCCCAGAACCACATGGGGGGACTTAGTGAATGACCTGCAGAGAGCTGGGACCAAAGTAACAAAGGTTACATCAGAGACACACTACGCCGCCAGGGACTCAAATCCTGCAGTGCCAGACGTGTCCCCCTGCTTAAGCCAGTACATGTCCAGGTCCGTCTGAAGTTTGCTAGAGAGCATTTGGATGATCCAGAAGAGGATTGGGAGAATGTCATATGGTCAGATGAAACCAAAATAGAACTTTTTGGTAAAAACTCAACTTGTCGTGTTTGGAGGAGAAAGAACACCATACCTACTGTGAAGCATGGGGGTGGAAACATCATACTTTGGGGCTGTTTTTCTGCAAAGGGACCAAGACGACTGATCCGTGTAAAGGAAAGAATGAATGGGGCCATGTATCGTGAGATTTTGAGTGAAAACCTTCCTTCCACCAGCAAGGGCATTGAAGATGAAACGTGGCTGGGTCTTTCAGCATGACAATGATCCCAAACACACCGCCCGGGCAACGAAGGAGTGGCTTCGTAAGAAACATTTCAAGGTCCTGGAGTGGCCTAGCTAGTCTCCAGATCTCAACCCCATAGAAAATCTTTGGAAGGAGTTGAAAGTCTGTGTTGCCCAGCGACAGCCCCAAAACATCACTGCTCTAGAGGAGATCTGCATGGAGGAATGGGCCAAAATACCAGCAACAGTGTGTGAAAACCTTGTGAAAACTTACAGAAAACATTTGACCGCTGTCATTGCCAACAAAGGGTATATAACAAAGTATTGAGATGAACTTTTGTTATTGACCAAATACTTATTTTACCGAGGAATTTACCAATTAATTCATTAAAAATCCTTCAATGTGATTTTCTGGATTTTTTTTTTCTTATTTTGTCTCTCATAGTTGAGGTATACCTATAATGAAAATTGGAGACCTCTCTCATCTTTTAAGTGAGAGAACTTGCACAATTGGTGGCTGACTAAATACTTTATTACCCCACTGTATATATATATATATATCCATCCATCCATCCATCTTCTACCGCTTTTCCGGAGGTCCGGGTCGCGGAGGCAGCAGTTCAAGCAGAGAAGCCCAGACTTCCCTCTCCCCAGCCACCTGCTCCAGCTCTTCAGAGGGGATACCAAGGCGTTCCCAGACTAGCTGGGAGACATAGTCTCTCCACCGAGTCCTGGGTCTGCCCCGGGGTCTCCTCCCAGTGGGACGTGCCTGAAACACCTCAAGTGGGAGGCGTCCAGGAGGCATCCTAATCAGATGCCCATACCACCTCAACTGACTCCTTTCAATGTGGAGGAGCAGCGGTTCTACTCTGAGCCTCTCCCGGATGACTGAGCTCCTCACCCTATCTCTGAGGGTGAGTCCAGCAATCCTACGGAGAAAGCTCATTTCAGCCGCTTGTATCCGCGATCTCGTTCTTTCGGTCATTACCCAAAGCTCGTGACCATAGGTGAGAGTAGGAACGTAGATTGACTGGTAAATTGACAGCTTTGCCTTAGAACTAAGCTCCCTCTTCACCACAACAGACCGGTACAACGTCCGCATCACTGCAGATGCTGCTCCAATCCGTCTGTCGATCTCTCGCTCCATTTTCCCCTCACTCGTGAACAAGACCCCAAGATACTTAAACTCCTCCACTTGGGGCAGGAGCCTGTCCCCAACCCGGAGAGGACAATCCACCTTTTTCCGGCTGAGGACCATGGACTCGGACTTGGAGGTACTGATTCTCATCCCAGCCGCTTCACACTCAGCGGCAAACCGTCCCAGCAAGAGCTGTAGGTCATTGCTGGATGAAGCCAACAGGACAACATCATCTGCAAACAACAGAGATGAGATCCTGTGGTCACCAAGCATGACACCCTCCATTCCCTGGCTGCGCCTAGAAATCCTGTCCATAAAAATTATGAACAGGACCGGTGACAAAGGGCAGCCCTGGCGGAGTCCAACTCTCACTGGGAATGACTCCGACCGAGTGTTGGCGATACGAACTAAACTCTCACAACGGTCGTACAGAGACCGAATAGCTCGTAACAACAAGCCCGATACCCCATACTCCTGAAGCACCCCCCACAAAAATCCACGAGGGACGCGGTCAAATGCCTTCTCCAAGTCCACAAAACACATGTAAACTGGTTGGGCAAACTCCCACGAACCCTCAAGAATTCTCGAGAGGGTAAAGAGCTGGTCCGATGTGCCACGGCCAGGACGAAAACCACATTGCTCCTCCTGAATCCGAGGTTCGACCAACGGCCGGACTCTCCTCTCCAGTACCTTGGCATAGACCTTCCCAGGGAGGCTGAGGAGTGTGATCCCTCTAAAGTTGGAGCACACCCTCCGGTCCCCTTTTTTGAAGAGAGGAACCACCACCCCGGTTTGCCATGCCAAAGGCACTGCCCCCGACCTCCACGCAATGTTGCAGAGGCGTGTCAACCATGACAACCCAACAACATCCAGGGCCTTGAGGTACTCGGGGCGAATCTCGTCCACCCCTGGGGCCCGGCCACCAAGGAGATTTTTAACCACCTTGGCGACCTCAGCCCCTGTGATAGGCGAGTCATCCCCCTTGTCCCCAAACCCTGCTTCCTCTGTGGAAGGCGTATCAGTGGGATTGAGGAGATCCTCGAAGTATTCCTTCCACCGCCCGACGATATCCCCAGTTGAAGTCAACAGTGTCCCATCCGCACCATACACAGTGTGGACGGGGAGCTGCTTTCCCCTCCTGAGCCGCCGAACAGTTTGCCAGAATCTCTTTGAAGCCGACCGAAAGTCTTGTTCCATGGCCTCACCGAACTCCTCCCATACCCGGGTTTTTGCTTCAGCAACCACCCGAGCTGCACTCCGCTTGGCCTGCCGGTACACCTCAGCTGCTTCGGGAGTCCCACAAGCCAACCAAGCTTGATAGGACTCCTTCTTCAGCTTAATGGCCCCCCTCACCACTGGTGTCCACCACTTGGTTCGGGGGTTGCCACCACGAGATGCACCGACCACCTTGCGGCCGCAGCTCTGGGCCGCCGCTTCGACAACAGAGGTGGAGAACATGGCCCATTCAGACTCCATGTCTCCAGACTCCCTCGGAATGTGGTTGAAGTTCTTCCGGAGGTGGGAGTTGAAGACCTCCCGGACAGGGGCCTCAGCCAGACGCTCCCAGCACACCCTCACTATACGTTTGGGTCTACCAGGTCTGAATGGCTTCCTCCCCTGCCATCGGATCCAACTCACCACCAGGTGGTGATCAGTTGACAGCTCTGCACCTCTCTTTACTCGGGTGTCCAAGACATACGGTCGCAGGTCTGATGATACGATAACAAAATCGATCATCGACCTGCGGCCTAGGGTGTCCTGGTGCCAGGTGCACATATGGACACCCTTATGCTTGAACATGGTGTTCGTTATGGACAGACTGTGGTTAGCACAGAAGTCCAATAACTGAACACCACTCGGGTTCAGATCGGGCAGGCCGTTCCTCCCAATCACCCCCCTCCAAGTTTCACTGTCGTTGCCCACGTGCGCATTGAAGTCCCCCAGTAGGACAATGGAGTCTCCAGGAGGAGCACCCTCCAGCACCCCAGTCACAGACTCCAAAAAGGGTGGGTACTCTGAAACATCATTTGGTGCATAGGCACAAATGATGGTCAGGACCCGTTTCCCAACCCGAAGGCGCAGGGAAGCAACCCTTTCGTCCACCGGGGAAAACTCCAATATAGAGGCAGCAAGGTGGGGCGATACAAGAATACCTACCCCTGCTCGTCGCCTCTCGCCCGGGGCAACTCCAGAAAAGGCCAAGCTCCAGCCCCTCTCCAGGAGACTGGTTCCGGAACCGGAGCTGTGTGTTGAGGTGAGGCCGACTATATCTAGCCGGTATCGCTCAATCTCGTACACCAGCTCAGGCTCCTTCCCCACCAGAGAGGTGACATTCCACGTACCAAAAGCCAGTTTAGAAAGCTTGGGATCAGTCCGCCAAGGTCTCCGCCTTTGACTGCCACCTAATCCACATAGCACCGGACTTCCATGATCCCTCCTGCAGGTGGTGAACCTACTGGAGGGCGGACCCATGTAACTCCTTCGGGCTGAGCCCGGCCGGGTCCCATGGGTGGAAACCCGGCCACCAGACGCTAGCCTTCGAGCCCCTCCCCCAGGCCTGGCTCCAGGGTGGGGCCCCGGTAACCCCATACCGGGCGGGGTACACTGAATCCTTGATAT
This sequence comes from Pholidichthys leucotaenia, assembly GCA_020510985.1. Lineage (NCBI taxonomy): Eukaryota > Metazoa > Chordata > Actinopteri > Cichliformes > Pholidichthyidae > Pholidichthys > Pholidichthys leucotaenia. The sequence continues at coordinate 98,946,210 of CM035847.1, forward strand.
ACAATTCATGAGAGTCTGTTGGATCGTTCTTAGTCTGGCCCTTCACCCAGGACCAGTTTGTCTTGGGAGACCCTATCAGAGGCAAATTGCCCCGGACAACATAGCTCCTGGGATCACTGGGGCACGCAAACCCCCCCACCACGATAAGGTGACGATCCATGAGGGGGTATATATATATATATATATATATATATATACGTATATATATATATATATATACAGTATATATATACAGTGTATATATATATATATATATATATATATATATATATATATATATATATATATATATATATATACGTATATATATATACGTATATATATATATATAAAATGTGGCAAGAGGAAGAAATACACAGGACACGAAGGTGGGTTTTCATCTTTACTCCTCAACTGCCACCAAACAACTGGCAATAACCCCTCCCAGACTCCCAACACTGGGAAACACAAACCACACCCCCCAACCCCAACCCCAAGTCCCCACTGGGTGAGAGGTACCTCTTCAGTCTGCCACACAGCCCCCCGGAACACCCAGAGGGGAGTTCCGTAGTCAAAATCAGTCTTTCACTGGGGGCCTGATGATCCTGCCATAACGGCTGCGCCTTCCTCCAACCGGAGCCACCAGAGAAACCTGTCATGCGGGGCAGCCTGGTGGATGACGGGCAGGTGAAACACAGTCCATAGCAGGCTGGAAACCAAAAACCTTATCTAGTGCAGACCTAGCCTCGGTCTTAGAAGGGGGGCGACCCCGACGGGGGACCTGGGCTGGAACTGTAAGCTCATCTGCCATAACGTGTGCTGGCATAAGCCCATCTACCTTGACTCACTCTTTACGCCCACCCATCTCGAGCACAAAACTCTTCAGGTCCATCTCCAGAACCCGAAATGGACCGTCGTAAGGGGGTTGGAGAGGTGAGCGGTGAGCATCATGTCACACACAAATGAAATGGGCCGCACTGAGCTAAGTAGGCACAAACAATCACGAGAAACAGTGGTGAACAGGGCTCAGAGACGGTGTGCTATTGGACAAAAAAAGGGAGACGGCGGGGCTGGCCTGCGAGGCGGAACTTTCGGGCAAAAATTCTCCGGGAACGTGGAGTGGTTGACCAAAAACCAGTTCAGCAGGCGAAGCATCAAGATCTTCCTTAGGAGCTGAACGTAATCCAAGCATCACCCAAGGCAAATGATCCACCCAATTACTATTGGAGAGTGCAGCACGCAATGCCGCTTTCAGCAACCAGTGAAAACGTTCACACAACCCGTTAGCCTGAGGGTGGTATTCTGTAGTATGGTGTACCTGCACTCCCAAGAACCTTGCAAGTGCCAATCAGAGCTCCGACATGAACTGGAGGCCCCGATCAGAGGTAATATCTGATGGGGTGCCGAAACGTGCAACCCAGGAAGACAGAAACACCTGTGCCACGTCCGTGGCCAATGTGGAGGACAGAGGGACCGCCTCTGGCCACCTAATGGTCCGATCCACTATGGTGAGCAGGTGCGTAAAACCCTGTGAAGGGGTAGAGGACCCACCAGGTCCACATGCACATGGTCAAAACGTTTAGCTGCAATCTGAAATGGTTCTAGGGGTGTCTCATTGTGCTGGTGGACTTTAGCGTGTTGACACAACAAGCATTAAGCTGCCCATTCCTTGACATCCCCGTGGAGGCCGGGCCAGACAAACTTGGCTCCGACCAGTTTTACTGACGCCCGAACTCCAGGGTGAGAGAGGGAGTGAAGTAAGTCGAAAACTCAACGGCGCCATGTCGCAGGGACAACAGGTCGGGGGCGGCCAGTGGAGATGTCGCAAAGGAGAGTAGGGCCACCCTCCTGCATCACCGCCTCCTTGAGGTTGAGGGCTGTACCTGCAGACCGAAGGGCCAGGATGTCCGGATCGTTGGGCTGCTTAGCAGCCATGGCAGAAAAATCCATCCCGAGATGCACCGGACACACCAGCACACATGACAGGCAATCAGCAACGGGGCTGGACTTGCCAGCCACATGCTGAACATCTGTTGTGAACTCAGAGATGGCCGCCAGATGACGTTGTTGATGAGCAGACCACAGCTCAGTCACCTTGGACACAGCAGTGGTTTATGATCCACATAAGCCATGAAAGAACAACCCTCCAATAAGAAACGGAAATGATGGGTCGTCAGGTACAGCACCAGCAACTCCCAGTCAAAAACACTGTACTTACGCTCGCCATCCCACAGCTTGCGACTGAAAAAGATGAGGGGCTGCCAAGTGCCTGCTATGCACTGCTTGATCACTGCCCACACAGCTACGTTGAAGGTGTCTGTTGTCAAAGCTATGGGCGCCGTGGGCACAGGGTGAGTGAGTAGTGCTGCGTTTGCAAGGGCAAACTTAGCTTCTTCAAAAGCACAGACCCAATCGGGAATCCAGGTGACAGGGTTGTTGGCTTTTTTTTAAGCCTCAGAGTCTCATAAAGTGGCTGCAGGAGGTGGGCAGTGCGAGGGGAGAAGCGATTGTAAAAAATTACTATGCCCAAAAATTCCTCAAGTGCCTTAATGGATTCCGGACGGGGAAATTCCCCCATCGCTTGAAACTTAGAAGGCAATGGAATTGCGCCTCATGATGAAATGCGGTAGCCTAAGAAGTCAATCACCAGCAGTCCAAACTGACACTTAGCCAGGTTGACGATCAGGCCGTGTTCTTCAAGGCGCCCGAAAACTTGTTTGAGGTGCGACAGATGCTCTTTGGCTGACTGACTGGCCACTAATATGCCATTGAGGTAGATAAACACGAATGGGAGGTCGCGTAACACTGAGTCCATCAACTTCTGAAATGTTTGGGCCGCACCTTTAAGGCCAAATGGCATGCAGAAAAAACAAAAAGCCCGAACGGGGTAATTACCGTGGTCTTGGGGATGTCCTCCGCATGCACGGGAACCTGGTGATAACCACACACCAGATCCACCTTTGAAAAAATGGCAGAACCCACCAAACGCACAGAAAAGTCTTGGATGTGCGGAATAGGATAACGGTCATTAGTGGTAACGTTGTTAAGCCTACAAAAATCACCACACGGCTGCCGCGACCCATCCACCTTAGGTACAATGTGAAGCGGCAAGGCCCATGGGCTGTTACAACGCCTCACTATACCCAAACATTCCATAATGGCGAACTCCTCTTTCGCTATGGCCAACTTAACTGCGTTGAGGCGTTGTGCGCTCACAAAAAACAGCAGTCCCGTGGGGGAGATAAAATGTTCCACCCTTTGCTTAGTAGCCGCGGTTGAAAAAGCTACGGAAAATTTGTCACCAAACGCAGAAAAACATTATCCGATGCTAGAAGGTTAGTGTGTGACAACAGTCCAGCTCCCTGAGCCTCACACGGAGAAGTGGCAAAAGATACAGCTTCAATCAAATGATGGTTAGCAATATCAACAAGCAAACCATTTGCACACAGAAAATCCACACCAACAATAGGTAGTGTAATGGAAGCGATTACAAAGTCCCACTCAAAACTGTGGCCCTGGAAACAAACAGTCACAGACCTTGTGCCAAATGTCTCAATGAAAGAACTGTTAGCTGCACTCAAACATGGGCCTTTGCCCACTGCCGGTCTGTCCGCGCTGGTTGGCGGGAATAGGCTCTTCTGTGAGCCAGAGTCCACTAGGAAACGTCTCCCTGACAGTGAGTCTTTAATGAAGAGCAGCTCACCTTGTCTGGCAGCGTCCACAGCTGCTACTGAGCGCTGGCTCTGGGGTTTTCCCGTCATCTCAAACGTGCATGGAGGAACGCAGCGCTTAGCCTTGCTGCCAAACCGCAGGTGGAAGAAACACAGACCTTTCCAGTGTCGTCTCCAGGCCACCACTCCAGCTGCTGCCGCTGGGTCTGTGTCCTCTGTCCTGGGTTGCAGGATACCCGGTGTCACGCTTTGCACAGCAAACTGCCTGGTAGCCAGCAGGACCTGATCAGCTTCGTCAGCTAAAGTTCGGTAGTCACCAGTAGCCAAATGGAGTTAGCCAAAACCTCATGCGCAGGCAGCGGGAGCTGGTGCAGGAGTATGTGTGGAAACAGGAAACTACTGTTACGTGTGGCCCTCGCGAGCCACACAGAGAGAGCCGAGGGCGAGCCAGTGAGTTGTGATGTTTTATTTATAATAAGGGATAAGGGATAAGGAACACGGCCTTGTAGACCGAAAGCACAGATATTCATACAGGGTAACACTCACGAGTAGTACAGCAGAGGAGTAGAGAGCTGGCACTGGGCATAGGGGTTCCAAGGCATAAATACTCACAGCGGGTAACACTCACAAGAATGCTGCAAGACGAGTAGAGAGCTGGCACCGGGCATAGGGGTTCCAGCCTTCACAGTGCTTAAGTCGCAGCCCAGAATGATCGGAGCTGCTCCTTTTTATCCTCATTAGCAGCGCCTCAGCTGATGAGGATTAATTGGGCCCCAGCCGTCCCGTAACACTGACAGCTGGGAGCCCGCTGAGACGCTGTCAAATGACAGACAGAGATAAGGAGGGATATGGTCTGAGCGCCGGACGACCCGGCGTCTCATCCCATGGTGACAACTACCTTCATCCGCTCCAAGCAGCAATAGTATTCTGTCCATAAGGTCCACAGCCGTGTTGTCACCCAAGCCTGATAGGGAGAGGATTTTATCTGCTCTTTCCACAGCCGATTGACTATACCTCCAGAGTAGGACTGTCTGATGGCAGAGTGTTTACCGTGCGTATTTACCATACTGCATGGCACGCCGTGTGGACTGCTGATCCAGAGCAGCAATGACCAAGTAATACCTGGTTTCATCAGCAGTGGTTCCTCGCAGGTGGAACAGCGCTTCGATATGCTGGAACCACGAAGCCAGGTTGCTCTGCCAAAACTTCGAAAACTTCACAGCTGCAGTGCAAGTGGCCAGCTGTAAGGGTCGGGGTGACACAGCTAATGAGCAAATGCAGTTTTCTTCTGTGTCGGATATGCTCGAATCAGGATCACCAACGTGGCAGGAGGAAGAAACACACAGGAGACAAAGGTGGGTTTTTATTTTTACTCCTCAACTGCCACCAAACAACTGACAAGAACCACTCCCGGACTCCTACACCGGGAAACACAAACCACGCCCCCAACCCCAAGTCCCACTGAGTGAGAGGTACCTCTTCAATCTGCCACTATATACTGTACATATACAGTATATTGCAGTCACAAGGTTACATGGAAAATTACATAGATTTACTGGATATATACATGTTGATACTGTATAAATACATATTCTATTCGTCAACAATGGACAATTACAGTGTAGCTTCTAAACAACAATGAGGTTTTTGCGCATAAATATTGGAATGAATTGCAATCTCATAAATGCTATATGTTGTTATCCAAACTGCAAACATTTTGGCCAGCACTATAATTTTTTTTTTTTTCAGATGCGATAAAAGGATAAGGACCTGTACTTATATAGCGCTTTTCTAGTCCCAAAGACCACTCAAAGCGCTTCACTAGTACTAACCCTCTATTCTAAGGGCCTATAGGAGACAGATATCTAGGGACAATTTAGAACAACCAGTTAACCTAACATGCATGTCTTTGGATTGTAGGAGGAAACCGGAGCCCCCGGAGTAAACCCACGCAGCACAGGGAGAACATGCAAACTCCACACAGAAAGGTTCCTACCCCTGCCAGCCTGGGGATTCAAACCTGGAACCTTCTAGCTGTTAGGCAGCAGTGCTACCCACTGCACCACTGTGCTGCCCAACCTCAAAACGTTTACAGACACATTGTAGGTGGACTGAAACCAGGCAGTACACCTTCAACAAATGGGCTCTCCCAGCTCCTGCAGCCGGTGATCACTTTTTGACATCCGATCGTGCCACCCTCTATCACTTTTTGGCACAACACCGGCAAAAACATTACCTCCTCCTTTTGGCAGAGGTAACAAAGATTAAACATTGTCCAGTGCTGTGTGTTTACAATGCGTGTGGTTAACGTGCCTCACAAGACATCATTAGCTTGTCTGCCGGTACTCTGTCCCTGTGCCATTACACACCTTTCCTGAAAATGTCATCAAAATCTGTTCATAAACAACACAGTTTGCCTGCTTTTTCTTGGTGTCTTCAGATGAAATAATGTCAACCATCATATGCTATGTGTACGGGTGCGGAGATGAATGTAACTCCGTGGACACGCCTTAAAGGGGAAGCTAAATATTATTATTATTTCCCCCCAAAAAAAATTTGTGGACCCAGATCCTGATCCGGATCACCACCAACATTTAACCATCTGTTCCCTGTGCCATTATACACCTTTCCTGAAAATTTCATCAAAATCCATTTAGAACTTTTTGAGTAATGTTGCTAACAAACCACCAAACGAACCAACACCGGTAAAAACATTACCTCCTCCTTTTGCAGAGGTAATAACATTGGTCTCCCATTAATGGAGGGGAGGGAGGTCTCTCCTCAAACCAGGGCAGGGGGATGTCATTTTCCAAATGATTTATTTGGCTGGAGAACAGCGCTGATATCAGATAAGATATCCAGTGCTCCAGATAAGAGCACTGAGCTCTTATGTGGATCTTAACCTGCTCCGGAGCAGGTTAGCTTCACAGCATAAGTTGCCATGGTGATCTACCTCAGTAAGAAGTGAACCAGCTTCATAGTACTGAAAACCCAGAGTTAATGCCAAAGTTTGCTCACTAAGCCTAAATCTTGCTTTGTAGTACCGTCCCCCTTGTCTGCAGCCCAAAGCTCCTCTTCTCCCTTCTTTTCCTGTCCAGCTGTGTGTGTAACATTAGGGGATTTCCCCTTTGTCAATCTCTGTGTGATATTATTTTTAGGTCAGATTTAACTTTTTTAAGGGACAGCTTGGTCATGGGATCGATCTCATCCCCTGACCATCGGTGACCCTTCTGTGTGAAGTTTGCATATTCTCCCCACGTCTGTGTGGGTGTACTCTGGTTTCCTCCCACAGGCCAAAAACATGCAGGTTGAGTTAATTGGTGTCAGTTGATGATTGTAAATTGTCCTTAGGTATGAATGTGAGAGTGAATCCCAAATTCTGTGTTGGCCCTGTCATGGGCTGGTGATTTGTCCAGGGTATACCCTGCCTCTCGCCCAAAGACGCTGGGATAGGCTCCAGCCCCCCTGCGACCCGAAAAGGATTAAGTGGTAGAAGATGGACGGATGGATGGATCTGACTTTAAGCATTTGTTTGCAGATCAATGTAAAATTACAATACAATTACTATAGTTACCATAACTATATGCATCATGTTTACATTACTTTCACACAATCTACTACAATTATTATTTACTATTTAAATTTCATCTGGTTCTTTCAGTTTTATTTTTAATTTTCTTCTGCATGTTCATACAACTAATCAAGATAGATTAAGATAGATTCAGATAGATTGTTTCATTTTGATGGAAATTGGTGGTATGACTAAATTATGTTAAATTTTTGTTTTTTGAGTGTAGGTTTGGGACAGTGGTTACCCCAAGAGTTGGGTAAAATGCATTTGAGTGACAGAGTTGATTTCACTCTCTAGGCTGAGTCCAAAAAGTCACCTAACATCCCTGGTTAATGAGAGAGCTGTGTCACTTGGGTCAAAAATAGCCCTACACATGTTTTGTTCCACAGCCTCTAGCAGGGGGCTTGTTTAAAACTCAGATGTTTGCAGTGCCAGAAACAGGATCTCGACTCATCACCACCACCCAAAGCATTTCTTTATTCTTTAGAGCTGCTCATATATACCAGTAAGAATTGTACAGTCATAGATGTGCCTGCTAGGGCATCATGCTCCTGACTTTCTACACTGTTGGAAAAGAAGGGCATTAAGTAGTCTTTATTGGTAGTAAACTGTTTTATATGTTGGGAAAATTTTACCCTCACCACATTTTTTCTCCACTTATTTGCTCCAGAGTTTTAAATAAAAATGTAATAAATCCACAAATGGATATGTTAAGGCACCATTGCCTTAGAGGTCTCGGGCATGGCTCCACTTTTCCCATGCAGTAATCCTGCCAAAGATGCTACACATACATGAATACTTCCCCCTCTAAAATCCTTGTTTTTTGTTCTATTCTCAGGTGGAAAAAGTGATGCCTAAGGATAGCTTCTACTTTTCCATCATGAGGCATCCTGTGGCTATGATGGAGTCCATCTTTATTTATTACAAGAACATTCCAGCTTTCCGTAAGACTCACAGCCTAGACGATTTCTTGAAAAACAGTTCAAACTATTACAGCTCATCAGTGGCCAACAACCAGTATGCTCACAATATCCTGGCTTTTGACTTTGGCTTTAACAACAATGTTGTAGCTGGAGCTGTTGACTTTGAAAGACGGGCTGCCATGGCTATAGCAGGCATAGAAAGGGACTTCCACCTTATTCTTATCTCTGAGTACTTTGATGAGTCCATAATCTTGCTAAGGCATGCCCTCTGCTGGTCACTGGAAGATATGGTTTCCTTCAGGCTCAACAGTCGCAGTGAACAAACTCGCCACCCAGTTTTCCCAAACACTGCAGAGAAAATCAAAAGGTGGAATGCTTTAGACTGGAGGATTTACCTGCACTTCAATACGACCTTCTGGTACAAAGTGGATAGCCTGGTTGGGCAAGAGAATATGAAGAGGGAAGTATCTCAATTGAGAGCGCAAAGGAAAAAATTAGCAAACACCTGCCTTAAAGATGGTGGGGCAGTGGACCCATCACAGATAAAAGATGTTGGACTGAAGCCTTTCCAGTATGGAGCAGCTGTAATTCAGGGATATAACCTAAACCCAGACCTAAATAGACAGACTAGAACACAATGTCAAGGACTTATAACCCCAGAACTCCAGTACACAGATCGTCTATACACCCAACAGTTCCCAGAGGCAGCTGCTAAGCGCAGAAAGGTGATTTAAGCTCAAGTTATGCACCTGCAACGGCGTTGACGCAACAGCGATGTGAATTCCTATTGCATCACCTGATGTGCACCTCTTCAGAAAAGGAGAGGTACACTTTGGTGACACAGGCCGTAAGAGCTGTGATTGGTCCGCGTTGTCTCCTCCTTGACATTTCCTGGTTCTCGCCGCTGCTCTGCTCTGCCTGTTCATGGAGGCACAACTCCAAAGCGAGTCGGTTAAACAGCGGCCCAAATTCAAAAGAATATTGAGGAAGTAAGCGCATACAGAACATTTTGTGGCTCATCATAACCCCAGTAATTACACAGATTGTCAAATAATGGCAGTGGTCACACATACTGTTTTTTATCCGACTTCTTCTCTTTTTCTCTGTGCAATGATTGTATGAAAAGATGCTTTTTCTTAATTTTATTGTTTCTTAAAATTTTTTATTAGCTCCAACTCCATCACAGTCTGCTCTTGTCTGTCATTATTTCATAAACAAAAACACGTGACGAACACAAATCACTCTACACATTGGCTGAAACACATTTTGGCAACAGAACAATGCATTTCACCTAACACAGAAGAAAAAATTGCCCATCATTGCATCGGCGATGGATGTCGGTAATGGTGTTGACGTGATGCTGAAGTCCCGCTTAAGTCTTTGCTCTTCAGCATCAAAAATCAATCAGAAATGCTATGGGAAAGAAGAGTTCCTCTAAGCCCTACTTTAAGACACAAATTCTCAAATTCCAGTCAAGAAAAGCTTCCTTAAATGCCTTTTTAAAATATACACACAAGCTATGGGTGAATCAGGAATGATCTGATTGTGCCCAGCAAGCATGCCCATGTGGACCCTGCTATTAGGTTCAGATTGGGCTGTCTTTTGGGTCCCTGTGGGCTTGTCCGTGGGTTCCATGTTGGCCCCATCTGCGTTTACCCACATGGACTTTATGTGTGGCACAAGTATGCAGGTAATCTGCTTGTCTGCATTAAACCCATTTGACCCCACATGGGTTTAATGTGGGTGAGCAGGTTTCAGTAACACTGGTGTCAGAATTATGAGGAAAAAAGTCACAAATTGATGAGAAAAAAAGTTGCAAATTTAGGAGAAAAAAAAATGTAAAAATTTAGGAGAAAAAGTCAAAAATTTATGAGAAAAAGTTTTAAGTTTACAGTAATAAAAGTTGAAAAATTTCAAGAAAGTTCAAAATCTACAAGAAAAATGTTTCAGATTTTTGGGAAAAAGTCACAAATTTATAAGGAAAAAGTAATAAATATTTTTCCATCATTAGCAGGAGCATCCACAGTTGCAAGACTACAGTAAAAAAAAAAAGTTATAAGTTTATGAGAAAACAAATTTCTGAGAAAAAAGTTGCAAATTTGCAAGAAAATAATCACAAATTTATGAGAAAAAGTTGAAAGTTTACAGTAAAAAGGTTGATAATTTATGAGAAAGTTTCAAATTTTCAAGAAAAATGTATCAAATGTATAGGAAAAAAGCCACAAATGTACATGAAAATTGCAAATATATGAGAAAATAAGTTGAAAATAGGTAAAATTGGTGCCACATGTAAAGTCCATGTGGGCAAACATAGATGGGACCAATATGGAACCTGTGGACAAACCCACATGGGATCCATAAGACAGCCCAGATTTAATCTATACACATACATTACAAATTATTATGCAAATAGGATTTTAGTGCCATAAACATTCAATTTTTTTTTCAGTTAAACTCATGGATGGTATTGTGTCTCAGGGCTCTTTGGATCACTGATATCAATCTCAGACACCTGTCATAATTAGTTTAATAGGTGAGCCCAATTACAGGAGAAATACTTTAGAAGGATGTTCCACATTATTAAGCATGTCACAGGTTTCACTCAATATGGGAAAGAAAAAGATAAGATAAGATAAGATAAGATAAGATAAGCCTTTATTAGTCCCACAACGGGGAAATTCCAGGATTGCAACAGCACAGGGATAGCAACACTCAGAGCAACAATCAGAAGGCAAGAAAAAAAACAAGCAAGCAAGAGCAGCTAATAAACATATGTACGTATTACTATAAAATATATATATATACACACACACACAGACACACAGTGCAGAGCATTGTAGCTGGATGGAATAAATATATGAATATATGAACACACAGTGCAGAGCATTGTAGCTAGATGGAATAAATATGTAAATATATAAACACCCACAGTACGGAGCATTGCAGCTAGGTGGAATAAATATGCAAGTATATAAACACACACAGTGCGGAGCAATGTAGCTAGATGGAATAATATGTAGATATATAAATATATAAACACCCACAGTACGGAGCATTGTAGCTAGATGGAATAAATATGCAAATATATAAACACACACAGTGCAGAGCATTGTTGCTAGATGGAATGAAACAGCATAACCGTCTACTTAGTTATCCTACATGGTATGATTATGTGCCCATACATATTCTCACCCTCCATAGCGACCGGTATGTTCCTAGTTGTATGCCGGAGAGGACCATTGTGTAAGTCTATTGCATCTTTTGCATTCAAAAAACTATTAGTTTGTTACGTCTTTTTGCTATCTCTGCGAGCAGCCCTGCTTAGGTTGTACAGTCTGACAGCCGTTGGTAGGAAGGACCTACGAAACCTCTCGGTTGTGCACCTGGGATGATGTAGTCTGCTGCTAAATGAGCTCCTCAGTGCATTCAGTATGTCCTGCATAGGGTGGAACTCGGACTCCAGCAGAGATGACAGTTTAGCCACCGTCCTTCTCTCTCCTATCTCCTCCATCGGATCAAGGCGCTGCCCCAGGACAGAGCTAGCTTTCTTAATCAGTTTGTTCAGTCTCTTCCTATCGGCTGCAGTAATGCCACTGCCCCAGCAGACCACTCCAAAAGTGATGGCTGATGCCACCACCGTGTCATAGAATGACTTCAGCAGCGCCCCTTGTACACCAAAAGACCTGAGTCTCCTCAGCAGGAACAGCCTGCGCTGTCCCTTCTTGTAGAGTGCATCAGTATTGTGTGACCAGTCTAGTTTATTGTTCAGATGAATACCCAGGTACTTATAGGATGTCACCATCTCGATGTCTGTTCCCTGTATATTTACTGGTACTGTGAGGGGCTGCCCATGCCTGCGGCAGTCCACCACCAGCTCCTTAGTTTTCCTCGCGTTGATCTGGAGGCAGTTCCGCATAAAGGATCTCTATGCTGCCAAAAGTGTCCGTGTGTGCAATGCCTTGGAGAAGGTATGAAAACATTTGATATTTCACAAAAACTTAAGCATGATCTGTTGTGAACGGCCCTTTTCAAGGGCTACTGAAGGACACCAAATACACATTGTGGTTTCTGCACATTTATTAACATAAAAACAGACACGAACGTTAACATACAAAAACTAAACCATAAAGTGCTGGGCACTGACATACAAATACAAACACGGTAAACGCTGGAGGAGAGTGGGGCTCAACGTCCAGGGGGACATTAAGCCGGGAACACCGAGCCAGGGACAGAATCCAGCTGGAGCGCTCCCGAAGGCTGCGGGGCCTCACAGCTGGAAATACATACCTGAACGGAGCACTCCTACTCTCCTCAACAGCGGGACCCAAACAGACTCGGGACGATAGCTCTGCTCCTGAGGATGGGGCCATGTGGAAGAAGGACACAAAACATAACCAGAAACCGCAACGATACAAACACAACAGAACCCCAAAATGTACATAATAATACTACAGATACAAAAAGACAAGAATTAAACAGGAACCAAACACAGCAGACAGAAAAACACTAAACTAGACAGGAAACTGTGCATGACGCCCACCCGTGCCCCAGGATCATGATAGATCCCCAGACACCCCAGGGTCATCATCATCATAGCAGTCTGTCGTGGGCGACAATGACTGTTTCATTTAGGCCTGGTCAGATTCCTCCACACAGCTCCGTCCTTAGCCTTCTGCTGCCAGGAACTCCTGTCTATGTCCAACTTCTTCAAGTTTCTTTTTACAGTGTCTTTAAATCTGAGCCTTGGTCTACCCTGATTGCGTTTGCCCTCGCATAACTGTGAGTAGAGTAACTGCTGAGGGAGACGCTGATGGTCCATCCTCTCAACATGTCCGAGCCATCTCAGGTTCATCTGTATTAGCATGTCCTTCATTGATGGTAGACCAGCTCATTTCAACACTTCTATGTTGGTTATCTTGTCTTTCCATGAGATGTTCATTATGGCTTGAAGGTGTCTCATCATGTACGCATGGAGTTTCTTTGCCTGCACTCTGTAGACAGTCCAAGTTTCAGCACACCCCAGGGTAGCATCACAAAAAAAAAAAAAAAAAAAAAAAACACACACACAGAAGAACCCCCCCCCCCCCAGCAAGAAAAACAATCCACCCCGGGGGGGGGGGACCCAGGCATGGAGGAACCAAAACCAAACAAACAAGCAAAAAATAAAAATAAACAAAAACAAAACACTCATGACCCACAACTTGAACACTGTGGTGGCCCAGACTCCAGGGAACTCGGGCGGAGGCTAAGGCAGTTTGGGTGGCCAACCAGAGTCCCAAAACCACATAAGTGAAAGGCAAAACGTGTCTGGTGGCCGCCCAGCATACCAGAACCACCCGACCGGATGGCAAAACCCGTCAGGTGGCCTCCCAGAGTACATGAACCACCAGTCCGCCAAGTACAACATGCCCCCCCCCCCCCAGGTGGCGGCAGCTGGAACCCAGGCTCCCAGCAACTCACCTGGCTATCAGCATGGGGAAGGTGGAACTGGCGCAGTGGTAGATTGGCCTCCAACAAAAACTCCTGGCCAACAGTGGGGACCGGTGATGGTGGTGGTCGGCCAGCGAGGGGGCCAGACGAGTGAAGAGCCTGTGCTGTGGGGCCCTCCGGCGAGGACGGGGAGTCCCTGATGACCTCAGGCTGAGGCGCAGCACCCACGGCGGACCCGGACTAGGGCGACGCACCTACAGCAGCCCTGGGCTGGGACATAGCACCCACGGCAGCCCCAGATTGGGGCATAGCACCCACAATGCCCAGGCTAACCCACAAAAGCACCAACCCAAGGAGGCGGTCAAGCAACGGGACCCCAGGCTGAGGCGTGACTGCACCTGTGGAGGCCCCGGACTGGGGTGTAGCTGCATCTGCGGAGGCCCCGGGCTGAGGCATAGCAGCACCCATGGAGACTTCAAACGGAGGGGCAACAGCACCCGCGGAGACCTCAAACGGAGGGGGAGCAGCATCCACGGAGACCTCAAACGAAGGGGGAGCAGTACCCACAGAAACCTCAAATGGAAGGGAAGCAGCACCCACGGAGACCTTGAATGGAGGGGGAGCAGCACCCACGGAGGCCCCAGACTGGGGTGCAGCACCTACGGAGGCCTAGGATGGAGGGGGAGCAGCACCCACGGAGATCTTGGGAGAAGGCTCACACACACAAAATACAGACACCTAGTCAAAGTCACCAGCAGCACTGGAGCCTGGCGAGGAGGGCTCAGGCGCAGCAGACGGCGGCATCCGGCCCTCCCCACCAAGAGCCAGGTAAGATTTCTCTAAGACAGAAAACGTGAAAACAAAAAAGATAACTTGCCTGAGCTCGAGCTACACCGCCGTCCAGGACTCCAGCGATCCAGGCTGGGGTGTCTCAGCTTTCTCCATCTAGGCGTCTTTACCCGGAACAGCCACCTCAGGGAAAGGAAAGGGGAAAAACACAGGAGAGAAATCACCAGCAGCAGTGGAGCCGGGTGAGGAGAGCTCAGGAGCAGAGGACATCTGCAACTGATTCTCCTCATCCTGAGCCAGACAAGAATTCTCAATATCTGTAGATGTTAAAACAGAACTGAGTCTGTTCTGAACTGACTCGAACTGACTCTAGCTCCATTGCCATCCAGGACTCCAATGACTCTGCTGTGATGACCCCTGCAGCAGGCATGGTGGTGGATGCAGCCTGCAGACCTCCATGTGTGGTGACTGACACAATTGGCTCTTCTGGCATGGCGGCTGCAACTGGAGGTCGTCTCACTGCTGGTGCTAAGTCCCGTGCAGCTGAAACCCTGGGACATTGCCTTGTCGGCACAGGTTTCAGGTCATGAGAAGCATTCTTCTCCCATTTGGAACATGGCTGTGGGGCTGAAACAGGGCTCTTCAGGACCGCAGGCTCCTCCGTCGACTGGCGGCTCCACTCCACGACCAGCGGGTACCCAGGGAAAACAGGAGGAGAGATGGAAGTAGCAGGTGAGGTACAGTAATGGTATCAGCAGCAGGCGGTGAGGACTCAGTGAGCTGCAGTTGCTGAGTCTCACCACTGGGAATCAGACAAGATAGCTCATTTTCAGGTAAGGGAGAATGAAAAAACACTTGCCCGCATTCCCGTGGCACAATGGTTGCTGCTGCTGTAAGTCCAGAATCATTCCTCCCAGTGGCTGCAGCGGGTGTGGGCCCTCCTGAAGAAGATGGAGGAGCCGGCCCTGCTGACACGGCCGGCCGAATCAGCTGCTGTAGCGGGGTCGTCCCTCCTCCTTCTCCGGCATGAAGCAGCTGGGTGGCGGTGAGAAGCTGGGCACGTCTGATCCTGAGGATGTACCATCAGCTCAGGAACAGATGGGGATGAGCTTCCTACCAGCCCGCGGGGCATGTGTCACAGGTTGGTCACCGAAACAAGGAGAGCTATAAGCTTCGGGCAGCTCCATAGACGGAGAAATGCCTCCATGAGCTGAGCCGCCCTGTCCCAGCATTGCAACACCTCCTTGGGAGTGTGGCAGGAGTGAGCGTTCACGACGATGTCCTCCAACAGCTCAGCTGCCCAACACTCCTCCTCATCCAGTCCAAAACTTCCGTAGTACATGCGGCCAGTCATGCTAACAGCGGACTAAAAACGGGAGAACAGAAAAATGGGAAAAACAATACAGCAGAAACGCACAGTGGCTGGTGTCTGCCCTGGTTGTGTCCTTCTGTCGTAAGCAACCTTTTTAAAGGGCTGTTGAAGGACACCAAACACACACTGTGGTTTCTGCACATTTATTAACGTAAAAACAGACACGAATGCTAACATACAAAAACTAAACCATAAAGTGCTAGGCACTGACCTACAAATACAAACACGGTAAACACTGGAGGAGAGTGGGGCTCGACGTCCAGGGGGACATGAAGCCGGGAACACCGAGCCAGGGCGGAATCCAGCCGGAGCTCTCCCGAAGGCTGCAGGGGCTCACGGCTGGAAATAAGGGAAACACATACCTGGACGGAGCACTCATGCTCTCCTCAACAGCGGGACCCAAACAGACTCGGGACGATAGCTCTGGTCCTGAGGATGGGTCCACGTGGAAGAAGGACACGACAAACCCCAGTGGTTTGCCATGCCCTTATAAGCAGTACATAATTAGTGACAGGTGCGGATGCATGAGTGGAGAAAATAACAGAATGAGCAGGTGTGCAGCTCCGACCAGTCTGACAGCCGGAAGCTGCACAGTGCTGTCAAAATAAAACATAACCAGAAACCACAACAAAACAAACACAACAGAACCCCAAAATGTACATAATAATACTACAGATACAAAAAGACAAGAATTAAACAGGGACCAAACACAGCAGACAGAAAAACACTAAACTAGACAGGAAACTGTGCACAGTGCCCACCCATGCCCCAGGATCATGACATGATCATCATACTGTGAAGTTATTTGTGGCTGATTAAGAGCGGGTTCGTGCAGATAAAGGCATAATGAGATTCAAGATTCAAAGATTTTATTTGTCAGTACTACTATACGTACAGGAAATACAGGAAAATTGAAATGTTGTTTCTCTCTCTTTAGTGGTGTGTGCAATATTAAAAAAAAGAAATAAGGCTGGAAAAACAACAACAGCAGTCTATGTACAGTAATGAGGAAGGTTTCTGCCAGACAAATTCATCGGATTAAGAGAACAGCTGCTAAAATGCCATTACAAAGCAACAAACAGGTATTTGAAGCTGCTGGTGCCTCTGGAGTCCCACGAACCTCAAGGTGTAGGATCCTCCAGAGGCTTGCAGTTGTGCATAAACCTACTATTCGGCCACCCCTAACCAATGCTCACAAGCAGAAATGGTTGCAGTGGGCCCAGAAATACATGAAGACTAATTTTCAGTCTTGTTTACTGATGAGTGCCGTGCAACCCTGGATGGTCCAGATGGATGGAGTAGTGGATGGTTGGTGGATTGCCATCATGTCCCAACAAGGCTGCGACATCAGCAGGGAGGTGGCAGTGTCATGTTTGGAGTCATGGTAGGACCCTTTAGGGTCCCTGAAAGTGAAAAAATGACCTCGGCAAAGTATATAGAGTTTCTGACTGACCACTTTCTTCCATGGTACAAAAAGAAGAACCCTGCCTTCCATAGCAAAATTATCTTCATGCATGACATTGCACCATCTCATGCTGCAAAGAATGCCTCTGTGTCCCTGGCTACTATGGGCATAAAAGGAAAGAAACTCATGGTGTAGCCCCCATCCTCCCCTGACCTCAGTCCTATTGAGAATCTTTGGAGCATCCTCAAGCAAAAGATCTATGAAGGTGGGAGGCAGTTCACATCAAAACAGCAGCTGTGGGAGGCTATTCTGACAGCTTGCAAAGAAATTCAAAGAGAAACTCTCAAAAAACTTACAAGTTCATTGGATGCAGGAATTGTGAAGGTTATATCAAAGAAGGGGTCCTATGTTAACATGTAACTTGGCCTGTTAAGATGTTTCTGATTAAAATAGGTTTTTGATTTTAGTAAATATGACCTCCTAATGCTGCAAATTCGACAAATGACCATTTTCAGTTCTTTACAACCAATAAAATGTTCCGAAACTCTGTTGTGCATAATAATTTGGAACAGTGCATTTTTAGATTTTTTTTTATTTTTGCAAAAAAAAAAAGTTATTGTTAGGAGGTTTATTCAATAAAATTTGAATTATGCTCTAAAGGTTGATGACTTGAAAATTATACTGACAGTCATTTGCATCAACTCTTTGGGAAAATCAGAGACAAATATCATTTGCATAATAATTTGGAATGCGATGTAGAGATTGGAACAACCAACATTCAAATTGCCAGTTTTTATAGCAAGCCTATTCAATTAGAGGCCTGTGGGCCACATTCGGCCCAGAACCAACCTCCGAGTGGCCCCGGCCCAGTCTGTAGTCCAGCCAGAGAAACAAAGGCCAACACCTTTCACAGAATTGCAGAAATCCATTTATTACTACATACCGTAAATGCAACACTCCACGTAGCCTAGCTTTTGTCAACCCACAATGCAGCACATTTGTTTTGAAGTGTGGGCTCTATTACTATGACCGTGGCTAACGGTACTAGTGGCAAGATACCAAGTCTACACCAAACACAAATGGGTGGCGTGAATGCATACAAAGTCAATGGAAAGATGCAAGTGTTATGTCTGGAAATCAGGACAGTGGAGGCGGTTGTTGTACTGAACAATAACTTTATTAAGGACACTGCTAACAGCATGTGTTACAGCAGAATAGTAACTATGCTAACCGGGAGTGAGTACAAGCTGGCGTTGGCATAGAAGCAGAGCGCCAAAGAGGTCGTCTCCCGCCATCAGTCCTCTAATATAGTCAAGGCGCGATGACGTCACATCGCGCGTGTGTCCCCACACCCGTGACGTGTATAGTGGTATTCCAATATGCCACAGGGAGCACATGCGAAATTGCATATTTGCATCTAAGGGATAGCGCTAGCTTTGAGATCCCGCTGTCACTGGAGTAAAAGTATTAACATTGGAGAGTAAACTAGTTTGAAAATGAGACTCACTCACCTGGAGAAAGAAGGACTGGGAGCTCTTCAGCTGAATCCGGATGTCATTGTTATTTACCCACGGACTCCTGCCATGAATATCTAACAAGGCTAGCAGACTAGGGATGTAAACGCCTATCATCTTGTGAAGTTTTGGAGGTAGGGGCAACTTTTTCAGTCGGAAAATGTAAACCTAAGCATGATGTTATTTTGGGGATTTCAACAGTAGGTTGAACACAGCTGCAGAAGTTATAAAGGCAACTTCGCCTGTCTGCAACTCACTGAGATGGTGAATTCATGTCTATTTGCGTGTTTACATTGCGTTATACTGTAATTGCACCATGAGAAAAATTTGCCCGTTCTCGTTTCGTGTGAAGGCACCTTAAAACATGTCACTGTCAACTCTGAAGCGTAAAATTGATGATGAAAATCATCAGTTTAACCCTGCCTGGACTGATGTGTGTGTAATGTAATGTGTAGCTATAAAAAGAGGTTCCTACTCATACATGTGGTGATTTAAAACAAAACAAAACAAAACAAACAACAATAGTGGATGTGCAATGTTTGTTAATGTTATCAGTCTTTTCTTGGGGGGTTTGTGCAATGAAGTGTTCAACAGTTTATTTTTTAACAAGCTAAACACACTTTGTTGTCACGAACCGAGCCCATGTTATCATGTAGGCTCGGTTCTGACCGTTCTCTGTGGCTCAGGCATTGGGTTTTTTATATATTGTTATCTTTTGAGTTCTTGTTTTTATGTTTGTGTTCTTTGTCTTTTCCATGCCTGTAGCTGCCGCTCTGGCCGGCGGTTGTTGGACAGCCATTTTGACCCACTTTTAGGTGGGCACTGTCTAACATTCGCCGGTCCGACCACGCCCCCTGTCTCTTTGACAGTCAGCTGTTTTGCCCTGGTAATTATCTTTCCCGCGCCTCGCCCAGGTGTGTCCAATCTGTGACACCAGCAGTGTTTGTACTTAGGCGGCTCCTTGCCAGTCAAACACTGCTAGACAATTGATGAATGCCATGCGGACGTTAATCGCTACATGGTTGTACTCTTTGTTGATGGAGAGCTACATTGTCGCAGTTCCCCTCAGTGTAGCTGTTGTTTGTGTGTTCACTGGTACACTTTGACTACTCGGACTGTTCCTGCACTGTGAGTATGAGCTGTTGCGTTTCCCCTTGCAGTCAGGCTGCTACGCTTAGGCACAATTGCCCAGTTTCCTCTCCTGTGTCAGTTGAGTGTCCTGGAGGACACTAAGTGGCCCAAATTGTCTTACTGTTTTTGTGTGTTGTTCGTCTTGTGGCCATGGTGCACAGTGGTCAGCCCACTGCACGCTATTCGTGTGAGCCCTTTTGTGCACAACTGCTGCATTTTTTTAAAATCGTTAATTTTGAACTGTTTGTCTTTTTGTGTCAATAAATGTGTGTGGTGCAACCTGTGCTTAAGTGCATTCCTCCTTCTCCTCCTCCGTGCACTGCATAAAGGTGCACGAGGAGGCTTATGACAGAATGGTCCAGCTAGCCAGGATTTAGCGGGTTCACCCACGCGTTACTTTTTTTGTCCTCTTTTTGAACATTTTTCCTCACCCACCTGTGTTGCCCACGATGCCCTCGATGCACCGTTCCCGTACCGGCCGAGGCAGAGGCTTGGCGGGGAGTACCACGGTGGAGGAGGAATGGGCGGCATTCTTCATTTGGGACTTCATGGAGGAGGCCCACAAAGCCCATGGACCGAAGGCAAAATGGAGCAGTCTGGATGCTGCGGAGGGGATTCTGGAAGCGCATCCAGGACTCTAGAATTACCCTCAGTACGCAGACTTGATCGCCTCGGTCTACGCACTCCAACAGGAGTTCCCTGGTGTAGGGAGAGCGTCGTTCCTTGCTGAGCCTAAGCGAGAATGTGCTCCACAGCCTGCAGCCGCTCTCTCTCCCGCTTCGCCAGTGTCGGGCCGGGCCTCTCCAACATCCCAAAGATGGCGTCATCCTGCTAGGAAACACCGGAAGAGTCCCTCATTGTCTCCGGCAGCCCTCTTCCTTCCAGCTGCCGTGAAGTCCGCTGAGCTCACCCCGGCAATGCCTACCTCCGTCGTCGTGGAGACGGCTCCTCCACAAGCCCTCAAAGGGGCCCACGTCACCGCTGACACAGAGAGGGATGACTGTCTGCCGCCTGCAGCAGACAACATCAATGACCAGGATGACAGGCAAGTATTTTTTTCATTGTATAGCATCTTATGACACTGAATCTTGCCTGTCTCCGGAGGGAGAGAGCCAGTTTTAGCAGTCCCCTGGGTCCTCTCCTCCAGCTGCAAATATTAATTCTGTTCTTCCCCTCTCCGTGTCTTCTCCAATTTTTCCTGAGGGTCCACCGGCCCTGGAACCTAGCCGCCGGATGATGGAGGAGCCTGAGACCCTGGAGGATTCTATTCCAGAGCCTTCACGGAGCCAACCCTCAGTCTTCTCGCTGGATTCGTCTCCGGGGGGGTGGGGGGGATTTCACTGGAGGACTGTGGGACTGCCACAACCATCTTGACAGCTGCGGAGGTGACCGCAGCAGATTGGGAGCCTGAGCTGGACCTTCTGGAGGCCAGGTCCGAGTCTTCATTGTCGGGATCAACGGAGTCCTGGATGGCGGTGGAGCTCGAGCTCAGGCAAGTTTTCTCTCTTGTGTCTCTAATGTCAGTCTTAGAGAGATCTTGTCTGGCTCTAGGTGAGGAGAGTCAGGTGCAGTGCACAGCTGCTTCCAAACTCTCTTCGCTGGGCTCCGTCACTGCCGGCGACTCTAATAACCTGGTTTCTTCTCCCGCTTCTGAGTTTTCCTCTAGGGTCGCCGGAGAGGAGGCATCTTCACCAGGGGTCACCTTGAAACTGGGTCCGCTGCCTGACGACGTCGTGGGTCCAGCTTCCCTGCTGCCTGAGGCCGTCGTGTGGGTCCCTCCGCAGGCTGTATTTCCGTGAGTGCTGCAGGCTGGCTTTGGATCATCGTGGGGGCTGTGCTCCAGGATCAGCACGACGTGGGTGCTGCGCTCCTGCTCTGACCCGTCATGGATGCCACGCTCTAGCGTGGGGTCCACCAAGGATGCAGCATTGGCCCGGTCAGGGTCCACCATGGGTGCTGCTGAGCTCCAGCTGGAGTCCACCACGGGTGCTGCAGAGATCCAATCGGGAGTCACCGTGGGTGCTGCAGAGCTTTAGCCGGAGGCCACCGCGGGTGCTGCAGAGCTTCAGCTGGAAGCTACCGCGGGTGCTGCAGAGCGTCAGCCAGAGGCCACTGTGGATGCAGCGTTGGCCCTGTCGGGGTCCACCGCAGGTGCAGTGTTGGTTCGGTAGGGTCCACTGCAGGTGTGGCATCGGCCCGGTCAAGGTCCACCACGGGTGCAGCATCGGCCTGGTCGGGGTCCACCGCGGGTGCAGCTGTGTCCCAAGCTGGGACCACCGAACGTGCTGCGGACCTGCCTGAGGACACCACAGCCTTCTTCTCCTCCCAGTCTGACACCATGGGGGTTCCCTCCCTTTGGTCCGGTCACCCACCAGCAAGCTTCCCGATGCGCAGGCCGCCCCCTGCGTCTTCTGGCCATCCCTGGTGGGTGAACAGCGCTGGGCGACCGCCAGAGGAACTGAGTCTCTGGACTAGATCACCCGTGTTTTCCGGCAGGCCACTGGACTTTGTTCATTGGACTGCCTGCTGAGCCTGGGACTCTGGGCAGCCTCTCAAGCTTCCACGTCTTTGGACTTGGGGGGGTTAATTGTGGACCCTTCGCGGGGTATTGTGTTCCCTCCTTTCCTGTTCCCCCTACCTCCCACCCCAGTTCGTGTTGTTGTTCATGTTGGGGTTGGGGGGGGGTCCTTCCTTGTGATGTTACCGTGGGTGTCTAGAATCCACCCCTAGAAGGGGGGCTCTGTCATGAACCGAGCCTGTGTTATCCTGTAGGCTTGGTTCTGACCATTCTCTGTGGCTCAGGCATTGGGTTTATTGTGTATTGTTATCTTTTGAGTTCTTGTTGTTTTTATGTCTGTGTTCTTTTTCTTTTCCATGCCTGTAGCCGCCGCTCTGGCCGGTGGTTGTTGGGCAGCTGTTTTGACCCACTTTCAGGTGGGCGCTGTCTAACATTCGCCGGTCCGACCACGCCCCCCCTCTCTTCGACAGTCAGCTCCTTGCCAGTCAAACACTGCTGGACCATTGAGCAATGCCATGTGGACGTTAATCGCCGCATGGTTGTACTGTTTGTTGATGGAGAGCTACATTGTCGCTGTTCCCCTCAGTGTAGCTGTTGCTTGTGTGTGTTCGCCGGTACACTTCGACTACTTGGACTGTTCCTGCACTGTGAGTATGAGCTGTTGCGTTTCCCCTTGCAGTCAGGCTGCTATGCTTAGGCACAGTTGCCCAGTTTCCTCTCCTGTGTCAGTTGAGCATCCTGGAGGACTCTAAGTGGCCTGAGTTGTCTTATTGTTTTTGTGTGTTGTTCGTCTTGTGGCCACGGTGCACAGTGGTCAGCCCACTGCATGCTATTCGTGTGAGCCCTTTTGTGCACACATTTTTGTGTAGCATCAATGTCTCCTCAAATCAATCCAGAAGATCACTTTTATTCATTCTACAGGAATATCACTTGTTTTCATATTAACTACCCTCACTCAAGGCCTGACCAAGAATGCTTTCCCCAGGACCCCAATGTAAACAGTTGCCTCTTGCAGGGATGGTGAGGATCAGAATTTGCTTTTAAAGGCTTAAAGGGACCATAAAAACTCGGAGTCCAGAATCCCAGCGTGGACAGTTCATGTGGATAGCATCTGCCCTACAGGAAACTAATGCTCTTAAAGGTCATAAACTTCTTAACCAGACGGGTTTGTGACTTTTGACAAATACCAGACCCCTTTCCAGATATCACAGACCTAAAGAAATTATCTACAGCTCAACAGTACCTCCTAGTGGATACCTACGGAATGTGTTTCATTATGTATAATCTGACAGTTCTTACTAAACATTAAGTTTCTTTCAGCTTTTTTTTTTTTTTTTGTCTGTTCCCCTCCCTTTTCTTTCCCCCCTTCACACACTTCCTTTCCCTCTTCCCCATCCTGTTGGGTCTTCCATGGGTAAAACAATTAAAATAAAGTATTAAAAGTTATTACAGGAGGAGTTTACAACAATATACAGTGCAAAGTTAGGCACTGTATAGGCTCCTCTTGGCAAAGTAAATCTGTTTTGGCACAGTAGGGTGACAGATCCCTGTTCTGTTTGCCTAGCTGCCTGACAGGACAAAAAAAGAAAAAAAAAAAGTTTCTTTCAGCTTATCATCTCCCCCGGATCCTAAGGACACTGAAAATCATCCTTTTGATCACCAACCAGGGTTTGCAGTAATTCATTAATCCTTGATCTAAATATGAGTGCATGTATTATAAACATGTATAAGAAATGTTATTGTAACCCAGTGCTAGAAACGTGAATTAAATTATATTGATACCGCTTTTAAAAAGAAAAACACCCATTTCACAATGGGAATAAATAATTTGAATATGAATATTTAAATAAATATATATTCATAAATAGTTAGGAATATTTTCTAGAAAGTTCTGATGAAGTTCCTAATATGTTTGTTGGTATTTTGAGCAACCAATGGCTGCGCCGTTTGATGGCGGTGTCAGTCAATGGGTTAAGCGCTCTCTCTCTGGGTCTGGGTATGACTTGCAATTTTTGGCTCAGTCACGTCAGACACCGAAAGCCACCGACCGAGAAAGAGACGGTCTTTGATGAGATGAAGGCGCTAGCGTACTAGCCACAGCCTTTGCTTGGATAAAACTTGAAATTGGTAAGCCTAAACCAACATGAGAAACGAGGTATTGCTGTACTGCCAAATTCTGATACCCCGTTTGTTAAATTTTAAGATTGGGATCCAAAGGCTGTGAACTCACGTTGAGCGCGGGAACCCCCATGACGCGTGAGCCACTTAGCATGGTGAGTGCTATCTATTGATTGTGTTTGTGGAATGCTAACCGCTAGCTTAAAACGCTAGCCACCGATTCTAATCCCGGCTAGGTTTTTAAATAGAAAAAGTCATTTTTCAAAGCTGTAATGGTTAGCAAAGGTCCCAGTTCCCTTGCCATTGATTGCTGCTTGGTGGTGAATGATGAATCTGTGGTTTATGTGTGTTTAATATGTTAAATTTGTGATAAATTGTTGTGCTAGCACACTTTTCTTTTTTTTTTCTTGTGAAGCTAACTTAGTTAGCACACTGCCAAAATGTCAGTGTTGATGTCAAGTGTCTCCCAATGCACTTGACTTATTTATTTATGGTACCATGTTGATAAAAGTTGAATAGTAGATGTGTTAATGTTATGCACATTTAATAATATAAGAAATTGATTGTTTGTTGTACAACATTAGAAATAATTGGAAATGTTTTGTAATTAGCTATGGATTATAGCTTGAGTTTTTGTTCTGACCTATTTTGTAGGTCAGGTTTTTTTTCTGGGTTCAGAGGACTGTGGATTCTCCAGATCTGGATGGCGAGCCGAAGCCCGACTCTAACCCACTGGTAGAGGTGATCCCACTGATCACCTGGAACGGACACTAGAGAACTGTACACACTGTAAATATATTTGGAGTATTTTATTTTTATTTTTTTATTACTGTTACAGTGCTGTGTTTTTGTTTATGTGTACACATTTGTAAAAAGAAATATACATAGTTGCAAATTCTATACGGCTGTGTATGTGTCATCTGTTGTTACGCCCTCCAGGCTCCTACGAACCTGTAATCGGTCTGATCTGGCCCAATTATCCCTTTTGTCCAGGTAGTAAGGTTGAAGGTAACTACACTGCCATACCCAATACTACCACAAGGGTACAAGATTACACCTAAAGTAGTGTTACACATACACACTCAGTAGGTGCTACAAGTGGTTGTTACACAAAAAAAATCTGGCGAGCGCAGCCAGGAGCCTGGAGCGTTGTGACAACAGATGTGGATTCTGTTTTGATCCCTGACCAAACAGTTTATATACTGTCAAAATGGATTTCATTGAAAAATATGGCGTTAAAGCATAAGTTTATAAATGACATAAATGACATGCAGTCATTGTCAGTGGTGTTGTTGACAAAGACAGAGACACAGACATTTTTGAGTTCCTAGAGCAACATGGCACTATTTTTTTTTTGACTTATTTTGTACCCGTAGGTAGATTTGTTCTGCAGTCCAGTGATAAGCTGCCGGTTGCTGCGTGCGCAAGCGCCCCTTAACTCCCTAATCTGCATGTTTTGGCATGTGGGAGGAAACCGGAGAAATCCCGGAGTAAACCCACGCAAACACGGGGAGAACATTCAAACTCCACACAGATCATTGTTGGCCGGTGGCAGGGATCGAACCCACGATCTCATGATCCCTGCGATCCCCCGGCCGAGGGTCAAACTGTGCTGCCGCGGTGCTAACCACTGCGCCACCGTGCAGCCCAGGGTGCTTAGCATTGATGATAACTCGTCTGAATTTGACAAAAGTCACCTTGTGGAGTTCGAGTCTGGATTAGCTATTGAAACATTAGCACCTGCGTTGCCGTACTTTTTTGCATCCACTGACAATCCTGATGTTAAGTATTGCATTCAAGCCTTAACTGATGTGTACACTAAAACTGTAGGGGGCAGTGTTACTGAGGCTTATCTTACCAACCTGAGGGGTTTAGCTAAGTTAAGTGGAAAAGGTTTTGAAGAGGTGTTGCGGGAGGTTATGTCCACAATAGGGAGGTCTATTGAAGCTGCTGAGACAGCTGAAATGGTCGCTGCTGACGTTGATCCTGCTTCCCCTACTGTAAAACCCACACAAAGTGGAGTCTCTCCTCCACTCCAAGTTGAAGTGCCTCGCACCCCTAAAACCACTCAAGCACTCTTCCAAAGCCCTCTTAGACCAAACTTAACACCTCAAATGTTGAGTCCAGCTGATTTTAAACCACCTGAGGTTCAGAAAATCGTAGTCGAGCATGTCATTAAAAATGCAGAGAAGCTGTCAAACGCCCATTCCTCTTTGAGAATCAGAGCTTTCTCTGGCAAAACGCCAAGACTGTATACTGAAGCTGATTATGAAACATGGCGTTCACATGTTGACTTGATGATGGAAGATACTTCTTTGTCTGACTTGGAAAAATCTCGCAAGATCCTTGAAAGTCTTCTTGCTCCTGCGTCTGATGTTATTCACCCTCTTGGGTCTGAAGCCACCTCTGCCGACTATCTCAAGCTTTTGGACTCAGCTTTTGGGACTGCTGAAGACGGTGAGGAACTGCTTGTGTGATTCATGAACACTTTCCAAGATTATGGAGAAAAACCCTCTGCATATCTGCATCGTTTGCAGGTGGCGCTCAATCTCACAGTGCGTAGAGGCAGTCTACAGCCACAAGAAGTGAACAAACAGCTTCTCAAGCAGTTTAACGGAGGCTGTTGGGATGATAATCTGCTAAAGGAGCTACAGCTGGAACTAAAAGATAAACATCCACCTGAGTATGCAGAGTTATTGCTTCACCTTCGCACTGTTGAAAATAGACAAGAAGTTAAAAACACCTGCATGAAAAAACACTTGAGCGTCACAAAACCAAAAGCAGCTTCCTACGAACAAACAGTCACCGAAACAAGTGCAAATAGTGAAGTAGAGTCTGACAGTCTGAAAGAACTGAAAAAGCAAGTCACTGATCTAAAAAGCCAATTAGCTGCTGTCGTGAAACAAAAGAAACAAGCACCACTGAAGAAAGACCCAACTAAGAAGTGTAAAAATAAAAAACCTGACGATGTCAAACCTGAAAACTTACCTTCGTCCAGCCGTCCCATTACTAGGCCCAGACCATGGTATTGCTTCCGCTGTGGCGAAGATGGGCATATTGTAGCCACTTGTGAGTCCGAGCCAATCCCTGCACTTGTAGCTGCAAAACGCAAAGAACTAAGAGTAAAAAGACAGATTTGGGACAGTCGGAACCCCACATCCTCTTTAAAACTGAAGTCTGCCCCTGTTGCGGGACAAACAGAGGCTAGTTCAGAGATGACCCATCCCAAACCAAAAGTTCCATTCAAGACACATGCTAAACTAAAGTCACACTCCAAAATAGACCCCTTTAACTTTCCTAATGGTCTAATTGGTACAAAAAGTACAGCACAAGTGAAAGTGAATGGCTGTACTGTGAGCTGTTTGTTAGATACAGGCTCCCAGGTGACTACTGTCCCTGAGTCCTGTTACAGGCAGTACTTATCCAACCATGAGATTAAGCCACTTTTTGAGCTGTTAGAAGTGGAGGGAGCTAACGGTCAGAGTGTACCTTATTTAGGCTACATTGAAATGCATGTCACTTTCCCAAAAGACTTTCTCAGTATTGAAGCCGAAGTGCCAACACTTGCCTTAGTGGTTCCTGATGTACGTGCAGCTGATCAGTCCTTAGTGTCAATAGGGACAAACACATTAGATGTACTTTACGAGCTGTACTCTGATGCATGTTCTGAACTGCAGCCAACCATGTCACTTGGTTATAAGGCAGTGTTAAAAGTCCTTGAGCTATGGCACAGACAGTCCAAAGACACTAGCCTTGGTTTAGGCTAGTGTCTTTTTGACCGATTACAGGTTCGTAGGAGCCTGGAGGGCGTAACAACAGATGACACATACACAGCCATATAGAACTTACAACTATATATATTTCTTTTTACAAATGTGTACACATAAACAAAAACACAGCACTGTAACAGTAATAAAAAAATAAAAATAAAATACTCCAAATATATTTACAGTGTGTACAGTTCTCTAGTGTCCGTTCCAGGTGATCAGTGGGATCACCTCTACCAGTGGGTTAGAGTCGGGCTTCGGCTCGCCATCCAGATCTGGAGAATCCACAGTCCTCTGAACCCAGAAAAAAAACCTGACCTACAAAATAGGTCAGAACAAAAACTCAAGCTATAATCCATAGCTAATTACAAAACATTTCCAATTATTTCTAATGTTGTACAACAAATAATCAATTTCTTATATTATTAAATGTGCATAACATAAACACATCTACTATTCAACTTTTATCAACATGGTACCATGAATAAATAAGTCAAGTGCATTGGGAGACACTTGACATCAACACTGACATTTTGGCAGTGTGCTAACTAAGTTAGCTTCACAAGGAAAAAAAAAAGAAAAGTGTGCTAGCACAACAATTTATCACAAATTTGACACATTAAACACACATAAACCACAGATTCATCATTCACCACCAAGCAGCAATCAATGGCAAGGGAACTGGGACCTTTGCTAACCATTACAGCTTTGAAAAATGACTTTTTCTAATGAAAAATGTAGCCGGGATTAGCATCGGCGGCTAGCGTTTTAAGCTAGCGGTTAGCATTCCACATACACTACCGTTCAAAAGTTTGAGGTCACTTAGAAATGTCCTTATTTTTGAAAGAAAAGCACTTTTTTCAATGAAGATAACTTTAATCTAATCAGAAATACACTCTATACATTGCTAATGTGGTAAATGACTATTCTTGCTGCAAATGTCTGGTTTTTGGTACAATATCTAGATAGGTGTATAGAGGCCCATTTCCAGCAACTATTACTCCAGTGTTCTATTGGTACAATGTGTTTGCTCATTGCGTCAGAAGGCTAATGGATTATTAGAAAACCCTTGTGCAATCATGTTAGGTCTGCAATGCTATAATTGCTGCAAATGGAGGATTCTTTGATGAAAGCAAAGTTTGAAGGAAAAAATTATTATTTCAAATACAAATCATTATTTCTAACCTTGTCAATGTCTTGACTATATTTTCTATTCATTTTACAACTCATGGTGGTAAATAAGTGTGACTTTTCATGGAAAACACAAAATAATTGTCTGGGTGACCCCAAACTTTTGAACGGTAGTGTACACGATCAATAGATAGCAATCACCATGCTAAGTGGCTCATGCATCATGGGGGTTCCCGCGCTCAACGTGAGTTCACAGCTTTTGGATCCCAATCTTAAAATTTAACAAACGGGGTATCAGAATTTGGCAGTACAGCAATACCTCGTTTCTCATGTTGGTTTAGGCTTACCAATTTCAAGTTTTATCCAAGCAAAGGCTGTGGCTAGTACGCTAACGCCTTCATCTCATCAAGGACCGTCTCTCTCTTGCTCGGTGGCTTTCGGCGTCTGACGTGACTGAGCCAAAAATTGCAAGTCATACCCAGACCCAGAGAGAGAGCGCTTAACTCATTGGCTGACGCCGCCACCAAACGGTCAAGCCACTGGTTGCTCAAAATACCAACAAACATATTAGGAACTTCATCAGAACTTTCTAGAAAATGTTCCTAACTATTTATTAATATATATTTATTTAAATATTCATATTCAAATTATTTATTCCCATTGTGAAATGGGTGTTTTTCTTTTTAAAAGCGGTATCAATATTTATAATTTAATTTACGTTTCTAGCACTGGGTTACATTATGTTCATGAGTGTTAGTCAAACGAATGTTAATATTAGTAGTAATGGTATAAATGCATGATCACTGAATATTAGCCAAGTCACTTAATTTAGTTAGATCTTATATTGAACACCTAATTTTATAAGAACTGAATGGGTATTAATTCTTGTCCGCTATCATTCCTGGCCCCCCGGCTTCCTCTTCCTTTTCATGGGATGGTGCCCTTCTCATTTGATTGGCTGCTCCCAAACAAAGAAATGTTTTCACAGTAGATAACGGCCCGTTTGAACTCCTCTTTATGAAAGTTGATTGGTCTGTCTTGCGACCGGCCCCTGTTTTATGACCCAACGGCGCGCTCAGTTAAAAGAGTGAGGAGCCGCCCTACATGTAAGAAAAAAAGACAGAAAGAGAGAACAAGAAGAAAGACAGAGAGAAAAAGGGGAAAGAAATGAAAGGAAAGAAATAAAAAAGAGAATAAGGAAAGAATAGAGAGAATATAGAAAGAAAAGAAGTTTAAGATTAAGATTAAAGAAGCAGAATAGCGATCTAGATCTCAGAGAGAAGTTTGTTTCACTTTTTCAAAGTTCCTTGCAGTTTTCTTTTATCTAAATTGTTCTGTGTGAAGTTTATCAAATCCTGCGTTAGTTTTCTCAATTTTCTGGTTACTGAGGAGAAACCATCTTTTTTTCTTATGAGCTCGCCTTAAATAGAGAGTCAGACTCTCAAAATATTTTTTTCCTTCACCTCAGGAGCCATTCTTATCCTAGTAAATGTTTTCTTAGCTTTTCTGACTTTTCACGCCGTTAAAGTGGACCTTTAATTTTCCTAATTTGAAATAAAATGAGATTGTGTTTTTGGACTCTCTTTCTGGCCTCACACTCGCCTAACTGAGAAGTTTCTCCTTCAGTTTTTTTGGTCTATCCCGCGGCCAGAGACCTCACAAATTTGGACTTGTTGCCAAGGACTTTTCACGCCGCTCTGAGACAGTCTCCACTGCTGCCACGGTCCTGTACGAGCCCCCAGCTAAGCCTGCATTTCTTGCGGCTGTGAGGAAGCATAGCAGCAGTCGCTTTCTCCCAATGTCCCGACTTCAAAACCCGGCCGGTACCAAGCTGATGAAAAAGTGGACCTACAGCTGTTTGTAAGTGAGACTCCCATTTTCCTATCTGCTGGGTTAAATGTGATGTCCTAACATTCAAATTACAATTGAACATAACCAGTGTTTCATGGTACAATTAGTCTATGAGCCATAGGATAAAGCTATAAACTGAAGGAAGACTCTTAATCATTTTTAAGTAACTTCTCTTCATTTTTGTAGATTAATTCAGAAGTTCATTTTTAGATAATCAGCTTATGAATTTTCCCCATAAAATTGCGTTCCGTTTTGTTGGACATTTCAGCCTTCATTTACCGTTGAAACATAAGTCAGGTTTCTCCTTGGTTCTACAAAGGTTTAACGCTAGATTTCATGATCAGGAATCCAATAACAGTTGCTGTGATATCGGACACCTGTTATCATTTGAATCTGTTTATCCATCATTTGAATGTCATATCATGTAACCTGGATGAGTTTAATAAAAGGGTGAATGAGAGAAGTTGAAGTGTTTTCCTTTCGCATATATATGTTTCTTAGATCACGGCAGGAAAAGAACTCCCTTAAATTTTGAGACTGATCCATTAAGTAATTGAAGGTACAAAATTAATTAAAACTAAGTTTAATATAAGTGTCCTTTAGGACTGGTGCCCCTTTTACGAGTGCTTATTTGTTTTATTTAGCGAGTGCAGGAGTAACAGTTTAATGCTGTCCCCTTGCACACCCACTATTAAATAAAATAAATAATTCCTGTACCTTATTACAATATTTTATTAACTATCTACTAACACTATATTTGTAAAGTCATTATTTTTGAACTGTTTGTCTTTTTGTGTCAATAAATGTGTGTGTGGTTCAACCTGCCCTTAAGTCCATTCCTCCTTCTCCTCCTCTGTGCGCTGCGTAATGGCGCACGAGAAGGCTTATGACACTTTGTTATGCGCCAAGGGTCAGTTATGACCAGGTTGTAGTATATTTTATTTCAAAAGGGAAACAAATATCAATGCTACTAACAGTGCACCTTGAGTTTTTACACACTTTGAGATGTGCCTAAGATGTGACTAAAATGGTTATTTACAGAATTTTTTTTCCCATTCTATTTATTTAATTGTTGTTCAAGAGGAAAAAATATTTCTACTACTTCAAGTTCTGCTCAGCCCCAGCACTGTTATTGTGTTTTTATGCACTTTTGATGTGCCTTTGTCATGTGCCAAGCCTACATTTAAAACCAAGACAATGAATAAAAAGTGCATATTTTTGTTATACTGATCTGTGTTGGTTTAAAATTTGTCATATTCAACAGATTGCTGAACATGTGCAGCCCAGTTACATGTCTTCATTTCACATTGCGACCCAACTGATTTTTTTTAATTGAATAGCCCTATTTTATAGCCTTACCAGTGGTGAAGTTCAAAGTGATGGGGGTGGCAACAGGAATTGTCACAGGAATATTCCATAGAAGAAAACTGAAAATCTTTCCTGTCTGTAAGGTGGGATTCATAGTGTCTGCATTGACAAAACAGATGTAAACGCTGTTCAAAGTAGTTTCCAGCCATCTGCCACACAGTCGCATTTCAAACATGCACATTGAATTTTATCGCTTGGTCAAATGCCTGCACAATACGGTGACAATGATGCACCAGTAAACTGCTTTAAATGCCCAGAATCAAACTAATTGAGGAGGAAGAACATGAAGGCACTCATTTCAGTGTAATTCAGTTCAATTCTACTTTATTACCTCCGCCAGGCCGGAGGCCAGGAGGAGGTTATGTTTTTGCCAGCGTTTGTCTGTTTGTCTGTTTGTCTGTCTGTTTGTCTGTTTGTCTGTTGGTTAGCAAGATAACTCAAAGAGTTTGGGACAGATTTCAATGAAACTTTCAGGCCTTGTTGGAAATGGTACAAGGAAGAACTGATTAAATTTTGGGGATGATCCGGATCACCGTCTGGATACAGGAATTTTTTAAAGGATTCTTTAACATTGTGAGATACGGCCATTTTCAACATGTGTGCAGGCCCAATGGAGGGCGCTGCTCGTCGTGTCTGACCAACACAAACTCCGCCTTCTTCAAAGTTTTAGGCACAAAAGCACACGGAAAAAAGTGGTTGGCAGGGCCCGGCAGTGTGCCTGTGTTTGCGCTACGCTGCAAAAGTTGAGACGGGCAGCTGTCCGCCGCCGGATTATTTGGCAGAAATTCCACGGGCAGCCATAGTGCCTGCGCAACCGCCGGATTATTTGGCAGAAATTCCACGGGCAGCCATAGTACCTGCGCAAAAAGAAGCTCTCTGCCGGGGAAGCTTCCAAATCCTCTTTTGCCGCGGAGCACAACCCCAATAAAACCCACGCCAACCTGTCTACCTAATTTGCATCCGTCAGTGAAACCCTCAGTGCTGCTTTCAGTGATCTATGAAAACGCTCGCATAACCCATTGGCCTGTGGGTTGTATGCGGTTGTGCCATGATTTCTTTTGTTTTTTCTTTTGAATTCTTGGATGGAACATGGGTGGGCAATATAAGCTGCGGCTTCAGCCATCACACATTTCGGATAACTTATGTTGAGCTGTATAATCAGAGGAGTTATTGTCTAATTTCACCTTGTTGGATTTTCTTTCCCCCTTTGTTATATTATTCACTTTCTTTTAACCTGTACTCTTAATCTATTCGAAATAAAGATTCATTCATTCATTCATTCAATTGCAACGCAGCCTCAATCCGCAGCCTGGGAGTTTGGAGATGGAGGAGATGGACACAACACCAACACTTCAGTTTATTACCTCCGCCAAGGAGGTAATGCTTTTACTACTGAACCACTAATCCTATCATTGTCAATCCAATTGCTAGTCATATGTTTTCATGGTCAAGGAATGTGAAAACATGCACACAAACACTGTATGGGGGGGAACTGTGGCGCTTGGCGGAGGTCTGCGCTCTCCGAGTGCTTTTCTAGTTTATTTATATAGCACCAATTCACAACAGTTGTAGGCCAAATACCCCACAATTGCAGAAAGAAACTCTGACAATCATGTGATCCCCTGTAAGCAGCACTTGGTAACGGTGGAGAGGAAAAACTCCCTTTTAACAGGAAGAAACCTCCATCAGAACCAGGGTCAGGAAGGGGCAGTCATCTCCTGTGACTGGTTGGGGGGAGGGAGGATACGGAAGAAGAAAAAAAGAATTGGCATGTAAAGAACAAACTACATGTGCAGGGCTCACAATATATAGGAGAGAGCAGACAGATGTTAATAAACAGCAAAAATGTTACAAAACGTGCATCATGGCGGGTCCCCCAGCTGTCTAAATCTATAGCAGAATAACTAAGGGAAGGTTTGGGGTCACCTGATCCAACCCTAACTATAAGCTTTGTCAAAAAGGAAAGCTTTAACCCTATTCCTAAAAATGTAAACAAAGAACTTCAAGAGTATGAGGAACAGGAGGTTTTGCATTTGTTGTTGGTATTGGCTGAGGAGGAAAACAAGTCTTCAAACCATTCCTGAACCATTTTTAATTGGTGGCACGGCATATTATCCTGCTGAAAGAGGCCACAACCATCAGGAAATACCATTTCCATGATAGGGTGTACAGTACACCTGTGCTAACATCTTGGTGCCAGATAACAGAGCACGTCTTCAGGGGTCTACTGGAGTCCATACCTCAATGGGTCGGGGCTGTTTTGGTAGCATGGAACTTGGAATATTCTCCTGATGTGCAATAATTCCTTTCTGCTGTAGAAGATGTTCGATATACTTAACAGCATTTAATGACAAAAACTAATACAAATAACAATCACTCACAGTATTTTTTGAAGGAGTACGGCGCTGCAGCATACCGGGTGTGAGGGGGCAGCCATGTTAGTTGATACACGCACCTGATGTAATGACATCAGTCCCTCGCGCTGAGTGAAAAGCATAATGTCACCAGCGTAGCATCACTCGAGACTGTCTACTGTAATAGTCTATCGCCTGTAAATGTTAAGTTTTTCCAATGCTAAATAAATGCTTTTTGGGCCAATACCGATAGCATGCCAATGTTGTGTATCCCTAATAAATGCCTTTAAAGCATTCTATTTATTACCTACTGATGATGTTTGTGTGTTTTTTTTTCTAAAGAATCCATTTCTCTTTCCATTTATTTCAGAAATTTGTCATCTTTTAACCATTTGTGGTCTAAGCGCACATTCACACTGCCACTGTTTGGTCTGGACTAAAGGACCCAAGTGTGTATGCCGTGGATAGTTTGGTTCATTTGGTGCCGTCTGAATGCACCTGGAACTCTGGTGCAGCACCAAACAAGCGAACTCTGCTCCCCCTGAAAAGGGGGGTGTTAATGTATGAGAATTTGACTTTGGGGTTTGCCGTAGCACCGCCAGGGTGGGAGGAGTACGTGACGTCAGGCGGGCTACGGTGGGGAATATAAATTGGAATAAGAGCTAAATAAAGTTCAGTTGTATGTTCCTCAAGAAGCTCTCCGTCCAGTATTATTTCCAACTTAACATTTGGCGACGATGGAAAACAAATGGACATGTGTATTATAGAGCCACCTCTGTTCCTGCAGTGCCGGGGTAAGCTAGATATACCATGGGCACGGTGGAGGTATATGTTCAAGGTCTAGGTGACGGCGGCTGAACTCGGCAATATCACCGAGGAAAGACGGAGGGGCTTATTAGTACACCATCTGAGCGTGGAAGGACAGCGCATTTTCTTTGGGCTGTGTGGCGACGGCTCACTGGAAGACAGTTTGCTAAAGATGGACAGTTTTTTCGGCGACCACTCCACAGTCACCGAAAGAAGATACGAGTTTTTGGACCATCGACAACATGCTGGTGAGTCCACCCTGTCATTTAATTATGGAGCTATGCAGCCTAGCGGGAAAGTGCGCTTTTGGGCCGCTAGCGGACGAGCTAGTGAGGGACAATTTAGCCCATAGCACGACCAGTCCGTGGCTGGACAACATGCTAAGGTTAACTGTCAGGAATCTGAAACTCAAGACTCACAAAATAATAGTACTCTGTTAGGTTCGTACCTTAATAAGATTTGAGACACAACATGTGTTCAAAGTTTTTACTTGTACAAGGAGCAACACACCTCTGATTACAGATGGGAAATGCGTGCTGCCATACAAAGCCAGCACGTCCCTTTTATACTGAGCAGGTCAGACACAGGAAACATCTACTGCAACTTTATGGGCACCTTTGTGGTGACTGATAAGACCGTGAAACAGTCAGGCTTTGTGGCGACTGATAAGACTGTGGAACAGTCAGGCTTTGTGGCGACTGATAAGACCATGGAACAGTCAGGCTTTGTGGCGATTGATAAGACTGTGGAACAGTCAGGCTTTGTTGTGTAACACAAAGACAACTCCATGTCAGCACATGACTTCTTGCACACCAGTTTCTAAACTTTAAGTAAATACAGATTATTCCGGTCTGTTGAGGTATGTCTGTTACAGGGTGAGTTAAACCTTCCTGATGCAGCATTGTTGCAGCCATTGTAAGGGAAAAAATACAGAAAAGTTCAGCTAAAAACTAATTATGAAATGATAAACATATATGTACATATATACAATTTCTGACAATTTCCTCCTGTTTATCAGTTCATAATTTTTATCACATACAGACATCAGAACAATGTAATTTCAAAAGATTTTCTACATTGTCTTCATAGAGTATCATTTCCAAATTTAAACAGGAGCACAATTATCATTGTTATCCACCTCTTCGGTATTTAAAGGAGTGTATTGGTCTTGGAACATTTGTTGTATCATAAATGTATGTTGAGACAGAGCGCGAGACATCATTGATTTGACACAGGGAATCACAAAGCAACATGACAGAAACATGCATATCATTATTATAATAAAAGGCATAAAGGCTTTAAGAAGCACCTGCCACCAACTTCCTGTGAATAACCAGTCTAACCAACCAGATTGTAGCTTCTCATCATAATCATTCATGATTGCCTGCTGCACTTGTTCCATGACGGTAATAGCGGTATCCATACTTTCAGAGACAGATGGAATGTAAGTGCAACAGGACCCGTTAAACATAGCACATACACCTCCTTGGACAGCCAAAACCAGGTCCAATGCTATTCTGTTTTGCATAACCATAACTCTAGTTTGTTCAGTTACATTGGATAAAACCTTCAAAACAACAGTAGTGGCATTAACAAACATTAACAGTCTGTAGTTCATTTCTTCAAATTTTGTCATTAACTGACCAACTCCATATGGGGCGAAAATTGAATGTCCAACCTCGTCACCCAGTGTCCATAATTTATATTTCTGTGGGACAGTAAGTCCAGCAGCACTAAAAAGGGACTGAATACTTCTTTTCTTCTTAGCGTGTCCTGAGGAGTTGTCATCAGAGTAGAGAACAAATGATCCATCAGTAACAGTCACCGGGGCACAAATTCCTCCCCAATTGGGAGGTAGTTGAGCGTAGAGTTTAGAACCACATAACCAATGAACTTCTTTGATAACATAGGTGCCATTACTTTGAACTGTGCCCGTAGTGCTAGTCTTCCTGACAGTATAATTTTGTGATCTATACCTTGGACTAGGTAATACGGGTGTAAAAGAACAATCTGTTGCTCCGCTGCACTGTGAGGTGCAAGGTAACAACACTGTCAAACATTGTCGTGGAAGAAGTCTTCCCAACGCCGTGGTACCATTTGAATATACACATGCTGGGAAAGTCACATTTTTCTTTGTAAAGGCAAATCTAGTTAATGGTTGTGTTACATTCATAGCCATAATCTGATCAGGACATGTCATTCAATAAGTGGTGTTATCATGATTTTTCATAGTAATCTTGGGTAGGAATCCCCAGGCTGAAATCTCTAGTATACAGTCAGATACGTTTATAGGAAAGGGTTCAGCCTTTAGGATTGGTCCCTTAGTGGTTAAAGGCAACAAAGAACAAGTCCAACAACTGCCGTTTCCTCTTGTCAGACGAGCATTGAGGAACATATACTGATACCACTGATTAGTCATAAACAGTGTTTCTGTGACATGTTCCTCTATATTCCTATTATCTCTTCTCAAGGGTGGTGAGGTGATAATGATGAGGACCAATAGCGGGATGCTCAAGAAGGTCAGAGTCAGTCTCAGGATTACCATGGTGCCTGATTCCCCTGGGAGTGTGCCTATAGACTCAGGTCACTGTCTTCACCGGGTTTGAGACGAGTCTTATCCTTAAAAGGACTAGACTCCCCTTTGTAACCGGACTTACCCTAGGGGTGGCTGGAGGTCACCAAGGGGCACCTGAAGTCTTTTAACATGTGACAGATGAATCCAAGAAGGTCTTTTCAGCAATCCTCACTGCGGTAGGTGTGGTCAATAATACTTGGTATGGTCCAAGCCACCTCACGGAATTCCAATTCTGTCGGTGATGGTTCTTTATGAAGACATAATCACCAGGCTGGAGGGAATTTTCTGGGCCCTCCTGTGGAGTAGAGAAAGATCTGATAGATTCAACATAATCTTTCATTTGTTTACATTCTTTCAAATGCTCTCCAAGAGTCTTATAAGGGTTAGTGGCAGTTAATGGGAGTAGGTCAGGTAGAATATAGGGCCTATGAAAGGCGCATTCAAATGGAGATAACCCACTCTTCTTTTCTGGGATGGTGTTAATGGTTAGCTTCACTACAGTTAATGCTTTAGGCCATGAAATTCGTTGGTCATGCATTACTTTGTTTAGCATTTGCTTAACAGTACCATTTTTCCTTTCCACTAGACCTGCACTTTGTGGGTGATAAGCAGTGTGAAACTTCAGCTGTGTTCCAACGGCAGAAGTAAGATCCTTAACCATTTGTGCTGTGTAGTGTGTGCCATTATCTGCATAAAAGGTCTCCGGTATTCCAAACGTGGGAAATATGTTGTTTTGTAAAACTTTGCAAACAAATTTAGCATCTGCCTTTGCTGTAGGATGAATTTCTGTCCATTTAGTATAGGTGTCAATGAGGACCAGACAATACTGTAGTTGTCCCACTTTAGATAGTTCAATAAAATCCATACACCATTGAGAAAAGGGCATTTTAGGTGGTGGGAAACTACCATGTCTCGTCCTCATTGCACCTTGTGCATTGTTTTGTATGCAGATTAAACATTGTTGGCACACTTTTTTCATTTCTTTCAAAATTCCTGGGCAGAAAAAATGTTTTTCAGCCTGTGCCTTCGAGTCAAGATCGACAGCCAGCGATACAAGGAGGGAGGAAGGATTATTTTACCATCAGTAGTGCAATAAATTCCATTGTTTGAAACAATTGCTCCAGGGGGCATAGTCATTTCCTTCTGTGCATCAAGCAACACAGTAATATCTACATTGTTAGGTGCAGTAAAATTAGTTCCATTATCTGCACAAATCAGTTCTGGAACCCCAATTTCAATAGAGTTTTACACACAAATGCGGCATTTGCTGAGGATGTGGGATGAATTTTTGTCCACTTTGTAAAGGTGTCAATCAACACCAAGCAATATTGTAGCTTTCCATTGCTCCTTGAGCATTATTTTGTAAACAAATGATGCACTTTTTAGCATGTTTTTGTTACTTCTTTCAAAAACTAGGACAGTTTTCCAACATCCTCACAGTTTTCCCTCCTGTTGGCACATGATTGGCCATGTGCCACCAGGACAGCTCATTTGTATAATGTGGGTGGCAGAGCAAATTTACACATGAAACAGGAGGAAGGTCCATATTATTTTGATAGCCTTTTAAAACATCAACATCAACATTATTAATAAGACAGACGGTTCCTAAAAGACCAATAGCAGCACAGTGAGTAGCGTTATCAGCCAAGCGATTACCGCAGCTAGACAAGTCAGTGCCATTAGTGTGGGCAGGGCAGTGAATAACTGCCACAGAACATGGTAGCATCAGAACATTACATAGTTACAATAATTGCTGTCGATGTTTTGCTGGTTTTTCTGTGGAGATGACAAACCCTCGCAGATTCAAGGTAACAGTATGCAGGTGGCATGCGTTATAAGCATACTTACTGTCTGCACAGATGTAAGTGCTGTAATCAAAGATGCAGGTTGTGGAATTTTTACACAATCAGGACCCCAGACAACATTGTTACAGCATAAGCAGTGGATGTTGGCCCATCAGGCCTTTTTACAGAGCAAGCCTGTCGCTCGCTTCTTCCCTTGCTAAGTAGAGAGAGAGAGCTGCCGTTCAACCCCCTTTGCTGATGGGAGAGAGAACCACCGCTCGCCCCTCTGTTGCCTTTTTCTTTATCAAAAAATGGGCCATCAGTAAATAACCACAAGGAATTTGGTATAAGCTTAAGGTGTGGCTGTGACAACAAGGTTATAGTGTACGACAACAGTCTAGCTGGCAACAATATGGAATGGTTGTCCTGCTGTAAATAGAGGGCATGATCTTATTATTTGTATTATCCCATGAATAATAAAAAGTGGTCTGTATTGCCCAGCATGTATTTTAGTTATAACTGCAGCCATATGTTTATCCTGGGTACTACAGAAAATGAAATGAAAAGCGCTTATGTAAATAAAGTCGATTTGAATTCATCATCAATCATTTATTGATAATTTTTATGCATTATCTATTTTTCTAAGGATTGCTAATTATTTGCTAATTAATTTCTTTGATACCCCCTGTTTTGATACATGGAGGCTCACATGCAGCAAAGTTACAGGGTATTTGATTCTTTTACTGAAAGGAAGTGTGCTACCATTTTTAACTTTAAATAAAATCTGCAGGTAGCCCAGTTCCTTCAAAAATAGATTTCAATAATTATAGCTTCTTTTTGTGACATCTCTTAAAATAGTTTACAAATTCCATTTAAGAAAAACAAAATAACTATCTGTGCATTTTTAACATGCTTCAGCATTGATAAATAAGATCAGTTTGTCCAGTTGAACACAGATGGGTTGAATTTGAATAAATGAATAAAGATTGCATCACACTCTTTCAATCAACGGAAAGGTGGACGTTTTGCCTAATTAGAATTTGATTTAAATTTTTCCCAGGAATGCCTCATTTTATATATTCCTTGGTAAATTATGGGGTGAATGTAGTTTACCCTGACCCAGCTTGGCCACCGCCGAATCAGGAAAAACACATTCCTCATTACTGTCACATTTCTGAAATATATTGTTACCGCACCATTATGTGGTGAGTAACATCAGTATAAAATCATATAAACATTATATTTGTAAAGTCAAAGTCATTTGAATCAGTACACCTTATGTTATCTACAATGTCAT
This sequence comes from Pholidichthys leucotaenia, assembly GCA_020510985.1. Classification (NCBI taxonomy): domain Eukaryota; kingdom Metazoa; phylum Chordata; class Actinopteri; order Cichliformes; family Pholidichthyidae; genus Pholidichthys; species Pholidichthys leucotaenia. The sequence goes on from CM035847.1 coordinate 98,987,565, forward strand.
ACAAAGTCATACTTGGCTTCAAAAAATGCCCATCAATTTAAGGATTCTTTCTCCAAGACCTTAGTCTGATAATCCATAGCCTCTGGCAGATCATATGCACAAACACATTAATCATCAATCTCTTTTGATCCTCTGTGCTCTAAATCATGTGATATAGGGTAAACATAATACCTTCAGTGATTAGGCATTATTAAATGACATCATAATATGATCATAGTATGGCCTGTAGTCACATTGTCACAGGTCATGTTTCAGTCAAGGACAAAGATCAGCAATGCGTCAAAATTGCTTTTTTTTTTAAATATGTAAACAGTTTATCACGTACGCAACATTAATCAAGACCCCACAGAGTTAAATTGAAAAAATAAAAACCCAAAACCTTGTAAAAGTACCCATATTTAGACCACTTTCTCACAGATCAACCACACACACACACACACACACACACACACACACACACAAAGAATAGATAATAAATAAAATAACGTTCTCATTGTCCATTTTAACGTTATCCAGTTCTGCTACCATTTAATCCGTCCGTCTTTAAATATTATGGTCTAATTATTATGATTTTATTTGCCTCCTCCTTTTCCCAACCTCTTGGGCTTCTTTAAATAATTTGCCATATGGACCCTCCTTAGGATCGTGGCATTGATAAGTTGGGGAAGGATTATCTTTTTCATTTAATAATGGTTCGATGCGCAGTTGGTTTTGATATTTATCTCTTTTTGTTGTAAGCTTTTCCGTCGACGCTAAGACTGTGCATTCATCCACATCCAGTGTGGGTTTAAAGGAATAATCTTTTTTGTTTAAATATTTTTCAGGATCCTTTATCTGATCTTTTTCTTTTAATCGGTTATTGTAATATTTTTTTTTTTACCGTTCGACGCGCAGTTTCCTTTTTTTTATTTTTTGCTTTATCTGTTTATATAGTCAGGAACGTCAGTACGCCCACTGCAACACTATTACTGCCCAATTTTTTTTAAGTGCGCTCACTTGTTGATGGGGCTAGATCTTACGCAACCTATATTAGGGCTCCTGTAATTTCTTACAGGATCATTACCTGGTATGATCAGATAGGAAAAATATATAGGACGCCGCCTTATATTACCATTACTTAGCTAAAGCTTGACCTATCAGTCAATACGCAGCACCTTTTACTTTTTGAAACCTGACTCTTCGGCCGGAAAACAACACAATCTTTTTCTGTTTACTCTTCTGTCTATCCGGTTTTCCAATTGCCCATTTACTTGTAGTTGTGAAACGCCGTCACACTACCTCATAAAATTATTGCATTCACCTTTTGAATGGAACTAGATGCTCACACAATAATTTTAACCACCAGGAAAAGTACAAGGAGTCACCTTATACTACCATTACTCGCATTTAGCTGACCTGTGGTTTTCAAATTACTTTCCGCGATAAGACAAATAACTTTCACTTACTCTTCAGACTCTGTGCGGATGACCGTCACCAGACAGAGTTAGGACTCCAACGAGGCTCACAGAGTTCCCTCAAGGCGGGTTTTCAAAGCTGACTATAAGTCAGACCATGCGCATGGTTTTCAACCTGGAGTCTGTCCTGGTCCTCACCCAGTCTGGATATTGGTCATCCGGGTCACGGCACCATGCATGTCAGGAATCTGAAACTCAAGACTCACAAAATAATAGTACTCTGTTAGGTTCGTACCTTAATAAGATTCGAGACACAAAATGTGTTCAAAGTTTTTACTTGTACAAGGAGCAACACACCTCTGATTACAGATGGGAAATGCGTGCTGCCATACAAAGCCAGCACGTCCCTTTTATACTGAGCAGGTCAGACACAGGAAACATCTACTGCAACTTTATGGGCACCTTTGTGGTGACTGATAAGACCGTGAAACAGTCAGGCTTTGTGGCGACTGATAAGACTGTGGAACAGTCAGGCTTTGTGGCGACTGATAAGACCATGGAACAGTCAGGCTTTGTGGCGATTGATAAGACTGTGGAACAGTCAGGCTTTGTTGTGTAACACAAAGACAACTCCATGTCAGCACATGACTTCTTGCACACCAGTTTCTAAACTTTAAGTAAATACAGATTATTCCGGTCTGTTGAGGTATGTCTGTTACAGGGTGAGTTAAACCTTCCTGATGCAGCATTGTTGCAGCTATTGTAAGGGAAAAAATACAGAAAAGTTCAGCTAAAAACTAATTATGAAATGATAACATATTTGTACATATATACAATTTCCGGCAGCCTTTGTCCCTGGATGGGGTAGTGGATTTGGTGAAGCTGTGGGAGTCCGTCAGCTGGTGAGGAGCCGGAGGGCTGGGCCTCCACGACAAGGGAGATGGTTAGCATGCTAACAATAATGTCCACACATACCCACACGTTCACACATACATGCACACACCCATATCCACACCCACATATACTGTACCACACATATACACCCACACACCCCCACACTCGCACACACCTGCACAAACACTTGCGCACTCACACACATACACACACACGCAGACTCCGGAGGATGGGGGGGGCGACCCACCACAACCCCCGCCCCCTCACCCCTCCCCACCCCAGGACATAGGCACCAGCCCCGGGAAGCGCGTGACCCTGCCATTTGGGGATGCACCCGGGCCGGCCTGCACCACTGGCCCCTGGCCCAGAGGGGGAGACAGCTCCCCAGCACCAGGGGCCCAAGGCCAGAACCAGCTCCATCCGGGAGACAAGGCTGGCTGGCCTGGAGCCACGACCCACCACCCCAGCCCACCCCGCATCCCATCCCCATCCCCAGGCCGGACACACAGCCACCCCAGGATAGGTGCACAGGACATAGGCTCCAGTGGGTCACAGAAAACCCTTTGTGGTCAGGGTGCAGCCAGCTGCCAGAGGCACCAAGGAGAGCAAGCCACCACCCACCATCACTCAAGTTATAGAATCAATAAGCGAGGACCAGAAAGAATTGAATTCAGCCAACTGGTTTTCAGAAGAGGCAGACACTCTCTCTAGCCTAATATAAACTAATATGAGGTTCTTATAGTAGGATGTACATAAATTATTTCTTGATTCCCAATCATGAGAATAGTTTTCTTGGCGATGCATAAAGCAGTGAGAACTATGTGTGGCACTTTTATCTCTATATTTATTTAACTTAAATCACCCAATATGCAAAGTGTGGGAGAGGTTGAGATACGACACCCAAGCCATGCTGATAGATCTCCACATATCTTCTGCCAAAACTTTTGGACCAGTGCACAGGACCACATAGCATGCATATAACTATCCAGGATGTTTCTGGTACAATAAGAACAGATATTTGTGTGACACAGGCCCATTTTGAACATCCTTTGTCCTGTGTAATGAGTTCTATGTAAAACTTTGTACTATATGAATTGTAAGTTAGAGTTTTTAGTCATCTTAAAAGTGTTTGAATATATTTGTGTCCAGAAACTTTCATCTTTATTAAATGATAGGTCTGTCTCCCATTTTAATTTTTGGAGAGATACTGAATCATCCAGTTTTGATAATAGTCCATGTATTTTCAATATCAATTTAGGGGAACGAACATTTAGAAACTCTGTCACCTTAGCTGGTACCTCTAATTCTGTCTGGTTGAAATTCAATCTTGCTTTTATTATGGATTTAAGCTGTTGGTATTCAAGAAATTTTTTATCATTGATGTCATACTGTGACACCACTTTCTGGATTTTTGTTGTTTTTTTTTCTGCAATTCTGGAAAAAACAGGTCATCTCTTATGCTGCGTGATTTCAGCCTGAGAATGGTTTCCTTCATTTTCTGGTTTTCTTTTACAGCGACGTTAAGTTGCGTGGCTAGCGTGTTCACTGATTTTTCAATGTATTATTTTCTTCCAAGAGAGAGACGAGCTGCACCTAGCTGAATTCCAGACTCTAGTCTAGCATCCATGCTGGAAAATTTACTTTTAATGGAGAAAAGAATGCTACTAACCTCTGGGCTGAGGCATGATTTCTCAGGTGCTGTTAATAGTGAATTTATGGGTCTTGGTCGCTTGGTTGAGGAGAAACGCTAGGTTCCGCCATGTCACAGAAGCAGTGATAAAACTCCTCAATAAAGTCCTCAAGTTCCTCCAGCTCCATCGAGCAGATGGTGAAAATGATATAGGAAAAAAGAAAGAGCAGAACAAACATTTGGTTAGTGGGATAATGACAAGAGAAAAGGTACCTGTGGAAAAGTTTATCTATGCTTGGCCGATTCGAGTCGCCACCTTGGACTATTGCACAACAGTCTCAAAACATCTCGCAATCACAGCGTCATCACCCACTGAGGTGATCTCTCTCTCTCAGGTGATCTCTCTCTCTCTGCTGAAATGACCTTAATGAAAGAAGAGTTAAAATCTTTTATTCCCCACGGGAGTTCGCCTCATTCATCCTCGTCGCTGTGTACGTCCCTCCCGACGCGGACACGCGCGAAGCTCAGCGCGTGCTCGCGGATCACATCCAACTCACGGAGCGGAACTTTCCAGACTCCCTGGTTATTGTGGTGGGCGATTTTAACCAGAGCAATCTGAGTCACGAGCTCCCCCGCTACAAACAGTTTATTAAATGTCCAACCAGAGGAAATAACACGCTGGATCACTGTTACACCACAGTGAAAGACGCATATCGCGCTGTTCCCCGCGCTGCGCTGGGACTATCTGATCACATGATGGTCCACCTCAACCCCACATACAGACAGAGACTGAAACTCACTAAACCTGTTGTGACCACCACGAAGAAATTGACCAGTGAAGCTGGAGAGAAACTGAACACATGCATGGAAATAACTGACTGGGGCATGTTTAAAGGAGCCACACATGATCTTAATGAGTACACAGACACTGTGAACTCATATATCAACTTCTGTGAGGAGCACATTCTTCCATCGCGCACCAGGGTGAGATACTCTAATGATAAGCCCTGGTTCACGGCCAAGCTCAGACAGATCAGGAATGAGAAGGAAGCAGCGTTGAAAAGTGGAGACAGGGACTGCTACAGAGAGGTCAAATATCGGTTTAACAGAGAGCTGAGGAGAGCTAAATCTGTGTATTCTGAGAGACTCCAACAGCAGTTCACTGCTAATGACTCGGCTTCTGTGTGGAGAGGACTGAGGCAAATCACCAATTATCGGCCTCAGGCTTCTAAAGGTCAGGATGACAAAGCCCTTTGTCAAAAACTGTCCCAACATTACGCCCGTTTTGACACCTCGTCAGCTGTGTCCAACTCACCCACTCCACCCAGCTCCACTGCCTCCTCAGCCCCTAATTCATCAAAAGCGGTCCCCCCCCCCTCCTCCTCCCCCCCTGCCCTTGTCATCAGTGAGCAGGACGTGCACAGACAGTTCTCCAGACTGAACCCGCGCAAGGCCCCCGGGCCGGACGGTGTGTCTTCCTCCACCCTGAGACACTGTGCGAAAGAGCTGGCTCCTGTCTTCACAGACATTTTTAACACCTCCCTTAAGCAATGTCACGTGCCGACCTGCCTCAAATCCTCCACCATCATCCCTGTCCCCAAGAAGCCACGGATTACTGGACTTAACGACTACAGACCTGTAGCACTCACCTCTGTAGTCATGAAGTCCTTTGAGCGCCTGGTCCTGTCTCACCTCAAGTCCATCACCACACCCCTCCTAGACCCGCTGCAGTTTGCCTACCGTGCTAACAGGTCTGTGGACGACGCAGTCAACCTGGCCCTCCACTCCATCCTGCAGCACCTGGACTCCCCGGGAACCTACGCCAGGATTCTGTTTGTGGACTTCAGCTCCGCATTCAACACCATCCGCCCCGATCTGCTCCAGGACAAGCTGTCCCTGCTCAACGTGCCTGACTCCCTCTGCAGGTGGATCACCGACTTCCTGACGGACCGGAGGCAGCATGTGCGGCTGGGGAAGTCTGTCTCGGACTCTGTTAGCATCAGCATTGGATCACCCCAGGGCTGTGTACTTTCCCCCCTACTCTTCTCCCTTTATACCAACTCCTGCACCTCCTCCCACCAGTCTGTTAAGCTGATTAAGTTTGTGGACGACACCACCCTCATCGGGCTCATCTCCAACGGCGACGAGTCCGTCTACAGGAAAGAGGTGGCCCAGCTGGTGTCCTGGTGCAGCCATAACAACCTGCAGCTGAATGCTCTGAAGACAGCGGAGATGATTGTGGACTTCAGGAAAGTCACAACCCCCCTGCCCCCCCTCACCATCACAGTCTCTCCCATCACCATTGCAGATTCCTTCCGCTTCTTGGGCACCACCATCACCCGGGACCTCAAATGGGAGCCAACCATCAGCTCCCTCATCAAAAAGGCCCAGCAGAGGATGTTCTTTCTGCGGCAGCTGAGGAAGCTCAAGCTACCCACCAAGATGCTAGTGCAGTTCTACACGGCCATCATCGAGTCCATCCTCACCTCCTCCATAACTGTGTGGTATGCAGGAGCCACTGCCAGGGACAGACTAAGGCTGCAGCGCGTCGTGCGCACTGCTGAGAAGGTGATCGGCTGCAAGCTCCCATCTCTCCAGGACCTGTACATCTCCAGGACCCGGAGGCGTGCTGGCCGGATCATAGCCGATCCTTCACACCCTGGTCACGTACTGTTTGCCCCCCTCCCCTCAGGTAGAAGACTTCGGTCCATTCGGACTAAAACCTCCCGGCACATGAACAGCTTTTTCCCCTCTGCCATCAGACTGCTGAACATTAAGTGACTTATTGACTCTCGTGCACTATGTACAGCAGCTCAACCAGTCTCATGTCATTCATCACTGTTTTTTCTGTTGCATTATCAACTGCACTGTGGTACCCCATATTATCTGCTACTTGCTAATTTTTTTAAAACTGCCTTGACTAGTACTACTCATTATTACTATTATTATTATTATTATTATTATTATTATTATTACTTATTTTTCTACACTTATTGCACGTTTTTAGTCCTTTAGTTTTTTAGTTTATCTCTTTATCTCATCATGTTTTTTAATGTTGCAGCATGGCACCGAGACAAATTCCTAGTTTGTGTACTACATGAACAATGGCAATAAATCTGATTCTGATTCTGATTCTGAAAATCTTCTGTAACCACTCTACAACTAATAGTGGACTCTCATAGTTCAACCATGAATGACCTGGAGATGTCTGCTACCACCTGCAATGATGACCTGTCGACCATTTCCAGTGAAATGAACACACTCAAGAGTGAAATTAAAGCACTCTGGGCTAAGTGTGAGGACTCAGAAAGCTGGTCCAGACGGAACAATGTTTGCCTGGTTGGTCTCCCTGAGGGCCTGGAAGGTCCTCATCCCAGAGAGTTAATCTCTAAACTCCTGCAAGATCTTCTCCACCTGGATGAGACACCTCTTCTAGACCGGACCCATAGATCACTTCGAGCAAGACCTAGTGACAGGGCACCACCACGTCCCATCATTATCAGAATACACTATTTTCATATCAAAGAGCAAATCCTGCGCCAGGCTGGGGAACTGTTCCCTCTCCTCCATCAAGGCAAAAAACTTTCCATTTTCCCTGACTTCACTCCTTCAGTGGCTAAGAAATGCTCAGAGTTTGGGAATGCCAAGCGTCTTCTTGGTGTCACGGGGTGGATGTATTTTATTGCTTTTTGGGTTTATATAGTTTTTAAATTTAGGTTGCATGTTTATTTAGTTTGAATGTTTTATTTTTTTATATTTTAATTAGTGTGCTCTCAGATTAGAAATGTTTGTCTACTTCCACGCTGTGCTCCCCCCAATAATTAATCAGCAGCACCCGCATTGATTGGGGATGTGCAGCACCTGTGACTGCACATGGAAAAAAAAAAAAAAGGTCCTTTGGCAGTCCAGAGGAAAGCTTTAGCCAGGAGGAGAGAGCCCTGCCTGAGGAGAGGACCCTTCCAGATGAGAGCCTGCTTTAATGAGCCCTGCCTGAGGGGAGCCTGGCTGGATGAGGGCCTGCTTGGGAGATAGCTTTGCCTGGAGGAGAGGCCCCAGCTGGAGGACAAGAGAAGGCTGCTGGTCCCAGGAAGGAGGGCATGACTGAGAAGGAGGAGCAGTAATGGCGTAGGACCACCATGATGCTAGCATTTGGAACACATACGTTGTTGACCAAGATGGTGGCTTGCATCTGTGCAGCGGCTCTTTGCTCCCTATTTTTGTTTATATGTATGCTGTTTTTAGATAAATGCATGAGTGAACTGTGAGTGTGATAGTTTGTTTTTAGGGAGCAGTATCTCAATTTCGTTGCATTGTTTATTAGCAATGGAATAACAATAAAGGCACTTTGACTTTGACTTCTGTGTGCAGCAGTTGGGGTGCTGCAGGTGACGGACAGCAAGAGGCAGAGTGAGGAGCTCTGCCTTCGCTGTAAGTATCTGGTTTCCAGATAGCAGCACCCCATGGTGATGACATTGTTGATGATGACAATGAGAAATGTGAATATACTGCTGGCAAGTGTCTTCCCCTGTACAGGTTTCCTGAGGGCGTCGGTGTCGTGGTGGCAGGGAAGCCTGGCCTGGAAGAGTGGATCTTCCTCCTCAGTGTTTTGGGGAATTTTATTTTATTTTATTTTTTGCCAACTTTTTTAGCTTAGATTTTAGTTTAGGCTTTTTATTTTAGTGGGCATTTGTATATATTTTATGCAAATAAATCCTTTGAACATCCTCATTTTCCCCTTTGATTGCTATCTTGGACTCTTCACCTAGTTTTAAAAGAACCTTGCAGTAAGTTATGTTAATTAACTACCCTTGGCCTTTATTTTACATTTGCACCAGCCTGGGTATCAAGTTTGGCCTTTCCTATCCAGCTGAGCTGCTGATCACCCTGCTGAATGGAACACTCCACAAGTTTAGTGATCCAGATGCTGCGGTTGCCTTTCTCAACACAGATTTGAGGAGAACCACTTCTCCAGTCATTGAGGGACTGGATTGACAACGTTAAAGTCTTGACATCCTAACATTCTGAATGTATCCTTAACTATTTTTTTAAGATGGATCCTTGTATCCATTCATTCATTTTGCAATACAGTATAAGAAAACTTACAAAAATAGTGAACTGTGCCTTAATACACCGCATTCCAAATTATTATGCAAATATTTGTCTCTGATTTTCCTAAATAGACGATGCAAATGACAGTCACTTTCAAGTCATCAAACGTTAAAGCACAATTCTAATTTTATTGAACAAACCTTCCAAGGATAACCTTTTTTTTTTGCAAAAAAAAAAAAAAAATCAAAATGCACTGCTCCAAATTATTATGCACAACAGAGTTTCAAAACATTTTATTGATTGTAAAGAACTGAAAATGGTCATTTGTTGAATTTGCAGCATTAGGAGGTCATATTTAATGAAATCAGAAGCTATTTCAATTAAAAACATCTTAGCCTTGTAAGGATTAAAGTTGATTACATGATATACCTCTCCTGCAGCTGGTGTCACAGATCTGCACTTATCATGTGATTGGTCAAAAAGTATGAAAAAAAACCCTCAAAATAAACCCAGATGTACCAAACATTTCACATCACTAAATGGCAGACACAAACAGCTTACTGCTTTTCACTGGAGGACTGAGTTCAGCCCACCAAAACTGCGTCGAATCTGATATCACTTCTGGGGAGCAGAAGAAGAGATGTATCAACAATTGCGCAACATATATTTCAACAGGGAGGAAGCATTTTCTCCAAATTTAGCCAAGTATGATTCTAAAAGGGATTATTTAGCTTCTGAAGGGAAATATTTACCTTCTGAACAGCACAAGATGGAGCAGAGCAGAACACTTTTCGTCTGCCATTGATGAAGCTGCACGTGACGGAGAGGACAATCCTGCCAGTTCCGCAGCGTTTTCTAACCAAAATCGAAGTGAAATAAATCAGAAGATAAATGTGAGAGTGTAAGGATTTGGGAGAGAAAGCGAAAATGACCGACAGAAGACAAAATAAGGGCCGGGGATGAGCACATGGACGCATGGCGACACATGACGAGCGGTTGGTCTGCTGTTTTTACTTGTTTACATTCTGCTGATTTTCTGGTTCATATAGTTTGAAGATAAAAAACAAAACAAAAAAACAAAAACAAAGAAAAACAAATAAAAGCATCCTTTGTGTACATATGTCCAAAGTCCACTTTGACTGAAAGTTATGTAATCCGATATGGCTGCCATCACATTATGCAAATTAGATGTATAAATTTACTCCTATCATAAACTTTGGATCATATTCTACATCTTTCTCATTTACTGTAAGCCATTATAGCTTACCACTTTCAAGTTACAGCCTTTGGAATTTGTGATGTCTAAACTGAATTTTTTCTTGAAAAAAATCTTTGCCACCAGAGGATGCATGCAGATGGTACAGATCTGTGACTGAAATCCTCTCAGGGTTAGCAGGCCAAGTTACATGTTAACATAGGACCCCTTCTTTGATATAACCTTCACAATTCTTGTATCCATTGAACTTGTGAGTTTTCTGAGAGTTTCTGCTTGCATTTCTTTGCAAGATGTCAGAATTGTCATAAATTGCCCTTTTAAGGGCAGGGGTAAGACACCAAAGCCAACTGTGAGTTTGCAACATTTATTTAACTTAAACACGAACATTACACAAAACACTACACTTACACATAAGGAAATGATGAGTGGAGTGCTGAAGGAGGACGGGACTCACGTCTGGTGAAAAAGAACAGCCTGGAAGGATCCAGGCTGAGGCACTCAGACACGCCGGGGGAAAGAGACAAAAATCAGACGGAGTCACACCTGAAAAGCAACAGGGCTCACATCTGGGGAAACGGGGAAAAGGAATTATACCAGGACGGCACGCACCTCTGCGGAAAAACACTTTCACTTAGAGTAACCGCAGGTCACTCTGAGGAAGCTAACAGTAGGACACGACAAAGAGAAACGTTGCCGTGTCCTTAAATAGATGGATGGGGATAATGAACCATGAATGACAGTTGTGGGTCATAAGAGTGGGGAAATAATCAAAACAGCAAGTGACAGCTGTGCAGCCCGCGAAACAGAGTTTGACAGCCGGACGTATACAGGGTGCTGTCAAAATAAAAGCACCAGCGTGAATAAATAATACTACTGAAAATGGAATGAACATAAACCCACGAGATGCAAATAATACAATAAATACAAGATGATACACAAATACATAAACAAGACTATGATGACAATACTAATACAAGATAACTCAGAAATGAATAGAGACAAATAACAACCCAGACAACATACAGAAAACCCCCAAACTAAGATAACCATAGTAAATACATGATAAACAGAGATGCAAACAAACAGAAGGACTTAAACTAAACTGGAGGCTGAGCATGGCACCCACCATGCTCAGAGTCATGAAAGTGCCCCTTCCCCCCAAAGGTGGATCCCAGACACCCTGATGCAACAACAAAAAAGAAAATAGGACCCACCCACAAATAAGACCCCCCCAACAAGAAAAAACAACCCACCCCGGGAGGGAGGAGGGGGAACCCAGGCACAGAGGGACCGTAACAAACCAGAAAACAAGAAAAAAAACTCATGACCCACAACAGTATACAGCAGGTGGCAGTAGAATACTAAAGAAACAGAGTGAAAATTAACACAGTTCCGGTGGTCTGCTAGAGTCCAACGACCACCCGGTCACGGGTTGGAAAATGTTGGGTGGCCTCCTAGAGTCTCCAAGCCACCCAAGCAAAGGACGTAATCTGCCAGGTGGCCTCCCAGCATCCCTGAACCAGCAGACTGCAGAACACGACACGCCCCCTCCTGGAGGCAGCAGTTGGAACACATGCTCCCTGCGGGCTACAGGGGCTGATGCATGGGTCAAGTGAACTTGTAGCATGAGAGTGTTGACCCCTGAAGAGGAAAGCTTGCCAGCATCAACCTCGGATGGCGATGACAGCTGACTAGTGAAGGGACCAGGCAAATGGATGGCTGACCAATGTGGCTGACCACCAAGAGGACTGGATGAGGGGATGACTGCTCAGTGGAGACCTCAGGCGATGGTGGGGAACCCACAACAACCTCAAGCGACAACAAAGGACCCTCCACGACCTCAGGCAACAGCGGGGAACCCTCAACGACCTCAGGCGGAGACGAAGGATCTTCAATGACCTCAGACGGAGGCAGAGGACCCGCGATGACCTTAGATAGAGGCAGGGGACCCACAGTGACCTTGGGCAGAGGCAGAAGACCCACGGCGGCCTTGGGCAGAGGCAGAGGACCCAGGCAGATGTAGAGCAAGCGGCTGGTGTCTACATGGGCCATGTCCTTCTGTCATAAATTGCCCTTTTAGGGGCAGGCAGAATAAACCAAACACCAACTGTGAGTTTGCAACATTTATTAACTTAAATATGAACACTACATAAAACACTACACTTACGCATAAGGAAATAATGAGTGGAGCGTTGGAGGAGGACAGGGCTCATGTCTGGTGAAAAACTCTGAGGATGCTAACAGTAGGACACTACAACCGGAAAGGTTGCTGTGTCCTTAAATAGGTGAATGGGGAAAATGAATCATGAATGACAAGAGTGGGGGAATAATCAAAACAACAAGTGACAGCTGTGCAGCCCACAAAACAGAGTTTGACAGTTTGACAGCCGGACGTGCACAGGGCGCTGTAAAAATAAAAGCACCAGAGTGAATAAATAATGCTACTGAAAATGGAATGAACAGGAACCCACGAGATGCAAATACTACAATAAATCTCTTCCGGCTTTCAGAGAGAGCAGACACTTTTCTCCTCCTCTCCTCTCCCTCCTACTCCCTTCTGATTCCAGCTTGCTGTGTCTTGTCTGTGTCGCTCTTCTTCTGGCTGAATCTTAATCCAAACGGAAAATTATGGATCTGGAAAGCTGGGCTTTAAATGCAATTGACACCACATTCGGCGCTTTTCGAGCGCCGAATAATGCCCAGTTTTTCCAGGCTGGCGAACTCGTCGCGTGCTATGGCGAGCTTGGTCGCGTCTAGGCGCCGAGCTTTAGCGAAGACAGGGGAGCCCGTTGTGGAGATGAAGTGCTCCACCCCGTGTCTCGCTACTGTTGCCGAAAATTTGGGAACTGTGAGTGCTGGAAATTGGGTGAGGAGTTTGTCAAACTCCTCACCCAAAAAGAAGATCGGGCCAGGGGGAGCCCAAGTGGGGAGACTCATGGACAATTGGGAACTCATGTGTCTGTGGGATTCGACTGGAGATGCGGAAGGCTTCTATCTGTTTGGCTTATGATCACAGGATTTCTACTTTGGCTTTGGAGTTTCCTGATGTATCAGAAATTAAAGAAGTTGGGAGAGCTGATCAAAATGCGGACCCGGCAAAGCTCCTTCAACAAATTCGACCAGTTGGGGAGTGCACTGATAGCGGCAAATGGTGAACTGAATGGTAGCTGACTCAGTAGGTGGAATACATCTTGGAGTTGCTGGTGCTCTCCAGGGAATGTTTTTAAAGCCTGTATATGGAAATTATGAAGCACAGAATCGCATGAGAGATGAAAATTCTATGCTCTGAGTGAACTGTGCCTATTAGACCTTGATTCGGCGCCCTGTAGATTACATTCCTCCTGGATGAAGATAAGGCAGAAGAGAGTTTTTGCTTTTTGCTCCCTAACATAAACATCTGGTGCGCAATAATCTGATCTCTCAAGGACAGCGTTATGTGCCCAGCACGGAGTTTACCATCGGACATGCACTGAGAGAATGAACTCTTACGGACATGCTATCTGTGTTTTGAGGACACTAAAGACATAACATCTAAACGTTGCCAGGGAGGATTTTTGCTGTCACCAGTAACTGATACATGCACTGCATACAACATTACATGACTGATACACATACACTGACACACACACATTCACACTGTCTCTCTCAACCTTGCTGCTTTGTTATTGTCAGAATCAGAATCAGAATAAACTTTATTGCCAAGCATGTAAAAAAAACCACACGAGGAACTTGACTTGACATTGGTGCGCATGCGCGCAACACAACGACACGGCAGCCATAATAGGCGCCTCATCAAACAGAGATAGATAAGAAAGGGAGGGGAGGGGAGGGAACAACACAAGGGGGGAGGAGAGAAAAAAAACTTCGTTATCAGAATACAGCTTATTTTTAAGCAGATTATGATTACAATGAAAAAAAATCTCTCAATAGCACAGAGCAACAATCAACCACAAAAAACCAAAAAGACCAAAAGTCAGAGAGAATCAGTGAATGGATGGGTGTAATTCAGTATTATGAATCAGTGTGTTCGTGTATGTTGAATGCAGGTGGGTGTTTATCAGTTACTGGAGGCAGCAAAATCTCTCCCAGCCGAGATGTTATGTCTTAGTGTCTGAAACTCGGAAGCATGTCCTTGAGGCATGGCAGATGGAAATTTCCTGAGCCAGTCACATGTCAATGAGAGTTCAGATGCAGTCCCAGTATGTTTATGAAAGAGAAGCACAATCTTCTGTTTTGTCTTAAACCAGGAGGAAAATAGACAACAGGGCGAATTCAAGGTCTGATAGACACAGATCACTCAGAGCATAGAATTCTACACCTCCAGCAATCCTGTGTTCATAATTTCCATACATAGGCTTTAAATCCATTCCTTGGAGGCACCAAAGACGACTCCAGATGTTTCCCTTCTAGAACATGGGTAAACATGTCCGGTAGGGTCCATCCCTCTACAATGCATGCAGGTGGTAATTTCCATGTTATCATTGCTGATAGTTAGTGCACTCCCCCGTCTAGTCGAATTGTTGAGAAGCAGCTATGCCGGGACCGCTTTTAATTAGCTCTTCCAGTTAATTTTTCGATACACCAGGAAAAACTCCAGAGCCAATCAGCAGAAAATCCTGTGATCCTAGCCAAACCAGGTAGATGTTTCCACATCCTCAGTCGAATCATGCAGACACATGAATTCCAATCCATGGGTCTCTCCATAGGGGCTCCCCCTGGCCCGAATTTATATAAAATGTTGTTAATCTTATTAAAGCCGCTCACCAAATCCATTCTTTTCGTTTGGTTCAAGATTCAGCCAGAAGACAGCGACGCAGACAAGACAGCAAGCTGGGATTCTCAGTTAGGGAGGGAAGGAGGGTAAAAGGGAGCAAAGAAAAAGGCGTCTGTTCTCTCTGAAGGGCAGAAGCAGAAGCTTCTCACCTTGTGAGATCTGTATTGTCTGCTAATTGTGCATTAGAGGTTTTTTTTCTATGTAATCACAATTTTGCTCATACGAGCTTTATTTTGATAAACCATGTTTTTTCTCTCTGCCCAATGTGTCATCCCCCCCATCCCCCCCTTTACCCTCTACTGTTGACAGGCGCCTTGCATGGCTGCCGCGTCATTGGGAAGCACTTATTGAGCGCGCCCAATGTCAAGTCAAATTCCTCGTATGTTTACATGTAAACATGCTTGGCAATAAAGCTCATTCTGATTCTGATTCTGATTCTGATAAATACAAGATGATACACAAATACATAAACAAGACTATGATGACAAAACTATCCATCCATCTATCCATCCATCCATCTTCTTCTGCTTAATCCTTTTCTGGTCGCGGGGGGGCTGGAGCCTATCCCAGCATCTTTGGACGAGAGGCAGGGTACACCCTGGACAGATTGCCAGTCCATCGCAGATGACAAAAAGAATACAAAATAACTCATAAACGAACAGAGACAAATAACAACCCAGACAACATACAGAAAACCCCCAAACTAAGATAACCATAGTAAATACATGATAAACAGAGATGCAAACAAACAGAAGGATTTAAACTAAACTGGAGGCTGAGCACGGCACCCACCCGTGCTCAGAGTGATGACAAGAATAGCCTCCCATAGCTGCTGTTATGATGTGAACTGCCTCCCACCTTCATAGATCTTTTGCTTGAGGATGCTCCAAAGATTCTCAATAGGACTGAGGTCAGGGGAGGATGGGGGCTACACCATGAGTTTCTCTCATTTTATGCCCATAGCAGCCAATGACACAGAGGTGTTCTTTACAGCATGAGATGGTGCATTGTCATGCATGAAGATAATTTTGCTACGGAAGGGATGGTTCTTCTTTTTGCACCATGAAAGAAAGTGGTCAGTCAGAAACTCTATATGCTTTTCCAAAGTCATTTTCACACCTTCAGGGACCCTAAAGGGGCCTACCAGCGCTCTCCCCATGATTATGGCCCAAAACATGACTCCACCACCTCCTTGCTGATGTTGCAGCATTGTTGGGACATGGTGGCAATCCACCAACCATCCACTACTCCATCCATCTAGACCATCCAGGGTTGCACGGCACTCATCAGTACACAAGACTGTTTGAAAATTAACTTGTATTTCTGAGCCCACTGCAACCATTTCTGCTTGTAAGCATTGGTTAGGGGTGGCCGAATAGTTGGTTTATTATTGTTTTTTTGTTGTTGTTTTTTTCTTGCCTTCTGATTGTTGCTGTGAGTGTTGCTATCCCTGTGCTGTTGCAATCCTGGAATTTCCCCATTGTGGGACTAATAAAGGCTTATCTTATCTTATCTTATCTTATGCACATCTGCAAGCCTCTGGACGATCCTACACCATGAGGTTCTTGGGACCCCAGAAGCACTAGCAATTTCAAATACCTGTTTGCTGCTTTGTAATGGCATTTTAGCAGCTGCTCTCTTAATCCGATGAATTTGTCTTGCAGAAACCTTCCTCGTTATACCTTTATCTGCACAAATCCATCTGTGCTCTGAAGCCACAAATTTTTTCACAGTACGATGATCATGATTAAGTTTTTGTGAAATATCTAATGCTTTCATACCTTGTCCAAAGCATTGCACTATTTGAGGCTTTTTGGCAGCAGAGAGATCCTTTTTCTTTCCCATAATGCTTGAAACCTGTGGCATGCTTACTAATCTGGAACAGCCTTCTTAAGTAGTTTTCCTTTAATTGGGCTCACCTGGCAAACAAATTATGACAGGTGTCTGAGATTGATATCAGTGATCCAAAGAGCCCTGATACACAATACCATCCATGAATTTAATTGAAAAACAAAAAAATTGAATGTTATATGACACTAAAATCCTATTTGCATAATAATTTGGAATGCAGTGTAGTGTGCATCCTAAAAGTTATTGTTTATTATGGACAGTGCCATTATTCATGTTAGTATTCTTCCTAAATTTTTTTCTTTCTTTTTAACTGACATCAGATGCATTTTTTTTCCTCCTTTTCCTTTTACACATTGCCTTCTTCTTGGCTCTGTAGGACTTGTGTAAGCTGCCAGGTCTTCTGTGCTCTTTAGGAAAAACTCAGAAGCTTGTAAGGTGGCGGGTACCTGTGTCTTGTTTGGGAAGAAGCTTTGGTGGGTGGGTGGGTGGGTGGGTGGGTAGGGGTGTGGGGGGGGGGTTACTAGTTCATTTGTTCTTCCCTTTTGTTATGGTTGTTATGTTTGGTCTGCTAACGTTTGAAATTTTGTACTATGCTCAGCCTTCTTTTTTATTTCTCAGGAATTGACAAAGGAGTTTAATTCTAAGGGGCAGATAGTGGGGAGATTACTTAAAATTTGTAGTTGGAACTGTAAAGGTTTGAATCAGCCAATAAAGAGAGGTAAAGTACTCCAACATCTTTGTCACTTACAAACCCATGTTGCTTTTTTACAAGAGACACATTTAAAGATCTCAGATCACTCTAAGCTGAGGAGAGGCTGGGTGGGCCAGCTCTATCATTCCACTTTTACATGCAAACCATGAGATGGTGCCATCTTAATTAATAAATTTGTTCCTTTCAGTTCCTCCAGTGTTAAATCAGATCCCAATGGTCGATATATCATTGTTATGGGGCATATACAAAACACTAAATTAATCCTTGCTAATGTATATGTGCCTTACTGGGATGATGCAGATTTTTTTGTTCCCTCTTTGCAAAACTTTCTGATTTGTCCACACACTTACTCATCCTTGGGGGCGACTTCAACTGTAGGTTGGACCCTTCAGACCGCTCCTCTAACAAACCTAGTAACCCATCTAAATCTTCAAAAATTATTAAAAAATTGCCTTAAGGAATTCTCTATTACAGATACCTGGCATTTAAAAAAAAATCCTACAGGTAAAGAATAGCCAGTTTAGGAAGCCTGGGATCAGACCACCAAGGTCTCTGCCTTCGACCGCCACCTGATCCACATAGCACCGGACCTCCATGGTCCCTACTGCAGGTGGTGAGCCCACTGGAGGGCGGACCCATGTAACTTCTTCGGGCTGAGCCCGACCAGGTCCCATGGGCAGAAACTCGTCCACCAGGCACTAGTCATCGAGCCCCTCCCCAGGCCTGGCTCCAGGGTGGGGCCCCGGTAACCCCATACCAGGTGGGGTACTCTGAATCCTTGTTCGAGCATTCATCATGGGAGTCTGTTGGATCGTTCTTAGTCTGGCCCTTCACCCAGGACCAGTTTATCTTGGGTGACCATACCAGAGGCAAACTGCCCCGGACAACATAGCTCCTGGGATCACTAGGGCAAGCAAACCCCCACCACGATAAGGTGATGATCCATGAGTGGAGGAGTTTAAGTATCTTGGAGTCTTATTCATGAGTGAGGGGAGAATGGAGCAAGAGATTGACAGACAGATCGGAGCAGCATCTGCAGTGATGCGGACATTGTACTAGTCTGTTGTGGTGAAGAGGAAGCTAAGCTCTAAGGCAAAGCTGTTGATTTACCGATCAATCTACATTCCTACCCTCACCTATGGTCATGAGATTTGGGTAATGACCGAAGGAATGACATCGCGGATATGCGCGGCTGAAATGAGCTTCCTTCATAGGACTGCTGGACTCACCCTTAGAGATAGGGTGAGGAACTCAGTCATCCGGGAGAGGCTCAGAGTAGGCCTGCTGCTCCTCCACATTGAAAGGAGCCAGTTGAGGTGGTTTGGCCATCTGATCAGGATGCCTCTTGGACGCCTCCCACTTGAGGTGTTTTGGGCATGTCCCACTGGGAGGAGACCCTGGGGCGGCCCCAAGACTCGCTGGAGAGACTATGTCTCCCAGTTGGTCTGGAAATGCCTTGTTATCCTCTCTGAAAAGAGGGAAGTCTGTGCTTCTCTGCTTGAACTGCTGCCTCCTTGACATGGACCTCCGGAAAAGTGGTAGAAGATGGCTGGATGGATGGAAGGTAAAGCATATTTGTTCTTTTCCGTTCATCATACTTACACCTGTATTGACTATTTATTTCTGGATAATATGATGTCCTAAAGCTGTACTCAGAATTAAGAAATCAAATGACGCCTTCAGCTGATATAAGGAGAAAGACTGATGCATGTGATGCAGTTACTCGTGACATAGTGAGAATAATTCTGGAAAGGATAAGTGGTGTCGATGGAGATTTTGATGCAGACCGTGAAAAATCTCGTTTACACGAACTCCGAGAGCACCAATACGCACTCTCCATTTTTGGATCAGACACGTCGTCTCATCACAGTCAGCAGTCCTCCGCTTCACACCTCGCCGTAAAACGAGCCGATGCAGCAGCAGAACTAGCAGCAAAGGAGGCTGAGTATGAGTTCGCAAAAGAAGAACAAAAGCAAAGAAAAAGGATTGCAATTCAAACAGCAGGAGTTGGAACGTTTGAAAGCACAGAAGGACATGAAAGCAGCTCAAGCCAGGCTTGAAGCTTATGACAGAGAGTTATCACAGGTGGGTGATGTACAGTCAATGAAGAGCGAACAGGTGATCCCAGAATTCACACCCAAGTGTCCCATACCAGCACCCGCTTTCATTCCTGAGCAAGCAGCTCCCCCTAGTGTCACTCAACTCGCACAAGCGATTCAAGACAGCATAAAAATGAACAGACTTCCTACACCAGAGCCAACAGTGTTTAGTGGTGAACCAATAGAGTTTATCGAATGGAAATGTACATTTATATCACTGATTGAACAAAGGGGCACCTCAGCAGCAGATAAACTGTACTATTTGAAACGATATGTAACTGGCCCAGCTCGCAAATGCATTGAAGGAACTTTCTTTAGAAATGATGAAGAAGCATACAACGATGCTTGGAACAAATTAAACCAAAGATACAGCCAGCCATTTGTGATACAGAAGGCATTTAGAGAAAAGTTTTCAAGCTGGCCAAAGGTGCAGCCTAGAGACGCTGAAGGATTAAGGACCTTTGCAGATTTTGTAAACGCATGCATGCTCGCTATGCCGCATGTAAAAAGGGTTACAAATATTCAACGACTGCGAAGAAAATCAAAAATTGCTGCACAAGCTACCAGATTGGATAAACGCAAGATGGAACAGGCAGGTTACAAAGACCTTAATGAAAGGTGGAGAGTTTCCAAGCTTCAGTGACTTTGCATCCTTCCTCTCATTAGAAGCTGAAGTCGCTTGCAACCCAGTCACCTCCATTCACGCACTTCGCGGCACTGAAACAAACAGTGATAAAAGGAACAAGGCAACTGTATTTAACACAAACACCACTGAACAAAGTGGCAGCTGGACAATAAGAAAAACACCTGACTGCTCTCCTTGCACATTATGCCAGGACACTCATCAGCTCCACAGGTGCCCAGATTTCTTGAAAATTCCTCTAGAAAACAGAAAGAAACATGTGAAGGACAATAAACTTTGTTATGGTTGTTTAAAACAAGGTCACAGTGCTAAGGACTGCAGACGCCGCCTCGCTTGTGAAATCTGCACGAAGAGACACCCAACCTGTCTTCACGATGAGAACTACAGTCACAGTCAACAAAGAGAAACACACGTGAGTACACATAACGCAGCTCAAAGTAACTCACCTGAAACAGCAACAGCCATGTCACTTAATGTTGCCAGATTTGAGCAGACAGTCAGCACCTCAATGATAGTTCCAGTGTGGCTGTCAACTGCTACCAATCCGCACAAAGAAAAATTGGTCTATGCGTTATTAGACACACAGAGCGACACTGTCTTCATTGATCAAGATGTGACACATGAACTGCAAGCAAATGTTTGTCCAGTAAAGCTGAAATTGACTACTATGATGGGCAAAAATGCAGTTGTAAGCAGTGGAAAAGTATCCGATCTCTTGGTGAGAGGTTATAACTCAGCCACAGTCATAAAGCTCCCCACTGCATACACAAAGGACTACATACCTGCCAACAGAGAACACATACCAACATGTGAAACAGCAAAACTGTGGAGTCACTTGCTGCCCATTGCAGATGAGATTCCCCCATTCCTCAGTTGTGAAGTAAGTCTCCTCATTGGTTATACTTGTCCTAGAGCTCTCGCGCCTAAACGAGTAATCTCAGGCAAAGAAAATGATCCCTATGCCATTCAAACTGACTTAGGATGGAGCATAGTTGGCAACTCGGTACCTTGCAATGAAACAGACATGGCAAGCAGTCTCTGTCATCGAGTGAGCATTAAGGAAATCCCTCCCTCCACTCCAGCAGATGCAGTACGTTCTTTGGAGAGAGATTTTAAAGAGACTGACAGTAACGAAAAAACTGTGTCACAAGACGATTTAATGTTCCTCCAGAAACTTGAGCAAGGCATAACGCAAACTGAAGATGGACATTATAAAATGCCGTTGCCATTTAAAGAAAGGCCACAAATGCCAGATAACAGACAACTCGCTGAAAACAGACTCAACCAGCTTAAACGCAAATTTATGAAGGATGAAAAATACAAGGAGGATTACATGAACTACATGAGTGACATCATCAGAAAGGGTGATGCCGAAGAGGCTGATGATTATGGACTGCCTGGTGAGACATGGTACATACCGCACCATGGCATCTGTCATCCAAAGAAACCCGATAGGTTGCGCATTGTCTTCGACTGCTCTGCAAGGTACAAAGGCATCTGCCTTAATGAACATTTACTAAATGGTCCCGACATGATTAATAATCTAACTGGTGTTCTTATGCGCTTCAGAAAGCACCAAGTAGCTTTGATGTGCGACATCGAAAAAATGTTTCACCAGTTTCAAGTCAAAGAAAATGATCGTAACTACTTGCGCTTCTTATGGTGGAAAGATGGAGGCATAAACAGCCAACCACAAGCATACAGGATGACAGTACATCTCTTTGGTGCCGTCTCATCGCCTGGCTGTGCAAACTATGGACTCAAACGTTTAGCCAAAGAGAACAGCCTTGCATATCCTGTAGGCTCACAGTTCATAACCAGAGACTTCTATGTAGACGACGGAGTCACCAGCGCAGAGACGATAAATGACGCTATCGAATTGGCAAGGGAAGCACGTGAACTATGTGCAAAAGGTGGACTAAGGTTACACAAGTTTGTGTCCAACAATACTGACGTTCTAAACAGTATTCCAACTTCAGAGCATGCAACGAACACTAAGACAAAGGAGTTAACATTTGGTGAAACCCAAACAGAAAGAGCACTTGGCATTTATTGGAATGTGGAGAAAGATTGCTTCACATTCAACATCACACAAAGACCAACCACCAACCAGGCGTGGCATCTTGTCCACAGTTGCAGCAATATACGATCCCCTTGGTTTCATCGCCCCCTATGTGCTCAATGGCAAGGGAATTCTCCAAGAGATGTGTCGTCAAGGAACGGATTGGGATGACCCGCTACCTGAACCTCTTAGGCCACGGTAGGAGTGCTGGAAAGGAGATCTACACAATCTGAAAAAACTGCAAATAAACAGATGCTATGTTCCTGCAGATTTTGAAAATGTAGTGAAAAGAGAAATACATCACTTTTCCGACGCAAGCACCACAGGATATGGACAATGTTCTTATCTCAGACTCATAAACAAAAACAAAGACGTTCACTGTACCTTCATCATGGGCAAAGCACGTGTCTCTCCCACAAAGGTCACCACAATCCCAAGGCTAGAACTTACCGCAGCTGCAGTGTCAGTCGCCGTGAGCAACATACTAAAAGAGGAACTGTTCTATAACAACGCCGAGGAGTTCTTCTGGACAGATTCAAGGGTCACTCTAGGATACATAAACAACGAAGCAAGACGCTTTCACACGTTTGTTGCTAATAGAGTGCAGAAAATCCGCAACAGTACCACTCCACAACAATGGTTTTATGTGTCTACCAGCGAAAACCCCGCAGACATGGCATCCAGAGGTACATCAGTAAATGGACTGCTTTCATCCAACTGGCTCACAGGCCCTCAGTTCCTGTGGGAAAAGGAGATACGACTTCCCACCAAAGAGACGATTGAGCTCGCAGTAGGAGACCCAGAAGTGAGAAAGGTGCAGACACTAAGCACACAAACTGTTGAACACCCAAGTCTTAGCGACCGCCTCACAAAGTTTTCATCCTGGTCCCGTGCAGTCAGCGCAGTAGCGCGCCTTAGACGCTATCTGCTCAAAAACAAATCAAAGACGCTTACTACTGTAACGGAAAGACAAAATGCAAAGACTGTGATCATCAAAGATTTACAAAGTCAAGCATATCAGAATGAAATAGAGATATTAAGCAAAGGCAAACAACTACCAAAGAACAACAAAATGTACAACTTGGATGTTTTCTTGGACAAGGACAATGTGCTCAAGGTGGGAGGAAGGCTACGACACTCATCTCTTCCCAACTCATTCAAACATCCAACAATCATTCCCAGAGAACACCACATCACAAAACTGATAATCACTCACTGTCACGAAAGGGTCGACCATCAAGGAAAGGGCTTCACAATGAATGAGATACGATCCAGTGGCTATTGGATTCCAAAGTTAAGTCAAACAGTCGCATCCTACATTCGCCAGTGTGTGTTTTGTCGGAAACAAAGGAGACCTGTGGAAGGACAAAGAATGAGAGATCTGCCCATAGAAAGAATTGAGCTCTCTCCACCCTTCACACACTGTGGTATGGACGTTTTTGGTCCGTTCCTGACCAAACAAGCACGGAAGGTATGGCCTCCTTTTCACATGTTTCTATTCACGTGCAGTTCATGTCGAAATGCTAGAAGACTTATCGACAGACGCCTTTATAAATGGACTCAGATGCTTTATTGCTTTAAGAGGCTCTGTCAGGCAAATAAAATGTGACCAGGGCACTAACTTCGTAGGGGCCAAAAATGAGCTGAACACAGCACTAAGTGAAATAGACACTGACAAACTGACATCCTTCCTTGCAGAGAAACAATGTGATCTTGTCCTAAACACACCTCATGCTAGTCACGCAGGTGGAGTATGGGAACGGCAAATACGGACCGTGAGAAGCGTTCTAAATGCAACATTGGCTCTCACCCCAGGTCGACTCACTGATTCTTCACTCAGAACCTTCTTCTACGAAGCAGCTGCAATAGTAAACAGCCGCCCCTTAACAACAGACAATCTCAATGATCCAAACAGTTTGGAGCCACTAACTCCAAATCATCTTGTCACAATGAAAACCTCAACTGCTCTGCCTCCCCCCGGACAGTTCGTGAGGGAAGATCTGTATGCACAAAAACGATGGCGTCAAGTACAGTACTTACTCGAACAGTTTTGGAGCAGATGGAAAAGGGAGTACCTTCAAAACATCATGATCAGACAAAGATGGCACATGCCAAAAAGGAACATGCAAATAGGAGACATAGTAATGGACAAAGATGAAATGCAACCACGATCTCAATGGAAACTTGGACGAATCTTGGACACTGCAAAAGACACAGATGGACTTGTCAGAAAGGTCAAGATTGCTTTTGCAGACAGAAATCTTACCAAAAAGGGCCAGCGTGTAAATAAAATGTCTGTAGTAGAACGCCCAGTTCATAAGTTAGTTCTGCTATTAGGAGATAAGGAAAAGTAAATGTAGAATGCTAAAGAATGTTTTTGAAATGTTGAAAGTTGTACTTATAACATGTTTACAAAGTTGTTGTTTCTGTGTTAAGTAATTTGAAGAAATTATTTGTGTTTCGTATGTGTGTCAGCAAATAATTTGGTGGGAGTGTAAAGGTAGATATAGTAAAGTTATTTCTATTTACATGTATAGTAATTATATCGCAAAGACATGCTTTTATTTTGGTAACTTCCTCATGACCGGAAGTCAGTGAACGGAAATCAATTCAACGGAAAAAGGAAAGGCGCAAAAGGGCGAGAAAAGAAAAGGAAAAACGAAGAAAAGACGACGGAAAAGGGTAAAAAACGGCAAGGATTTAGCTTCGGTCGATAAGGGAACAAGGTTGGTGATTTTATAGAAAGTTTTTATTTGTAAAATTGTAAATTAGTTATGCTAACGGAAAAGGTTGCTAATGTATGAGCTATGTGATGTTTGAGGGTTATATTGTGATTATTGTCTATTTTGTTTTTACCATAGCTCTTACGTTGGTTGATGACACGAAGGATGGCAATAAAGTCATTTAACCATCAGTTCTGGCCTTCTCTGTGTTGACTGGAAGCTACATATCCGATGCTTTCATGAGCGCCATGTCACCAATTACGTCAGTGGCTGGAAAACCTCGCTGCCATGTAGTCACGTCATCGACAGAACACAGCGCTTGGCTGCTCACTGTACACACAAGATGGAAGCGGTTGAAAACATCGACAATGGATCCAGCACATGTAGTCTGGAATTGGTTTGTGTTGTCCAATCTTCCGACGATTATAGTTCCTAAGAATTGGATGGCAATGACGAATCTGGGGGCATCAAACCGTATAGGTTTGAGCTGTGCCAAGCAGGCATCGTGACAAGCGAATCACACTCAGAGAGTGATGGTGGTGAGGCACACATGCCCAACACATCACAGGGGAACACCGTGTGTTATTGTATTGTTACAGATATTGCAACAAATTATTTGTTCATAAATATAATTTATTTAAACCCGATTTTTCAATAAAATCATAGGAGTGTATTCTCTGTGACTCAAGCATCGGGTTTATTATGGATTATATTTTAAGTTCTTGTTGTTTTTGTATTGGACATGTGTTTTATGCGCGTTTTGAGCCACTTTCAGGTGGGCACTGTCCAAGATTCGCCGGTCCAAACACACGCGCCCTCTCTCTTTGACAGTCAGCTGTTCATGTGTTTTGTGTGCATCATCTACTGTGTTGTCAGCCAGCCAATATTGCCAACACCATCACGACGTGTTAGCCACTCCACACAGCCGTGGTTCTGTTGCGCCCCCTGAAGCGATGTCAGTCCTGGGGCGCAACCGTGGTTAACACGCCTCCTCTCCATGTTCGCTGGGCGATGTCAGCCC
Source organism: Pholidichthys leucotaenia (assembly GCA_020510985.1). Classification (NCBI taxonomy): domain Eukaryota; kingdom Metazoa; phylum Chordata; class Actinopteri; order Cichliformes; family Pholidichthyidae; genus Pholidichthys; species Pholidichthys leucotaenia. The sequence continues at coordinate 99,013,633 of CM035847.1, forward strand.
GGAACACCAACTGTAAGTGTTTCTGTTTATTTTTGTAAGTCTTCACCTTTTTGGGAACTGTTGTCATCATTCTTATGTTCAATACATGTGCTGTGGTGAATTCTGCGCGTAAATCCATTCATCATGACCCTCCATGCGCTCTTACGCAGGGCCGACATCACTTCAAGGACACACGAGAACCGCAGCAAACATGGAATGACTAACACATTGTGAGAGTGCTGAAAATACTGGCAGATAAACAGCACAGATGACTGGCAAACGGCCGCGAAGTACACGCACTGCCGGTGATGATGTGATTAGAAGCACCTGGGTGAGGACCGGGAAACATGATCAGTGGGAGGGGAATCAGCTGGTGAAAATGAGAGAGGCGACTTGCCCAGACTGGCGTGCAATCAGAGAAAGTAGGCCAAAGCTGCGCATAAATCCATTAATCCTTCCCCTCCTCGTGCGCTCCTCCTGCATAAAAGCGCACGAGGAGCGCACGGGAGGCTTATGACAGTTGGAGCTGAAGCGTGTGATGTGGTCTTTCATGCCTGCTGTTTATCTAAGCCTGCGACACAACGCAAAGGCATAGCCATAAAATTAAAACAAAAAACCAGAGAAACTGTGAGCTACAAAACTGCTGTCATTCTAGTTAACAACACCGGAGTCTGTTCTGTCGATTACGTCATTGGGGTGCCGCCCTTAATTCGGTGGGCAGCACCACAGTCCAGTCAGCGACTTTTGATGATAACTAGTTTATGAAGGCGCTGTTATAAATATTATATTGATCATAGACAATGACTTTTGGGTTTACACAACATGCTAAAAAATGTCAAAAATGTGTCATCGGCACTTTAATGTAATTTAAATACAATACAATACAATACAATCCCTCTAATTCAAATAACCCTGAATGTGTGGTATCCTTGGATGCCGAAAAGGTGTTTGACAGGGTGGAGTGGGGCTATCTTTTTCACACTCTTTGGGGAGAGATTTATAGCGTGTGTAAGCCTACTGTAGTCCTCACCCGTTGCATCTGTCAGAACTAATAATAATTATTCAGATTATTTTACGCATTTTCAGGGGATGAGACAGGGCTGTCCGCTATCTCCCCTTCTCTTTGCACTTGCTATTGAAACCCTAGCTATTGCGCTCCAATCTAACCCTAAAATCTGTGGTGTGGTCAGGGGTGGCTTTGAGCAAAGGGTCTCTTTACAATACAAATTGTAAAGAGACCGTTTGCTCAAAATACAAATTGTTAGCCAATATAAATATCTTGGGTTAATAATAGATTCACAGCTTTCTTTTAAAGCCCATATTGCTAAATTGTGTAAAAAAATCAAGTTAAATCTTGCAAATTTCCGTGCAATTCGAAATGAAATGTCAACTGATGCCGCAAAAATATACTTGCATTCAATGATTCTGAGTCACTTCAACTATTGCCTAACTAGCTGGTCCCAGGCGGGTTTGAGTGCAAAAAAACCATTGGAAGTTTTGTACAAACAAGCACTTAAAGTTATGGATAAAAAACCTAGGCATTATCATCATTGTGCAATTTTAAAAAAATACAGTCTTTTAAATTGGGATAGTCTTCATACATTTGCAAATTTAAATTTGATTTATAAAGTACTGCATGATTTGGCTCCAGATCCTCTGGCAGAGTTCATCAGCCAAAGAAACAGCTCTGAGCGTGTCACTCGAGGCTCTGTCAGAGGTGACTGTTTCATTCCTCTTCGCAGGAGCACTTTCAGTAAGTCGGCCTGGTCAGTGAGGAGCGCTAGTGAGTGGAACTCAGTACCTGAGGAGGTTAAACTGCTCACAACATTCAAGGCCTTCACAAAAAAATTGAAAATGTGGCTTATAAACACCTACAGCTGCCAACACTAAAAGATAAGTCTGCTGTGATGTCTGATGTTGTGTTTAAATGTACAGTTTGTTATGTATATGTTATTTGTTACATTAGTGCCCTCTTAAATCTCTAACCATGTTTTTTTCTTGTAGATGCATTTTACTGCTTTTTTACATCTTGGCCAGGGGACTACAGATGAAAACTAGCCTTTTGGCTAATTCTGGTTTTTTTAACCATGTGTAATCATGTGTTTTATGAAATTGCATTGTCCCTTTTCAAATAAACTAAACTAAACTAAACTAAACAATGACAATTTGCTTTTATATATTTTGCAGCCTGACATATCAATTCCAGAACTGATATGTCAGGAAAGAATTGAATTTGTTTGGTACAATTTCTGGTTACACATTGAATTTTGATAAGTAAGTACAGTATTAAAAGTTATTACAAGAGGTGTTATAAACAACAGTACATTCATATGTACTGTTAAAAGCTCCTTTTGGCAAAGTAAAATCTGTTTGGCACACTAAGGGAAGCAGATTTCTGTTCTGCTCACTTAGCTGCTTGACAGGACAAGGGGAAAAAAATTGTTTTGGACGGGTTCGAGTACTTGGGGGTTCAAGTCACAGAAAAGTTTAAAAAGCTTTTCAAGTATAATTTTGCCCCACTTTTTGCCAAAACACAGGAAAATGTTGAGAAATGGTCAATGCTCCCTTTGTCTATTGCTGGCCATATTAATTTAATCAAGATTAATTTTTTACCAAAATTTTCTTTCTTATTTCAGTGTGTCCTAATTTTCATCCCAAAATCCTTTTTTAAGAAACTTGATGGGATAATTTTATGGTTTGTTTGGGATAAAAAGCCCCATTTTTGCAGAGTCCCAGGAGGCGGGGAGGAATATCTCTGCCAAACTTCAGTTTTTATTATTGGGCAGCAACCCTGCATACACTACATTCGAGTACAAATAATTTACTGGACAATCCAGAGTGGCTGAGACTTGAGAGCTCCTCCTGTGAACCATCATCTCTAGCTGCTTTGGTCTACACCTCAAGCGTTCCTGACTGACCAACGGTCCCGAGTATAGCAGAAATCTGTTGGTGAAGACAACTCTTAAAGTTTGGAACCAATGCAGACACCATTTTGGACCTATGGGCATTCTCTTTGCAAGCTCTTATTTGTAAAAATCACATATTTAAAGTATCACTGGGGATGGAGGGTTTGCTTTGTGGTCTGGTCACGGTTTAAAATCTGAGGGTGTTTTTTCATCTTTTGAACAACTCGTGTTTAAATACGGGATCTCCCAAACCCACTTTTTCAGGTACCTACAGGTTTGAAGCTTTGTCAGAGGGTTGACTCCCCATTTTCCATCTCAGCCTTTAACTCCATCTATTGACACTCTTCTGCTTCCACCCCCAATTGAAAAGGGTGCTATTTCAAGCAGCTATGAAAGAATTCATTCCCTCAGGAGTGCCCCACTTCCACACATCGGGTCTCTCTGGGAGCAAGACATGGACCAGGAATTTACCCAGGACCTGTGGGAGGGCATTCTCCTCCGGGTCTATTCCTCATCTATTAGAGCCAGGAATGGTCTAGTCCAGTGTAAGGTGCTGCATTGTGCCCACTGGTCAAAACTCAAACTCTCTAAAATCTATCCGAACACTGATCCAACCTGTTATAGGTGTAAATAAACTCCAGGCTCACTAAAGGCCCTTTTCCACTAGCCCCGCTCAGCCCCGATTTGAAAACCCGGCTCTACTCACTTCGGTTCGGTTCAGCCTCAGTTGCTTTTCAACTACTGCTGGCGCACCTGCTGGCACACCTGCTGTGGGTGGGATTTGTTGAACAGCAGGCGGCGCCACACCCTCGTGACGTGAAACATGCGACCGAATCCTCCACAACAAACAAAATGGCTGATGATGAGGAGAGAAGGAAGGAGGAAGGAGAGAGGAATGACTGTGACATGAAACTGGTTAAATCTATGGTGCTGACTTGTTGTGCTCTGCACAATCTGTGTGAGAGTCATGGAGAGACGTTTGACACTACATTGGATGATGCAGTAGATGAACCAGTGGTGGCAGCGGCACAGAGAGCAGAGGAGCAGGGTGGTGATATTGTAGCGAACTCAATATAAGCACCCTACTTGGCTTGACAAGTGGGTTGACCCTATTGGTGACACAGGTAGAGAGCGAGACTCCGGAGCGGGAGGCGTGAGTTCAAACCTCCCGGTGGGACGTCGCCATGTCGAGCTGCATGTTACAATATAACATGTGATGCAATACTTGTCTATTTTGTCCACATTTATGTGCATACATATTTCAAAAATGTTTTTTGTAAATAAAATGTTGTGCATGGTCCATCTACCTGTCCTCTTGTTCATAACGCTTATCTGTTAAGAAGGTGCGAAGCCATCAGCCTAATGATGAGTCCACACTTCTGTTGTGATAATTGCTCACGCTGAGCGCTCTGACAGCCCCGTACGCTGCGGGGGTCACACACGATGTGTTCCTCCCCACACTCTCAATTTTTTTTCCCATATATTTTTCTCTTTGGCGTACAGAAATGGCAATACGCCCGTATTTGCTAAAATTGCATTTTCCCCGTATTAAAATACGGCGAAACCGTATCACTTGACAGGTATGTAATTACATGCAGAAACACCGCACAGGCCATCTTCACAAAAATCCAGCTCGACAAGCCACTTTTGCTTAGGGGGAAATGCAAATTGAACTATAAATCATGTGCTGATACATGTCATATTTTCCCATGTAAAGGTCTCCCACTTTTACTTACAAATTGATTTTTAATTTTTGGGAAAAGGGAATATAAATTTTGCACTTGTTGGTAACAACAGTTGTGTGCAACAAAAACACAGTCGTGTATCCTTGTCCGATTTGTCTACTGTTATTAGTGCCAAATTTTTGTTAGATTCCTTCTTAATTTATTAAATTTTGACTGGCGATGCAACATTCAACTTACACGTACTTACCTTTATCAGTGTCTACAAGTTCAAGCACACCTGTACAACTGCTTATAACCTAAAAAATGTACCCGTTCAAGAGAAATGGATTCTGCATTGCAAATTTGTTTAAAATTTAAAAAAAAACCTACCAAGACGTTACATTTCGTTGTGTTGTTAAAAATTAAATTACCATTAGAAGGCTATACACCTGACCTGATGAACAGCAGCATGTGGAGTGAACAGAGAATGGAATGTGTATGTAATTATTGGCTTTTCTCATACGGTGTCATAACAGATAAACCAGACTTTTGATGCAAACAATACAATTTTATTCCAGAAGCAAAATTTACAAACAAAAAAACAGACTGGGCGATGACATCTCTGTGAGCTCTTCCCTTCGTAACGCAGCGTCCTGCTCCAGGGCTTCATGCGCATCTGCCCGCACATCTGCGGCCACCTGTCGCAAATGCTGCATGTACTCCTGATTCTTGCCGCTGGTCATGTTGCCGTTCCAAGAGCCGCATCTCTTCGTCATGCATGTTGACCATCGCTAATGTAAGGTCAGCGATGGGAGTTGTCTGTTTTCGTCTTGCCTAGATGGAAAGACAGAAAGGCATGGTCGTTAAAGCTGGATCACAACATATATTATGGAATTACACAGGTGAAAGTCTGTGGTGGAATGTCACTATTATATTATGCTTCATTGCTGTATATAAGCTGAACTGTCATGTTGCTGCCCCTCAGTAGAGCAGATTTTGCAACACACAGTGTGCTGTCTTCGGCTGCAGCCCCCCTGCAAAACTAAAAAGGATTAAGATTAAGAATATGGATGGATGGATGGGTAATGTTTAAACTAGTTGCTTGTAGTGTGGCCGCAGAAATCTGAATGGGTTAATACAGTCAGCTGACGCGAAGCATTTCAATGAAGCATGTTGATTTCAACGGCAGTTCATGAGCTTTGTTTGTCTAAAACAGGAGTTACAACAGCACCAATCACCACACCTAAAAATGGTTGTGGAACACCGATAAGTGAAGACCAAAGAATAACCTTTTTGTACATTTAAAAAGACATTTTCAATTAATTAATATGCAGCTACAGGAAATTGCATTAATCAATTTGGTACATAACTTGTTAGGCTCCAGCCCCCCCGCGACCTGTAAAGGATTAAGCGGTAGAAGATGGATGGATGGATGGATGGATGGATGGATGGATGGATGGATTTTCGACCCTGGTTTCCGCTGCTGGACCTGTTTCAACCAAAAAAAAAAATCGTGGTTATTGTGCCTTACCGGCACTTGAACGTGATCCAGATGGAGCTGGTGATGTGGAGTCGATTCAGCTGGCGCTCCGGCAGACGCAGACGCAGCGCCAGGAGAGTCCGCTGTGTCAATCATCTCCACTGAGGTGTACCCCTGTGATATGAAATGCGATTCTAGAAAGAAAATGCACGCAATTTAAAACTTAACACCAAAGTGCAACATGTACACAACACTCTCAAGTTTTTAACCGGAATACAATAAGCGTAATTCAGCGTTTTGTTCGCGCTAATACTTAACACAAAGCAAGCGTGAATCTGCAGTTGGCTGCAAAACAATACACAAGCCTCAGTAACAACCATTACTCCCAATCTAACAACCTTCCTATTTCTTAAAAACAGTGAGCTTGGCACAGAAAGGATCAAGTGGCGAAAAGATGCGCAATACCAAAACAACACTCACCATCCACGGTTTCCAAGGGCCGTGACCGTGACTGTGACCGTGACGGTGACCGTGTGGAGCCCAATGTCTCTCAGCGAACCACTTCCACTCCTTCCATCCGCTGAACTTCGAGCATTGTGGTCCTTCACTGCTCGGTAATCGCTTTTCAGCTTTTTCAGCTTCTCCCGACACTGTTTGGCAGTACGGATGTGCCCTTGGGAAGCCATCTGCTCGGACACCTGCATTTCGAGTAGATCCATCCAACTCGCGCTGGATGCGATCGTCGCCTAATATAGAAAGAAAATTGTGCACCTCCTAATATATAATATTAGGAGTATATTATTATATAAGTATATTATACAGTATATTAATATAATATACCGTATTAAAGGGGCGCACTGTGTTCACTGCTGAACAATTACAAATGGCGGTCGTGGAGTAAATTCAGCAGAAAAAGTCGCTTTCATGATGTTACAACCTGACCAATCAGCGGCGACCAGTCTCTTAAAGTCATATCACAGCCCTACTCAGCCCTACTCAGCCCGGTTAGACCCTGCCCTGGATCAGGTACGAAAAAAGTACCTGCTAACCGGTGCTGGGGCTAATGGAAAAGTGCCTAAAGCGGGCTGAGTGGTGCGGTGTAGGGCTAAGTGAGGCTAGTGGAAAAGGGCCTTAATTCATGCGGTCTGGTCCTATTACTCCCTTTTTAGCTATTGGTCAAGAATTTTCAACACTTTGTCCAAGGTACTTAAAGTACACTTATATCTGACTCCCTCATTTGCTTTATTTGGAGTTTCACCTGCTGAAATGGCTTTGCCAAAATTAAAAGCAGATTTCTGGGCCTTCTTAACTCTATTAGCCAGATGATTGATTTTGCTGAGGTGGAAATCACCCTCTCCTCCCTAATATGAGTCCTGAATCAGAGGTGTCCTTTACTTTAGCAAATAAAATACACCCTTCATGGCTCAGTTGTAAAATTTTCCACGACATGGAAACCTCTCTTTAATTACATAAAGACATCACAGTTCAATCAGTATACTGCAGTGAAGCTGGCTGCCCCTCACCCTTATTTCTGTTTTTTCCTGTTTTGAGTATCTAATGCTGCTTTATGACCATGTTTTTGTTTTTGTTCTTGTTGTTGTTTTGTTTATAATACCACATTGTTGTTAATGTTTGGGCTGGAGACTTTTTATCCAGTCCTTAACGTGTAATATACTGTGAAAATCCCTGAAACTAAATTTGTAGTGTAAGATGTGGTGACATTTAAAAGTAATAAAAAGAGTCTTGGAAAAAAATGGTAATTCACATCAATAGCTGTTTCACAGTACCTTTAATTTCAGAGTAAAGATCCCAACAATCAGGGGCTCTTCTGTCAGCATGAACTTGGGAACAGTTGCCGGGGAAAAACTCAGTTTTAGTTTGAAGAAACCTCTATCAGAACCAGGCTTAGAGCGGGGTTGTCATCTGCTTCAACAGGTTGTGTATGTGTGTGGGGGGGGGGGGGGGAGAGGGGGAGATCGAGAGGAAGATGAAAAGAACAGACGCACAGAACAACACGCTGGGGACTGACAGTCACATTTTGGGACAGTGACCCTATCATAACAGTCATTAACTCACTAAGAAGAGCTAGAATTCTTCTGTCATACTTGGTCCCTGGCTCAAGGACATCTCATAAAATAAATAATCCCTTGTCAAGTTGGTCTCATTGTCTTTTGTATGATATGTGTAACCCAGGTACAGAATGTGTACTATTTTCAGTCATTTCACGTCATTTCAGTATTATCTTTATATTTAAAAATCTAATAAACAGATAAATAAATAGATAAATGACCACTTAGAAATAAATAGTTCTCATTTCTGTTGTTAATCTATTGATTTTAATAATTTTATTTGCACTTTTAATTTAAAACAAAAATTCATGTAAATTTATCACAAGTAAGGCTAAGCTCCGCTCTTTTGCAGAATTTCCTGCTGCAGTCTGGAGGGAAGAGAGAGGACGATGGTCGGCGGCAGTTGGCTAGAGTGCTCTGAGAGAGTGGGCAGTGGTAATTGCTGACAGCTATCCACCTGAATCCATCCAATATTCCTAATAGTTGGTTAGAGCTTATGGAACAATTGAGGAGAGAAGGGATTCTGTAACCTGCTGATTGTGAGAGGCTGTATGAGAGCCACATTGGTGAGTTAGCTTGTAGGCCTGCCGTGGCTAGTTAGCTTTGTGGTTTACATGAGGTTTAACAGAGCACGTCATGGCTAGTTGTTGCTTGATAGTATGCTGTTACTGTCACAGGCCTTTTAATCTTGCATTCATAGATAAAGGGGTATTGGTTACTAGCTTTTCATGTGTTGATTTTACATTTATTTTTATTTTTGCACTTTTGATTATTTTAATTTTATTTGAATGTGTAGTATAGCTGCTATGCACTTCCACTGCTGAAGCCTGTTATGTTTGTAATACCTGTGATGAATGAGGCAAGATGAGGGTTGCGTCAAACACAGCTTTACTGATGGAATTGGAGCACAGCGCGGTAACATGGCAGGCACCTGGCGTGGGCACTGGTCCAAAGAGACCGTAAGATGGTGGCCTGCCTACTATATAGGGCAGTGCAGTGACATGACGGGAAGTCCACATCACCACACTGCACTTCACAATAAAGTGCAACATTTCCCTATACCCCCCCCCCTTAGAAAAGTCCAAAAACACACACGCAATTGAAACCCACCCCAATTTGGAACCTGAATCACGCTCTAAACTAACAAAAACTAATGTACTAAATTGGCCTAACACATTCACTCAAAACAACCTAAAATAGGGCTGGTGGGTAGACTGCCACACAGCCCGCACGACATGGTGGATTATTCTGCCACCAAATAGCTAAAAAGTCCTCCAATAAACTAAAATTCACAGTCGTACTCCTAAACCAAAACATGCATAACACACAGAATTATAAACATAATTGTTACTACCCCAATGGGGTAGAAAGAGTAACCTGTGTTTCTCCTCAGGTCTTGATTCCCCTGACTTCCTTATTGGCTATTCACAGCCACACCTGCATCCTGTTGACCAGTCAGTGTCCTCCCCTGACTATAAAAGGCCAGAGAAGCAGAAGATCTTCCTTCTGGAACTGCTGGAGAGCCTTGGAGGACTGGAAGGCATCGAAGAGAAGAAGAAGAAGATTGGGACCGCATTTACGTCTGTGTTCGGCTGGCAGTAGGATTGATTTGTTTGTGGTGGATAGCAAAAACTGTATGCTGTCTGTAACATTATGGCATCTAGCTCTGATGGGTACGATAAAGATGAGGTGGGCTGGACACTATCCAGGCCTGGGGGCTGGAAAAGAGCAGCCAGGAGGGCAACAAGACCTAGAAGCGGGTCAGATGAGAGTGATGCAGGAGGAAGTAACAATGTGAAGAAAACACAAACTGGCCAAAATGGATGGCAGTTTGAGGATTCAGGGGATGACTGGAAGGTTGTCATTGTGTTCAATCAGGGTGGGGGGCACTATCACCCGGTTAAGCTAACAAAAGCAATTGAGAAAGAAATTGGGAGAGTTAAGTTTGCAAAGTTCTTGAATAATAACCGGCTGTTAATTCATGCCACAAGTAAACAACAGCAACAGAAAATACTGACAATAACAGCTCTATACTGACGTTTCAAAGAATAAAGAGGGCTCTGTTAGAGTTGGAGTATACATCCCAGAGTTTAAAGTGACCATTGCAAAAAGACTCTCCAACAATACATCCGTGTTTACAGCAGAAATGGTGGCAATAATTATTGCTTTGCAGTGGGTGGTGGTGTGCACGGATTCACTTGCAGCGTTAAAAACCATACAGACACTAAAATCTACAAGGGAAGACTTGGTGATTGAGCTATATCACAGTTTATTTAGGGTACACGGGGTGGTGGAGAAGTTCAGTTTTGTTGGTTTCCTGCATATGAAGGGTTGAAAGGGAATTACTGTGCAGACAAATTAGCAAAAAGTGCTCTTGGAAAAGAGATAACTATACCATTGTCTCTTGGAAAAGGTGAATGGAAAGCAGTAATCAAGAAAAAAGAACTTAGCTACGGCAAAAAAGATGGGATGAAGATCATTAAGGTAGATCGTATTACAAAATACAAAAATCTCTTGCAATAAAGAATTTTATAACAACCAAAAGGAAGGAAGACATCATTATGGCAAGACTCAGACTGGATCACACAGGTTTAAATGGCACTTCATTCACCATGGGGAAAAGCGAAAGTGACAAATGTAGAGAATGTGGAGTAAAAGAAAATGTGGAGCACATCTTATTCCACTGTCACAAATACGGAAATGAAAGACAGATAATGGAAAATGAAGTTCGAGAAGCCAGTAGGAAATGGGATTTAACCCCTTGCACTCTGGACAATTTTCCTAAAAATGCCAAAAAATAATGTACCCAAAGTAAATCGAAAGCTGTTCTTCAACCCTTTGCAGCATCTTCATGGGGTTGGTCTCATTTAAAAGAAAACACTTTGAATTTTTTGGCAAAAAAACCATAATCTCTCTACGTGCTCCGGCCACTGAGTTACAGTCATCTAAACATACTGAACTTGAAGAAAATAAATTTGGCCACGGTGTTTTTTTGGATACAAATGCTTGCAAATAACACACAGCTGTCCAATCCGGCTGGAAAATGCAACAGAAATGTAGAACCAAGTGTTATCAAGCTGAGATCCAAATTTGGTAACAATACCACAAAAAAATGAATATTTTACACAGCTTTGTTCTCAGGCTGTTCCCAGGCATTTTGGAACTGTGCCAAATTGTGCCAAATGGCACAGTTTGGAAAAACGTCTATAACTTTTGAATAATTCAATGTAGAATCTTCATTTTGGGCTCTAATGAAAGGTCACATTCAGGGCTGTGTCTGTGTGTGTGGAGGGGGGGGTTGTCCCCCCGCCCCCGCTACAAAGGACGGAGTTCGGCCCTCGCTACATGACGGATTACACTCGTTGCATGTTTCCACAGCAACGCTGTCACAGCGGCTTTCCCCCCCCCCCCCGCTACTGTGTGTGTGTGTGGGGGGGGGGGGTTGTCCCCCCCCTCGCTACAGAGGACGGCCATTGCTACATGACGGAATGGACTCATATGCTTCCCCCCGCGGACCGGGGGGCGTTCGGACCATGAACGCCCCCCCCGCTCCTCTTCTGCAGCGGGGGAGGGGGGCGTTCACGGTCCGAACACGGCAAATGAACCGTTTATCGCGGCGCACGCACTTCGTACTTCGTGCGCCGTACAGTTGTAATTTACCGATCGGTCAAAAGTCATTTTTGGATTACAGTTTTCAGGGAGAAATAATAATTTAGCTTATAACACCTTACCTCTTCACAGCAGCAGAGTCCTGGCGAACTTCTCTTCCCCATTGTCAGACGAACGCGACGCTGGTCCGCTCGTGGATCCCGGTCAAAACATAATTCCATTATTGCCGTTTTGGCGAATGATTTACGACTTTTGTTGTCGGCCTCCGTCGGTCTATGATGACGGAAGAGAATCCTAAACGTCTATTCTGCTGGAATGAGTGCAGGTCCCACTTGTGGGTGTTCTCCATGCTGCTGGGTCTGTAGCAGGTTCGTCCAGCGTCCTTTTTTTTCATCAGCTGCAACAGTAAATCTCTCTTCACCCAGCTCGAACTTCTGTGCTTCAATTGGCTCCTGCATTCACAGTAGGCGGGTCCTCCTTCCTAGGTTTTCATTCATTGGTTCTTCAAGGTTTCAGAAACCCAATTCAAGGCTCTTATTAGTTGAATGAGAGGTCAATCAGATGAACTAATCTGTTCGCGGCTGTGTCTGCAGCTTTTTTTTTCAGTGGCGCTTGGAGGCCACACCACCTACATCACCACCATCAGTATCTTGCCTCTTTCTGCGCAAGATGGCGCCCACAGTGGTCGCCATGGTGCTTCGCTGTGCCCTTTGTTTGTTTTTGTTTGTCAATTGTGTGTCTGCGAGCTCTTATACCCGTGAAGAACTTCTAAATATCAGGACTTTCACTCCCACGGACCTACTCCCAGTTTTTTTAGCTCCTGCCGCCGATCTGGTTCATTGCTTGGCTCGAAAAGTGAGACGGCGAAAGAGAGGAAGACGAGCGGGCGCTCTCGTCCGGCTTCACAGGAGAGGCACGCGCACGGCGTTGCCTGGCATATTTCTGTCCAATACCAACTCTCTCTCTAACAAGGTAGATGAACTGAGACTGCTGATGCGTTTTAAGGACCTCTCTTCCTCGGCTGCCCTCTGTTTTACCGAGACCTGGCTCAGGGAAAACACACCGGACAGCGCGCTGCGCCTCGAGGGATTTCAGCTGTTTCGTGCTGATCGTGACACAGAGCTCTCCGGCAAGACCACAGGAGGCAGAGTCTGCTTTTACATCAACAGCAGTTGGTGCTCTGATGTAACGGTGATTTCCAAACACTGTTCTCCCGCCCTGGAATTTCTTTTTATTAACTGCAAGCCATTTTATTCCCTGCGGGAGTTCGCCTCATTCATCCTCGCCGCTGTGTACGTCCCTCCCGATGCGGACACGCGCGAAGCTCAGCGCGTGCTCGCGGATTACATCCAACACACGGAGCGGATTTTTCCAGACTCTCTGGTTATTGTGGTTAGCGACTTTAACCAGAGCAATCTGAGCCACGATCTCCCCCGCTACAAACAGTTTATTAAATGCCCCACCAGAGGAATAAACACGCTGGATCACTGTTACACCACAGTGAAAGACGCATATCGCGCTGTTCCCCGTGCTGCGCTCGGATTATCTGATCACGTGATGGTCCACCTCATTCCCACATACAGACAGAGATTGAAGCTCACTAAACCTGTTGTGAGCACTACGAAGAAACGGACCAGTGAAGCTGAGGAGAAGCTGGAAACGTGCATGGAAATAACTGATTGGGGCATGTTTAAAGGAGCCACGCATGATCTGGATGAGTACACGGACACTGTGAACTCTTATATCCACTTTTGTGAGGAGAGCATTCTTCCATCGCGCACCAGGGTGAGGTACTCTAATGATAAGCCCTGGTTCACAGCTAAGCTCAGACAGATCAGGAAGGAGAAGGAAGCAGCGTTGAAAAGTGGAGACAGGGGCTGCTACAGGGAGGTTAAATATCGGTTTAACAGAGAGCTGAGGAGAGCTAAATCTGTGTATTCTGAGAGACTCCAGCAGCAGTTCACTGCTAATGACTCGGCTTCTGTGTGGAGAGGACTGAGGCAAATCACCAATTATCGGCCTCAGGCTCCTAAAGGTCAGGATGACAAAGCCCTTTGTCAAAGACTGTCCCAACACTATGCCCGTTTTGACACCCCGTCATCTGTGTCCAACTCCCCCCCTCCCTCCAGCTCCACAGCCTCCACGATCCCTACTTCATCAAAGGCGCCCCCCCCCTCCTCCCCCCTTGCCCTTGTCATCAGTGAGCAGGACGTGCTCAAACAGTTCTCCAGACTGAACCCGCGCAAGGCCCCCGGTCCGGACGGCGTGTCTCCCCCCACCCTGAGACACTGTGCGAAAGAGCTGGCTCCTGTCTTCACAGACATTTTTAACACCTCCCTTAAGCTATGCCACGTGCCGTCCTGCCTCAAATCCTCCACCATCATCCCTGTCCCCAAGAAGCCACGGATCACTGGACTTAACGACTACAGACCTGTAGCGCTCACCTCTGTAGTCATGAAGTCCTTTGAGCACCTGGTCCTGCCCCACCTCAAGTCCATCACCACCCCCCTCCTGGACCCGCTGCAGTTTGCCTACCGAGCCAACAGGTCTGTAGACGACGCAGTCAACCTGGCCCTCCACTCCATCCTGCAGCACCTGGACTCCCCGGGAACCTACGCCGGGATCCTGTTTGTGGACTTCAGCTCCGCATTCAACACCATCCGCCCCGCTCTGCTCCGGGACAAGCTGTCCCTGCTCAACGTGCCTGACTCCCTCTGCAGGTGGATCACCGACTTCCTGACGAACCGGAGGCAGCATGTGCGGCTGGGAAAGACTGTCTCAGACTCTGCTAGCATCAGCACCGGATCACCCCAGGGCTGTGTACTTTCCCCCCTACTCTTCTCCCTTTATACCAACTCCTGCACCTCCAGCCACCAGTCTGTCAAGTTGATCAAGTTTGCGGACGACACCACCCTCATCGGACTCATCTCCAACGGCGACGAGTCCGCCTACAGGAGAGAGGTGGCCCAGCTGGCGTCCTGGTGCAACAACAACAACCTGCAGCTGAACGCTCTGAAGACAGTGGAGATGATTGTGGACTTCAGGAAAGTCACAACCCCTCTGCCCCCCCTCACCCTCACAGGCTCTCCCATCACCACTGCTGATTCCTTCCGCTTCCTAGGCACCACCATCACCAGGGACCTCAAGTGGGAGCCGACCATCAGCTCCCTCATCAAAAAGGCCCAGCAGAGGATGTTCTTCCTGCGGCAGCTGAGGAAGCTCAAGCTACCCACCAAGATGTTAGTGCAGTTCTACACAGCCATCATCGAGTCCATCCTCACCACCTCCATAACCGTGTGGTACGCAGGAGCCAATGCCAGGGACAGACTAAGGCTGCAGCGTGTCGTGCGCACTGCTGAGAAGGTGATCGGCTGCAAGCTCCCATCTCTCCAGGATCTGTACATCTCCAGGACCCGGAGGCGTGCTGGCCGGATCATAGCCGATCCCTCACACCCTGGTCACGTACTGTTTGCCCCCCTCCCCTCAGGTAGAAGACTTCGGTCCATCCAGACTAAAACCTCCCGTCACATGAACAGCTTCTTCCCCTCTGCCATCAGACTGCTGAATACTAAGTGACTTATTGACTCTCGTGCACTATGTACAGCAGCTCAACCAGACTCATGTCAATCATCACTGTTTTCTTCCTGCATTACCGACTGCACTATATGGTTCTCCACATTATCTGCTGCTCGCTAATATATTTTAACTGCTGACCAGTATTACTCTCTTATTCTACACTTTATTGCATGTATAGTTTATTTCTTTTATTTTATCATGTTTAATGTTGCAGCATTGCACCGAGACAAATTCCTAGTTTGTGTACTACATGAACAATGGCAATAAATCTGATTCTGATTCTGATTCTGATCTCTATCATGCGTCCGAGAATGCACAAGTGCGCTGTCGTGCGCCCTTGTGCACCCTAGGATGCAGAGACTTGCCCGCCCGCGGAACAACGGAGCGCAAGTGGTTAACTGGGATTCTGGGAACAGATGGAGATGGAGAGGCAATAAGAAACATGAGAAGGGCTCTTTTCTTTTTTTTAAATAACACAGGATTAAGTCATAGAATTTAGGGGTCGGGCTCAGATGACATAATGTTACACACTCTTGTACAGTAGGTGGTGGTATGCACCTTTCAGTTGTTTGCTATCCGCCAGTAACCGAGAGAAGAAGAAGAAGATCTTCCTTCCACCTCTGATTTGGTTTGCCACTACACCACCAACTCTGATCTCTGCTGCCATTACAGGCTGGGTTCGGTTTGAAGCTGTTTATATGCCCATGTACACTGTAGTGAGCCTGGTTATCTTCTGGCTATTCAGACTGCCTGTTAACCTGTGTTTGCTTCTTCTTTTGCCAGAGAAAGCTATAGGGGAGAGCTGTCATTGTTGTTGAACCCTTTTTCTCCTGTTTATGTTGTGGATCAGGGAGTTGCTTATCCTTGTTCCTTGTGTTCGTGGACCTGACCAAAGCCTTTGACTTAATTAGTCAAAGCGGGCTTTTCCAGATCCTGTGAAAGATCGATTGTCCCCAAAGCTCCTTGCAATCATCTCCTCCTTCCACATGGACATGCATAGTACTGTTTGCTTTGATGGAGCCACCTCAGATGCCTTTCCAATCAGCAGTGGAGTGAAGCAGAGTTGGGTTCTAGCACCGACTCCCTTTGGATTTTTTTTTCAATGCTCTTCCACTACGCCTTCGCTGACTGTCCCAAAGGTGTCTACGTCCGCACCAGATCAGATGGAAAACTTCTGAACATCGCAAGACTTCGTGCTAAAACCAAAGTTTACGAGGTCCTCATACGTGAGCTGCTGTTTGAAGATGACGCTGCTCTAGCATCGCACAGCAGGGAGGGCCTGCAGCACTTGGTCGACAAACTGTCCCACGCCTGCAAGGAGTTTGGGCTCATGATCAGCCTTAAGGAAACCAACATCATGGCGCAAGATGCTGTCTCCTCTCCTGTCATTACCATTGACAACACACAGCTGGAGGTTGTGGACTCCTTCATCTACCTAGGGTCCACTGTTTCAAACACGCTCTCGCTGGACGCCGAGATCAGCTCCAGAATCGCCAAAGCAGCTGCTGTCATGGCCAAACTCAACAAGTGTGTGTGGAACAACAATCTGCTGAGTTTGAAGACCAAGTTACTCGTATAAATAGCTTGCATCCTGTCCACTCTCCTGTACGGCAGTGAGTCCTGGACAGCCTATGCCAGGCAGGAGAAGCAGTTAAACGGGTTCCACCTCCGCTGTCTTCGGCGCCTTATGCACATCAAGTGGCAGGACAGAGTCCCCAACACCAAGGTCCTTGAGTGCACTGACTTGCCAAGCATCCCTGCATTTCTCAGCCAGAGATGGCTGGTGGCTCGGCCACATGCACTGCATGGAGCCTGACCGTCTGCCGAGAGAAATCCTTTACGGAGAATTGCGAGTGGGCATCTGCCGTGTGGGCCGACGCAAACGCAACAAACAGTGTGCGCAGATCAAAGCCAATAACTGGGAGGTTATTGCCAAAGATCGAGCCACCTGGCACCACAGGTGTTCTCAAGATGGAAGCGAACATGAGAGTCCAGATGGCGATGAAATGTGCGGCAAGCAAAGAACGTGTAGCATCAGCATGTGCACCATCAGTCTTCATCTGCACCAACTGCTCCAAAGACTGCCACTCAAGGACTGGGCTGTATAGTCATTCCAGGCGCTGCTCCAACCCTTTACGTGCTAACCATCGCCTCTTCAAGACGAGGATGCCAGAGAGAGAGAGAGAGAGAGAGAGAGAGAGAGAGAGAGAGAGGGACCAAAACATCCTGAAGGAGAATGTCCGGCCATCTGTTCGTGACCTCAAACTAAGGCACATTTGAGTTCTGCAGCAGGACAATGATCGAAAACAAACCAGCAAGTCCACCTATGAATGGCTTAAGAAAAACAAAATGAAGACTTTGGAGTGGCTTTGTCAAAGTCCTGACCTGAATCTGATTGAAATGCTGTAGCATGACCTTAAAAAGGTGGTTCATGCTCGAAAACCCTCCACTGTGGCTTATTTACAACAATTCTGCAAAGATGAGTGGGCCAGAATTCCTCCACAGCACTGTAAAAGACTCATTGCCAGTTATCGCAAACACTTGATTGCAATTGTTGCTGCTAAGGGTGGCCCAACGAGGTATTAGGTTTAGGTGGCAATTACTTTTTCACACAGGCCCAAGTAGGTTTGGATTTTTTCCCCATAATCATAAACACTTTCATTAAAAAAAATGCATTTTTTGTTTACTTGTGTTATCTTTGTCTAATATTTAAATTTGTTTGATGATCTGAAACATTTAAGTGTGACAAACATACAAAAAAATGAGAAATCAGGAAGGGGGCAAACACTTTTTCACACCACTGTAAATGCTTGTTAAATGGAAGCTTTACTGGTTATTGCAGCACACTTTGATTTAAAGGTCACAAAGCAAATGGTCAAAAAGGAAATAAAGGAAGAGGTGTGGGGAGCGTGGAATAAAGAGGCTGAATTGCTTTTGATTCAGGTTTATTCAAGCATCACGTCCCCAGCCTTCTCTCTCACACGAGCAAAGAGGCTGAGCTACATCCAAGCTTCACATTTATACCATTTCACACAAAGGCTTTTCACACAAAGGAAGAATCACGTATCCCCGTCAAAACCCCCTATTGACATTTCTTCCCCTTCCAGACATTCAGTTCTCCACCTGTCTCCCAGGGGTCAGGAAGTCCTCTCATCGTACCCCCATCCTCTTGTTGTTCCTCGCAGGTGGTCCAGACCTATTGTCTCCTTCGGTCGTGAGGTCAATCACCATATGTAATCTCAGCATCTACTTTATGCTTAAACATATGTAGTCACAAATACACGGGCTACAAGAGGCCTCAAAGAGATTGGTGGATCAAGGTTTCCTCAGTAAGTCCTTTTCAGTCTCTCCTGACAGATCTCTTTATTCCAAATTGAGGCCTGCTATGTCAGTCAGTGAGAAGGAAACACAGGCTGCTGGAACTCAATCTCAGGTTGGACATGCAGCCACTACACCACTCCATGGTCCACCATAATCTCCTGGATCTAAGGAGGCAATGCTTAAGGTACGTTTGGCACATTTACAGTTCGAGACCCAAGATAAAATCCAAGCCCGTCAGTTTGAGCTTCGTAAACTGGAACTAGAGCCTGATATTGTAAAGGTCACAGATCACCAGACAGCCAGATTATTAAACTCAGAGGTGTTGGCAAATCTGCCTCAACATCTTTTTCATTTGTCTGATCTACAAAAGGCAGATATTGAAGCTCTTATCCAGACCCATTTAACATTGTTTGGTGACATCCCTACTCGCACAACGGTGTTGGCTCATAAGTAGGTCATGCTACCCCTATCAAATAACATGCCTACAAGGTCAGTTTGACAAAGAGGGAAATTATGAAAAAGGAAGTGACCTACCTCCTAGAACATGGGTTGGCAAAAGCAAGTTGCAGCCCCTGGAGTTCACCTTGCCTTTTTATCCCTGAATCAGACTGAACTCCACGTTTCTGCACAACTATCAAAGGGTAAATACTGTAACAGTGGCTAATTCTTTCTCTTACCTCGAATCGAAGACTATGTAGATAATGATGCATCTGCCTCTTATGTCAGCAAATTGGACCTTCTTAAAGGCTACTGGCAAGTTCCTCTTACTGAAAGAGCTTCAGAAATCTCAGCCTTTGTTACTCCAAATCATTTTCTGCAAAATACTGTAATGCCATTTGGAATGAAGCTTGCTCCAGCCACATTTCAAAGGCTAATGGCCACTGTTCTGGGGGATGTTGCCAATTGTAATATCTACCTTGACGACGTTGTGATCTATTCTTCCAGGTGGGCTGCACACATGGATACCCTAACGGATGTTTTTCAGTGACTAGCTGCAGCCTCATTGACCCTCAACCTCACAAAGTGCAAGTTTGGCAAAGCCACGGTAACATACCTTGGAAAGGAAGTTGGCCAAGGACAGGTTCGTCCCATTCTTGCTAAAGTAGTTGCTATATTGGCCTACTCTGTACCCACAATGCGGCGAGAGCTGCATAGATTCCTGGGAATGGTTGGTTATTACAGATGTTTCTGTAATAATTTTTCACAGGTGGTGGTACCACTGACTACCATTTGTAGTCCAAAGCAGTCTTTTGTTTGGAGTAACGCTTGCCAGCATGCTTTTGAATGTGCTAAAGCTCTTCTGCTCAATGCACCTGTATTTGCCGCTTCTGATTTCTCCAGACCATTCAAGGTGGAAGTGGATGCCAGCAACACCGGAATGGGAGCTGTCCTTCTCCAGGATGACGCTAATGGGATCAGCCATCCAGTGTGCTAATACTCATGCAAGTTCAATAAGCATCAGCAGAAGTACTGAGTAGTATTGAGAAAGAAACCTTGGCCATACTACTCACACTACAGCAGTTTGAAGTCAATGTGGGATCAACATCACGACCTGTGGAAGTCTATACAGATCACTACCCTTTGGTATTCCTGGCATGCATGTACAACGACAACCAAAGACTAATGAGGTGGGCTCTAATCTGCCAGAACTACAATATTCAAATTAAACATTAAAAAGGAGGTGATAATGTGGTGGCTGACGCCCTCTCTAGGGCTTAAAAACCTTACCATTTATATGTTAAAGTAAAACAGATGGTTTTATTCTTATGGGTGGGGGAATGTTACAACCCCAGTGGGGTAGAAAGAGTAACCTGTGTTTCTCCTCAGGTCTTGATTCCCTTGACATCCTTATTGGCTCTTTACAGCCCACACCTGCATCCTGTTGGCCAATCAGTGTCCTCCCCTGACTATACAAGGCCAGAGAAGCAGAAGATCTTCCTTCCACCTCTGATTTGGGTTGCTACCACACCATTAACTCTGATCTCTGCTGCCATTACAGGCTGGGTTAGGTTTGAGGCTGTCTGTATGTCCATGTACACTGTAGTGAACCTGGTTATCTTCTGGCTATTCAGACTGCCTGTTAACCTGTGTTTGCTTCTTCTTTTGCCAGAGAAAGCTATAGGGGAGAGCTGCCATTTTTGTTAAACCCTTTTTCTCCTGTTTATGTTGTGGATCAGTGAGTCACTTATCAGGGTTTGTACATTTTCTTTCAATTTAAGTTGTAGCTAAGAATCTTTGGTTTCTAGCTCTGGGGGGCATTTTTGTTTGTTGTTTTGGCCTTGGCTCTCCTTGAAGTCAATTTTTCTTTCTTTTATTCTGGCAATAAAACAGTTAAACCTGATCAACTCTCTCATCATTTTGTCACCTGGTTTATGTTACTCCCTTTTACCCCCTAGACAGCCACTGGGGTCTTAACAATGATTTTACAGCACAGTCACTTGGATGGGAGAGGTAGAACCGGCATGGGGTAGGCCCAGGGCAGCCCCTCAGGAAGCGCGCCCCTGGAAGCCACAAGCCCCCGGGATGACAGCTGATCTTCTGGACGAAGGAGCCCGACTCGTTCACCACTAACACCGACTCCCATCCAGCCTCGTCACCCGGAGCATTCTCCTGGACATGCCGAAGCTGATTGTCAGTCCTTAATGAGCCGTTGGACAACCGGAAGTATGCTGTGCCCAGCTTTGCCAGTATGTGCAGACATCCTCAGTGTTTTGCTGGCTGTTGTTTGGCCCATCGTCACTGTGGACTTTCATCACCCCAAACCCAAGCCAAGTGCAAAATCCTGAGCAGGGCCTGGCTTGGCCTGACATGGTGCTGCTGAGCATGCGGTAACTCTGTGTTCGTCAGTCTGGCCCCATCCTCTTCTAAAACAGTTGTAGCGGTCACCGTCGTAGATGCAGACCCTCCATCCCCCTGTGGCTAAGCTCCAAAGGCATCTGGGGCTAGCTAGCATGGTGTCACTCATCGATGCAGGTGCCCCACCGCCACGATCAGTACCCCTCTCTACAATGTCCCGAGTGCTGGCACTGAGACTTTCCTGCGCCAAACCTGAGTGAAACTGGTCATGCTTGACCGTCGTGATGTCCGTTAGCTCATCGTCCCACACAACGTCCTCTTCGACTGCCGGAACCGAAGGGTTCCAGCAGCCACAACCCGACCATTCATTCCCGACACTGTCTTTAATGGTGAAACCCAGTCCATAAAACAAATCATAGCCCATGTTATCGTCTCGCGCTGTCACGTGGAATGTGAAGTCAACCATCTTCGCAGACTTGTAACGGACCATTAACTCCAAAGTCCCAACCGTGCACAGTTTGCCACCTCCACAACCATACAACGGTGCTGGATAACCTTTAATCCTGTAGTGGGGTAAGAATTTCCTCATCATGGCCCAGTTCAGCAACGACTCCTCCACTGTTGTATCAAGCAACAGTGGCACCTCCACGCCATCCAATTCCACTGCGCAATACATGTACCCATTTGCGCTGGGGAACACCATATGGATGGTAGCCGGGGGTGGGCGGAGTGATTTCTTCCGTGGGCTCTCCAGTTCAGATACACGGCACACTCTAGCATAATGGTTCAAGCGTCCACATCTGCTACATTTTCCCCTTGCCGGGCAGTCCTTCACCTTATTTCGGTGTGTTGCAGACCCACAACCCTTGCATAGGGGTTTTCCCGGGGCAGACCTTCTGCTGGCAGCATTGGTTTCCATAATGTCATCATCCAAGCTATCCTTGCTTTCCGAGTCCGCAACATTTGCCGTGGCAGATGGCTCCGGTGTTCTCTGTGACTGGCGCCAGGTTAGCTCCAAAGCTAGCTTGTCTGTGGTCTGCAACTGGAGAACTAGTTCAACAGCTCTGGCTAATGTTAAGTCATTGGGCGCCAATAGTAGCCGTACCTGTAATGCGGCACTGCACGTGTGCTCCGCTATCTGGTCACGTACCATCTCATCTTCCAATTGCCCAAGGCGGCACTCACTAGCTAGCTGCCTCAAGTCGGCGACAAACTGATGGATGGGCTCACTTACCTGCTGATGTCACTGCTGAAAACGAATCCTCTGGACAGTCACGCTATCCGGGGTGTGGAAATGGTTGGCTAGCAGCTCCATGACATCCTCAAAGGAGTCTTATGTGCTGAGCGTCTGCAAGACTTGCTTGCCCTCAATACCCAGATTATGGATGAGAAGCACACGTGTCCTTAGCTTGTCAATCTTCCCAAGGTCCAGCGAGGTGATGTAGGTTTGAAATGCCTTGAACCATCTAGACCAAGGCACCAGCGGTTCACCCAGGAGCTTGAGGAAGGGACGAAGTGGTGGTATACACACCTCCATGAGTTAATCCTCAGTCGGCAAATGTTGTTTGTAATACTGTACCTGCGATGAATGACGCAAAATGAGGGTTGCCTCAAATACGGCTTTATTGATGGAACTGGAGTACAGTGGTACCATGACAGGCACCTGGCATGGGCACCGGTCTAAAGAGACCGTAAGATGGTGGCCTGCCCACTATATAGGGCAGGGCAGTGGCATCACAGGAAGTCCATGTCACCACACTGGACTTCACAATAAAGTGCCACATTTCCCAATTCCTCAAAACCAAGTATTTTAACCCCTTGAACTCTGTGAATTCCGCGGGCGGTCACATCTCTGCATCTTAGTGCGTCTCAGTGCGCACTGAAAGAAAAAGCTGTATGTCCGGTCTTCCAGTACAGACACAGCCTTGTTACAACCTGAGAAAAAAAGCTGTGTAATATATTCATTTTTTGTGGTATTTTTACAAAATTTTGACCTGAGCTTGAAAACACTTGGTTCTACATTTCTGTTGTGTTTTCCAGCCAGTATCTGACAGCTGTATGTTATTTGCAAGCATCTGTATCTAAAAAAAAAACCCAGGCGAACTTTCTTGTTACTCAGTGGCAGGAGCACTTAGAGAGATTATGACTGTTTTGCCAAAAAATTCAGAGTGTTTTCTTTTAAATGAAACTAACCCCATGAAGATGCTGCAAAGGGTTGAAGAACAGCTTTTGATTTACTTTGGGCATGTTATTTTTAGGCGTTTTTAGGGAAGTTGAACAGAGTTCAACAGGTTAATTGTGCAGAAGGAATGTGGAGCCTTAATTTTAAAGTGCCAAATGTGATGTATATAAAACATTTGTGTTTATGAATGTAAAATGTCAAGTTGTGGTTAAATTGACTTCCACATAAAATCAATAATAGTTCATGGTTAATGTTAAAAATGTATAAAAAGGGTTAAGAACGCTACAATACTGAATGTACAAGATGCAGAGAAAGTCATTATCATTTTGGCCCTCTATGGCACATGATTGGACACTCCTGCTTTAGTTGGTGAAACCTGCAGTGTTGTGGCCCTCCATGGCACATGGTTGGAGAGCCCTGAATTAAATGCATTAAAGCTATTTTAAAATGGAGTAGATGTAGAATACTCAATACTCAAGTAAAGTACAGATGAATGGATGTTCTTCTTAAGTATAATAAAGAAGTAACTGCACTTTGTTAAAATAACCATAACTTGAGCCCTACAGACCCGGTACTAGGCCCAAAAGAGTGTAAATTCACTTTTTGCCACCAGATGGCAGCAAAAGATTGTCTTTTTTTTAATTTATTTTTAGACCCTAACAGCCCACAAAAATTATTTTTACTTCATTATTTTGTTTGTACTCTGTTGTTCTTTCTACATTCTCTTAACTTTCCCTTAATTTCCACACACTCATAGGAGCTGATCCCTCTGTCTAAGCCTGGTTCTCTCTTTAGTTTCTTCCTTTGAAAAGAGTTTCCTTTTTTGTCTGTTATCATGAGTATACATTTCCAACATTTTTACCCAAAACTATGATTTTAACCTTGCTGCTATTTTATTCCCGTTTTTGTTTTGTTTTTTTAAAATTGTGATAGGTAACCTGGCCAGAGTGGCTGAAGAATTGGCAGAAGACAGACTTTTCCAAAATTAAGTCTTTATTGACATCAATGTAAGTGCAAAAAGATATCCAAAAAAACCAAACAAAACATAAAGGTTAACTTGATGAAACTTAACATACCTGAACTCAAAAGAGCAAAAGTAAGGCCACATGCGCCTTCCTCCACTGACCAGTCTTCCCAATAGACTAAAAGCAATTCCTTAAATACCTTCTGTCCTCTCCACAAAATGGCTGCTTCTGGACCATCTCAATTATACAGGTAAGTAAGGTACTTTCTGTTGGATAGGATATTGCATATATATATATAATATAGTATATGGCAGTGCCCTGTGGTAAAGGGGTGACGCCCCGCCTCCGGGGGGTGGTGTCACCTGGGGTATAAGAGGCCACAGCAGGAGCAATCTTGTCTCTTCACTGTGGCTCCTAGGCAAGTGTGGTGACTCCTGTGTTCCTGGTATCGTCTTCTTAATAAAGCTACAGAACGTCACCTTGACTCCTCCTTAATTAGAAACACAACATTTGGCGACGAGGATATATGGCATGGAGAGGGCAGCTACCGCTTTTTGACTGTTTCTGGAGGCTCCGGGTGAGCCACTGCTCCCATGGGCCAGATGATATGAGGCCTTCGAGAATTATCTAACAGCGCTGGACCTCGGCGATCTGGACAAATTACGTGCGAGGGCTATTCTGGTCCACAACCTTGGTATGGAGGGCCAGAGGATCCTGAGCAAGCGAGGAGGAGGTGACACATTTGGAGACGTTGTGAGGCTCATGGCAGGCTACTTTTGTGCCCCTGAAATCATTATGAGGCGCATAAAGTTCAGGCAGCAACCCGGAGAATCGGTTCAGCAGTTTGTGGCAGACCTTCGGCAGCTGGCAGGTGAGTGCAGGTTCAGGGCCTTGGAGGAGGAGATGATTCGCGACCAGCTAGCTGAGCACATGGTGCACTCCTCTGCTAGAGTCTGTCTGCTAACTCACACTGGAGAGCTAACATTGCTAGCAGCCATGGAGCTAGCACAACACGAGGCAGCGGAAAGGATTTCAAAGAATGTCGGTGACATGGAGGCCCTGCCCAGGAACGAGAAGCAGTGGAAGGCACTGGCCTTGGATCCGGATGATGGCAGCAACGACGAGTATGCAGCCATCATGAAGATTAGGTCCACCCTGGGGACGCCGAGATGTTACAGCTGTGGATCCAGCAGGCACCGCTATAGAGCAAGGAGTACGCCACCACGGGGAGTACTCCATGCCAGTGTTTGCGGTTCCTTGAACGAGGGACTCGAATGGCATGGATTAGCACCCGTGAGGGCGGATGGGTCCAGAGAGCAGGTGCAGTGAAGCTCCAGTGGCCAACCGAGTACCACTGTTGAGCCAGGCACTGTCAGTGCCGCTCCGACGCAAGAAATGAAAACAATCGGGATGAGACCCGATGACACGAACCCTAGACATGCCCAGAATGAAAACAGGGGACAAGGCTCGAGCAAGATCAGCGGGGCGCTGAGGAGCCATGTGGGTACCGATTCACGATGGAGAAGAAGGAAGCCATTGAGTACTCCCCTGGGTGTGGGTGATGATGTGTGCCCTAGGGTTGAGTCTCGGCTTGGATGGGTTTGCAGGTCGAGGAAGCAACGAGATGGACAGGGTGGCCTGCGTATGGTACGGACTGGCGACGACGGTTACCTGGAACTGATGGATGGGTCGAGATGGCACCCGAACGAGCTGCGGCGTTTGGAAGGGAAGAAACGTCAGTGCAGCCCGTCTCTGGTTAAGAAGAGGCAGAGATGCTCTGGGAGCGGGCCGCAGGATGGACACTCCAGAGGGGAGCCTACAGGAGACCTGTGTTAAGACTATGTTTTTCTTGGGGCTTACGGTGTGTCTAACTATAGTGTGTTTTGGTGTTTTATCGCTAAGGTTAATGGTTCAAAAAAAAGAAAAAGAGGGAAGTGACCACCGTTATGTGTGTGTTGAATTCCATATAGGTGTGTGTGTGTGGGGGGGGGGGGGGGGGTTGAGTGCAGTGGATATGTGTGTGGTGAGGTGCAGTAACACTGAAGTGTGAAAGTGATGATGACTGAAAGTGTGATGATGACTGTGTGTGAAATGTAAATGTGCCTTGCCTTTTCTTTCAAGTTGTTTTGTTAGTGTGGAGTCTTGGGACCGCCATTATGTAAAGTACATAGTTATTTATTGTCTGTAATGTATATATTTCTTTCGGGATTGATTTATTTTGTCAGTGGCCTTTTTTGTTTACTGACTGTTGGGACTCTGAAGGCGGAGTGGTCCGCCAGGCCAGTGCGGTGTGAATGGATAGGTTTGTGATTTATGTGTTTAGAGTGTGAGTCGGGTGTAAGTTGTGGGAGGGCCTGATTGGTAGGAGAATGTTGGATAGGATATTACATATACAGCGGGGCAAAAAAGTATTTAGTCAGCCACCAATTGTGCAAGTTCTCCCACTTAAAAGATGAGAGAGGTCTCCAATTTTCATCATAGGTATACCTCAACTATGAGAGACAAAATGAGAAAAAAAAATCCAGAAAATCACATTGAAGGATTTTTAATGAATTAATTGGTAAATTCCTCGGTAAAATAAGCATTTGGTCAATAACAAAAGTTCATCTCAATACTTTGTTATATACCCTTTGCTGGCAATGACAGAGGTCAAACGTTTTCTGTAAGTCTTCACAAGGTTTTCACACACTGTTGCTGGTATTTTGGCCCATTCCTCCATGCAGATCCCCTCTAGAGCAATGATGTTTTGGGGCTGTCGCTGGGCAACACGGACTTTCAACTCCCTCCAAAGATTTTCTATGGGGTTGAGATCTGGAGACTGGCTAGGCCACTCCAGGACCTTGAAATGTTTCTTATGAAGCCACTCCTTCATTGCCCGGGTGGTGTGTTTGGGATCATTGTCATGCTGAAAGACCCAGCCATGTTTCATCTTCAATGCCCTTGCTGATGGAAGGAGGTTTTCACTCAAAATCTCACGATACATGGCCCCATTCATTTTTTCCTTTACACGGATCAGTTGTCCTGGTCCCTTTGCAGAAAAACAGCCCCAAAGCATGATGTTTCCACCCCCATGCTTCACAGTAGGTATGGTGTTCTTTCTCCTCCAAGCACGACAAGTTGAGTTTTTACAATAAAGTTCTATTTTGGTTTCATCTGACCATATGACATTCTCCCAATCCTCTTCTGGATCATCCAAATGCTCTCTAGCAAACTTCAGACGGGCCTGGACATGTACTGGCTTAAGCAGGGGGACACGTCTGGCACTGCAGGATTTGAGTCCCTAGCGGCGTAGTGTGTTACTGATGGTAGCCTTTGTTACTTTGGTCCCAGCTCTCTGCAGGCCATTCACTAGGTCCCTCCGTGTGGTTATGGGATTTTTGCTCACCGTTCTCGTGATCATTTTGACCCCACGGGGTGAGATCTTGCGTGGAGCACCAGATCAAGGGAGATTATCAGTGGTCTTGTATGTCTTCCATTTTCTAATAATTGCTCCCACAGATTTCTTCACACCAAGCTGCTTACCTATTGCAGATTCAGTCTTCCCAGCCTGGTGCAGGTCTACAATTTTGTTTCTGGTGTCCTTTGACAGCTCTTTGGTCTTGGCCATAGTGGAGTTTGGAGTCTGACTGTTTGAGGTTGTGGACAGGTGTCTTTTGTACTCATAAAGAGTTCAAACAGGTGCCATTAATACAGGTAACGAGTGGAGGACAGAGGAGCCTCTTAAAGAAGAAGTTACAGGTCTGTGAGAGCCAGAAATCTTGCTTGTTTGTAGGTGACCAAATACTTATTTTACCGAGGAATTTACCAATTAATTCATTAAAAATCCTTCAATGTGATTTTCTGGATTTTTTTTTTCTCATTTTGTCTCTCAGCTATGAGAGACAAAATGATGAAAATGAAAACTGAAGACCTCTCTTATCTTTTAAGTGGGAGAACTTGCACAATTGGTGGCTGACTAAATACTTTTTTGCCCCACTGTATATATATTTATATGGCAGTGCCATGTGGTAAAGGGGTGATGCCCCGCCTCCGGGGGGTGGTGTCACCTGGGGTATAAGAGGTCACAGCGGGAGCCATCTTGTCTCTTCACTGTGGCTCCTAGGCAAGCATGGTGGCTCCTGTGGTCCTGGTATCGTGTTCGTAATAAAACTATAAAACGTCACCTCAACCCCTCCTGAAATTAGAAATACAACACTTTCAAGCAGTGTTGGGCAAGTTACTAAAAAATAGTAACTAATTACAGTTACTAGTTACTTCTTTTCAAAATTAACTGAATTACTTACCAATTACTGCATGATTAAAGTAACTAGTTACATGGAAAAGTAACTTTCACGTTACTTTTAAATGTATAGTTAAATCATCTTGCACACATAGCAAGACAATTTAATTAATGGATTACATTGCAGGCTTTCAATTTCACCATCAACCATTATCAACACTAAATATTATAATATTTCAGACCTAGAAAACCATACAGATAATCATTAAAGAAAATCAAATAATCCATCTTAATTAAACTAAACAAATCCCTCATTGATGGTCTCTTCCAGTGACATCACTAGTTAAGGTCAGGAAACTATAAATAGGGGGACGGCTGTGGCGCAAGTGTAGTGTGGCCAACTACTGATCGGAGGGTCAGGAATTCGATTCCCGCTTTGTCTGCAGTCTGCATGTCAAAGTGTCCTTGAGCAAGACACTGAATCCCCAGTTGCTCCTGATGGGTCAGGCCAGCGCCGATGCATGGCAGCTCTGCCACCATCACTGTGTGAATGGATGAATAGCAGGATCTGTAAAGTACTTTGGTCATCTAGAGATGAGAAAAAGCACTGTATAAGTGAACACCATTTAAATACAGGAAGTGAACTCACATGTCCTTCTTTTGACCCTGGAAGATAATGGCTGTGTCTCATTTCAGGTGTTGCAGCCTCATAGACCACGGCCCTGGAGGCCAGAGCACTCAAAGGTCGGGTAGGCTGCATCTAAAGGCTGATATATGACTGTTAAATGAGACGGTCTAGACTTTGGAGGACATATGTTTGCATGAACGCGCACTATCCTGTTGCCTAGCAACCATGACGGCATCAGTTAAGGGTATTTTTTGCTGACATTTTTGACAGAGAGAGCTGTATTTTTATTTTTATTATTGTATTTTCTTTACCTTTTACTTGAGATTCTTCACCAGACAGAGAGGATCATGACAGATAAAAGAAGAATTTAACCCATGTTAAAGTCAGCAGGTAAAATTAAGGTAAATTAAAACCACAAAATAGATAAATTAATGTTTATTACTTTAAATATCAGAGAGAAGGGTTATACTTTAACATACCTCTAATCCCATTTTGACAGGTACCACACCCCCTTTGACCTGACCTGACCCTGACCCCACCCCCCGTGACTTTGCGTAATGAGGTTGCCAATCAAAAGTGCTTTGAAAGCATGACCTTTGACCTCACGTAATGAGGTTGTCAATCAAGTGCTTTGAACATCTCGTCAAACTGACAACATTGTTTCTAATCTATTGTCCATATACAGTATGTTCCAACCTCGCGTAATGAGACTGTCAATCAAAAGTGCTTTGAAAACATGACCTTTGACAGGAACTTGCCATCTGAAGTGACAGCTGTGTTTTTAATCTGTTGTCCATATGTGGGATAGCATGAGAACGGAATGTTAACAATGTTTTTCACACACACACACACACACACACACACACACACATGTGCACTAAAAACGCTTTGAAAAGCACAGACACTGCCGCGGACATGAGACCGCCATCACCGAAAAACCCTGCATCGCCATGAGCAACCCAAAGAGAAACTATGTCACCAGACGTATCGCGCTTACCTCTGTGAAGTTGGATCCAGATCCTTCAAAGTTTCGGGGTCCTCAATCCAAAATGAAAACCTTGGCCTTCAAACCGGTGTGGGAACGGTTCACTCCAATCCCAGAATCTCAGCAGCCTTTGCAGACCCCGGAGATCCTACATCCCGAGCAGACCCTAGAGGCCCCGGGGCCCATGCAACGTGCAGAGACTCCAGATCCTCCACTGTCCGTGGAGATCCCAGAGAGCCAATACCCTCTACGACCTGTAGATCTTCCAGACACTGATGATATAGACCATCCTAAAACCCTGAGTCCCACGGACATCGAGTGTGACTGTGTGGGGTGTCTGATCCCACACTCTTCACATACATTATCGGGCCACAATTCACCATCAACGCCAGTAACGTTGCCAGAAGATCAACCTGACTGGTGAATGAGCGACGTGTTCTTCAGACTTGTAAAATCAGCCGTGCTTCATTTGCTCAGCAAAACTCTGGAGGAGTACCAGCATGAGAAATGTCTGGGATGTCGTATTAACCACCCCAGTCAGAGTCAGCACAAATGCTTGGATGAGATCACCAAGGGTTTCTACCAGGAAAACTTTCACTGGTTGATGGGGAGACTCTACACACCGGGGTTTATTCCAGCCATCCGACAACTCTTACAACTCCACAACATTCAGGCTGATGATCAACGAATCAAAACTACAGCGCATACTCTTCTGTTGGAGCTACAATCGGCCAGAGTCATCCACGAGCCATCAATGATATGTACGAGAAGCTAGTTGGAAAAAATAAGAACGATCTGGTGCATCTTCAGAAAGCCACGGAGCTGTGGGTGAATCCTTTGTTTTGGGACGTCTAAAAAGAACAAAAATGTCGAGAATGAGGAGTTTCATCGAGAAACTTTGGAGCAAGTTTGAACTCTCTTTACTTAGCAAATCTCTTGTATCGTGTTATCGATAGCAGAGTAAATAAAAATGTAGCGGGTGTAAGGGGCGACGTGGAGTGTGAAAGACTAGAGAATCTGCTAGAAAAAGTATGGACTTTATCTGTCAATACACCGTGGAAAAGAGTGGTATGAGTCTGTGTGACTGAGTGCAACTCCAACTTCTCCCACAGTTTTAGAGAGATCATTAAAGAAATGGGGAACGACCCTCTTGGGCCTAGTCATCTACTCGCATTCTATGCTTTGCTTGTTGATGTTACCAAAGAGCTTCTGCAAGCCAGACAGCCTATTGATGTCTTTGATGAACTCCTGAAAATACACGGCATCATTCGTAATACTGTAGATCTTTCTGTCCTAACTCAAACTTTAGCTATTACAAAAGGCGGGTGCTAAGTTTCTGATACATTTTGTAGCGTTAGATTACTTTTGTTTTTTACTTGTCACACATTTTATCCTGTGTAGATGTTAGTTTTAGGTTATTTTAAAGAAATTGTTTTTTAAATCTTTGATCAAAAGTGTTTTTCACACATCTGTCGCTACGTTGTAACGATGGTATAAAAATGTTTAATTTAAAGAAGCTGACTAAAGATCCTCTGTCCTGTCTTTTTTTTCTCATTCTGATTTCATCATGTCAGAGACACGCTTCATGAAAATGGTGTATTACAACCCCGCACACCCAGGTAGCTTCAGAGGTGTAGAACGACTCCGCAAGGGCTTGCAAGATGAAACGGGGTAGAAGGTCGGGGTCAAAAGGGTCAGAAAGTTTTTATCTGAACAGGATGCTTACACCTTACACAAACCCGCCAGAGTACATTTTCCTAGAAACAAAGTTTTTGTTCCACAACTGTTAAACCAATTCCAAGCTGATCTATGCGATATGCAGGCTTTAGCCGAATATAACGACGGCTACAATTATTTATTAACAGTTAGAGATGTATTTTTCAAGAAGGCGTATGCACGGGCTCTGAAGAGAAAGATGGCCGCTGAGGTGGTATGGGCCCTTGAATACGTTTTTGAAGAAAACCAAACACCCGTCAAACTACAAACCGAAGCAGGAAACAAATTTTTCAACAAAAGTTTTGAGGCTTTAATGGAAAAACATGGTATTATGGAATCCACAGAAAAACGGACGGGACACACGTAAGTCTGTCTGAAGAAAACTTTATTTACATTTCTGCACTTCCTCCTTTTATCTCCGTCCAAAACGGAAAAACTCCGCCTTCACATTAAGACATCAAATTTGTGTTTGAGACCAACAACTAATGTCACCACACAGGCCCCCCCAGAACACACAAATAACAACATAAACATGCTGACAAAAAAACAAACTAAAACAGCATGAACAAAATCCAAAAGAAAATAACTCAAAAGAACCTCTTAGGCAACCTAATTACTCTGCCCCGATGACTGCACTGCACAGTCCTAGGGGGCACAACTGTAACCGGAGCAGAAACAACCTCAGGCGCAGGGTTGGGAAGGCGCCCCCGCCGAGCCGGGCGGGCTAACTCAACCTCATCGTCACGAAGAACATGAGCAGGCTTCAAACGATCCACCGAAATCCAATCCTGACCAGTCCCCAACTCAACCAAAAAATCCTTATGGCCTGTTTCTAACACCCGAAAAGGGCCATCATAAGGTGCTTGCAGGGGAGAACGATGGGCATCATGCCGAACAAAAACATATTTAGCCGACCTAAGGCTGTCAGGGACGTAAGACTGAGGAAGACAGTGGTGCGCAGCCACGGGAACAAAAGCCCTAGCTTCCTCTCGACACTTAGGCATCTTAACCATACTGGGACCTAACCCCGGACTGGTAGAAAGGAACTCCCCTGGAACCCTCAAGGTCTGGCCGAGGACCAACTCAGCAGAAGAGGAGTGCAGGTCTTCTTTGGGGGCTGAACGCAAACCCAACAAAACCCACGGTAATCTGTCCACCCATCCACTATCCACTAATGACGCGCGAAGGGCCGCTTTCATAGTCCGATGAAACCGCTCGCATAGCCCATTAGCTTGTGGATGGTATGCTGTGGTCCGATGGAGTTTAACCCCCAAACTACCAGCTACCTCATTCCAAAGTGCAGAGGTAAATTGCGGGCCCCTGTCAGAGGTAACGTCCAAGGGAACACCAAAACGGGACACCCAAGAGGAGATAAATGCCTGGGCAACATCAGATGCTGTAGTTGATGTCAGGGGAACTACCTCCGGCCACCGCATAGTCCGGTCCACCATAGTGAAGAGGTGAGTAAAACCACGAGAAGGAGGAAGAGGTCCAACTAGGTCCACCTGAACATGATCAAAACGTCGCTCCGGAATCCAAAAAGGCTCCAATGGAGCCTTTATGTGGCGCTGCACCTTAACACGCTGGCACGCTACACAGGTTGTCGTCCAAGTCTTCACATCCTTTCTGAGACCCGGCCATACAAATTTGGCACTCACCAACTTGACCGAGGCCTTAACCCCAGGATACGACAAAGAATGAACAGCGTCAAAAACACGACGACGCCAAGCCGCAGGCACCAGAGGTCGTGGTTTTCCCAATGTAGTGTCGCACAGAAGAGTGGCGCCACTGTCTTGAAAGCAGACATCCTCCAACTGCAAACTGGACTCAGTGGAACGAAGCACCTGCACCTCCGGGTCCAACAACTGATCGGCAGCCATTTCAGCATAGTCCATGCCCAAATGAACAGCAGCAACTGGGGAACGAGAAAGACAGTCCGCCACTAAGTTGGTCTTACCAGCCACATGCTAAATGTCTGTAGTGAACTCGGAAATAGCCGAAAGCTGCCGTTGCTGCCGAGCTGACCAAGGTCCAGTGGACTTGGCCATGGCAAACGTGAGGGGTTTATGGTCCACAAAAGCAGTGAATTTACGGCCCTCCAAAAGAAACCTGAAATGCCTTGTCGCCAAAAAAAGGGCCAACAGCTCCCTGTCAAAGGTGCTGTACTTCCTTTCTGACTCGCGTAACTGTCTACTAAAAAAGGCTAGAGGCTCCCAGGAATTGCCAACCCACTGCTCACAAACTGCTCCGACAGCATAATCAGATGCGTCGGTGGTAAGAGCAATGGTGGCCGTGGGATCTGGATGAGCCAACAAGGCAGCATCAGCCAGTGCAGCTTTAGCCCCGTCAAAAGCACATAACCTCTCATGAGTCCAATCAATGTCCTGATTACCCCTCTTACCCTTCAAGGCCTCATACAGCGGACGCATAATATGGGCAGCGTGAGGTATAAAACGGTTATAAAAATTAACCATGCCCAAAAACTCCTGCAGGGGCTTGACAGAGGAGGGGCGTGGAAAAGCTAAAACTGCTTCGACTTTAGCCGGGAGGGGCATGGCACCCTGCTGGGATACCTTGTGCCCCAAGAACTCAAGTTCTGAGAGCCCAAACTGACACTTCACTGGATTCACTATCAGTCCATGGTCACAGAGGCGTCTGAAGAGCTGGCGAAGGTGCGACACATGTTCCTCTACCGAAGCGCTCACCACCAGTATATCGTCCAAGTATACAAACAGAAAAGGCATGTCCCGCAACACAGAGTCCATAAGCCTTTGAAACGTCTGTGCAGCACCCTTAAGGCCAAATGGCATCCTCAAGAACTCGAACAGTCCAAATGGAGTGATCACCGCTGTCTTGGGAACGTCCTGGGGATGGACAGGCACCTGATGATAACCACGCACTAAATCCACTTTAGAAAAAATGACTGTCCCTGCCAGACGTGAAGAAAAATCTTGGATATGGGGGACTGGATACCTGTCGTTGGTAGTAGCGTTGTTAAGGCGCCTAAAGTCTCCACAAGGGCACCAACCCCCATCTGACTTAGGGACCATGTGGAGGGGAGAAGCCCACGGACTATCGGAACGGCGCACAATACCCAACCGCTCCATATTGGCAAACTCATCTCTAGCAATGGCTAACTTAGCAACATCCAGACGGCGTGCACGGGCAAAAACAGGTGGACCCACAGTAGTAATATAATGCTCAACCCCATGTTTAACCACTGCCGCAGAAAACATAGGCACAGTGAGCGCAGGAAACTCAGAGAGAAGGCGCTGGTACCTGTCTCCTGAGGCAAGCATGTTAGCAAGCAGTGGACCCGCCCCACCCAGTGTACATGGGTAAGAATCAAAAGTCACAGCATCAATCAAACATCTGTTAGCTATATCAACCAACAGTCTGTAAGCACACAAAAAATCTGCACCAAGAATAGGAACTGCTACAGATGCTACCACAGAGTCCCAACTAAATTCACGGCCGTTAAAACACACAGTAATGAACTTAGTGCCAAAGGTGCGAATAGGAGTACCATTAGCAGCGTCCAGTGGAGGTCCATGATCATATCCCATGACGTCAGCCGAAGAGGGGGGAACGATGCTCCATTGCGCTCCTGAATCCACCAAAAAACGACGTCCAGCAGCGCAGTCCTCAATAAAAAGCAGCTTATTGCTGGTGCCGGTGCACGCAGCTGCTAGCGAGCACCAGCCTTCTCGTTTCCCTATGGCTGGAAAGAGCACGGTGGAATACAGCGCCGAGCCTTCGGTCCAAAACGGCGGTGATAAAAACACAGGCCACTCTCTTTCTTACAGCGATCCGATACTGCGGCCACATCCACCGAGACTTCTCCATCAGATTGCCAAGGCAGCAGTGCATGCACCGACAAATGACGAGAAGCCAGCCAAAGCCTGTCCGCTTCTCCAGCTAAACCCCGATAATCCTTAGTACGAATGAGGGGCGAGCTGGCCGGGACAGTGCGCACTGAAGGCGGAAGCTGACGCAGAAACAGGTGGGTAAACAGAAATGAGCTGTCTCCTGAACCAAGAAGTGCCAACATATTCTCCATCAGCTCAGAAGGTTTGCTGTCCCCCAAACCAGTCATAGACAGAAGACGATCAGCGCGCTCTATATCAGAGAGTTGGTACAGCTGCAGAAGAGCCCTCTTCAGAGTGACGTACCTGTCAGCGAGAGGCGGGTCCCGGAGCAGTCCCATCAAACGGCGAGTAGTGGCAGAATCCAAAGCTGCGACAACATGGAAATACTTCGTGTCATCTGTGGTTATTCCGCGCAGATGGAACTGAGCCTCGACATGCTGAAACCAGGGCTCCGGGTCGTGCTGCCAAAAGTCCAGTAATTTAATGGTAGCCACAAAAACAGCTGGTGCGGGAGCCGCGGCGGATACAGACGCCATGGCGGCGATATCAGAAGAGGTCGCTTGATCAAACATTCCTCAAGCGTCGGGGTCACCAATATGGAATCCGCAGAAAAGCGGACGGGACACGTCTGTCTGAAAAAAACTTTATTTACATTTCTGCACTTCCTCCTTTTATCTCCGTCCAAAACGGAAAAACTCCGCCTTCACATTAAAACATCAAATTTGTGTGTGAGACCAACAACTAATGTCACCACAGTATAACACATTTTTCCATTGCCAGAGAGCTCAAGGCCTCTGTGATTGAAAGGTTTAATCACACGTTAAAAGGCAGAATGTGGAGATATTTTACAGCCAACAACACACTGTTGTACCTCGACGTCTTACAAGACTTGGTGGTGGGGTACAACCAAGCTTA
The DNA here is from genome assembly GCA_020510985.1 of Pholidichthys leucotaenia. Taxonomy (NCBI): domain Eukaryota; kingdom Metazoa; phylum Chordata; class Actinopteri; order Cichliformes; family Pholidichthyidae; genus Pholidichthys; species Pholidichthys leucotaenia. The sequence continues at coordinate 99,050,512 of CM035847.1, forward strand.
TCACAGCAGTATTAAAATGGCACCTACGCTGGTGACCGCTAAGAATGCGAACCAAGTGTTTCAAAACCTGTGCGGCACACCCTGAGCTTGACAGAGCCACCGATTAAAGATGAATTTTAAAAAGGGGGACTCAGTCAGAATATCAAAGTTGAGGGGAGTGTTTGATAAGAAATATGACCAGAGTTTTACAGATGAAGCGTTTACGGTGTCCGAGTGCATCCCCCGCGACCCCCCTGTCTACAAACTGAAAGATTATGACGGAGAACCGATTCAAGGTTGGTTTTATGAGGCGGAGCTGCAAAAAATAACGTTGGACCATGACAGAGTCTACCGTGTGGAGAAGATTCTAAAACATCGTACCGTCAAAGGTGAAAAGCAAGTGCTGGTTCGGTGGAAAAATTGAAATTTAACAGTTGGGTCAAGGCTTCCGATTTAAAAAAACATATAGACATTCGCACGACCCCCGAGCGCAGTGCTTACGGTCATTCCATCATGTACAGATCTAAAGATAAGGGACTTTTCATCACCCTACCTTTAAATGCCAGTTTTGATGTTTTTAAAGACAACACAAGTTCCAGTTTTCGCGTGGATTTGGCGCAACATATCGATTTAGAAGGACCTTGGGAGGTTGCTTTGACAGAAATTTCTTACCCACACACTTGGTATAGCCTACCTCAGAAAGAAGCCTACTTTTATTGGAGAGCAAAACCTCGAGAACCAGAAACAGAGACTAAAGTGCATTATCAAAGGATTACAGGCGGTTATTACAACAATATAAATCGGTTCAGGGCTGAGCTGGGGGGGGTTCTTTTGAAAAATTAATTCTGATCTTTATATGGTCTACAGCAACATTCAGAAAAGAATGGATTTCCAGAGTGGAGGTCAAACTCACATACGCTTTGGCGCGCCGGCAGCTTACATGCAGGGTGTTGAACCGGGAGAATGGTTCAAGTTTGATCGGAAGTTGGCACCCTATCCGGTCGATTTGAAGGCCGGATTTTATCACATGTACTGTTACAGCGATGTGGTAGTAATTAGTGGGGGACTCTTACGCACCGCTCCTGAGAACTATCAATATCAAAGGAACGTACAGTGACTTTATCACAAAGCATTTCCACCCACCTTGTTATTTACCCGTAGCGAAATGACACATTGAAACCATCCTCGTGGAGATAAAAATGGATCAAAACAAACCGGTGGAATTTACCTACGGGAAGACTATAGTGATGCTCCACTTTAGACCTAAACCTTGAATAAACAACGTATATAACACATCCATCCACACACACGCTCATCTTTCGGTCTACGACCGCTATCGCGCAGTGGGTATCGGTGCGTGATCGGACGTGCTAAGTAGTTACATCTCAACAAAACAAAATGACTCTCGTGGGTCTGAGGGAGGCTCCTCACCATTTTGTACATTATTATGAAAATCAAGTAGGGGGTGCTTTACCGGGGTTTTACGGAGCAGCTGTCATGTACGGATGAGGTATAGGCTCACTGTTTTCAAGACTGTTCCGTTTTGTAGCCCCTCTGGTGAAGAAAGGTTTCACCATCGCAAAACCTCATCTTAAAACGGCAGCTAGCGGCATTGCATCGGACGTGTTTAACCAAGTGGTGGGAAAAATGATGAACAAAGACACGGGACAAGAGGTCTCAGGGGGTATTATGATCTTGTTGCGCAGATTGAGTAAGCAACCCCCCGGCAATCGTGTCTCATCGCTCTCCCATAAACGCACCGGTCCTAAAAAGAGAAAATCAGTTGGAAAAAGTAAGCAGGTGACAAGGAAGTCCGGAACTCGGAGCTTAGATATATTTAAAGCAAAAGTTTTTGAACAAGCTAAACCAGAAAAAACATGGTACTGTTACATCAAAAATCTCCCGACTGCACCCTGGCTGAGTTGGATTTATTTTCAGCACCTATGACGCAGCTCTCTGTGGAGGATAAAATCTACAAGGAAATTTCCCCCATGTCGGCCATCACCTCACCGACGGACGTCCCATAGAGTTTTTCATCCCCGGAGATGGGGAGAAGTGCCTCGATATGAACAACACCCTGTTGCATCTCCGTGTGAAAATTACCAACACGGACGGTACGAACTTGGCAGACAGTGCAGCGGTGGGTCTCATCAATTACCCTCTAAATACAATTTTCAGTCAATGTGACATGATCCTGGGAGATAGATGGATTTCACAATCCAGCGCAAAACACCCCTACCGAGCCTTAATTGAGACGATACTGAACTATTCCAAGGACACGCTCAAGAGCCAATTTAGTGCTGGTCTTTTTTACAAAAATACAGCTGAAGCTGTAGATCCTATCGTGACCGTGGATGGCCCTAATGGGGGTTTAAATAAAAGAGCCCGTTTTACCGCCAATTCTCGCGAAGTGCACCTGCTCGGTCCTCTTCACGGGGACATATTTTTTTTTGTGAGAGGCTCATGCTGAACTCTGTCGATTTGGCTTTCACGGGGAGAAGAGACCTATCGCCTTTCAATTTTATTCATAATGATGTGGAATATCTGTCTCTCTGTCAGGATGGTCGACAGATCCCCGCCAAGATGTCTCCCCGTCACCAGGAACATGGCGACGGGGAGAGATCTTAAAGATTTACCTCTCAGTATCAGCAGAGAGGAATTTAACAATGGGTACACCCTGTTTGTATTTAATCTCGCCCCGGAGGATGACAACGATGCCCTGTTCACCGTGTCGAACGGTAATTTAAGACTGGAGATGAGATTTAGAATGGCCCTTCCCCACATCACGACGCTGATAGTCTATGCCTGTTACGATTCTATTCTGGAAATTAACTCTAAAAGAGAAGTGCTGGTGGACTATTACTAGGAACATGAATAATATTCAACTGGAGAATCTTCTGCGTCATCTGCTGGGAGATGTGTTTTGTGGGCTGTGGCCTTCCGAACAGCTACCGTCGTTGACCCCTGCCTTTAAACCCCCCCGCCTACTTCGTCATCAACACACATCCCACACACATGCCCAGAGAGCACTGGTTAGCCATCACCCTGGAAAAGGACCGTGAAGCCACCTTTTTTGATTCTTACGGGTTTCTGCCCAATCTTTTTTTTACTGTCCCAACAGCATCTTAAAGCTCTTGGAGAAGCATTCACAAAACATCAAGTACCACAACGCCCAGTTATAGCATCAACTATCAACGACTTGTGGTCAACACTGCATCTATTACCTGGCACATCGGACCTGCAGATTATCTTTTGAACATGTACTGTCATTGTACGATGAGGATGTGATGAAAAATGACCTGATGGTGTACAATTTTGTGAGAAAATATCAAGATTGTATCAAAAATAAAATCGGCGCACCCACTAAACAGGGGTGTTGTTCTTTACAACTGTTTAAAAACTGTCTTGTGTAGAAATTTAGGATAAAGAGTGTATGATATATACACTCTCTGATGATATTGAGTGTATGCTTGACAAGTGTGTTACTAATACCGTGAATAATTACCGTTTTTGTGATTTTATATGAAAGAAAAAAAAGACTGTACCCTTGAAATGTATGATGAATAAGCATTTTATTGTTAAAAAACAGAAAAAAGATGTATGGCTTACAATCATATCTAATCTCAAATGTCATGGATGGCCCTCACGAGCCATCAAAAGACGTTACATATCAATCTGTGAGTTTGCGCAGTTTATTAAAGGAAAAGAGAGATGACAAAATAACGAGCTACGGGGGGCTAAAACACACTATAACAATAACACAGGCTATGACGAGGAGGAACAGACTCACAAGGAAACACACTTACAATAAAAGATGAAGGGTTGTAAACGTCTGACCAGAGGAATGCTCGATGATGTCAAACGAAGGGTTGTCTGACGAGACTGCCGCACATTTCACCCTCAGCTGCCCTCTTAAGTAGGGCTCAAGGTGGAACAGCTGATGAGGCGAAATGCAGCTCAGCTGTCAGAGCTGAGGCTCTGACAGCCGGAAGCCCCTCTGAGCGGTGTCATAATAAATGCTCGGAGAGCCATAGGGGACACACACATCAGCTGGGAGGAAAATACTGCATGGCCTGAGCGCAGACGAGATCGGCGCTCAAACCACGACAGTACCTCCCCCCGAGGCGTCAAACTCCGGGCACCATATGACACCCAAGCCCCCCACCGCACCCCACCCAGGGTGGGAGGATGGGGGAAAGGCCTGGTGGGTGAGAACCAGAAAAGACAAAAATCCCCAAGACGATGACAGGGAACAAACAAAGCAATTACAGAGTATGGTAGGGAAGAAAAAAAAACCCCACAATACTCCATAAAGCACAGATAGGACCAAAAAAAAATGCAACAGCAGGAGGCCTGTAACTAAAACACACAGGCCCATAAGACATAATGTGGCAGATACAAATCATCCCTCAGACAGGGGAGGGGAGAAAAAAAAAGACACGCCAAACAGCGGTAATACATAGATCAAAATAAGGCACATGACAACACGCCAAAAGTGACCTTAATATCTAGAGAAAATATGAAACATACGGGGATGACGGCAGGCAGAGTCCAATGACACACAAGTGGTTCTGGTGGTCTCCCTGCATCCAATGTCCAAATAGCTGATAGGGGAAAAAGGGAGCGTTCAGGCGGCCTACCCCAGTCCCAGGCCCGGAAAAACAGGATCTCTGGCGGCCGGACCAGGTCGCCAAGCAGACAGTCCAGTTGGTCGAGTGGCTGACCCAGAACGCCAAACGGGCGAGGCAGTCCTTCAGGCGGCCGACCCGCATCGCTCAACCACCAGGACCGCAAGGGAGACAATGACAACGGCTTCCCTGTAGAGGGGGACAGCGAGGGAGAGCCGGGCCGAATATGAAGAACCCCAACGGCACCCGGTGGAGCAGGCTTGGAGGAAGGATGAGGGACCAGCCCGGCATCACTCAGCGGAGGATCTGCAGCTCCACCTCCAAACGTCACCAGAATAGGCACTGTCTTCCAGTTGGACCCAGGGTGAGCCCACACTGCACCCACAATGGACCCCGATCGGGTTGCGACTGCACCCACGTCGGGCCCCGATTGGGTCGCGGCTGCACCCACGTCGGACCCCGATTGGGTCGCGGCTGCACCCACGTCGGACCCCGATTGGGTCATGGCTGCACCCACGTCGGACCCCGATTGGGTCTCGGCTGCACCCCCAATGGAACCCGACTGAGTCGGAACAGCTCCATAGACAACCTCGAACCCCGAACCTGGAACCTCCAGCACAGCGACCAGGGTTGACTCTGCACCGGTGACCCTGGGAGAAGGCTCAGGAGAAGAAGGAGAACTAGGATCAGGCTCACTGGTAGCGACAGAGCCCAGTGAGAAGAGCTCAGATGCAGTGAACGGCTGCCCTTGGCTCGTCTCCCCGAGAGACAGGCAAAAATGCTCTAGAACAGATAGTAGGAAGGAAAAATAGAGCACTTGCCTGCACTCGAGTTCTGTCACCATCCAGGACTTTGAAGAGGGCTCAGGACGAAGGAGGATGTCTTCTGGCTCCCACTCAGCTACGGCGGGCTCCGCAGCCGGCATGATGTTTTCCACAGTCTGAGGACCCTCCAACGCTGACATCCACACCGACGACCTTCACGGCGTGGTGGCAGGGGATCCTCGACCCACTGGATCAAACTGCTCATCGGTGGAGACCCAGGGACATTTCGTTGTCGGTGCAGGCTCCACACTGCAGTCAGCTCTCCTCCTGTGCCCGTGACGTGGCTGCGCAGTTGGAACCAGGCTCTCCAGGACCGCAGGCCCCCTCCCCGTCCGGCAACGTAGGCCTGGTGTCGTGGAACGCTCAGTGGAGGGAGACACAGAGGCAGCAGGTTCAATGTCAGAAGCTACAGCAGGTGGTGGGGGCTCGGGGGGCTGCGAACCCCGAACTCCACCCCCAGGAGTCAGACAAGGCAAATCACAACAACGAGGAGAAGAATGAAATTGCACTTGCCTGTTCCCCGGAGGGCCGATGGTGTCTGCTGTAGCAGGTGGAGTTCTTCCCTTTCACCTCTGGATGGTGATGGCAGGCCCCTCAGAAAGACCAGGAGGAGCCCTCACGGTGGATTGTAGACGGGCCTCGCCGAAGCAGGACTCATGGCACTCACAGCAGCTGGGGATGACGTCGAGGAGGAGGGGGATGACAGCCGAGGCGATCCGGGCACGAGGTGCTGACGGGACAGCAGGGACAGATGACCCGGGGGGAGCGGCTGCAGGAATTCCCTCTTGACGTGACGTAGACGAAGCAGCTGACTGGGAGGCTGAGTTCTTCCGACGACCCGGCGCTGGATCCGGACGGGATTCTCGCTGAGGCCTATTTGTGGCATGGCGACGACGTTTACTGGCTGATGGTGAGACGATGGGACCAGGAACACATGGCACCGTGGCTGGACGGGTGACAGGAGCTGAATCCCGAGACGAAGAGTGGGGATGCCTCTCCGTCAGCCTCCTGCCGGGGTTCCCCTCCAGTCCACCGATCCCCACCCTCGTCGGGGACGCCGTACTGGGGGGAGAAGGAGAGGGTTCCTGGGCCGCCTTTTCGATCAGTTCACGTTGTGCCACAATCCATGTCACCCTCTCCTTTCCTTCCAGAAAGCTGATACTTTAATAAAGCCCTCTGGGCGAGAAACAAGTAGGGATTTGCCGTGCGGGTGGGCATGAGGAGTCAGGCCTTGGCCAGGTAGCCGTCAATCTCCTGGAACCACTCAGGGCAAAACCCACTCTCGAGGGCGGACATACTAATAACCAGCCCTAGCGAAGGGAAAAAACTCCAGCCCACAGCAAACTCACGGCGACAGGCGTCTCAGTCTGGCGGCAGTCTACTGTCAGGGATGGCCCTCACGAGCCATCAAAAGATGTGACATATCAACCGGTGAGTTTGCACAGTTTATTAAAGGAAAAGAAAGATAACAAAATAACAAGCCATGGGGGGCTAAAACACACTATAACGATAACACAGGCTATGACGAGGAGGAACAGACTCACAAGGAAACACACTTACGATAAAAGATGAAGGGTTGTAAACGTCTGACCAATTCAATTCAATTCAATTCAATTCAACTTTATTTATATAGCGCCATTTCACAACAACAGTCATCTCATAGCACTATCAACTGTAGGGAGGACCCCCACAGTTGCAGAAAGACCCCAGCAATCAGGCGATCCCCTGTGAGCAAGCACTTGGCGACGGTGGAGAGGAAAAACTCCCTTTTAACAGGAAGAAACCTCCAGCAGAACCAGGCTCAGGGAGGGGCAGTCATCTGCTGCGACTGGCTGGGGGGTGAGGGGATAGAGAAGAAGAAAAGAACAGACATGTAGAGAGCAAACAGCACGATGGGGACTCAATCTATGGGAGAGAACAAACAAATGTTAATGACCAGCAAAAAAAAAATATTTCATAGAGAGTGAGGAAAGGAGTGAGGCCCAGTGCATTACTGGAGGTCCCCCGGCTGACTAAACCTATTAGCAGCATAACTAAGGGAGGGTTCAGAAAACACATGATCCCTCCCTAATTGTAGGCTATATCAAAAAGGTAGGTTTTAGCCCTATTCTTAAAAACAGAGATCGAGTCTGACTCCCGAATCCAGATTGGCAGCTGATTCCACAGGAGAGGAGCTTGATAACTGAAGGCTCTGCCTCCCATTGTACTTTTGGAGATTCTAGGTATTACAAGTAAACCTGCATTTTGGGAGCGTAGTGCTCTGTTAGGATGATACGGTAGTATCAGATCTTTTAAATAAAAAGGAGCCTGATTGTTTAGAGCTTTGTAAGTAAGAAGAAGGATTTTAAACTTAATTCTAAACTCTATGGGAAGCCAATGAAGGGAGGCCAGAACCGGAGAGATATGATCTCTCTTTCTAGTACCTGTTAAAACTCTTGCTGCAGCATTTTGGATCAGCTGAAGACTTTTTAAAGATGTTTTAGGACAACCTGATAATAAAGAATTACAATAATCTAATCTCGAGCTAACAAAAGCGTGGATCAGCTTCTCAGCATCACTCTGAGACAAGATGCTCCTAATCTTGGCAATATTACGCAAATGATAGAAGGCAGTCTTAGAAACAAATTTAATATGTGAATTGAAGGACAAATCCTGATCAAAAATAACTCCAAGGTTCCTCACAGAGCTATTAAGAGAAAGAGTAACTGCATCCAAACTGAAAGTTTGATTTGGAAAGGAATTTCTAAGGTTTTTTGGACCAACAAGAATGACTTCAGTCTTATCTGAATTTAATAGCAGGAAATTACAAGTCATCCAAACTTTGATTTCCTTAAGACAGGCTTCTAACTTGGCTAATTGATTAGTATCATCTGGCTTCATTGACAGGTATAATTGTGTGTCATCTGCATAACAGTGAAAATGTATACAGTGCTTTCTAATAATGTTGCCTAATGGAAGCATATATAAACTAAAAAGAGTAGGGCCAAGCACAGATCCCTGTGGAACTCCATGACTAAGCTTTGAGCTGAGAGAAAACTCATCATTTACATGAACAAACTGGAACCTATCAGATAAATAAGATCTAAACCACTGCAACGAAGTTCCATTAAGTCCAACATAGTGTTCTAATCTATCAAGTAGAATATTATGATCAATAGTATCAAAAGCTGCACTAAGATCTAAAAGGACAAGTACAGAAACTAGTCCATTATCAGATGCAATGAGGAGGTCGTTAGTGACCTTCGCTAAGGCTGTTTCAGTGCTATGATGGATTCTAAACCCAGATTGAAACTCCTCAAATAAACCATTTCCCTGCAGGTGGTCAAATAATTGCATAGCAACAACTCTTTCTAAGATTTTTGAAATGAAAGGGAGATTAGAGATTGGTCTATAGTTAGCTAAAGCTCCTGGATCTAGCGTTGGCTTTTTGAGTAAGGGTTTAATTACAGCCGTTTTAAAAGCCTGCGGTACATGGCCTAAAGTTAATGAAGAATTGATTATATGAAGAATAAAGCTACCAATAAGTGGGAAGACTTCTTTAAATAACCTGACCAGAGGAATGCTCGATGATGTCAGACGAAGGGTTATCCGATGAGACTGCCACACGTTTTGCCCTCAGCTGCCCTCTTAAGTAGGGCTTAAGGTGGAACAGCTGATGAGGCGAAATGCAGCTCAGCTGTCAGAGCTGAGGCTCTGACAACCGTAAGCCCCTCCGAGCGCTGTCACAATAAAAGCTCGGAGAGCCATAGGGGACACACACATCAGCTGGGAGGAAAATACTGCATGGCCCGAGCGCAGACGAGATTGGCGCTCGGACCAAGACATCAAATTTCTCTTCTTAAAGGCCAAATGTCACGTAATTTTTTTTTCTAAATGACAACGAATTTAGATAAAATACACATAGCTTAAACCGAATATTCATACCGGAGACCATGTCACCCACCTGTATTTACATAATTGCACAAAATACACCAGGTGAAGGCCCCACCTTGCTTGCTGGCTTGTGACAGCCAGTCCAGACCACGCCCATGTTTTTGACATCACCAGTTGTACTCTGGCTGCCCTGCCTATCCACATTCACACTTATCAACATTGGACAATCATGATGGAAAGTGACAGCGATTGTGAACAAATTAGTTTAGTTTTGTCTTTTTTTTTTGTCTTTTTTTTGTCAGTGGTTCAGACAGTGACAGAGGATTAGAACCTTACAGGTTCGAGCCGTCCGAGACGGAATCAGATGCTTTGTCTGATGACAACAGTTCCACCGATGACCAGAGAGCAGAACCAGTGGAAAATGTCATTGAACTGGACATTAATCGCCTCCAGAATTGCGAAGCTGAAGGGGGTCTGTCCAGGGCGCCCCATAAATATTGATTTTTCGGAAGCCATTATTATTACAGTGGAGGAGAGCCGCTGCTGTCAAGAAATTGACCAGATCAATATGAAAATGGAGGCGCATACCTGTCAAGGGAGACGTTTTCGCCGTATTTTAATACCGTAAAACGCGGCTATAAGGGACAGCGGAGTGATAATGGACATTTCTCTGGGAAATGTTTTCATACCTGTCAAGTCAGACGTTTTCGCCGTATTTTGGTGCCAAGCGCGGCTGTGGGGGACGGCGCAGTGGTGGACACTTTTCTGGGAAATGTTTTAAATGTAGTTCGTGTTGTTATTGTCAAATATTTTAAGGAAAATACAGGGAAAATGCAATTTTAGCAAAAACAGGCGTATTGCCATTTCTGTACGCCCAAAAGAAAAAATATACTGGAAAAAAAAACTGTGTGTTGAGGAGCACTCCTGTGTGTGATCACTCACAGCTGGTGCTGTCAGATCGCTCAGCGGGAGCTATTCGCACTACCATGAGATGAGATGAGAGAAGTGTGGAGTCAATCATTAGTTTAATTGTCTGGGCGGGCTGATCGCTCAGCTTGAGCTGTTCTCACTACAATGAGAAGTCATTAGGACAATGGTTTAACACGTTGAGCTGTGCAGCGGTTGCGGAACAGACAGAGATCGCCTGACAAATACAGAATTCTGCTTTTTTTTTTTTTAATTTAGCGCCGGACGCTGAGTTGTGTTGTTATTGTCAAATATCCATGAATCCTTAAAATATTTGACAATAACAACACGAGTTGCATTTGGGGCATTTCCCAGAGAGGTGTGCCTTGTTGCTCCGCCGTTCCTTATAGCCGCTTTTTACGGTGTTGAAGTACGGCGAAAACGTCTCACTTGACAGGTATGAAAACATTTCCCAGAGAAGTGTCCCTTATTACCCAGCTGTCCCTGATAGTCCCGTTTTAAGGTATGGGTGAAATACCCAATTTTTTCTTTCTTGTTGCTCACTTCAACCTTCCAGTCTCCATATAAACAATCAATTGAAATACCCCAAGCATCAAACTAGGGTACAATCGATTTCGTCACTTCCGCCTTCTTCCCCAGGCGATTCCAGGGGCCGTGTCAGGCCAAGCGCGGCAGTTTTAAATTAACGAATATTCCGTTGTTACTGAAGCATATGCACCAAGACCCGAACGGATCGGTTCCCTTTTATATCTAGTTTCAAGATATTTAAAGTACCCTGTTACGTGACATTTGGCCTTTAAGGAGTGGTCCATCGAGGGGGGAGTTTCTTTTGTCTTCTATTCCTCCTCGTTCTAGTCTCAAATTCAGACTCTCATTTTCTCACGGGGTGTGATCCAGGTTGGGGACAGCAGAAGTTTCTTTTTTTTCTCTCTGGCATGGCGTACATCTTGAGGTTTTTCAATCTCAAATTTGGACTCTTCCTTCTCACGGGGTGTGATCCAGGTTAGGGTTGGCAGAAGTTTCTTTTTTTTCTCTCTGGCACAGCGTACGTCTCGAGGTTTTTCAAAACCCACATCGGCAATGTTGCCCGCATTCGTCTTAAGAAGTCAATATTGAAAGAAATATTGAGTTCAGACTGCGTGTTTAAAAATTTTGACCACCCCGCAGGTGCAGGGGGTTGGTGTTTTTTTTAAAAGAGAGTGAGAGGTGTTTGAATAAATCAACCATATTAAATTAAATCACCCTTTATTGTCATTCAACCATACAACCAATCATGTACAGTAGAATGAAATTGTGTTTTTCCTATCTACAGTGTTAATCAATAGTCCTGACTACATGTTACACAACAGTGGAATGAGAAACAATAAGCTAGCACGGGACCGAAGACGCCGAGAGTGACCAGCCGACAGAGGTTCCGTTGTGTTGGATGAAGGGCGAATACACAGCTAAGTAAAGGAACGTGCTGACTGTCTGTGTGTTGTGGATGTACTGTATATTAGCCCCGGTGAGTTCACGGGAGGCTAAGTTTGTGCTGCGCTGTGTGCTGCAGGTTTCCACCGGATGACTGATACGAAGGAGCCCCTCCTTTTCTCTCTGCCTGTTCGCCACCTCTTCTCGGGCACGGAACACTCCCTCTTCGAAGCGTACAGGAGGGTCTCGGACAAGCCTGGACAGACGGCGGCAGGACGACGCAGCCAGCTAACGGCTTCTGCTCATCTGTGCGGGGCGCCGGAATGGAGCAGCGTGGAGGTGTCCCAGGCAGCGAGACGAGCACCGCCGGAGCCAAGGACGCCGGAGGGCCAGAGGCGGTTTGGTAGCTGGAGAGGGACGTGGCTGTGGCATCTGTTCACCTGGACGAGCTCGGAGCTCAACTGCAGCAGCGGTGGGCAGCGGGGCTCAGTGGAGGAGCTGCCGGCACCCCGGCTGGACAGGAGCTCAACTACAGCAGCGGTAAGCAGCGAGACTAGCAGCGGAGGGGGCTAGCTGAGGCCCCAGCTGGATTTGAGGTCGGTCGGTCGGATCGGGTACCGGCAACATCAGCAGAGATTGTTTTACCAACAATCTACTACCAACAGATCAGTAAAAATGCCACCAAAGAAGGAGGAAATGGAAGAGATAAAAAAAATCTCTGAACTTCTTGTCAGAAGTTGACTGAAGTCATTCTTGTTGGTCCAAAAAACCTTAGAAATTCCTTTCCAAATCAAACTTTCAGTTTGGATGCAGTTACTCTTTCTCTTAATAGCTCTGTGAGGAACCTTGGAGTTATTTTTGATCAGGATTTGTCCTTCAATTCACATATTAAATTTGTTTCTAAGACTGCCTTCTATCATTTGCGTAATATTGCCAAGATTAGGAGCATCTTGTCTCAGAGTGATGCTGAGAAGCTGATCCACGCTTTTGTTAGCTCGAGATTAGATTATTGTAATTCTTTATTATCAGGCTGTCCTAAAACATCTTTAAAAAGTCTTCAGCTGATCCAAAATGCTGCAGCAAGAGTTTTAACAGGTACTAGAAAGAGAGATCATATCTCTCCGGTTCTGGCCTCCCTTCATTGGCTTCCCATAGAGTTTAGAATTAAGTTTAAAATCCTTCTTCTTACTTACAAAGCTCTAAACAATCAGGCTCCTTTTTATTTAAAAGATCTGATACTACTGTATCATCCTAACAGAGCACTACGCTCCCAAAATGCAGGTTTACTTGTAATACCTAGAATCTCCAAAAGTACAATGGGAGGCAGAGCCTTCAGTTATCAAGCTCCTCTCCTGTGGAATCAGCTGCCAATCTGGATTCGGGAGTCAGACTCGATCTCTGTTTTTAAGAATAGGGCTAAAACCTACCTTTTTGATATAGCCTACAATTAGGGAGGGATCATGTGTTTCTGAACCCTCCCTTAGTTATGCTGCTAATAGGTTTAGTCAGCCGGGGGACCTCCAGTAATGCACTGGGCCTCACTCCTTTCCTCACTCTCTATGAAATATTTTTTTTGCTGGTCATTAACATTTGTTTGTTCTCTCCCATAGATTGAGTCCCCATCGTGCTGTTTGCTCTCTACATGTCTGTTCTTTTCTTCTTCTCTGTCCCCTCACCCCCCAGCCAGTCGCAGCAGATGACTGCCCCTCCCTGAGCCTGGTTCTGCTGGAGGTTTCTTCCTGTTAAAAGGGAGTTTTTCCTCTCCACCGTCGCCAAGTGCTTGCTCACAGGGGATCGCCTGATTGCTGGGGTCTTTCTGCAACTGTGGGGGTCCCCCCTACAGTTGATAGTGCTATGAGATGACTGTTGTTGTGAAATGGCGCTATATAAATAAAGTTGAATTGAATTGAATTGAATAGAAGAACTGACCAAAGTGGCTAGTCAACAGCTAAAACTATTAGGGCTAATGGAAGAAGTCCGAGAATTAAAATCAACAATTAAGGAAAAAGACAAAAAAATTGCAGACTTGGAGCGACGCGTCGAGGATCTTGAACAATATTCTCGTATGGATGATCTAATTATAAGTGGGCTAGACATTATATATCAATCATATGCCAATGTTACAGCAGGAATGAGAGGTGAGGAGGCTCCCCTAAGTGAATCAGTCTCCCTGGAAAACCAGGTGCTTCAGTTCCTTGAAAGCAGAAACATAAAGGGTGAAGTAAATGCAATTTCAGCCTGTCATTCTTTACCCAGAAAAGATAATAAAACAAAGAAATCAATTGTGATGCGCTTTGTGAACAGAAGGGTAAAGAAAGACATACTGAGGCAGGCCAGAAAGCTACGGGGAACAGAAGTCTACCTAAATGAACATTTAACAAAGACTAATGCTGAAGTAGCACGGCAAGCACGGATGGTGAAAAGACAAAACAAGATTCAGGCAACATGGACAAGAAATTGTAGAGTTTGGATCAAACTTAATGGAACACCTGAGGAAGCGAAGACCATAATAATCAGAGATCTTACTGACTTAAATAAATATAGCTGAACACTGATTAAGAAAATTAAGAGACTATGATAATCCATATCCACACGCACGGCAAAAATAGTTATTTTGTGACATACCATAAGATAAGATAAGATAAGATAAGCCTTTATTAGTCCCACAATGGGGAAATTCCAGGATTGCAACAGCATAGGGATAGCAACACTCAGAGCAACAATCAGAAGGCAAGAAAAAACAACATCTAGTAAACATATGTCCATATTACTATAAATGTATATATATAGACACACAGTGCAGAGCATTATGGCTGGTGGATGTGCAGCAGAAAGTCTAAGCTCTCTCTCCGCGGATGCAGCGGGCCAGCTGGAAGTCTTTGGGCATGATGGTGACCCCCTTAGCGAAGAAGAGACCACCAGGTGGGTCTCGCTGGTCTCCTGCAGAGCCATGACGGCGAAACTCAGGAAATGCAGGACGGTCTTGAAGTCCTGAGCGATCTCCCTCACCAGGCGCTGGACGGGCAGCTTACGGATGAGCAGCTCCGTGGATTTCTGGTAGCGACGGATCTCTCTCAGAGCCACGGACCTGTGACGGCGAGGCCTCTTCACTCTGCCGGTGGCCAGAGCGCCTCTCCGAGCAGCCTCCTGGGGGGCTTCTTCCTCCAGTAGATTTTACGGGCGGTCTGCTTGGTTCTTGCCATCGCTCTTTATTATTCTGTCTTATATTTCTTTCACGCCGCCTAAACTCCAGCCCGGCACCCGCTTCGTTTTCGCTACAGCTCCCGGTATGTCGAGTTTCCCATTAGCACCGGGCGGCGGCCAAGTGCTAGCTAGCACTAGCTCCTCCCCGCTGTAACGTCTCCCGCTGCAAACCGTGGCTCCGTCCGCCGACCCGGGAGACCCCCGGGGCGATCCGTGCATCCGTGATATATATACAGAGTGAAAGGTGTAGAAAGAAGAAGGAAGATAAAAAAAAAGGCTGTTGCAACAGGCAGCCGACTCGTGTGGCGCCGCCAGTCCGGCGGAACCGGAACCGGAACCATGTCAATATACTTAAAAAAACTAAACAAAACAAACAAAAAAACCCCAAAAACTTATGACTGACTTGAGTAGACATCAATTATCTCCAGTTGGAGGAAGTCATCTGACTCAGAGAGAGGAAATTCGAACTCTGAAAATATGCCATTATGCAGAACATAAACTACAAGAGATGGAGAATGATATTGATCCTGATAACAACTTTTTCAATAATATCCATAATCACTGTGAATATTACACTGAAAAGCAATTCAAAAGTCAAGTGCAACTAGATGGTAAACTATCAATAATACACTTCAACAGCAGAAGTCTTAACAAAAACTTTCCACAGATTCAGGACTATTTAAGATAAGATAAGATAAGCCTTTATTAGTCCCACAATGGGGAAATTCCAGGATTGCAACAGCACAGGGACAGCAACACTCACAGCAACAATCAGAAGACAAGAAAAAACAAGAGCAGCGAGTATACATATGTACATACACTACCGTTCAAAAGTTTGGGGTCACCCAGACAATTATTTTGTGTTTTCCATGAAAAGTCACACTTATTTACCACCATGAGTTGTAAAATGAATAGAAAATATAGTCAAGACATTGACAAGGTTAGAAATAATGATTTGTATTTGAAATAATATTTTTTTCCAGATACTCAACCTGCTCAAAGGAAGGTCAGTTTTATAGCTTCTCTAACCAGCTAAACTGTTTTCAGCTGTGCTAACATGATTGCACAAAGGTTTTCTAATCATCCATTAGCCTTCTGACGCAATGAGCAAACACAATGTACCATTAGAACACTGGAGTGATAGTTGCTGGAAATGGGCCTCTATACACCTACTATATTACACCAAAAACCAGACATTTGCAGCTAGAATAGTCATTTACCACATTAGCAATGTATATTAGATATTAGAGTGTATTTCTGATTAGTTTAAAGTTATCTTCATTGAAAAAAACAGTGCTTTTCTTTCAAAAATAAGGAAATTCTAAGTGACGCCAAACTTTTGAACGGTAGTGTATAAATATATAAACACATAGTGCGGAGCATTGTAGCTAGATGGAATAAATATATAAATATACAAACACACATAGTGTGGAGCATTGTAGCTAGATAAAATAAATATATAAACACACAGTGCAGAGCATTGTAGCTAGATGGAATAAATATATAAATATATAAACACACAGTGCGGAGCATTGTAGCTAGATGGAATGAGCAGCATAACCGTCTACTTAGTTATCCTACATGGTATGATTATGTACCCATACATATTGTCACCCTCTGTAGCGACCGGTATTTTCCTAGTTGTATACCGGAGGGGACCATTGTGTAAGTCTATTGCGTCTTTTGCATTCACTACTATTAGGTTGTCACGTTTTTTTGCTATCTCTGCGAGCAGCCCTGCTTAGGTTATACAGTCTGACTGCTCTAGGTAGGAAGGACCTGCGAAACCTCTCGGTCGCGCACCTAGGATGATGTAGTCTGCTGCTAAATGAGCTCCTCAGTGCGTTCAGTATGTCCTGCATAGGGTGGGACTCGGACTCCAGCAGAGATGACAGTTTAGCCACCATCCTTCTCTCTCCCATCTCCTCCACTGGGTCAAGGCGTTGACCCAGGACAGAGCTAGCTTTCTTGATCAGTTTGTTCAGTCTCTTCCTATCGGCTGCTGTAACGCCACTGCCCCAGCAGACCACTCCAAAAGTGATGGCTGATGCCACCACCGTGTCGTAGAATGTCTTCAGCAGCACCCCTTGTACACCAAAAGACCTGAGTCTCCTCAGTAGGAACAGCCTGTGCTGTCCCTTCTTGTAGAGTGCATCAGTATTGTGTGACCAGTCTAGTTTATTGTTCAGATGAACACCCAGGCACTTGTAGGATGTCACCATCTCGATGTCAGTTCCCTGTATATTTACTGGTGCTGTGAGGGGTTGTCCTTGCCTGCTGCAGTCCACCACCAGCTCCTTATTTTTCCTCGCGTTGATCTGGAGGCAGTTCCAATGGCACCAGTCCACGAAGTCCTGGATAAGTCCTTTGTACTCAGCTTCATCTCCATTGGAGATGAGGCCAATGATCGCAGAGTCGTCAGAGAACTTCTGTAGATGGCAGTGTGTTGTGCTGCGTGAGAAATCCGCAGTATAAAAGGTGAACAGGAAGGGAGCCAAAACCGTTAAAACAGCTAGACAGAAAGTCTCTGAAACTTGGCTTAATGAAGAGTATGCTCCTCTGATGGCAATAGAGGGATATCAAATGTTTCATATTAACAGATCTCAAAAAAAGGGTGGTGGTGTTGTACTGTATATTGATGACCTGTATAGGTGTAAGCTTGTAAATGGAATGTCCTTTGCACTACCAGGGATTGTGGAGTGTGTTACTGTTGAGACTGACCAAGATAAAACAAAAAATCTAATTATAAGTTGTATAAATAGAATGCCGGGAACTTGCATTGAGACATTCAGAGATAAATTACTTGAGCTGTACAATAATATTGCTAGTAAGAAAAGGGTTGTAATTTGAGGAGATTTCAATATTAATTTACTAAATCCATTTCAACAAAATGTAATTACAGAGTTCATGAATTCTATGTACAGTATGAGTCTATATCCCACAATAACACATCCCAGTAGAATCACAGTTCACACTGCTACACTTATTGATAACCTGTTTGTTAATATTATTGATAAGAAAATAGAAAGTGGATTATTGATAAATGATATAAGTGACCATTTGCCAGTCTTTGCACTTATCCATGGCCACTCGGGGGCCAATACAGAAAAAACTTTAAAATCGTTCAGATACAAATCACAAAATGCAATCAGTTCTTTTAAAGAAGACTTGCTGAAGCAAGACTGGACAAAAGTCTATGTATCAGATGTAAATGAAGCCTATGACACATTTATGAACATTGTAACCACTCTTTATTCATTATCTTTATTTAAAAAATTGTTCATTAGTAAAGAAAAAGCTAAAACATAAATTTGTCGACAAGCCATGGTTAACTAAAGGATTACAAAAGGCGTGTAAAAAGAAAAAATTATTATATAAAGCTTTTCTAAAGAAAAAGACAAAAGAAGCAGAGCAGCGGTATAAAACATACAAAAATAAGTTAACATATATAATGAGATGAAATAAAAGAGACTATTACAGTAACGAACTGGAGAAAAACAGAGACAGTATTAAAAATACATGGACAATACTTAACAATATTCTTGGAAATAAAAATAGAAATATAAGCTACCCAACCAATTTCCCCCCCCCCCCAAAAAAATAATAATAAAACGACTCAGAGTGTGAATGCAGTCTCACCTGCAGATGAATTTAATAACTTTTTTGTTAACATTGGTTCTAATTTGGCTTGAGAAATACCCATTACGGCACCTATGGGTGATACAGTAAGCAAAAATACTGCTATAAAAAACTCCATTTTCATAAAGAACACAGATGAGAGAGAGGTCATTGAAATTGTTAAATCGTTTAAAAGTAAAACATTTACGGACTGTGATGGTATTGACATGCTCTTAGTCAAAACTATTATTGAATGCTTAGTGAAACCACTGACGTATATCTGTAACCTGTCTCTCCAAACAGGTATATTTCCCAATGCAATGAAAATAGCTAAAGTAATTCTGATATACAAGACGGGTGACAGAGAGGAATTTTCAAACTACAGACCAATTTCACTATTGCCGCAATTTTCCAAGATACTTGAAAAAATATTCTGTGAGAGAATTAACAACTTCATAATGAAGAATAATTTATTGTGTGAGCAGCAATATGGTTTAGACACAAGAGGACAACTGCATTTGCTCTAATGGAATTTATAGAAAAAAAATATCAACTGCCATTGAAAATAAAGAGTATTCAGTTGGGGTATTCCTGGATCTTAAAAAAGCATTTGATACAGTGGATCATAATTTATTATTAAAGAAACTACAAAATTATGGTATTGGGGGTAGCACTGTCCTGGTTATGTAGTTACTTAAAGAATAGATATCAGTGTGTATGTGTTAGTAACAAAAACTCACAGTTACTGAAGGTTACTTGTGGAGTCCCACAGGGTTCAGTTTTGGGGCCACTGTTATTCAATATGTATATAAATGATATATGAAAGTCTCGGAAAAAATGGATTTTATATTGTTTGCCGATGATACTAATTTATTATGCAGTGGAAGCAATTTGGAACAACTTTTGGATACACTCGGAAAGGAATTAGGAAAGCTTAAACTGTGGTTTGATTCAAACAAATTAATGCTCAATTTAAGTAAGACAAAATTTATAGTTTTTAACGACCATCACAACAACTTAGTATCTAAACTTAGTGTAAATGGTGTAGAGATTGAAAGGGTATCTGAAGCTAAATTTCTTGGTGTAATAATTGAAAATAAACTGTGTTGGAAGTCACATATTAATTATATTAAAGGTAAAATATCTAAATCAATTGCAATACTGCACAGAGTAAAATATTTGCTGTATCAACCCACATTATATACTTTGTATCATTCATTAATACTCCCATACATGGCATATTGTACTGAAGTATGGGGAAATACATATAAAACAAGCATATATCCAGTCTTTATGTTTCAGAAGAGGGCTAATAGAATAATAAACAAAGCTGCTTAAAGGGAACCAACAAACCCACTTTTTCTTAAATTAAAAGCTCTCAAGTTGAAAGATCTGGTTGACTTTAAACCTGCAGTAATTATGTTTAAAGTAAAGAATCTATCACTGCCCGCAAATATCCAAAAGTTGTTCCAAATAAGGGAGAAACAATATCATTTCAGAGGAACATGTATATTTCAAAAACCCTCAGTGAGAACTACCACCAAGCAGCACTGTATTTCAGTGCAAGGAGTCAGATTGTGGAACACTTTTGGACCCGAATTAAAATCATGTACAACGCTAGGACAATTTAAACAAAAACTAAAGGAAGAAATACTCCAAACATACAAGATGACATGTAAAATCACATAAGAATTGTCATATTCAGTCTGTGTTGTGTTGTAGCTTAGTTTTTTTTTGTCACGTTTTGTCTTAGCTTTGTTCTGAATTGTAATCACTCTTGTTTTGTTTTTCTTTTGGATTCTTGGATGAAATATGGGTGGGCAATATAAGCTGCGGCTTCAGCCATTACCCATTTCGGATAACTTATGTTGAACTGTATAATCAGAGGAGTTATTGTTTGATTTGACCTTGTTGGATTTTTTTTCCCCCTTTGTTATATTGTTCTGTTTCTTTTTTTTAATCTTTACTTTTAATCTATCCGAATAAAGATCCATTCATAATCACACACACCCAATATGTAGAATCAGAGGGCCGCTGCCATGCAAGGCGCCGCCACCGATTTCCCTCCTCCCTTCCATTATTGCTGAGCACCAAGCTGGACGGCAGGAAGTTCCACTTTTATATGGTCTTCGGCATGACCCAGCCGGGATTTGAACCCCTGCCTTCCGGGTGTGGGGTGGATGCTCTACCAACTGAGCCACCACTCCGGTATATATGAGACCCTTTAAAGGCCTCGCCCTTGTAAACAAACTCCCCCTTTGAATTCCACCCCCCATAACTCTGGGGCAATTTCCTCAGGATGTATTCGACGTTCTTACGATCACACGTGGGGAACACGCGTGATCACACGGCTCTCATTCTGGAGTCCAAATCATCCTCTGCATTTTCTCTGACGGTCGTCGGTCCGGTCATACGGTTTAACTGTTGAGGTGTGAGCAGAAACATCTTCTGGGCCTTCTTCAAAGTCATCTTTTTAGTTTTAATTTCCTCTCACCAGTCCACCGATTAGATCCCCGATCATGGGCACCACAGCGGAGAGCAGAGGCAATAGAAAACTGCCCAACTGTTTTTTCAGAAGCTGGTGTTTGCGTTTTAAACTAGTTTTCTTATCGGGTAACAGTCTGATAATTTTTTTCCACCTTTGTAGTTTCTTGAACTGACAATCGGACAATGGAATGTTCCCTTTTAAAAAATTCAGAGTGATCTCACACAATGTCTGAATAAAGTCCAGAGAGCTGTGGATGAGAATATCCCTTCGCTTTTTGGGGGAGGCGTGGTACAGCGCCGTGAGTAAAATAGCGTTCCTCTTCATATGTGCAGACATGATAAACTAGGCTGATGTTTTGGACACATAGATGGTCAGCCTCTCGTGAGGAAGTATACCCGTCCTCATCCTGTATTGTTCTGGACAGGAGGGTGTGAGGTCTACTATTAAATAGCTGTGGGGATCTCTGGTGGCATCTTCAGAACTCTCTAGGAAGAAGGCCTTTTGTGATGGGAAGATTTGACGTGCTAATATATCTATCTGTAGTTTATCCTGTGGGTTTTTAAACATCATCAGATAATTGCTGTTCAGACTAATGGTGCGACTGTATTTACCCTTATGGAACACGTTTTGCATCAGCATCATGACGCTCATGTTTCTATGATGCCTGTACTGGGTAAAAATTCTTACTACTTCAGGATGGTCAGAGGCTTGAAAAATAGCATTGTTCAGAATAATCAAGTGTTTCTGATCGGGAGGAAACAGGTTTTAATCTTCAAAAGAATCGGGGAGTCCTTCAACAAATTTTATTCTTTTATTCATCTTCTGCAGTTCACTGTACATAGGCTGATGACACGTATAAATCCATACAATGTTTTCAGGTACAATATTTACAACGTGTTCACAGTCTTCCAGTAACTTTGAAACAAAATAAGTCTTGCCACAACCGCTTGGTCCCACCACCAAACATGAAAATGGAAAGGTGAACCTAAGATCAAAATCAATCTCCTCTATATCCTGGGTAAGATGTGACATTTTTTTCCACAAAAAAATCTAATAACCAAAAGGCAGAGTGGTCCCGTCCCTAAAGAGATGTGTTTTATCATACACAACTCTGAACTTTTTCTGAAATGACAAGTTTCTCAATACAAACCCCCTTTTATCACATCCTATGTTGCAATGTGGTGTCTCAACCACTCACTCTCCCAAATTTGTCATGTAATCCTCCACCAAATCTCTGATGCTGTCAAAATTGACACGTTTGCAACATGATTGGGTTTACGTGATACCTTTGACCTTCATGACGACCTTCTTTTTGCTCCTCGTTTGGTAGGCGTAACTCTTGGGGCCTGTGGATACAATTCCTGAATGGTATCCCCGTCCAACTCATCCGTCAAATCCCCCAGATAATTACCCAACTCCAGAGGCGTATCACTGTTCTTTACCACGTAAATTAAACTATCCTTGTCGATGTAAAGAACCCTTTCTTGCAGTTTCTCCAGATAACCGTGCAGCTTCAGACGCATGTGGGTGTCTATAAAGATGTTATTAGTTTTACCGGGGGGTAGAAAGCAACAACTGTTATATTTCCACCTAAGCAGTGCTTTGTTGTCATCCAGAACATGAAAGTATTCCACCTTGTTTTTACCCGAAAACAAGTAGGTGAAAAACTCTTCAGGTTCTGAGATCACAATGGTCTGAATCAGATAATCTCTCTGTGCAAATTTCCCCCAAAACGAGTTCAAAATCAGTTTTGAGACGCGGCGACGGAGTGGATTCTCTTGTATTTTATTGGCGTCTAACAGAATGCCCCAATGACGGTGATAGTCCCTGATGTATCTGTCCTTGCTCTCCTGATCGGTGACATCTGGGGGGTAACCTGATGCTTCCTGTTTTTCTTTTAGAAATTTGTGTATGTAATCTACAAACACCTCATTGCTACTTTGATCAAAATGCCACACTTCTGTGATTTTACCCACCCTGTACCCCAGCTCCAGGGCTTTGTTGAACTCCACAGTGACCCAGACCCCTGTCAATGCTCTCGCCTCGTCGCCATGCACGCAAACACCATCTTGATGGCTGGTTTCCGTGCGCGTTTGACACAGTGGAAAGGTTAATTTACCTCCTGAACTTTTGTAGGGTAGAACGGGAAAAAAAGAGGTCGCGGGGTGGGTAGACCGTAGCTCTGATTAAGCCAAAATAGCTTCAAGGATCTCCAAAATCTTTGTAAATGATGGTGGGGTGGCCTAGAGGGTAAAAGCACGCTCTGTTAACATAGGGGTACAGAGAAGTGACATCTACATAGAGCACTGTTTCATCCGTCCCTGTGGTGTGTCTCAGTTTTAGAGCACTCGTCCTGCCCCCGTAAAGGGCCCGGTGCGGTAAAAGGGGCTCAAGTGGGTTAAACATTTTCAAAAACTGTTTCACCTCCTCGCATGATTTTTTCATCTCATTCCACTCGTGCTCCCTCATCACCGTAACGCGGACAACGTGCATAGAGCGTAACGCCTGCAACTTCTCCTCACTTTTCAAATGCAGCTCTCCAAATGTAACGCCCCTCAGAGGGCAGATCTCCATGCTTTTAAAACCGCAAACACAACCGTGGAAATAATAGCCGTTGAACTCATAGACGTGCTTCAAACCATAGATCGCCACGTAGCCATCTACAAAAAAGGGCCTCATCTGTTCCCCCCCCCTGTTTAAAGCATGCTGGATGAATATTTTCTGACTTTGCATAACCCATTCTAACCATTGGATCAAGGCGTGAGAAAATCACGCCTGACGTCTGTAGTTGTTGGGGCACAGGATGACGAGGGTGTTAGGGGCCAGGTAATTGGTGAAAAACACTTTCATACAGGCCGATGCTATCGTGGCACTGGAGAAAGGGTCCACACCCGTGTCAGTGCGGAACCACTCTCTAAATTTAATGCACCCTGTGGCTAAAATGTCCACGTCATTTTTATAATAATGCAGAGCCTCCCGGTTAAAGTCAAACAACCCATCTTTGACCCCATCGTACCACTCATTGAACTCCGCCCGCTTGGCGACCATCATACCTTCTACGCCATAGTTGGACGGTGGTGGGTAAGGACCTACATAATTTAGACACTCTGCGGCAGAATATCTGTGGGGGAAGACCCCCTTTCTCACCTCGCTAAAACCTAAAGCTTTAGGCATCGTGCTCAGACGCATAGGTAGGAAGGATACCGAGTCGATGAATTTAAGGTTATAATGAGGTTCCTGAAAACTTAGGATCTTACTGCCCATCATGAGAACTTGTTGCGGTATTATATTCTTTTTTATCATACTGTTGAAGATCAGGTAACCGTCAAACCCTCTGGCATTATGTGCTATAAATACATTACGCCTGTACTTTTCGCGCCTGAAATGCCAAAGAAACTGTTTTATGCAGTCTGTACTGTAAAAACACTTTTCTTCACCTTTCGATGTTTTAACATACACGAGAAACGACGCGTGCTCCCCTTTGTTGTCGATGAATGTTTCGATGTCATAAAAAAACAACTCGGGGTGTTTAACCTGCAGGGGGAGTGGCTGAATGTAACGCTGATGATCATCGGCTTCAAAAGCCTGTTGTAATTGCACCCCACAAATTTTACATTTTAACCGGCTACAACGGTGTGTACCTGCAGTTTTACTAACATAATAGGAAAAGTTGCAGAGGGTACATTTTTTTATTACGTCA
Organism: Pholidichthys leucotaenia; assembly: GCA_020510985.1. Classification (NCBI taxonomy): domain Eukaryota; kingdom Metazoa; phylum Chordata; class Actinopteri; order Cichliformes; family Pholidichthyidae; genus Pholidichthys; species Pholidichthys leucotaenia. The sequence continues at coordinate 99,075,163 of CM035847.1, forward strand.
CAGATACTCCTGTAGGGTGCGGTTACAGCACCTTGCTTGGCCTCTTTGTGTCTGGCGTAACAGGCCGGAGAGCAACACTTTCTGCGACAGTCTAAACATTCTACGGGCCTGAGCTCTTCCATAGGGCAGACGGGATCGCTGCAAACCTGACATTATCCTCTACATTAGTGCGAATACGGGTTATTAATAGCCTTGTATCAGTAGTTACAAACGGATGCCGTACCTATGAAAGCTGTGAGATTTTTTATACTGTAGTAATGGTTTTGCAATAAGAACAGGAACAAAGGTTTTGAGCGATCGCTATAGTCTGTCTCAAAATGCAAGAGGGGATGACTGTGAGATGTTCTTTGAAACACCACGATTTTACGTCCTACAATCGGATAAAATTTAGCTATATTGCTAAAAGTGATGGGCGTCTGGTCACCCAGACCCGCCTGATTTTGCAGCGGCTTACCCAAAGCCTTACAAGCGCCGTCATCTGAATGGGGGTTCATCAGATGTGCCAAGCTAGAAGCAAAACAGAGTTGATCCTTCTCGCTACACGTAACGTTAATCGATAATTTCACAGTCTAACATTTTCACTAGCCTGCGTTTACCACCGCCTCTGGGGTTATGCACCACCTGTAGGATTAATTCTAAACCCTCATCCACGTTGATGCTATTGCCCGACTGCACTACTCGGTCGAGCAAACCCGCAAAAGCCGGTAAAATATTACCCCCATCAGCGGCGGCTGTAACGAGGATGTTGCTCCTCACGCTTTCACCGATAACTTCTAGCTGGATTACGTCGTTGCGTTCCGCGTGTGATCGGGCATCCTCAGCCAATTCTCTGAGGATGCCCATCACATCGTTATAAAAGTCTGCGATGTTTGGCACGTCGCATTGTCTAGGCACGGGTAAGCGACGCATCATTCTCACCGTGTTAAATGGTGAAAATATTCTGACTTCCCCATGCCTAGAGGATGCCGCGTCCCGGTCATGAGCATCAGAATGCAACCCCGCACCCAGTTGCATGTTAAGGGAAAGCTCTAGCTGTTTGGTGGAGGTTGAAGGGGTTGCAAGTGATTGATGATGATTTGTGGTCGGAAGATGCAGATGGTTTTGATTCTCAAATATATGTTCTAGATGATGAAGTGCATTGCTGGTGATATTATTATTGTTGTTATTGTTGCTGTTGCTTGTGGGTGTTGTTTCACCTATTTCATCTGTGCTATCCTGTAAATCAACCTGAAAGGGCATTGGAATATGAACTAATTCAGCCACGTCCCTGTGCATTTCATTTATTCCAATTAGAGACTGATGTAAATAGGTTAAATCTTCCATCGCGTAATCATAGTCTGTTACCCACTCTGGTAGCCTTTCACCCCCCTCATCCCCCGATTCAACATGGTCTGACTCTGATTTTTCATTCATGATAGCTTATTACAGTTTGTCACAATGCCCAGGATATAGAGGAGAAAAAAAAAGATTACATTACACTTTTTCACAGATGGCCAGGACGGAGGTCATGAAACTCTGCATGACCTTGCACAGGGATAACACAGTGGTCAGACGTTGTTGCACCCAGGTTCTCGTCCCACACACACAGCGCTGAAGGGCTCCCTCAGGGGCACTGTCAAACAGGATTTCTGGAGCAGACGGGATGGCTGGATTTGGTGCTTGATTTAATTCTGCAAAGCAGGGAAGAAAAAACATTAACGTTACTCACGGATGTACATATGTTTTATTTCAAATCAAGTTGGTGGGTGGTCGAAGGTTTATTTTATATATTTATTTATTCAAAAGAACCTTGGCTGACCAAAGTGGTAGATGTACAATTAATCACAACAAACATGTTAAAAATAATAAAATACATATTTCAGTTTTTATTCTTAGAGACAGCAAATTATCTTCCAAGCAGGAAGGTTGTTTTAAATTGTTTTTAATACATACCTTCAAAAAGTCATCTCACGTCAGCCGTTGGCGTGGTCCTCCTCCTACCCCGCCTCCTCAGTGTCCCACGCTCTGGTGCACTGGCGTCTATGGGTGAATGATGCAGGTACAAATTGATGATGGGGTTTGTGGCATTTAATATCAACACGTCTCACAGATGTGGTCTTCTTACGAGGGTGCTTCGGTCTGCTCCCGCCCCCACCAGTTAATGTCAAAGGCCTCGGTTTGTATTCTGTAAAATAATAATAGTATAATAATAAGTTTATTTCACATTGGAAAAAAAAAACATAACGCGGGGACATTTACGTCATCACCCTGAGACGTTGCAAGAGGGCCAATGGCGACCCGCCACATCATTGGAGGGTGATGCTATTCCCTGTTTACATTTTAGCACGGCATGGTTTGTTTTGAAGCAGGAAAACAATCATATCGGCTTAATAAAGGGATTTTTAAAACTTGGAGGAGCTTACCGGAAGCATGTGCCATAGCGGTCGGCCTGTCTCTTGGCGGCACTGGTCGTTTGCTCCTGGTCGATGAAATGCTCTCAAGCGGTGTGTCCACGGGCTCTATCCCGGGGATCGGGCCTATGAGAATGGCTAGGTTTTGAGCCGGAGGCCTGGCGTTATTCAGCTGTGGAGCGGCTGCTGGACGAAGGGCTGCAGGATGCTCGACGTCGACCTCGGGCTGGCCGTGGTCTCCTAAGACCGCTGGATCATCCTCAGAACATCGGATTTCATCCAAAGCCCCAAGTAGACTATCTTGATCATCATCGGATCTCAGCGCAGGGTCTTCGAAATCTGTAAGTGCATTTCTTTTTATCAACGACCATTCATAATGTTTTATAGATGCAATAATGATCTTTATCTGCCTGAGAGATTTATTATCCCTTCAAGTTGAGGTAGAATACCTTTTACAAAAGACAGAAAACATGATTTAAAAGCGGATGATGAGATAAATGCTTTACAACATAAAATAATAGTGGTTTTATCTATATAAGACTTTCACAGACCAGTCACAGAAAAAAACAGATAAAACAGTTGATCGAGTAATTAGAAAAATAACATGAGTAAAACTTACCACTGTGGCTTGGTGGTTAGTGGATTTCGGCGTGCGTTATAATTTCTAAAAAAGGAGTCAAGTTTTATTTAACAATAGAGGGAAAAAAGTTTTTTTTTTTTTTTATAATGTTTTGAAAGTCAAATGTCACCTCTCATCTTACCTGTGTCATGTTCCTTCAGGTGTGAAGATGCGTTTCAAGGGGGTGTTCATTAATACTTATAGACAAGAATCCCTATAGGGGATTGGGGAAAAGCTTTGTAATGTGAATGGCCACTGTGACTGGTGTGTGTGTGTGTGTGTGTGTGTGTGTGTGTGTGTGTGTGTGTGTGTGTGTGTGTGTGACTGAAAGAGAAAGGGGGGGTTGCTATTTAAGGCCCTTGGGGGTGTCAGCCAGAGGAATGTTAAATTTGCTAGGTGATTTTAGACATACATGTGCTGGTTGTTTCAAATATTGAATAAAACTAATTTAACCATTGGTAAATATCACGTGCAAGTTGTGGGGAGTGTTACAGAAATGTGCTCGTTAAGTTTGAAGTCTTTGAACCATACAAATTTGCTCCTTTTCTCCTACTGACTCAGCAAACATCCTACAGTCACTCAGAAGAGATATTTCTCTCTATTTCAACTAAGAGAATGGTCAAGGATGTTTTAACTGTTTGGTTATTGTGTAATCTGTGTTTTTGACTTCTGCAAACTGACACACTGTGAGAGACACCTGACTAATGTGTTCTGAAACTCTACACTGCCACAGCAAATGTTAAAATCAACTTGAAACTACCGTGTGTGTTTGTGTGTCTGTTTTACTGGCAGCAGTGCAGACCAAGGTCGCACTACAGTTGTACATGCAGGACATCTACCTGTTTTGTTTTGTTTTTTTCAGTGTGCTTTGGGTCATTACGACCAAATAGGCCTGTTTGCTCAGGTCAGTCTGCCTCTAAAACCCTTTTTTCTGGATGTGCAGAAGATGATGTTGCAGATTTGTGACCGGATCAGTGTGTGTGTGTCTGTGTTTTTGACTTCTGTAAGCTGACATACTATGAGAGACACCTGACCAATGTGGGTGGGTGCTCTGGAATGCGGTCCACAGATGTTGAATGGGGCTGACTGGAAGATGTCGCGTTAGTCCTTAACTCATCTGTTTTGACTGAGAGAATGGCTGTGTCTGTGATTTTCTGACTAATGTGGGTGCATGCTTTCGCGTTAAGATCAAAGAGCCCACCTGTTTTGGCTACTGTCACTTTAGACGAGAAGTTCAAAGCACTTGATTGACAACCTCATTACGCAAAGTCACATATGGACAATAGATTAGAAACAAAGCTGTCAGTTTGACCAGAAGTTCAAAGCACTTGATCGAGGACCTCATTTCGCGAGGTCACACATGGACAGTAGATTAGAAACAAAGCTGTCAGTTTGACGAGAAGTTCAAAGCACTTGATTGACAACCTCATTATGCGAGGTCAAAGGTCATGCTTTCAAAGCACTTTGATTGACAACCTCATTACGTGAGGTCATGGGGGCGGGGTCAGGGTCAGGTCAGGTCAAAGGGGGCATGGTACCTGTCAAAATGAGATTAGGGGTGTGTTAAAGTATAACCCTTCTAATATCTATATCAATTAGATTGAACTCTAAAATATATTCTTAATTACATGATATAACAGTTTACTGTTATCATTTATTGACATTATGTAGCTATAAATAATTGTATGTTCTGCCTTGTATCAGCTCTGACATTTAGTTTCTAATGTTCTAAAGCAGACCACAGTCCTGTACTGTAGGATGATGACCCTTAATGATTTTGAGCAGCAGTAGAACAGAGCCCATCTTCAGCTTCATGTCAGCTGTACTAGTGTATCTCAGTCAATTAGAAAATCATGATTTGTAATATAATTTTAAAACGTATCTACCTTATTCCTGAGTGTGCTGCTGTAGAAACGATTATGGGGGCAACTTCCGGTTTCGGCTGAAGTAGTGTTAAATCAGTCAGCAAGAGTGGAGTAGTGGGGCATTTAAAATAGTGTTTTTAAAAGTTTTTTTTAAATTCATTTTAATGTATAGTCCACATACGTGTTTTGCACTCAAGTGGCAGCTAATTTCAGCACTTGTAGATTTTGTATTTTTTTAATGTTTTGGCATAGTTCTGGTACTTGTTGCTGGTGTTCATGGTTGTGCCATAGACTGTTTAAATGGAGGCTTGCCACTGGCAATACGTAGATCATGTACTGAAAACTAAAAAGGACTGTTGGTGTGATCGGTGGTACAGACGCAAGAGCACCAGGTATATTTTCCCTTGTACGAATGTCACAGCTCTGACGTTTATGCATCATATATATCACCAGATGCAAGGCTACATGAAGTAAAATAATAAAAAATGGTAACAGTTTGCTTCCCAAGGCTTAACGATTTAAGAAAGACATCAACGTTTTTTGGGGGGGGTTTGCATTCGTTGCACTGCCTTGGAACAATATGGACTTGACATTAGCAGCTTCAGCATGCATTAATTTTTAAATTATCACAAAATGTAGATCAATAAAATTTTGAACAATAGTCCGAAAATGTCTGTACGTGTTACGTTAAATAACAAGCATTCATAGCATGACAGCAGCAGGAGCATTTTAATTTCTGGGTAAAACAAACAGCTGCAACTGTCTGTATTTACCCTGACATTAAAACAGCCAAGCACGGTGTTGTAGTTCTTTGTGGCTCTGACTAGATACTACATCTGCTCTGAGGTAAATTTGATTATGTCCAACATCTTTTAATAAAATGCATCTGACTTTATTGCAGTGGAGACATTGATATATCTCAGAGCTTTTTTTTGTTTACAGCATTATCATCTTAGCAGTGGCGCTAACAAATGGAGCCACTTTTTAAGGTCATCTTTCCATCCCTCCATAGTTGTGGGAAGTGGTATGATTATATTACTGTTTTTGAGGCGCAAAAGGCCATGTTCCCACATTTTTGATGCTGAATTCATTGTTTTTTAACAAGGAAAAGTGTCCCGTTTCAGTGACAACCACACGGTCTAAACTAGTACCGGAAGTGGCTCCCATAATTCACGCAAGGCATCATGAGGACTAGGAGTAAGGTGGATAGTCATTATCATCAATATTAAATCAGGTTTAAAATGTTTCACTCTGTGTGTAATAAATGAAAGTCCATCCATCCATCCATCTTCTACCGCTTTTCCGGAGGTCCGGGTCGCGGAGGCAGCAGTTCAAGCAGAGAAGCCCAGACTTCCCTCTCCCCAGCCACCTGCTCCAGCTCTTCAGAGAGGATACCAAGGCATTCCCAGACCAGCTGGGAGACATAGTCTCTCCACCGAGTCCTGGGTCTGCCCCGGGGTCTCCTCCCAGTGGGACGTGCCTGAAACACCTCAAGTGGGAGGCGTCCAGGAGGCATCCTAATCAGATGCCCATACCACCTCAACTGACTCCTTTCAATGTGGAGGAGCAGCGGTTCTACTCTGAGCCTCTCCCGGATGACTGAGCTCCTCACCCTATCTCTGAGGGTGAGTCCAGCAATCCTACGGAGAAAGCTCATTTCAGCCGCTTGTATCCGCGATCTCGTTCTTTCGGTCATTACCCAAAGTTCGTGACCATAGGTGAGAGTAGGAACGTAGATTGACTGATAAATCGACAGCTTTGCCTTAGAACTAAGCTCCCTCTTCACCACAACAGACCGGTACAACGTCCGCATCACTGCAGATGCTGCACCAATCCGTCTGTCGATCTCTCGCTCCATTCTCCCCTCACTCGTGAACAAGACCCCAAGATACTTAAACTCCTCCACTTGGGGCAGGAGCCTGTCCCCAACCCAGACAGGACAATCCACCTTTTTCCGGCTGAGGACCATGGACTCGGACTTGGAGGTGCTGATTCTCATCCCAGCCGCTTCACACTCAGCGGCAAACCGTCCCAGCAAGAGCTGTAGGTCATTGCTGGATGAAGCCAACAGGACAACATCATCTGCAAACAACAGAGATGAGATCCTGTGGTCACCAAGCATGACACCCTCCATTCCCTGGCTGCGCCTAGAAATCCTGTCCATAAAAATTATGAACAGGATCGGTGACAAAGGGCAGCCCTGGCGGAGTCCAACTCTCACTGGGAATGGCTCTGACCGAGTGTTGGCAATACGAACCAAACTCTCACAACGGTCGTACAGAGACCGAATAGCTCGTAAAAACAAGCCCGATACCCCATACTCCCGAAGCACCCCCCACAAAAATCCACGAGGGACGCGGTCAAATGCCTTCTCCAAGTCCACAAAACACATGTAAACTGGTTGGGCAAACTCCCACGAACCCTCGAGAATTCTCGAGAGGGTAAAGAGCTGGTCCGATGTGCCACGGCCAGGACGAAAACCACATTGCTCCTCCTGAATCCGAGGTTCGACCAACGGCCGGACTCTCCTCTCCAGTACCTTGGCATAGACCTTCCCAGGGAGGCTGAGGAGTGTGATCCCTCTAAAGTTGGAGCACACCCTCCGGTCCCCTTTTTTAAAGAGAGGAACCACCACCCCGGTTTGCCATGCCAAAGGCACTGCCCCCGACCTCCACGCAATGTTGCAGAGGCGTGTCAACCATGACAACCCGACAACATCCAGGGCCTTGAGGTACTCGGGGCGAATCTCGTCCACCCCTGGGGCCCGGCCACCAAGGAGATTTTTAACCACCTTGGCGACCTCAGCCCCTGTGATAGGCGAGTCATCCCCCTCATCCCCAAACCCTGCTTCCTCTGTGAAAGGCGTAACAGTGGGATTGAGGAGATCCTCGAAGTATTCCTTCCACCGCCCAACGATGTCCCCAGTCGAAGTCAACAGTGTCCCATCCGCACCATACACAGTGTGGACGGGGAGCTGCTTTCCCCTCCTGAGCCGCCGGACAGTTTGCCAGAATCTCTTCGAGGCCGACCGAAAGTCTTGTTCCATGGCCTCACCGAACTCCTCCCATACCCGGGTTTTTGCTTCAGCAACCACCCGAGCTGCACTCCGCTTGGCCTGCCGGTACACCTCAGCTGCTTCGGGAGTCCCACAAGCCAACCAAGCTTGATAGGACTCCTTCTTCAGCTTAATGGCCCCCCTCACCACTGGTGTCCACCACTTGGTTCGGGGGTTGCCACCACGAGATGCACCGACCACCTTGCGGCCGCAGCTCTGGGCCGCCGCTTCAACAACAGAGGTGGAGAACATGGCCCATTCAGACTCCATGTCTCCAGACTCCCTCGGAATGTGGTTGAAGTTCTTCCGGAGGTGGGAGTTGAAGACCTCCCGGACAGGGGCCTCAGCCAGACGCTCCCAGCACACCCTCACTATACGTTTGGGTCTACCAGGTCTGAATGGATTCCTCCCCTGCCATCGGATCCAACTCACCACCAGGTGGTGATCAGTTGACAGCTCTGCACCTCTCTTTACTCGGGTGTCCAAGACATACGGTCGCAGGTCTGATGATACGATAACAAAATCGATCATCGATATGCGACCTAGGGTGTCCTGGTGCCAGGTGCACATATGGACACCCTTATGCTTGAACATGGTGTTCGTTATGGACAGACTGTGGTTAGCACAGAAGTCCAATAACTGAACACCACTCGGGTTCAGATCGGGCAGGCCGTTCCTCCCAATCACCCCCTCCAGGTTTCACTGTCGTTGCCCACGTGCGCATTGAAGTCCCCCAGTAGGACAATGGAGTCTCCAAGAGGAGCACCCTCCAGCACCCCAGTCACAGACTCCAAAAAGGGTGGGTACTCTGAAACATCATTTGGTGCATAGGCACAAATGATGGTCAGGACCCGTTTCCCAACCCGAAGGCGCAGGGAAGCAACCCTTTCATCCACCGGGGAAAACTCCAATATAGAGGCAGCAAGGTGGGGCGATACAAGAATACCCACCCCTGCTCGTCGCCTCTCACCCGGGGCAACTCCAGAAAAGGCCAAGCTCCAGCCCCTCTCCAGGAGACTGGTTCCGGAACCGGAGCTGTGTGTTGAGGTGAGGCCGACTATATCTAGCCGGTATCTCTCAACCTCGTACACCAGCTCAGGCTCCTTCCCCACCAGAGAGGTGACATTCCACGTACCAAAAGCCAGTTTAGAAAGCTTGGGATCAGTCCGCCAAGGTCTCCGCCTTTGACCGCCACCTGATCCACATAGCACCGGACCCCCATGATCCCTCCTGCAGGTGGTGAGCCCACTGGAGGGCGGACCCATGTAACTCCTTCGGGCTGAGCCCGGCCGGGTCCCATGGGTGGAAACCCGGCCACCAGACGCTAGCCTTCGAGCCCCTCCCCCAGGCCTGGCTCCAGGGTGGGGCCCCGGTAACTCCATACCCGGCGGGGTACACTGAATCCTTGATATACAATTCATATTTCATTTGTAATAAATGAAAGTCTCTTTTAGAATTAACTTGCAAAAAGTCATCTTTTTCAAAAAACTACTTCATTGAAATGCAGCTTTTCTAACTTAACAGTAAACATGCAGTATTTTTATTTCGCTTGTTTCAGTTTGCAAAGTCCATCCATCCATCCATCCATCCATCTATCCATCCATCCATCTTCTTCCGCTTAGTCCTTTTGGGTCGCGGGGGGGCTGGAGCCTATCCCAGCATCTTTGGGCGGGAGGCAGGGTACACCCTGGACAGATCGCCAGTCCATCGCAGGGCCAACACAGAGAGACAGACAACCATTCACTCTCACAGTCATACCTAAGGACAATTTAGAATCCCCAGTTTTGATGCCAATTAACCTAACGTGCATGTTTTTTGGCATGTGGGAGGAAACTGGAGAAATCCTGGAGTAAACCCACGCAGACACGGGGAGAACATGCAAACTGCACACAGATCACTGTTGGTCGGGGGCTGGGATCGAACCCAGGATCCCTCGGCCAAGGGTGAGTTGCTGTGCTGCCGCAGTGCTAACCACTCCGCCACCAATCGCAATCAATAAAACAATTCATCAAATCTCTTTTATTGTGGCTATTTCAGTCAAATATCAGTTTTATAAATCTTGAGTCCAGCCCGTTCTCTCCACAGCTGACCCTCAGTTCCTGCAGGTTCACCACTGTGGACCTCAGAAATAAACCAGAAAAAAGAAAAAAAATAATCAGAGAAATCTGATTATCACTTCAGATGTGATGGACATTTTTAAGATCAGCATAATAAAATTATTACAGCTGTCCTGTTCCTCCTCAGCTTCATAAAGTGCTCTGTTTTCTTTAAAAATAATCTTAGTTGTTTTGTTTTTTTTAACAGCACTACATAAACAAATAAGTAACATCAGCTTCTCTATGGGACTTTAAAAGTTATCTTAAAGCAAGTTAAGTATTTCACCCATTTAATACTGTATTTTTATATTACTGACATTAATTAATACACTAACTTTAATGGGAGAAAAAGATTTGACTTCAGAAAAAAATAACAATTCTGTCATGATTCTGGGCACGGTGGAGTACTGTGCCCAGTCTCTGAGTGTATTTTAGGTTTTCCCTGTATTTCTGCATCTCTGTTTATTTGGTATTTTGTATGGTTGGGGTATTTGGGTTGTTTTTTTCTTGTTGTTTTGCATTTCCCTTGTCCTCGTTGTTATGGGTTATGTTTCCTATTGTATCATTTGGTTTTGAAATGAGTTCTTATTTATTGTCAGTCACTTTTTGTTTCTTCCTGGTCTGTGCTTTTACTTTTATAGTCACTTCCTCCTGTCAACCCAGTTCACAGGCTGCCCAGCTGTCAGTGTTTACCTGATTATTTCCTACTCGTTGATCCACACCTGTTAGTCATCTGCCCATTTTCCATAGGCTTATTTAAGGGCAATGGCAATGCTTCCCGTTGCAGTGCCCTTCTGGATTCTTGTGTGTTCTCGGTGGGGATGTGCGGGTGAGCTCCGTTGCCCTTTTCACTTTTTTCCTGACATGCCCAGCATCTCAGCCTGGCTTCCCCAGACTGTTCCTTTTGTATTTTTACAGACATTGCGCCCCAGCATCCCCATGTGCCTATCCTCCTGCTTCCCTCACCTGTGCAGTGTTTTGTGTAGTGTTGTGTTTGTGTAGATAAACATTGAAAACTCACAGCGTGCGTTTGGTGCCCTTCGTGCAGCCCTTGAAAAGGATGATTTATGACAAGTTCAGCATGTTTATTTAATACATTAAGCGAAGCATACAGCACATTAGAAAAAAATAATGTCACATAACATAAGCTTAAATAATCAGATATTGCTGTTTTCTGTATTATTGGTGTTTTTACATTCAAACCACTGTATAATTCAAACACACAACTTACTTTGGACTGTTTCTGACTTTTGTTCTGCTTCTGCCTGGGCTGAAAGAGAGAGAAAAAAAAAGCCAGGCTGAGCCATGCGCTGAATGCTGGGATATGTTAAGGCCACAAGGATACTCCTCATGTGCCCTTCATTTTCAGGGTTCTGAAGGCTGCATTTGTCCGGAGACACAGCCATGGAGAGGTAAGGAACATTCAACTAAATGAAACGATGATTAACTGAAGCAATTTGAACCAATAAACTATAATTAAACCTATTACTTGTGGTGGCCTAGTTGATAGAGCATCTGCCCCTCAGCCAGGAGGTTTGGGGTTCAAGTCGTGGCCGGGTGATTCCAAAGACCATATAAAAACAATAGTACCAGCTCTACGGTGGCGCTGTCGTCCCGCTCCTGACTGCCAGAGGAATAACTCCGCCTCTCTGACAGCCTCTTCTCCAACACCAAAGCAGGGGTCCTCCTCAGCAGTGCAGCCCTCCCTCTGGCTGCATCATCAGCTTCCCTTGGGTCTGTAGCTGCTGTTCCTCCCTCTCCTTCAGTGTCCTCTCCCATTGCCGAGAGGTCCTACATTTGTTCCCCAGCTGCATCCGTCCTCGTGACTACAGGAGCGGCTCAATTCAATTCAACTTTATTTATATAGTGCCATATCACAACAAAAGTCATTTCATAGCACTTTCAAATGTAGGGAAAACCCCACAATTACAGAAAGACCCAGCAATCAGACGATCCCCTGTGAGCAAGCACTTAGTGATGGTGGAGAGGAAAAACTCCCATTTAACAGGAAGAAACCTCTAGCAGAACCGGGCTCAGGGAGGGGCAGTCATCATCTGCTGCGACTGGCTGGGGGTGAGGGGATAGAGAAGATGAAAAGAACAGACATAAAGAGAGCAAACATTAACGGTGCGAAGCCAAGTACATTATTGGAGGTCACCTGGCAGTCTGAATCTATTAACAGCAAAACAAAAGGGGGGTTAAGAGACACAAGATCCCTCCCTAATCGTAGGCTATATTGAAGAGGAAGGTTTTTACCCTGTTCTTAAAAACAGAGATCGAGTCGGACTCCCAAACCCAGATTGGTAACTGGTTCCGCAGGAAAGGAGCTTGATAGCAGAAGGCTCTGCCTCCCATTGTATTTTTGGAGATTCTAGGTATTACAAGTAATCCCGCATTTTGGTAGCGTAGTGCTCTGTTAGGATGATAGGGTAATATCAGATCTTTTATATATAAGGGGGCCTTATTATTAAGAGCTTTGTAAGTGAGAAGAAGGATTTTAAACTTAATTCTAAACTCTATGGGAAGCCACTGAAGGGAGGCCAGAACCGGAGAGATATGATCTCTCTTTCTAGAACCAGTTAAAACTCTTGCAGCAGCATTTTGGATCAACTGAAGACTTTTTAAAGATTTTTTAGGACAATCTGATAATAACGAGTTACAATAATCTAATCTTGAGCTAACAAAAGCGTGGATCAGTTTCTCAGCATCACTCTGAGACAAGATGCTCCTAATCTTGGCAATATTGTGCAGATGATAGAAGGCAGTCTTAGAAACAAATTTAATATGTGAATTAAAGAACAGATCTTGATCAAAAATAACTCCAAGGTTCCTCACAGAACTATTCAGAGTAAGAGTAGCGACATCCAAATTAAGAGTTTGATTTGGAAAGGTATTTCTAAGGTTTTTTGGACCAACAAAAATGACTTCAGTCTTATCTGGGTTTAATAGCAGAAAATTACAAGTCATCCAAGCTTTGATTTCCTTAAGACAGGCATCTAACTTGGCTAATTGATTACAATCATCGGGCTTCATTGACAGGTATAATTGTGTGTCGTCTGCGTAACAATGAAAATGTATACAGTGCTTTCTAATGATATTGCCTAATGGAAGCATATATAAACTAAAAACAGTAGGGCCTAACACAGATCCCTGTGGAACGCCGTGAATGAGCTTAGAGTTGGAAGAAAACTCATCAGTGATGTGAACAAACTGAAGTCTATCGGACAAATACGATCTAAACCACTGCAGCGAAGTTCCACTTAGTCCAACATAGTGTTCTAATCTATCAAGTAGAATATCATGATCTATAGTATCAAAGTCTGCACTAAGATCTAAAAGGACATGTACAGAAACGAGTCCATTATCAGATGCGATAAGGAGGTCATTAGTGTCCTTCACTAAGGCTGTTTCAGTGCTCTGATGAACTCCGAACCCAGATTGACCCAGATTGGCTCCCAGATTGGCTCCTGAACAATCCTCAGAGGGGCCCACATTAACCATAGCCACAGAGAGGGACAACGCTCCACCCGCTGCAGCAGGCAACATCCTACACCGGGAAAACAGGCAAGTGTCATTTTTTCCCTCTTCTATTTATGATGATATGCCTTACCTGATTCCCAGTAGGGAGGCTTAGGACACGCAGTCCCGAGCTCTCCCCACCTGCTGCAGCAATCAATTACTCACCTGCCCTCTCCGTGTCTCCCCCATCTGTCTCTGGGTTTCCGCCGGCCCCAGAACAGAACCGCTGGACGTTGGAGGAGCCCGAGGCCCTGGAGGATCCAGTTCCAGGGCCAGCGGTGAGTCGACCCCCTGTTACCATGCTGGATGAGCCATCAGTGTGGGTCCTTTTGCCTGGGGGCCCCCAAGACTGCTACAACCATCATGCCTGCTGCGGGGGCCGCCATAGCAGAGTTGGAACCAGAGCTAGACTTCCAGAGGGCCGAGCCTGAGATTACATCATTGCCTGGATCATCGGAGTCCTGGACGGCGGTGGAACTCGAACTCAGGCAAGTGCTCTCCTTTGTTTTTATATTATCTATTTCAGAGCAATCTTGCCTGGCTCTTGATGAGGAGAGCCAGGTGCAGCCATCTGCTGCACCTGAGCTCACCTCGCCAGGCTTCACTTCTGTCGGTGACCCTGAATCCTCTTCTCTGTGTGTCTGAGTTTTCTCCCAGGGTCACCAGAGACGTACCAACACTGCCAGAGGTCTCCATGGATCCAGGCTCGCCACTGGAGGTCATCCTGAGTCCACCTCCCCCTGTTGAGGTCATCATGGGTGTTTTGTCCCAACCCAGGACCTCCGTGGGTGGAGCTCAAACTCAGGCCGGGTCCTCCGTGAGTACAGCTTCGTCATCTAGGTTCCACCCCCTCGAGCTGAGTCCTCATGGGTGCTGCATCCCGGTCGAGGATCCTCATGGGTGTTGCACCCCAGCATTAATCCTACATGGGTGCTGCACTCCAGCTTGGGTCCATCATGGGTGCTACGCCCCAGCCTGGGGGCTACCGAGGGTGCAGCATTGGCCCAGTCGGGGTCCACTGTGGGTGCAGCTCCGCTCCTGCCTGGAGCCACCGAGGGTGCAGCTCCGCTCCTGCCAGGAGCCACTGAGGGTGCAGCTCCTCTCCTGCCTTAAGCCACCGAGGGTGCAGCTCCGCTCCTGCCTGGAGCCACCGAGGGTGCAGCTTATCTCTGGCCCAGAACCACCACGGGTGCTGCAGAACTCCGGCCCAGAGCCATCACGGGGGCTGCAGAGCTCCAGCCTGGAGCCACCGTGGGTGCTGCATTGTTTCAGCCTGGTGCCACCAAGGGTGCTGCCATTCATCCAGATGCCGTTGTGGTCCCTCCTCCTCCGCCATCTGGTACCATCATGGTCCCCCTCCTCTGGCCCTGCTTCCCTTCTTTGGGCCTTCCTGTGGGGGAGCCACCTCCCAGGCCACCCCTCCAGTCCTGGTGGGTCAAGGACTCTGACCGGCCACCTGAAAGACTGGGCCGCTGGGCCAGGTGATCCATGTTTTCAGGAAGGCCACCCGACTCGTACCACCATGCTGCGCAGCTGGCCTGGAACTTCGGCCGGCCACCTGAACTACATTGTTCTGTGACCTGGGGGCCTAGGGATCGAGCCTGTGCAGGTGCCAGTCTTGAGCTGGTTTGTGTTTTCCTTCCTTAGCCTGTTCTCCCACCTCCCACCCGGGGTGGTTTTTTTTTTCCTGTACTCCTTCTCTGCGGGGGGGGGGGGGGGGTCCCATTTTGCTGTTACCTTGGGATGTCTGGGATCCACCCCTTAAAGGGGGGCTCTGTCATGAGTCTGAGCTCAGCGTTTCTCTAGAGCTCATTATATTTCTGTTTGTTTTATGTCTATTATGATTATTTCTGTCTAGTTTTTGTGTTATTTTGGCTTCTTGACACGAGTCTCCTTCCTCTTCTCTCAGACACACCCACCTTCCTCTCACACCCTATTTTCCCAGTCACCTCAGCTGTGAGTGATTTAAGAATTAGGTCACTGCCCACTCCTTGCCACACCTGCTGCTTATCATTCCCCATTACCTCTATGTATTTAAGATCTGCCTTTTCACTGTGTTGTTGTGGTTATATTGGTTCTGCTCCTGTCCGCTCCCATTTTCCCAGCCTCTGAAGTATTTCTGCAACTTCTCCAGAGCACTCCCTGCTCTGAGGCTTATTGTTGTAAGTTATCATTTGTTACCTTTTTGTACCTGTCAGCACTATTTTTGGACTTTATGTCCAAAAATAAAGGGGCATTCTTGACAGCTTTGCTTTAAAGGGCCAACAATGTCCATGGCAACAAGTGAAAATGGTGTGTCAATGAGGGTGTAGCGGATTTATGGGTTTTTATAGGTGTTTAATTGTTGGTACAAGTATTTATGTAAATATGAATGTGAGTAGGAATGAAGATTTCCTTTCATTACTCTCATATCCTCATAGGGCACCAGTCCAGATAATGGACAATTTTATTAACAATTCTTTATTTGTACCAATTATGAATCAGTCTCAAAAAAACCTTGTGAGTTCTTGTTTGCTGATAATCAAGAAGATGGACATGAAATCAAACAATAACTCCCATATGTCTTTCAGTGGTTTAATAAGAAATGTCAGAATAGGTTAACATATATGGATAACTTTAAAACAGAAATCAACATGTATTATGGGCAATGCAGACTATTACTGAGTTACTTATGAATCAAGCATTTGTGGAACCAAATAAAGTATAGTTTAACTTGGCGATATACTGGAAATTGGAAAAACCACAAAATAGCATTGGTTAAGAAAAGTGGATGCAATTTTATGAAGAAAATGATGAGTAAACTATTTATAAAAATAGAAAATTGGTGTTACTCTGAAAAGAATGTAAATTATTGAAAAGACAAAATACATTTTGAAATTCTGATGGGGGTTTGCATGAAATTAAGTTTAAAGAACTTATACCAGCAATATTCTGAAAAATTAAGTTTAAATTAAACAACAGACCGTCAGCCACAGATGATGTCCCTGGTGGCAGCAGGGCCCCCACGTGCCAACCTTGATTCAGCTGGATGTCCATGGATTCTGTTATTGAGAGTCTGATAGACAGATTCTCCCACAAGGCCGTGCTCCTGAGATCGCAATCGGGCTGTTCTTCAGCAAACTGGGTGAGGTCTCCTCTTATGCACTGAAAAGGAATTTGTTTATTGCACAACGTCCCATCAGAGAGTCAAACTGAGACAAACACAAGCCACATATCCATTTCTTCCGATGTATTGTGGTTGGAATGAGTTGGTTTAAGCTTAGAAAAAAAATCAAGCATAATCTTCTTGCAAGGTAATTTAAAGAAAAAGATTAAAATAAGAAAAAGTGAACTTTGAAAAAAGAAAAAGAATTTCCACAGAGCATGGGAGGCTCTGGGCCTACTTGAAGATGGGGAAAAAAATGGAAGAGCAGAAAATGCTCCTAACAGCTTGGCCACCACCCAAAAACTGAAACAAAGGAAAGTGTTTTTTTTTGTTTTTTGTTTTTTTTTTCAGGTGTGGCAGAATCTCACTGAATTTCATGGAACTTGAGCTGAACCAATTACATGGAGTTTTGTTCAACAGAAGTCATAAACTCGACCTAAAAAGGAGATGTAGTGAAGCCGAGACCTCTATTGGTCAGTTAAAATCCAGCTATGGTCTCCCAAAGAGCAATGAGAGGAAGGAATGGAAGAGACATTTGATATGAAAAGTGAGACCCCCCTTAAGACACATGTTGCTGAATATAGCATAAATTCCTTAAACTTTAGTGACTAAGATATTCTACTCAATAATAAGGGAACATACAATGCCTCTACATTGTAACTATAATTAATTTGTGATTGTAAGCATGCAAAAATTAACTTCTTCCTGAAAATAAAGCAACACATATAAATCATATCAATAAAAGCATTTGAAACCACATTGTCCGTCACAAAAGTTCAACCATGTCTTCAGTAGCAGATACTGTCTTGAGAGAAAGAAAATGAATTTATTTGTCCATAATGCATAAATCCCACTGCAAAGAGAAGAAAAAAAATAAATATTCCTGATTCGTCCACCAGATGGCAATGTGAAAATGTCTGGTTGTTTGCTGGAGAGTATTGACTCCCAAGTCTGGATTATATCAACCATAAACCTGTCGACTGAAACATTCCTTTGCCAAAGAGCAGAAAAGGGAGAAGGACTAAGTTCTGGAGAAGGGATTAACTTCCACTTTATGGCCAATGGGTAGTGTTACAGCTCTGGTCCTTGGGTGAGAGAAGCAGTTCATGACCAGACTTTTGAGTTGAAACAATTTTTCTTCAGCAAAGAATGATTTTATAGATTAGAACCCAAGGTCAACGCTACAGATGGGCATAGTAATAAGAAGAGCCCTGTCTCCTTTCTTGGCTGGAGCTGTCAATTGACACTGTGGGCATGCTTGGCAATACTTTACTATATCAGAATATTGCCTAGGCCAATAGAAACGTGAAGCCATTCTTGAGAATGTTTTAGATTGTCCCAAATGTCCTGCCCAAGGGATAGAATCAGAATCAGAATCAGAATCAGGTTTATTGCCATTGTTCATGTAGTACACAAACTAGGAATTTGTCTCGGTACAATGCTGCAACATTAAACATGATAAGATAAGAGAAATAAACTATACATGTAATAAAGTGTAGGATAAGATTAAGTGATACTGGTCAACAGTTAAAATATATATTAGCCAGCAGCAGATACTGTGGAGAACTATATAGTGCAGTCGGTAATGCAGGAAGAAAACAGTGATGATTGACATGAGTCTGGTTGAGCTGCTGTACATGGTGCACGAGAGTCACTTAGTGTTCAGCAGTCTAATGGCAGAGGGGAAGAAGCTGTTCATGTGACGGGAGGTTTTAGTCTGGATGGACCGAAGTCTTCTACCAGAGGGGAGGGGGGCAAACAGTACGTGACCAGGGTGTGAGGGATCGGCTATGATCCGGCCAGCATGCCTCCGGGTCCTGGAGATGTACAGATCCTGGAGAGATGGGAGCTTGCAGCCGATCACCTTCTCAGCAGTGCGCACGATGCGCTGCAGCCTTAGTCTGTCCCTGGCAGTGGCTCCTGCGTACCACACGGTTATGGAGGTGGTGAGGATGGACTCGATGATGGCTGTGTAGAACTGCACTAACATCTTGGTGGGTAGCTTGAGCTTCCTCAGCTGCCGCAGGAAGAACATCCTCTGCTGGGCTTTTTTGATGAGTGAGCTGATGGTCAGCTCCCATTTGAGGTCCCTGGTGATGGTAGTGCCTAGGAAGCGGAAGGAATCAGCAGTGGTGATGGGAGAGCCTGAGAGGGTGAGGGGGGGGCAGAGGAGTAGTGACTTTCCTGAAGTCTACAATCATCTCCACTGTCTTCAGAGCGTTCAGCTGCAGGTTGTTATTGCTGCACCAGGACGCCAGCTGGGCCACCTCTCTCCTGTAGGCGGACTCGTCGCCGTTGGAGATGAGCCCGATGAGGGTGGTGTCATCCGCAAACTTGATCAACTTGACAGACTGGTGGCTGGAGGTGCAGGAGTTGGTGTAAAGGGAGAAGAGTAGGGGGGAAAGTACACAGCCCTGGGGTGATCCGGTGCTGATGCTAGTATAGTCTGAGACAGTCTTTCCCAGCCGCACATGCTGCCTCCGGTCCGTCAGGAAGTCGATGATCCACCTGCAGAGGGAGTCAGGCACGTTGAGCAGGGACAGCTTGTCCCGGAGCAGAGCGGGGCGGATGGTGTTGAATGCGGAGCTGAAGTCCACAAACAGGATCCTGGCGTAGGTTCCCGGGGAGTCCAGGTGCTGCAGGATGGAGTGGAGGGCCAGGTTGACTGCATCGTCTACAGACCTGTTGGCTCGGTAGGCAAACTGCAGCGGGTCCAGGAGAGGGGTGGTGATGGACTTGAGGTGGGACAGGACCAGGCGCTCAAAGGACTTCATGACTACAGAGGTGAGCGCTACAGGTCTGTAGTCATTAAGTCCAGTGATCCGTGGCTTCTTCTGAAAACTAAGAATGGCTTAGTTTTAAAACTGCAGGCCTTAAACTTTGAGGGATGACAAGCTGATCACCAATCTGGCTATGATGATATAGCCTGTTATCTTTAAGAACAAAAACTTTCTCTTTTCCTGTCACTTAGGCTGATTCGGACACACATTTCGAAAACAATGGTTTAAGAGTAGAATCCTCCCTTTGCAGCCTAGCAATATCACTGTTAAGGAGAAAAAGATTACCATCTGAGGCTCAGAAATATGCTCAGTTACCATTGTTTTCTTCACTCTTTCCCATCTTCTCTGCCTCTTACTCTTCTTTCTTTTAACCTTCATACTGCATTCAACCCCTGGGACTTCCTCATTTGCAAAAGGTAACTCCTCCCATCCCGATGAGTTAGATTGCTCCTGTTTAACTTTGGATCTCGTGACAGCCATCAAACTTTCACTAGCCTCAGCTTCGTCTGCATGCTTAGCCATCAACTCTGCAAGAATGGGGAGATCACGGCCTAGTACAACCTGATATGGAAGGTGGTCTAATACCCGTACCGAAAAAGTACTGTTGGCCTCCAACCTGAACAGCTAATTCAGCAATGGGATACTGCACTTTGTCCCCATGAATGCAGGAAACATCAACTGTGCCACCATAAAAAATTACATCTCTAGGAAGGCTATCTAAGGATAAGTCTGACTAAGGTGATTACTTTCAAAATCAATAAAAGCTACATAGGGTTTATCTTGAATAAACACACTTACAGTAAACTCTTCCTGTGGTTTCACAAAAGTAGCATCCCCCTCTACTTCCTTAATAAGTGACTGGGGAGCAGAATTTTTGGAGAGCTTGCTTTAAAACGGCCTGTCTGACTACACAAATGACATGCTTTGTTTCTAGTTTCAGATTTAGCTTCATGTGCAGGATTTAAACTAAGTAGTCTTTTGTTGGACGACATGCTGCTAAAAATGCTGCCGCCATTTCTGTTGCTTCTTTAGAGGTCTTTGGGTGGTGTTCTTTAATCCAAGTTCACAACTCAGGGTTCAGGACTTTAAGGAACTGCTCCATAATGATGGCATCTTAAATTTGATCCTTTGTCTTTGATTCTGGAACCATCCACTTGCCATATACAGTCACATTAAAAAATATGGATACCCTGTATAAGCCTGTGTGTTGGTTTTTTTTAAACATATTTGGACATATGGATATGTAATATCAGTGTTTAAAATACTGGAAGATTCATGTAATACAACCGCAGGGCGGTACGGTGGCACAGTGGTTAGCACTGTGCTGGCACAGCAACTCACCCTTGGCCATGGGATCCCTGGTTTGATCCCAGCCCCTGACCAACAGTGATCTGTGTGGAGTTTGCATGTTCTCCCCGTATCTGCGTGGGTTTACTCCGGGATTTCTCCGGTTTCCTCCCACAGGCCAAAAACATGCAGGTTAGGTTAATTGGCGACTCTAAAGTGACCCTAGGTGTGAATGTGTGTGTGAATGGTTAAAGGATAGCACCGTACCGTGGCTGCTTCTTCCATCCAGATGGATGCCCTCAAATTCCCCTCTGGGGATCAATAAAGTATACAAAAAAATAAATAAAAATAAACAATTAAAAATTAATTAAAGACCTTTTTCAAATTTTCTGCAAAATATAATTCTAAACAAATAGTGAGGAATAAGTTAGGTACCTCACATCTTTTTTAGGACACCCCCACATTCATTTCCACTTAAAATGGCTAAAATAAATGTTAAAAAATGCAAGTAAAAGCAAAAACAAGGTTAGACATAGATATGTGAACACTTCTTAATAAAGAACTGAATATTTAATGGGGTATCCACATTTTTTCACATGACTGTAAGTCTTTAAGAAGAACCTGTAGTACTTTAGGAGTTTCCTCTTCTCCCAGCACAATGGAACAAAGTCTTACGTGATATGTTTCAGCACTGAATTCAAACTTTTGCAAGACAGCACATGTAACTTTTGCATAGTCCATAGTATCATTTATGTAGTTTACTATATAGTTCACTATATCTAAATTCACTATACAGTGAGTAAGGAGGGAGGGAGTGAGTGAACATTTCGAACACAGCCCTTCTGTCCTCTCCACGAAATGGCTGCTTCTGGACCTTCTCATTTGTGTAGGTAAGTAAGGTACTTTTAACAGGAACCCATTTATGTATAATAGTTACTCAATTTCACCATCAACCATTTTCAACACTAAATACAGTGGGGTAAAAAAGTATTTAGTCAGCCACCAGTTGTGCAAGTTCTCCCATTTAAAAGTTGAGAGAGGTCTCCAATTTTCATCATAGGTATACCTCAACTATGAGAGACAAAATGAGAAAAAAAAATCCAGAAAATCACATTGTCTGATTTTTAAAGAATTTATTTGCAAATTATGGTGGAAAATAAGTATTTGGTCAATAACAAAAGTTCATCTCAATACTTTGTTATATACCCTTTGTTGGCAATGACAGAGGTCAAACATTTTCTGTAAGTTTTCACAAGGTTTTCACACACTGTTGCTGGTATTTTGGCCCATTCCTCCATGCAGATCTCCTCTAGAGCAGTGATGTTTTGGGGCTGTCACTGGGCAACACGGACTTTCAACTCCCTCCAAAGATTTTCTATGGGGTTGCGATCTGGAGACTGGCTAGGCCACTCCAGGACCTTGAAATGCTTCTTACGAAGCCACTCCTTCATTGCCCGGGCGGTATGTTTGGGATCATTGTCATGCTGAAAGACCCAGCCATGTTTCATCTTCAATGCCCTTGCTGATGGAAGGAGGTTTTCACTCAAAATCTCACGATACATGGCCCCATTCATTCTTTCCTTTACACGGATCAGTCATCCTGGTCCCTTTGCAGAAAAACAGCCCCACAGCACGATGTTTCCACCCCCATGCTTCACAGTAGGTATGGTGTTCTTTCTCCTCCAAACACGACAAGTTGAGTTTTTACCAAAAAGTTCTATTTTGGTTTCATCTGACCATATGACATTCTCCCAATCCTCTTCTGGATCATCCAAATGCTCTCTAGCAAACTTCAGACGGGCCTGGACATGTACTGGCTTAAGCAGGGGGACACGTCTGGCACTGCAGGATTTGAGTCCCTGGCGGCGTAGTGTGTTACTGATGGTAGCCTTTGTTACTTTGGTCCCAGCTCTCTGCAGGTCATTCACTAGGTCCCCCCATGTGGTTCTGGGATTTTTGCTCACCGTTCTCATGATCATTTTGACCCCACGGGGTGAGATCTTGCGTGGAGCCCCAGATCGAGGGAGATTATCAGTGGTCTTGTATGTCTTCCATTTTCTAATAATTGCTCCCACAGTTGATTTCTTCCCACCAAGCTGCTTACCTATTGCAGATTCAGTCTTCCCAGTCTGGTGCAGGTCTACAATTTTGTTTCTGATGTCCTTTGACAGCTCTTTGGTCTTGGCCATAGTGGAGTTTGGAGTCTGACTGTTTGAGGTTGTGGACAGGTGTCCTTTATACTGATAACGAGTTCAAACAGGTGCCATTAATACAGGTAACGAGTGGAGGACAGAGGAGCCTCTTAAAGAAGAAGTTACAGGTCAGTGAGAGCCAGAAATCTTGCTTGTTTGTAGGTGACCAAATACTTATTTTCCACCATAATTTGCAAATAAATTCTTTAAAAATCAGACAATGTGATTTTCTGGATTTTTTTTTCTCATTTAGTCTCTCATAGTTGAGGTATACCTATGATGAAAATTGGAGACCTCTCTCATCTTTTAAGTGGGAGAACTTGCACAACTGGTGGCTGACTAAATACTTTTTTGCCCCACCGTATTATATTTCAGACCTAGAAAACCATACAGATAATCATTTAAGAAAATTAAATGATCCATTTTAATTAACCTCTTGCACTCCGGGATACTGCGGGCGGTCACGTCTCTGCGTCCTAGGGTGCACTGAAAAAAAAAAGCTGCATTTCCGTT
Source organism: Pholidichthys leucotaenia (assembly GCA_020510985.1). Classification (NCBI taxonomy): domain Eukaryota; kingdom Metazoa; phylum Chordata; class Actinopteri; order Cichliformes; family Pholidichthyidae; genus Pholidichthys; species Pholidichthys leucotaenia. The sequence continues at coordinate 99,098,624 of CM035847.1, forward strand.
CTTCCACTACAGACACAGCCGCGAACAGAAAGCCAAAGGAGTGCTTTGATTGGTTTAGATGTGATTGACCTCTCATTTGACTAATAAGAGCCTTGAATTGGGTTTCTGAAACCTTGAAGAACCAATGACTGAAAACCTAGAAAGAAGGACCCGCCTATCAACGGCTGCGAATACAGCGAGCCAATTGAAGCACAGAAGTTCGAAAGCGTGCGTCCCTTGCGTAAAATCTGTTTTGTGTAAGCCGCTGGGTGACACACACGCATTCATCACTCTTTTTTTCTTACTACTGTTCTTATTTGTTTTGAAAAATCGTTCGCCAAAACCGCAATCATGGAAGCGCAAAACCGCAATAATGGAATTATGGTTTGACCGGGTCGCGTGACCAGAACCACGAGTCCGTAACAAGCGGACCAACGTCTTGTTCGTCTGACAATGAGGAAGAGAAGATCGCCAGCGACACTGCTGCAGTGGACAGGTAAGTGTTATAAGCTAAATTATTCTTTATCCCTGAAAATTGTAATCAAAATGACTTTTGACCGATCGGTAAATTACAACTGTGCGTCATCGCAACATGAAGACCGCGGCGCACGGGTCCAGTGCGCCCTGGACCAGTGGGTCCAGGGCTTGTTTGTCCATTCATTCATTCATGAATGAATAAACAACACCCCCCCCACACACACACACACACACACAGCCCTTCACCTTTCATTAGAGCCCAAGATGAAGCTTCTATATTGAATCATTCAAAAGTTACAGACGTTTTTCCAAACTGTGCCATTTGGCACAGTTCAAAAACGCCTGGGAACAACCTAAGAAAAAAGCTGTGTAATATATTCATTTTTTGTGGTATTGTTACAAAATTTTGACCTCAGCTGGATGACACTTGGTTCTACATTTCTGTTGCATTTTCCAGCCCGGATCTGACAGCTGTGTGTTATTTGCAAGCATTTGTATCCAAAAAAACACCCAGGCAAAATTTATTTTCTTCAAGTTCAGTATGTTTAGATGACTGTTACTCAGTGGCAGGAGCACTTAGAGAGATAATGACTGTTTTGCCAAAAAATTCAAAGTGTTTTCTTTTAAATGAGACCAACCCCATGAAGATGCTGCAAAGAGTTGAACAGCTTTTGATTTACTTTGGGTACGTTATTTTTTGGCGTTTTTAGGGAAATTGACCAGAGTGCAAGGGGTTAAACTAAGCAAATCTCTCATAGATGGTCTTTTTCAGTGACATCACTAATAAGGTCAGGAAACTATTAAATACAGGAAGTGAACCTGCACTTCCTTCTTTTGACCCTAGAAGACATATGCTGTGCTCAAAATGTTCACTTATTCCCCATATAGTGTACTATATAGTGAATGAGCCATTCTGTAGTGCTGTTTGAAATCTTAACTGAAAATTTCAATATAGTACACGCAAAATATCCCACAATGCATTTTGAAAAGTAGCGTACAACAGATGGTCACTACACTAGCCAATATATCCCATAATGCAATGTGCAGCCAACTGAGCAGTGAGAGAAGAGCTTCACATCACAACATAAACTACCTTAAGATATTTATATTTATGAATTCAGCAAAAACAATTGGATTTAATACATATTTACTACAAATTACATGCAGGTATTCATTTTTTTTACCACCGTTACTGTCATATACTGGGCCCCGGAGGGGCAGGGAAATAGATCCAGGTGCTGGATATGTTTGTGCATTTATTAGCTGAAAGAACATAAAAAAAATAAAAGGCAGAATAACACTAAGAGAAGCACAGTGATACAAGAGACAAATAAATACACTGAAAAAGCCATGAGACTGGGTCTGGCAGAAATCCCAGCCCCAGCTCATGACAGAGCCCCCCCACACACACACACACACACCTCAAGGGGTGGAATCCAGACACCCCAACATAATACAAACAGAAAAAAGAAAAAAACCTGCCCCTGTTCCCCCAGGCAAAATACATAATAACCCACCCAGGGTGGGTAGTAGGGGGAACAGGCTAGGAGGGCACGAAAAAAGCCTGCTCAGGACCCACACCAGAAAAACAAAGACCCCCCCCCCCCCCCGGCCCTAGGAGAGTTAGAGTTCAGGGGGCCGCCCAAAGTCCCAGGCCCGGCGGATGACAAGGTGCATCAAGTCAGGTGGCCTGACAAAGTCCCAGGCCAGCCAGACGGCCAGGTGGTACGAGTTGGGTGGCCTGCCGGACAAAATGGACCACCCGAACTGGCAGCTCAGTCATTCAGCGGCCGGCCCAAGTGCTTCAGCCACCTAAACAGAAGAGGCGGCCCGGGGGGCGGCTCCCCCACTGGGACACCCAATACTGGGGAGGAGAGCCGAGGAGGGGGAGCCCCGACGTCGTGAGGTACAGCAGGAAGGGGGGCCCCGACGGCATCAGGCAAAGGAAGAAGGGGGGCCATGACAGCATCTGGCTGATGAAGAGGGAGGACCACGATGCCCTCAGTGGTCTTGGACTGGGGAAAAGTTGCACCGTGGCTCCGGGCTTGAGCTTGGCAGCACCCGTGGTGGCTCCGGGCTGGAGCACTGCAGCACCCTCGGTGGACCCAGGCTGGGCCAATACTGCACCCTCGGTGGACCCCTGGCGGAGGGGTAGCACCCATGGCGGGCCCTTGCTGGAGCGCAGCACCCACGTCGGGCTCATACTGGGGCACAGCACCCACAAAGGTCCCAGCCAGGATGCAGCACCCACGGAGACTCAGGCTGAGGAGGAACCCACACCATGGCCTCGGGCAGAGGGAGAGCTGCACCCACAAAGGTCCTGGGCTGGGACGAAGCGTCTGCGATGGCCTTCTCAGCAGTGAAGACTGGACCCTGAATGACCTCGGGCAGCACGCCTAGACCCATGGAGACCTCAGGTTGTGCTGGATCGTCTCTGGTGACCCTGGGAAGAAGCTCAGAGAAAATAGATAGAGAAGAGGGGTCAGGGTCACCGGTAGTGGTGGATCCCGGCAAGGTGAGCTCAAGTGCAGCGAGCGGCTGCACCTGGCTCTCCTCACCATGAGTCAGGCAAGATTGCTTTAAAACTGAGAGAAGGAAGACAAAAGAGAGCACTTGCCTGAGCTCGAGCTCCACCGCCGTCAAGGATTCCGACAATCCAGACGATGACGACACTTCAGGCTCGGCCCTCGGTAGGTCCAGCTCAGCTGCTGACTCTCCTGCGGTGGCCCCTGCAGCAGGCATGATGGTGGCTGCAGTCATGGTGCCCCCAGATGAAATAATCCATACTGGTGGCTCTTCCAGCGTGGCAGCTGGGGGTCCGCTCCGTGCTGACCCTGGGTTTGGATCCTCTAAGGCCACGGGCTCCTCCATCGTCCGGTGGTTCGGTTCAAGGGCTGGCGGACACTCAGGAATAATCAGAGGAGACACAGAGAGGACAGGTGAGGAAAGATTTGTTGTTACATTTGATGAGAGTTCAGGGGACTGCAAACCATGAGCCTCATCACCGGGAGTCAGACAAGACACAATATCATTAATAGGAAGAGAAATAAATTACACTTGCCTGTCATCCCGGTGAATGATGTTCTCTGTAGCAGCAGATGGGCAGTCATCCTGCTCCGTGTCTACAGTGAATCTGGGTTCCCTAGTTGATTGTGGAGGAGCAGTTTCCATAGAGGCATAGGTAAACGGAACCGGGAAGGGCGAAGCCAAGCCCTCAGCAGGGTGAGGACACACCAAGGAGACGGGAGAAAAAGCAGCAGGGAAGGAGGAGGAGGAGACTGGTATGACAGTCAGCAATCAAAAACAAGAAGAGATGTCTGCTGTGGGAATCGTCTGACTCGGTGTTAAACAAATTGCTGGCTGAGAAGTGGAGTCTTCTCTCTGACAGTTCGGAGCAGGGTGACGGCACCACAGGGTGACGGCACCGCAGTGAAGCTGGTGATGCGCGTGCTGGAGGTGAAGGAGAGTAGGGCAAAACGGGAAGGGAGAACATGGTGAGGAGTATGTCAGTAGCCTCCGGGTGATTCCACAGGCTGGAGAATGCCTTCATCACCTGTGTCGGGCCATCCCAACTCTCTTGGACCGTCTTGAGAGGACGGGAGGCCTGTGTCAGCAACCAAATGTCCTCCAGGAGATGCGCCGCTCCATGTCGTCCAGTTTGGACATGGTAAGCTCCAACAAACAGGTGGGTTAAAAAGGCACAAAAAAGGAAAACTGCAGAAGTGTACAGCTGAGTCCTTCTTTCTGGTGGCATTATTCTGTCATATTCATACTATGTAGGATAACTAAGTAGACGGTTATGCTGTTTATTCCATCTTGCTACAATGCTCCGCACTTTGTATATATATTTATATATTTATGTGTATGTATGTATATCCACTGCTCTTATTTATATCTTCCATATCTTCTTAATTATTGCTCTGAGTGTTGCTATCCCTGTGCTGTTGCAATCCTGGAATTTCCCCATTGTGGGACTAATAAAGGCTTATCTTATCTTATCTTATCTTATCTTATACTGGGCCCCGGAGGGGCAGGAAAATAGACCCAGGTGCTGGATACGTTTGTGCATTTATTAACTGAAAGAACATGACAGTCCAAAATGGTGTAAACAAGACGAAAAATACAACAAGTAATAACTTACAAGAGGAAGCCTCGGAGCAGGGCACGCTCGGAGGCTGGGGGGAGATCAGAGATTGCCAGTAAACACAAACAATAACGCCGCAAAGAGGCAGTGAGATGGCAGAGCTTAAATACAAGTGTACATGATTACATAAGTGAGCACCGGTGTGGGCTCGCATGAGCAGGCAAGGAGAAAACAGTAATAATTGGAACCAGCTGGAAAGTGAGGGAGGAGCGGCTGGATTGACAACTTCACAGGAGACGCCCCCTGCAGACCACAAACCCGGAAATCACCTGACAGCTGTCAACCCAGAGAAGGCATCATAACAAATATAATCCCTGCAGACTGAAAACAAATTACAAATAAACATGAACACCAAAGCCATTAAAAAAACAAGACATGGCCAAAAATAACTGGAACAAAACTGGAGAAAATAAAAGGCAGAACAACACTAAGAAAAGCACAATGATATAAGAGACAAATAAATACACTGAAAAGGCCACAAGACTGGATCTGGCAGAAATCCCAGCCCCAGCTCGTGACAGTTATTCTGTTACATTTTACTGTCTCACCATGGTAACATTAACCGTGCTGTGAAAACAAGCCCAGTAGTGTCCGAAATCTGTTAATTTTATTGTTATATTGAGTTTACTATATAGTCCCTATATCTAAATTCACTATATAGCAAGTATGGAGGGAGAGAGTGAGTGAACATTCCGAACACAGCCATGGAGAGGTAAGTAGCATTGAACTATCTGAAATGATGATTAACTAAAGCAATATGAACCATTCATCCATCCATGGCTCCAGCCCCCCCGCAGCCCGCAATATGAACCCATAAACTATAATTAAACCTATTACTTGTTGTGTGTTATTTTAAACCGAGGCACAGTGGCAGAGTGGTTAGCTCTGCGGCAGCACAGCAACTCACCCTTGGCCGGGGGATCCTGGGTTCGATCCCAGCCCCCGACCAACAGTGATCTGTGTGCAGTTTGCATGTTCTCCCCGTGTCTGCGTGGGTTTACTCCGGGATTTCTCCGGTTTCCTCCCACATGCCAAAAACATGCAAGTTAGGTTAATTGGCATCAAAACTGCGGATTTTAAATTGTCCTTAGGTATGACTGTGAGAGTGAATGGTTGTCTGTCTCTCTGTGTTGGCCCTGCGATGGACTGGCGATCTGTCCAGGGTGGACCCTGCCTCTTGCCCAAAGATGCTGGGATAGGCTCCAGCCCCCCCGCGACCCAAAACGGATTAAGCGGAAGAAGATGAATGAATGAATGAAAAAAAAATGAATATTAATGTATGAACTGTAATCCAATTTAAAGCAAAATACAAACAAACCCGCGATAGTAAGCATCTGAAGACTACAGAACAAAATGTATACTGGTTAAAACAAACAAGTATGGTAAACTTAGTTTATGAAAGATGTAAACTGGTGACAAATTGTGTGCTCTCACCAACTTTGTCGCATAAATCCTAGCTCTTATATTGATATCTTCACATTGTAGCACTTCGAGATTTGTTACAAATGTAAATTACAATATAATTATAAAATGTATTTATTGATGATACAACAGGAAGCCTTTAGATTCATAATAAATCATGATCCAGAGCTGCTGAAATAGCCTCGTGCTCTCTCTGAGGTATTTAAGCAAAGATGCGGTCAGATTAAATCCAGGAGTTTTCTTACAGAATTTAAGAAAAGGAGGGGAGTTGGCAGGCGTGTTGTAGGATCTCTCTCTCTCTCTCTCACTCTCTCCTCCCATTCTGACTGAAATGAAAACCATTTAACTCCCAGTGGCTGTCTTTAATTCATTCACTCTGCTATTCATCATTATTAAAGACCAGTGTTCTGCCTTCATTATTATTATTATTATTATTATTACTGTCCTCTCCTGCCTAGGGTGTTTATTTCAGAAAAGTCTCATTATGCTGTTGCTGCACATTGAGCAATTACAGGTACTGGTTCCAGCTCTCCAGCCCCACATCTACGCCACCCCCTCACCCAATTATCTTTTATTATACTGCTGGTGCAGGAATATTTTTAAATCAGGAACGTACTCAGTAGACATCTCCGATGGCCTTTTAGTGTCTCAGTGTGAGCCTGTATGTGTTTGTGGAGGCGGTAATGGTGGTGGTGAGGAGGTGTTTCAGCCAGGGGCCTGTTCTATTAATTTTGAAGAATAGCAAAGACAACAGATTGTGTTTCAGTTTGATTGACTTGGTAGGGCTGAGCTGGTTGAATTATTAAACCAACATAGATATGTGTGTGTGTGTGTGTGTGTGTGTGTGTGTGTGTGTGTGTGTACACATCACCTTTGATTATGTACACTGAAGGGTATACAGTATGATTTTATGATGCCTTTATGAAAACTGGCATTTCAAAAACCATAGCATTTGCCTTGCACTATGCATTCATTTTCCATAGTGGTGTTGGAGTTTAAATGGACATCTGTTTTTCAGCCAGGGGTGGTTCTAGGATCAGAGCTTTAGGGGTAGCACCCAATGAGCTCCACCACACACCCACCCTTTTCTCACACACACACACACACACACACACACACACACACACACGCACACACATTATTTTGTTAGAGTTATCATCTTTCATACATCTCCTCCCTGAATTCTAGTTAGTGAAGATGGTACGTGATGATACATAAAAACAGTGACAGCTTGGATTTCAACTTCTTTCTCTTGAATTCAAACAGTGCACACTGGTTGACTAACAATGCAATCATAAAAGAAAAATGTCTGCTACTAGCTGTCTTAGCCAGGGCTGGACTAGGACAAAAAAAATCAGCCCTGACATTTTTAGTCTAATTTGTTAAGTGGCAATATTCAACCATCACAACCATCAACAGAGGTCAGAATTATTCCACTTTTGTCCTTAACAAGCGAAACTCTGGGGTTTGGAAGAAAGAAAGAAAGAAAGAAAATTTATTACATGTTTTGCATAAATATTTTGTCATAATTTTAAAGTCTAAAAATTTTCCAAAGATGCAAAACATTGACAAAAAGCCACACAATTATAAGGGAAAAACCATCACAAACATATATACAATAAAAGCTTCAAATTTACTAGAATATCATAGCAAATTCATAGGGAGACTGCCCATTTATTTAAAATATGTACTAAATTCATGAGAAAAAAATGCAAAATTACAAGAAAAACAAAATTAAGAAAAAGAAAATTAATAAATTGTTGAGACAAAGATCAGAAAATCACAAGAGAAATGTAGCTTATTTGCAATAATTAAAAAAAAATAAGAAAAAATCAATGGAAAGATGAGGGAAAATTATTGAGGCAAAAATGCAAAGATGGAAAAAGATGCCAGTTTATGATGCAAAACTCTCAAATTCAAGAAAAAACATGTCAATCCATGAGCAAAATTTTTTCACAAAGTTTCAAATTTCATGAAGTTTCTTAAAAAGTCTATATTTAAAAAAGAATAAAAAAATTATAAGAAAAAGTAGGTAATTTATGAGAACGCTCCAAATTCACATAAAACATTTCCACATTTTAAATAAAAAAATAAATCTCTAATTTAGGTGGAGTAGCCTGAAACTGTACACAAGTAAACGTATTGTTATCACCGTATTGCTATCTTTATATATTATTAGTCAAATATACATTAGAGTAGTTACCGCAAAATAGTTAAGTTACTGAGATGTGACTTTAGTCTGGATAGTTTGAGGTTTTTCTCCTGAATTTATTTTGTTGTAAATTTATTACTTTTTCCTTGAAAATTTGAAAGATTTTTTCCCCACTTATAAATCAACTTTTTCTCATAATTTGTGTTTAGTGCTAATTTAGGGCTTTTTTCTTGTGCCTTTAAGATTTTACTCTCATAAATTTGTGAGGTTTTTGTTGTATATAGAAAACGGAACATCACTATAAATTTAAGAAATCTCTGTCTGTCTGTCTGTCACGATCATAGGACATCACAGGACGGTCTATGACGTCTGCCTAATGTCCTATGATGATCCTATGATCTCAGGATACATAGGACTCGCAATGACGTCATATAGGCGATGCCATCATATAGGCAATAGGACTGGCTACCTATGATGTAGCATCCTATGATACCGGCCTATGATGTCAGCATGATGTCCTATGATGATCCTATGATCTCAGGCTACATAGGACTTGCGATGCTGTCATAGAGGTGATGCCGTCATATAGGCGATAGGACTGGCTGCCTATGATGTAGTGTCCTATGATGGTGGCCTTGATGTCTTTATGATGTCATATAGACCATCATTCACAATGCCTGCCTTGATGTATTTTATGACTAGCTACCTATGATGTATGTCATGGATGGCCCTCACACAGTTTATTAAAGGAACAAAAAAGGACAAAATAACGTGCCACGGGGGGCTAAAACACACGATAACTATTACACTCAGTCTATGACACGGAGGAACAAATACATAATGACACACACTTACAATAAAGGATGAGGATGAAAAGGTAGATGACGTCTGACCAGGAATCTCGGCGAAGGATGCTCGACGATGTCAGACCAGGGAAAGTTTGACGAGACTGCCGCAACTTTCGCCTCTCAGCTGCCCTCTTAAGTAGGGCTCCAGGTGGCGCAGCTGATGAGGCGATTAGTGCAGCTCAGCTGTCAGTTCTGACAGCCGGAAGCCCCTCCGAGCGCTGTCATAATAAAAGCTCGGACAGCCAAAAGGGACACACACTGTCCCTGTCAAATAAACTAATCTACTACTACTACTACTACACACGCCAGATGGGAAAAAATACTGCATGGCCCCAGCGCGGATGAGATCAGCGCTCGAACCATGACAGTACCTCCCCTCCGAGGCTGCGAACTACAAGCGCCGTATGACACCCAAGCCCCCCCCCACCCCCCCAGGGTGGGGGGATGGGGGAAAGGCCTGGAGGGTGAGAACCAGAAAAGACCAAAAAAACACCAAGACGATGACAGGGAACAAACAAAGCAATTACAGAGTACGGTTAGGAAAAAAAAAAACCCACAATACTCCATAAAGCAAGGACGATACACAGAACAGGACAACAAAATGAAAATGGCAGAAAGAGACCTAAAACTAAGCACCCAGGCCTATGAGACAAAATGGGGCAACTACAAATCCTCCCTCAGACAGGGGAGGGGAGAAAAAAAAACACGCTAAACAGCGGTTAATACACAGATTAGGGTAGCGCAAATAACACAGAGTGACCTTTATATGACAGTGGAACTAAGAAACACGTGGATGACGACAGGCAGAGACCAATGAGACAGGAACAGTTTTGGTGGTCTCCCTGCGTCCAATGTCCAGCTCGCCGATAAGGGGAACAGGGAACGTTCGGGCGGCCTACCCCAGTCCCAGGCCCGGAAAGACAGAACCTCCGGCGGCCAAACCAGGTCGCCCAGTAGAAAGCACAGTACGTCGGGTGGCAGACCCAGAACTCCGAACCGGCGGAAAAGCTCACCAGGCGGCCAACCCGCATCCCTCAGCCACCAGGACCGTAGGGGAAAAATTGAAGACAGCCTCCCTGGAGAGGGGGAAGACGAGGGAGAGCCGGGCCGATTATTGAGAACCCCAACGGCCCCCGGTGGAGATGAGCTGGAATGATGATGATGACAATGATGATGATGACGATGAGCCAGTCCAGTGTCAGGCGGCAGAGGATCTGCAGCTCCCTCACTGACCTTGAACCAAACCGGCGCTGTGCCCCTGCTGGACCCCGATCGGGTCAGCGCTGCACCCACAACGGACCCCAACTGGGCCGGAGCAGCACCCGCGATGGACCCCAATTGGGTCTCGGCTGCACCCACGATGGACCCTGACTGGGTCGGCACAGCACCAGAAACGACCTCCAACCCTGAACCCGGAACCTCCAGCACAGCGACCGGGATTGACTCCACACCGGTGACCCTGGGAGAAGAACTGGGATCAGGATCACTGGTAGCGACAGAGCCCAATGAGACGAGCTCGGGTGCAGCGGATGGCTGCCCCTGGCTCGTCTCCCTGAGAGACAGGCATAAATGCTCCAAAATAGAAAGAAGGAAAACAAAGCAGAGCACTTGCCTGCACTCGAGTTCTGTCGCTGTTCAGGACTTCGACGATCCGGGCTCAAGACGAAGAAGGACGTCGTCTGGCTCCCACTCGGCTACGGCGGGCTCCGCAGCTGGCATGATGTTCTCCGCAGCCTGAGGACCCTCCAGCGCTGACGTCCATGCCGACGACCCGCACAGCGTGGTGGCAGGGGATCTTCGACCCGCTGGATCGAACCGCTCATCGGTGGAGACCCGGAGACGTTTAGTCGTCGACGCAGGCTCCACGCTGCAGTCCGTTCTCCTCCTCTGCCCATGACGCGGCTGCGGGGCTGGAACCAGGCTCTCCAGAACCGCAGGCCCCCTCCTCATCCGGCAACGTAGACCTGGCGTCGTGGACCGCTCAGCGGAGGGAGACACAGAGGCAGCAGGTTTAATGTCAGAGGCTACAGCAGGTGGTGAGAGCTTGGGGGACTGTGAACTCCAAACTCCACCCCCAGGAGTCAGACAAGGCAAATCACAACAATGAGGAGAAGAATGAAATTGCACTTGCCTGTTCTCTGGGGGACCGATGGTGCCTGCTGTAGCGGACGTTGTTCTTCCCTTTCCCCGCTGGATGGTGACGGAGGGGCCCTGGGAGGACGAAGAGGAGCAGCTCGCGATGGTCCAATAACGGGCTTCGCCGGAGCAGGACTCATAACACTCACAGCTGCAGAGGAAGACGTCGAGGAGGAGGGGATGACAACCGAGGGGATCCGGGCACGAGGGGCTGACGGAACAGCAGGAAAAGGTGACCCGGGGAGAGAGGCTGTGGGAATTTCCTCCTGACGAGACGTAGGAGCAGCAGCTGTCAGAGAGGTAGAGTCTTTGCAACCACCCGGAACAGGATCCGGATGGGGTTCTTGCTGAGGCTTCTTGTTAGCTGTGTGACGACGGTTACCGGCAGAGGGCGAGGTGAAGGAATCGCCACTCCTGTGCGGAAACAGAAGCGAGCAGGTTGGTGTACTCCGGGAAGTCACTTAACGCCGGATTCCTCGCCACCAGCCTGACTGTTGCCATCACATGCTTTATTATCTGCGTGGGGTGAACAGCGGACAGAGCTGCAGCCACTCGGTCCCGGATGGAAGCAGCTGACTGTTGTAGCTTCTCCGGGGGAATCCCGACTGATGTCACACTCTCTCGGGGATCACCCCTGGGCGGTACGAACTCCTGGCCTGGAACGGGGACAGGAATGGGATCCCGAAGTGAAGAGCGAGGATGCCTCCTCTTCGGCTTCCTGCCAGAGTTTCCCTCCAGCCCACAAAGTATCTCCCATTGCGCAGAGATGTCTGCCTTCCTTGCAATGACTTCAGGGTGGTTGGAGTAGCGAGGAAGGCGATTAATGATGTCCTCAGCGAGGTCCAGGTGCCGGCGTACATTGCTGGGAAAGTCGTAGAGGCTAGCAGTGATGAGAGTTCCATCAACGTAGTCCAGGTCCTCCACCAGCTCGTAGCCCAGGCTCCGAGCGCGGCCCCTGAATGACGACATGACCTCCCAGCACACAGGCACCCAGACAGGGAGAAACAAGTCCAATTCAGGCAAAACTCACGGCGACAGGCGTCTCAGTCTGGCGGCAGTCTACTGTCATGGATGGCCCTCACAAGCCTTCAGTAAGACGCCACGTATCACCAGTGAGTTTGCATAGTTTATTAAAGGAACGAAAAAGGACAAAATAACGAGCCACGGGGGGCTAAACACACATGATAACTATTACACTCAGTCTATGACACGGAGGAACAAATCAGAATCAGAATCAACTTTATTGGCCAAGTATGCACAACACATACAAGGAATTTGACTTTGGCTAAAACTTGCTCTCGTTGTTCAGGTGTAAGATTTAAATAAGATTTAAATAAGATTTCAATGACACAGAGTATGTACAGTAAATTACAGTAAATAAATACTGATCCCAGTAAATACATAATGACACACACTTACAATAAAGGACAAAGATGAAAAGGTAGATGACTTCTGACCAGGAATCTCAGCGAGGGATGCTCGACCAGGGAAAAGTTTGACGAGACTGCCGCAACTTTCGCCTCTCAGCTGCCCTCTGAGAGGCAGATTGGGCAGCACGGTGGTGCAGTGGTTAGCACTGTTGCCTTACAGCTAGAAGGTTCCAGGTTTGAATCCCCAGGCTGGCAGGAGTTGGAACCTTTCTGTGTGGAGTTTGCATATTCTCCCTGTGCTGCGTGGGTTTACTTCGGGGACTCCGGTTTCCTCCCATAATCCAAAGACATGCATGTTAGGTTAATTGGTTCTAAATTGTCCCTAGATATCTTTCTCCTATAGGTCCTTAGAATAGAGGGTTAGTACTACTGAAAGCGCTTTGAGCGGTCTTAGTGACTAGAAAAGCGCTATATAAGTGCAGGTTAGTTAGTTAGTTAAGTAGGGCTCCAGGTGGCACAGCTGATGAGGTGATTAATGCAGCTCAGTTGTCAGCTCTGACAGCCGGAAGCCCCTCCGAGCGCTGTCATAATAAAAGCTCGGAGAGCCAAAAGGGACACACACACCCCAGATGGGAAAAAAAATACTGCATGGCTCGAGCACGGATGAGATCGGCGCTCGAACCATGACAATGTAGTGTCCTATGATGCCTGCCTCGATGTCTTTATGATGTCATAGAGACCAACCATACGCTACATAAATGGAGAGCAAGAGAGTGAGGAGAACTGCTGCACGTCAGGAAAGATCCCATGAAGATGACACAGCTGAGGTTCGAGCAGTACCTCCCAGGCATGACTGTGTTGCATGTGAGAAAAGATGCCGTGAAGATGAAACACCTGAGGTTTGAGCACGTCATATGGTACGACAGCCAAGGGATGCACAGACAGACAGGAAATGTGTGGCAGTGCGCCATGCACGTGCTGAGTCACTCGAAGCCCAAAATGCCCGCAAAGCAAGCAACGCTGCATGCCAGGCAAGGCATAGAGAAGCTGAGACCGAATAGGACACACTACTTTAAACCACACCCATTTGAAGCAGTAAATCTGGAAATCTCACTCAGTAAGGCAGAAGGCACTCTATAAATTCAAGAAATCTCTGTCAGTGTGTCAGTCTGTTACCCCATTAAGAATAGGCCACACTACTTTAAACCACACCCGTTCGAAGCAGTACCCATGAAGAATGGCAGTCTACACTACAAATGTGTAAAATGCTAAGCAAAGCGCAGATTTTATCCGGGTGCTCTAGTTTCTTGGTTTCTACGGGCATGCATGGGTCTTCCTGAACAGGGTTGAAAGCCACTTTTTGCTCAGATCTATTTTCATGATCCTGTCCATGAACTGGAATTACAACACACCTATCCCTGAATCAGTTGTCTGAACGAAGAAGAAGAAGAAGAAGAAGAAGACCCACCAGATGGAGAGCAATAGAGTGAGGAGAACTGCTGCACGTCAGAAAAGATGCCGTGAAGATGAAACACCTCAGGTTTGAGCAGTATTCGCAGGCATGACTGTGAATTCAGCCATCTCAGACAGGAGGAGACCCTTCAGTAACGGCCATGCAGAAATATTTGCTTATACTTGGTTTCTACAGGCATGGACGGGTATGCACGGGTATGTACTAGTTATTATGAAGTGCAGTGTGGTGACGTGCACTTCCTGTCACGTCACCGCATCACCCTATATAAGGCAGAGGGCACCCATATTGCAGCCTCTTTGACTGGTGCCCTCTGCCAGGTGTCTGCCATGTTACCGCAGTATTGGTTCCATCAATAAAGCTGTGTTCGCCCAATCATCTTGCTTCAGCCTTGACCCAGGTATTTTACCATACATAACATTTGGCAATCGAGGATTAACTCATGGAGGCGTGTATCACACCACTTCGCCCCTTTCTCAAGCGAACCACCGGTGCCTTGGCCCATGTGGTTTAAGGCCTTCCAGACCTACATCACTGTGCAGGACCTCGGTAAGCTCGACAAGTTAAGAGCACGTGCACTTCTTGGGTATTGAGGACTGGCGAGTCCTGCGCACACTCGGAGCTTTGGACTCTTTTGAAGATGTTGTGGAGCTGCTAGCAAACCATTTTCACACCCTGGATAGTGTGACTGTCCGGAGGACTTGTTTTCGGCAGCGACATCAGTGGATAGGTGAGCCTATTCATCAGTTTGTCACTGACTTTAGGTAGCTAGCTAGCAAGTGTCGCTTTGGGCCGTTGGAAGATGAAATGGTACATGACCAGCCTGCAGAGCACACGTGCAGTGCCGCATTGTGGGTAAGGCTACTCACGACACCCAATAACTTAACATTAGCCAGAGCTGTTGAACTAGCTCTCCAGCTGGAGGCGGCAGACAAGCTAGCTTTGGAGCTAACCTGGCGCCAGTCACAGCGGCCGCCAGAGCCACCTGCCGCAGCAAATGTTGCGGACTCGGATAGCAAGGCTAGCTTAGACGACAATACTATGGAAGCCAACGCTGCCAGCCGAAGGTCTGCCCCGGGAAAACCCCTGTGCAAGGGTTGTGGGTCTGCAACACACTGTAATAAGGCTAGGGACTGCCCGGCTAGCAGAAAATGTTGTAGCAGATGTGGACGCTTGACTGCTGTGATGATGATGATGATACCATGTATCTGAACAGGAGAGCCCACGGAAAAGATCACTTTGCCCGCCCCGACGACCATCCATACGGTGTCCCCCAGCACAAATGGGTGTGAGGCGATAACATCATGGACTGTGTTTCGCCATAAAAGACGACGCCAGGAACAAATGGTCGGGTTGCGGCCAGTGGAACCCTCCGGTTCCGATGATCGATGAGGACGTTGTGTGGGACGAAGAACTAACGGTTGCCACAGCAGTCAAGCAGGACCAGCTTCACTCAGGTTCAGCGCAGGAAGGTCCTAGTGCCGGGGCTCGGGATATGGTAGAGGGGGGTACCGAGCATGGTGGCAAGGCGCCTGTGTCAGCGAGTGACACCAATGTGCTAGCCCCAGATGCCTCCGGAGCTTGGCCACAGGGGGATAGTGGGTCTGCAGCTATGATGGTGACCACTATGACGGTTTAAGAAGAGGTCGGAGCAAGACCGATGGGCATGGAGGAATCGCATGCTCAGCAGCACCACGTCAGGCCTAGCCAGACCCGCTGAGTGTTTTGAACTTGGCTCAGGTTCGGGGTGAAGAATGTCCATGGCAAAGATGGGCCAAACGACAGCCAGCAAAACATCGAGGGTGTCTGCGCATAGTGGTTAAGCTGGGCGCAGCATACTTCAGGTTTTCCGATGGCTCGGTGAGACATGTCAATCAGCTTCAGCGTGTCTGGGAAGAAGCTCCGGGTGATGAGGCTGGATGGGACTTGGTGTTTGTGGTGAAGCAGTCTGGCTCCATTGTCCGGAAAATCAGCCATTGTCCCAGAGGTCTGCTGCTTCCAGGGACGCGCTTGCTGCAGGGCTGCCCTGTGCCCCCCATGCCGGTTCTACCTCTCCCACCCAAAGGACTGTGCTGTAAATATTGAATGTTTATAGTTCTTATGTTTTGAAATGTATGTTATGATATGGGATTATTTTACGTTTTGTTTTTTGTTTTGTTTTTTTTAGCTTAGGAGCACAGCGTGTGATTTTAGTTTCATAGAAGGACTTTTCTTTCGGTATGGGTGGCAGAATAATCCACCCTGCTGTGCGGGCTGTACGGTAGTCCACCCATCAGCCCTATGTTAGGCTGTTTTGTGTGAATATGGTAGGCCACTTTAGTACATTGTTTTTCGTTATTTTAGTGTGTGATTTGGGTCCCAAATTTGGGGGGGTCAACTGTGTGTGTGGTTTTGGACTTTTCTAAAAAAAAAAAAGTGCCGTGTGGTGATGTGCACTTCCTGTCACGTCACTGCACTACCCTATATAAGGCAGAGGGACATCCATATTGCAGCCTCTTTGACCGATGCCTTCTGCCAGGTGCCTGCCGTGTTACCGCAGTATTAGTTCCATCAATAAAGCTGTGTTTGCCCAGTAATCTTGCCTCATCCTTCATCCAGGTATTTTACCATACATAAGTTTTTTTCCTCATAAATTAAAAATAAAAAAAAAAATCAAAAATAAAATGAGCCAAGATGCAGCATTTTTTGTTATATTATAGGCTATTTACTATAACCTATTAATAGGCTATTTTCTAACCCCCACCCCAGGTGAAAACCTCACGTATTCTGAAACCTAAACGTTAGCCAGTATGCACATCTTACTGAATAAATTCAGAAAAACCCAAAAACTATTTATACTGTAATGATAAGATAAGATAAGATAAGCCTTTATTAGTCCCACAACGGGGAAATTCCAGGATTACAACAGCACAGGGATAGCAACACTCAGAGCAACAATCAGAAGGCAAGAAAAAAAAAAAATGTTGCAGAATATTCCAGCTGAGGCTGGCGTCATACATCATATTGTGTGTTACCTGTAGAAAAGCTGTACCAGCTTCCTGTCCCCTCACTTCTTGCTGTTGAGATGGGGAGGGAAGGACTCCTCTGTGTGTGCACCAGGCTGCTGCAGCCAGGGGTCCAGCACTGCAGCAGGGAGGAGGGATCATACCATTTGCGTGGTGATGGGGAGGCTCATTTTTATTTTAAAAAAGTTTAAACAACAAACTCCAGAGTGGTGCCCTAATTGGTAGACCATCTGCCCCACACCCGGGAGGCTGGGGTTCAAATCTCGGCCGGGTCATGCTGAAGACCATATACACTACCATTCAAAAGTTTGGGGTCACTTAGAAATTTCCTTATTTTTGAAAGAAAAGCACTTTTTTTCAATGAAGATAACTTTAAACTAATCAGAAATATACTCTAATATCTAATATACATTGCTAATGTGGTAAATGACTATTCTAGCTGCAAATGTCTGGTTTTTGGTGCAATATCTACATAGGTGTATAGAGGCCCATTTCCAGCAACTATCACTCCAGTGTTCTAATGGTACAATGTGTTTGCTCATTGCGTCAGAAGGCTAATGGATGATTAGAAAACCCTTGTGCAATCATGTTAGCACAGCTGAAAACAGTTTAGCTGGTTAGAGAAGCTATAAAACTGACCTTCCTTTGAGCATGTTGAGTATCTGGAAAAAATTATTATTTCAAATGCAAATCATTATTTCTAACCTTGTCAATGTCTTGACTGTATTTTCTATTCATTTTACAACTCATGGTGGTAAATAAGTGTGACTTTTCATGGAAAACACAGAATAATTGTCTAGGTGACCCCAAACTTTTGAACGGTAGTGTAAAAAAGTGGAACTTCCTGCCGTCCAGCTTGGTGCTCAGCAATAATGGAACGGAGAAAGGAAACGTGGTGGCGCCTTGTATGGCAGCGATCCCTCTGATTCTATATATGTGATTATCATTGTAGACAGGAGAAACATAATTTTGTTCTACTGTACATGATTGTATGGACTGAATGACAGTAAAATTGGCTTATCTTTATCCTTAACTCCTGAATATGTTTTGGATGTTATTTCAGCCTGTCAAAGATGAACTACAATTTAATAATCACAACCTTCTCATTCCAGTTTTTAGGGGTTCTGAGTTTAAATTGTGGGGTGCTACAGCACCCCTAAAAAAAAGCTAACGCTGCCCATGTTTTCAGCCACATAAACCCTTGTCAGCTAGGGAAAAGAGATAAAAAATGGTAAATGGCACTCACTTATATAGCACTTTTATTCTCATCTCTTGATGACCAAAGCGCTTTACAGATCCTGCTATCCACCCATTCACACACACATTTACACACTGATGGTGGCATACTGGTGGCATACATGGCGACCACATAGCATACTGGTGGCATACTTCCATAAGTCAAAGGAAGCAAGAATGAGGTATGGTGTGTCCTGATGAGGATGATCAGCAATAGGCTGCTTCATTGTCAACTTCACTACTTCATTGCTGTTCCAACCTCCTCTGCTGCTTCTTCATTGTTGATCTCCCTCTGAACCTTCATCATCGTTGACCTCCTCTGCCTCATCAGTGATCTTCCCTGCTCTTTCAACTTCTTTGTCACCGACCTCTTCTGCTCCTTCAGCTTTGTTGCTGAAGGGTTGTCCTCTGGCTCCTCACCTTCAGTGGCTCAAGAGCCATCCACCAGACCCTTGTAACCAGCAGGGTCTGGCGATTTGCCGCAATTAACCTTGATCAAAACATTTGTCGCTGGTGTGGCATTAAGACACAATTAATTGTTAGGATTCCTGCCTGCTCTGTGTTCCTGTCTGTCTCCCGCTCTCTTCCCTCTAATTAGGTGCTGCTCTCTGCAGCTGACTGCCCCAACTGTCGCTAATCAGGGGAACTCTTTATACTGGACACTCTCCTACCACTCTGGTTATGTCAGACCGCCTGCCTACTTGTATCCTACCTGAGCCTCATTTACATCAAATCTGTTATCCTGTATTTTTGTGCTTTGACCTTTTTCCTGTCCTAGAACTTTGTGCCCACCTGCAAATTTGGATTTGCCTGCCTGCTTATTGTACCACCTGCCGTGCCCTGACGCTTGCCTGCCTGACCCCCGAATCTGCCTCACAGACTGGATTCCTTGTTCCTCGGATTGTGCGCATTCCCCTCACCCACCAAGTAATTTGATTTACCACTGTTTTCCTTCACTGCAGTCTCCACTCCCTTTCCTTGCACTCAGGCCTTGCCAGCCTGCCACAGTCCCCTGCTGGAGGATCCTCAGCGGCTCCCTGTCCCAGAGGAGTCTCGCCCAGCATCCAGCTTCCCTTCACCTGAAGGTTTTCCCCGCAGCACCTTCCAGAGGAAAACTGTAAGAATAATCATTCCTTTAACCCCTTTAATACTGCCAACTTATCCTATTTATGTACATATACTCACCAATGTGTTTTTCTCTCCCTCCAGGGTTGCCACACCTTCGTCACATTTGATCTTTGCACTATTTGTAAATAAAATCATGGTTTAAACTGCTCTAACATTCTCACCTGTCTCTGCTCTTGGGTCTGGGTTTTGTAAACCATGTCAGCATGTAACCAGCAGTCAGACCCAGAGGACACCGTGATGGGATCGCTTGCTGCCCAACTGAGTGTCCTGGAGCACTGGTCAGCTCAAATGGCATATCAAATTCAGGGACTTCTCAATCAAGTATCTAAAATGTCGGAGCAGCAAACTCAGCTAGACACCAAATTACAGGGCCTGCTGGCGGCGTCCCTCCTCAAGCAGCGTCGGTTATCCCTCCGGGTCAAGTTTCAGTCTCCTTGCCTCCTCGGTGTGAGGGAAAGTTAGGGGGGGGGGGGGTGCAAGTGGGTTCCTTTTTCAGTGCTGGCTAGTTTTTGATCGTGTCCCCGGCGATTTTCCATCTGACCATAGTCGCATTAGCTTTTTGGCAGGTCTCCTTAATGGGTGCGTCCTTATCTGGGTCCAGGCTATTATACAGGGTCCCAATTTCCACACGTACTCCTTTGACCGGTTCACGGAGGAATTCATCCGGGTGTTTGACCATACCAATCGGGAAGAAAGCGCGGCCTCGCGTTTAATGAACCTCCACTAGGGTACTGTTGTGTCCATAATTACCAATGAAATGAAGAGGGTGGAAGGCAGTTTACCACGTTTATTAACAACACACTTTCAGACCAAACAGTGGGTTACGGTGCTCTATGTCCAGGTGTCAACAGCAAAAGAGGACATGCCCTTTCCGGCTGCAGCCTTTATAGTCAGGCTGATGTCACCTCCTAAAGGGTAGATTGCCAACCACCCTCTATTCCCCGGTCAATCCCCGGCTGCCATATTACTACTGTTTTTGGATGTAGCATTTTCCCCCCTTCAAAAAAATCAGGCAGACAGTTAACTCTCCCAAATTTGCGTCCCGACACACACTCTAACAGAGGAAAACAGTAGGTACAAAAATAATGAAATAATCTATTCATTCACACAACCAAGGCTGGGGAACCGGGTAGACTGCCGGCATCCCCTACACAGCTGGGCGGATTATTCTGCCGCCTCCACCGAATAGTCCTTAAAGTAAAATGAACCATGTTTCTAAAACCAAATTAACCCGAGAACACATAAGATACAATAAACTAAACCACATACAAAGTCTTCACAAAATATACCCTACTGGCGGCCCCCACCCCAACACTCCCACCCCACACTGGGCACATAAAACTAACATACAGTGTTGGGCAATCAGTATCATCAATACCATTCACACACTAACATGCCCCAGGACATGCCTCAGAGCACCTATTCACTCTTATCACTTGTAAAAGCAGGTTTTACCTCAGGGCTTATTAGCTAACACAGACAATCACTTACAGGATTCCCTCTTTTTATATATATATACACATATATATATATATATATATATATATATATATATATATATATATATATATATATATATATATATATATATATATATATACACATACACACACACACACAGTGGGGTAAAAAAAAGCATTTAGTCAACCACCAATTGTGCACGTTCTCAAAGCTAAGACAAAACGGGAAGGGGGAGCAGATCCGGAAGTTGATGCTGTGATCGCGAGAGACAATTGCGCAATAATTTGAACGGCGACTGCTGTCACCAAGATTGAAACAAACTTCTCCACAGGTAGTTTTTTTTTTGTAATTAATTCATTAATTAATTGTCTGTGTCTCTTTTTTTTACGGAGCTGGAGGATTTAGAACGTTATATCGACGCATTTTACGACCGTTTTTGTGTCATGGAGCAGGTGAGTGTGTGTTCTGCTGCTGCTTCTCAGTCTAAGCGACCGAGACCCGCAGATTCACCCAAAATAACGCCCGAGAAACCACAGCAGGGCACCGAGGTTAGCGATATCCTTCTCTCTATTGAGAATAAACTCACCAGCATGGATGGTAGACTGGCGCTGGTTGAGCTCCTTCACAAAGAATTAAAAAATTTGCGAGAGAGCCTTGAGTTTAGTCAGGCGCAGCTCGTCTCTCTCGTGGAGGAAAATAACAGCCTGAAAAAGTCAGTCACCACACTAACCGCACGGCTTGGCGTTGTTGAGGGAGAAAATCGGAAAATGAAGGAGACAGTTCTCAGTTTGCAGTCACGCAGCATGAGAGATAACCTCGTTTTTTCTGGAATTATTGAAAAAAATAATGAAAATCCAGAACAGCTGGTCCGAGAATTTATGTCATCACAACTAAAACTATCCCCCAAAGTCACAAACTCAATTACCTTCCACCGAGTCCACCGAATAGGGCAAAAAAATTCCCAGAATAAACGTCCCAGACCTATTGTTGCCAAATTTGAACATTTTAAGCAAAAAATTTTGGTACAGAGGCAGGGCAAGCAGCTTAAAAACACCAATTATGGTCTAAATGATCAATTTCCACAGGAAATCTTGGAAAAGAGAAGGAAGCTTTTTCCCATTAGGAAGCAATACATCCAAGAAGGTAAACGAGCTATTGTTTCTGTGGATAGATTGTATATAGATGGCAAGCTGTTTATGGATGAAACTATAACTCCCTGGTTATTCTAGAGCCCATTTTTTTTTTTTTTTTTTTTTTTTTAAGCTACAGGTGGAAAAAAGAGTGGGATTGTGCGCAGGTCTCTTACTCGATTTCAGTTTAATATGTTAACATTTGTCAAAATGTTTATTTCTTTGTTGTTGAGGTTGTTGTTTGTTTGTCTGTTGTAGGTTTTTTTTTTAAGTTTTTAGGTCATTGTTGTATGTTGTCTGCATTTTTCCACCATTTACTAACCATCATGTCTGTTTTTTCTCATACTTCTGGTTTATAGGAAATAACTTGAAATACATGTACCCCATTTGCCTGCAATTGCACGCAAATGGCACAGAGACATCATGCGCGCACACCCAATTATATATGCATAGGTAGATCTGTGTGGAGTTTGCATGTTCTCCCCGTGTTGCGTGGGTTTACTCCGGGATTTCTCCGGTTTCCTCCCACATGCCAAAAACATGCATGTTAGGTTAATTGGCTGTTCTAAATTGTCCCTAGATATCTGTTTCCTATAGGCCCTTAGAATAGAGGGTTAGTATTAATGAAAGCGCTTTGAGTGGTCTTTGTGACTAGAAAAGCGCTATATAAGTGTAGGTTAGTTAGTTAGTTAGTGTATACACACAACATATATATACACATATATATGCATACATTACAGACATATCACATAGGCACATGTAGTTTACACATTTAGTTAGTCTTTAGTACACAACCAGTTAGTGAAAACATGTCTTCATTTAAGTTTGTCACGTGGAACATACGTGGAATTGGAAACGGGGAGAAGAGGCTAAAAGTTTTTAATCGATTGAACGATCTACAGGCAGACTTTGTTTTATTGCAGGAGACACATGTCTCTAACTAACTAACTACTAACTAACCTGCACTTATATAGCGCTCTAAGTCGTCTGTAGATACGCTCACCTCACCAGAATTCCCCCATATGTACTCAGCCGGCTTTAATTCTAAGCAAAGGGGGGTAGCTATACTGATAAATAGAAGAATACACTTTGTTATGAATAACACCATAATAGATCCAGAAGGTAGATTTATAATACTAAAAATTTCAGTCCAAAATTTGGATCTATGTATTGCAAGCGTTTATGGCCCAAATGTTGACGACCCATCCTTTTTTCACACTTTTTTCACTTCTTTTTCTGAGCACTTGGACACCACACTTATAATAGGAGGGGACTTCAACTTGGTATTAAACCCTGCAGTCGACAGGCTCAGTACATCGGGGGTTTACCGAAAATGGCTGGCTACTGACACTCTCAAACAGTACATGAATGATTTTGGTCTTTGCGATGAATGGCGATCTCTTCACCCAACTCTTCGGGAATATACCTTTTTTTCATCAGTTCATAGTTCATATTCGCGTCTAGATTTCTTCTTAGCCAGTAACTCTATTGTGAGGGACATCATAGACACTGAAATATGTTCAAATCAAGCTATTAGCGATCATCATCCAGTTTCTCTTACACTAGTAAATAGGGAAGCTACAAGGGAAACTAGGAGCTGGAAATTTAATATATCACTACTGAAAGATGAAGACTTTATTAATTATTTTAATAAAGAGTGGGAATCATATCTGGAATATAATGATGTGCCAGGAATATCCCCAGGTGTTCTTTGGCAAGCAGCAAAAGTGGTCATGCGAGGTAAAATAATCTCTTACTGTTCATACAAGAATAAAAAAGAAAAAGCACTGATACTGGATTTAGAACAGAAGATTAAATCACTGGAGACAACTTGTGCCATTTCCCCACAGGAACAGGTACTTAACGATTTGAGAAAATTAAAGCTGGAATTAAAAGAAATTACAAACAAAAGAGCATAGTTTTTAATACAAAGACTGCGTCTTGAGAATTTTGAACACAGTAATAAATCGGGGCGATATCTTGCGAACCAGCTTAGATTGAATAAAGAATTGTGCAAGTTCTCCCACTTAAAAGATGAGAGCGGTCTCCAATTTTCATCATAGGTATACCTCAACTATGAGAGACAAAATAAGAAAAAAAAATCCAGAAAATCACATTGAAGGATTTTTAATGAATTAATTGTTAAATTCCTTGGTAAAATAAGTATTTGGTCACCTACAAACAAGCAAGATTTCTGGCTCTCACAGACCTGTAACTTCTTCTTTAAGAGGCTCATCTGTCCTCCACTCGTTACCTAATGGCACCTGTTTGAACTCGTTATCAGTATAAAAGACACCTGTCCACAACCTCAAACAGTCAGACTCCAATCTCCACTATGGCCAAGACCAAAGAGCTGTCAAAGGACACCGGAAACAAAATTGTAGACCTGCACCAGGCTGGGAAGACTGAATCTGCAATAGGTAAGCAGCTTGGTGTGAGGAAATCAACTGTGGGAGCAATTATTAGAAAATAGAAGACATACAAGACCACTGATAATCTCCCTCGATCTGGGGCTCCACACAAGATCTCACCCCGTGGGGTCAAAATTATCACGAGAACAGTGAGCAAAAATCCCAGAACCACATGGGGGGGACCTAGTGAATGACCTGCAGAGAGCTGGGACCAAAGTAACAGAGGCTACATCAGAGACACACTACACCGCCAGGGACTCAAATCCTGCAGTGCCAGATGTGTCCGCCTGCTTAAGCCAGTACATGTCCAGGCCCGTCTGAAGTTTGCTAGAGAGCATTTGGATGATCCAGAAGAGGACTGGGAGAATGTCATATGGTCAGATGAAACCAAAATAGAACTTTTTGGTAAAAACTCAACTTGTCGTGTTTGGAGGAGATAGAACACCATACCTACTGTGAAGCATGGGGGTGGAAACATCATGCTTTGGGGCTGTTTTTCTGCAAAGGGACCAGGACGACTGATCCATGTAAAGGAAAGAATGAATGGGGCCATGTATCATGAGATTTTGAGTGAAAACCTCCTTCCACCAGCAAGGGCATTGAAGATGAAACGTGGCTGGGTCTTTCAGCATGACAATGATCCCAAACACACCACCCGGGCAACGAAGGAGTGGCTTCGTAAGAAGCATTTCAAGGTCCTGGAGTGGCCTAGCCAGTCTCCAGATCTCAACCCCATAGAAAATCTTTGGAGGGAGTTGAAAGTCTGTGTTGCCCAGCGACAGCCCCAAAGCATCACTGCTCTAGAGGAGATCTGCATGGAGGAATGGGCCAAAATGCCAGCAACAGGGTGTGAAAACCTTGTGAAGACTTACAAAAAACGTTTGACCTCTGTCATTGCCAACAAAGGGTATATAACAAAGTATTGAGATGAACTTTTGTTATTGACCAAATACTTATTTTACCAAGGAATTTACCAATTAATTCATTAAAAATCCTTCAGTGTGATTTTCTGGATTTTTCTTATATTGTCTCTCATAGTTGAGGTATACCTATGATGAAAATTGGAGACCTCTCTCATCTTTTAAGTGGGAGAACTTGCACAATTGGTGGCTGACTAAATACTTTTTTGCTCCACTGTATATATGAGAGTGAATGGTTGTCTGTCTCTGTGTTGGCCCTGCGATGGACTGGCGATCTGTCCAGGGTGTATCCTGCCTCCCGCCCAAAGATGCTGGGATAGGCTCCAGCCCCCCGCGACCCAAAAAGGATTAAGCGGAAGAAGATGAATGAATGAATGAATATATACACTACCGTTCAAAAGTTTGGGGTCACCCAGACAATTATTCTGTGTTTTCCATGAAAAGTCACACTCATTTACCACCATGAGTTGTAAAATGAATAGAAAATATAGTCAAGACATTGACAAGGTTAGAAATAATGATTTGTGTTTGAAATAATAATTTTTTCCAGATACTCAACCTGCTCAAAGGAAGGTCAGTTTTATAGCTTCTCTAACCAGCTAAACTGTTTCCAGCTGTGCTAACATGATTGCACAAGGGTTTTCTAATCATCCATTAGCCTTCTGATGCAATGAGCAAACACATTGTACCATTAGAACACTGGAGTGATAGTTGCTGGAAATGGGCCTCTATACACTTATGTAGATATTGCACCAAAAACCAGACATTTGCAGCTGGAATAGTCATTTACCACATTAGCAATGTATAGAGTGTATTTCTGATTAGTTTAAAGTTATCTTCATTGAAAAAAGTGCTTTTCTTTCAAAAATAAGGAAATTTCTAAGTGACCCCAAACTTTTGAACAGTAGTAAGATAAGCCTTTATTAGTCCCACAACGGGGAAATTCCAGGATTGCAACAGCACAGGGATAGCAACACTCAGAGCAACAATCAGAAGGCAAGAAAAAAAACAAGCAAGCAAGAGCAGCTAATATACATATGTACATATTACTATAAAATATATATATACACACACACACACACACACATAGTGTGTGTATATCTATCTATCTATCTATATAGCAACACATTGCAAACACATTGTACCACTAGAACACTGGAGTGATAGTTGCTGGAAATGGGCCTCTATACACCTATGTAGATATTGCACCAAAAACCAGACATTTGCAGCTAGAATAGTCATTTACCACATTAGCAATGTATAGAGTGTATTTCTGATTAGTTTAAAGTTATCTTCATTGGAAAAAAACAGTGCTTTTCTTTCAAAAATAAGGAAATTTCTAAGTGACCTCAAACTTTTGAACGGTAGTGTGTGTGTGTATGTATATATATATACTGTGTATATATATATATATATATATATATATATATATATATATACTACCGTTCAAAAGTTTGGGGTCACCTCAGACAATTTTGTGTTTTCCATGAAAAGTCACACTTTTATTTACCACCATGAGTTGTAAAATGAATAGAAAATATAGTCAAGACATTGACAAGGTTAGAAATAATGATCTGTATTTGAAATAATTTTTTCCTTCAAACTTTGCTTTCATCAAAGAATCCTCCATTTGCAGCAATTACAGCATTGCAGACCTAACATGATTGCACAAGGGTTTTCTAATCATCCATTAGCCTTCTGACGCAATGAGCAAACACATTGTACCATTAGAACACTGGAGTGATAGTTGCTGGAAATGGGCCTCGATACACCTATGTAGATATTGCACCAAAAACCAGACATTTGCAGCTGGAATAGTCATTTACCACATTAGCAATGTATAGAGTGTATTTTTGATTAGTTTAAGGTTATCTTCATTGAAAAAAAGTGCTTTTCTTTCAAAAATAAGGAAATTTCTAAGTGACCCCAAACTTTTGAACGATAGTGTATATTTACTTCAAACCATTATAAACCAATTTACCTAAGACACACTCGGGGCACAACTCAGTAACGGAAACCTATACACAAAATGGCCCATGGAGAAGCTTAAACACTCTATTTTAAAGTCCACAGTCATTTCACAGCGGAAAGGCCACCCCCTGGATTGCCATCTCATAGTTCCCAGCCAGGATATCTCCTCTTCCTCATCTCTGGAGACGGGCTGCGTGGTCTACTTCTCACCACTGCCCAACACAGCTCACCGGGGTGCCTCCGCATCTCCTCTGCCAGGTGTAGATAGTCCTCAGCCCGGATCTCTGCCATCTGCAGCCACTCATTCCCATTGTTTTGCTCACAGCGCTCATGGTCCCTCCTTGACCAAGCGTCAACCCCGGTGTAAACTCCCTCAGTAACACCCAGAGGAGCTCCAGGTCAATCCAGATCCACCTGCCAGGAGGGGGGGGGGGCTCCCATTCGGACCCGGTTGTACTCCCAGTCCGGCCTGAAGCCCTTCTCGAAGGCCATCTCCTTGTGCGTTTAGGGCGCGCACTCGCCAGTCTTGCCCCGGTGCTGTTCAGCGCTGACGTCCCAGTACCGCCTACCAACCCGTCCAGGGCAGCTTGAGCTCCGGCATCCGGTCCATCCTTGGGAGGCACCCCGTGACATCCTTCCCTGCTGTCTTCCCCCATCCAGGGCAAATCGGGGTCCCACACCACATCGTCATTATCTTCGTCCGGAGGTGGCCGGTTCCACAGCCCACAACCGGACAACTACTCTCCAGTATCACTGGCGATGGAAAAACCCAAGCCATAGAACATATCACAGCCAATCATGTTGGTGCCCATAGCAGTCACTACCATTTGGATCTCTGATATCGTTCTCGACTTGTATCTGGCCATTAATTCTATATACCCCACCACGGCGATCTTCCTCCTGCCATAGCCGTAGAACGGGGCATCAGTTCTATAGATGCGGTGCCAGGGAAACAAACTCTTCACCGTAGATAGGTTCAACACCAAGGCTACCGCTCCCATATCCACCAGCATCGACACGTCGACTCCGTCCAAAGATATCATGCAGTAAATTCGTCCGCCCGTCTCTGGTGCCACCGCATGGACCACAGTGGGAGCTTTCACGGAAGAGTCCCCTCCTTTCCGATGTTCCCCTTTCTCAAAATGTGCACATGACCACGCAAAGTGGTGCAGCAGGCCACAATTCCCACAGCGCTTCTCCCTTGCCGGACACTCTCTGGATCTGTATTTATGATTAGTGGACCCACAGCCATAGCATTTTGGCATTCCCGGGGAAGACCTTATTCTGACGACGGAGGTGTACTCCCCTTCCTCCTCAACATTGTCTTCCATCTTGTCATCAGGGCCCACTGTCAGTGCCTTTAACCGAGGCTCAATTCGCAAAACAGGGAGATCACTATCCTGTTACCTCGTTACGTCTTCAGTCACCTCTAACTGTTGGGCAATAGCAATGGCAGTGGTCAGATCCAACTCACCGGGATAGGTCAGGAGGTGTGCTCGGGTAGCCGGACAGTGTACATGTTCTGCCAGACTCTCCCATCCGCTGGTGGCACTGTCGAAACTGGATATGCCGGACGATGACGCTATCCGGCCCACGAAAATATCATGCCATTAGCTCCACAATCTCCTCAAAAGTATCCGCACCCCCTAAAGTCTCCAGGATTCTCTGCCCTCCCAAACCCAAATTATGGACCAAGATGCTTTTGCCTGCCCTTTCTCCAACTCACTGAGGTGGAGGGCCACCAGGTAGTTGCTGAATAGGGCGAACCACCTAGGCCAAGGCATGGGAGGCTCGCCCGGGACCTCCAGAAATGGCCGAAAACTGATTGCAGCATGCTTCATAGCCTTGTTATCCTCGTCACCAAATGTTGTGTCCATAATTACCAATGAAATGTAAAGGATGGAAGGCAGTTTACCACATTTATTAACAACACACTCTCAGGCCAAACCCTAGGTTATGGCGTTCAATGTCCAGGCATCAATGGCAAAAGAGGACGTGCCCCTTCTGGCCATGGCCTTTATAGTCAGGCTGACGTCACCCCCTAAAGGGTAGATCACCAACTACCCTCTATTCCACGGTCAATCCCCAGCTGCAATATTACTACTGTTTTCGGATGTAACAGGTACCAGTTTGGTGGCTGAGCATGCTCTCAACTTCTGGGTCTTGGTGGCCGAGGCCGGGTGGGATGATGCGGCCTTGCGGTTGGTTTTCGTTTATGGCCTCAACTATGGCCCGCCACAGACGAAAGTTTATGGCGGATGAGCTCTCTGCGACGAGTTCGCCCACCTCCGGGATGAACCTGACTCCTTTGATGCATTAGTCTCCTTGGTGATCAAACTCAGCAATAGGCTGCGAGAACGGGCTAGGGAACGATAGGCTGGGCTCCGCCTCTCCTCCCACATTATTCCTTCTTGCCCAGAGTTCTTCACACTTCCACTGGCTGTTTCTCCTTGCAATCCACCCAAACCCATGGCCGTAGGTGACTTTAAACTCACTCCATTCGAATGACAGTGATGGTTTGATGAGGGGCTGTGCACCTACTGTGGGCAAGGGGGTCATGTGGTACCTCAGTGTCCAGAGAAGTCAAACAACCACGCCCGTCCGCCACAGTAGGGGGACTGGTCAGCGGTGGATAAAAACCCTTACAATCTCACCTCACATTCCCAGTCCAATTAATGATCCAGTCTACTGATTTTGTTGGTACAGCCCTAGTTGATTCCAGAGCCAAACAAAACTTTCTTTCCGAGAGTCTGGCAACCCAGTTTAAGATTCCCTGCTGTCCATTGCCCCAACCTCTAAACCTGATTGCTCTCTTCAGCTAGCCCCTTTGCCAGGTAATTACACGCAGTGCCCCACTAGCTTTAATGGTCTCCAGTTCAGTTTTTTCCTGATACTTCCTGACTCCATGTCGACAGTTGTTCTTGGTCACCCCTGGTTAAAGATTCATAACCCAGTTACTGACTGGTGTAAGGGGGTAATTGCCTCTTGGAGCCCTTATTGTATGGCAGGGTGCCTTCAGTCCGTGGCATGCTCGCCAAACATCCCCATTCAGGCCACAGCTCCTGAACCCCCAGATTTCTCTAAGGTTCCACCAGAATACCATGATTTGGCCCATTTTTTGCAAAGTTAAGGTCACATCTCTGCCTCCGCACCACCCTTACGACTGTGCCATCGAGCTCCTGCAGGGGGACCCATTACCATCTAGTAGATTATACAACCTATCAGCTTCTGAGCAAGTGGCCATGGAAAAATACATCAAAGAATCCCTGGCAGCCGGTCAGATTCGGCTTTTGTCAGCTGACCTAGGAGCGGGGATCTTCTTTGTGGGAAAGAAGGATGGCTCACTGCACCCCTTTATTGACTTCCAGGAACTTAATAATATCACTGTCAAAGAAAAATACCCTCTCCCTCTCATTTCCTCTGCATTTGATCAACTCCAGGGCTCTGTTATAGATACCAAACTCGACCTCTGGAACACATGCCACCTCATTAGAATAAAAGAAGGGCATGAATAGAAAGCAACATTCAAAATCAGTCAATCAATCAATCAATCAAACTTTATTTGCATAGCACTTTTTAAACAATGGATGCTGCGCAAAGTGCTTTACGTAGATAAAAACAGTAGACAAATTTAGTTACATATACATTATTTACAGTCGTGAAAAAATTAGGATACCCCATTAAATATTCAGTTCTTTATTAAGAAATGTTCACATATCTATGTCTAACCTTGTTGTTTTTTTGTTTTGTTTTTGTTTTTTTGTTTGTTTTGTTTTTGTTTTTTTGTACCCGTAGGTAGATTTGGTTTGCAGTCTGGTGACAAGCCACCGGCTGCCGGTCGCTGCGTGCGCGAGCGCCCTAAACCTACATGTTTTTGGTATGCGGGAGGAAACCGGAGAAATCCCGGAGTAAACCCATGCAACACGGGGAGAACATGCAAACTCCACACAGCTCACTGTTGGCCGGGGGCTGGGATCGAACCCACGATCTCATGATCCCCACGATCCCCCGGCCGAGGGTAAACTGTGCTGTCACAGTGCTAAACCACTGCGCCACCGTGCAGCCCAAAAACCCCAGTTTTTGTTTTAATTTGCATTTTTTAACATTTATTTTAACAATTTTAAGCGGGAATGAATGTGGGGATGCCCTAAAAAAGATAGGAGGTATCTTAATTTATTCCTCGCTATTTGTTTAGAATTATATTTTACAGAAAATCTGAAAAAAGTCTTTAATTCATTTTTAATTTAGTTGTATTACATGAATATTCCAGTATTTTAAACACTTATATTAAATATCCATATGTCCAAATATGTTAAAAAAACACAGGCTTATACAGGGTATCCTAATTTTTTCACATGACTGTACATGATACATCCCACCCCTTCACCCTCCCATACACAAACCCACAAAACACACACACAGGCACATACACCACCCCCTACTTCTCTCACACACATATAAAATAAAAGAGACATACTGTAGCTCAGCACTGAGGCACCATGTAAAGGAGCAACTATCCTGTAGAGTCCCCCATGCCGGGAGACCACACAGCCCATTACCACAGGGCGTGCCACAGAGGCCACCCAACCAGGACAGGCCGGGCCCACACCACAGCTGTAGGCAATGGCATAAAGCCCCCACCCACCCAAGCTTGAGCGACCCATGAGACCAACGCCTCTGCAGATGGGCCAAGCAGCACCCGGCATGAGGTTCTCCACTGAAGGAACACTGGAGCTAAAACACATAAAATACAAGCTAAAATTAAGAACACATAAAACAAAGGCAACTAAAACCCCATACTTATAAACTGAGCTAAAAACACATCAAAATAAAAAGAGTTGAGAAAATCTAAAAACAAATGGCGCTAAGAATGTAAAAAATGGAGCATAAATGACTACTTCAATAATAGTTAAACAAGTTTGTTAAAAGCCAAATTAAAAAGGTACAAAATGAAAATAAAAACACAAACAAAAGGAAGTAAAAACCAATACTTACAAACTGAACTAAAAACACATCAATAAGAAAAGATGGGAAAATCAAAAAACAAATGGTGCCAAGAAGAAGATAAAACAACAGAACATAAATGACTATACTTCAATAACCGTTAAACAGGTTTGTTAAAGACCTCGGACAGACGAAAATTCAATATCGCTAATTCATATCTCAAATTGTTGTCTGAGACGAGCTAAGGCGAACCGCACATGTTTTGGTGTCAACGAATGTCGCATAAGGTGACAATGCGCTCTTGAAGTATGCTGTCGTCGAGAGCGGGCGGACCCAGCCAAGCGATCAGCGGCTAAGTAGGCCACTGACTGTGTGACGTCACCCCAGGCAAACACGCGCACATGGTCGGCGGACATTGCTGTGTTTTGCTTCATGCAACACTTGATGTTTACGTCTTAAAATCGGCGATTATGGATATTTCTCGGAATACTTGTGCTAATAAGTCCCACGTACTACATTGTAATCATGGCAAGTTATTGCTATTGGTTGCTAAAATATGTATGCCGTGTGTGTGTGTTTCAGATGGCTCTCTTGTGGCAAAATAACTGCTTCAAACCGTCGGTCTGGGCGTTCAACACAGCCTCTCAGTGGTGGGATGTCACCCCAGCTTCACAAACTG
This sequence comes from Pholidichthys leucotaenia, assembly GCA_020510985.1. NCBI lineage: Eukaryota > Metazoa > Chordata > Actinopteri > Cichliformes > Pholidichthyidae > Pholidichthys > Pholidichthys leucotaenia. The sequence goes on from CM035847.1 coordinate 99,131,508, forward strand.
CAGTGATTGCAGAGCTTCAGAATGTCTGTAGAAACGTTTAGCTTCCTATGCTACAAACTGCTCTGATCTGTGTAAAAATCATGGAGAGACTGCTGAGACGTCATGGGATGTAGCTGCTCCAGTCTGTGGTGTCGTGGCAAAAAGTGATCAGCTGCCAAAAATTGATCGCCAGGTGCCATATTGTAGTTATGGGGTTATATTAGCCATAAACTATATATTTCAACAGGTAAACAGTACTGTTAGGTATAATAGAATATATTTAACAATTATGATGTATTTTTAACCCAAAACAAACTTAATCTAGGATTAAAAGCAATTAAAATAATACAGTCACAAGGTTACATGGAAAATACATGGATTTACTGGATATATACATGTAGATACTGTATAAATACATATTCTATGTGTGACTAATGTACTATGTACTCCTTTTGTATTGCACTAGGAATTTTTACAATAAACTTTTGTGCCTTTTGCCGATATGTATCCACTTTTGTTTATGTTTTATTTGTGAAGGTTACCAAGATTTAGTGACATAAATTAAATGCTAAAAGATTGGAAAAGCTATCTAAATAATCCAGCAGTTTGAGAAATCACTTTTGGTTTGGTGTAAGTCTGTCAACAGAATTATGAACCATAAAGTAGTTTGTGTTAAAACATGTTAAATCCCATTAAACCCTAACTCATTATTATGAAATACAGATGCTAATATGGCCCAGAATTCCTCCATATACTGGTACTATCACTAAAGTGTGCAGCATCTTCTGCACTCGCACATCCAACAATACAGTCTTCAGTAAATAAAATAATTGAATCGGTGAATTCATAAAGGGCCCAAGTCCACACTTTTTCAATGGGGACTTGGGCCCTTTTTGAATTCACCGATTCAATTGTTTTTGGTTACTTTTTCTTAAAAATGAGCCATTATTTTCAACGCCATTGATAAGTGTTTGGTTTGTACTGTTGACTCTTCCCACCGGTGTCTTGACAGACAAATAGAAAATCATGAAGCAAACACATAAGTCACTAAATTGTTTATTACAATCACCAGCAAAATCCAGATTATTTAAAATGTGCAAAATTCAAACTTTAAACTGTAAAAAAAAAACTCAGAAAGGGTAACACACGCCGGCCACACACACTGACTCCTCGCCTTCACAAAGTGGCCCAGCACACCAAGGAACGCTTGATTGAAGGCAGCATTCTGAGCCATCTCCTCCCTTCACAAGGTAGTTTCATGGGATCCAGGTCAAGTGGACCCCTGACCAAGTGAGCACCCCAAGTGGACCCCAGGATCCAATCTGTACAATTACATTCTCAATCCAGTGATTTGTAAACACGACGAAGGAGAACAACAACAAGAATTTGTGTAAAACTGTTGGAAAGATTTTTCCCAGTCATCAAGAAGTGTAAAAAATGTATATATGTAAGATGACAACTAAGCTGACCCGGAGAAGGTTTTGGCTCCGTTTCTGCTTTCAAAAGACTTTTCTTCTCCACCACTGCTGCTCGTCACCGCTGGCTGCCGCCAAATAAAAATCCACAGAATAGGTATGTGGGACTATAATGTTCACATAGATTATCCATTTATTTCGAATGAAAATGTTTTTAAGTCGCCAAATAAGGCAGCGAGTGACCAATTGGTAGTTTTAGCTTGAAAATTAAGTGTGTGACCATGCATGTCGCCAAAAAAAAATATTTCTAAGCATCTTTTACCAAGATAAATCTTCGAGCCGATCGTCGTCAACTTGGTCTGTTCCCGTCTCTGTTTCGTCTTCCTCCTCTCCCTCTGGCTCGAACAAATAAGGCTGAATACCCCCCTCAGTACCACCCAAAACTTCTTCAGCATCCGATTCTTCATTTTCAATCTCATCATTTATATTGAGGTCGTCAAACTTGACAAAATAATCACTGTCCGAATCACTTTGCTCTCGTTCTGCCATTTTCTTTGTAATCCTGGGGTGACGTCACTAATGCCCGCACCAATCGAGAGATGGCGCTAGTGCAGCCTCACTAAGTGAAGGCTGGGCTATGACCAAATAAGGTCATTTATGGAGGATGGTGACACATATTAAATCGCGGGAATCGGCAGAATTGAATATTTTCATACAATCAGTTGACTGGTTCAATAAAAAAATGTGACTGTCCGAAGCCTTTAAAGCCAAATTGAAAAGGTGGGTCTTGAGCCTGTTCTTAAAAAAACACACCTGGGTGACTTTGAATATTGTGTTATGCCCTTTGGCCTCACTAATGTCCCTGCTGTGTTTCAGCGTCTGATAAACAATGTGCTGCAGGACTTTCTCAGTCCCTTTGTGTTTGTTTTTCTGGATGATATTCTCATTTTCTCCCGCTCTCCAGAAGAATACTGGGTGTACGTCAGGACGGTCCTCCAGTGCCTCCTGGATAGGATAGGATACCCCACACACACTATATACATACAGTATATACACCGTATAACAGCTGGAACAACCTCACCTGAAGAAGACTGGCAGCCATTCTGTAAATACTGTACACTCACTGCACTCTTATTATCACCACCTGTAAAACTAGAGACATTCCTCATTCATTTCCACCAATTAGCTCTGAATCATAGCTTACCGTTGTCTCTTTTTCTCTCTCCATGGGCTGCCAGTTGGTGCATCATGACATACACTACACAAAGAGCAGAGATAAACAAACCTATCATCTGGTCAGTCACTGCAACAGATACTGGAGTCAGTTTGTCTTGGCCTGTCCTTACCACTGATAATACTTCTATCTGCCAAGAATGTGCCGCTAGTCCAGCAAAAGCTAGCGGTACTCAAATACTTTGCAAGCAGTTTCATGAAATGGTCAGTCAGAAAGCAACTCATACCGGTTCGGACATCACCCGGGTTAACAAGGTCAGGAGTTCCTGGCAGCGGAGGGCGAAGGACAGAGCTGCGTGGAGGAATCTGATCAGACCTAAATGTAACAGTCATTGTCGCCCCCGACAGACTGTTATGATGATGATGGGGTTGCCAGAGCTTTGTGTGCACGCACACGTTTACAATAAAACTTGGTTTTGAACTTGTCAAACCATTTTCTTCTAGTGTCTGCCTTTGGGTCCATCGGGTCAAAACATGTCATTTCCATATCAAAGAGACAATTTTCAAAATTGTTTCAATTAAAAAAGTTACATCTCCGGCTGAGAGGGGTTTCAAATGCATTTCATACACATATCAAAAGAATATGAGCATCATGATATTCCTGGCCATGAAAAATGTACAGTGAAAATTGTGTATCATGACTACAACACACAATAGTGTCTACTTTAAACCCAAAGTTTTTAACTCTAAAGGTACAGGGAATCCTTAGTCCACTAGTCTGCCATATTTTGATCCATCCATCCATCCATTTGTTGGTGAAGTGGAACAAGAAGACATCCAGTTGCAGATACAAATAACTAGCTGCCTTATGCATTGACCTTGTTGGCATGGGTAAAGATTTTATTACCTTGGTCATTTCTGACCATCACCACTCAACAGAAATGTTAATTGGCTGAGGTTACACCTCCCATTTTCCTTATACAGCAATTCAGTATTCAGTTTACCCCGTACACAGAGACAAACATTACAGAACTTTGTAAAAAAAAAAGAAAAAAAAAACTTATTTGAGCACCTTAGACATATTTTTGTAAATAAATAAATAAATACTTGCCACTTGCAGGCACAGTAATGCTTGAAACAGCTTGATAGCATATTTGGATCATGATTGTCTTAGTAATAGCTTCTCAGAACACTTGCTGTTTTACAATGAACAAAAAAAACCCATCTTACTCATTCACTCCCCGCTTGTCTGCTGTCATCTTTGCTCTTTACCTTGTTAAAGCACAACCTTTCTAAACAGGTGTTTATGCTAATGTCAATCATCTGTAGAAGGAAAGGGCAAAGCTTCTGGAAACAATTTGGGTGGTGCTGAAATCCCGATCATGCCTCTGCTTCACTCAAAGGCTGAAGGTAACACAAAGGCAAGCATACAAAGTGGTACAGATCTTTCCACAGCAACTTTATAACTCAAGCACCTATTGGGGCCTATTATGATGATCTAAAGTGTGCACTTGTGCCGGGTGGTTTGGTTAGATTGTTAGTGTAGTGTCTGTTTTTCACACTTTGTGACACACCATCTAAATACCTATTGACTGTGTGGTGTGACGGGTCGCAGGGGTGTGTCTGGAAAAGCAGCAGACCACAAGCATTGGGAAATCACACTACATGTTTTTAATAAAGAAAACTGCATACAGACTGGCTGTAGAGTCACTGACGTGTCACACATGCACTCAGCCTTTCACATACCCGGACTGCTGTCGCAGATAAACGAGGGTTAATAATAGTCCTGGAGCTCAGACAATGGCATACATGCATATCATTGAACTCCTTCCCGCCAAAGAATCAGTATCAGGGCATGCTCCCACAACGTCACAAGATGGCGACGGAGACAGAGTTTCTCAAAGTCACAGTAATGCAATTTCACTTGCTACAGTGGCATGCCCTATACTGCAAGGAGGAGACTCATTTAAAAGAGGTGTGGCATTGGCGCAATCTCACTGCATTGGTATTTTGATAAGTTTTCTCTCAATGCGCTTTTGATCAGTCAAAAACAGGTCAATAGTCAGTTAAGCATTGTCAGTCACTAGTTAAGTGGCATGTTTTAAAATGGTGAGTGTGCACATATTTACATACAATGCATCTGGAAAGTATTCACAGCGCTTCACTTTTTCCACATTTTGTTATGTTACAGCCTTATTCCAAAAGGGATTAAATTAATTTTTTTCTCAAAATTCTACACACAATACCCCATAATGACAATGTGAAAAAAGTTTTTTTTGATATTTTTGCAAATTTATTAAAAATAAAAAACTAAGAGATCATATGTACGTAAGTATTCACAGCCTTTGCTCAATACTTTGATGATGCACCTTTGGCAGCAATTACAGCGTCAAGTCTTTTTGAACATGATGCCACAAGCTTGGCACACCTATCTTTGGGCAGTTTCGCCCATTCCTCTTTGCAGCACCTCTCAAGCTCCATCAGGTTGGATTGGAAGCGTCGGTGCACAGCCATTTTCAGATCCCTCAAGAGATGTTCAATTGGATTCAAGTCTGGGCTCTGGCTGGGACACTCAAGGATATTGACATAGTTGTCCTGAAGCCACTCCTTTGATATCTTGGCTGTGTGCTTAGGGTTGTTGTCCTACTGAAAGATGAACCGTTGCCCCAGTCTGAGGTTAAGAGCGCTCTGGAGCAGGTTTTCATCCAGGATGTCTCTGTACATTGCTGCATTCATCTTTCCCTCTATCCTGACTAGTCTCTGAGTTCCTTCCACTGAAAAACATCCCCACAGCATAATGCTGCCACCACCATTAGCGTGGTTATGAACAGTGCCTTGTTCCCTCCAAACATGGCGCCTGGCATTCACACCAAAGAGTTCAATCTTTGTCTCATCAGACCAGAGAATTTTGTTTCTCATGGTCTGAGAGTCCTTCACGTGCCTTTTCGCAAACTCCAGGTGGGCTGCCATGTGCCTTTTATGAAGGAGTGGCTTCCATCTGGCCATTCTACCATACAGGCCTGACTGGTGGATTGCTGCAGAGATGGTTGTCCTTCTGGAAGGTTCTCCTCCCTCAACAGAGGAATGCTGGAGCTCTGACAGAGTGACCATTGGGTTCTTGGTCACCTTCCTGCCTCAGGCCCTTCTCCCCCGATCGCTCAGTTTAGATGGCTGGCCAGCTCTAGGAAGAGTCCTGGTGGTTCCGAACTTCTTCTATTTATGGATGATGGAGGCCACTGTGCTCATTTGGACCTTCAAAGCAACAGAAATTTTTCTGTACCCTTCCCCAAATTTGTGCTTCGAGACAATCCTGTCTCGGAGGTCAGTAGACAATTCCTTTGACTACACGCTTGGTTTGTGCTCTGATATGCACTGTCAACTGTGGGACCTTATATAGACAGGTGTGTGCCTTTCCAAATCATGTCCAATCAACTAAATTTACCACAGGTGGACTCCAGTTAAGCTGTAGAAATATCTCAAGGAGGATCAATGGAAACAGGATGCACCTGAGATCAATTTTGAGCTTCATGGCAAAGGCTGTGAATACTTATGTACATGTGATGTCTTAGTTTTTTATTTTTAATAAATTTGTAAAAATCTCAAAAAAACTTTTTCCACGCCATTATGGCGTACTGTGTGTAGAATTTTGAGGAAAAAAATTAATCCCTTTTGAAATAAGGCTGTAACATAAAATGTGGAAAAAGTGAAGCGCTGTGAATACTTTCCGGATGCACTGTAGGTAAGAGGAAATACACACAACCTGCGCTGGAAGTTGTAAAAGTTATAATCTAATAAGTGTTACCCATTTTAATTATGTAGACACAGAATAACTTTTTATTCCATCTACATTTTTATTTTAATAACAAATTAATAGTTCCCGAACTATAGATTAGGGATTTATTAATTTAAGAGAATGAACAGGGAATGTGTGCAGTTCATTTTTCACCATGTAGACTGTTACAGTGGGGCAAAAAAGTATTTAGTCAGCCACCAATTGTGCAAGTTCTACCACTTAAAATATGAGAGAGGTCTCCAATTTTCATCATAGGTATACCTCAACTATGAGAGACAAAATGAGAAAAAAAAAAATCCAGAAAATCACATTGAAGGATTTTTAATGAATTAATTGGTAAATTCCTCAGAAAATAAGTATTTGGTCAATAACAAAAGTTCATCTCAGTACTTTGTTATATACCCTTTGTTGGCAATGACAGAGGTCAAACGTTTTCTGTAAATCTTCACAAGTTTTTCACACACTGTTGCTGGTATTTTGGCTCATTCCTCCATGCAGATCTCCTCTAGAGCAGTGATGTTTTGGGGCTGTCGCTGGGCAACACAGACTTTCAACTCCCTCCAAAGATTTTCTATGGGGTTGAGATCTGGAGACTGGCTAGGGCTAGGCCACTCCAGGACCTTGAAATGCTTCTTACGAAGCCACTCCTTCATTGCCCGGGCGGTGTGTTTGGGATCATTGTCATGCTGAAAGACCCAGCCATGTTTCATCTTCAATGCCCTTGCTGATGGAAGGAGGTTTTCACTCAAAATCTCACGATACATGGCCCCATTCATTCTTTCCTTTACATGGATCGGTCGTCCTGGTCCCTTTGCAGAAAAACAGCCCCAAAGCATGATGTTTCCACACCCATGCTTCACAGTAGGTATGGTGTTCTTTCTCCTCCAAACACGACAAGTTGAGTTTTTACCAAAAAGTTTTATTTAACAAACTGATTAAGAAAGCTAGCTCTGTCCTGGGGCAGCGCCTTGATCCGATGGAGGAGATAGGAGAGAGAAGGACGGTGGCTAAACTGTCATCTCTGCTCGAGTCCGAGTTCCACCCTATGCAGGACATACTGAATGCACTGAGGAGCTCATTTAGCAGCAGACTACATCATCCCAGGTGCACAACCGAGAGGTTTCGTAGGTCCTTCCTACCAACGGCTGTCAGACTGTACAACCTAAGCAGGGCTGCTCGCAGAGATAGCAAAAAGACGTAACAAACTAATAGTTTTTTGAATGCAAAAGATGCAATAGACTTACACAATGGTCCCCTCCGGCATACAACTAGGAACATACCGGTCGCTATGGAGGGTGAGAATATGTATGGGCACATAATCATACCATGTAGGATAACTAAGTAGACGGTTATGCTGTTTCATTCCATCTAGCAACAATGCTCTGCACTGTGTGTGTTTATATATTTGCATATTTATTCCATCTAGCTACAATGCTCAGCACTGGGTGTGTTTATATATTTATATATCTACATATTATTCCATCTAGCTACATTGCTCCGCACTGTGTGTGTTTATATACTTGCATATTTATTCCACCTAGCTGCAATGCTCCGTACTGTGGGTGTTTATATATTTACATATTTATTCCATCTAGCTACAATGCTCTGCACTGTGTGTTCATATATTCATATATTTATTCCATCCAGCTACAATGCTCTGCACTGTGTGTCTGTGTGTGTGTGTATATATATATATTTTATAGTAATACGTACATATGTTTATTAGCTGCTCTTGCTTGCTTGTTTTTTTTTCTTGCCTTCTGATTGTTGCTCTGAGTGTTGCTATCCCTGTGCTGTTGCAATCCTGGAATTTCCCCGTTGTGGGACTAATAAAGGCTTATCTTATCTTATCTTATCTTATCTTATCTTATTTTGGTTTCATCTGACCATATGACATTCTCCCAATCCTCTTCTGGATCATCCAGATGCTCTTGAGCAAACTTCAGACGGGCCTGGACGTGTACTGGCTTAAGCACGGGGACACGTCTGGCACTGCAGGATTTGAGTCCCTGGCGGCGTAGTGTGTTACTGATGGTAGCCTTTGTTACTTTGGTCCCAGCTCTCTGCAGGTCATTCACTAGGTCCCCCCGTGTGGTTCTGGGATTTTTGCTCACTGTTCTCGTGATCATTTTGACCCTACAGGGTGAGATCTTGCGTGGAGCCCCAGATCGAGGGAGATTATCAGTGGTCTTGTATGTCTTCCATTTTCTAATAATTGCTCCCACAGTTGATTTCTTCACACCAAGCTGCTTACCTATTGCAGATTCAGTCTTCCCAGCCTGGTGCAGGTCTACAATTTTGTTTCTGGTGTCCTTTGACAGCTCTTTGGTCTTGGCCATAGTGGAGTTTGGAGTCTGACGGTTTGAGGTTGTGGACAGGTGTCTTTTATACTGATAACGAGTTCAAACAGGTGTCATTAATACAGGTAACGAGTGGAGGACAGATGAGCCTCTTAAAGAAGAAGTTACATGTCTGTGAGAGCCAGAAGTCTTGCTTGTTTGTAGGTGACCAAATACTTATTTTACTGAAGAATTTACCTATTAATTCATTAAAAATCCTTCAATGTGATTTTCTGGATTTTTTTTTTCTCATTTTGTCTCTCATAGTTGAGGTATACCTATGATAAAAATTGGAGACCTCTGTCATCTTTTAAGTGGGAGAACTTGCACAATTGGTGGCTGACTAAATACTTTTTTGCCCCACTGTACATTCAGTAGAGGTGCGAAGGCAGGAGGACTCACGCTCTTCACTGAACCTTGGCTAATGCCGCCTCTGTAACTGGTTCTGGACAGGCCAGGGCCATTGCTGTTGGAAGTGCAATAGCTGAAGTGGATCCTTTCTGCTTCGAGTGAGGTCTAAAATCTGCTGTAGGATGATTTTGAATTTTTGTAAATTTATTTACATAGAACCTTTCATTCATCTTCAACTGCCTAATCCTTTCCAGGTGGCAGGGGGGCTGAAGCCTATCCCAGCATCTTTTGGGCGAGAGGCAGGGTACACTCTGGACAGATTGCCAGTCCATTGAAGAGCCAACAGAGACAGACAACCATTCACTCTCACATTCGTACCTAAGGACAATTTAGAATCCCCAGTTGAAGCCAATTAACCTAACCTGCATGTCTTTGGCCTTTGGGAGGAAATTGACGTACCCAGAGAAAACCCACACAGACACGGAAGGGTCACAGATGGTCAGGGGGTGGGATCGAACCCACAACCAACCAGGACAGAATAGGTGTCACATGGGAGAATTTAGAGGATGTATTAAGTAGCCTTGCAGCTGGATTTTGAACCAACTGTAATTGATATAACATGACTTATTGAGGCCAATGTATAATGAATTACAATAGTCTCAACTGTCATGGTTTGCGTCCCAATGGGGCAGAGAGTTGGACTCAGATCCATAGCGAGCATTTGGCATGATTTATTCATGGCTTGGAAGCCAAAACAAAACACTAAATAAACACTGGCAGATAAATGAACAAACATGTCAGGTCAGGAAAAAACTCAAACAGGACATATCGGGTAACTCACAAAACAGATCAGGCAAGTGCATGTGTGAGATGCTAGGAATGACGAGAACACGGCACCAGTAAAATGAGCTGCGCCCCTTAAATACAGATGGGCTAATTAACAGAAACTCAACGCAGCTGTAAATAATCAAGAACTTAAACCATGCAAGACTATCCTGAAAATAATCACATAAATACAAACAAAATAGAAACATGAATATTGAAATCAGAATGACAAACATGACCAGGATAATAATAATAATAAACACAAAGACCCTGGAAAAATAAACTTAAAGCGAGGATGTGTGTTGGAGAACCCAACAAGAAATAAGTTAACACAAGGCAAGAATGTGCCTCCAACCCACACCCTGACAGTGCCCTCCTCTCAAGGGGTCTCTTCCAGACGACCCAAGGTTACACCAGAACAAACAAAAAAAAAAACAGGAAAGCACCCTCCCAGGGTGAGCGGTGGGGGGTTCAAGGCCACATGCCCTCCCCACACACACACACACAGCCAAAACCATGAAACACAGATTGTGAGGCAAAATTAATTCCAACGCCCCAAGACCCAAAACAAAACGAGTCAGGTGGTGTACCCCAGTCCATGGACCACCAGACCAAAAAAGCAAAGAGGATCTGGCGGTCTCCCAGAGTCCCTGAGCCACCAGATCATGGGACAAAATAGTTCAGGGGGTCTACCCGAGTCCACCGGCCCCCACATCAGAGCTCCCGGTGGGTCAGGTGGCCGACCAAAATCCCAAAGCCACCAGACCAGAAAACAACACAGTTCAGGTGGTCTTCCAGAGTCTCTGGACCCCCAGACAGGAGCACAGAGAGGGTCCAGAGACAACTGCAGGGACATTCCAAACTCATGAGTCACTGACATTAAATCTTTACACAAAAAAGCTGACCACAAAGACCCCTTAAACACAGGAGATAACGTGGAACCCTTAAACTCTGGAGACATCAAAGATGGTCTAACCTCAGAGGGTAACACTGAAATTTCTGAAAATTCCTGATTTCCTCAGCTTTCCCGGTCGTGGGTGGTCTCCGAAGCTGTTTGAGGGACTTGGCGTTTAGGCTTTAGGTGCGTTCGCAGCCCTAAAGCCCTCGGGGACAGCTGACGGCTGGGTTCCCGTTGTGCGCCATGGCTGAGACCTACACCAAATCCTGTGTGCGGGCTGTGTGTGTGCTTCAGGTGTGTAAGCAGTCCTGAAGAGCCGTGTGCAGCAGCGGGGGATGATGTATAAGTCTGTAGAGCCAGCTCGTCTCTGGTGCGCGGCACGTGCTGGGGCCACGTGCCTTCCAGCTGCGCTGTTCTGATGCGAGGCTTCTGTGCATTGCCGGTCCGCTGTCGCGAGGCGAATCAGGGTCAGGGGGCTTGATGGAGATCTGCGCAGTCGGCGCCGATGGTCTCCCCTGTTCGGGCTGTTGGTCGTCGCTCGTGCCGGGTCATGGTGCGTTCAGGTCCACGCGTTCTCCGTCGGCCATGGGCCGCCGTCGTGGAGAGAGGGCAAGGTGCGTGCGCTCTCGTGAGGAGACACAGAATCGTGTGTCAGGAGCCGTGAGAGCGGCCGGTCCAGCGTGGATGTGCCGATCTAGGCGTGCAGACCTCACCATGAAATTTCCTCAGCTTTCCCGGTTGTGGGTGGTCTCCGAAGAGCGTCAAAGTCTCCCTGAAGCAGAAAGGAAGGGCAGATCAGTCGGGCTGCAGCGTTCGCTTGTCGTCGGAGAATGACCGCCGGGTGCTGCGTTCGCTGGCAGCGTGTTCTTTTCAGCGTCGGGTCACCAGTGTGGCGATATTGTAATAAGGCACGGCGACTGGAGTTTTTAAGGAAGTTTATTCATCAAATCATCACCATCACGGAGCTCACCCCAGCTGCTACAACTTCATATTGGCGCAAGATGGCGGCGCGTGCACAACGCGAGGCTCAGCGTCCTACCAGATTCTGAGGACTAGCAGTGTTATTTCTGCTCATTTCGGGTATGTTCGTTCAGAACAGCTCTGCTTTTACATCTTACACCCGAGATGAGCTTTTGAATATTGGATTACAAAGCAACGATAACGACCTTTTTATCAGCAACCTACGTCTGAATCTACGTCTCATCCCGGAGCTCTGGAGAACTCCCAACGCTCGGCAGGCTTCCCGGCCGACCGGAAGTGCTCGCAGGCGGCGTAAAGATCGTAAACAAAGGAGGGGTAAGCGCGGTGGACTAAGAGCTAAGCTAAAGCTAACACTGCACCGGCTATCGCTACCCAGTATTTTCCTTGCTAATGTATGGTCTCTGGCGAGCAAAATGAGTGAACTACGGCTTCGGATCACCAACAATAAGAGACTTATGAACTGCAATATCATGATTTTTACGGAAACATGGCTTCACAGTGGAATACCCGACAATGCTATCGAGCTAGCCGGCCTACACACGCTCCGGGCAGACAGAGCAGCAGTTGACTCCGGTAAGACAAGAGGGGGGGGGAGTGTACATTTATATTAACAAGGCTTGGTGCACGAACTCTGTCACTGTTGAGAGACACTGCTCAGATAACCTGGAGTTTCTCATGGTTAAATGTAGACCTTTCTATCTGCCACGCGAGTTCACTTGTACCATCATAACAGCCGCTTACATTTCTCCGGATGCTAATGCTAATCTTGCTATGAAAGAACTGCATGCAGCTATTAGCAAACAACAAACTGCACACCCAGAGGCAGCATTTGTTGTGGCGGGTGATTTTAACCACTCTAACCTCAAGACAGTGCTTCCTAAATTCTACCAGCATGTCTCCTGTCACACAAGAGGGGACAAAACATTGGACCATGTTTACACCAATATTGTGGGAGCCTACACAGCAACTCCCCTCCCCCACCTAGGTCAGTCTGATCACTTATCCTTGTTCCTTACCCCCAAGTATGTACCGCTCATCAACCGGGTGAAGCCATCAGTGAGGACCATCAAAGTGTGGCCAGAGGGGGTTGACTCTCTACTCCAGGAGAAGTTTAGGAACACAGACTGGAGTATGTTCACCTCTCAGGCTACCTGTGGCTCCCACATAAACATCAACTCTTACACCCACTCAGTCCTGGACCATATCAACACCACTATTGACAGTGTCACCACGGAAAGACAGATCACCACGTACCCAAATCAGAAGCCGTGGATGAACAGAGAAGTGCGGCTTCTGCTAAAAGCACGTAACAATGCCTTTAGATCTGGTGATGCACAGGCCTACAGTTCATCCAGGGCAGATCTGAAGAGGGGCATCAAGAAGGCCAAGCACAGCTACAAGCTGAAGGTGGAGGAACATTTTGGGGACTCTGACCCCCGACGTATGTGGCAGGGCATTCAAGCTATCTCTGATTATAAGCCCAGCAACTCCATACCTATAGCCATGACTGTGCCCTTTCTCAGTGAGCTAAATGACTTCTATGCTCGTTTTGACAAGGACAACAACGAAAAGAACATCAATTTCCCACCCTCTGATGACCTCCACCACCTCACACTCACCCACACCGACGTCCGGAACGCACTGAGTCATGTCAACGTACGTAAGGCTGCTGGCCCTGATGGCATTCCTGGGCGAGTGCTGAGGGCATGCGCTGAGCAGCTGGCAGGGGTCTTCACAGACATCTTCAATCTGTCCCTGGCCCAGGCCGTGGTACCAGCATGCTTCAAGACCACTTCAATAGTACCAGTGCCAAAACATTCAACACCATCGTGCCTAAATGACTATCGCCCTGTGGCACTGACGCCCACAGTCATGAAATGCTTTGAGCGACTGGTCTTGGCACAGCTCAAAAAAGGCCTGCCCCCTACACTGGACCCTCATCAGTTCGCCTACCGGAGCAACAGGAGTACAGAGGATGCGGTTTCTACAGCGCTGCACTATGTACTCTCACACCTGGATGACAAGAACACCTACGCAAGAATGCTGTTTGTTAACTTCAGCTCAGCATTCAACACAGTTATCCCCTCCAAGTTGCTCACTAAACTTGGGGACCTGGGAATCAGTACCTCCACCTGCAACTGGATCATGGATTTTCTGACCAACAGGCCCCAGCATGTTAGGTCAGGCCCCAACCGTTCTTCCGTCATCATACTCAACACTGGTGTACCACAGGGCTGTGTGCTCAGCCCATTCCTCTACTCCCTCTACACCCATGACTGCAAGCCTATGTATGGATCCAATTCCATCATAAAGTTCGCAGATGACACCACGGTGATTGGACTCATCAGGGACAATGACGAGTCAGATTACAGGGCAGAGGTTGAGCACTTGGCTACTTGGTGCGCTGACAATAACCTGCTCCTCAACACCAGCAAAACCAAGGAGCTCATAGTGGACTACAGGAAGGAGAGGGAAGAGACACATGACCCCATCCATATCAATGGCATAGCTGTTGAACGTGTCCCCAGCTTCAAATTCCTGGGGACCCACATCTCGGAGGACCTGTCCTGGTCAGTTAACACCACCAGCCTGATCAAGAAGGCCCATCAGCGCCTCTTCTTCTTGAGGACACTGAAGAAGAACCATCTGTCAACTGACATCCTGGGCAACTTCTACCGCTGCGTGATAGAGAGCACCCTGACCAACTGTATCACAGTCTGGTATGGGAGCTTGCTCTGTCGCTGACCGCAAGACGCTGCAGCGGGTGGTGAAAACCGCCCAACGCATCACAGGGACTCCACTTCCAGTTATAGAGGACGTCTACAGGAAAAGATGTCTGCGCCGGGCACGCAGCATTCTTAGGGACTCCAACCATCCTGCTCATGGACTGTTCCAGCTTCTCCCCTCCAGAAGACGTTTCAGAAGCCTTCAGACTAGAACCAGCAGGTTTAGGAACAGTTTCTTTCCAACAGCTGTCACGTTATTGAACTTAGTTCCCCGCTGACTCTCTTACCATCATCTCTTACCATCCTCACCTGTACATAACTGCATAACTACATAACTACATCTAACTTATTGCACATTATTTGCACATAACAGTACTCTTAACTTTCTGCACTGCTGCATATATTTGCATATATTTGCTTAAATTGCACATACTGTTAATTACCGTATATACTGCACTGCTGTCCTTTGCACTTCTGATTGGATGCTAAACTGTGTTTCGTTACCTTGTATTCATACATGTGTAATGACAATAAAGTTGAATCTAATCTAATCTAACACAGGAGCAACAACTTCTGAAAACTCAGGGGTTCTTTTTTCTGAAGGTAACTCAGGAAATGGAGACAGTTCTGGCTCAAGGGAAACTAAAACAGAAAACTCAGAAGAAATGAGCCCTATGCACGGCAGCTCATGACGTATTTTCTGGTGTAGTGTCAGGTTGCTCTACAACTTCCGCCAAGCGTTGAGCACTATGCTAATATAAAAATACTAATCATATTTTAGGTTTAAAAATGACTAAAGTGGATCTCTGTGCTGAAATACAGAGCTTACGTGAACAGCTGGAGGAAATGACCATCAGTAACAAGTTTGGGTTGGAGCAGTTTGCTGCTTCAGATGCTGATTTAAGGTTTTACACAAGGTAAGCTAAAATGTCAGCAGGTTTATATAAAAGTATTTATTCTGTAAACACTAGCACTGACTAAACAATTTTGTGTATACCCTTTTTATTTAGTGCCCTAATATCTCATTTTAATACTACAAAATTACAACTATGTTGCTGTCCATATGCTGAGCTGGTGGTCATGTGGTTCTATTAATATACATAATGAGAAAGATTATTGCAGTCAGAAAGATTATTCAATTTTCCAGACGGACTTTTCAAGAAAAGCTGGTTATTGTGAAGAGAGGTCGGTCAACTCTGAAGCTAGAAGACCCGTCTCAGCCGAGGAAAGGATTCGTCTGTCCCCCAACAACAAGCAGTATCCTTGGATTACAGGCTCCGAGGAGTGCTGCAAATTATCTTGCTGGGAATGCCTGTTGTTTGCAACTGATCGAACAGATACTTGGAGCCAGACAGGGTTTGCTAACTTGAGCTGTCTACTGTCACACCATGACGATTTAGGCAGCGTTTGCCAAAGATGTAAGAATTGATCTATAACGCTGGGATATGCCGAAATTTTCACTTTTGGCCATATGCATCGCATATCCATAACGACTTGGACATATAATTAAGTAATAGTAACTTAAACCAACTAATGCTTAGCATGATGCCAACAATCATAACTTATGCGCAACAACAGTCTAACTTCTGCATGGCGCAGTCATGCCAAACTGCCTCCCGATCCATGGATCCTAGTTTTGGGAGAGATGATCTCTGTTCAACCCAGATGATTCTCCCCTCCAGAGACCACGGTGGGGGGTATGACCGACCTCACAGAGCTGTCAAATCTGTTAGATCAGTCGTGCCTAAAACAGGTGATGTGACACATCAGGAACATCAGATAACAGTTGTCACAACCTGGCTCAAAGGCATGTGAACTGATGGCGATAAAACAGTTTATTTTCAACAAAGTGAAAAAAATAAAACCAATATAATACATAGTGTGCTTTTGCTGGGAGCCGCAGCCAACAGCAAACAGCTGCACTCTGCGCTTCAGGCGATCAGCTGATTCCTCCTCCTCCTCCGGTGTTCTGACATTTTGGCATATCTATCACAACAACACTGGACAGATGATTGTAAAGACTTCAGTTATATGTAAAAAACCCTGACAGGTCCTATGTGTTTAGCTCTGTGTGTGTGTGTGTGTGTGTGTGTGTGTGTGTGTGTGTGTGTGTGTGTGTGTGTGTGTGTGTGTGTGTGTGTGTGTGTGTGTGTGTGTGTGTGTGGGTGGGTGGGTGGGTGGGTGTGGGTGTGGGTGTGCATATGCGCTGCAGGCAGAAAGCTTTTCCTGTGACCCAACACTGCAAATATGCCATTTGCTCCGCAAATGCGGGACATTATCAACCATTCACTGGATACTTCGGAAAATTTTCAGCATGCTGAAACTTAATTTTCAGAGGAGCTCGACGAACAATGCCATATATCAGCATACTTCAGCATGCGCTTAACTTTGACAAAACTGAGCCAACTGATTCACATACCCCAGCGTATTCTCCAAATTTTTCATATGTTTTTCAGACACTGCCTAAATAATTTAGGTGTGACAGGGCCTTAACCAAGAGCAGCAAGGCACCAAAGCAGCCGCCAGCTGGATAAGCATCAGTACTTTTAAACCTCTGGGGAAACAAGAGTGGATCTGCAGCTCAACGAACAAGTGTGCAGAGAAATGGAGCTCTACAATGAAAAGGTAAAGATTTTTAAAACTATAATTTTATAGTTAGTTATCTTTAACATGCTTTGTGTGGATGGCCCCATAGACCAGTGGTTCTCAACTGGTCTGGCTTTGGGACCCACCATCACCCCTCGATGACAAGCCGCGACCCAAATCAAAGATTTTCGTATTCTCAAATTTACTGAATGTAAAGATTGTGCATTTTGAACCTGAGGTAGAAGAACAGAATATCACACAAAACAAATTTAATGATTAACCAAAATGACCAGTAAGTGGCAATACAACAGAGGGAACAATTCCCTTTAATGCTGAATTAGCTGCATTTTAAATTAAAAATTAAACAAAAAGTGCAATTCAAAAGAATTCAAGTCTCAAAATTGACTCTTCTTCTGATTGTTTTTTCAGTATTTACCTACTGATAAGGTTATGTGCTTTGAAGAAAATGAAGGAACACTCACTAAAACCTGTAACAGTGACATCATAGACCTGAGTCTGGAGGAATTAATGGGAGAACTGGGGATGTTTTTTGCTCTTGACAAGAGTCTCAATGTCTGGAGTTATATTAGACAAAGCGACTCTGAGGTCATGCTCAATGTCCAGTCTGTTTCTCTGTTTTGTCTTCAACTGAACCAGAGCTGAGAAGCCACACTCACAGAGATAGGTAGTGCTGAAAGGTAGGAGGGTTTTTACTGCTCGAATGGCAAGAGAAGGATACTCGCTCATCACAGTGCTGCACGAGAATTGCGAGAGGCTTACCTCCGTGAACCTCTTTTTCAGCGTGCGGTCACATGATAGCTCCACCAGCTGACTCTCTTCGTTGCTTGGCAACGTAATGCTTTCCATGTCGATTCCAAAGGGAACGCGTATCCCAGGGGTCCCCAAACTTTTTCCTGTGAGGGCCACATAACTTTTGCCTTCTCTGATGGGGGCCGGGGTCACTTTGTAACAGAAAAAGTGTGACGATTGCAGGGGTGCCTAAACGTAAACATTTATTGTTTTCCAGAAAGCCACAAATGACCAAATATTAATAACCCTTTCTGGGATCTTCACAGGAAAAAAAGTCAGAAAATAAATAATAACACTATTAATGAAATAACTAATAACCAAATAACCCTCTCTGGGTTCTTCACAGAAACAAGTCCATGGAACATTAACTTTGTGTTGTGCCGTGCACAATCTGAACAGGTAAAAGCTCAGCTTAGTTGTCAGAGCAGAATCTCTTCCTTAAATGACTCATATGAGCAGTCTCTCAAAGTTCTTGTGTTTCTTCCTTATAATCCTTTTGTAGGTTCCAGCAGGCTTGTAGACACCGCTGCTGAACAGCCTTTTCTTTGCATTGAACAAAAAAATAATCGTTTGTCCACTGCAGGTTAAATACCCTGCATTCTGAATCAATTTTTCTCTTAGCTAACCTTTTCACTATTCCATTTTATTTGACAGGGGTGAGTCTAGGATTTATTTTTTTTTCTGAGGGGGGGGGGGGTGTTCAGATAGGGGCACAGACAGAATGTCACGTTCTATGCGTGTATTAGTCTCGATCGCGTGGCCAGACTGGAAAAAAAAAAAAAAAATCATCACGCTTACCAGTGAGGAGGAAAAATCAGTGCAGGCGGACACAGCAAGCCGAAGTTTAAAGGTGTTTTATTCCTCCATCACGAGGCTCAGCCAGCGCTCTGTGAGAGAGCTCTGAGCAGATGTCTAAGAACGAATTCTAAGTGCGATAGTCAGGCATGAACAGTCAGTTCTTTATACAGTGATACAGAGAATCCATGGCACAGAATGCATGGCTGAGCACACGCTCAGCAGGGGAACGAGACGGCGCTCGGCCGACATGGAAGCGAGGTGCGGGAGGGGGTAAGCGTCTGATATTGTTCAGGGGGCCGGGCCAAATGTGGAGGCGGCGCGGGCCGTAGTTTGGGGACCACTGGCGTATCCAGTCCGTTTCGCCATGCTCAATTAGCATATACAAACAAACGGTGCAAGTCTTCTTCTATGGTGCGAAATATGGTGTCGCCCACCACCTACTGCCATCTACTGTTAAGGAGTGTGAATGACACTATGTTGATTTATTTCTTGATATTTTATTTGCCCAGGCAAAGGCCCGCGACCCACTGAAAACAGGTCCACGACCCACTTTTGGGTCGCGACCCACCAGTTGAGAATCACTGCCATAGACTATTTTATGGTGTTTTGTATGAATGGCACTTAAATCAGGTAGATCACCACTGAAGGCCTAGTTGTAAAATACCATGTCACTGCTGGCAGGTAAGCCTTGACTTTCTCCTCAGACAGTCAAATGCCCACAGCTCCAAGTACAGTATAAAGAAAGTTAGCCCATGTGTTGATGATGCAGCTCACAGGAAAAACTCATCAATGGGCTGAAGAGACTGTATAGGGAAGAAAATACAGTGCATTTTATATATTTTTATTGATCATTACACAGACGGACCATAACTGACATAACTAATTATGTAAAGATGTCAATCATATATCACCATTTTAATGCTGCGGTTTACATTCAGCCTGATGAAAATTCATAAAATGACCTACATAATTATTTATGTATATACAGTATATATATATATATATATATATATATATATATATATATATATATATATATATATATATATATATATATATATATATATATATATATAATTAATTTTTTTTTTTTTTTGTATACTTTATTGATCCCCAGAGGGGAAATTGAGGGCATCCACCTGGATGGATGAAGCAGCCACAGTACGGCGCTATCCCTTAACTGTTCACACACACATTCACACCTAGGGCCACTTTAGAGTCTTCAATTAACCTAACCTGCATGTTTTGGTTTTTTTGGTCTGTGGGAGGAAACTGGAGAAATCCCGGAGTAAACCCACGCAGATACGGGGAGAACATGCAAGCTCCACACAGATCACTGTTGGTCAGGGGCTGGGACTGAACCAGATCCCATGGCCAAGGGTGAGTTGCTGTGCTGCTGCAGTGCTAACCACCGCACCGCCCAGTATGTGTATGTATATATATATATGTATATACAGTATGTGTATATGTATATATGTATATGTGTGTGTGTGTGTATATATACTGTATATACTGTATATATATATATATGTATGAGCAACTGTGTTTTTACTTTGTTTTGCTTTATATTTTATCCTCTTATACTCCATTTATTTCTATACATGTATAATTTGTGGGTAGCATGACATATAATAATAATAATGATCTTGATATCTTGATCATATCTGCATTTACATACAGTATGCCCCACAGGTTTGCGAGTCACACCCACCTGATGCTTTTTGGATTTGGAGGCAGATAGAGCCAGCAACACACAAGATTGTGCGTGTGACGAGGTCAAACTAAAGAGGTCCCTCACACTGCTGGTGCAACGGTAAATTTATTTCCCTGGCTTTATTGAGTGAGAAATGTAATTGCTCTTATTTTCAATTTAATTCATTTAAACAATAATTAGTTATGTAAGCTGTGGTCTGTCTGTGTAATGAGTAATAAAAATATATAAAATGCACTGTATTTTCTTCCTTTTACAGTCTCTTCAGCCCATTGATGAGTTT
Source organism: Pholidichthys leucotaenia (assembly GCA_020510985.1). NCBI lineage: Eukaryota > Metazoa > Chordata > Actinopteri > Cichliformes > Pholidichthyidae > Pholidichthys > Pholidichthys leucotaenia. Next base: position 99,152,176 of record CM035847.1, read on the forward strand.
TTTCCTGTTTATGACCTATCTGTCCTTGGGTCTGATGCAGAGAGATCTGGCCCACAGATTCAAAATGCACCAGTCAGTTGTGAGCTGCATCATCAACACATGGACTTTCTTTACACTGTAGTTGGAGCTGTGGACATTTGACTGTCTGAAGAGAAAGTGAAGGCTCACCTGCCAGATGTTTTTCAACACTACTGTGATACACAAGTGGTGTTAGACTGCACAGAGCTGCACTGCCAAACACCAGACTCTCTTCTCCTGCAGAGTGAGATGTTCTCCACCTACAAATCCCACTGCACCTTCAAAGGCCTGATTGGCATGACCACTCATGGTGCAATAATCTTTGTTTCATCTCTTTATGAAGGCTCCATCAGTGACAAAGATCCCGAAGCAGTCTGACATTGTATCTCTCTTCAAACCAACAGCAGCCATCATGGTGGACAAGGGCTTTCTTGTGGAGGACTGTGTCCCCTGCAAGGTCCACATACAGTGGTGTGAAAAAGTGTCTGCCTCCTTCCTGATTTCTCATTTTTTTGTATGTTTGTCACACTTAAATGTTTCAGATCATCAAACAAATTTAAATATTAGGCAAAGATAACACAAGTAAACACAAAATGCAGTTTTTAAATGAAGGTGTTTATAATTAAGGGTAAAAAAAAATAAAAATCCAAACCTACATCGGCCTGTGTGAAAAAAATGATTGCCCCCTCAAACCTAACTGGTTTGGCCACCCTTAGCAGCAACAACTGCAACCAAGCATTTGCAATAACTGGCAATGAGTCTTCTACAGCACTGTGGAGGAATTTTGGCCCACTCATCTTTGCAGAATTGTTGTGATTCAGCCACATTGGAGGGTTTTCGAGCATGAACCACCTCTTTAAAAGTCATGCCACAGCATCTCAATCGGATTCAGGTCAGGACTTTGACTAGGCCACTCCAAAGTCTTCATTTTGTTTTTCTTAAGCCATTCAGAGGTGGACTTGCTGGTGTGTTTTGGATCATTTTCCTGCTGCAGAACCCAAGTGTGCTTCAGTTTGAGGTCACAAACAGATGGGCCAGACATTCTCCTTCAGGATTTTTTGGTAGACAGCAGAATTCATGGTTCCATTTATCACAGCAAGTCTTCCAGGTTCTGAATCAGCAAAACTGTCCCAGACCATCACACTACCACCACCATATTTTACTGTTGGAATGATGTTTCTTTTCTGAAATGCTGTATTACTTTTATGCCAGATGTAATGGGACAGACACCTTCCAAAAAGTTCAACTTTTGTCTTGTCAGTCCATAGAGTATTTTCCCAAAAGTCTTGGGGATCATCTAGATCTTTTCTGGCAAAACTGAGATGAGCCTTTATGTTCTTTTTGCTCAGCAGTGGTTTTCGTCCTGGATCTCTGCCATGCAGGCCACTTTTGCCCAGTCTCTTTCTTATGGTGGACTTATGAACACTGACCTTAACTGAGGCAAGTGAGGCCTGCAGTTCTTTGGATGTTGTGGGGTCTTTTGTGACCTCTTCGATGAGTCGTTGCTGCACTCTTGAGGTAATTTGGGTCAGCTGGCCCCTCCTGGGAAGGTTCACCACTGTTCCATGTTTTCACCATTTGTGGATAATGGCTCTCACTGTGGTTTGCTGGAGTCCCAAAGCTTTAGAAATGGCTTTATAACCTTTTCCATACTGATAGATCTCAATTACTTTGTTTCTGATTTATTCCTGAATTTCTCTAGATCGCAGCATGATTTCTAGCTTTTGAGGATCTTTTGGTCTGCTTGACTTTGTTAGGCAGGTCCTATTTAAGTCCCTCTTTTACTCACAGGCAGCATCAATCAACTGTACGCAGTGGCCTGTCTCTCGATTAACTACCAAAAAGGACCCTTAGTCAAATCCTGGGCAAGCAAGTAAAGATACTGTAGAAGCAGCACGTGGAATGTGTTTCCCTCTCCAGTTTTCAGAAATAGTGATAGAAGGCTAAAAGTATCTCATTTTTTTTCTTCTGGAGGTCTGCAGCATCATTAATGTTTTGGGGTATAGAAAAAATCTCACCCTCTCTGACAGGTGGTGACATCATCAACTCACAGGATTCACAGCAAGTTCACAGTCTGTGTCTGTGTCTGTGTCTGTGTTCTTTTGTTTATGATATAGTTATACCTTTAATATAAATAAATTAGTGAATTTGTCATGTTTCCTTTAACTTATCACACTTGACAGATATTTGTACTTGTAACCGTGTTTACATCATTTTCTGAAACCTCAGTTCAGAAACTGGTGAACTTGGATCTTTCAGAATGTTACCACTACAGACTCTACTGTGAATCCCACAAGAGGGTGAATGTCAGTTATTTTTTCAATTAACCCTTAGTCAGTGTTGACTGCATGAACGGATAGTGACACCACTGTGACAGGCACAGTGCTGCGCCTGTCATATGATGTTATGTGATGTGCCACACACTCCACAATTGTACTAAGAATTCTACCTCACAAAGTGGTAGACACGTATAACTTACTGCTATTGCCTTGGAGGACTTATGGCGGACAAAGAAGCATCCTCATCTACACCAGAGAGGAACAAATTTTTTACACAAACACATATGGACGTTACAGATTGCTGTGGACGTACTTGGTCGAGGACGGAGGAGCATTTGCTCCCAAATTTGCCAACTATGATTCAAAAAAGACATTATTTAGCTTACGAAGGTAAATGTTTACTTTATGGGGGACCCATGCTGTGGTATTCATCTCAGACTGGAAGGAAGGGAGATGCAGTAATTTCCTCTGACGGAAGAGCATGGGGATTAAGGGGCTGGGAGACAAAAGGAATTGTGATGTGAGAATGAATTGTGACGCAGGACCTCGGGCAGCAGGGATGTGTGAGTGTTGTAATATAAAAGAGAGTCCCTGCTACATGATGTTAATGTTTTCTGATTCTGAGAGATGTGAGAGAGTGAATAAAGTTCATCTGCTCTGAATGCTTGGCCTGGTTATTCCTCTCTCCACACTGGTGACCCTTGATGAATAATGGAACATGAGGCAAACACCCCGGAGATGACCCGGACGGGAAGCCCCAGAAACACGTGCGCCTTTTCGGTCAAACTACCAGACTTTTGGCTGCATGACCCGAAGTCTTGGTTCCTCCACACCAAGGACCAGTTCGCGCTCCGGGGAATAACAGCAGATGACACCAAATATTACTACGTGGTCGCAGCGCTGGATGCTCGCACGACTCAGCAAGTTAGCGAGCCTGCTCCAACAGCCGCCAGCCCGCGACAAATACGGGGCTTTCAAAGCCGCGCTGACCTGCCGCTACACGCTCTCGGACTGCGAGAGAGTGGAGAGGCTCCTGACGCGCTCTGAGTTAGGAGACGGGTCGGCAGTCGAACTGATGGAGAAGATTTACCTTTTGTTCTTATTAAAGACAAAAATAGAAAGGAGATGTCTTTACCTTCTTAACATGTTTCGACTGTGCACTGCAGCCTTCGTCAGAAGAGTCAGCTGATTGCTGCCAGGTGACATTTTATCAGCTTACTTTCGTAGGTGGGGCCAGCTCAGCAGACCTGTCAAATCCACCGAGCCGGCCCCGCTTTCCGACGTCAGATGGTCTCTGGAGAATGTGATCCCAGGTGTGGGAAAGCATAAAGGCCCCCTCATCTCGGTTCATGGTGTCTTTTCCCCGCTTCCTGATTTCTATGGCCTCCTTGATCCAGCGTTTGTGTCTGTTGCTCTCTGATCCAATAATTTTTGCGTTGTCCCAGTCCATGATGTGATTATTTCTTTTGCAGTGATCTGATATTGCTGATTTTAATGTTTCTTGTTCTGCCTTTTCTTTTTGTGATCTTGTGAGTCGTCCTTGTGTTTCCTTTTCACGTTCCTTCTGGTGTTCTTTTTTTCTTGTGGTGAATGATCTTCCAGTTTCTCCAATGTAGGTTTTGTTGCATGATCTCCATGATATTTCAAATATTACATTGCATTTTTTGTCTTGTTCTATTTTGTCCTTGGAGTGTACTAATAACTGTCTTAATTTTTTGTGTGGTTTAACTGCTGTATTTATTTTGTATTTTTTCATGATCCTTTGAATTGGTTCCGTGATCCCTCGGATGTATGGTATAGTTATGGTGTCCTTGTTTTTGATTTCGGCTTTTTTTCTGTGTCTTATTTCCTGTTTGTTTTCTTTGTTTTTGACTTGCTGTTTCCCTTTGTTTATGGCCCATACTGGATATTGGCAGCGTATAAGTGCATGTTTTATGTGGTTTTCCTCCTCCTGTCTGTCTTCTTGGTTTGTGATGATGGTGGCCTCTTCATATAACGTCCTGACAACTGATAGTTTCTCCAGAATATCGTCCACGTATCCCTTCCAAAGGGTGGGTTTGCATTGTGTAGGTGCTGTGTTGATGGCTTTGTTTTCCTTCTTCTTCCGGCTTTCAGAGAGAGCTTTCAGAGAGAGCAGACGCTTTTTCTCACCTCTCCTCCTTCTCCCTCCCTGACTGACTGAATCCCAGCTTGCTGTACTGTCTGTGTCTGCGTCGCTCTTCTACTGGCTGATTCTTGATCCAAACGGAAAATTATGGATTTGCTAAGCTGGGCTTTGAATACAATTGACACCGTCTTTTCAACTAGGAAATCGGACCCGGGGGAGCCCAACTGTCCTGCAGGTACTGCTGCTGCAGGTTATGTGAGGGACGCATACAATTGGAAACTTATGTGTCTGTGTGACCTTTCGATCAAAGATGTGGAAGACATCTACCTGTTTGGCATCATGATCTCAGGACTACTACTGATCGGCTTTGGTGTGGTCCTGGTCTATCGAAAACTAAAGAAGATGGACAGAGCTAATCAAAATGCTGACCCAGCGAAGCTCTTTCATCAATTTGACCAGTTGGGGAGGGCTCTGATAGCGGCTAATGGCGAACTGAACAGGAAGATTGGTAACATCTCGATGTTGCTAGGAGCTCTCCAGGAAATGATTTTAAAGCCTGGAAATGTACATGGAAATTATGAAGCACTGAATCGCACGAGAGATGAAAATTCCTACTCTGAGTGAACTGTGCTTATTTGACCTTGTTTCGGCTCGCTGCAGCACTCACTCCTCCTGGATGAAGATAAGGCAGTAGAAAGTTTTGGCTTGACTTCTCTCTAACATAAACAACCTGGCGTACAGTAATCTGAACTCTCAAGGACAGCACCATGTGACTGGCTTAGAAATTCCATCAGACATGCACTGAGAGTTGATCTCTGGAGGACATGCTCTAAGTTTCAGACACTAAGATAAGATAAGATAAGATAAGCCTTTATTAGTCCCACAATGGGGAAATTCCAGGATTGCAACAGCACAGGGATAGCAACACTCAGAGCAACAATCAGAAGGCAAGGGGAAAAAAAAAAAGCAAGCAAGAGCAGCTAATATACATATGTACATATTACTATAAATATATATATATACACACAGACACACAGTGTAGAGCATTGTAGCTGGATGGGATAAATATATGAGTATATAAACACACAGTACGGTGCATTGCAGCTAGATGGAATAAATATGTAAATATATAAACACACAGTGTGGAGCAATGTATCTAGATGGAATAATATGTAGATATATAAACACACAGTACGGAGCATTGCAGCTAGGTGGAAAAAATATGTAAATATATAAACACAGTGCGGAGCAATGTAGCTAGATGGAATAATATGTAGATATATAAACACACAGTGCGGAGCATTGTAGCTAGATGGAATGAATATATAGATATATAAATATAAACATAAACACACCCAATGCGGAGCATTGTAGCTAGATGGAATAAATATGTAAATGTATAAACACACACAGTGCAGAGCATTGTTGCTAGATGGGATGAAACGGCACAACCGTCTACTTAGTTATCCTACATGGTATGATTATGTGCCCATACATATTCTCACCCTCCGTAGCTACCGGTATTCTCCTAGTTGTATGCCGGAGGGGACCATTGTGTAAGTCTATTGCATCTTTTGCATTCAAAAAACTATTAGGTTGTTACATCTTTTTGCTATCTCTGCGAGCAGCCCTGCTTAGGTTGTACAGTCTGACAGCCGTTGGTAGGAAGGACCTGCGAAACCTCTCGGTTGTGCACCTGGAATGATGTAGTCTGCTGCTAAATGAGCTCCTCAGTGCATTCAGTATGTCCTGCATAGGGTGGAACTCGGACTCCAGCAGAGATGACAGTTTAGCCACCGTCCTTCTCTCTCCTATCTCCTCCACCGGATCAAGGCGCTGCCCCAGGACGGAGCTAGCTTTCTTGATCAGTTTGTTCAGTCTCTTCCTATCGGCTGCAGTAATGCCACTGCCCCAGCAGACCACTCCAAAAGTGATGGCTGATGCCACCACCGTGTCATAGAATGTCTTCAGCAGCACCCCTTGTACACCAAAAGACCTGAGTCTCCTCAGTAGGAACAGCCTGCGCTGTCCCTTCTTGTAGAGTGCGTCAGTATTGTGTGACCAGTCTAGTTTATTGTTCAGATGAACACCCAGGTACTTGTAGGATGTCACCATCTCAATGCCTGTTCCCTGTATATTTACTGGTGCTGTGAGGGGTTGTCCTTGCCTGCGGCAGTCCACCACCAGCTCCTTAGTTTTCCTCGCGTTGATCTGGAGGCAGTTCCGATGGCACCAGTCCACGAAGTCCTGGATAAGCCCTCTGTACTCAGCTTCATCTCCATTGGAGATGAGGCCAACGATCGCAGAGTCATCAGAGAACTTCTGTAGATGGCAGTGTGTTGTGTTGTGTGAGAAGTCCGCAGTATAAAGAGTGAAAAGGAAGGGAGCCAACACCGTTCCCTGGGGGGCCCCCGTGCTACTGGTGATCGTGTCGGACACACAGTCCCGGGTTCTCACAAACTGAGGCCGGTTCGTGAGGTAGACCAGGATCCATGATGACAGGTGCTGGTCCACCCCTGCGCGCAGCAGCTTGTCCTTCAGGATCATCGGTTGGATGGTGTTGAAAGCACTGGAGAAGTCAAAGAACATGATCCTCACCACATTCCCGGGCTTCTCCAGGTGGGACAGACAACGGTGAAGGAGGAAGATCACCGCATCCTCCACCCCAATGCCATGCTGGTAGGCGAACTGGAGTGGATCCATCGCTGGTTCCACCAGGGGGCGGAGGTGAGCAAGGAGCAGTCTCTCCAGGGTCTTCATCAAGTGGGACGTCAAGGCCACCGGTCTGTAGCTGTTCAGGTCTTTGGGGTGGGAAGTTTTTGGTACAGGTACCACACAAGATGTTTTCCACAGCTGTGGTACCCTCCCCAGCTTCAGGCTCAGGTTGAAGATGTACGTCACAATCCCACACAGCTGGTCTGCATAGGACTTGAGGAGCTTTGCGCTGATGCCGTCCGGTCCCGACGCCTTCCTCGCCTTGATCTTCCTCAGCTCCGTCCTCACCTGGGTCCTGGTCAGGGTCAGGATGGGGGGCTGTGTGTTGGGAGTGGGGGGGTGTTGGTGGAGTGGGGAGTGGGCAGCAGGACTTGATGTCTTTACAGGCAGCAGTGGTTGTTGTGCAGTCAGGGGGGAGGGCGGTTGGTCAAACCTATTGAAAAACAAATTCAGATTGTTCGCCCACTCCCTGCCCCCCGTGGCATGGGGGGAGGTATTCTGGAGCCCAGAGATGGTTTTGAGGTTTCTCCAGACCCCGCTGATGTCGCTCTGTTGCAGCTTGTCCTCCATCTTCCTCCTGAAGCTGTCCTTGCCTTCTCTGATCTTTCTCCTCAGCTCCCTCTGTACGGACTTCAGCATCTCCCTATTCCCCGACCTGAAGATCCTCTTCTTCTCTCTCAGAAGTGTTTTAATCTCAGGGTTGATCCAGGGTTTGTTGTTTGAGCAACACCGTATGGTCTTGGTGGGAACGGATTTGTCCGCACAGAAGCTGAGGTAGCCCGTGAAGGTGTGAATGAGGCCATCGATGTCCTCACCATGTGGATCGCAGAGCTGCTTCCAGGCGGTGGCTTCAAAACAGCCCTTTAGAGTGTCCATTGCCTCCTCAGACCATAACATCACTGTGCGCATGGCCGGGGGTTGTCTGTGCACTAGGAGTTTGTACACCGGCCGGAGATGAACCAAGTTGTGATCCAATCTCCCGAGTTGGGGGAGTTGTGATGAGGTGTACGCCTCCTTAGTGTTTGCGTAGAATAAGTCCAGTGTTTTATTGTCTCTAGTGTGGCATGTGACATACTGGGTAAACGTGGGTAGAATGGGAGACAGTGAAACATGGTTGAAATCGCCTGAGATGAGGAGAAGAGCATCTGGGTGTTCTGTCTGCAGCCTGCTGGTTACTGAATGGATGACGTCACACGCTGTCCCAGCGTTCGCCATCGGATTTGCATAAACAACAATGCAGATCACGTGTGAGTGTTCTCTCGGGAGATATGTAGGCCGCATGCTAACAGCTAGCAACTCAATGTCTTTGCTGCAGTGACGTTGTTTAACAGTGATATGTCCCGGTCTGCACCAGTTGTTGTTAACATACATTATCACTCCACCGCCCCTTGCTTTGCCACTGTCTGGTGTTCGGTCTGCCCGTATCATGTGGAAACCCTCCAGCTCAATGTTAGCATCTGCTGCTAGTTCAGTTAGCCACGTCTCAGTAAACAAAAGGAGAGAGCACTCCCGGTATGTGCTATCGTAGCGGCAGATAGCCGCTAGCTCATCTACCTTTCCCAGTATAGAGCGTACATTCCCCATAATAACGGATGGGAAGATGGGTCTGTACCTTATATTCCTTGTCCGCCGTCTAACACCAGCCCGACAACCACGTCGTTTTCGCCTTATTTCTCTCGGTACGTCGAGTTTTTTCGTCAGCACCGAGTGGTGATTAAGTGCAAGCAGCTGTTCCCTGCTGTACCGTCTCCTGCTGTAAACAGTGGCTCCGTTCGCCGGCTCGGGAGGCATTTTGGGGCAATCTGTGTGTCCGTGATGTATAAAGTGGGTAAAGAAAGAAAGAAAAAAACTCAGAATTGAGCTGCTGTTGCAAAAGGCAGCCGACTCGTGTGGCGCCGTAAGTTTTTTTTTTTTTTTCACTAAGTCATAACATCTGCTGAGAGAGGATTTTTGCTGTTCACCAGTCTGATACACACATTGCTCACACCACCACATGACTGATACACATACACTGACTATCATATACTCACACTGCCTCTCTCAACTTGCTGTTTGTTAATGTGTGATCCATTGTCTGCTAATTATGCATAGAGGGTTTTTTTCTGTGTAATCACAATTTGGCTCATTCGAGCTTTATATGAGCTTATACGAGCGTTATTTTGATAACTATGTTTTTTCTCTCTGCCTATTGTGTTCTCCCCCCTCCCCCTCCCCCTCTTTACCCTCCACTGTATGACAGGCGCCGCGTCATTGGGATGCGCCTATCGATTCTGATTCTGATTCTGATTCTGATTCCAGATCCTCCATGAAAAAGCTGCTCATAATGGCTGATAGTGGGTCTCCCATTGCAAATCCTTCTTTTTGTCTGTAGATAGTTCCTCTGTATTGAAAATAGGTGGCTTTTGCAACAGATTGTAATAGTTTGGATATGTCGTGAACTGTGAGATTGGTGCGTCTTTTAAAGGTACTGTCATTACTGAGGCATTCTTGCACTATATGCAGTGTGACATCAACAGGTGTCTTTGTGAAAAATGAAATGACATCATGTGAAATGAGGATCTCGTCTGATTCTATTTTCATATTTTTGAGTTCTTGTGCCAGCTCTTTTGAGTTTTTGCAGTGGAAATCTGATAGTCCAAGGAGGGGTTTGATGATTTCAACCAGGGTTTTTGATAAGTTGTATTACCATACCAATACTGTCTATATTTTTGGGGTTCCATAGATCCGGGGGGTGATGCTGGCTGTGGGTATCAGGTGATCATATGTATCCTTTGTGATTTTTTTTGCTTTCTAATAGGGGTTTAAGAAGGGCTCTTAGCATTTTTTTCTTTTCTTCTGTGGGGTTTGTTTTAATGATTTCGTATGTGCTGTCATCTACCAACATGGTTTCCATCTGTTTTTCATATGTTTCCGTGTCCATTATTACTGTCGTTCTGCCTTTATCTGATGGGAGGATTGTGATTGTTTTATCTGTCTTGAGTGAGGTTAATGTTTTTTCTTCTTCTTTTGCAACGTTGCTTTGTGGTAGTTTGGCCGTTTTGAGGATTCCTGCGACTGTGTTCCGGAGTGATGCTTTTTCCCCTTGGTCCTGGATTTTTTTGCATGCAAGTTCTGTTGCAAGGATGTACTCTCTGTGGGGTATTCTGGTTGGTGTGATGGCGAAGTTCAGTCCTCTGCTCAGCACTGTTTTCTTCTTGTCTGTGAGTGTGCGTTTTGACAAATTTTTGACCCACTTAGTGTTCGCTTCCGTGTGTGTGTTTGTCTTCGTTCGTTCTTCCTTTCTGTAAGTATTTTTAATTTTTTTTAAATGCAGTTTTTTGTTAAAAAGAATTCTTGTTCGTCTGCGTGTTTTAATTGTGCTTCTATCTGCTTCTGCGTTTCCTGGTCGGTCGAGTAGTATTTCTTGAAAATGTCCATTTCCTCCTTGATCTGGTTGTTGATTCTGTCCACTTTGTTTGCCGTCATTCTTATACATTCTTTGATCAGGTCTTTCCGTGCTTTATTGATAATTTTCTCTGCGTTTTTGGTTGGAATTGGATTTCTTATGTTGAGGCTTGCTGGGGTAACATCCTCATCTCTGCAATGGAGGTTAAATCTCAGGTGGTTTCTGAAACGTGCTCATGTTTTCTCCAATTTCTCCAGCCGGTGGAAGTCTTTAATGCAATTTTGTCCATAACTTCCACGTAATTGTTCAAGTAGGTTCATTTTGTCTTCTTTTAATGATTTACCTTTTGTTCTTATGAAAGACAAAAATAGAAAGGAGATGTCTTTACCTTCTTAACATGTTGGCGTTGATGGGCACGGACGATGGGGATTTTCTATTTGTCCACCTTTTCCTCCAGAACCTCCCAATGGTGGCCAGAGCGGTCCTTGCCAACTCGCCGTTGCTGGCCGTGCGTGACTACCGTGCGCTAGCAGGGGAGGCAGATCGGATCGTCCTCACCACCAGAGCCCTCACAGTGAATGCAGCAGCAACGGAACCCAGCGAGACGGCCAGCGGAAGCGAGGAGCCAGCGATGGTAGCGGCAGCGGAGGCCAGGAAGCGCCAGAGAGACACACTCTGCTCCTATCACCGCTGTTTTGGAGAGGACACACGACGATGCGTGCCACCGTGCCAATTCAAGCATTTGGGAAACGCCAGGTCCGGCAGTTGGTAGCAGCTGTGACCGCCAGTGAAGAAAGCAAGCTGCTCTACGTGACAGACGCACGCTTGGGGAGACGGTTCCTCGTGGACTCCGGCTCCCAAAATAGCCTCATCCTGCCGTCCTACGCCGACCGGCTAGCGGGAGCTAGCGGCCCAAAGCTGACTGCCGCAAACGGCTCAGACATTAAGACTTTTGGTGAGAGAACACTGACTGTATCCCTGTATGGCCGTATGTACCAGTGGACATTCGTCATAGCAGCATGCAGTTTCCCAATCTTAGGTGCTGATTTTTTGTGTGCACACGGACTACTGGTCGATGTTGCTAACAGACGCCTGATTAATGCAATGTCTTTTGATTCTCTCCCCTGTACAGCTCGAGGAGCCAGGCCAACAATGCTAGCCAACGTCACAGCTCCAGGTGGTAAGTTCCACACACTGCTCACCCAGTTCCCAGCACTCACGGTCCCGACGTTTTCGGCGGCCATCACTAAACACGGGGTGGAGCACTTTATTACCACCACCGGGCCACCCGTTTTTGCATGACCTCGGCACCAGGACACAGCTAAACTGGCCATAGCGCGCGAGGAGTTTGCCAACTTGGAAGGCTGGGCATCATCAGACAATCAAACAGTCCATGGGCATCCCCACTACATATGGTCCCTAAGGCCAAGGGATCGTGGTGACCTTGCATAGATTTCTGCAGATTGAACAATGCCACAGCGCACGACCGCTACCCGATCTCCCATATTCAGGATTTTTCCGTTCACCTCGCCGGGGCACGTATTTTTTCTAAGATAGACCTGATCCGTGGTTACCACCAGGTCCCGGTGCGCACAGAGGACATACCTAAAACGGCAGTAATAACCCCGTTTGGTCTGTTTGAGTTTTTATGCATGCCTTTCGGGTTAAAAGGCATGGCACAGACATTCCAATGCATGATGGATGTGGTGTTGTGCAATCTGCCGTTTGTGTTCGTCTACCTGGATGACATCCTGGTGGCCAGCACGTCCAGGGGACGAACACGTAAACCATCTCAGGACGGTTTTCCGGAGGTTAGAGGAGCACGGGTTAATAATCAACCTGGCGAAATGCCAGTTCGGCGGGGCGGGGATCGATTTTTTGGGAAACCGCATCTCACCAGAGGGAGCGATACCCTTGCCGGACAAGGTGCACGCAGTGGCGAATTTTCCTTGGCCTCAGACGGTCAGGGCACTGCAGGAGTTTTTGGGGAAGGTTAACTTTTATAACCATTTCCTCCCCTGCACAGCCCAGCTCATGCAGCCATTGTACGCTGCACTCAGGAAACGGAAACCGGAGGACAGAGCCGACTGGACTCCTGAGCGGGAGCAGGCATTCTCTGAGGTTAAAACAGCCCTGGCAAACGCCGCACTACTGGCGCACCCGGACCCGGCGGCTCGGATAGCGCTCACTATCGACGCCTCGAACGTGGCCATAGGAGACGTCGTGGAGCAATGCATCGCCAGTTCTTGGCAGCCGCTCACCTTTTTTAGCAGGACTTTTTGTGACAGTGAGTGTAAATACAGCACATTCGACAGAGAGTTACTGGCTCTCCACCTGGCCATACGCCACTTCCAGTTCTGTCTGGAAGGGCACACCTTCACTGCGTTTGTGGACCACAAGCCGCTAATGTATGCGATGGCCAAGGTTTTGGAACCATGGTCGGGCCAGCAGCAGAGACAGCTGGCCGCGATCTCGGAGTTTACGACCGACATTCAGCATGTGGCCGGTAAACTTAACGTGGTGGCGGACTGCCTCTCATGCCCATTAGTGGCCCCAGTCTACGTAGGGATAGATTACACGGCTATGGCCGCGGAGCAGATCAGCGATGCGGACGTGTGCGCGCCTCCAGTCTGGACCAACAGGGTTAAGGCTGGAGAGCAGGGTACTGCAAGATGGGGGCCACCCCAATCTGTGACGTCTCCACAGGACGCCCGCGCCTGGTGGTCCCACACACTTGGCGCCGCCGCGTTTTTGAGTCCGTTCACTCCCTGGCGCACCCAGGAGTGCGCGTGTCAGTCAAAATGGTGGGAGCGAAGTTCGCCTGGCCAAGCCTGCGCAAACAGGTGAAAGAGTGGGCTGCAGCCTGAGTAGCGTGCCAACGAGCCAAAGTGCACAGGCACACAAAGAGCTGTTCCATATCCTGGCTAAGCGGTTCGACCATGTTCACGTGGACCTCGTGGGCCCCCTCCCGCCATCGCAGGGGTTCACGCACCTCCTGACAGTGGTGGACCACACCACACGATGGCCAGAAGCAGTCTCGTTAGCTTCCACCCCGTCCACAGACGTGTCACGCGCTTTTTTGACAACATGGGTGGCACGTTTTGGCACCCCTTCTGACATCACATCCGATCGGGGCCCTCAGTTTGTTTCCGACCTCTGGTCCATGATGGCCCGGAGCCTGGGCATCGCAATTCATCGCATGACCACATACAACCCACAGGCCAATGGGTTGTGCAAGCGTTTCCATAGGTCACTGAAAGCAGCGCTCAGGGCTTCACTTATGGATGCAAATTGGACCGGTTGCCGTGGGTTCTATTAGGGTTGTGTTCCACACCGAAAGAGGATTTGGAGGCTTCCCCAGCAGAGGTTGTTTTTTTTCAGCCACTGCGGCTCCCTGGGGAATTTTTACCAGATAACCCTGCGCCGAACACCCATCTGTCCTCACGTTCTTGGCATAGCGCAGATGCAGGGACGCTACCTGGCCCTGCCCACCACTGTTTTCCCCGCGCTTTTGTGCTGAAAACCTTGAAGGACGCGGCGTTCATGTTTGTCAGGCACGATGCCCACAGGCCCCCATTGCACCCACCCTACGATGGCCCGCTTAGAGTGCTGGAAGCCGGGGACAAACATTTTGTGCTAGACTTGGGGGGTCGCCGGGAGAAAATCTGTATAGACAGGCTTAAGCCCGCCTTTGTGGTGGCAGATGAGCAGGTGGTGTTGGCTAGAGCTCCTCGGCACTGAAGACCCCCCCCCACCGAGAACTCCCCAAGTAAACGACTCATCAGAGCAGTCACATGAGCATGCTCAATGTCCCCCCCCCATTGTCCACCCCCAGACGGACACACCCCCAGGAACCCCCCACCGGCACAGCAGCGCCGCGGAGCCGAAGACCCCTCATTACAGCAGCTATGGGCGGAGGCTGAAGCCAAGAGGATGTGAGGGTTAACACTCAGTCTGAGACTCTGGGGGGGCGGTATGGGGGACCTATGCTGTGGTATTCATCTCAGACTGGAAGGAAGGGAGATGCAATAATTTCCTCTGACGGAAGAGCATGGGGATTAAGGGGCTGGGGGACAAAAGGAATTGTGATGCGAGAATGAATTGTGACGCAGGACCTCGGGCAGCAGGGACATGTGAGTATTGTAATATAAAAGAAAGTCCCTGCTACATGATGTTAATATTTTCTGATTCTGAGAGATGTGAGAGAGTGAATAAAGTTTATCTGCTCTGAATGCTTGGCCTGGTTATTCCTCTCTCTACAACAGTGGTTCTCAACTGGTCTGGCTTTGGGACCCACCATCACCCCTCGATGACAAGCCGCGACCCAAATCAAAGATTTTCGTATTCTCAAATTTACTGAATGTAAAGATTGTGCATTTTGAACCTGAGGTAGAAGAACAGAATATCACACAAAACAAATTTAATGATTAACCAAAATGACCAGTAAGTGGCAATACAACAGAGGGAACAATTCCCTTTAATGCTGAATTAGCTGCATTTTAAATTAAAAATTAAACAAAAAGTGCAATTCAAAAGAATTCAAGTCTCAAAATTGACTTTTCTTCTGATTGTTTTTTCAGTATTTACCTACTGATAAGGTTATGTGCTTTGAAGAAAATGAAGGAACACTCACTAAAACCTGTAACAGTGACATCATAGACCTGAGTCTGGAGGAATTAATGGGAGAACTGGGGATGTTTTTTGCTCTTGACAAGAGTCTCAATGTCTGGAGTTATATTAGACAAAGCGACTCTGAGGTCATGCTCAATGTCCAGTCTGTTTCTCTGTTTTGTCTTCAACTGAACCAGAGCTGAGAAGCCACACTCACAGAGATAGGTAGTGCTGAAAGGTAGGAGGGTTTTTACTGCTCGAATGGCAAGAGAAGGATACTCGCTCATCACAGTGCTGCACGAGAATTGCGAGAGGCTTACCTCCGTGAACCTCTTTTTCAGCGTGCGGTCACATGATAGCTCCACCAGCTGACTCTCTTCGTTGCTTGGCAACGTAATGCTTTCCATGTCGATTCCAAAGGGAACGCGTATCCCAGGGGTCCCCAAACTTTTTCCTGTGAGGGCCACATAACTTTTGCCTTCTCTGATGGGGGCCGGGGTCACTTTGTAACAGAAAAAGTGTGACGATCGCAGGGGTGCCTAAACGTAAACATTTATTGTTTTCCAGAAAGCCACAAATGACCAAATATTAATAACCCTTTCTGGGATCTTCACAGGAAAAAAAGTCAGAAAATAAATAATAACACTATTAATGAAATAACTAATAACCAAATAACCCTCTCTGGGTTCTTCACAGAAACAAGTCCATGGAACATTAACTTTGTGTTGTGCCGTGCACAATCTGAACAGGTAAAAGCTCAGCTTAGTTGTCAGAGCAGAATCTCTTCCTTAAATGACTCATATGAGCAGTCTCTCAAAGTTCTTGTGTTTCTTCCTTATAATCCTTTTGTAGGTTCCAGCAGGCTTGTAGACACCGCTGCTGAACAGCCTTTTCTTTGCATTGAACAAAAAAATAATCGTTTGTCCACTGCAGGTTAAATACCCTGCATTCTGAATCAATTTTTCTCTTAGCTAACCTTTTCACTATTCCATTTTATTTGACAGGGGTGAGTCTAGGATTTATTTTTTTTTCTGAGGGGGGGGGGGGGTGTTCAGATAGGGGCACAGACAGAATGTCACGTTCTATGCGTGTATTAGTCTCGATCGCGTGGCCAGACTGGAAAAAAAAAAAAAAATCATCACGCTTACCAGTGAGGAGGAAAAATCAGTGCAGGCGGACACAGCAAGCCGAAGTTTAAAGGTGTTTTATTCCTCCATCACGAGGCTCAGCCAGCGCTCTGTGAGAGAGCTCTGAGCAGATGTCTAAGAACGAATTCTAAGTGCGATAGTCAGGCATGAACAGTCAGTTCTTTATACAGTGATACAGAGAATCCATGGCACAGAATGCATGGCTGAGCACACGCTCAGCAGGGGAACGAGACGGCGCTCGGCCGACATGGAAGCGAGGTGCGGGAGGGGGTAAGCGTCTGATATTGTTCAGGGGGCCGGGCCAAATGTGGAGGCGGCGCGGGCCGTAGTTTGGGGACCACTGGCGTATCCAGTCCGTTTCGCCATGCTCAATTAGCATATACAAACAAACGGTGCAAGTCTTCTTCTATGGTGCGAAATATGGTGTCGCCCACCACCTACTGCCATCTACTGTTAAGGAGTGTGAATGACACTATGTTGATTTATTTCTTGATATTTTATTTGCCCAGGCAAAGGCCCGCGACCCACTGAAAACAGGTCCACGACCCACTTTTGGGTCGCGACCCACCAGTTGAGAATCACTGCTCTACAACATTTTGTTATAACAGAGGGTGGGCGAAGCTGCCTGATGGTCACCTGCTGCCGCCCCTCTGGTTCATATACTTGGAAGATAAGCTAACAAAATACCCTAAACAAGAAGCAGTGACAAAAAGTAAAACCATTCTTTGTGTAAATATGTCCAAAGTCCACTTTTGACTGAAAGTTATGTAATTCGATATGGCTGTCATGGCATAATGCAAATTAGATGCATAAATTTACGCCTATCTCAAACTTTGGATCATATTCTACATCTTTCTAACAGACAGTAATCCATTATCTCTTACCACTTTCAAGTTATTGCTTTGGAAATCTCTAACATCTGAACTTAATATTTTCTTGAAAAAACCTTAACCACTTGGGGCTGAGAGCGCAACGGACCTCCATCCACAGTCAGTAGGTTAACCCCTTGAACTCTGTGAATTCCGCGGGCGGTCACATCTCTGCATCTTAGTGCGTCTCAGTGCACACTGAAAAAAAAGCTGTATTTCCGGTCTTCCAGTACAGGCACAGCCTTGTTACAACCTGAGAAAAAAGCTGTGCAATATATTCATTTTTTGTGGTATTTTTACAAAATTTTGAACTGAGCTTGAAAACACTTGGTTCTACATTTCTGTTGTGTTTTCCAGCCAGTATCTGACAGCTGTATGTTATTTGCAAGCATTTGTATCTAAAAAAACACCCAGGCGAACTTTCTTGTTACTCAGTGGCAGGAGCACTTAGAGAGATTATGACTGTTTTGCCAAAAAATTCAGAGTGTTTTCTTTTAAATGAGACTAACTCCATGAAGATGCTGCAAAGGGTTGAAGAACAGCTTTTGATTTACTTTGGGCATGTTATTTTTAGGCGTTTTTAGGGAAGTTGAACAGAGTTCAACAGGTTAACTGATTAGTTGTTTGGTCAATAAAATGTAAAAAAAATGTTGAAAAATACAGTGTTTCTCAAAGCAAAGATGACATCCTCAAATGTCTTGTTTTGTCCGCAACACCAAGATATTCAGTTTACTGTCAGAGGAACAAAGAACCCAAAGAAAGGACCCTTTCTTTGCAGCAAAGAAACAAAGCAAAGAAACCAGAAATATTTACAGTTAACAAGCTGAAACCATCATGGATCCATACCCCTCATGGATCGTCACCTTATCGTGGTGGGGAGTTTGCGTGCCCTAGTGATCCCAGGAGCTATGTTGTCCTGGGCAATTTGCCTCTCGTAGAGTCACCAAAGACAAACTGGTCCTGGGTAGAGGGCCAGACTAAGAACGATTCAACAGACTCTTATGATGAATGGTAGAACAAGGATTCAGTGTACCCTGCCCGGTATGGGGTTACCGGGGCCCCACCTTGGAGCCAGGCCTGGGGGAGGGGCTTGATGGCTAGCATCTGTTGGCCGGTTTTCTGCCCATGGGACCCGGCCGAGCTCAGCCCGAAGGACTTACATGGGTCCGCCCTCCAGTGGGCTCACCACCTGCAGGAGAGACCATGGGGGCCCAGTGCTATGTGGATAAGGTGGCGGTCAAAGGCGGAGACCTTGGCGGTCTGATCCCAAGCTTCCTAAACTGGCTTTTGGGACGTGGAATGTCACCTCTCTGGTGGGGAAGGAGCCTGAGCTGGTGCATGAGGTTGAGAGATACCGGCTAGATATAGTCGGCCTCACCTCAACACACAGCTTTGATTCCAGAACCAGTTTCCTGGAGAGGGGCTGGAGCTTGGCCTACTCTGGAGTTGCCCCGGGTGAGAAGGTGACGAGCAGGGGTGGGTATTCTTGTATCCCTCCCACCTTGCTGCCTCTATATTGGAGTTTTCCCCAGTGGACGAAAGGGTTGTTTCCCTACGCCTTTGGGTTGGGAAAAGTGCCTATGCACCAAATGATGGTTCAGACTACCCACCCTTTTTGGAGTCTCTGACTGGGGTGCTGGAGAGTGCTCCTCTTGGAGACTCCATTGTCCTACTAGGGGACTTCAATGCACACGTGGGCAACGACAGTGAAACCTGGAGGGGGTGGTTGGGAAGAATAGCCTGCCTGATCTGAACCCAAGCAGTGTTCAGTTATTGGACTTCTGTGCCAACCACAGTTTGTCCATATCAAACACCATGTTCAAGCATAAGGGTGTCCATATGTGCACCTGGCACCAGGACACCCTAGGTCGCAGGTCGATGATTGATTTTGTTATCGTGTCATCAGACCTGCGACCATATGTCTTGGACACTCGAGTAAAGAGAGGTGCAAAGCTGTCAGCTGATCACCACCTGGTGGTTAGTTGGATCCAATTGCAGGGGAGGATGCCTTTCAGAACTGGTAGACCCAAATGTATAGTGAGGGTGTGCTGGGACCGTCTGGCTGAGGCCCCTGTCTAGGAGGTCTTCAACTCCCACCTCCAGAAGAACTTCGACCACATTCCAAGGGAGTCTGGAGACATGGAGTCTGAATGGGCCATGTTCTCCACCTCCATTGTTGAAGCGGCTGCCCAGAGCTGTGGCCGCAAAGTCGTCGGGGCATTTCGTGGTGGCAACCCCCGAACCAAGTGGTGGACACCAGTGGTGAAGGGGGCCATTAAGCTGAAGACGGAGTCCTATCAAGCTTGGTTGGCTTGTGGGACTCCCAAAGCAGCTGAGGTGTACCGGCAGGCCAAGCGGAGTGCAGCTCTGGTGGTTGCTGAAGCAAAAACTCAGGTATGGGAGGAGTTCGGTGAGGCCATGGAACAAGACATTTGGTCGGCCTTGAAGAGATTCTGGCAAACTGTTTGGCGGCTCGGAGGGGAGGGGGAGCAGCTCCATGTCCACACTGTGTATGGTGCAGATGGGCCACTGCTGACTTCAACTGTGGATATCATCCGGTAGTGGAAGGAATACTTTGAGGAACTCCTCAATCCCACTGACACACCTTCCACAGAGGAAGCAGGGTTTGTAGATGAGGGGGACAACTCGCCTACACAGGGGCTGAGTTCGCCAAGTTGGTTAAAAATCTCTTTTGTGGCCGGGCCCTGGGGGTGGATGAGATTCACCCTGAGTACCTCAAGGCCCTGGATGTTGTAGGGCTTTCATGGTTGACACGCCTCTGCAACATTGTGTGGAGATCAGGGGTGGTGCCTTTGGCATGGCAAACTGGGGTGGTGGTTCCTCTCTTCAATAAAGGGGACCGGAGGGTGTGCTCCAACTTTAGAGGGATCACACTCCTGGAGAGGGGAGTCCGGCTGTTGGTCGAACCTCGGAATCAAGAGGAGCAATGTGGTTTTCATCCTGGCCGTGGCACATCGCACCAGCTCTTTACCCTCTCAAGAATCCTCGAGGGTTCATGGGAGTTTGCCCAACCAGTTTACATGTGTTTTTTGGACTTGGAGAAGGCATTTGACCGAGTCCCTCGTGGTTTTTTGTGGAGGGTGCATCGGGAGTATGGGGTATTGGGCTTGTTGTTACAAGCTATTTGGTCTCTGTACAACCGTTGTGAGAGTTTGGTTTGTTCTGCCAACACTCGGTTGGACTCATTCCCAGTGAGAATTGGACTTCACCAGGGTTGTCCTCTGCCCTTTGTCACCGATCCTGTTCATAATTTTTATGGACAGGATTTCTAGGCGCAGCCAGGGGACAGAGGGCGTCATACTTGCTGACCACAGGATCTCATCTCTGTTGTTTGCAAATGACCAGTAGGTCATTGCTTCATCCAGCAATTCAATTCAATTCAATTCAACTTTATTTATATAGCGCCATTTCACAACAACAGTCATCTCATAGCACTATCAACTGTAGGGAGGACCCCCACAGTTGCAGAAAGACCCCAGCAATCAGGCGATCCCCTGTGAGCAAGCACTTGGCGACGGTGGAGAGGAAAAACTCCCTTTTAACAGGAAGAAACCTCCAGCAGAACCAGGCTCAGGGAGGGGCAGTCATCTGCTGCGACTGGCTGGGGGGTGAGGGGACAGAGAAGAAGAAAAGAACAGACATGTAGAGAGCAAACAGCACGATGGGGACTCAATCTATGGGAGAGAACAAACAAATGTTAATGACCAGCAAAAAAAAAAATATTTCATAGAGAGTGAGGAAAGGAGTGAGGCCCAGTGCATTACTGGAGGTCCCCCGGCTGACTAAACCTATTAGCAGCATAACTAAGGGAGGGTTCAGAAACACATGATCCCTCCCTAATTGTAGGCTATATCAAAAAGGTAGGTTTTAGCCCTATTCTTAAAAACAGAGATCGAGTCTGACTCCCGAATCCAGATTGGCAGCTGATTCCACAGGAGAGGAGCTTGATAACTGAAGGCTCTGCCTCCCATTGTACTTTTGGAGATTCTAGGTATTACAAGTAAACCTGCATTTTGGGAGCGTAGTGCTCTGTTAGGATGATACGGTAGTATCAGATCTTTTAAATAAAAAGGAGCCTGATTGTTTAGAGCTTTGTAAGTAAGAAGAAGGATTTTAAACTTAATTCTAAACTCTATGGGAAGCCAATGAAGGGAGGCCAGAACCGGAGAGATATGATCTCTCTTTCTAGTACCTGTTAAAACTCTTGCTGCAGCATTTTGGATCAGCTGAAGACTTTTTAAAGATGTTTTAGGACAGCCTGATAATAAAGAATTACAATAATCTAATCTCGAGCTAACAAAAGCGTGGATCAGCTTCTCAGCATCACTCTGAGACAAGATGCTCCTAATCTTGGCAATATTACGCAAATGATAGAAGGCAGTCTTAGAAACAAATTTAATATGTGAATTGAAGGACAAATCCTGATCAAAAATAACTCCAAGGTTCCTCACAGAGCTATTAAGAGAAAGAGTAACTGCATCCAAACTGAAAGTTTGATTTGGAAAGGAATTTCTAAGGTTTTTTGGACCAACAAGAATGACTTCAGTCTTATCTGAATTTAATAGCAGGAAATTACAAGTCATCCAAACTTTGATTTCCTTAAGACAGGCTTCTAACTTGGCTAATTGATTAGTATCATCTGGCTTCATTGACAGGTATAATTGTGTGTCATCTGCATAACAGTGAAAATGTATACAGTGTTTTCTAATAATGTTGCCTAACGGAAGCATATATAAACTAAAAAGAGTAGGGCCAAGCACAGATCCCTGTGGAACTCCATGACTAAGCTTTGAGCTGAGAGAAAACTCATCATTTACATGAACAAACTGGAACCTATCAGATAAATAAGATCTAAACCACTGCAACGAAGTTCCATTAAGTCCAACATAGTGTTCTAATCTATCAAGTAGAATATTATGATCAATAGTATCAAAAGCTGCACTAAGATCTAAAAGGACAAGTACAGAAACTAGTCCATTATCAGATGCAATGAGGAGGTCGTTAGTGACCTTCGCTAAGGCTGTTTCAGTGCTATGATGGATTCTAAACCCAGATTGAAACTCCTCAAATAAACCATTTCCCTGCAGGTGGTCAAATAATTGCGTAGCAACAACTCTTTCTAAGATTTTTGAAATGAAAGGGAGATTAGAGATTGGTCTATAGTTAGCTAAAGCTCCTGGATCTAGCGTTGGCTTTTTGAGTAAGGGTTTAATTACAGCCGTTTTAAAAGCCTGCGGTACATGGCCTAAAGTTAATGAAGAATTGATTATATGAAGAATAAAGCTACCAATAAGTGGGAAGACTTCTTTAAATAACCTGGTAGGAATAGGGTCTAAAAGACAAGTTGAAGGTTTGGATGAGGAAACTATTTTGTCTAACTCACAAAGGTCGATTGGAGTAAACTCATCAAGACAGACATCAATAGAAGGAGTTGTAGTAGTTACAGTATTTAAGTTAACTGTGGGAAGAATCTGATTGATTTTATCTCTGATGGATGAAATTTTATTATTGAAAAAGTTCATAAAGTCCTGACTAGTAAGCTCTAAGGGGATGCTAGGATTGACAGAGTCCTGACTCTTTGTCAACCTGGCTACAGTACTGAAAAGAAACCTGGGATTATTCTTGTTCTCTTCTATTAATGCAGAGTAATAACTCGTTCTAGCTTTTCTAAGAGATTTTTTATAAATTAAAAGATGATTTCTCCAAGCTAAATAGATTTCATCTAAATTAGTAGAGCGCCATTTTCTTTCTAACTGACGAGTCTTCTGTTTTAAGCTACGAGTTTCTGTGTTGAACCAAGGAGTTAAAAATCTCTGATTAGACTTTTTCTTTTTTAAGGGGGCCACCAAGTCTAGAGCCTGATGCAGAGAAGCTGAAACACTATCCACCATGTTATCAATTACAGAAGGAGCAAGCTGTCTATAGCTTATTTCCGTTGTGTTGACACATGGCATAGAGGAAACAATCTGCATAAATTTGGAAACAGCATCATCTGAGAGGCATCTACTGTGATAATATTTTTCTTTAGGAGCCAAATAGTCAGAAATAGTAAAATCAAAGGTTAACAGACAATGGTCTGACAGTACAGGGTTATGAGGAGACACTACAAGATTTTCTATTTCTATGCCATATGTCAGAACAAGGTCCAATGTATGGTGGAGGTAATGAGTAGAATTTCCTACTTTCTGAGAAAACCCAATCGAGTCTAATATTGAATTAAAAGCCACATTAAGGCAGTCACTATCTACATCCACATGTATATTAAAGTCCCCTACTATAATTATTCTATCAGATTTCAGCACTAAATCAGCTAAGAAATCAGGAAATTCGGATAAAAATTCTGAATAGGTTGATGGGGGACGATAAACTATGGCAAATAAAATTGGGTTTAACCTGGAATTGCTAAAGTGCCCAACACTGAGGACCAGGCCCTCAAAGGAATTATAACATGTTTTTTGCTTTACATTAACTAGTAATTTGGAATGGTAAATTGTTGCTACTCCTCCTCCACGACCAGAACTTCTGGGATTTTGACAGTTTAAATAACCAGAGGGAGTTGATTCATTTAAACCAACATAATCCTCTTGTCCTAACCAAGTCTCTGTAAGGGAAATTAAATCAATCTGATGATTAATTAACAGATCATGGACTAACAGAGACTTGGGAGTTAGAGACCTAATATTTAATAAACCACATTTAATTTTTAAATTATGAGGAGGAACAGAGGCCAAATCATTCAATTTAGAGGCTTTATGTTTAATTTGAGTTTTACCAATATTTTGCTTTATCACTTTGGGATGCTTATACATTATATTTTTATTTACTTTGGAGGGAGCAGACAACGATTCTCTGATGGGGAAGACAGGGGCTAAGCTGAGGGGTGGCGGATGAAGAGGAGCTGCAGAGAGGCGTGTAAGACTGCGACTCTGCTTCCTGGTCCCAACTCTGAGTAGTCATGGTTTTGGAAATTTGGATAAAAAAGATGCCAGATTGTTAGATAAATGAGAAGCACCATCCAAAGTGGGATGAATGCTGTCTCGTCTCATAAGACCAGGTTTTCCCCAAAAAGAGCTCCAATTGTCAATGTAGCCCACGTCATTTTTAGGACACCACACAGACAGCCAGCGGTTCAAGGATGACGAGCGACTAAACATGTCATCACTGGTCAGATTAGGGAGGGGCCCAGAGAATACTACAGTGGCAGACATCGTTTTGGCAAAGTCACACACCGATTCTATATTAAGTTTCGTGACTTCCGACTGCCGGAGACGGATGTCATTAATGCCGGCGTGAATAACAATTGTGGAATATTTACAGTTACTTTTAGCCAGCATTTTCAAATTTGACTCGATGTCGCCTGCTCTGGCCCCAGGAATGCATGTGACTATGACCGCTGGAGTCTCTAGGTTCACGTTTCTGACTACAGAGTCGCCAATGATCAGAGTTTTTTCCTCAGCGGGTGTGTCGCTGAGCGGGGAAAAACGATTAGAAACGTGAACAGGTTGGTGGTGAACCGGGGCTTTGCGACTAGGCTTCCTTCTCACCGTCACCCACCCAGTCTCCTCGCTGCTGAGGAGAGCCGGGGAACCGGTGACAGGGGGGCCTAAGCTAGCTAGCGCCGCTGCAGCTAATGGGCGTCCGTCGAGATTAACTGGCGCAGACGGTGTTTCAATGCAGCGGAGCCGGGATTCCAAATCAGACAACCTCGCCTCGAGCGCCTCAAAAAGACAACATTTATTACATTTACCGTTATCACTAAAAGAGGCAGAGGTGTAGCTAAACATCTGACAGAGAGAGCACACCAGAGGAGGAGAGGAAAGAGAGCTAGTAGCCATAGCTAGTGGCTCGAGAGCTGGAGAGCAAACCACACAGGCAGACAGCAAAACAGGAAGTGACGATACGTTACCACAAGGAAGTGACGATCCTTCACCCAATAGCTCTAAGGTCTTGTCAATGACCTACTGGTCTTACTGGGATGGTTTGCCGCTGAGTGTGAAGTGGCTGGGATGAGAATTAATATATGAGAATATGAGAATTAATATCTCCAAGTCTAGTCCTCAGCAGGAAAAAGGTGGATTGTCCTCTCCGGGTTGGGGACAAGCTCCTGCCCCAAGTGGAGGAGTTTAAGTATTTTGGGATCTTATTCACAATTGAGGGGAGAATGGAGCGAGAGATTGACAGACGGATTGGAGCAGCATCTTCAGTGATGCGGAAGTTTTACTGGTCTGTTGTGCTGAAGAGGGAGCTAAGCTCTAAGGCAAAGCTGTTGATTTACCAGTCAATCTACGTTCCTACTCTCACCTATGGTCATGAGCTTTGGGTAATGACCGAAAGAACAAGATCGCGGATACAAGCGGCTGAAATGAGCTTTCTTCGTAGGATTGCTGGACTCACCCTCAGAGATAGGGTGAGGAGCTCAGTCATCCGGGAGAGGCTCAGAGTAGAACCGCTGTCCCTCCACATTGAAAGGAGCCAGCTGAGGTGGTAAGGGCATCTGATTAGGATGCCTTCTGGACGCCTCCCACTTGAGGTGTTTCAGGCACATCCCTCTGGGAGGAGACCCCAGGGCAGACCCAGGACTCGCTGGAGAGGCTATGTCTCCCAGCTGATCTGGGAATGCCTTGGTATCCTCTCTGAAGAGCTGGAGCAGGTGGCTGGGGAGAGGGAAGTCTGGGCTTCTCTGCTTAAACTGCAGCCTCCGCGACCCAGACCTCCGGAAAAGTGGTACAAGATGGATGGAAGCTGAAACCAGAAAATGTTCACAGATTCATAGTAAACATGCTGAAACCAGAAAATATTTACATTTAAGCAAATGAATTCAGAGAATTTTGACTTTTTTTTTCATTAATCTACTCAAAATGTATTGCGTCTCCTCAGTTACTGGTGCACTGAGAGGTATTTTGGCAGGTATGTATAAAAGGATAAAAATCAAACCTCTCTCTCAGGGTATTTAACACAGTTGTGCCTC
Source organism: Pholidichthys leucotaenia (assembly GCA_020510985.1). Lineage (NCBI taxonomy): Eukaryota > Metazoa > Chordata > Actinopteri > Cichliformes > Pholidichthyidae > Pholidichthys > Pholidichthys leucotaenia. The sequence goes on from CM035847.1 coordinate 99,178,297, forward strand.
TATAAATGTGCTGCACAAACATGTCATCATGGGCACAGATAACAAAATCACACCAGTCCATACCAGTGATCAGCAACTACCTCTGCACTTGTCAATCATAAGAATGGCTGTCCTTCAGTCTGTGTGTGCCATGCTCAGCTCTGAGGTACTTGCAGTCAGTGTGGCTTTGTCCATTTGGGCATTTCATTTCAACTAACCCAAATGATGGTCTGTCAAGTGGGTCATACACCAGCCCATCAGGGGATGCACCCAGCCAAGATCTTTCTAGTCAACATTTTCTCAAGTTCAGATTTTTAGTTCAGATTTTTCAGCGTTGCATAGTCCCTTAAGGCTTCTTTCTCCATGTCCAATCCTCTCTTCATGAGTGTTGTTTGACGTGTCCCTCGGATGATCCTCTCTGCTAGGTTTTCTGCTGCACTTGGCCCTTGAACATGGCTTACCTCCCTAAAAGTTGAAGCCGTCATCCTCTCCTTCCTCAGTGAATGCCACACAGGTGCTGCACTTTGGCACCTTGTTGCTTCTTCAATCTTGTGTGACTGTAACAAAGTCACAGACAGTGATTTAAGATGCAGCTGCTCCTGATTTGTTGGCACATATGTACAGTCTATTGGCTTTAACAGGTAGTCTTCTTGTGGCACTTTTGGAAATGGCAGGGCATCCTCATGAGTGATAACATCAGATGCAGGAGGTGGATGCTGATATGAGAGGATGCTGCCAGCCTGTACTTTACTGAAGATGGAGTCCGCAAGTGGTTTGTTAGGTGAGATATCCATCCTGCAGATTAGTGGAAGAGAGTCTGGGTTGAAGTCAGCATAGGCAGTGTTGTGGTAAAGGGTTGCTGGGTCTGGCAGCTCACCACTGTAACCTCAATAGTGCATATCTAGAATAACATTATCAGAGAATCAATAACCATTTTTGGAACACAGTGTGGTGTAGTGTGCCTGTTTACACTGATTTTGGATACCTAATTCCAATTGATGAAGTTGCACCCAGTTTGGGCTTCACAACCTCCATGGCATCCACAAATGTTGTGTTGGGTTTTGGGGGACCTTTTATTGTGTGACACGGGTGGTGGCTCCACCTTTCCGGTTCCGCCACCACCCAGGGTATAAGAGGGCTGTGAGGAAGAGGGATGGTCTCTTGGCCCCCTCTCTGCCTGGCGGTTGTGTGTGTATGGTGAGAAGGCATCATTAATAAACCTGTGTTCAATTCAACACTCAGTCTCGTCCTTGGCTCCTATTCCCGACATAACATTTGGCGACAAGGATAAAAGGTATGGATGCGGGTGTCACATCAATTTGGCCATTTTTGGAGCTTCCCGGTGAGCCGCCCGTCCCTTGGGCAAGGTGGTTCGCCACTTTTCAAACGTATTTGGTGGCACTGGACCTTGGAAGACTGGAAAAGTTGAGGGCATTGGTGCTGCTGGTTCACAATTTAGGAATGGAGAGACAGCGTACATTAAGTACTTTAGGTGGGTGTGATAGCTTTGAGGAAGTGGTGAAGCTAATGGCGTGACATTTTCGCGCCCTGGGAAACATCATCGTCCACAGGATCCATTTTCAACAGTGCCGCCAGCGGATTGGTGAGTCAGTGCAATGGTTTGTGTCAAGCTGGCCAAAGATTGTCAGTTTGGAGCGTTGGAGGAAGAGATGGTCCATGACCAGTTGGCGGAACATACTGTTTGCCCGGCTACGAGGTCGAAGCTTCTTACATTCTCGGGTGAACTGATGTTATCCAAGGCCATCAAGTTAGCTCAGCAGTTGGAGACAGCAGGCAAGCTATCGCGAGAGCTCAGTGAGAGAGTGTCACATTGCCATTTTGAACCACAGTTGACAACACAAGCAGTGGACCCGGTCAGTGACGACAGTGTAGATAATGAAGAGAGCTACACTAATGCTGTCAAGATGAGGTCCCCCTCGGAGACGCCCAGGTGTTTGGGTTGTGGGTCCACCAAGCACCGCTACAAGGCTAGGGAGTGTCCGGCAAGAGGGAAATGCTGTGGCAAGTGCAGACTTTTGCTGAGGGCAGCTGTGGTGCAGGTGTAGTGTGACCGACTACTGATCGGAGGGTCAGGGGTTCAATTCCCGCTCTCTCTGCAGTCTGCATGTCGAAGTGTCCTTGAGCAAGACACTGAACCCCCAGTTGCTCCTGGAGGCCAGGCTAGCGCCTGTGTGTATGGCAGCTCTGCCGCCATCAGTGTGTGAATGTGTGCATGAATGGGTGGATAGCAGGATCTGTAAAGCGCTTTGGTCATCCAGAGATGAGAAAAAGCACTATGCAAGTGAAAGTGAAGGCATCATTTCGCCAGAGTATGTCACAAGTTCAAGTGAGGAGACTCTTCTGCTCCCACGGTTATTCACACTGTGTCCCCGAGTACTAATGGTTGTTCCTACTGTATGGTGGGACTGGACGGGATAACAGTGCAGCTACTGACTGGCACGGGTGCGGTGAGCTCCGTGTTGAATTGGGCAACCATGAGGAGCTATTTCCCACATTATCGTATTAGAGGTGACTCAACGCTACTGTGTGGTTATGGTGGAGGAAGATTGGCCACGGTGGGATCGGTGAGGCTGACGGCTAGGTACAAGTCGGCGGAGGTGTGCAGCTAGAGGTTCATCGTGACTGCCAAAGGAGAAAACGTTATGGGATGTGATTTGTTTTATGGCCTGGGTTTCGCCATCACGAGCGGCGCTGGAGAAGAATGGTCAGGTTGTAGTTTGTGGGACCAGCCGGTCCCGTGAACAGATGACGGAACTATGTGGGACGAGAACTTGCCTGGCACTCTGGAGGAAGAGCAGAACCAACCCCACCTAGGGCCACCGCGGGAGGGTTCCGGTGCTAGTGCCCAAGTAGCCCTAGCTGAGGGAACTGGACAGCACAGTGAAACGCCCGTGACGGCAGGTGGCGCCGAGTAGCTGGCTCCATCTGCCCCCAGATGTCGGCTGGGAGGGACCGGAGAGCAGGGAGTCACAACGACGACGGGAGCAGAAATGAAAGCAAGTGGGGCAGGACCGGCTGGCACGGTGAGACGATGTGCCAAACAGGAACACTGGAAGCCGAGTAGGGTCTCTCTGCGGGTTGCGGATGTGGTCCGGCCCAGAGAGGAGGACCGGTTGAGAGGAGTTCGGGTCAAGCGTCTGAGAGGAGACAACCAGGGGTGGCTGCAGGTGATGGCTGTTCGGGATGATGCCAATCTCCAGCTATCTGATGGCTCATGGAGGCACCTGAATGAACTGTGGCGTGTTCAGGAGAAGAAGGATGTGCTTGGACCTGAGCGTGGGGTGTCCCCACTGGTGAAGAAGAGATGGCACACCGGATTTGAATCATCCGACGGTTATCCGGGGAGTGGTTCCTCTCCCGGGGCAGACTGATGGTTGGACAGTGTGTGATGCGTGTGTCAGAAAGGGGAACAGCCGGTATGTTTACTGTGATATAGTTCATGGGATTATTTTGTGCATTCTCTCGTATCTTAGGAACACGGCAGTTATTTTCTTTTAGTTGAACTGTTTTGTTTTTTTTCTAGTACAGATGACAGAATAATCTGTCTTGCCGTGTGGGGGTGAGACGGCAGTCCACCTGTCCTCGCCTAGTTTTAGTTATGTTTAGTGACCGTGATAGGCCCCTTTCAGGTATTTCTGTTTAGTTTTCTTAGTGAGTGATTCGGGTTCCAAATTGGGGATGGTCTCGATTGTATGCGTGTGTTTTGGACCTTTTTGAAGCGGGTGGGGGGGCTGTTGTGTTGGGTTTTTGGGGACCTTTTATTGTCTGACATGGGTGGTGGCTCCACCTTTCTGGTTCCTCCGCCACCCGGGATATAAGACGGCTGTGAGGGAGAAAGGCGGTCTCTTGGCCACCTCTCTGCCTGGCAGTTGTACGTGTATGAGGAGAAGGCATCATTAATAAACCTGTGTTCAGTTCAATACAGTCTCATCCTTGGTTCCTAATCCCAACATAGCAACAGGTCCTGGCTTCACTTCCTATTTAGAGTGACTGATGGTATTAAAAAACAGTCTGTAGTAATCAAACATTATGCCAGATATTACCGCCACACAAACCATTGTTCGAGGTTTATGCCACTTCTGTTCCATCTCGGTGCATGAAAGGACAGGTGCAACAACCGACATGCCACATTCTGAGTAATGGGCTGTCTGATACAGCAAAGTTACCAAGTGGTTGCAGACCACACTCCCAGCCACACAAGAGCAGAAGCTGTTAATCAGTACAACTGGATCTGAATGAAGTAAAGTAATATGAAATAAAGAAAAAAACAAAAACTGTGAATGAACCTAATAAACTGTCATCAAGTACATCTGCTACTGAGCAATAAAGATGGAAAGGGGAAAGGCAACAGGACAGTTTTGAGGTGGAACATAAGTTTAAAAGATAGCTGAGTGAGCAAAACCCTCTTTTCTGCATTTGCAAATCATCAAATTGAGGGTAAAAGAGAATTATATAAAAACCTTGTCCACATTCCACAATTATATGACCTAAGTTTAGTATAGTTTTACAGACTGAGTATAAACCATCTCATCTTCTTCACTCAGCTGTCCTGTAACTGCATGACCATTGTTTCAGCCAGATTTTGGTTTTGCTTAAGTCTGTCATGAATATCCCTGCATTACTTTTTTCTTCTGTGTATTATCATCTCTGCTAACTAACATCACCTCTTTGACTGTACAATTGGCCAAACTGAAACATGGTAGAACAGTAAAAATCCAAAACATGAACACATGTTTATGTAACTGTAACTGATTCCTCTACACTAGTGACCTTGACGTGAAAATGGAAGATGGACCGAGCAGCTCTGCGGGAACATCCACACTAGGATTTCCCTCCAGAATCCCGGCCACATACGCCGTAGCGGTAAAACTCCCGGACGTTTGGCTTCACGACCCGGCAGCCTGGTTCATCCATGCAGAAGAGCAGTTTGCCCTCCACGGAGTCTCGGCGGATGAGACGAAATACCATTACATGATGGCTTCACTGGACCCGCGCACCACTCAGCGTACCATGAGTCTGCTCCAAGCCCCTCCAGCCCAGGGAAAGTACAACGTACTCAAATACTGTAGCTGCTGTTATGGCGTTACACCCTCTCAGACGGAGAGAGAGAGCAGAAAAGCTCCTCTCCAACTTGGCGCTAGGAGACGGCTCAGCTGTACAATTGATGGAAAATATGCTGTTGTTGATGGGCACAGATGATGAATCTTTCCTCTTCGACCACCTCTTCCTGAAACTACCTTCTTCGGCATGGGCGACCCTGGCCAAGTCCCCACTGCTGGCGGCCAGGGACTACCGCTCGCTGGCTGAAGAAACAGACCACATCATCGTGGCAAACAGGAGCTTCGGCGTCCAGGCTGTGAGGCCTGGATTATTGGCAGAGCCTGCAGAGGTCGAGGAGCCGAGGGTGGTGGCCGAAACGACCACTTGGAGATGAAGGAATGGGACGACGTGCTTCTATCACCAGTGTTTTGGTGCCAACACACAATGTTGCCAACCGCTGCGTCGCATCAAGATCCCGGGAAACGGGCAAGCTGGCGGTCAGCAGCAGCTATGGCTGCTTTTCAATGAGGACACGCATTTTGGCAAACTTTTTTTGGTGGATTCTGGTTCCCAGAAAAGCCTCATTTTGCCAGTCAGCATGAAAAGACTGGCAGAAGGCTGCGGCCCGACACTAACGGCCACAAATGGCTCCCCCATTAGGATTTTCGCGGTCAGTGACTGTATGTTTGCATGGACGCAACTACAAGTGGGACTTTGTGGTAGCTGCATGTTCAGTTCCTATCTTAGGTGCTGATTTTCTGTGTGCTTATGGTCTCCTTATTGATGTTGCTAACAGACGTTTAGTGGATGCTGTGTCTTTTGCTTCACTAATTTGTATGGCTCAGGGAGTTAGGCCACCAGCACATGCAAATTTTTTAGCCTCAGGGGATGAGAATCAGCATTTTCTTTCCACGTTTCCCGTACTTACGGTGCCCACCTTTTCCACTACCGTGACCAAGCATGGGGTCGAGCATTTATGGAGGTGGTGGTCCATCCTCACCACCTCCATAACCATGTGGTACGCAGGAGCCACTGCCAGGGACAGACTAAGGCTGCAGCGCGTCGTGCGCACTGCTGAGAAGGTGATCGGCTGCAAGCTCCCATCTCTCCAGGATCTGTACATCTCCAGGACCCGGAGGCGTGCTGGCCGGATCATAGCCGATCCCTCACACCCTGGTCATGTACTGTTTGCCCCCCTCCCCTCTGGTAGAAGACTTCGGTCCATCCAGACTAAAACCTCCCGTCACATGAACAGCCTCTTCCCCTCTGCCATTAGACTGCTGAACACTAAGTGACTCTCGTGCACCATGTACAGCAGCTCAACCAGACTCATGTCAATCATCACTGTTTTCTTCCTGCATTACCGACTGCACTATATAGTTCTCCACAGTATCTGCTGCTGGCTAATATATATTTTAACTGTTGACCAGTATCACTTAATCTTATCCTACACTTTATTACATGTATAGTTTATTTCTCTTATCTTATCATGTTTAATGTTGCAGCATTGTACCGAGACAAATTCCTAGTTTGTGTACTACATGAACAATGGCAATAAACCTGATTCTGATTCTGATTCTGATTCTGATTTCATCATGACAAAGGGCCTTTCGGTTTTTGCACGTCTGTGCCGCTTGGAAGCGGCTAAGCTAGCCATCGTGCGTGAGGAGTTTGCTAACTTGGAACAGCTAGGGATCGTTAGGCACTCCAATAGCCTTTGGGTGTCCCCGCTGCACATGGTGTCCAAGGCTGACGGTTCGTGGCGGCCGTGTGGTGATTTCCATTGGCTGAACAATGTCACTGAACACAACCACTACCCCATTCCACACATTCAAGATTTTTCCGTGCGCCTAACCGGGATGTGCATTTTTTCTAAAGTGGATCTGGTCTGCGGTGTAGCAACATTTCATTATAAGTTACAAAGATTATTTAATTTATACCTAGAGGTGTATGTGGAAATGGAGGTTTACTTCGGGTCCACACACACACTGAAAAAACTCGTTTTTTGGGCACCAATCAACAAGCTTGGACAATGTATTAATAACTCATCTTTATACCTTTAATCAATCAGTCTCAAATATTTGTGAATTCTACTGTGTGACTTTAGAAACAAACACAGGAAAAGAAATCAGCAGAAACTTCCATATACCATTTACAGTTTTAATGATCAGAGTCAGATTAAATGACATTACATTCAAAGAATTTGCTGGTAAAGTGAAATGATCACATATCAAGCATCACATTCAACTTGTAACCGATTATTGAGCAACAGAGTGTAATCACATTTGTGGAACCAAGGAAACCTTAGTATGAATTTGTAACTGATGAAAATCTAGACTGTAATAACTAACAAAAATATGAAGAAAATTGCACGCAAATTTTATGAAGAAAATTATAAAAGCTAATTATATGGAAAAGAAATTCTGAGTTACTCTAAGAAAATAAAAACGGAATGTATTGAAAAGAGGAATATTATTTCTCTTTAATTCTATAGCTCCGATCAGAGTTATGAACTAGTTTTAAACCTGAGACAAATTATGGCATACATTTTAAGGCGATGGACATTGCTTTACTCAGCAGCTGAAACAAAGGAATCTTGCTCACGTGATCTTGATGCGTTGGCTTCTAGCTGAATCCAGGAGCTGAAGCTTTATTTGAAGATTATACCAGAGAATATCTGCCAGCAGATATTTCTTCTCAGGGCAATAGTCAGGAGCTGAGGTCTGGTGACGCTGATAAGGCTGCCAGCCATGGAGCATGCCATGTGGAACAACATGAGAATCTTTCAGCGGCGTTCTCGGGTCCAAATAAATTGGATAGAGTTCATCATCTGATCAAAGTCATAGGTTTGGAGAGACAAGATTAATAAAAAAAAAAATTCAAGCCTTGAAATCCAAGTTCTGCACATGTCGTGGTGGTTGGTGAGAACAGCTTCCAGTGTGAGAAGAACAATCAGTCCACTTTAAAGCACAGTCAGTTAATAGAAAATGTTTAACAGAATAAAGTAGAAAAACATCTGTGAACACGGAGTTTCACTCCATATAAAAGAGAAGTTTGAGCTCAAAAAGAAGAAAAAGTAATTTTCCCAGATGTTTAAAGGAAAAAGAATTTAAGCAGGACACAGACAGAGCAACTCTCTGTAACTCTCTCTCGCAAACTAGGGTGTTCCTCACTTAAAACTGAGTAAGTTTCCATGGGAACAACTTGACTGACATGAAAGGGAGCCAATTGTCTCCCATCGCAGGAGGTTTGAATGAACTCTGGTCCAATAAGAAAACAGTCCTTTGTCTGTAACCGACCAATAGAATGAAAGGGGGTATTGTCCAACAGAGACTGGCTGGTGATTGGCTGAGCCAGTCAGATGACTTGAGTATGCTTTTCCAACAGGATGAAACATACTGATTAATATAAAACTTCACCTTATGCTTGTATATAAAATCTAAGCTAACTTCAGTGATTCAGAATCAGAATCAGATTTATTGCCATTGTTCATGTAGTACACAAACTAGGAATTTGTCTTGGTGCAATGCTGCAACATTAAACATGATAAAATAAAAGAAATAAAAAACTATACATGCAATAAAGTGTAGAATAAGAATGAGTAATACTAGTCAAAGCAGTTTTTAAATATATTAGCGAGCAGCAGATATTGTGGAGGACCACATAGTGCAGTCGGTAATGCAAAAAGAAAACAGTGATGATTGACATGAGTCTGGTTGAGCTGCTGTACATAGTGCACGAGAGTCAATAAGTCACTTAGTGTTCAGCAGTCTGATGGCAGAGGGGAAGAAGCTGTTCATGTGACGGGAGGTTTTAGTCTGAATGGACCGAAGTCTTCTACCTGAGGGGAGGGGGGCAAACAGTACGTGACCAGGGTGTGAAGGATCGGCTATGATCCGGCCAGCACGCCTCCGGGTCCTGGAGATGTACAGGTCCTGGAGAGATGGGAGCTTGCAGCCGATCACCTTCTCAGCAGCGCACACGACGCGCTGCAGCCTTAGTCTATCCCTGGCAGTGGCTCCTGCGTACCACATGGTTATGGAGGTGGTGAGGATGGACTCGATGATGGCTGTGTAGAACTGCACTAACATCTTGGTGGGTAGCTTGAGCTTCCTCAGCTGCCGCAGGAAGAACATCCTCTGCTGGGCCTTTTTGATGAGGGAGCTGATGGTCGGCTCCCACTTGAGGTCCCTGGTGATGGTGGTGCCTAGGAAGCGAAAGGAATCTGCAGTGGTGATGGGAGAGCCTGTGAGGGTGAGGGGGGCAGAGGGGTTGTGACTTTCCTGAAGTCCACAATCATCTCCACTGTCTTCAGAGCGTTCAGCTGCAGGTTGTTGTGGCTGCACCAGGACGCCAGCTGGGCCACCTCTCTCCTGTAGACGGACTCGTCGCCATTGGAGATGAGCCCGATGAGGGTGGTGTCGTCCGCAAACTTGATCAGCTTGACAGACTGGTGGCTGGAGGTGCAGGAGTTGGTATAAAGGGAGAAGAGTAGGGGGAAAAGTACACAGCCCTGGGGTGTTCCGGTGCTGATGCTAACAGAGTCTGAGACAGTCTTTCCCAGCCACACATGCTGCCTCCAGTCCGTCAGGAAGTCGGTGAACCACCTGCAGAGGGAGTCAGGCACGTTGCGCAGGGACAGCTTGTCCCGGAGCAGAGTGGGGCGGATGGTGTTGAATGCAGAGCTGAAGTCCACAAACAGGATCCTGGCGTAGGTTCCCGGGGAGTCCAGGTGCTGCAGGATGGAGTGGAGGGCCAGGTTGACTGCGTCGTCCACAGACCTGTTGGCTCGGTAGGCAACATTCATGACTAACTTTCAGTAAGCATGCACTTTTTTAAACTTGTCCTTCTATAATTAGCATGCATTAGAATAAGGTTCATATAAGCATTTTCAAACATGCAACACATTTAAAATCAATGATTAATGAAACATTTCAAACCAGAATGGTATGTCAGAGTCCCGCCTGATTTTCCAGGGTGTCCTGAAAAAGAAAATAATCTGAGAATTGAGAGTTTTTGTAAAAAGAAAGTCATTTCATTCATTAATCTCAGTTCAGCTTGTAGAGGCAAAAGCGAACATATTCCAGAGTCGTTCACCAGAGGGTAATGTTGAGCAGTAAATAATTCCTAGTCACCATGGACTGCACTCAAGGATATCTTGGAATGTCTCAAATAATTGTTAATGCATAAAACTGTCTGGTTGTGAAGAAATTCCAGTTATTTATGATGACAAACTAAATCTGTTCCTGGTACGAAATGGGAGCCTTATCGTCCTTTATGCCATGGATTGTGTTTTCAAACGGTGGTCCTTAGGTGAAGGAAACAATTTTTGACCAGACTTTTGGGTGAAACAATTTCTTTAAGGTGAAGAGTGATTTTATAGAGTAGAGTCAAAGGAAGCTGATGCTACATATCCCCCCTCTGTATCAATGGTGAGCTTCAGTCAGTGTTGGTACACATCCTTGGCAGCTGGTTCCAATTGGTGACTCTTGACCCAACTGCTGAGCTAATAGTTCTGATGTCCATAAGCCCTAAGCTTGTAAACAGTATCTATTCCTTAGTATAGATCTTTGAATTTGGTTTACTGAAAAAAAAACTTCTAGGAATTTTCAAAAATAATTTGAATATAGACAAATATAAAAATTGTAAAATTGTCTTAAATATACTAAAATACTGTATATGCATGTAAAGACTCAAAAATTCTGGTTACAAAAGTACAAAAAGACAATTCTGGGTACTAAGGTACAAAATAAAAAGTATGTAGTTTTTACATACTTGAGGTAAATGTTTTAGTTTACCATGAAGCAGCTATTAAAATTGTTCAAAAATAGTTAGAATGTGCACAAAAATATATATGTGTTTGTAGATAAGCATGCATATAAACTCAAAAATTCTAGGAGTCAAGATCAAAAAGAAAGGTACAAAAAAATTATTGCTTATATTTGAGGTAGAGGTTTAGGCTAATAATATTGAGATAACTCAAGGAGGTTCAAATAGGGTTGGTTTAGCTGGACTAAACCATGGTTCCACAGATATCTGAGTCATAGGTGTTCGAGGCCTTTATTCGGGACAACTGAGCGAACAGGGAATGCCATCATTGTTCTTTGAATGGCAACGAGGAATAAATTTGTGACCACAGAAAAAGGGGCAAGATGAGGTGAAAACAGGCTCATTGCTGAAGTGTTGACTGAAAAGCTAATGTTTCTAGCTACATCTGAGAGTAACATAGACACCAGCTGTGTGTGAACATAGTCAACCTTTAACACGAAGAGCAAAAAGTTCAAGACCTTGTTGAGTTTGACTGAAACTTCGAAGCAAACATTCAAAACCAACACAGTATCTTGCAAAGTTTTGGTAATGGTTTGTGGTTCAACTACCTGGCGTTTCGGTGTAGCGGTGTTCACCGAGTTAACAGTTAACGGTTAACAGCGGACATGCTAAGGCTAACAAGAGGCCCTAACACTGAGGCTGTTACTGATAATCTACCTAAGGCAGGGGTGTCCAATCATGTGTCATGGAGGGCCAAGACCCTGCAGGCTTTACCTCCAACCAGTGTCTTCAACAGCAGATTTCATTGAATTTCTTCCCGCTGATTGCTGATAAGTTAAAACACCTGCTGAAGACACTGGGTAGAAGAGAAAACCTGCAGGGTCTTGGCCCTCCATGGCACATGATTGGACACCCCTGACCTAAGGATTGTTGACTTTTTGTCTTGGCTCTGCCCAGTTCTGACTGGTTGACTGTAGGTATCATGGCTAGGTAGAGGGTTAAACGGAAAAACAGGAGGGCCATCATCCTGGCAAACAAATAGAAGTGAGTGATTTTAATCTCAGCCTGAGTGACAGATGAAAATTATTCTCAGAGGTGGAACAATTTCTTTTAGAGATTGAACTCTAAACCTTAGATATTTTATCACCTATAGTGGGGATTTTGATGTTGTTGACTAAAGCTAATGGTATTGGATGTTTTGTGTGTACTATTTGAGAATAGTAAGTTGATTGAAATTGATTAGAATTTTACAGAGGCCTTTAAGATTAGTTTAAGGGATAATTTGATTTTAATTTACCTTTTTTTCGCAAGTTTTTTATGTGATGGCTGAGAGCCTGGAGGTCAAAATCCACCAAACAACCGCATACCACCCACAGGCTAATGGTTTATGTGAGAGGTTCCACAGGTCGCTTAAAGCAGCACTCAGAGCCTCGTTGATGGACGCAAACTGGGTTGACCACTTGCCTTGGGTCCTACTGGGGTTGCGCTCCGCATCCAAAGAAGATTTGGCAGCTTCCCCAGCGGAGCCCGTTTTTTTGTCAACTGTTGCGGATCCCAGGTGTATTTTTGCAGAAAAGTCCCGCGTCCGGTACCGACTCATCCACACGCATTTTTCCTGGGGCAGGGGCTAGCAGCGGTCCGGGGCTGGTGCACCACTGTTTTCCCCGCACTTTCGTTCCAAAGCATTTGGAGAATGCTGGGTTTGTTTTCGTTAGGCACCATGCCCACTAAATCCCCGCTGCGTCCACCTAACGACAGCCCGTTCAGAATTTTAGAAGCGGGGCAAAAAATTTTGTGTTAAAGTTTTTTTTTTTTTTTTTTTGGGGGGGGGGGGCGTAAGGAAACCATCTGCAATGACAGGCTGAAGCCCGCTTATGTTTTGGCAGATGAGCAGGTGGTTTCTGGCCCAGGCTCCCCGGCGTAGTTGCTCGCCTGTGTGTGTGTGTGGGGGGGGACAAGTTTGTTTTCCCCCTTCAGAGAACTATTTGCAAAAGACCAAAGCTTTCCCGTCCCCACTTTTTCCCCCTACAGAGAACTGTGCACCAGAGACCAAGTCTTCTCCCTATCCGCCGCAGCAGGAAGGTTCTTCGGTCAGCTCGGCGGCTCCACGTTACAGCCGGTATAGGTGATTGATCAAGCCTAAGACACCGGATGGTTAAGGCCCCTTCTGGGTGTTTGGGGGGGGGGGGGCGTGTGGTGGCACGACGGGAGGTCTTACTTGCACCCATTGATTTTGGGAACAGGGGAGGGAGTGAGACATGGTAATGCTTGTGCTGCAGGCAAGAAAGATGAATGCAGGTGCTGTGGCATCCTGGGGGGCAGAGTTGAAAGGATGAGAGGCAGAGTTAGGTGCCAGGGTTCTTGGGCGGGGGGGGGGGGGGGGTTAAAGATGTGCCTTCACACTTGGGACCGTAGGTGTGAATGTATTGAGATGTAATGTACGCTATGGTAATGAAGTGTATTCTCAGTGCCAAAGAAAGAAATGGGTAAGATGTATAAAAGGTTGGCTACGGCACCCAGAGGGAGTTCTTACTTTGCTGTCAGAGGAATAAAGTCTGTGTCTGCAACGCTCGTGTCTCGTCTTGCTCATTCCTCTGCAGTAGAAACAAAACTGTCAGGAGCATAAAAAACTGTTTTCTCAGTGTTCCGTGCAAGATAATTATCAGCAATCCAATTCTTGATGGTACCAATACAGTCTTGAAGGATAGATATTTCTGCAACATTTTGTGGAAGGAAGATGTACAGTTGGATAACATAACAGTGATATGAGATTTCTTTGAAAGTGCTCAAGTTGTGTCCAAGAGACAGTAGGTACAGTGAAAACTGAACCCAGAATAAAACCTTGGGGGACACCACAGGACAAATTGGCAGATGTGGACGTAGAGCTTTTGCAGCAACCAAGAAAGTTCTGTCTGAGAGGTAGGATGAAAAACGTTGTAGGACTGATCTAGAGATGCGCAACCATTTTCTTAGTCTGTCAATTAAAATACCACGGTCAACTGTGTCAAATGCTGCCATTAAATCCAGAACTACCAGAACAGAGTATACACTGCTCTCTCTGGATTGAAATGCCATTATAAACTCTAAGAAGAGCAGTTTTAGTGGAGTGTAGATGACCAAACCCAGATTGGGACTTATCAAGCTAAAATATCATTTAGCTGTTTGGCCACCACTTTTTTTAATTTTTGAAATTAACCCCTTGACACCTGAATTTATTTCCAACTGTTAACAATTTTTTTTATTTTTTTTATTTTTTTCATAATTGAAAATCTTTTTTTTGGGGGGGGGGGGGGGGGTTGATGCGAATTCGCAACAATAGGCGTCAAGGGGAGGCTATTTTGAAATTGGTCTAAAATTCTGAGGAAGGGCTCAGTGTTATGTATGGAAAATACCTGGGTGAAGGATGAGGCAAGATGAGTTGGCGAACACAGCTTTATTGGTGGAACTCAGTAGCGGTTACACTGCAGACATCTGGCATTGGCACCGGTAGAGACCACAAGATGGTTGCCCATTCCTTATATAGGTTTGTGCAGTGATGTGACAGGAAGTTCACATCACCACACTGCACTTCACAATAAACTGCCGTTTCCCATATACCACATTTCTTTCCCCCCTTAGAAAAGTCCAAAACCACACACAATTGAACCCCGCACCCCCAATTTATACCCGAATCATGCACTAAAATAACGAAAACTAATGTACTAAACTGGCCTAACACTCACTCAAACCAACCTAGAATAGGGCTGGCGGGTGGACTGCCGCACAGCCCGCACGGCATGGTGGATTATTCTGCCACCAATAGCTAAAAGAAAAAGTCCCTCATTAAACTAAAATTACTTGCCATGCTCCTAAACTAAAATACAAACACAAAAATAATCCCCTATCATAACATGCATGCATAAAACACCAGAACTATAAACACTCATTACTACAGCACAGTCACTTGGGTGGGAGAGGTAGAACCGGTAAGGGGGGCCCAGGGCAGCCCCTCAGCACGCGCGCCCCTGGAAGCAGCAAACCCTTGGGATGATGGCTGATCTTCTGGACAGCAGAGCCCAACTCCTTCACCACCAACACGACTCCCGTCCATCCTAGTCACCCAGAGCATCTTCCCGGACATTCCGAAGCTGATTGGCGTGCCTTGATGAGCTGTCAGACAACCAGAAGTATGGTACGCACAGCTTCGCCACTATGCGCAGACATCTTCGGTGTTTTGCTGGCTGTCGTTTGGTCCATCTTCGCCATGGACATTCTTCACCCCGAACCCGAACCAAGTCCAAAACCCTCAGTGGGGCCCGGCTCGGCCTGACGTGGTGCTGCTGAGCATGCGGTAACTCCAAGCTCGGTGGTCTGGCCCAATCCTCTTCTAAAACTATTGTATCAGTCACCTTCGTAGTTGCAGACCCTCCATCCCCCTGCGGCCAAGCTCCAGAGGCATCTGGAGCTTCCACAATGGTGTCACTCACCGACGCAAGTGCCTCGCCACCACGCTCAGTACCCCCCTCTCTACCATGTCCCAAGCACTGGCACTAAGACTCTCCTGCGCCAAACCAGAGTGAAGCTGGTCGTGCTTGACCACCGTGGTGTCTGTTAGCTCTTCATCCCACACAACATTCTCTTCGACCACCGGCACTGGAGGGTTTCAGCGGCACAACCCGACCATTTGTTCGTGGCATCATCTTTAATGGTGAAACCCAGACTGTAAGACAAATCACAGCCCATGATGTTATCGCCTCACATTGTCATGTGGAACGTGAAGTCAACCATCTTCGCAGACTTGTACCGGACCGTTAACTCCAAAGTCCCAACCGTGCACAGCTTGCCACCTCTATAACCATACAACGGTGCCAGGTTACCTTTAATCCTGTAGTGGGGGAAAAACTTCCTCACCTTGGCCCAATTAAGCAACGATCCCTCCGCCCCCATGTCGAGCAGCAGCGGCACCTCCACGCCATCCAATTCCACTGTGCAGTACATGTACCTGTTTGGCTCTGTGGTTCAGATACACGGCACACTGTAGCATAATGGTTCAAGCATTCAGATCTGCTACAGCGTTTTCCCCCTAGCTGGGCAGTCCTTTGCCTTATTTCGGTGCATTGCAGACCCACAACCCTTGGACAGGGGTTTTAGCTATCCTTGCTTAGCTATCCTTGCTTTCCGAGTCCGCAACATTTGCTGTGGCAGGTGGCTCTGGCGGCCGCTGTGACTGGTGCCAGGTTAGTTCCGAAGCTAGCTTGTCTGCGGCCTCCAACTGGAGAGCTAGTTCAACAGCTCTCGCTAATGGCAAGTCATTGGGCGCCGTGAGTAGCCTAGCCCACAATGCAGCGCTGCACATGTGCTCTGCAAGCTGGTCACGTAGCATTTCATCTTCCAATGGCCCAAAGCGACACTCGCTAGCTAGCTGCCTCAAGTCAGCGACAAACTGGTGAATAGGCTTACCTACCCCCTAATGTCACTGCTGAAAACAAAACGATTCTGCCGGACAGTCACACTATCATGGGTCTGGAAATGGTTGGCTAGCAGCTCCACAATGTCCTCAAAGGAGTCCGACGCTCCAAGTGTCCGCAGGACTTACTGGCCCTCGATACCCAGGTTATGGACAAGAAGCGCACGTGCCCTTACCTTGTCGAGCTGTCCGAGATCCAGCATGGTGATGTAGGTTTGAAAGACCTCGAACCACCTCGGCCAAGGCACCGGCGGTTTGCCCAGTAGCTCGACAAAGGGATGAACAAAGTGGTGTTATACACGCCTCCATCAGTTAATCCTCGATCACCAAATGTTATGTATGGAAAATACAGGGGTGTGAAAAACTGTTTGCCCCCTTCCTGATTTCTCTTTTTTTTGTATGTTTGTCACACTTAAATGTTTCAGATCATCAAACAAATTTAAATATTAGACAAAGATAAAACAAGTAAACACAAAATGCAGGTTTTAAATGAAGGTGTTTATTATTAAGGTCAAAAAAAATTTCAAACCTACATGACCCTGTGTGAAAAAGTGACCCCCCCCCCCATTAAAACATACAGTATCTCACAAAAGTGAGTACACCCCTCACATTTTTGTAAATATTTTATTTTATCTTTTCATGGGACAACACTGAAGATATGACACTTCGATACAATGCAAAGTCGTCAGTGTACAGCTTGTACAGCAGTGTAAATTTACTGTCCCCTCAAAATAACTCAACACACAGCCATTAATGTCTAAACTGCTGGCAACAAAAGTGAGTATACCCCTAGTGAAAATGTCCAAATTGTGCCCAATTAGCCATTTACCCTCCCCGGTGTCATGTGACTTGTTAGTGTTACAAGATCTCAGGTGTGAATGGAGAGCAGATGTGTTAAATTTGGTGTTATCGCTCTCACATGCTGTCACTGGAAGTTCAACATGGCACCTCATGGAAAAGAACTCTCTGAGGATCTGAAAAAAAGAATTGTTGCTCTACAGAAAGATGGCCTAGGCTATAAGAAGATTTCCAACACCCTGAAACTGAGCTGCAGCACAGTGGCCAAGACCATACAGCAGTTTAATAGGACAGGTTCCACTTAGAACAGGCCTCGCCATGGTTGACCAAAGAAGTTGAGTGCACGTGCTCAGCATCATATCCAGAGATTGTCTTTTGAAAATAGAGGTATGAGTGCTGCCTGCATTGCTGCAGAGGTTGAAGGGGGGTGGTGGGGGGTCAGCCTGTCAGTGTTCAGACCATACGCCGCACACTGCATCAAATTAGTCTGCATGGCTGTTGTCCCAGCAGGAAGCCCTTTTAAAGATGATGCACAAGAAAGCCCACAAACAGTTTGCTGAAGACAAGCAGAATAAGGACATGGATTACTGGAATCATGTTCTGTTGTCTGATGAGACCAAGATAAACTTATTTGATTCAGATGGTGTCAAGCATGTGTGGCGGCAACCAGATGAGGAGTACAAAGACAAGTGTGTCTTGCCTGCAGTCAAGTATGGTGGTGGGAGTGTCATGGTTTGGGGCTGCATGAGTGCTGCTGGCACTGGGGAGCTATAGTTCACTGAGGAAACCATGAATGCCAGCATGTACTGTGACATAGTGAAGCAGAGCATGATCCCCTCCCTTCGGAAACTGGGCCACAGGGCAGTATTCCAACATGATAACAACCCCAAACACACCTCCAAGATGGCCACTGCCTTGCTAAAGAAACTGAGGGTAAAGGTGATGGACTGGTCAAGCATGTCTCCAGACCTAAACCCTATTGAGCATCTGTGGAGCATCCTCAAACGGAAGGTGGAGGAGCACACGATCTCTAACACTATGATGTCGACATGGAGGAGTGGAAGAGGATTCCAGTGGCAACCTGTGAAGCTCTAGTGAGCTCCACGCCCAAGAGAGTTAAAGCAGTGCTGGAAAATAATGGTGGCCACACAAAATATGACACTTTCAATTCAATTCAGTTCAATTCAAACAACTTTATTTATCCCTCAAGGGGCAATTGATTTAAAAAACAACTTGTACATTGATGCACCAAGTTGTGCAAACACCAGAGACAATAGACAATACAGGAAGTAACTAAATGTCACATCTAACCAACCATTAGAAAGAGTGCTATAATAAATAGTACTATAAAAAAATACAACAATAAGATAAGATTGGGGGTTACTAAAAGAATAAAAGAACGGTCATGATAAAAACAAAAACCTAAAACCTGTATGATAAATAATAATATATGTTTAAAAAATATGTGTGACATTTAACAACCTTAAGAAGCATTTAGTAGCTTTATTACCAAGGGAAAAAAAGATAAGATAAGATAAGCCTTTATTAGTCCCACAATGGGGAAATTCCAGGATTGCAACAGCACAGGGATAGCAACACTCAGAGCAATAATTTAGAAGATAAGAAAATAAGAGCAGTGGATATACATCTGTACACATAAATATATATATATATATATATATATATATATATATACTGTATATATACAGTGCGGAGCATTGTAGCTAGATGGAATAAACAGCATAACCATCTATTTAGTTACCCCACATAGTATGAATATGTACCCATACATATTCTCACCCTCCGTAGCGATTGATATTGTCCTAGCTGTATACTGGAGGGGACCATTTTGTGTAAGTCTGTTGCGTCTTTTGCATTCAATACTATTAGGTCATCATGTTTTTTTGCTATCTCTGCGAGCAGCCCTGCTTAGGTTATAAAGTCTGACAGCCGCATGTAGGAAGGACCTGCAAAACCTCTCGGAAAACCTCTCTGCAAAACCTAGGATGATGTAGCCTACTGCTAAATGAGCTCCTCAGTGCATTCAGTATGTCCTGCATAGGGTGGGACTCTGACTCCAGCAGAGATGACAGCTTAGCCACCATCCTTCTCTCTCCTATCTCCTCCACTGGGTCAAGGCGCTGCCCCAGGACAGAGCTAGCTTTCTTGATCAATTTGTTCAGTCTCTTCCTATGGGCTGCTGTGATGCCACTGCCCCAGCAGACCACGCCAAAAGTGATGGCTGATGCCACCACTGAATCATAGAAGGTCTTCAGGAGCTACCCCTTGTACACCAAAAGACCTGAGCCTCCTCAGTTGGAACAGTCTGAGTTATCCCTTCTTGTAGAGTGCGTCGGTATTGTGTGACCATTCATACATTCATTCATCTTCTTCCGCTTAATCCTTTTTTTAAGGGTCGCGGGGGGGCTGGAGCCTATCCCAGCATCTTTGGGCGGGGGCAGGGTACACCCTGGACAGATCGCCAGTCCATCGCAGGGCCAACACAGAGAGACAGACAACCATTCACTCTCACATTCATACCTAAGAACACTTTAGAATCCCCAGTTTGATGCCAATTAACCTAACTTGCACATTTTTGGCATGTGGGAGGAAACCGGAGAAATCCCGGAGTAAACCAGCGCAGACACAGGGAGAACATGCAAACTCCACACAGATCACTGTTGGTCGGGGGATGGGATCGAACCCAGGATCCCCCGGCCAAGGATGAGTTGCTGTGCTGCCACAGTGCTAACCACTCCACCACCGCGCTGCCCATTGTGTGACCAGTCTAGTTTATTGTTCAAATGAACATCCAGGTACTTGTAGGATGTCACCATCTCAATGTCTGTTCCCTGGATGTTTACTGGTGCTGTGAGGGGTTGTCCTTGCCTGCAGCAGTCCACCACCAGCTCCTTAGTTTTTCTCGCATTGATCTGGAGGCAGTTCCGTTGGCACCAGTCCACGAAGTCCTGGATACAGTAAGTCCTCTGTACTCAGCTTCATCTCCATTGGAGATGAGGCCGACGATAGCAGAGTCGTCAGAGAACTTCTGTAGATGGCAGTGTGTTGTGTTGTGTGAGAAGTCTGCAGTATAAAGGGTGAACACGAAGGGAGCCAAAATCGTTCCCTGGGGGGAGGGGGGCGTGCTGCCAATGATCGTGTCAGACGCACAATCCCGGGTTCTCACAAACTGTGGCCGGTTTGTGAGGTAGTCCAGGATCCATGAAGACAGGTGCTGGTCCACCCCTGCGCACAGCAGCTTGTCCCTCAGGATCATCGGTTGGATGGTGTTGAAAGCACTGGAGAAGTCAAAGAACATGATCCTCACCACGTTCCCAGGCTTCTCCAGGTGGGACAAGGAACAGTGAAGGAGAAAGATCACTGCATCCTCCACCCCGATGCCATGCTGGTAGGCGAACTGGAGTGGATCCATCGCTGGTCCCACCAGGGGGCGGAGGTGAGCAAGAACCAGTCTCTCCAGGGTCTTCATCAGGTGAGACGTCAGGGCCACTGATCTGTAGCTGTTCCGGTCTCTGGGGTGGGAAGTCTTTAGTACGGGTACCACACAAGATGTTTTCCACAACTGTGGTACCCTCCCCAGCTTCAGGCTCAGGTTGAAGATGTGCTACACAATCCCACACAGCTGGTCTGCGCAGGACTTGAGAAGCTTCGCGCTGATGCAGTCCAGACTCGAGGCCTTCCTCGCCTTGGTCTTCCTCAGCTCCGCCCTCACCTGGGTCTTAGTGAGGGTCAGGTTGGAGGGCTATGTGCTGGGAGTAGGGGGTGTTGGTGGAGGGGAGGGGTGGACAGCAGGTCTCGACGACGGTAGAGGCAGCAGTGGTTGTTGTGCAGGCGGTGGGGGGGAGGGTGGTTGGTCAAACCTATTAAAAAGCAGGTTCAGATTGTTCACCCACCTGTTTTTTAAAGGACTTGGCATACCAATTAGTTTTCTAGCGGGTAAAACATAATGGTGCCCTGATGACAAAAGAGAGACTTCATTTGAGAGGACATGATCAGGAGAAGACTGAATGCATTCTGCTTTGTGAATAATCTGCTGGTTACAAAAGGAATTCAGATGTCTCTGTCACACCGATAATCTTGGAACAGATCTTCACAGTATTGTTCAGACTATTGCTGTCTTTAACTGTGAGACCATTAAACCAGCAGATAAAAGAAAAACAAAGCAACCTCTCAATAAAAGATTGATAAAAATGTTAGACAATCATTTGACTCACTGAAAAGGAGTCCAGTTTCCTTAAAAGTTAGATTCTCTGTTGCCCTTGCTTTGCAATGACCTCAGTATTTACACTGAATTTCAGCTGATCATCAAAACATGTACCAAGGTGTTTGTATGACCTTACTGTTTCGACTTTGTCATTGTGAATTCTAGTCTCCTGAACAGCTTCTTTTTTCTTTCTAAAATCAAGAATTAATTCCTTGGTTTTAGACACATTTAAATCCAAAAAGTTGTCATCATATCAGGAGATAAAATCATTACGAACCAAGCCATGCTCTGATTGTGGACCTTGAAGAAGGGACAGCAAAGCTGTGTCATCAGAAAATTTGACAATATAGCCACCCTCACAATTCCTCCTACATTGATCTGTGTGCATAATAAAAAAGAAGGGGTGAAAGGACACACCCTTGTGGTGACCCTGCAGAAGTGCTCAGACAGTCTGAAAGGTGATCATTTACAAGTACCCTTTGAGTCCGACCAGTTAAGGTCCATAATCCAAAGCACGAGTTGGTGAGATAAATTAAAATCATAAATTAATCTTTCTGTTAAAAGATGAGGTTGCATGGTGATAAAAGCTGATGAAAAATCAGCAAACAAAAGCCTGGCATGGGCCTGTGGTTTTTCTAGATGTTTGTACATAAAATTTAAAATGAAAAGCTGAGCATCCTCAGCAACCCTTTTTTGTTTGGTATGCAAACTGAAGTGGATCACGTTTATCTTGAACAAACTGGAGAACAAGATTTCTTACAATTTTCTCAAAGATTTTCATCATTAATGATGTTAGAGCCACAGGTCCGAAATCTTTGAGTTCTTTAGAAGAAGTGAACTTAGCAATAGGCACTACTGTAGACGATTTCCATATGGCAAGAATATAACTGCAGTTCAAAGACACCTGGAACATATAGTGAAGGACACTGCTAAGCTGATCAACACAATACCGGAGTATATGGCCACAGATAAGATCTGAAGCCTTTCTAATATTAACCTTTTTAAGGTAATCCCTAACACTTTCCTCTTTAGATAGATAGATAGATAGATAGATAGATAGATAGATAGATAGATAACTTTATTGTCTGTCCCAGTCAGTGACAGAAATTCTTCTTAGACACGGTTACAATATAACACATTCAACACTCAAAAACATGTTCAAACTCACAGGATAAAAATAATTTTAAAAAGTAAACATGGTGGAAACAGCAAATAAAATCATGTGGCAGAAAATATTAATAATTATCGATCCATCCATCCATCTTCTACCACTTTTCCGGAGGTCCGGGTCGCGGAGGCAGCAGTTCAAGCAGAGAAGCCCAGACTTCCCTCTCCCCAGCCACCTGCTCCAGCTCTTCAGAGAGGATACCAAGGCGTTCCCAGACCAGCTGGGAGACATAGTCTCTCCACCGAGTCCTGGGTCTGCACCGGGGTCTCCTCCCAGTGGGACGTGCCCGAAACACCTCAAGTGGGAGGCGTCCAGGAGGCATCCTAATCAGATGCCCATTCCACCTCAAGTGACTCCTTTCAATGTGGAGGGACAGCGGTTCTACTCTGAGCCTCTCCCAGATGACTGAGCTCCTCACCCTATCTCTGAGGGTGAGTCCAGCAATCCTACGGAGAAAGCTCATTTCAGCCGCTTGTATCCGCGATCTTGTTCTTTCGGTCATTACCCAAAGCTCGTGACCATAGGTGAGAGTAGGAACGTAGATTGACTGGTAAATCGACAGCTTTGCCTTAGAACTAAGCTCTCTCTTCACCACAACAGACTGGTACAACGTCCGCATCACTGCAGATGCTGCTCCAATCCGTCTGTCGATCTCTCGCTCCATTTTCCCCTCACTCGTGAATAAGACCCCAAGATTCTTAAACTCCTCCACTTGGGGCAGGAGCCTGTCCCCAACCCAGAGAGGACAATTCACCTTTTTCTGGCTGAGGACCATGGACTCGGAATTGGAGGTGCTGATTCTCATCCCAGCCGCTTCACTCTCAGTGGCAAACCGTCCCAGCAAGAGCTGTAGGTCATTGCTGGACGAAGCCAACAGGACAACATCATCTGCAAACAACAGAGATGAGATCCTGTGGTCACCAAGCATGACACCCTCCATTCCCTGGCTGCACCTAGAAATCCTGTCCATAAAAATTATGAACAGGATCGGTGACAAAGGGCAGCCCTGGCGGAGTCCAACTCTCACTGGGAATGAGTCCGACCGAGTGTTGGCAATACGAACCAAACTCTCACAACGGTCGTACAGAGACCGAATAGCTTGTAACAACAAGCCCGATACCCCATACTCCCGAAGCACCCCCCACAAAAAACCATGAGGGACGCGGTCAAATGCCTTCTCCAAGTCCACAAAACACATGTAAACTGGTTGGGCAAACTCCCACGAACCCTCGAGAATTCTCGAGAGAGTAAAGAGCTGGTCCTATGTGCCACAGCCAGGACGAAAACCACATTGCTCCTCCTGAATCCGAGGTTCGACCAATGGCCGGACTCTCCTCTCCAGCACCTTGGCATAGACCTTCCCAGGAAGGCTGAGGAGTGTGATCCCTCTAAAGTTGGAGCACACCCTCCGGTCCCCTTTTTCGAAAAGAGGAGCCACCACCCCGGTTTGCCATGCCAAAGGCACTGCCCCCGACCTCCACGCAATGTTGCAGAGGCGTGTCAACCATGACAGCCCTACAACATCCAGGGCCTTGAGGTACTCAGGGCGAATCTCGTCCACCCCCGGGGCCCGGAAACCAAGGAGATTTTTAACCACCTTGGTGACCTCAGCCCCTGTGATAGGCAAGTCATCCCCTCGTCCACAAACCCTGCTTCCTCTGTGGAAGACGAATCAGAGGGATTGAGGAGATCCTCGAAATATTCCTTTCACCGCCCGACGATATCCCCAGTTGAAGTCAATAGTGCCCCATCCGCACCATACACAGTGTAGACATGGACCTGCTTTCCCCTCCTGAACCGCCGGACAGTTTGCCAGAATCTCTTCGAGGCCGACCGAAAGTCTTGTTCCATGGCCTCACCGAACTCCTCCCATGCCTGAGTTTTTGCTTCAGCAACCACCCGAGCTGCACTCCGCTTGGCCTGCCGGTACACCTCAGCTGCTTTGGGAGTCCCACAAGCCAACCAAGCTTGATAGGACTCCTTCTTCAGCTTAATGGCCCCTCTCACCACTGGTGTCCACCACTTGGTTCGGGGGTTTCCACCACGAGATGCACCGACCACCTTGCGGCCGCAGCTCTGGGCCACCGCTTCAACAATGGAGGTGGAAGACATGGCCCATTCAGACTCCATGTCTCCAGACTCCCTCGGAATGTGGTTGAAGTTCTTCCGGAGGTGGAGGTTGAAGACCTCCCGGACACCCTCACTATACAGTATGTTTGGGTCTACCAGGTATGAATGGCTTCCTCCCCTGCCATCGGATCCAACTCACCACCAGGTGGTGATCAGTTGACAGCTCTGCACCTCTCTTTACCCGAGTGTCCAAGACATACGGTCGCAGATCTGATGACACGATAACAAAATCGATAATCGATCTGTGACCTAGGGTGTCCTGGTGTCAAGTGCACATATGGACACCTTTATGCTTGAACATGGTGTCCGTTATGGACAAACTGTGGTTAGCACAGAAGTCCAATAACTGAACACCACTCGGGTTCAGATCGGGCAGGCCGTTCCCCCCAATCACCCCCTCCAGGTTTCACTGTCATTGCCCACGTGCGCATTGAAGTCCCCCAGTAGGACAATGGAGTCTCCAAGAGGAGCACCCTCCAGCACCCCAGTCACAGACTCCAAAAAGGGTGGGTACTCTGAAACATCATTTGGTGCATAGGCACAAATGATGGTCAGGACACGTTTCCCAACTGGAACGTGCAGGGAAGCAACCCTTTCTTCTACCAGGGAAAACTCCAATATAGAGGTAGCAAGGTGGGGGGATCCAAGAATACCCACCCCTGCTCGTCGCCTCTCGCCCGGGGCAAATCCAGAAAAGGCCAAGCTCCAGCCCCTCTCCAGGAGACTGGTTCCGGAACTGGAGCTGTGTGTTGAGGTGAGGCCAACTATATCTAGCCGGTATCTCTCAACCTCGTACACCAGCTCAGACTCCTTCCTCACCAGAGAGGTGACATTCCATGTACCAAAAGCCAGTTTAGAAAGCTTGGGATCAGTCCGCCAAGGTCTCCGCCTTTGACCGCCACCTAATCCACATAGCACCGGACCCCCATGATCCCTTCTGCAGGTGGTGAGCCCACTGGAGGGTGGATCCATGTAACTCCTTCGGGCTGAGCCCGGCCGGGTCCCATGGGTGGAAACCCGGCCACCAGACGCTAGCCATCGAGCCCCTCCCCCAGGCCTGGCTCCAATTAATTGTGATTAATAGATAAATGCTGATAACTAATACTGATAGCTAACTGAAGTATGATAACTATTTGATTTTGTTCAGGATTGTTACTGCAGAAGGAATAAATGATTTCTTGTAAATGTTTTTATGGGCCAATGGAACTTTATATCGTCTGCCTGATGGCAGTAACTGAAAAGAGTGATGGAGGGGGTGAGATGGGTCCTCTGTGATCAGGGTGGCTTTCCTGATCACAGAGCGCTGATACAGTTCAGACAACAGTGTCTGTGGTGAGCCAATGATTTTGCTAGTCTGATTAACTATACAGGAAAGCTTTGTTTTGTGCCTGATGAAGAGGGAGCTGTACCAGGATGAAATGTTAAAAGTGAGAATGGATTTAATTAATGAAGTGTAAACCAGAGTTAAAATGTGTCTACTGATATTAAAAGTCCTCAGCTTCCTCAACAGGTGAAGGTGCTGTTGTGCATTTTTTAAAATATAGTCAACATGGTGTGCAAAAGACAGGCTACAGTCCATCTCTATTCCCAAATATTTAAAAACTTGAACTTGTGCAATAGCCTGACCCTGGATACTGAGGGGTGTAAAGAGAGTTGTTGAAAGTTCCTCTTTGCTCCCACAGCACAACTCCTTAGTCTTTGTGGTTTTTAACTCCAGAGAGTTTTGATTAAAAGTCTGAGCTAGATCATTGACTGCCTGCTGATAGCGGGTCAGTGCAGTACTGTCTGTCAGATGAGCCACCAAGGCCATGTCATCTGCATATTTAAAAAGAGTCACTCCTTCACTGTCACAGGAGATGTTATTTGTGTACACAGAGAACAGAACCAGAGATAAAACACAACCTTGAGGAAGACCTGTGTTTAAAATCAACTTGCTAGATGTAAAACCATTTAAAAACATTTGTTGTGGGCTGTCATGTAAAAAACTCTGAATAATAATGATATTATTTGAAGAAAGAGATTATTTAAGGTGGGACATTTCACAGAAAAATTGTGCTTTTCAAAATGACAAAATAAGTCATCAAAACCATTAGCAAGATTCACATCATCCACACCCTCAATTCTTACAAGTTTTCTGTTGCCTTCATTTACTTTCTGATTTATAGAGGACATGGACTTAATTCCTCTCCAGGCTGCGCTCAGATCACCACTGCTGTATTTCAATTCCACCTTTTCCTTATACAATCTTTTTGCTTTCCTTATCTCATTCCTAACCTCTCTGTTAATTTCTTTCTTTTCCTCAGTGTTACCAGTGAAAAAAATACGTTTTTTTCTTATTTATGACAGTTTTTATTGCTTTTGTCACCCATGGCTTGTTACTGGGTAAGACTGTAATGGTTTTACATGGAATGTTTGTGTCCACACAGAAAGAGATATAAGATGAGGCAATCTCTGCCACTTCATCCAAGTCTGTGCATGAGCTATAAAAAACATACCAGTCAGTAGAGTCCAAACAAGCCTGTAAGCTGGTGATGCTGTTTTCTGACCAGCATTTCAGTGTTTTCAGAGTTTGCTTTTGTTGCTTACACCTGGGCTTGTGAATGGGAATGAGGTGAATACTATTACGATAGGATGCTCCAAAAGAGGGTAGAGGCAAGGATCTATAAGCACCAGGCACTGTACCATAACACCAGTCAATAGTAGAATTCCTCATCGTTGTGCCACATGTCACATACTGATTGTACATTTTTAGAGTCTTATGTAGCTGGCAGTGATTAAAATCCCCTAAAATGAACTTTGGCGCATCCGGACAGACAGAGTCCAGCTTGTTGATCACCTCCTCTATTACCTGGATGGCCGATGTGACATTAGCCCTTTTTTTTTTTTTTTTTTTGTTACTTATTTGTACCCGTAGGTAGACTTGGTTTGCAGTCTGGTGACAAGCCACCGGCTGCTGGTCGCTGCGTGCACGAGCACCCTAAACCTACATGTTTTTGGTGTGCGGGAGGAAACCGGAGAAATCCCGGAGTAAACCCGCGCAACACGGGGAGAACATGCAAACTCCACACAGCTCACTGTTGGTCGGGGGCTGGGATCGAACCCACAATCTCATGATCCCCGCGGTCCCCCGGCCGAGGGTAAAACTGTGCTGCCACAGTGCTAAACCACTGCGCCACCGTGCAGCCCAGATGGATGAATATAGACCAGTGTAAAGAAAATCTGCGGAAACTCCGTCAGTAAATAAAAGGGCCGAAATGAGACAGACAGGAGTTCCAGATCAGGGGTGCATGTTTTTTCTCAAACCACCAGAGTGTTACAGTACCTCTGGTTGATATACAAACAAACTCCTCCTCCAGAGGACTTATTAATGATGAGAAACGACCTGTCCAAGCGCACCAGACATCCAAAGCCACTTAGCCAGAGGTTTTCATCACGATCCGTGTCCTTAAGCCATGTTTCCGTAAACACCAGGATACATGTCTCCTTAAAATCCCAGTTACACCAAGCATTGGTCTCCAGCTCATCCAGATTATTTCAGATGGACTGGACATTTGACAGCAGGACGGTGGGGAGCGGGGGGTGGGGGGGGTCGGTGTCTGTCACTCAGGCCATAGTTCCTTATTCTGTGCTGTATTCCCCCTCTTCTCCCTCTTTTCCTCTGACAATTCATCGGCAATGATAATCCATTTGCCGAAATTTGTTGATCATTCAGATGAAGTAGATGAGGATTTACACACACTTGGACGGAGGGAGAGAAGTGTCTCCTGATTGTAGGTAATCCTGTTGATGGAAACAGTGGCATTGCTGATATGTCCCCAAGCAAAATGGCATAAAAGAGTCCACAAAGTGGCAAGAACCCCCAAATACACAACTCTCATAGTGGAAACAATGTGTTAAGTACTCCTGGTGGTGACAAAAGTTAAAACTGATAAAGTTAAAATTGACAAGACCACACACAAACACAAGTTGCTGCTCTTGGGTCGCACAGGTGTGTGAGTGTCCCCGTTGATGTCTCCATCAACTTTGGGCACAATTTGGACATTTTCACTAGGAGTGTACTCACTTTTGTTGCCAAAAGTTTAGACATTAATGGCTATGTGTTGAGCTATTTTTAGGGGACAGCAAATTTGCACTGTTATACAAGCTGTATACTGACTACTTTACATTGTATCAAGGTGTCATATCTTCAGTGTTGTCCCATGAAAAGATATAATAAAATATTTACAAAAATGTGAGGGGTGTACTCACTTTTATGAGATACTGTAAATTAAGTGTGGCTTATCACATCTTTGGAAAGCTGAGCTCAATTTCTCTAACCACACCTTGGCCTGATTACTGCCACACCACGTTCTCAATCAAGAAATCACGTAAATAGGACCTGCCTGACAAAATGAAGTAGATCAAAAAATCCTCAAAACCTAGATATCATGCTGTGATCCAAAGAAATTCAGGAACAAATGAGAAACAAAGTAATTGAGATCTATCATTCTGGAAAAGGTTATAAAGCCATTTTTAAAGCTTTGGGACTCCAGCAAACCATAATGAGAGCCATTATACACAAATGGCAAAAACATGGAACAGTGGGGAACCTTCCCTGGAGTAGCCAGCCAACCAAAATTACCCCAATGATGACTCATCCAAGAGGTCACAAAAGATCCCACAACAACATATAAAGAACTGCAGGCCTCACTTGCCTCAGTTACAGTGTTCATGACTCTACCATATGACAGAGACTGGGCAAAAATGGAAGACGAAAACCACTGCTGAGAGAAGATCAAGGCTCATGTCAGTTTTGCCAGAGAACATCCTGATGATCCCCAAGACTTTTGAGAAAATACTCTGTGGACTGACAAGACGAAAGTTGAACTTTTTGGAAGGTGTGTGTCCCATTACATCTGACGTAAAAGTAACACAGCATTTCAGAAAAGGAACATCATACCAACAGTAAAATATGGCGGTGGTAGTCTGATGGTCTGGGGCTGTTTTGCTGCTTCAGGACCTGGAAGACTTGCTGTGGTAAATGGAACCATGAATTCTGCTGTCTACCAAAAAATCCTGAAGGAGAATGTCCGGCCATCTGTTTGTGATCTCAAACTGAAGCACACATGGGTTCTGCAGCGGATTAATGACTGAAAACACACCAGCAAGTCCACCTTTGAATGGCTTAATTAAAACAAAATGAAGACTTTGGAGTGGCCTAGTCAAAGTCCTGACCTGAATCCGATTGAGATGCTGTGGCATGACTTTAAAAACGTGAATCATGCTCGAAAACCCACCAATGTGGCTGAATTACAACAATTCTGCAAAGATGAGTGGACCAAAATTCCTCCACAGTGCTGTAAAAGACTCAATGCCAGTTATTGCAAACGCTTGACTGCAGTTGTTTCTGATAAGGGTGGCCCAACCAGTTATTAGGTTTAAGGGGGCAATTACTTTTTTCTCACAGGGCCATGTAGGTTTGAATTTTTTAGGTAGCCAGAGAAGAAGGCGTATTGAATGTAAACAGTGAATCATGCATGTAGAGTAGTTTGGACAGTGTACAGCATTTTAGCTTGTAAAATTTGTCTACCTAGCTGGTTTGGGTGTTGCCCATCAGTCTTCAAAAGGAAAGAATGATTCCAGAAGAGACTGAAATAGCCAATAAATCCTAAGCTGCGTGCTCTATAGGTGTTCTGGAGCTAGGTGTTGAGGCTATCAAGTCTGCTAAAACGCCTTGTGCCACAATTCGGTGTTGGGAGTGGGCCACTATTAAATACAGAATTCCCACCCTCTTTTAAGACATTAAAAAGCTCATTAAAATCGTCTTAAGGTGCATTCACACCAAACGCCAACGGGAAAATTTTGGGGGCGGCGCGATTACATTATAACTCAATGTAAATGCGCGAATAAACGTGATTTTTTTTTTTTTTATTTTGTATACTTTATTGATCCCCAGAGGGGAAATTGAGGGCATCCACCTGGATGGATGAAGCAGCCACGGTACTGCGCTATCCCTTAACCATTCACACACATTCACACCTAGGGCCACTTTAGAGTCTCCAATTAACCTAACCTGCATGTTTTTGGCCTGTGAGAGGAAACCGGAGAAATCCCAGAGTAAACCCACGCAGATACGGGGAGAACATGCAAACTCCACACAGATCACTGTTGGTCAGGGGCTGGGATCGAACCAGGGATCCCATGGCCAAGGGCGAGTTGCTGTGCTGGTGCAGTGCTAACTACTGCCCCACCACGCTGCCCATGCAGACAGGAAAAGTTGCCTTTATAACTTCTGCAACAGTGTTCAGCCTACTGTGGAAATCCCCAAAATAACGTCATGCTTTAGGTTTACATTATCCCATGGAGGGCTCACCTGAAAAAGTTGTCCATGTCTCTAAAACTTTATAAGATGAAGTGTGTTTCTGTTGGTAGATTGCTAGCACAGTCGTGGCAGGAAACTGTGGGTAAATAACTCCGAAATCCCAATTCAGCTGAAAAGCTCCTGGTCCTCCTGTCTCCAGGTGAGTGAGTCTCATTTTTAAACTAGTTTACTCTGCAATGGTGATACTTTTACTCTGGTGACGGCAGAATCTCAAAGCTAGCATATTACCTCGGATGTGAATGTGCGAATGCGCAATTTCACATGTACTCACCTTTTTCCATCCACTTTGTACGGATTCGTGCCACCCGTTTGCATTTGGTCTGAATGCACCTTAAGTCAGCTCAGAATGCTGATGAGCTGTATCATTTGAGCCCATGTGGACCAGCACCCGGTAAACAGTGGATGGGAATGAAAAGGGCCACCATAGGAGTGGTGGCCTAGGTGATAGTCATGGGTTCAATGGGTTCTGCGGGTAAACTCTCGGTCAGTCCTCTCTGCCCCCCCCCCCCCAGAAGCCCCTCTCCCCCTCCCTGGATCATCAACGGTCACCCCGCCTACACGGTCCGCCGGATCCTAGATGTTCGCCGTCGTGGACATGGCCGGCAGTACTTGGTGGACTGGGAAGGCTACTGTCCGGAGGAACGCTCCTGGGTGCCCTCTGCTCAGGTCCTGGACAAGGAGATGCTCCAGGCATTCCACCAAGCTCACCCGGAGAAGCTCTCTGGACCACCAGGAGGTGCTCCTAGAAGGGGGCGCCCTGTCATGGGCAGCGAGAGCATGCCCCTCCCGTCCCGTCTCACCTTTGTTAACTCATCACTCCACCTGAGGCAGAAGATGCACCTGCACCCACTCATCAGCCAGCGTACTTAAGGAGGCTCTCTCCGCACATTCTACGCTGGCTTGTCTGGGTATACTGCCCCTTCAAGACAAGCAGGTATTGTTGTTTCGCTAGTTTAGACACACTGTCTAACCTCGCTCTCTTCTCCTCTTCAGGTTGCTGCCATCATATGGGTGTGTCTCCAGGACTGCGCGTGGTGTCCTGCCACATCTCCATTCATCCCTTAGCTTCCAACCTCCACCCGGTCAGGCACCATCAGCTCATTCCCCCTCCCTACTGGTTTGTCTGCTCTCCGCTGGAGTCCTGCTGGTTCTTCCTCGGAACCCTAAGTAAGTGGCAATTTGGCTCGCCCATTTCCCCTTACTCCGTTCCTCCTCTGACTGCTCTCGTCTTCTCTCGTCAGGTGGATTCCTCTGGCGAGTGGCTGTTTCTATAGTTGTACATCTTTGATATTTAACAAATTGTCTAATGTGCCCCGTTGTGTGGTTCCTTCCTGTTCTGTTGCATCGTGCACGTAAGCTGTCAGTTTAGTAATCATGACAAAAGAGTATGATCTTTACTTTAATTGCTAACTAGACCCATTAATGAAGTGTAAGTTGGAGGACTACGTGCAGGATAAGGAGTGAATTGGATAGAGCCTGGTGTTCTTCAGTGGGTGTGTTGCTTGCAACATAGGTCACCAGCAGCAGGGGAGACTGAATTGTTTGCCTTCACTGTAAAATTAGTCTTTGGTCTCATTCCTTGTTGAATCCATACATCTGCTCCAGAAGCAGAAGCTCGTGTAGATTGCAGATCCAAAGGCGAGGGATGTTGGCATGGAGCAGTCAGACCACCTGGCCGGGTTCATTGTTGATATGGTGAGAAAGGGGCTTCTGGTCTTGAGCTGGCATCTCTCGGCCCTGGTGTAAACACTGGATAGGGAGTGACGCCACTGTAGGTTGGATGGCAGGAGTCCACTTTGGGCAAGAAGCTACGATGATGAGCATGACTGGCAGCAAGGATGAAGAAGACAGAGACCTCTCTGACAGAGGGGGGAAATTGTCCTGGTCTAGGGAGCAAATGTCTTCTTGAGCTGGACTGTGGGTTGATGTGTATGGGATGAGTGTTTTTTTTCTTCCTACCACAAGCCACAACCATTGACCAGGGTTCAGAGTCAAAAGGCGTGAAGCAGTTAAGGGGTTTGAGTTTAATGTTCTGTGGAAAACTAGAACCTTCCAAAGGAGGGCTGGTAGCAGCAGGACAGGTGACCTCTGGCAGCAGCTGAGGAGCAGATCCAGAACCTTCCACAAACACGTCAGGAGATCAGCCACTAATACAGTTTGATTGAACCGGGCCAATTATTATGGTCTTCACCTGCAATTCTGCCTCACGGAGCTGATACAGGGTGGAAATTCGTCCCTCAAGCTTTTTGATTTTCTCCATAAGATGAATCCAGCTGTCACAAGATGGTGAAGTCAGAGAAGCCATGGTGATGATTGTGGAACAAGGTTGGGAGGGAACAGAGCCCACACTGAAGCTCAGTAGCAGTAGTATTGTCACGATCTGAGCACGGGGGATCCCGCCGTGCTCTGTCTCTTTGCCTTTTCTTCTATATTTGTGTGGTGTTGTATTTTTGAGTTCTAATTCCTGTTATTTTATCTTTGGTTGATTTTCACATATTCTGTATTGTTTCTTAGTATGATTTATTTTCCTGTTTATGTTCATTATACTTTTGTTATTTACATATTTGAGGTACTTGTCTTTATTTGCCATCATATTATAATTGTATCCTGTTGTGTTTTATTTTTGTTCCCTCTCTGGGGCTGCAGCTGTCAGTGGCACTTCTAGGTTTTTTGCTCTGTTGTGGGTAGTGCTCCTGTCAGCTGTCAGTCCAGTCTTCTCCCTTTCATTACTCCCAGCTGATCTCTATTGTAATTATTGTTACCCCTTGCCCGCTCATGTGATCCACACCTGCATCCAGTTGTGTTCATTGACTCCATGTCCTATTTAAGTTTCTTGTTTCTATCATTCATTGTTGGAGCCTCTGCTTTCTGTCGCTGTGCATCAGAACCCATTCCCCATTCTGGTGCAATTTCCTGATTAATCCCGCCTTCTCCATTACCTTCTCTGCCTGTAAGTTATTTTGTGCACCATTGGGATTTTTGTGTTTTGCGCACTGTTTGGATTTTTGTTCCTTTCAATAAATATCACAACTACAGTTCAGCATGTGGGTCTTCGTTCCTGACTCGAGGGGCAATTTATGACAAGTATTTGCAGTTGAAAACACAAGCCAGGGTCCAGACAGAAGAGGCCAATGCCCAAACTAAAGCTCAGTAGCAGAGATGCTATTAGTTCAACTTACAGGCCAGGCCATTGCCCACACAGAAGCTCAGTAGCAGAGATGTTTAGTGATTCAACTTACAGGCCAAGGACCACACAGAAGCTGACCTTGACCTCAAAATCAGAGGTCAGATTTTCTATAACTCCTGTAAACACGATAACTCCAGATACTCCTGAAAATGAGCGAGTCTTTTGATAATGATGCCATAGTTGTATCTATGAGAAATCTCAGACATGTTCAAATTTGGGTGACCTTGAACTCAAGGTCAAAGGTTAATTTTTCCATAAATGTTATAACTCAAAAATGATGTACACACGTGGACAAAATTGTTGGTACCCCTCTGTTAATGAAAGAAAAACCCACAATGGTCACAAAAATAACTTGAATCTGACAAAAGTGGTAATAAATAAAAATTCTATGAAAATTAACCAATGAAAATCAGACAATGCTTTTGAATTGTGGTTCAACAGAATTATTTTAAAAAAACAAACTCATGAAACAGGCCTGGACAAAAATGATGGTGCCTTTAACTTAATATTTTGTTGCACAACCTTTTGAACCAATCACTGCAATCAAACGATTTCTGTAACTGTCAATGAGACTTCTGCACCTCTCAGCAGGTATTTTGGCCCACTCCTCATGAGCAAACTGCTCCAGTTGTCTCGGGTTTGAAGGGTGCCTTCTCCAGATGGCATGTTTCAGCTCCTTCCACAGATGTTCAATAGGATTTAGATCAGGGCTCATAGAAGGCCACTTTAGAATAGTCCAATGTTTTGCTCTTAGCCATTCTTGGGTGTTTTTAGCTGTGTGTTTTGGGTCATTATCCTGTTGCAAGACCCATGACCTGCGACTGAGACCAAGCTGTCTGACACTGGGCAGCACATTTCTCTCTAGAATACCTTGATAGTCTTGAGATTTCATTCTACCCTGCACAGATTCAAGAAACCCTGTGCCAGATGCAGCAAAGCAGCCCCACAACATAACACAACCTCCTCCATGTTTCACAGCAGGGACAGTGTTCTTTTCTTGGTATGCTTCATTTTTGCGTCTGTGAACATAGAGCTGATGTGCCTTGCCAAAAAGTTCCAGTTTTGTCTCGTCTGACCATAGGACATTCTCCCAGAAGCTTTGTGGCTTGTCAATGTGCAGTTTGGCAAATTCCAGTCTGGCTTTTTTATGATTTGTTTTCAACAGTGGTGTCCTCCTTGGTCGTCTCCCATGAAGTCCACTTTGGCTCAAACAACGACGGATGGTGCGATCTGACACTGATGTACCTTGACCTTGGAGTTCACCATGAATGTGTTTGGAGGTTGTTCTGGGCTCTTTTGTTACCATTCATATTATCCGTCTCCTCCTGCGGCTACGTCCAGGGAGGTTGGCTACAGACCCATGGATCTTAAATTTCTGAATAATATGTGCAACTGTAGTCACAGGAACATCAAGCTGCTTGGAGATAGTCTTATAGCCTTTACCTTTAATATGCTTGTCTATAATTTTCTTTCTAATCTCCTGAGACAACTCTCTCCTTTGCTTCCTCTGGTTCGTGTTTAGTGTGGTACACACCATGTCACTAAACAGCACAGTGACTACTTGTCACCTTTTAACTAGGCCGGCTGACTGGTTACAAGTTTGTAGACACCTGTGATGTTAATTAGAGGACACATCTTGGTTGAACATGTCCCTATGGTCACATTATTTTCAATCTTTTCTAGGGGTACCATCATTTTTGTCCAGGCCTGTTTCATGAGTTTGTTTTTTAAAGTAATTCTGTTGAACCACAATTCAAAAGCACTGTCTGATTTTCACTGGTTAATTTTCATAGAATTTTTATTTATTACCACTTTTGTCAGATTCAAGTTATTTGTGTGACCATTGTGGGTTTTTCTTTCATTAACAGAGGAGTACCAACCATTTTGTCCACGGCTGAATTGTCCACGGTTTGAATTTTGGTAACTTTGCTCTTAGGTCAAGGTCAGAGATCAACTCTTAAACCATGTAAATGCGATAACTTGTGAATGAAATGGTGTGGGCTTTTCCTATTAATCCCATAGTTGCATCTTTGAAAAAGCTTAGATGATTTTAAGTTTGAACAAAAATTCAGCCAGTGGTCTTAATACTAGCTGACTGAGTGGTACCACTGGAAGCCACCAGTATTTTTCCCCTCCTGTTTCTAGCAGAGCATTCAGTGGTTATGTTCACATGTTCACAAATAAACCGATTATAATCAGATTTTTGGAGTTATCTGATTATTAAAGTAGTCAGGTAAACAGAATAATCAGATAAAGGCAATTATTGGGTTATAAGAAATTACATATTGCAAGCACACCTACTTTATTTCCTAATAATCTGTTTATTCAGTACATGTAAACACATAAAACCTGATTATTACAATTATCTGATTATTCCCAGTTATTGGATTATTGTGGCCATGTGACTGGGTTCATTGGCTATGTTTTCATGTGCATTAATAAGAGAAGAGAAGAAACGTTTAAAAAGTCCCTTTATTGTACAATTCAAAAATATAAAATCACCATCATACCATCATTCCACCCAAGTGTTCCACATTTCAAAAATTCAAACATAACTCATCCCCCTCCCCCACAGAACACAAAACACTCCCAACAGTCCATTTATTGGTGAACCCCTCCAAATTGTCCATCATTTTATAATAAGACTACTCCACCCGGAGTCTAACTTTTAACAGGGCCTTAAAAACAAACACAGGGTCCACATTGCCAGTGTTAATAGTCCGGTTTTTCCTTGTCAGCCAAATGGCAAGTTTAGCGGTACCAGAGAGGAAGTTTATCAAAATATGCACAGACTTCTTTGCCACTTTGTACTTCGGACCATAAATAAACAAACTAAAAGAAAAACATTCACCAAAATCATGAAACCAAACTTTCAAAAGATCAAAAAGGCCAGATAAACGAAAACATTTAACAAACAAATGCTCCAGGATCTCAACTTGAGAACAAAACAAACATTCCTCCCCAACACTAGGATCCAGGTGTGCTCTGTATTTATTTGTAGCTATTGCCCCATGTACAATCCTCCACTGGAGATCTGCTGTCCGTTTCTCTATAGGGAGCCTGTACATGGAGCGCCAGCTGCCTTTTGGGGAGAATACCGGCCCCAAAAACCCCACCCACTTCGACTCTTTCACCCCTGTCAGAGAGCGCAGATTTAGAACTTTCACACAGATGTGATACACCGCCTTCTTCCCTACAGCCTGGAACTTGCCCAGACGAGGAGTTCTGAAAGACAGCAGGTGGTCTTCTTCCTCCTGCCACTCTCCCACTGCTGGACTTATGGAAAGTGCAGGAAAGCTGAACACAGTGTCCTCATCCCATTGATCAGAAAGAGTGCGGTTTTCCACAAAGGCTCTCAGTGGTCATGGCAGGACAGCACACACTTCCTTCACCACCCTATGCACCAGTCTGACAGATGTAATATTGGCTCGCCGCCTCAGCGTTTCTATGGACGTGGTTGACATCTTCATCAGATGACCAAGCTTGGTGCAGCCCGCCTCTCTTAAACAAGTTTGCAGACTGACAGACTGCAGCATTTGAGTGTCCATGAATTCATTGTAAAACAGTGGTTCCTCAAACAGCCACATACCTGGTGTCTCCTCAGGAATACGGGCTACAGTGAAGACTTGCCATGCATGCAAGACAGAAGCATAAAAAGCAGAAAGTCCAGTAAAGTCCACTTCCCCGGATTTCACGAGGAAAAGCTGCTTGTCGAAGCCCAAGCGGCCAACTCTCCTCAGGAGCAGTTTTGCAGTGTCCATCCAGCAGTGGCCACATCCATAGAGGAGCCGTTGTGCAGTCAGAAGCCTAAAACAGGCGATCTTGGACTGTATGTCAACCAGGCCCTGTCCTCCCTCGGCAACAGGCAGGTAGAGAACAGCCGCACGCACCCAGTGTCGACCAGACCAAAAGAAGTCCACGATCATCTTCTGGACCTCCTCCACCAGGCTCCTGGGCAGTGTCAAAGCGATAAGTCTATGCCAAAGAGCCGAAGCGACCAGATTATTGGCGACCAGAACTCTTCCCCTATATGACAGCTGTAGGAGCAACCAATTCCATTTAGAAAAACGGGCACACACCTTCTCCTTAAATCCCTCCCAGTTCTTGCTTTCAAAGTCCTCAGAACCCCAAAACACCCCCAACACTTTAAGACCGGCTTTCCCCCACAGAAGACCTCCAGGTAGATGAGGAATGTCTTGATGTGTCCACTGCCCCACCAATAAACCCTCACTTTTGCCCCAGTTTACCCGCGCAGAAGATGCTTTTTCATAAATAGATAGAGTGTCCACCAAACACTGTACATCCCTATGGGATGTGATGAAAATGTTAACGTCGTCTGCATAAGCAGACAAGGCAAGTGGACGACAACTACTGGAGGGCCCCGGCAGGGTCAAACCACCCAGCTGAGTGCGCAACCTGCACAGCAAAGGCTCAATAGCCAAGCTATACATTTGACCCGAGATCGGACAACCCTGCCTTATTCCCCGATGTACAGGGATTGGCCGACTCAGCCCTACCCCCAACTTTACCAAACACTCAGCTCCAGTATATAACATATTAACCCATGTCAAAAAAATATTGCCAAAACCAAACCCCTTAAGTGTGGAAAACAAATAGGAATGGTCAACCCTATCAAAAGCGTTTTCCTGGTCCAAAGACACAATACCAAACTTTAAATCATAACATTTACTAAGATTAAGAACATCGCGTATGAGAAAAATATTGTCCATAATGGTTCGATCAGGAATACAATATGTTTGATCTCTATCTATGATTATATCCAAAACATTTTTCAGTCTATTTGATAGGGCTTTAGAAAGCACCTTGTAGTCTGTGCAAGGAAGAGCAACGGGCCTCCAGTTTTTAAGCAAGGCCAAGTCCCCTTTCTTAAGCAGCAGGGATAGTACTGCACGCCGACAGGAGACAGGCAAAGATCCAGTTCTGTAACAGTCAATTAGAACGTCATAAAAATCTGATCCTATAATGTCCCAAAAGTGCTTAAAAAAGTCAGAAGAGAGACCGTCAAGTCCAGGTGCATGTCCCAGAGCCATTTGATTAACTGCTACAGTTAACTCATCCAAGGTCAGTTCGCAGTCCAGAGCAGCCCTTTCCCCTGGGCTGAGCTTGGGAAGACCCTCAAAGAGTTGATTTCGAGATTCTATGCAGCATGGTTCTGCACCAAACAGGGCCCCATAAAAATCCACTGCATGGCTCCTCATCTCAGATGGATTTGTAGTTATTTGACCATGTGGGAATTTTAAACAAGTCATCAATTTCTTTTTTGCGGCAGACTTTTCCAGATTGAAAAAAAAGGACGTTGGGGCGTCCATGTCCTTCAGCTGAGTAAACCGGGACCTAACAAGTGCTCCCTTCACTCTTTCCCGCAGCAAAGAGCTCAGGGCTGATCTCTTTGCCTGCAACAAAGGACCCGAGGTAGAATCCTGATCCCTAATCAAACTCTCCTCCAGCCTCTTAACAGTGTCCTCAAGTTCACAAACTTTGGTTCTGATGATAGCAGTCGAGTTTGCAGTATACTGCTGACAAAAAATGTGAATTTGCACCTTGCCAACCTCCCA
Source organism: Pholidichthys leucotaenia (assembly GCA_020510985.1). Classification (NCBI taxonomy): domain Eukaryota; kingdom Metazoa; phylum Chordata; class Actinopteri; order Cichliformes; family Pholidichthyidae; genus Pholidichthys; species Pholidichthys leucotaenia. The sequence goes on from CM035847.1 coordinate 99,217,997, forward strand.
CCACTGTCCTAAGGAACTAAAACGAGGCTTTGTAGCCCTCCAGTGTTCCCAGAAACACACAAAATAATGACAAAAAGCGTTGTCTTGAAGGAGCTTATTGTTGAAATGCCAATAGGATCTAGTTCTTTCCCCTGGTGAAATGATTAACATCACAGAAGCTAGATGATAATCTGTAAAACCGACAGGACTTATGTTACTATGAAGAATTCCTGGGCCAAAACTTTGAGAAACATATATCCTATCTAATCTAGCAGCACTGATAGTATCGTCTACGACTCTGACCCAGGTATACTGTCTAGTGTTTGCATGTTTAATTCTCCATGTATCCAAAAGGTCAAACTGTACAGTGATATTTTTTAAAACTTGTGATGACTGAAGATGAGGTTCTGCATTAGTTCGATCCACAGTAAAATCTAAGGTGCAGTTGAAATCACCAGCAACAATAAGTTGATCTTGGTGATAATTCTGCAATTCATTTTTCAGTTTATTGAAAAAGGCAGTTCTTTCAGAACCCTGATTTGGAGCATAGATGTTGATCAAACAAAACACGGAATTCTCTATTTCTGCCCTAACAAAGAGCAGCCTGCCCTTCACTACCTCCACTACAGATAAAACTGTTGCATTTACAGATTCCCCAAACAAAATAGCTACTCCTGCACTAAAATTTGTACCATGACTGAGTGAAAAAGGGCCCTTCCACCACAAGCCCCAGTCCACTTCATCTGCTGAAGTGGTATGAGTTTCTTGCAAAAACAAAATGTTAAGATTCTTTTGTCTAAACAATTCACTAACTAATCCCCTCTTATGATTGCCCCTCCCACCATTGATGTTTAGGGTTCCTAATTTTATGTTTTGCATAGAGAGATAGAGAAGATAGAAGGCAGGGAGAGACAGCAAAGAGCAGTAGATATATAGGAACACCGTGCTGTGCATACCCATGTAAGTTATTTCATCTGTCGGGTGCGTGTGACCTTTTTTCCTCCTGCTGATTTACGCAGGGCCGTTAGGTGTTTTTTAAGGCGAAAACATTTTCTCTCATCCAGGAGGTCAAGGCCAACCTGCCTTTCCAGCACTTTAACAGATCTAATAAATTTATTAGCGTCACTGAAGTAATCAGTGACTTTAACTGCTCGTTTGTAGGTTTCGTCCAGGAAAACATTTATTTCATCCAATGAGTACAAGCTTTTGCTTTTACTGCAAGTTTCTCCAGTAGACACAGTATCAGAATCAGAATCCATTTCCTCATCACAACTTAATTGGCTGTTTGATACAGCTGTCCCAACTGATTGATCGTGATCTGCAGTTTCCTGAACGTCACTTACAGCAGCTGACTGGTGTTGTTCCGTCAGCTGTTCAGAAACGTTAGCGGCCACCGGAACCACAGCTGCTGATTTTACAGGCTTTTTCTCACAGCTAGATTCTGATGCACCATCAGTGACTGTTTGGGCGTCATCACCAGCCACGCTCCCAACCGTAAGCTGGGCTGCGGGCGCCACAGACGGGCTGTCCACAGACACAGCAGCAGGCTCCGGAGCAGGACCGGCGGAAGGCCCCGCAACGTCGTCTGTAGTAGCGGCATGAGCGGAGGCTGTACCGCTGGTTTCAGCTGCGGCTTCATCAGAGCCTCCCACCCGTTGCTTATGCGGACAAGCGAACCGTTTATGGCCCACGTCTCCACATTCAAAGCACTTCATTTGCCCTGAGCTTGCATACACCATGTAAGAGCCGTCCCCATGTTTAACCCGGAAGGACACTTCTAGCGTTTGAGTGGGCGAGTCCAAAAACATGAATACCTGGCGCCTAAGTGATTTGACATGTTTTAATTTACTATCCTTACATCCCAAACTCACAGTTCTAAACGGGCCCGCAAATTTCCCAAATCTGCGAAGCTCCGTCTCCAACTGCTCATTAGTGATGAAGGGAGGAACACCTGAAACGGTGATGCGCATTGATGGAACAGATAACGGGAACACCTGTACATACGTGTCCCCAATTACAACACCGCTCCCAATCAGACTATGGACATATTCCTCACCAGTCAAAAATACAACGACAGCTTTATTCATTCTTGAGGCAAAGCAGATCATATCATGTCCCACCTTCTCACCCACAGCAAGAAGAACCTCCTCCACAGTAACGCTGCTATCCGGCGGGACTATCCTCACTCCCTGCCGGATAGACGGAGGTGGCGTCTCAAAGGACGCCATCCTCCAGCAAAACGCCAAAAAAAACAAACAAAAACACAAACGCACTCAAAAGACTGAAATAAACTTACCTGAATATGCAGCCAATAACAAAGGATAAAGGAAAAGTCCAAACGTTGTGAAAAAGTATAATCCAAAACTCCTCACTCACACACCCAACACCTCCTCACTCACGCTCTCACTCGCACCCACCGGAAGCGGAAACAAGAGAAGAGAAGAGAAGAGAGGTTGAGGTTTAAAAAATCCCTTTATTGTACAATTCAAAAATATAAAATCACCATGATACCATCATTCCACCCAAGTGTCTCACATTTCAAAAATTCAAACATAACTCATCCCCCTCTCCCACAGAACACAAAATATTACCTACAGTCCATCTATTGGTGAATACCTCCAAATTGTCCACCATTTTATAATAAGAATACTCCACCCGGAGTCTGACTTTTAACAAGGCCTTAAAAGCAAGCACAGGATCCACATTGCCAGTGTTAATGGTCCGATTTTTCCTTGTCAGCCAGATGGCAAGCTTAGCAGTACCAGACAGGAAGTTTATCAAAATGTGCACAGACTTCTTTGCCACTTTGTACTTCGGACCATAAATAAACAAACTAAAAGAAAAACATTCACCAAAATCATGAAACCACACTTTCAAAAGATCAAAAAGCCCAGATAAACGAAAACATTTAACAAACAAATGTTCCAGGGTCTCAACTTGAGAACAAAACAAGCATTCCTCCCCAACACTAGGATCCAGGTGTGCTCTGTATTTATTTGTAGCTTTTGCCCCATGTACAATCCTCCACTGGAGATCTGCTGTCCGTTTCTCTATAGGGAGCCTGTACATGGAGCGCCAGCTGCCTTTTGGGGAGAATACCGGCCCCAAAAACCCCGCCCACTTCGACTCTTTCACCCCGTCTGAGAGCGCAGATTTAGAACCTTCACACAGATGTGATACACCGTCTTCGTCCCCACAAACTGGAACCTGCCCAGATGAGGATTTCTGAAGGCCAGTAGGTGATCCTCTCCCCCCTGCCACTCCCCCACAGCTGGACTTATGGAAATGGCAGGAAAGTTGGACACAGTGTCATCATCTCATTGAGTGGAAAGAGTCCGGTTTGTCGCAAACGCTCGAAGTGGTTGTGGCAGGGCGGTGCACACTTCCCCCACCACCCTCTGCAGCAGTCTGACAGATGTAATGTTGGCACTCCGCCTCAGCGTTTCCATCGATGTGGTCAACATCTTCATAAGATGACCAAGCTTGGTACAGCGTGCCTGTCGTAAACAAGTCCGCAGACTGACCGACTGCAGCATCTGAGTGTCGATGAATTGATTGAAAAACAGTGGTTCGTCGAACAGCCACATGCCCGGCATCTCGTCAGGGAAGCGGGCTACGGTGAAGACTCGCCATGCATGCAAGACGGATGTGTAAAAAGCAGAAAGTCCAGTAAGGTCCACCGCCCAAGATGTCACGAGGAAAAGCTGCTTATCATAGCCCAAGTGGCCAACTCTCCTCAGGAGCAGTTTTGCAGTGTCCATACAGCAAGGGCCGCATCCGTAAAGGAGGCGTTGTGCAGTCTGAAGCCTAAAGCAGGCGATCTAGGAGTGTATGTCCACCAGGGCATGTCCCCCCTCGGCAACAGGCAGGTAGAGAACAGGCGCACGGACCCAATGCCGACCAGACCAAAAGAAATCCACGATGATCTCCTGAACCTCCTCCACGAGGCTCCTGGGCGGTGTCAAAGCAACAAGCCTATGCCAAAGAGCCGAAGCGACCAGATTATTGGCGACCAGAACCCTGCCCCTATATGACAGCTGTGGTAGCAACCATTTCCATTTAGAAAAGCGAGCACACACCTTGTCCTTAACACCCTCCCAGTTCTTACGTTCAAATGCCTCCGAACCCAGAAAAAACCCCAACACTTTGAGACCAGCCGTCCCGCACTGAAGACCACCGGGTAGCCGAGGAACGTCCTGATGCGACCACTGGCCCACCAATAGACCCTCACTCTTGGCCCAATTCACCCAGGCAGAAGATGCCCTTTCACAAACAGACAAAGTGTCCACCAGACGCTGTACATCGCCGTGGGACGTGATGAAAACGCTGACGTCATCCGCGTAAGCAGACAAGACGATCGGGCGGCAACTGCTGGAGGGCCCCGGCAGAACCAGACCACCCAGCTGAGTGTGCAACCTGCACAGCAAAGGCTCAATAACCAAGCTGTACAGTTGACCCAAGATTGGACAACTCTGGTGTATTCCCCGGTGTACAGGGATTGGCCGAGAAATCTTTATTAGTCCCACAATGGGGAAATTCCAGGATTGCAGCAGCAAAGGGATAGCAGCACTCAGAGCGATAGTAAACAATATAATAAGACAAGAATTGGTTAGCCAAAGGAGTAAATAAATATATATACTGTATGTACATAATTGTATACACAGTGCAGGAGCATTGCAGCTAGATGATATCAACAGCATTACGGTTAGTTAAATTACCTGGCAGAATATAAATATGGACCCAGACAGTATATTTCACATTTGAATCAACAGTGTTGTTGCCAGCCTCAATAACAATTGTAACTGTCTTAGTTGTATATTGGAGGGGACAATCTCTATTGTGCAAAGATGTGACGTTTAGTATGTTTAATACGACCTCAACGAGCAGTATCGGTTAGATTATAAAGTCTGACAGCCGTAGATAGGAAGGACCTGTGGAGCCTCTCCCTCGAGCACTTAGGATGGCACACCCTACCACAAAATGAGTTCCTCAGTGCGTTCAGTGTGTCCCACATGGGATGGGACTCAGACTCCAGCAGAGATGACGGCTTAGCCACCATCCTCCTCTTTCCTATCTCCTCAACTGAATCGAGGCAGCGCCCCAGAACAGAGCTAGCTTTTTTGATTAACCTGTTTAGTCTCTTCCTGTTGGCTGCCATGATGCCGCTGTCTCATCAGACCACACCAAATGTGATGGCTGATTCCATTACCGAATTGTAGAAGGTCTTCAGGAGTGCCCCTTGCACTCCAAAAGACCTGAGTCTCCTCAGGAGGCACAGCCTGCACTGACCCTTCTTGTAGGGCACGTTGGTGTTGTGTGACCAGTCTAGTTTATTGTTCAGGTGATCACCCAGGAACTTGTAAGATGTCACCATCTCAATGTATGTTCCCTGGATGTTAACTGGTGCTGTGGGGAGTTGTCCTGGCCTGTGACAGTCCACCACCAATTCTGTGGTTTTCCTCACACTGATCTGGAGGCAGTTCCGCTGGCACCAGTCCACAAAGTCTTGGATGAGCCTCTGTATTCTGCATCATCCCCATCAGAGATGAGGCCAACTATCGCAGAGTCATCTATCACAGAGTCATCTATGTAGGTCAACTATCGCAGAGTCATCACAGAACTTCTGTAGATGGCAGTGTGGTGTATTGTGTGAAAAGTCAGTAGTGTACAGGAAGGGAGCCAAAACTGTTCCCTGGGGGGGGGCCCGTACTGCAGATGATGGTGTCAGACACACAGTCCTGGGTTCTCACAAACCGTGGTCGGTCTGTGAGGTAGTCCAGGATCGACGATGACAGGTGCTGGTCCACCCATGCACACAGCTGCTTCTGCCTCAGGATCACTGGTTGTATGGTGTTGAAAGTACTGGAGAAATTAAAGAACATGATCCTCACAGTGCTCCCAGGCTTCTCCAGGTGGGACAGGGAACAATGTAGGACGAAGACCACTGCATCCTCCACCCCGATGTGGGTAGGCAAACTGAAATGGGTTCATCGCTGGTCCCACCAAGGGCCGGAGGTGGGTGAAGAGCAGCCTCTCCAGGGTCTTCATTAAGTGTGATGTGAGGGCCACTGGTCTGTCAATGTTCAAAACAGGTTCAGATTGTTAAAGAACAGGTTCAGGTTGTTCACCCACTCCCTATCCCCTGTGGCCTGGGAGGAGGTATTCTGGTGCCCAGAGATGGTTTTGAGGCCTCTCCAGACACCGCTGACATCACTCTGCTGCAGCTTGTCCTCCATCTTCTTCCTGTAGCTGTCCTTCCCCTCTCTGATCTTCCTCCTTAGGGCCCTCTGTATGGACTTCAGATCCTCCTTGTTTCCCGACCTGAAGATCCTTTTCTTCTCCTTCAGCAGTGTCTTTATCTCAGGGTTGATCCAGGGTTTGTTGTTTGAGAAACACCATATGGTCTTGGTGGGTACGGTGTTCTCCACACAGAAGTTGATGTAGTCTGTGATGGTGTGTGTGAGGCAGTCAATGTCCTCACCATATGGATCACAGAGCTGCTCCCATGCAATGGATTCAGAACAGTCCTTCAGAGCGTCCCCCGACTCCTCAGACCATAGCTTCACTGTGCGGGGAAGAGGAGATTGTCTGTGTACCAGGGGTTTGTACACAGTCAGGAGGTGAACCACACTGTGATCAGATCTTCTGTGTGTGTGTGTGTGTGGGGGGGGGGGGGTATTCCTTCTTGGTGTTTGCATAAAATAAGTCCAGTGTTTTATTGTCTCTGGTGTGGCATGTGACATACTGGGTGAAAGTGGGCAGAATGGATGACAGGGAAGCATGGTTAAAATCACCAGAGATGAGCTGCAGAGCAGTGGGGTGTTGAGTCTGTAGTCTGCTGGTGACTGTGTGGATGACGTCACACACTGCCTCAGAGGTCGGGGAGGGGGGTACATAAATACCAATCACAATGACGTGTGAGAACTCTCTGGGTAGGTATGCCGGTTGCATGCTAACGGCTAGCAACTCAATGTCCTGCTACAGTGTTGTTCTTTAATCATGATGTGCCCAGGATTACATCATCTGTTGTTCACAAACATTATCAGCCCCCCGCCTCTGCTCTTCCCGCTATCTGGTGTCCAATCTGCCCATATTAAGTGGAAACCCTCCAGTCCGATGTTAGCATCTGTTGTTAGCTCTGTTAACCACGTTTCAGTGAATAGCATGATGCTATTTTCTAACACAATTTATTGATCAAATGTTACAAACTTCGATTACTGTAAATTGAATAGTAGACATTGATAAAGGTAAGTACATGTAAATTGAATGTTAGGTCATCATTGTTCAAAATTCAGAGCTTCAACTTCCCTTTATTCGAACCTCTAGAATGCTCAGCGGCAGGGATGTCTCTCTTCAGAGTCCAACAGTAATGAGCCATCATGACAATGTTATAAATTGCCACATGCAAACTCTTCAGAGTTTGAGAAATTTCAACAAATAAAAAAGAATTTTGCATCATATAAAGCGAAAATACCCGTACATGTAAATAAAAATGTAAAAAAACAACATGTGGCCATACTTCAAAAAGTTGTCCTGATTGAGCAAAACCAATGTGATTTTTTGATTCAGCACATCAACATTGTCCTAAATCAGCTAAAAACAAACTTAGACAATAAATCTGGTGTTGACCAGTGTCTAATTATAATTAGACATCACATTTAGCCCAGCAGATAGTGAATGAAAGTCTAGCTTACGACCAGCTGTGACCACTGATTTCCAGCGGTGATCGTGAAACGCCAGCCAGGTAGCAACAGGGAAAGCGGCTCCAGCCATCCTTCCAATTGTTTACAGCTGTGAGGGACTTGACTCGGCTGGGGGCATCCTGGAGCATGCAGGCCTGGGCCGGCAGAAGAATAAGCGACTGGCTCCAGAAGCAGACGTGACATCTTTGCAGCAATGAGTCCAAAATTTAGGATATCCACTAGCCACTGGAGAACTTAGACTAAAGGAAATAAATGTATTTAGACAGTTTCACCCACGAGATCTCAGTTGTTCTGGCAACGTGGTCCGTGGGTCAGCAGAAAAAAGTCCAAAAATCTCTATTAGTCAATAGGAAAGGTTCAGCAGAATAAACACGGCTCCTGAGGAGAGGAAGAAAGAGGCATTTGGAGTTTGACCCCAATAATAGGTTGAGCTCAAACAGGAAAGGGTGGTCTCTCTCCTCAGATGCCAGAAAAACAGGAAAACTTCACAAAAGACTGAACTAAGACAAACTTAACACAGACAGAAACCCAGGCAAAAAGCTTGCGGTTAGGGCGTTTCTGTCTATTTAACTGAACAGGTTTCCATGGGGAAAACTGGACTGACACGAAAATAAACCAACTGTCTTCCATAGCAAGAGGTTTGAATGAACTTTAGTTCAGTGAGGAAGCAGTTCTTTGTCCATAGCCGACCAATGAAATGACAAAGGGGCATCATCTAACAGGGGCAGCCTGTGATTGGCTGTCACAAGTCAGATGACGGACACAGGTTTCAGAAGACATTCATACATTTCCTATGCAATTCATTTTATATACTTAATATAAAATTTCAGCTAACTTCAGTGATTCAAGACTAATATTCAATGAGCATGCATGTTATAAACTTGTCTTCTATAATTAACATTTGTTGGAATAGGCTCATGTAGACACTTTAAAAGCATGCACACATTTAAAAATTAATGATTAATAAACATTCCAACCCGTTATTGCCCATCACAGTGGCAGTCATCTTCCCAAATAGTGTCCTTAGAGTTATCCTGAGGAATGAGACTTGAAAAGATAGTTAATGTTCAGTTACAAACACACAGTCCATCAGTGAGGAAAAAAAGGGCAAACAGATTCTGTAGGTGTCCACCAGGGGGTAATGTTGAGCTGTAGATACTCCCTAGAGGCAATGGAATGGAATGTAGTTCCGAGTTTATGGATGTCTGCAATATGTCACAGAGTGATTTAACCATAAAACTGTCTCGTGGGGAGGAAGCTTTAAGGAGTTATGGGTCAAGAGTCCGTTCCTGGCACAAAGTGGGATCCTTATCGCTCGTACCTCTCTCCAATGGAATGTGTTTTTCACTGGGGCCCTCAGGTGAAAGACAACAGTTCTGGTCCAGTCTTTTGGGATGAAACAATTTCTTTAAGGTGGAAAGTAAATTTTATGGATAAGCCAAAGGGAGTTGATGCTACATAAATTAAAATGAGAAAGAAACTCAGAACTGAGCCACTGCTGCAAAAAGGCTGCTGACTCATGTGGCGCCGGATCTAATAAACTGATTATAATTGGCTTTGTGGAGTTATCTGATTGTTCAAGTAGTCATGTAAACAGACTAATCAGTTAAAGAACATTATCAGGCTTGGAAAAATCACATTGACTAAAGTAATTTACTGCCCATTACACAACAGTTAGTTCTGACCGAGCAATTTGATTGGATAATAGGGATTCCAGGAGTTACTAAAATCCATGATAACTGCACTCCAACTTTCACTGGATACGAGGGGGGCCTGAAAAGTTTATAGGTTGACTAAGAACGAGTTATGCTACAGCAATGAAACTACTCATGCATTAAATTCAACCTTTTCTGATACTAACTGCATTGTTTCTTTTCAAATATACGGACATTGGAGACTATGTTGAAAAATAAACCACATTTGGTCAAATTTGACCACTGCATCATGGTCAGCCTATGAACTTTTCAGCCCCCCCTTGTATGAATCACTCCACTTCAAAGGTGTTCATGTAACCCTTAATTACTAACACTAATTTACTGTCAACTAACTCTCAGTGACAATTGCAATACCGTGTTGAATACCTTAGTTTCCGCAGTGAGGTGCTGTTTGAAAAGATTTCTTACCTGACCCAGAAGTCCCACCCTTTTGAAAAAAGCTTTATTCAGCTGACAGTCTGTGTCATAAATACCCGTCCAGGGCAGAGAGGAGACCCACACGCTGAACTGTAAGTTTGTGATGATTTATTACAAACATAAAGTACAAAGTGCACAGTGCAGCGAGGTGAGCTCAGGTGCAACTGCCAACTGCACTTGATTATCCCCACCAAGAGCCAGACAAGATCTCTCCAATATGGAAACAACAAAAACAAAGGAGAGAGCACTTGCCTGAGCTCAACCTCCACCGCCGTCTAGGACTCCATTGATCCAGACGACAAATTCTTGGGCCCGGCCCTCTGGAGGTTCAGCTCAGACTCTGCTGTGGCGGCCCCAGCAGCTGGCATGGTAGTCAATGCAGTCCCAGGACCCCCCCACTGATGTAACCCAGGCAGGTGGCTCACCCGGCGTGACAACAGGAGGTCCGTTCACTGCTGGCGCTGGATCCGGCACAGCTGAAGCCCGGGGACACTCACTCCAGTGCTCAGCTCATGACAGTCTGCCCTTGTATGAACATCGTGAAGCTATTTCATGTCTGTTTTAAAAAAAATAGACAGTGCTAGAGTTGGATTTATTGTCTCGATTAACAGACCACAATACATTTGTGGTGATGGACTCTTTGTTTCATCTTTGTTTCATCTGAAAATGCAAAGACAAGCCAATGAAATAGCTAGCCACCAGCTAGCTACCGGCATTGGCTATGTTTTGATCCCGGGTCTTCTGCAGTACCGACTCAACAGGTATATGTTTTATAAACACTTATTACTTTGGTCAAGGTGGGTAACACAGGGCTCAAACTCAGGCAGGAATACAGTGCAGAAAGGATGATTTATTGGGGGAAAAAAAACTGTTACAACAGAACAGTAGCACAGGGTCTGCAAACACAAAACAAAACCGGACCTCCACACTTTCAATGGCTCCCCACAAGGCTGTGTCTTATCACCCTTTCTTTACATCCTTTACACTGATGACTGCAGGTCCACCTAGCCTAACTGTCATATGGTGAAGTTTGCTGATGACACAGTCTTGCTTTCTCTGCTGTCTGCCCCTTACATCACAGCTCTGCTTTGCAGAGCTTTGTCTCCTGGTGTGAAAGTTCTTGTCTTGAACTGAATGTAAACAAGACAAGAGAGCTTATTGTGACCTTTTCAAGTGGGCAGAGACGGTTGGCAGAGGATGTTTGATAGAAAAATTCCATATTATCCATATTATTATTATTATTATTATTATTATTACTTTTGTATCATGCCTTTCCTATTTCATGTCTGATGTTTATATGTGTATTCCATGTAGAATAAGTTCATATATTCCTTTATATTATTCTTTCATGTCTGTGAGCAAGTATTGTCTAACTGTGACCTTCAGAGAATGTGTGCGAGTGCTGAGACTGAGGGTCAGTACAAGCGTAAAAGATGATCTAAGCTACACTGATAATCTCTTTGACATGCCCTGCTCTTCTGTGTCCGAGGAATGTGCTGGAACTCCCAGTTCGTAGATTAGATTTATAGATGCTCTGTCTGTCTCCAGATGTCTGTGGCTCTCTTTCTTTGTTTATCTATCCTGAGCAGCAGCTATAAATACCAAGCTTAGAGAATGTATGTTCAGAGATTCGGTGTGTGTGTCAGCTGAAGACCATGCTCTGTAATATCTCCCTCAAAATGGCCATAGATGAATATATTTTGTTTTATCCTTTTATGTGTGTTATGTGTTTATTTTTTCATAATAAATATACTTGGATCCAATATTCCGCCTGATATTTGACTTGGAATAATTTATGCTCAAAATTATTCTAACATTTTGGCACACCGAACAGCGGATCCACATATCCCTGTCTTTCTGGCGCCTCTGCCCAATCTCAGCAAGTGCACAGCTGACGAAAGACCTTCCCAGGCTGGGTACAAGACTCAGTGTTACTTTAATGAAGGTATTTCGAACCGGGGCGCTGAAGCTGACTGGGTGACGGGTCTAAGAATTCTACAGGCAGCTTGGATGTAAGTACATGTATGTGTTGTTAAGCTTATGGACATTGTATTCGAGTCTCAGTGAGTTAAATATGGTTTTAAGCCTGAGCCGTTTGACACCGGAAAGCCTGGTTAAATTTCAGCTTGCACTAAATCGCTGGTTGAACCCACGATTTGTCAGCGTTGGGAAATTTTGTGTTGGTGAGGTGGAGGCTCAGATGTGTTGCGCTCAGGAATTAACGCAAAATACTGTATAATTATTGCGCAGCAAACTTTTTGATATTAACAATTTTTTGATGTTTACCAAGGTGAGATTCTGCCTCAATACTATAATTCAATTCAATTCAACTTTATTTATATAGCGCCATTTCACAACAACAGTCATCTCATAGCACTATCAACTGTAGGGAGGACCCCCACAGTTGCAGAAAGACCCCAGCAATCAGGCGATCCCCTGTGAGCAAGCACTTGGCGACGGTGGAGAGGAAAAACTCCCTTTTAACAGGAAGAAACCTCCAGCAGAACCAGGCTCAGGGAGGGGCAGTCATCTGCTGCGACTGGCTGGGGGGTGAGGGGATAGAGAAGAAGAAAAGAACAGACATGTAGAGAGCAAACAGCACGATGGGGACTCAATCTATGGGAGAGAACAAACAAATGTTAATGACCAGCAAAAAAAAAAAAATATTTCATAGAGAGTGAGGAAAGGAGTGAGGCCCAGTGCATTACTGGAGGTCCCCCGGCTGACTAAACCTATTAGCAGCATAACTAAGGGAGGGTTCAGAAAACACATGATCCCTCCCTAATTGTAGGCTATATCAAAAAGGTAGGTTTTAGCCCTATTCTTAAAAACAGAGATCGAGTCTGACTCCCGAATCCAGATTGGCAGCTGATTCCACAGGAGAGGAGCTTGATAACTGAAGGCTCTGCCTCCCATTGTACTTTTGGAGATTCTAGGTATTACAAGTAAACCTGCATTTTGGGAGCGTAGTGCTCTGTTAGGATGATACGGTAGTATCAGATCTTTTAAATAAAAAGGAGCCTGATTGTTTAGAGCTTTGTAAGTAAGAAGAAGGATTTTAAACTTAATTCTAAACTCTATGGGAAGCCAATGAAGGGAGGCCAGAACCGGAGAGATATGATCTCTCTTTCTAGTACCTGTTAAAACTCTTGCTGCAGCATTTTGGATCAGCTGAAGACTTTTTAAAGATGTTTTAGGACAGCCTGATAATAAAGAATTACAATAATCTAATCTCGAGCTAACAAAAGCGTGGATCAGCTTCTCAGCATCACTCTGAGACAAGATGCTCCTAATCTTGGCAATATTACGCAAATGATAGAAGGCAGTCTTAGAAACAAATTTAATATGTGAATTGAAGGACAAATCCTGATCAAAAATAACTCCGAGGTTCCTCACAGAGCTATTAAGAGAAAGAGTAACTGCATCCAAACTGAAAGTTTGATTTGGAAAGGAATTTCTAAGGTTTTTTGGACCAACAAGAATGACTTCAGTCTTATCTGAATTTAATAGCAGGAAATTACAAGTCATCCAAACTTTGATTTCCTTAAGACAGGCTTCTAACTTGGCTAATTGATTAGTATCATCTGGCTTCATTGACAGGTATAATTGTGTGTCATCTGCATAACAGTGAAAATGTATACAGTGCTTTCTAATAATGTTGCCTAACGGAAGCATATATAAACTAAAAAGAGTAGGGCCAAGCACAGATCCCTGTGGAACTCCATGACTAAGCTTTGAGCTGAGAGAAAACTCATCATTTACATGAACAAACTGGAACCTATCAGATAAATAAGATCTAAACCACTGCAACGAAGTTCCATTAAGTCCAACATAGTGTTCTAATCTATCAAGTAGAATATTATGATCAATAGTATCAAAAGCTGCACTAAGATCTAAAAGGACAAGTACAGAAACTAGTCCATTATCAGATGCAATGAGGAGGTCGTTGCATAGTGAACTGTTAATTGATAGGTTCAGGGAAGATTCTCTTAGTCCGCCAAAGTGAGCATTGGATTTGAAAAAAAAAAAAAAACACTGGATAATATTGCGCAGGGTGTTCCTGTCTGGCAATATTGTGGGTTTTACATTAATCCTTGCAAGATACTATGGGGAAATATACAGTGACCGCTGATTTTTTGTGTTACCGATAATTGTCTTAAGTCTTGTTGTAGCGCTGGTTAGGTTAAAAGTTACTGTAGTTTGTCTGTTTCTTTGTTTTTGTGTCTTGTGCTTTGGGAAATCTGCTCTGGTGAGAGGGAGACAGAGTTCTCTGCGAAGGCTGAAGGAGCAGGTTGCACGGAGCGGAGCATAAAGGAGTTGGTTAATTACTTATTAACCTCTTGGGAAATTATTAAAATTGTGGGTGTTTGCAAATTATACTTTTGGGTGAGAAATTCTATTGTGTTCTTATAGCGGTAGACAAAAAGCTGACAAGAGAATGTTGGGTTGCCAGATTTGTTTTTCCAAGTATTTTGGGTTGCCATTTCAAGCTTGTTTTAAGGCTATCGTCCTGTTCCTCTGTGTGCCCGAAAGTAACCTTGGAGAGATAACAGGACTGTGCTGCGTGGGTGTATGTGTGGGCCCTTGTGTTTGACAGTGAGTGAGGGAGAAGAAGAAGAAGAAGAAGAAGAAGAAGAAGAAGAAGAAGAATCTATATATGGGTATTTTTTTTAAAAGCTTAGGGGTTTTTCCAGTTTCATTTTGTGGGTTTTTCAATCTATTTTTGTGGGTTTTGACTTTAAAGTTGCGTCACTGGTAAATTTTCACATAATTTTAAAGCCAGTATTTTCATTTACTCATTTTTTTCTTTGGAAAATGAACAACAGTGGGCTATTTTTAAACAATTTTTTTGACGTATCACTGATTTTTGACTCAGTTGCATTATCTCTCTGAATGAAGAATAACAGTGAACTTTACAGGGAAAAAGGACGCCGGACTAACAGCCTGACAGGGGTCCTCCTTCCCTCTATTTCCCGCTTTCAGCAAAACAACATTGCCTCACCACTGCCAACACTCCTCCCGTCAACAACAAAGCCATGACAGATAAGCCAATAAGTTAAGTACAGTTGCATGCATGTTAATCACTGCTACCAGCATGACAATGACAAATTTAACTGAAGATTATGGTATAATGCTGTCACTTAATAATGCCCGATCACTGAAGACTTTATGTACAGCTTATATTACGTGATTCAAAGCACAGAAGAGGTTGATAATGACTATGTTTGTGCATATGATTTACCTGAGGCTGCTGAATATCAAACAGAGGTCTTTGTGCTTCTATGTCATATTATTGTTTGGGTTTTTTTTTTTTCCAAAATACTGCACTCACTTCTAATGAATGACTGTGTGCTTATTTAAATTTTAATTCTTTCACTGTCCATGTAAAAAAAAAAAAAAAAAGAGAGAGAGAGAAGGTAAAGTCTCTGAAGGATTACAGGATTTAGGAAAAAAGCAAAATAATGAAAAGATTAGAGCTGGCCTTATGTGCATGTCTGGCCTCAGCTTGTCACTTTTTTTCTTTTTTCCTATGTGATACAATCCTGAACACAGACTATGACCTCTCCCACACATGACTATAAACAGTTCACAAGCTTTGCCATAAGGATAGACGAGACCTCTCCCACTTCAAGGGAAAAGATTAGGCCTGCACTTTGCACTTAATCATGTGTGTAACCACACATTTTAAATCTTTTAAGTTACAAGCAACAATTGCTGATTCTAAACACTGCATTGACTTGAGGCTTCTAATATATGACACTGTTTTATTAAAAAGTGTCCTTAAAGTAATGCTGACTCGTGCAAATTGGTAAAACATTTAGTGATTCACTGAATATTTAACAAAAACATATTGTTGTAAATACAGTAGAAAATCATATTATTGAAATAATGGAAGCTTTAGGTGTAATTTAACTCTTTTTCTGTTATTCTCCATTCCTGCTCATGTTTTCATTTTTCAACAGGAAAAGGAAAGCATTCACAAATTTTTTTATCTCTCACCAGGATTTAGAATTGTGAAATCATAAAGGTGAAAAGTAGAAATCACAAGATCACCATTAGCTTTACTTCTAACAAATCCTTGGTGACCAAATACAACAATTCACTTGTGTTTCTTAGCATTACATGTTATAATAAACAGTGGAATAACCACTTTAAAAACTCTAAAGGACAAAACATGAATTATTATAATGGTAACACTAGCAAAAACAATTTATGGGGTGACAACATTTGTACTCCTGTTGCTGTTGTTGCTTTGAATTCTGACGCATGGACAGGGGGTAGCCTTGGGCTGCCCTCAATTTCCTTTTGCAGGATGGCACAGAGATTTGATCTTTGTGGGAGATGGGAGGAGGCCGGACAACGTGTGGCAGGCTGCCTGTGGTGAGGGGAGCAACAGTTTCTCATCAACCTGGTCATCGGGCTCATTGGCTGAGGCACAGTGGCAGTGTGGGGGGGGGGACCTCACAGAGGACAAGCATTGCTGAAGCTAAGTAGAACAAATGACATTGACAATGACATAATGCATACCAATTTAAATGACTTTGACTTTAAAAATGTAGTGTTTATATGACTTCACACTGCAGGATACATCTGACACATTGCAATCTGACACCTTGCAATGATGCCACTCACTAGATAATGGTATGACAGTGTCACATTTTAGAAATGTGACAGTAATAAGGAATAATTGTGTTGTATGACATTGACATGCTAAAAAGCTGGGCTGTGCTCCCGGTGCTTGGCCTCGGCCAAGCTGGGCCTCGGGACTACAGTCCACACCATAATTTACCAAGGAATATATAAAACTAGCAATTGGATTGACAATGATAGGATTAGTGGTTCAGTAGTTATTGACGAAAATCACATTTTCCGTAATGGCAGTTTTCTTCTGGACGGTGATCCAGATCACCACCAAAATGTAATCATCTGTAGGATACCCCATTTCTGTCAATCTGTGAAAATTTCATGAAAATCCGTCCATAACTTTTTGAGTTATGTTGCTAACAAACAAACAGACAGACAGACAGACAGACAGACAGACAGACAGACAGACAAACCAACGCCGATGAAAACATAACCTCCTTGGTGGAGGTAATAAGGCATTCCTTGTACAAAATTAAGCCAAATTCAAATTAAGCAGTATGTCCACCTTCCCATTGCCTGAAGGAATGGGACATAGCCTTTCACAAGGATACACTTACACAAATTCAACCTGTCTGTGTTCAACAGGTCAGACAGATGTGGTTTTAATGACTAACTAAGAATCGTTACAATAAAAGCTAAATTTCATTAAATCTACACAGACAGCTGTATTACTTACCCTAACTGCACTTTGTAAACTAGGTCAAGGGATGACACTCAAAAAAGAAGACATGACTATTGAAACCTCATTTTGAGGGGGTTACACTACTCACAAACTTTTATCTAAATTAACTGTATGTAACACATATACGTAAATAGCACAAAACATTCCCTTCTTCTTCTAGACACTACCCATCAAACAAATACCTCGTAACTTAGATGCATGTGCATCTCCATGCATCGGGGGGGGGGGGGGTGCCACAACAATTAATTAACAACAATTAATTAGCAAAAATCCTCAGAACAGACTTCCGGTTATGGCCGCCACGTAGAAGGACGTGCTTCCCTCTACTCTGCTCCTAAAAATAAAAAAATCAGCAAATAACTCTCTCAATTGGAACAAAAACTATCCCAGCGTTTGGGCGAGGACATGCCGGTAAAGCCTAAGGCTGGGAAATCAGGTGGAGGAAAAACTGAACCGCCGAAACAGTCCAAGTTAACGGACTTTCACGTCCGTGACGCAGCAGAAAAATCCCCAGATATGGTAGAACAAGCTAGCGGAGGAGCAGTGACTGCTGGTGACGGCACAGATGCGGTGCTCGCTGCCATTAGTTCAATGAGAGCAGACTTCTCCACCAAATTTGATGGGATTATAGCAGCGATTGAAGGAATGAGAAAGGAATTAAGTGACTGTATGGAATGGGTGTCGCAGGTGGAGCTCCGAATTGCCAGTGCTGAGGATGACGTCACCGGCCTACAATTAAAGGTGCGCACATTGGAATTAAAAAATAAACGTCTGGAAGATAATGTTGTGGATTTAGAATCCCGGTCGAGACGGAACAACCTGAGGCTGGTGGGTCTCCCGGAGAGAACGGAGGGTCTGGATCCATGCTCCTTTTTGGAAAAGTGGATCCCAGAAGCGCTGAACAACGCGGAGCTGCAGTCATCAGTCGTCTTAGAAAGCGCCCACCGAATTGGCCCACCGAGAGATAACAAGGCATCACCGAGGACGCTGATTATGAAGTTCCTCAGCTACAGAGACAGGATGACGATCTCCAACGCGGCGCGAGCCAAAGGAGAAATTAAATACCAGGAGCAGCAGGTGCGGTTCTACCCAGATTTGCCCACAGGAATCCAACAATTAAGGAAACAGTTCGACCCCGCCCGTAAAGAGCTGCGCAACCTTGGGATTCGTCATGGAGTGATTTATCCTGCAAGGCTGCTGGTCACGTATAAGGGCAGAACCCACATCTTCAAGACTCCTGAGGAGGCGCAGGAGTTCATCAAGAAGATCCAAGAAGAGACTGGTGGGAGCTAAGCATGAACAAAATATAAGGTAGAATATTTAAGTATTTGCACAGGCATCTGACTGATCTGAAGCATATAGCAAGTTTACAAAATATAGATTGTATTATATATTATAAAAAAAAACCTATGATGTACAAAGTTGCTATAAAATTTTGGAGTTAAGTTGGAAAACTACAGAAGAGAGTTAATGTTACGTCATTAAAAGCAGTAGAGTTAGGGTGATTAGGAGGATGAAGAAGGAGTGGCTTTGGCTGGTCCTCGCGGGTGTGGAGCAGTCAATGGCTATAGCGGGAGACGGAATTTTTTTTTTTTGATTTTGGGGGGATTACCACGAATGTGGGAAGGGGAATTTGTTTGTGTGTAGTTTGTAGGATGAATGTTCAACCACTCATGTTTTTGCTTCTCTGTATGAGCATGTTTACATTGCGAGGTAATCTCAAACTCCTTATTGATCATAGACCAAAGCGTTAATCTTAATTTAACCATGGAATTGCAGAGGTCTACAAAATTTAAAAAAAAAACTTAAACAAGTTATGAATAAAATAAAAGACATAGGTTCAAAAATTGTGTTTTTACAAGAAACTCATCTAATAGAGGAGGATGTAAAAAGAATTAGGAGAAGATAGCAAGGAAGTGTATTCACCTCATCATTTTCATCCCGAGCCAGGGGAGTTATGACTCTCATACATAAATCAGTCCCATTTCAAGTGAAAAATGTAATTGGTGACAAATTTGGAAGATATCTGATCATTCAAGGATCTTTGTTATTAGAAAATATAAATCTGGTGAACTTATATGGTCCCAATATAGATGATCAAAATTTCTTTACTAATTTATTTCTTATTTTATCTTCACTTACAGGGCAACATATAATAGCAGGGGATTTTAATTGTACATTGAATCCCGGTATAGATAGATCAACAGGACTGGACTGTACGCACAATGGATGCAGGATGATCATTAATCATTTTATGAAAGAATTGAGATTGCTAGATATATGGAGAGAAATGAAACCACAAGTTAAAGCCTATTCTTGTTATTCTAATACCTATAAGACATTCTCACATATTGACTATTTTTTGATTTCCACAGAATTAAGGTCCAAGATTCAAAACTGCTTCTATGATAATATTGTGATCTCTGATCATGCACCCTGCTGTCTAATATATGTAGATAAGAAATTGACAAAGGAACCAGGTAGGTGGCAATTTCAGCATAAATGGCTTCAGGATGAGGAATTTGTTAAGTACATAGAAAAACAGATAGATGAGTTCTTTGATATCAATACTACACAAACATCAGCATGTATAGAGTGGGAGGCTTTCAAAGCTTTTATTAGGGAGCATATTATTAGTTATACAGGTTCAAAATCTAAGAAGACTCGAGAGGAGAGAATCCAATTGGAACATAAAATAAAAATTCTTCAAGAAAAAGTGTATGCAGGAAGTGATCCAAAGTTAGAGAACAAATTACTGATTCTGAGAGCTGAATATGACAAAAAAATCAGCAAATAGAGCTGCCTCGAGTCTTCTAAGATTGAAGCAATTTTTTTATGAACAAGGTGAAAAATCAGGAAAATTATTGGCATGGCAGATTAAACAATTAGAATTTAAAACACCAATTACCAGTATTATAAGTAACAGACAGCCAGTTGTAGATCCTTTAGAAATTAATGGTGCTTTTAGAGATTATTATGAAAAATTATATGATACAAAAAATGAAACCCACTTAACAAAACTAAATGGGTTTTTGGACGGATTATCTATACCGTGTATTCCAAATGAAATCAGGGAGATACTGGAGTCTAAAATTAGTCAAGAAGAAGTTGGGCTGGCCATTGATAATATGAAATCAGGAAAAAGTGCAGGACCAGATGGTCTTCCAGTTGACCTCTATAAAAAATTTAAGAATAAATTAATAAAACCATTTTTGGAAATGGTTTTAGAAGCATTTCAAAATAGTAATTTACCACCATACATGAATAATGCCTAAATTATACTGTTGCCAAAACCAGGTAAACCCCCTAATAAATGTGAAAATATGAGACCAATAAGCCTATTAAATGCTGACCTTAAGATAATCTGTAAAATTTTAGCAAGACGACTACAAGAAATATTACCAAATATTATTTACCGAGATCAGAATGGCTTTATAAAGGGAAGACAAGGCTTCCATAATGTAAGAAGACTATTTAATATTATCTATTCTAATAAAGAAGCACCGGATACAACTCTCCTATCATTGGACGCCGAAAAGGCCTTTGATAGGGTCGAATGGCCCTTTCTTTTTGAAGTTTTACAAAGGTTTGGACTTGGAAATAATTTCATAAAATGGGTTCAGATAATATGCAATAATGCTACAGCAGAAATCCTAACAAACAGCAATATTTCAAAATCAATAAATATCAATAGAGGATGTCGACAAGGCTGCCCACTTTCACCTTTACTGTTTACTATGGCAATTGAATCTTTAGCGATGGCAGTACGTTTACATCCACAAATATATGGAATTAAAGTTGGACCAACAGAACATAAAATCTCCCTGTATGCCGATGACATAATTTTGTTTATGTCGAATCTTAAAAAATCAATCCCGACCTTGTTGAATTTAATAAAGAATTTTGGGGAAATATCAGGATATAAAATAAATAAAACTAAATCTTCAATATTAATGCTAAATGAGACCCAGAGAAATCACCCAGCTCCTGAGGTAAATCAATTCAATGTTGTAAATCAGTTTAAATATTTAGGAATTCAAATTGTGCCTAAGCTAGAATCAGTCGCCAGTGCCAACTATGAAGCCTTAATGACAGACATTAATGAGTTACTTCAGAGATGGATGTCACTACCAATGTCGATGATTGGGAGAATCAATATACTTAAAAGTAATATTTTACCCAAAATACTTTATTTTTTTCAATACATTCTTTTACCACCACCTTCAGATCTATTCTCAAGAATTAAAAAAAAGTTAGTGGAATTTTTATGGAACAATAGGAAGGCTAGATTACATCCGTCCTTACTATATTTACCATTTGATCATGGAGGTCTGAAATGTCCAAACTTTATGTTGTATTACTGGTCAGCACAACTGAGGTCTATGACTTATTATTTTTCATCAAATGATCTTCCTCACTGGACTGAAATGGAATCATACAATTTACCTTTACCTCTTCCCATATTCATATACTCAGACTCGGCAAAAAAATTACAGAAACAAGTTAAAAATCCATTTGTAAAGCATATGATCAAAATATGGTGTGAAACCACAAAATATTTAAAAGAACCACACTTACTCTCACAATTTAGCCCAATATGGGGTAATCAATATTTTAAACCAGGGAGAGCAGATGCTGTATTTAAAGTATGGAATTTAAAAGGGATTCAAAAGATTCAAGATTTATATCTGTCATGTTCAGATAAAATAATGTCTTGAAGAACTGAGGATCAAATTTAATCTTAATAGAACACATTTTTTTTTAAATATCTTCAGCTTAGGAACTTTATTCGATCCAATCAAAATAATGCTCTCATCCGACCTACTTATTTATCCTTGGAAAAAATTTTGATGAAAGATAGTAAGAGAAAGGGTATTATTTCAGAGTTTTATAATTCAATGACACTATCCTCAAGTGAAAACTCACAGAAAAGATTGAATTATTGGAAAGAAGATCTGCAAACTGAAATCTCAGAGGAACAATGGGAATTGGCTTGTACAGAAGCTCAAACCAAATCAATAAATGTACATCTTAAATTGATACATTTTAAATGGTTAATGCGGATGTATGTTACACCAGTGGAGTTAAATAAATATAACAAAAACATACCAGATACGTGCACAAAATGTATGGAAAGTAAAGGAACCCTATTTCATTGTTTATGGGAATGTAGAAAAATTAGAATGTTTTGGGAAGAGGTGAGGGTAACAATTGAAAAAATAATTTCAAAACAAATCCTATTGAATCCTAAATTGTTTTTGTTGGGTATGTATCCAGAAAAGCATAACTTTAATAAGAGTGAAAGAGCATTCATAGACCTCAGTTTGCTTAACGCCAAAAAATGTATTGCACTACTGTGGAAAAAGACTCATAGACCAGATGTGACTCAGTGGTTAAGACAGATGTTAACAAACCTTCCACTAGAAAGAATAACATACATACTGCAATCAAAGGAAATTGTGTTTGAGAATATATGGAGACCTTTCATTGATTATGTAAAGAATTTAAACATAACTTTTGAGGAGGAAGGTGAATGATGTGTGTGGACCTTGTAAATTCCAAATTGGTGAATGTATAATATGTATACTTATGTAATGGATTGCCTAGACTAAACAGAGGAGCATTGTTGAATACCTGCCTTTGTTAGTGGTTGTTGGTGTTTTTAGTACAATTTTTATTTTTTATTTTTTTTATTTATTTATTTATTTATTTATTTTTAATTACTTTAGTGTTAGTGTTTGATTGTTTGTGTTATGTTTGTAAAAAAGGTTCAATAAAAAATATTGTGGAAAAAAAATCCTCAGAACAATAGATAATACATAAAAAATTATCAATAAATGGTCAATAATGTAGAGAAAAATACAGATGAAACCGCTTGGTAATGAAATCACAACATTCAATAGGAGAAGTTAAATTTACATCAATAGATTTTCAGGTATTTAAGAAAATTATGTGCTGAAAAATATTTGCAGATTATTGTAAAAAGAAATATCATGTTTATAAGAAACAAGGTAAACTGATAAGGAAGCAGAAAACCATGCAAATTTATGAGAAAATTTCCAAATGTCTAAGAAGGGTCCAATTTATGCTGAATTTATGCTTACTGTGGGACTCAATTTAGAATTGACTACAAAGACAATACAGATTCTTACTCAGTTATGTAAAAAGAGAACAATGCTTTAGGGAGCTCAAAGCAAAATCATTTGATCTTCCCTGCGTACACTTATCTTTTCAAAACCTTTGCATGGATCTCATTGAGTTAAATAAGAGTAAAGTTAAAAATGTTTAGAAATTATTGACATACTTATTGAAGGCTCAGGTTTTCCCCTGTGCTAATCTGAATACTGCTATGGTGACACTGAAACCCTTAATCGAAAAAATATCAAGGTTTAAAATAGCTGGAATGATTCACTTAGATAATGAAATACATCTAGTGGAATACACTTTACAAGTCAAATCATATCACATTTGGGTACACTACCCAAATTATTAGTACCAAACATTTACCTAGGAAACTGTTTAGCTTACCATCAACAATCTACAGGAGTCGCATAATACACAAAAAATAGGGAAATTGTGAATGGCAAACCCTACTATTGAAGCCATTTAACTTAGGTGATGAGAAAGGGTTTCTGGTTGATTACATGCAAAGAATGACAACTGACAGTGATGTTTTCCATACTGCCCTTCCCAGGAGGGACCATGTGACGAAGGAACCGTGGGAGGTGCACCCATCTTTTGGCCGAACCAGGGGATCTGGTCATCAAAGGAAAATGGACCAAAATTCCCTGGTAAGGACAGCACAAATGTTATCCTGGCGACGCCAATAGCCACGAAAAACAAAGGACATGGCACTTGGGTGCATCTGATGTTTCACCTCACTTGAAACCCTCAGCAAGAGACTGTTTAATATACATTGCATACTTATTTAAAAAACAACAACAACAACAAATGAATGTTGAACTGTTTCTTTATGCAAGTGTCAGCTGATGGCGCCCTCTGGTGTCCAGCAACAGCCTTTGCTATAGAGAAGCAGGCTGTTTGTTTATCATGACGAGGCAAAAATACAAGGGAAAGAAAAGTGTGGTTAGTGTTCTTACCTTATCATCCTCATCATCCTCGCAGTAATACTTAGTGTTGGTTGTTAAGTTGTTCCATTGCCTATACACTGTAGATAATTGCTATGTTTGCTCCTTAATAACACTAACAGTTGGATAAATTATCTGTTATTGCTAAAATGATGCAGCTGCTACAGACTGTTTGGTTTCTTAAGGGAGGCTATATACAGAAATAACATGGCAAACTTCACTTTGAATCACACCTGTCACTTCACTGATCAGAAACATGATGACACTCCTTACTCTGCGAACGCAAGGTTAATTTCATCAGGGAACTCCTCTTTTTGAAGTGGTGATGTCCCTTTCCAGCAGCTTAACACTCTCTAAGTGTGCAACGGCTTACAGTGCGTCTCACCCCTGTACTACTACCCTGCTTGACCAACGAAGCGAGCAAGTGTTATACCGAGGATCTACATTGTCAAAGGTCATTGAGTCATTGGGTGTACTCGCACCTGGCAGGGAACTGGGCAGGGCTGTGTACCCCGTTTTGGCAACTGACCGTACCCTCATCATGACGGTAGGGCAGGTGGGCAGGGAGAAAAGAGATGCTTTTCTACCACATGATGCCATTTTCGGGCATGATGGAAAGTACAGGAGTGAGGGTCTTTCGTTCACTGTTTCTTTGAGTGAGAGTGGGTACAAACACCTTTATGATTAAAACACTTAATTATAGGCTACAATTATCTGTAAAATTATAACATAGGATAGAATGGTTCTTGGTCAACTAATTGCCACCCGTAGGGGTGTGTGCCTTGTTATAGGAGATTATTGTTGTACTTCTATCCATGAAAATGATGCAAATGGTCATATTAATACTTTGGATACACACACCCTCATTGCTTTGCAGGCAATGATAATAAAACTGATTAAGTTAGTGATTCCCTTCATGGAGAAGTCTCATCGTGAACTTGGTAATGATTTTTATAGTGATAACTTCGGACCTTTCGTGTGTGAGTCCTTAATATGATGAGGATGGTGAAAGGGGTAAGACTAGCCTAAGGAGTATGAAGGTTGCAATATAATTTTAGCCTATTTTGAGTATCTTCATATCATTTTCTACGTTCTTATTTGACACAATCTGAGATTAATTTTGATCATATTACACATATTCACTATTAATGACATATTCTACACGTTTTAAACCACCTCATAACAGAACAACATGTATATTCTTATACATACATCTTTATATTATTTCATTCACTTTACTTTACTACCACTTTGGTTATTTTTCTTTTAGTTATGATGCTTTATTAAGCATCAAGGGGGGATATGATAGAAAAATTCAATTTTATTATTATTATTATTATTATTATTATTATTTTGTATCATGCCTTTCCTATTTCATGTCTGATGTTTATATGTGCATTCCATGTAGAATAAGTCCATATATTCCTTTATATTATTCTTTCATGTCTGTGAGCAAGTATTGTCTAACTGTGGCCTTCAGAGAATGTGTGCGAGTGCTGAGACTGAGGGTCAGTACAAGCGTAAAAGATGATCTAAGCTACATTGATAATTTCTTTGACATGCCCTGCTCTTCTGTGTCTGAGGAATGTGCTGGAACTCCCAGTTCGTAGATTAGATTTATAGACGCTCTGTCTGTCTCCAGATGTCTGTGGCTCTCTTTCTTTGTTTATCTATCCTGAGCAGCAGCTACAAATACCAAGCTTAGAGAATATATGTTCAGAGATTCGGTGTGTGTGTCAGCTGAAGGCCATGCTCTGTAATCTCTCCCTCAAAATGGCCATTGAGGTATTCTGCCTGAGCTTTGACTTGGAATAATTTATGCTCAAAATTATTCTAACAATGTTACTACCACCATCCAGAGGAAGCCGGTGGAGTTGGTGGAGGAGTACAAGTACCTGGGTACAGTCTTTGATGGCTTCCTGAGGTTTTCCTCCAATACTGAGGAGATTCTGAGGAAGTGCCACCAGCATCAGTATCTACTCAGGAAGCAGAGTTCTTTTGGAGTTAGTACAAATATTTTAACCATCTTTAACCTCTCCTTCATCGAGGGCGTGCTTACCTTTTCATTCACTTGCTGGTTTAACTCCATCAACCTGCAGGATCGGACACGCTTAAACACAATAATTAAGACCTGTTCTAAAATTATTGGACATCCTGTTAGAGCTCTGACTACCTTCTGTGAACAACAGATACTTAATATTGCTCATAGGATCCTCCAAGACCCCTCACACATTTTATATCCTGTGCTTGAGTGACTCCCATCGGGATGAAGACGGAGTTGTCCAGGATGTAGGACATAGAGGAGGAGAGCCACTTTTGTCCCTTCAGCAGGCCGGCTTTTAAATTCCGATTTTTCTCTGCTCCAGAGTTGCAATCTCTCCTTGCTCCTTCCCCCACAGACAGTTTCCCTATAACTGATTTGCACATGGCACTTTATCTCACCTTAAGCACTTAGCTGTAATTGATGTCTTCAGACAGTATTTCTAGTGCTGTTTGTTCATGATGTTTTTTATGCCTTGTTTATATTTGTGCTCTCTGTGCCTTTTAATTGCCCCTCTGGGATGAATAAAGTGTTTGAATTGAATTGAATTGAATTGAATTGAATTGAATTGAATTGACAGGATAATGGGGAACAAGGTAAAAATAATAATGATGCCACACCTGACACAGACTGGCAGAGACATATATAAACAGGGGAGTAATTAAGACAATGCACAACAGGTAGGAAGCAATCAAGAACAGCGGAGAAGCAAAGGATGGGAGGGGCTCAGCAGACAGAGCACATTAAGACCAAAAATACAAATGATAATCACAACACAGGGAAACATAATAACAAAGGGTGAGAGCGTAGCTGAACTCATGCCCTGAAGATAACAGAAAAACAAGCATGAACATAAAAGTGAGGACGTGAGCACAGTCATGTCCAAACCCTTATAGTAACCCCCTCTCAAGGGGTGGTATCCAGATGACCCAAAACGTAACATCAACAAAAAAGAAATCAAGTGCAGGCATGAGAACATTTAAGAAACAGCCTGCAGAGCTCAGCCAACAAAATTTGGAGATTCACAAGTGAAATCCATCCATCATCCATCCATTCATCCACCCACTACTGCTTTTCTAGAGGTCAAGGTCAGCAAGGAAGGCAACAGTTCAAGCAGAGAAGCCCAGACTTCCCTCTCCCCAGCCACCTGCTCCAGCCCTTCAGAGGATACCAAGGCGTTCCCAGACAAGCTGGGAGACATAGTCTCTCAAGCGAGTCCTGGGTCTGCCCTGTGGTCTCCTCCCTGTGGGACGTGCCCGAAACACCTCAAGTGAGAGGCGTCCATGAGGCATCCTGATCAGATGCCCAAACCACCTCAATTGGCTCCTTACTCTGAGTCTGTCCCGGATGATTGAGCTCCTCACCCTATCTCTAAGGGCAAATCCAGCAATGCTGCAGAGAAAGCTCATTTCAGCCGCTTGTATCTGCAATCTCATTCTTTTGGTCATTACCCAAAGCTCGGTCATTTGGTCATTACCCAAATGTTCTCATGGGCGGTGCGATGGCGCAGTGGTTAGCACTGCCCCAGCACAGCAACTCATCCTTGGCCATGGGATCCCTGGTTCGATCCCAGCCCCTGACCAACAGTGATCTGTGTGGAGTTTGCATGTTCTCCCCGTATCTGCGTGGGTTTACTGTGGGGTTTCTCCGGTTTCCTCCCACAGGCCAAAAACATGCAGGTTAGGTTAATTGGAGACTCTAAAGTGGCCCTAGGTGTGAATGTGTGTGTGAATGGTTAAGGGATAGCGCCGTACCGTGGCTGCTTCATCCATCCAGGTGGATGCCATCAATTTCCCCTCTGGGGATCAATAAAGTATACAAAAAGCTCATGACCATAGGTGAGGGTAGGAACATACGTAGATTGACCAGTAAGTCAACAGCTTTGCCTTAGAGCTCAGCTCCCTCTTCACCACAACAGACCGGTACAACATCCGCATCAGTGCAGATGCTGGTCCAATCTCTCGCTCCATTCTCCCCTCACTTGTGAATAAGACCCCGAGATACTTAAACTCGTCCACTTGGGGCAGGAGCTTGTACCCAACCCAGAGAGGACAATCCACCTTTTTCCGGCTGAGAACCATGGACTCGGACTTGGAGGTGCTTATTCTCATCCCAGCTGCTTCACACTCAGCAGCAAGCCATCCCAGTAAGACCTGTAGGTCATTGCTGGATGAAGCCAACAGGACAACATCATCTGCACACAGCAGAGATGAGATCATGTGGTCACTAAGCATGACACACTCTGTTCCCTGGCTGCACCTAGAAATCCTGTCCATAAAATTTATGAACAGGATTGGTGACAAAGGGCAGCCCTGGGGGAGTCCAACTCTCACTGGGAATGAGTCCAACCGAGTGTGGGCAATATGAATCAAACTCTCACAACAGTCGTATAGAGACTGGATAGCTTGTAACAACAAGCCCGATACCCCATACTCTCGAAGCACTCACCACAAAAAAACATGAAGGACACAGTCGAATGCCTTCTCCAAGTCCACAAAACACATATAAACTGGTTGGCCAAACTCCCACAAGCCCTCGAGGATTCTCGAGAGGGTAAAGAGCTGGTCTGATGTGCCACGACCAGGCCAAAAACCACATTCCTCCTCCTGAATCCAGAGGTTTAACCAACGGCCGGACTTTCCTCTCCAGTACCTTGGCATAGACCTTCGCAAGGAGCTTGAGGGGTGTGATCCCTCTAAAGTTGGAACACACCCTCCGCCCCCCCTTCTTGTAGAGAGGAACCATCACCCTGGTTTGTCATGCCAAAGGCACTGTCCCTGGGTCTGCCAGGTCTGAATGGCATCCTCTCCTGCCATCGGATCCAACTCACCACGAGGTGGTGATCACTTGACAGCTCTGCACCTCTCTTTACTGAGTGTCCAAGACATACGGTTGCAGGTCTGATGACATGATAACAAAATCGATTATCGACCTGCGACCTAGGGTGTCCTGGTGCCAGGTGCACACATGGACACCCTTATGCTTGAATATGGTGTTCATTATGGACAGATTCACAAGTGAAATGAGTTGCAAATAGATAATGGGGACGGCAGTGGCTCAGGAGGTAGAGCAGGTCATCCAATAACCACATGGTTGCCGGTTCGAATCCCACTCTCCCCAGTATCCTGCCGTTGTGTCCCTGGGCAAGACACTTCACCCCCAATTGCTCCTGGTGGGTCTGGAAGCACCAAGTTAGGCAGCATGCCGCCATCAGTGTGTGAATGTGTGCGTGAATGGGTGGATGGCAGGATCTGTAAAGCGCTTTGGTCATCAAGAGATGAGAATAAAAGTGCTATATAAGTGAACACCATTTACCAATGAACTTTTTTTTTTTTTTTTTTTTTTTTGTTACTTATTTGTACCCGTAGGTAGATTTGGTTTGCAGTCTGGTGACAAGCCACCGGCTGTTGGTCGCTGCGTGCGCGAGCGCCCTAAACCTACATGTTTTTGGTATGCGGGAGGAAACCGAAGAAATCCCGGAGTAAACCCGCGCAACACGGGGAGAACATGCAAACTCCACACAGCTCACTGTTGGTTGGGGGCTGGGATCGAACCCACGATCTCATGATCCCCGCGATCCCCCGGCCGAGGGTAAAACTGTGCTGCCACAGTGCTAAACCACTGCGCCACTGTGCAGCCCAACACTAGGCTTGAACACTTGCACTAGAACACTTGAACACTTGCACTAGAAATTATACAACCCCCACTGCAATTTGCTTATTTTCAAAATCAAAAATTTCTTATAAATACTAAACGTTTTTTTTCTGTATATTTGTTCATTTTGGGGGGGGGTTTGTTATAAATTTGCACTTCTTTTCTTCTTCCCCTCATAAAATTTATTGCCATTGTACAGTACTACAGTACAACGAAATTATGGGTGTTCCACCAGGCTTCTGTGCTATAAAGTAAGGGAGAAGGTTTAGATAAAACACGGTTACAGAGCACACAGTTAAACACACAACTGAAATAAAAATAAATGAAAATAATACATTTTTTTTTTAAAATGGCCCACGGTTATGGAAACATAGACAGGTATGGTAGTGGCTATGCGGGTGGAACTATGGACAAAAGAGTGCAGACACACAGTTGAACACACAATTGAGTAAAATGGCCCAAGGATTATGGAAAATACACACAGTGGTGGTTTCACAGATGGGTCAATATACATGAAAGTGAGGAGTGCAAAGAC
The DNA here is from genome assembly GCA_020510985.1 of Pholidichthys leucotaenia. Taxonomy (NCBI): domain Eukaryota; kingdom Metazoa; phylum Chordata; class Actinopteri; order Cichliformes; family Pholidichthyidae; genus Pholidichthys; species Pholidichthys leucotaenia. The sequence continues at coordinate 99,248,456 of CM035847.1, forward strand.
AAGTGGGTTATTGTGATAATTAAAAGGTCATCAGTTCTTAGCATGTGAGCTATCAGAGGGAGGGGGGTGGGGCCTCTGACTGTTTGCAGTTCGGATGGCCCAGGGGAAGAAACTGTTTGTCAGTCTGGAGGTGTGGGACCTGAACGATCTGAACCGTTGTCCAGAGGGAAGCAGGCCGAACAGGTGAGGTGCGGGATGTGAGGGGTCTCCTGTGATGTTTTGATCCTTCTGAGACAGGAGCTGCTGAAAAGCCTGACCGAGAGGCCGCCATCATGTCCAAGTACTACGACGGGGCTGAGTTTCCTTACTGCGACGAGTTCTCTAAATACGACAAACTGGCCAAAATAGGACAGGGGACCTTTGGGTGAGTACTACACGTCCGGTCATACTTGTCTACTGGTCGTTCATTTATTCAGGGTTTATTACAGAGTTGTTTGTGCTCCCAAAGCTATGCTAATAGTTAGCCGCTACAATAAAATAAACATGGAAACATTTGGAGCTTTTTTGTTTTACGTGCTGCTATTGATTGTGAGAGTTTGGGAGTATTTTTATTGTGTTTTTATTCTTATTTTACGTTTTATTTTTTGTTTTGTTTTTTCCGGAACGCGTGTCTCCCATTGTATTCCACTGTGTTTCGGTTAGCGGGCTTTTCAACTGTAGCACTTTTTTTTTTTTTTTTTATATACAGTAGATTGTTTAAATAATAGTTTAGCATAGTAAACAGTAGTTTTAGTTTGTATTTTTTATTGTGTTTTTATTTGCCATTTCTTTCCGGACCATTTGTCTACAATTGTTTAATTAGAGATGGATGGACCTTCAACGCGTGTGTGTTTGTCTATTTTTGATTCTAAATGTGATCAAATGAAATTGTATGTTAAACGGCATATTGTATGATATAGTGTAGTTAGAAATGTACTTTAAGCCAGTTAACATTATTCTTAAAATGATGTTTTAAAAACTCAAAGCAATCAGAAGGTGGCCATAAGGACTGGAAGAGAAGCAGAAAAAAAAAAAAAAGAAAAATCAGCAAAATTTAAAACAATGTGTCATGGGTTTAAGTTTCCCCTGAAGTTTATGCTTCCTGAAATTGTGACTTAGATTAACCATTATAATTCATTAAGTGACTCTGTGAAACACTCATGGCTGCTCTGTTCATTGACAGACCAGAAAATTCATGCTGTTATCCTGTTAAATCAAAGGGAATCTTCGTTCTTTTGCATGTTCTTTTGTTGTTAAAATTGTGTTAACAGGTCTGAGGAGTTGTTAGTTCCTGTCCAGCAGGTCAGCTGGGGGGGGGGGGGGGTCAGTGCTGCTGATAAAGCCATGTCACCCTTTAACCCTTTGGTTTCCATCTCAGCAGCAGCTCTGTTTGAATTGTCCTCACAATGGAATATGTAAATTGACAGAGGTGTGACGTTTGGCCCAGCTGTTCCCACTGATGCCATGGGGGGGTGATCTGTTGGGTGTCAAGGGGTGTCGTGTTTACTCTTCCTGAGTTAACTGGATTATTTCTGCTGCTGGGGATCATCTATTCCTCTTCTTCTCCTTTTCCCAGCTGATTAATGCAGATCTGCAGGATTTAACACCTCCGAACACCACAGTTGAGTTCCTCCTTACGGCTGTCCTAAAAAGAAAAAAATGGCCAACACACGCCAATTTATCGCATCCTTTTTCATGTAAACTAGAAACATTCTTTTGTAAATGTGAGGATTTTTCTCATAAATTTGCAGGATTTTCCTGAAGAATTAGAGCCATTTTACTCAGAAATGTGCAGCTTCTTACTTGAAAATTTACAGCTTTTTATTATTCATAATTTCACAGCTTTTTCCTCATGAATTTAGAACTTTTCTTACTCTTGAATTTGCAGTTTTAAAAAAAAGCTTAAACTTGCAGCATTTTACTCAAATCTTAGATCTGCAGTGTTTTTTCGGTTGTAAACAGTTGGAAATTTACACCTTTTTTGTCTTTTTGCTAAAGTTGCAGCTTTTTACCCGTAAAATTCCACTTTTTTGGTCAGAAATTGGGAGCTTTAAACTGAGACTTACAGTACATCCCTCTTTTTGTCAGGTCAGGCATTGGTTTGCATGCTACCGGATAACCATGAAAACCGCTACTACTTGTCTCATGGGTCGGGCTGTCGGCGACTCAACCAGCATCCCCGCCCTTCCGAGGGCGTGGAGGGTGAAACAGGACATCCTGGCAGAACTAAGAACAATATCTGTCACAGGTCTGTGGTGGACCACTCCCAGTTACACAGGGTGAGACTGGACATCCAGGCAGTTAAATACATCTGTCACAAGGTCTGTGGTGGACTGTGCCAGTCGGTGCATTGTGACATGCACTACACAAAGAGCAGAGATAAACAAACCTATCATCTGGTCAGTCACTGCAACAGATACTGGAGTCAGTTTGTCTTGGCTTGTCCTTGCCACTGATAATACCTTTATCTGCCAAGAATGTGCTGCTAGTTCAGCAAAAGCTAGCAGTGCTCAAATACTTTGCAAGCAGTTTCATGAAATGGTCAATCAGAAAGCAACTCATACCGGCTCAGACATCGCCCGGGCTTACAAGGTCTGCGATGATCTGTTCACACTCCGACAGGCAGCGAAAAGTAAGCTAGGAGCAGGAAGACAAAAGAAGAGGAAAACAGCAACCTTGTGTGTAGCAGAATGGAATGTACGCACTCTGTTGGACAGAACAACATCACAGCGCCCAGAAAGACAGACCACGCTTGTGGCCCTGGAAATGAACAGGTACAATGTAGACATAGCTGCACATAGTGAAACAAGATTGCCTAGATATGACAGCTTGGAAGACCATGGGTACATCTTCTTTTGGAGTGGGAGATCAACTCAAGAAAGGAGAGAAGCAGGAGTGGGCTTTGCAGTTAGAAAGGAGATAACAGCAATGCTTGATGAGGAACCGGTGCCAATCAACGACAGGATAATGACTATGACACTCCCACTACAGCGGAAGATGTATGCCACACTCATCAGTGTATATGCCCCAACAATGACCAACACAGAGGAGGTGAAGGAAGAGTTCTACAGTGATTTACGTGAGACTATCAGGCATGTACCGACTGATGACAGGCTGATACTCGTTGGAGATTTTAATGCCAGAGTTGGTTCGGACACCGAGAAATGGAAAGGAGTGCTAGGCAGTCATGGAGTAGGCAAGTGCAATGCTAATGGAGAACTTCTACTTGCACTATGTTCAGAGTACAACCTTGTGATAACCAACACTCTATTTAAGCACAAGGACACACACAAGAAGACATGGATGCACCCAAGATCCAAGCACTGGCACTTATTAGACTACATCATAGTCAGGCAGAGAGGCAGAAGGGATGTATTGGACACTAGAGCAATGAGAGGCGCGGACTGTGGCACTGATCATGTTATGCTGAGATCTAGATTAAGGATTTGGAGACAAAAACAGCACTGCAGGACGGGTGTGAAGCCACCACAGAAGCTAAACACTAGTGCACTGAAAGGCCAAAAGAAGCAGGATGAACTTACACAGGAAATGGATGAAAACTTGAAAGACTGGGACAGCAACAACTCAGAGAATGATATAGAAGAGAAATGGGCAACACTGAAGGATACGGTGTATCAGACTGCGAGTGATGTATTAGGCTACCCTGAGAGGAAACATCAAGATTGGTTTGATGAGCATGATGAACACCTGAAAAAACTACTAGAAGCGAGAAATACAGCTAGGCAGGAAAACCTACAGTGTAACACAAGGTCGAAGAAGAAGAAATACTCAAAGGCTCAGAGTGAGCTACAGAAGTACACAGAGAGATGAAGTCCAACTGGTGGGATAAAAAAGCTGAGAAACTTCAAACTGCAGCAGACGGGAAGGACATGAAAACATTCTCCACAGGTCTGAGAGAAATCTATGGCCCTAAACCAAGAGGATTGATCCAACTAAAGGCTATGGATGGTGAAATGGTTTTGCTGGAGGAAGACAAGATCCTGGACAGATTTGCAGACCACTTTGACCAACTACTAAACAACCCTGGAAATTTCACTGACGAGGCTAAAGAAGCTCTAGTGCAGCGACCAGCTGTATCAAGTCTGGATGAACCACCAAATTTTGATGAACTAATAGCAGCTATCAGGACAACACAGGATGGTAAAGCTCCAGGAAGGGATGGAATTCCAGCAGAAGTGTGGAAATTTGGTGGTGTTCAGCTGACCAACTGCCTGCACAAGCTCATCCAAGAGATATGGGATGCCCAGAAAGTACCTCAAGACTAGAAGGATGCAAGTATTGTTCAAGAAAGGTGACAGGAAGGATTGTGGAAATTACCGAGGTATATCACTGCTAGCCACTGTTGGTAAGATTCTCTCACGTGTACTACTTAACAGACTCAGTGAACACATCTCACAGAATGTACTACCGGAAACCCAGAGCAGCTTTAGAAGTGGAAGAAGCACAATGGACATGATTTTCTGCTTGAAACAGGTTCAAGAAAAGTGTATCGAACACAACATGCCGCTTTATGTAGTCTTCATAGACTTCAGTAAAGCCTTCGATACTGTTTCGCGACAAGGACTTTGGCAGGTACTCAAGAAATATGGCTGTACAGAGAAGTTTGTCAGCCTGATCGAGGCACTCCATACAGGTATGCAAGCAAACGTGGCAATGAGTGGTTCAGTATCTAAAGACTTTTCAGTAAGCAACGGGGTGAAACAAGGGTGTGTGCTGGCACCTACACTCTTCTCGCTATATCTGGCAGCCATGCTTGAGGTGGCCTTCAAAGACACTTCAGAAGGAGTATACATTCAAACAAGGAAAGAAGCAGACTTGTTCAATGTGGCACAGTTTAAAGCCAAGAGTAAAACATCGATAAAGGTAGTAAGAGAAATGCTCTTTGCCGACGACAGTGCTGTAGTTGCACACAGCATGGAAGATATGCAAACTTTAGCAGAGAAATTTGCAAGAGCAGCTAGCCAATTCAGCCTCCAAATCAACATCAAGAAAACAGAGTGCCTTTATCAACCACCAAAGTTCCAGTTATCAACATCACCACTAGAAGAGATCAGCATTGGTACAGAGCCACAAGTCAAGTGTAAGACTTTCAAGTATGTCGGGAGTACTGTTTCAGAGAATGCTAGGCTGGAGGATGAAATATCTTTCAGAATGGGGAAGCACAAGTGCTGTGTTTGGAAACTTGAGGGAGAGACTGTGGAACAATCGACATGTGTCTATCCGTGTGAAATGCAAAGTGTACAGAGCGACAGTACTGGCTACTCTATTGTACGGTGCTGAAACTTGGACTTTCTACAGAGTGCAGGTGAAGAAAGTCCACGCATACGTGATGAGACACCTTCGAGCCATAATGAACATCTCATGGAAAGACAAGATAACCAGCATAGAAGTGTTGAAACAAGCTGGTCTACCATCAATGGAGGACATGCCAATACAGATGAACCTGAGATGGCTCGGGCATGTTGAGAGGATGGACCACCAGCGTCTCCCTCGGCAGTTACTCTACTCACAGTTATGCGAGAGCAAACGCAATCAGGGTAGACCAAGGCTCAGATTTAAAGACACTGTAAAAAGAAACTTGAAGAAGTTGGACATAGACAGGAGTTCCTGGCTGCGGAAGGCTAAGGACAGAGCTGTGTGGAGGAACCTGATCAGACCTAAATGAAACAGTCATTGTCACCCACGACAGACTGCTATGATGATGATGATGATGATGATGATGATGATGATGAGACAGGAGAGTCTGGAGATGTCTTCCAAGGAAGGCAGAGGGCCACTGACAATTTTTTTGGGCGGTGTTGATGACCCTATTGCACAGCCTTCCTGTTCTCAGGCATACCACACACCCAGACAGTAGGTAAGCACGCTCTCCACTGAGCAGCGATAGAAGGCCAGCAGCAGCTTCTGGTCCAGGTTGTTCCTCTGCAGGACACGGAGGAAGTGCAGCCGCTGCTGGGCTTTCTTCACCAGGGCCTTGGTGTTGACAGTCCAGGAGAAGTCAGAGGAGATGTGCGTGCCCAGGAACCTGAAGGTGGGGACATTTTACACGCAGCCGCCATTTATGGGGGTGGCAGGTGGTGGTGGGGGGGTCCTTTCTGTTCTTCCTGAAGTCCAGTATGAGTTCTTTATTTTTTTTTTTTTTTTTTGATATACAGTTTCAGGTTGTTTGCTTGGCACCACAGCAGCAGATTATCAGCTTCCGCCGTGTATACCTTCTGTCATGAAGCAGAGCACGAAGGGAGAACTATGCACTCGCTTTCAATTATTTCTAATTATGTCTGTACATTCTTCATTTCAGGTTTATTTTGTATTTGAGGATGGTTGTCTGTATATGTTATCTTAGTTTTGTCATTATTATTTTGTTCAGTATGTAGTTTTGGATTTTCCTGCATTCTATATTTATCTTCCTGTGTTTATTCATGAGCCTACTCATGCTTCTGCCTTTAGTTTCCTACTAGGTGGTGATATTGATTATTATTGTGATTCCAGCACTATGAGTATCTCTTGGGTTTTGTATTTCTTTTTGTCCTGTCCTTAGTGTTCATTATTATCTTCTTCTATTGAACCATTTGGTTTGTATATCATTTTGTAATTAGTCTCCTTTGGTATTATTTCTCCCTGTGCTTTTATTGTGACAACACGTTGTGTTATTTCTGGGTGTCAAATTCTGTTCGTGGGCTGTCACACCTGTCATTGGTTGTTCTGATTATCTTCGCTCATGTCACCCACACCTGCTTATCATCTGTAATTAATTCCTGTTTACCCTATTTAAGGACAGCTACTCAGATTACTCTTCGTAACATCCTTCTTCATGATCAGATGGGAGCCCCCCCATCTTATTCTCTATTTCATATTCTCCAGGTGTCCCCCGTTTTGCCGGCGTTCCATACGCCTCAGCCTCCGTGTTGTTTATCCTTTTTGAATCCTGCCTATCCTCGTAAGTTTTTGTGCTTGTTATATTTTGTGTTTTTATTATTAAACTTGCAAACTCACAGCTGGCGTTTGGTGTCCTCAGGCCACCCCTGCTTGGGAAATTTATGACAGAAGGACGCTGCCAGTGTAGACATCAGCCGCTGTGAGTTTTGCCTTTTTTCTTTTTTCCTCCCCTTTTTTTGTTAAAGTTTGTTTCTTACAGAGATGTCAGTCCGCACAGACTTTAATGTTTTTGGGCTGGACAAGGTGGAGTGCTGGGTGGCAGAGTTAGTGGAGAACATTATCTCGGACGTTCACTTTTCCCACACTTCAGAGGAGGCACTGCGAGTTTGGGATAGCGCGGCACAGGTAACAGAGGCATACCCTAGCGGATAGGGCCTAGCCTGTGGAGCTATCCAGAACTTACGATTCTCCTCACCTCCATATCCAATGCTCAACACATGCTCCGCGGGCTGGGGAAAACCTCTTCTCCATCCGTACCTGTGCCGACGAAGAGGCGTCCTCAGGGATGGAAGACCCCAGTCTCGCACTGCCGTCCAGCGACAGCCCCGCCTTCTCCTCCAGGGCAGTGGTGCACACCATCTGCCATCACTCCGGTGCTGGAACAGCCCACAGTTTGCCGGATTGGGCACATAGCCCTCGTGCACCCAGACGGTCCCACTGCTGAGGAGCTGGCAGGTTTTGGTTGCAGAGACCGAACTGCTGCAGGGCTACAAGCCATGGTTCCTTCCTGAGTTTGCACAGCAGTTGGTGGGAGTTTCACCGGGTGGAGCGGAGTCTGTGCCAACAACAGAGCGTCCCCTGCCTCCGGAGTTCCTCCCATCTCACCAGACGACCTCCACAAATCCTGGAAGGACCGCACCTGGCCCCGCAGCAGCAGCAACCATCATGCCCCAGGAATTAAGGCAAGTGTCATGATGGCCGCTAGGCCGTCATCAGCATCATCAACATCAGCTGCGCTCACTTCAGCAGGTGGCAATCAGCGGGCCATAAAAGCCCAACGCACGGACGCCTCAGCACGGAGTCGTCTGTCACTCTCTCTGAGCAACGTGCCAAGATCTCGACCTCTCGTGAAGAAATCTACGCTTTGCCAAACCAGGCCATGTAAGCCATCTCCTCACAATTCCTCTGCTAGCTTTTTCCCCTGTGCACAGGTGGACCTCCCTGGCGGCGGACCACCCTCCTCTGCTGACGAGGCACCGTCTCCCGCTCTGCGGAGCTCCTCCTCACCTCCACAGCACCGGACACCACGAGCACGATGTCGCATGGACACTAGGAGTCAGTCAGCCTCTCATTGTGGCACCTGCAAGTAAGCCCCTGCAGCATACCCGCCGAACATTGCTACTGTGCAACAGTAACCTTGTGCTTGTGTTTTCCAGGGTTGCCAGGTTACCACAAGACGGGCTCAGCTCCAATGGCCAGGCGAGCATTCACACATTCACTCACACTTCACTCATTAACTCACAATAAAGAAAATTGTCTGTATCTCTCGTGTCAGCGTCTGTCTCTTGGGTCGTAAATCGTGTCAGTACGACTCCGTCACGATGACCCATCAGACAGCGCGCTGTCGCACCGCTTTAACACACTCAGCGCACGAGTAGACATGATTTCCCACCAGCAGACAGTAATCTTAAACCAACTAACTCAGATTAACAGCCGGCTGGATCATCTGGAAGGTCATCAGGCATCTCTCCCCGGCTAGCGGGGTGCCTTCTGCACCCGCAGCTGCGGCTACTAGCCAAATCAGCCCATCTTCCACACATCGCCGAACTCCTGTACCAACCCCCGCACGCTTTACTGGTAAACTGGGGGAGGCGCGGGGGTTTTTGCTACAGTGTGAGTCAGTTTTCCTCCGCGTCCCGGGGGACTTTGCCACTGATATGAATAAGATTGGGTACATCGTCAACCTGCTGGGAGGCAGGGCTCTTGATTGGGCTTACACCATCATGGCCAAACCAAATTATTCATTGTTAACTTACCAGCAGTTCGTGGCAGAGTTCATTGAAGTGTTCGATCATGCTGACCGGGGCGCGGTGTTAACTGAACGGCTGCTTGGACTTCGGCAGGGCAGTAGATCTGCCGCCGATTATTCCGTGGACTTCCGGGTATTAGCCAGTCAGGTTGGGTGGGGGGAGCCAGCACTTTGTGGAATTTTCCTCCGCAGCCTTAACTCCCAGTTAAAAGACGAGCTAGCGGCAAAGGAGAAACCAGACAGACTTGGGGAATTAATCTCCCTCACCATCAGCCTAGATAGCAGACTGAGGGAGCGAGCTGCAGAACGGCGAACAGCTATCCGTGCGAATAAGTCTCGCCCTCGCTCCGCTAGGTTCCCCCTCCTTGCTCTGCCCGCATCTAAAGAACTTCCGGAGCAGGAGGATATGGTTGTGGGGCAATCGGGTCTTACAGCGGCTAAGAGACAGCGCCTCAGGGAGCAGGGGTTATGCTTCTACTGTGGGAATGGGGCACATGGAGTAGTGGATTGCCCGTTAAAAGGGGAGGTCCGCGGATCACGGTAGGGGGATTCGCGGACAAAAATCAGATAAAGCCCCTCACTAGTTGCCACATTCCCATTAGGCTCATTCATAAACACAAGGAACACACCACACTTGCCTTAGTTGACTCTGGGGCTGAGCAAAACTTTATCTCCAGAGACCTGGCAACCCTGATGGGCCTCAGCTGTCAACCTTTACGCCCCCCCATCCATCTGGTCACCCTGTCTAAAGCATCTCTGACGTCAGTTTCCCACCAGACGGCACCTGTGTTAACGATAGTTTCTGGTAACCACAGGGAGGAAATACGGTTCCTGGTCTTGCCCTTCTCCTCTTCACCCGTCATCTTGGGGTACCCTTGGCTCCGGCTGCATAACCCCACGTTCGACTGGCAAGTTGGGAGAATAACGGCTTGGAGCTCATTCTGTCTGAGCGCTTGTCTTCAGTCCGCTGCATGCGCTCCCTCAGTGCTGATGATGCCTCCCTCAACACCCCCTCCGGACCTGTCGAAGGTGCCCGACGTCTACCATGATTTGGGCCAGGTGTTTAGTAAGTCACGGGCGTTGTCCCTTCCCCCCCACCGCCCATACGACTGCGCGATCAACCTCAAGGCTGGGGCCCCTCTCCCGGCGAGCCGCCTGTACAACCTATCAGCTCCGGAATGCGAGGCTATGGATATGTACATCAAGGAGTCCCTGGCCTCCGGTATCATCCGTCCATCCTACTCGGCCGTCGGGGCAGGGTTTTTCTTCGTCAGGAAGAAGGACGGGTCGCTGCGCCCCTGCATCGATTTCCGGGGTCTCAACGACATTACTATTAAGGACAAATACACTCTCCCCTTGATGAACACTGCCTTCGATTCCCTCCAGGGGGCGTCTTGGTTTACTAAACTAGATCTACGGAACGCCTATCACCTGGTGCGCATTCGGGAAGGTGATGAATGGAAGATTGCTTTCCGGACCCCAAGCGGCCACTTTGAATATCTGGTGATGCCGTTTGGGTTAACCAACGCTCCGGCAGTGTTCCAGCGCTTAATAAATGACGTTCTCCGGGACTTTCTGAATTCCTTCGTCTTTGTTTACCTTGATGATATCCTCATCTTCTCGCGCACAGTGGAGGAGCATCAGGTGCATGTACGACGGGTCCTACAGCGCCTCCTGGAGAATCAGTTGTTCGTCAAGGCGGAGAAGTGTGAGTTCCACACGGATCGCACCTCCTTTCTGGGGTTTATTATCACCCGTAACCAGGTGCTTCCCGACCCGGACAAGGTCAAGGCGGTGGTGGACTGGCCTACGCCCACATCCAGGAAACAGCTGCAGGGTTTTTTGGGGTTTGCCAATTTTTACCGGCGCTTCGTGCCAAATTTTGGGAACATTGCCAGACCCCTGACTGCACTCACATCCCCGAAGGTCCCTTTCCATTGGAGTGAGGAGGCTGCCGCTGCGTTTGACAGGCTGAAGGGAGAGTTTGCTTCAGCCCGTGTATTGACCCAGGTGGACCCGGAGCTCCAATGCTTGGTGGAGGTGGACGCATCGGATTTGGGGGTGGGGGCGGTACTCTCTCAGCGCTCCCCGACGGACGGGAAGATCCGCCCCTGCGCTTACTTCTCTCATCGTTTGACACCTGCTGAGAGGAATTACAGCATCGGCGACAGGGAGCTATTGGCTGTCAAACTTGCGCTGGAGGAGTTGAGACACTGGCTGGAGGGGGCTGCCCAGCCGTTTGTCGTCTGGACTGATCATCGCAATCTTGAATACCTTAGGACTGCCAAGCGGTTGAATGCACGTCAGGCCCGCTGGTCACTCTTCTTCGGCCGTTATAATTTTACGATCACCTACCGGCCAGGAAGTAAGAATGGTAAGCCTGACGCCCTTTCCAGGCAGTTTGACGCGCCCTCCGCTGACGACCGGGAGGAGACTATTCTGCCGCCTGCGTGTGTGGTAGGTACGTTGACCTGGGGCATCTGCAATAAGGTTAGAAGAGCACAGGAGGAGGAGCCTGATCCGTGCGGGGGGCCCCCGGGTCACTTGTTCGTTCCTCGTCCTGTTAGGAGCCAAGTAATAGAGTGGGGTCACGCATCCAAGCTGGCGTGCCATCCGGGTGTGAGTCGGACTGTTGACCTCCTCCAGAGAACCTTTTGGTGGCCAGGGCTGCAGAGGGACGTTAACAACTATGTCCGGGCCTGCGCTCAGTGCGCCACGGGGAAGACATCATCATCGGCCCCGGCGGGTCTGCTACACCCTTTGCCCGTCCCCTCCCGCCCCTGGTCCCATGTAGCCATGGACTTTGTGACCGGTTTGCCCCCCTCCGGCCACTTCACGACTGTTTTAACCATCGTGGACCGCTTTTCTAAAGCTGCCCATTTTGTGCCCCTCCTGGGGTTGCCTTCAGCGCGGGAGACAGCGGACCTCCTCGTTCTCCATGTGGTTCGTCCTCACGGAATCCCCGCTGATATTGTTTCAGATCGAGGGCCACAGTTCGTCTGGCAGGTTTGGAAGGCGTTCTGTACGGCGCTTGGGGCCACGGCCAGTCTCTCCTCTGGATACCATCCTCAGAGTAACGGCCAGTGCGAGCGAGCCAATCAGGAGCTGGAGGCTGCACTGTGCTGCGTCATCTCCTCCTGCTCTTCTTTGTGGAGCATGTACCTCCCGTGGATCGAGTACGCTCATAACACCACGGTGTCCTCGTCCACAGGGATGTCCCCCTTCAAGGCATCGTTGGGGTATGAGCCACCCTTGTTCCCGGAGGAGGAGGGGGAGGTAGCGGTCCCGTCTGTTCAGGCTCACGCCAGACGCTGTCGGCAAGTTTGGTCCATTGCCCGCAGAGCCCTTCTGAGGACCACGGAACGGAAAATTGAGGTGGCCAACCGCCATAGGAGGCCTGCCCCGGATTACAAGGTGGGTGACAAGGTATGGTTGTCCACGAAGAACATCAGTGTGCCTGCCGAGAAGCGTAAGCTAACCAAGCGCTTCATCGGTCCCTTTGTTATCTCCCACATTGTCAACCCTGTATCTGTGCGTCTTGCTCTCCCCTCTCACATGCGCATCTGCCCCACTTTCCACATCTCTCAGGTCAAGCCCTACGTCGCCGACCCGCTGTGCCTGCCCCCTGCGTCTCCTGTTCCCCCAAGGATGATCGATGGCCATCCGGCCTGGGGGGTAATGGCAATCCTGGACGTCCGCAGGAGGGGTCGGGGCCTTCAGTATTTGGTGGACTGGGAGGGGTTTGGCCCTGAGCACCGCTCCTGGATACGCCCTGCATTGATCCTCAATAAGCAGTTGATCCGCGATTTCCATCGGGCGCATCCAGGTAGGATTGGGCAGGTGCCTGGAGGCACCTCTAGAGGGGGGAGTACTGTCATGACGGCCGCTAGGCCGTCATCAGCATCATCAACATCAGCTGCGCTCACTTCAGCAGGTGGCAATCAGCGGGCCATAAAAGCCCAACGCGCGGACGCCTCAGCACGGAGTCGTCTGTCACTCTCTCTGAGCAAAGTGCCAAGATCTCGACCTCTCGTGAAGAAATCTACGCTTTGCCGAACCAGGCCACGTAAGCCATCTCCTCACAATTCCTCTGCTAGCTTTTTCCCCTGTGCACAGGTGGACCTCCCTGGCGGCGGACCACCCTCCTCTGCTGACGAGGCACCGTCTCCCGCTCCGCGGAGCTCCTCCTCACCTCCACTGCACCGGACACCACAAGCACGACGTCGCACAGACACTAGGAGTCAGTCAGCCTCTCATTGTGGCACCTGTAAGTAAGGCCCTGCAGCATACCCGCCGAACATTGCTACTGTGCAACAGTAACCTTGTGCTTGTGTTTTCCAGGGTTGCCAGTTACCACAAGACGGGCTCGGCTCCAGTGGCCAGACGAGCATTCACACATTCACTCACACTTCACTCATTAACTCACAATAAAGATAATTGTCTGTATCTCTCGTGTCAGCGTCTGTCTCTTGGGTCTTAAATCATGTCAGCAAGTTTCTTTTCATTCTCTAACACTTAAAAATGAACTGTCTTGCCTTATTCCAGGTGGTGAGGCTCACCAGCTGCAGCCCAATTTAGCTGAGTCCTCACCACCTGCCACTGTTGTATTCCCCTCACCTGCTTCTCCTGTGCCTTCCTCTATTTTCCCTGAGAGTCCGCTGGTCCTGACAGGGAGCTGCCGGATGACGGAGGAGCCTGCAGCCCTGGAAGGTCCAGTTCCAGCCCCACAGCCGCGTCTTGGATGGGAGAGGAGCACCCCCTGTTCCCTGAAACCTGAGCCAACAGGAGAGTGTCCCCTGGTTTCAGCGGCACAGTTCCCAGCGCCATTGGTGAGGCGATCTCCAGCGTCAGCCACCATGTTGGGAGTTCCACCGGCGTTGGTCACCACATCTGGGGGTCCTTTAGCTGCACCCATTATCACGCCTGCTGCGAGGGTCGCCGCAGCAGAGTCGCCAGAGTCCTGGGTGGCGGTGGAGCTCGAGTCTAGGCAAGTACTCTGTTCTGTTTTTACACCTTGAGATCTAGAGAAATCTGTCTAGCTGGTGGGGAGAATCAGTTGCAAATGTCCTCTGTTCCTGAGTTTTCCTCACCAGGCTCCACTGCTGCCGGTAATAATTTTCTGGTGTTTTATTCCTTCCTCCCCATCTGAGGTGGCCGTGTCGGGGAGATATCCTTGAGCGAGGGAATTCAAGATGCCCCAACCTGGATCATTAGAGTCCTGGACGGTGGTGGAACTCGAGCTAAGGCAAGTCCTCTTTTTTGTCTTCACTATGTTGGTATTAAAGAGGTCTTGTTTAGCTCTTGCTGGGGAGAGTCAGTCACAGCTGCCATCTGCTGCTGAGCTTTCCTCGCTGGGTTCCACTACTGCCGGTGATTTTGACCCAGTATCTGTCTTTGTTCTTTTGCCCGAGCCATCACCTGATGTCACCGAGGGTCCGCCACCTGTGCCTGAGATCACTGAGGATCCGCTGCCTTCGTCTGAGGTCACCATGGGTCTTTCATCTCTGCGTGAGGTCACCATGGGTCCTCCGCCATTGCCTGAGGTCACCGTGGGTTCTCCTTCTCCGCCTGAGGTCACCATGGGTCGTCCTCCTCTGCCTGAGGTCACCATGGGTCCTCCTCCTCTGCCTGAGGTCGCCATGCGTCCTTCTTCTCCACCTGAGGTTGCCGAAGGTCGTCCGTTGTTGCTGCCGGGTTACCTCGCTGGTCAGCTGTCATCGCCGCCAGGTTACCTCGCTGGTCAGCCATGGTTTCCTCATTGGGCAGTCAACCTCCTCATCTGGTTCCTCCTCGGACCAGTCATTTCCTTCAACTAGTTTTCTCACTGGTCAGTCATCCTCCTCATAGGGTTTCCACCCTTCAGCCCCTGCGGTCTGCGAAGGGCACTGGTTCCAGCTACCACCTCCAGGAGGGGGTGCGTCATGCCCCGTGGCCCGATGGCTCAGGGATACTTGGAGGCCACCCGATGGACTTTTCCGTTTGCTTAGGTGGCTCTGGAATATTGGGAGGCCACCCGATGGACTACTCCATTGGTTTAGGTGGCTCTGGAATTCTGCAAGGCCACTCGACCTATTCCATCTGACTTGGTGGTCTTGGGATTCCAGCAGGTCACCTGAACTGCCTTGTTTTTTCACTCAGCATCCCTAGAACTGTGTTGCGCCTCTATCTGTTCTGGTTATGGGTCATGAGCATGTTTTGTTGTTGTTTTGGTCCCTCCTGGCCTGGGATCCCCCACCGCCCTCCCGGGGTGGGTTGTTTTTCTATTTCTGTTGAGGGGGATTGTTGTGTTTCTTTTTTCTTTTCTGATGTTACCTGGGGGTGTCTGGAATCCACCCCTTGAATGGGGGCTCTGTCATGATGCTGAGCACAGAGGGGGATCACCGTGCTCATGCTCTTTTGTCATTTTTGGTTATTTTAAGTATTTTCCCACTTCAGTTTAGTATTTGTCTGGTTGGTTTTGGTTGTGATTTATTATTTGAGTTGTTTTTGTTTCTGGCTGTCCATTAGTACTCCTGTTCTTAGTTTTATTATTCCTAGTTACATCTAGATTCTTATTATGTCATTTTCCATCCAGTTTTCATATTATTATTATTCACCTGTTTTGACATGAGCCCACCCTCACCTTTTATTCTCAGTCCCCTGTCTGTATTTCGTTATTTGCTTTCCAGTATTTGTATCTCTTGGTTTTGTATTCATCATGTTCTCGCCCTATGGTTCATTTTTTCCCTGTCCGTATTATCTGATCCATTTCTCATTTTGTATCACTTCATATTTATAGTTAGCTTCTTGTGCCTTATTCCTCTGTACTTTTATTTTGACAGAGCCATGTGTTTACTTTCTTGTGTCAAATTCTGTTCATGGACTGTCAGACCTGTCGTTAGTTTGTTCTGATTATCCTCGCTCATGCCACCCACACCTGTTCATGATTTGTGTTAATTCCTGCTTGCCCTGTCTAGGGACGGCTGCTCAGATTACTCTTCACAGCGTCCTTCTGAGTTTCCCTGTATGGTTCTATGGGTTTGGACGGGTGTGCTCAGTCTTGGCTTTTTTCCTTCTCTAGTGTTTCCGTGTGCTCCCTATTACCTCCAGATGTGAGCCCCATCATCCCGCATGCCATTACCTAATTTGTAAGTGTTGAGTTTTTGTGTTGTTTTGTATTTTTGTGCTTTTTGTGCTTTTTGTTATTAAATGGTGCAAGCTCACAGCTGCTGAAAATCAGCACCTCCAAGTCCAAGTCCATGGTCCTCAGCCGGAAAAAGGTGGATTGTCCTCTCTGGGTTGGGAACAGGCTCCTGCCTCAAGTGGAGGAGTTTAAGTATCTTGGGGTCTTGTTCACGAGTGAGGGGAAAATGGAGCGAGAGATTGACAGACGGATTGGTGCAGCATCTGCAGTGATGCGGACATTGTACCGGTCTGTTGTGGTGAAGAGGGAGCTTAGTTCTAAGGCAAAGCTGTCGATTTACCAGTCAATCTACGTTCCTACTCTCACCTATGGTCACGAGCTTTGGATAATGACCGAAAGAACAAGATCGCGGATACAAGCGGCCGAAATGAGCTTTCTCCGTAGGATTGCTGGACTCACCCTCAGAGATAGGGTGAGGAGCTCAGTCACCCGGGAGAGGCTCAGAGTAGAACCGCTGCTCCTCCACACTGAAAGGAGTCAGTTGAGGTGGTATGGGCATCTGATTAGGATGCCTCCTGGACGCCTCCCACTTGAGGTGTTTTGGGTACATCCCACTGGGAGGAGACCCCGGGGCAGACCCAGGACTCGGTGGAGAGATTATGTCTCCCAGCTGGTCTGGGAATGCCTTGGTATCCTCTCTGAAGATCTGGAGCAGGTGGCTGGGGAGAGGGAAGTCTGGGCTTCTCTGCTTGAACTGCTGCCTCCGCGACCCGGACCTCTGGAAATGCGGTAGAAGATGTATGGATGGAAGCTCACAGATGCTGTTTGGTGTCCTCAGTCCTTCCCTCGAAGGGCAATTTATGACACCTTCTCATCATCATCGGTGATGAGCCTAACCAAGGTGGTATCGTCTGCGTATTTCACGATGACAGTGGTTGGGTGGGTTGGAGTACAGTCAAAAGTGTACAGGGAGTACAGCAGAGGGCTTAGCACGCAGCCCTGGGGGGTGGAGGGGGGGGCTTAGCACACAGCCCTGGAGGGAGCCAGTGCTAAGAGACAGTGTAAAGGAGTGGTGGGGACCAAGTCTGACTGTTTGTGGGTGGTTGGTGAGAAAGTTTTTTTATCCAGGAGCAGCTGGGCGGTGGGGGGGGGGGGGGTCTGCAGGAGGTGCAGTTTGTTGGTCAGGATGTCTGGGATGATGGTGTTGAAAGCTGAGCTGTAGGCCACAAAGAGCATCCTCACATAGCTCCTTGGGTTCTCCAGGTGGCTCAGGGCTCTGTGGAGTGTGGTGGCAATGTCGTCTTCTGTAGACTGGTTCTCCCTGTAGGCAAACTGGTGGGGGTCGAAGGAGGGGGGAAGACAGACCCTGATGTGCTGGGACACCAGTCGCTCAAAACACTTCATGACTACAGATGTGAGTGTTATGTAGTCATTCAGGCTGTTAATCGCAGACTTTTTGGGGATGGGGATGATGGTGCAGGCCTTGAGGCAGGACGGGATGGGGCGTGCGTCAGGGAGAGTTTGGACAGCTTGGTGAGGATCTCTCCCAGTTGGTTTGCACATGCTTTGACCACCGCTCCTGGGTTGCCATCTGGACCTGCAGCTCTGCGGGGGTTCACTGCTCTCAGTTGCCTCCTCACCTTGTGCACCTGTAGAGAGAGGGGGATAGGGGGGATGAGACGGGGGGCGAGTTTGGGGGGGGGTGTGCTCAAACCAGGCAAAGAAGCTGTTAAGCTACTCTGCCAGAGTGAGGCTGCTGTCTGATGTTGGGGGGCCCTGGCCCCTGTAGTTGGTGAGGGCTTGGATGCCTTTCCACATCTGTCGGGGGTTATTGTCTGTGAGGAAGCCCTCCACTTTCCTCCTATAGATGTTCTTTGTGAATTTTATGCCTTTCCTCAGGTTGGCTCTGGCGGTGCTGTACAGAGAGCTGTCCCTCTGTCTGAAGGCTGAGTTGCGGGGTCTGATCAGAGCCTGGATTTCACTGGTCATCCGGGGTTTGTGGTTTGGAAAGACCCGGATGTGTTTAGTGACTGTCACATTTTCTACACAGCGTTTGATGCTGGATTCTGTAGGAGATTCCAGGGTTCATAGACCGTTCATAAGTTCATGGCCAGGTTAATGGTCTAGTCCAAGATTTCTATGAATGTCCCACAAAAACCCTTCATCACAGGGCAGCCATACGAATGCCTTAGGAACAATGTAAGAACTACGCAAGATGTTGGTAGTAAATATGCCTTAGGAGCACCTTAAGTTGTTCTTGAGAGCCCCGGAGATTCTTGCAGCATGCGGAAGGTGGTAGTGAGGCACTCATAAGGCCGAAGTATGTCATTCGTGCAATATTTGTGCCGACAAAATGTGCTGAAAGCTGAAAGATCTTCCTACCAATGACTTGAGAGTGCCATGAGCTGCACAAGAATTTTCATAAGATGGCACTAAGTATGCTGAAGGAAGATCCCAAGGCACCTTTATGAAGAACGTAAGAACTCTAGGGCCATTGTACAACAGAAAAGCACCTCATTTCTCAAGAATGCCTCAAGTTGCGCTTGCAAATTGGACGACAGCCGTAAGAAACTATGCCTCCTCCACAAATGTCTGTGAACTCCAGAATTCGTAGAAACTGGGAAATTCTAACAAACCCATCGTTTGTAAGAATCTTTGTGACCGTAGCTTTACTTCCAAATTAAAGTGTGAGTGATGCGAGAGGCCTGGACCTGTTTTGTATCAGACAGGAGGCCTTGATCTTCCTGGACTTGTCCGCAGAGCTACACTGGCAGAAGAGAAGTTGATGGAGTGAAGCAGCAATTGAGAGCAATGAACATTTTCTATGGCATAATTTTCCAACCAAAACTCCAAGTAATGATTAATCAACAAACAATCCCCCATCAGTCAAAATCCTCAGCAGAGGCTAAAAACAAATAATCCAAGACGCAAAGAATGCAGCAGCCATGTAGAGGGACTGAGGAGAACTATATTCTTGTTAATGATTCCTCCAACCAACTAAGGTCCATCAGGCTGCCCACACCCTAATGACAACAGCTGATAAATGACACATCACAATGCTCAGATGACGCTTCTGAGGAAGACTGCAAATGTCAAGGTAAAAACAAGGTAAAAGCATCTCAGAAAATATGACACTCTAGCTAGGAGAAACATATTTTTGATATGCTGTGAATGCTCTGCTGTTCATAGACCAAATCACAATCAAGTTGGGTTCCTTTCACAAATAATCAAAATCCACAAATAAATGATCATTATACTCATATTATTATGCTAATAGATGGAAAGGATATATTAAAATTAATTTCAGGACGTGAGGGCCAGACACATCTGCTATATTTGCCAGTTCAGATATATTACATTTTAATGATGTAGACAAAAATAACTTAAACATGCCATGCAGACATGAGTTCACTGAGCCAGAATCATTTCCTATTACATTATTGCTATTTAGAGCATTACCGCAATTAACTATTGTGTAGAGAAAAACTGTCCTTTACAGCACATTTCAATTCTGAGTGTAGCTCTTTTGTAACTCATGATTCAGTCTTGTGTTGACTTGAACAGTATTATCAGATGTTTTGCTTCCAGTTTCAGTTATCATGGTGTTATCAAAAGCTAAATTGGCCTGAAAGGAATGAGAAATAAAGAACCCACCCTAAGAGGAAAGGTTTCCAAATATTTATTTTGGCCTTTTAGCCTTAATCTAGAAAGGAACAGTAAAGAGAGACAAATGAACATGAAGTGCAAGTAAGAGATGCAGTAAGCTCCTTTTGAACCAGGGATCACCACAGACGAGCAGCAAGCTCTGTGATATGCACCCTTAACTGTTAGGGAAGAAAACGTTTATTTTTTTGCTGTCAATAATCCAGGTAGATTTCCTGTTGGCGCTGCATACATAGTATTTTCTCTGGCAGTAATAAGTTTAGACTGCGTTGAAACAGCATCAGCAACAACATATAGGTTTGAAACTATTTTCTTCACTTCTGGCAAATAGTTCACTGACATATTTTTTGTAGGAATCCACCTTAACGATACTAATGAAGGGTCAGGGAGCAGCTCCTGAGAATTTGGTCAGTTATTGTATAGCCCTCTTGTTGTGACACCTATGTTATGTATGATTTTACCCTGGTTCACAGATGAGGCGAGGTGATTTGTAGAACACAGGTTCCGGTTCCGCCAGGCCAGTGGCGCCACACGAGTCGGCTGCCCGTTGCAACAGCCTTTTTTTATCTTCCTTCTTCTTTCTACACCTTTCACTCTGTATATATATCACGGACGCACGGATCGCCCAGGGGGTCTCCCGGGTCGGCGGACGGAGCCACTGTTTGCAGCGGGAGACGTTACAGCGGGGAGGAGCTGGTGCTAGCTAGCACTTGGCCGCCGCCCGGTGCTAATGGGAAACTCGACATACCGGGAGCTGTAGCGAAAACGACGCGGGTGCCGGGCTGGAGTTTAGGCGGCGTGCAAGAAATATAAGACAGAATAATAAAGGGCGATGGCAAGAACCAAGCAGACCGCCCGTAAAATCTACTGGAGGAAGAAGCCCCCCAGGAGACAGCTAGCCACCAGGGCTGCTCGGAGAGGCGCTCCGGCCACCGGCAGAGTGAAGAGGCCTCGCCGTCACAGGCCCGTGGCTCTGAGAGAGATCCGTCGCTACCAGAAATCCACGGAGCTGCTCATCCGTAAGCTGCCCGTCCAGCGCCTGGTGAGGGAGATCGCTCAGGACTTCAAGACCGTCCTGCGCTTCCTGAGCTCCGCCGTCATGGCTCTGCAGGAGACCAGCGAGGCCCACCTGGTGGGTCTCTTCTTCGCCAAGAGGGTCACCATCATGCCCAAAGACTTCCAGCTGGCCCGCTGCATCCGCGGAGAGAGAGCTTAGACTTTCTGCTGCACATTCACCAACCAACCATAATGCTCCGCACTGTGTGTCTATATATATACATTTATAGTAATATGTACATATGTTTACTAGATGTTCTTGTTTTTTCTTGCCTTCTGATTGTTGCTCTGAGTGTTGCTATCCCTGTGCTGTTGCAATCCTGGAATTTCCCCATTGTGGGACTAATAAAGGCTTATCTTATCTTATTGTAGACACTGGATGTGGCGGCCACTGACAAGGCCCTGGCCAAGGTACAGGTGAGCAAGAGGAAGTAAGATGACCGACTCCGGCCTTATATAGGGCGGAGCGGTGATGTCACCGGAGGTGCGCGTCACCTTCTCACACTACACCATAAAATATATATCACATTTCCCCCCCTTTAAAAAAATCCAAAACCACTCACTCAATTAAGACCCTCCCCAATTTGGGACCCGACACACGCACTAACAAACGAAAACTAATGTCTCTAAATGGCCTAACACATTCACACAACAGAACCTAAAATAGGGAGGACAGGTGGACTACCGTCCTGCCCACACGGCATGATGGATTATTGTGCCCCCTGCTAAAATAAAGCAACATCCATTAATAAACTAAAATTGTGTGCCGTGATCCTAAATTAAAGAAAACACAAAATAATCCCATATATACAATATTTCACCTAATACCAGACCCTTAACATACAGCCGTGGACAAAATTGTTGGTACCCCTCTGTTAATGAACGAAAAACCCACAATGGTCACAGAAAAAACTTGAATCTGACAAAAGTGGTAATAAATAAAAATTCTATGAAAATTAACCAATGAAACTCAGACAACGCTTTTGAATTGTGGTTCAACAGAATTATTTTAAAAAAACAAACTCATGAAACAGGCCTGGACAAAAATGATGGTGCCCTTAACTTAAAATTTTGTTGCACAACCTTTTGAGGCAATCAGTGCAATCAAACGATTTCTGTAACTGTCAATGAGACTTCTGCACCTCTCAGCAGGTATTTTGGCCCACTCCTCATGAGTAAACTGCTCCAATTGTCTCAGGTTTGAAGGGTGCCTTCTCCAGACGGCATGTTTCAGCTCCTTCCACAGATGTTCAATAGGATTTAGATCAGGGCTCATAGAAGGCCACTTTAGAATAGTCCAATGTTTCGCTCTTAGCCACTCTTGGGTGTTTTTAGCTGTGTGTTTTGGGTCATTATCCTGTTGCAAGACCCATGACCTGCGACTGAGACCAAGCTGTCTGACACTGGGCAGCGCATTTCTCTCTAGAATGCCTTGATAGTCTTGAGATTTCATTGTACCCTGCACAGATTCAAGACACCCTGTGCCAGATGCAGCAAAGCAGCCCCAGAACATAACAGAACCTCCTCCATGTTTCACAGTAGGGACAGTGTTCTTTTCTTGGTATGCTTCATTTTTGAGTCTGTGAACATGGCCCAGATGTACCTTGCCAAAAAGTTCCAGTTTTGTCTCATCTGTTCATAGGACATTCTGCCAGAAGCTTTGTGGCTTGTCAACATGCAGTTTGGAAAATTCTAGTTTGGCTTTTTTATGATTTGTTTTCAACAGTGGTGTCCTCCTTGGTCGTCTCCCATGAAGTCCAGTTTGGCTCAGACAATGACGGATGGTGCGATCTGACACTGATGTACCTTGACCTTGGAGTTCACCATGAATGTGCTTAGAGGTTGTTCTGGGCTCTTTTGTTACCATTCGTATTATCCGTCTCCTCCTGCGGCCACATACAGGGAGGTTGGCTACAGTCCCGTGGATCTTAAATTTCTGAATAATATGTGCAACTGTAGTCACAGGAACATCAGGCTGCTTGGAGATGGTCTTATAGCCTTTACCTTTAACATGCTTGTCTATAATTGTCTTTCTAATCTATTGAGACAACTCTCTCCTTTGCTTCCTCTGGTCCATGTTTAGTGTGGTACACAGCATGTCAACAAACAGCACAGTGACTACTTGTCACCCTTTAAATAGGCCGACTGACTGAATACAAGTTTGTAGACACCTGTGATGTTAATTAGAGGACACATCTTGGTTGAATATGTCCCTATGGTCACATTATTTTCAGTCTTTTCTAGGGGTACCATCATTTTGGTCCAGGCCTGTTTCATGAGTTTGTTTTTTAAAATAATTCTGTTGAACCACAATTCAAAAGCATTGTCTGATTTTCATTGGTTAATTTTCATAGAATTTTTATTTATTACCACTTTTGTCAGATTCAAGTTATTTGTGTGACCATTGTGGGTTTTCCTTTCATTAACAGAGGGGTACCAACAATTTTGTCCACGTCTGTATTACACTCAGTTCTTTGGGTGAAAGGACAGAGCTGGCATGGGGTCCCAGGGCACCCTCTCAGCAGATGTGCCCCTGGAAACAACCGGTCCCCGGGGTGATGGCTGACCCTCCGGACGCTGAAGCCACTTCTCCTCACCAGTGAGCTCATCCCATGTCCAGCCTCATCTCCCAGAGTCTCCTCCCGGACACGCCAAAGCCGATTTGCATGCCACCCCGAGCCGTCAGACAGCCTGAATTGCACTGCGCCCAGTTTGTCCACTATGTGCAGACTCTTCCGATGCTCCACAGGTTGTCGTCTGGCTCATCTTCACCGCGGACGCTCCTCACTTCGAATCCAAACCCGATCAAGGACCCGCAACGGGGTCTGGCTCGGCTTGAAACATTGTTGTCAAGCAAGCCGATCCCCTGTGCTCATCGGTCTTGCCCCGACCTCTTTTAATGCTGTTGTAACATGTGCCGCAGACCCTATGTCCCATTGCGGCCAAACTCCGGAGGCATCCAGGGCTAATCGGTGCCACTCGCCAGCGCAGGTGCCTCACCGTGACGCTCAGTACTTCCCTCGACCATTTCCCGAGCACTGGCACTGAGACCCTCCTGCGCTGGCCCTGAGCAAAATTGGTCCTGCTTGACCGCCATGGCATCCGGTAGTTCTTCATCCCACATCACATCTTCCTCAGTTGCCGGAATGGTGGAGGGGGGGGGTCTATTGGCCACGGCCCAGCCACTCTTCCCCAGCATCGTCTTTGATGGCAAAACCCAGTCCGTAAAATAAATCACAGCCCATAATGTTATCACCCTATGCTGTCGCATGGAACATAAAGTCGAACACTGTCGCGGACTTGTACCGACCGTACAACAGCTCTGGGTTACCTCTAGTCCTGTGGTGGGGAAAAACTTCTTTACCATGGCCCAATTCAGCAACGACCCCTCCGCCCCTGTGTCAATCAACAGCGGCACCTCCACGTCGTCCAGCCCCATTGTGCAAAACGTGTACCCGTTCGTGTTGGGGGACACCGTGTGTATGGTTGTCAAGGGCAGGCGAAGAGATTTATTCTGTGGGCTCTCATGTTTAACTTCACAGCACACCCTGGCAAAATGGTTCAAGCGACCACATCTGTTACAACGTGATCCTCTCACTGGACAGTCCTTTGCCCTATTTCGGTGCTTAGCAGACCCACAACAGATGCAAAGGGATTTTCCTGGGGCAAACCCTCGGCTGGTAGCATTGGCTTCTGCATCTTCATCGTCCCAGCTATCTTTGCTATCCGTGCTCTGGCGGCTGCTGTGACTAGCACCCGGTTATCTCCCAGGCTAGCTTGTCCGCGGTTTCCATTTGGAGAGCTAGCTTAATGGCTCTGGCTAACGTGAGTCCCTAGGCACCATAAGTAGCCTAGCTTGCAATGTGGCATTGCATGTACGTTCCGCCAGCTGGTCACAAATCATTTCTTCCTCCATTGTCCCAAAACAACACTCGGTAGCTAGCTGCCTCAAGTCGGCGATGAACTGCCGAAAGGGTTCACCTACCCACTGATGCCACTGCCGAAAGTGGATCCTCCGGACCGTCACATTATCCGGGGTGTGGAAATGGCTAGCTAACAGCTCCGCTACCTCTTCATAAGTGTCCGAGGGACTGAGCGTTCGCAGGGCTCGTTGGCCCTCTATACCCAAATTGTGAACCAGAAGTGCCCAGACTCATAGCTTATCAAGCTCACCGAGTCCCAGCGCAGCGACATAAGTTTCAAAGGCTTCAAACAACCTCGGCCAGGACACCGGCGGCTCCCCGGGAAACTTGAGAAAAGGCCGAATTGGAGCTATGCAAGCCTCCATGGTTTAATCCGATGTCGCCAAATGTTATGCATGATTTTACCCTGATTTACAGATGAGGCGAGGTGATTTGTAGAACGCAGGTTTTTTGTAGACACTGGATGTGGCGGCCACTGACAAGGCTCCAGCCAAGGTACAGGCAAGCAAGAGGAAGTAAGATGTCTGACCCCGGCCTTATATAGGGTGGAGTAGTGACGTCACCGGAGGTGCACAACACCATCTCACACTTCACCTTAAAATATTTATATCACAACCTATGACTTTTTCATTCAGTTTCTCTGTTTTCCATTCAGCAGTAAATAAACCCTCAGAAAGGAGAGGATCTTTCTCTCCCTCTGGTAGATCCTAAGTGAGTTTTTTACACTCATCATTTTTTGTTTTTATTTATCCCTGATCAAAAATGGCCCCAAAGGACAGAAAATAAATATTAACTGGAAAGCACTTAGGAAAGATAGTGACATAATGCATGGCTCAGGAGACGCACACACACAGGCTCAGAGTAGCTCAAATAGCTTTATTAACAACAGGGGTGTATGAATGTGTGTCTGCGAGATGTGAATGTGTTGGTGGCGGCGTCTGCTTCGGGCACAGAGGCAGGAGACCGTACAGCCGGACAACCCTATGGGAAAAGCACAGGGAGAAGGGTGACGGGCACACACTAACACAGGAGATATGCAAGCTGGAGAGGAGCTTACTTGAGAAGGGCAGATGACTGGCACAGCAAGGAACGAGGTCCGGTAGACAGCCACCTGGAGAGCCCGGTGCAGCAGCGAGGAATAGACGATGGAGAGGAATTGTCTGCTGCCAGGAAATCCACCTGTGCACAGGGGAGCAGACTTGGGGAAGAAAAAGGTGAGTTCTTCTTACCGCTATACTTGCTGAGGAAGAGACGAAACTCACAGCAATCCGTGATGAAGTCTGACGGCTTCAGGCCGAAGCCCAGGGCGAGGCGGCTTAAATCCCTTGCCGCTGATGACGTGCAGGTGTGCGGGCAGCTGGCGCCGCTGATGAGCGGCGCGGCGTGACAGATAGCATTTTATTAGTGGTGTTAGACAATTAAAATTTTTAATCACAATCCATCTTTTGGAATGTTGAGTTAATCGTGATTAATAACGTGTTAATTGTGTGTTTTTCCATTCAGATATAGTGTACCTTAAGTCGGTAGTTTTTCAAGTTTGTCATACTGTTATGAATATAGGAGAGGATGAATATGCTTGCTGTCTTCCCCTGCAAGTTTATTAAAGCTTTCAACATATCCAAAATGACAAAAACTATCCAGAATATTCTCCAGAAAATTCTCAAAAGTAGAGTGCATGTGCAAACAACGGAATGCCAGGGCTCCTTAACGTCACTGCAACACAACTCAGCATTCAACCAGCCAGCAGCCACAAATGGAGCTTGCTCTTTCTCCCATAGCAAACATCCACAACTTTTAAGCAGATCAAGACAAAACCACGGACCTCATGTGTCACAACAGACAGAATTTCCCTTTTAGCAGAACAATTGCAAACATAAACAAACAACTATCTCGCCCGTGATGACAACCCACCATGCTGCAAAAATGGTGGGGGAGTGAATGGACATTATGAACACAGTGTAATGTAGTTATTTATACTTCATATATTATATTATGGTTGGAGCTCTTATTTGTGTGGCACGGGGTGGTGGCTCCACCTTCCGGTTCCTCCAACCCTGTGCATATAAGAAGGGCTGCAGGTGGGGGGGGTGGTCTTTTCTGTCTTTGCCTCTACTTGCAGTGAAGTGTAGTTTGGTGCACAGAGCCCTGTCTGTAATAAACGTGTGTTCAGCTCCATCGCCGGTCTCCTCCTTGACTCCAACTTTCAGATATAACATTTTGGCGATGAGAAGTAAAACCATGGAGGTGTGTGGGCTACCTCCACCTTTACCGCCATTTTTGGAGTGTCCTGGAGAGCCAGCAGTCCTGTGGCCGAAGTCGATGGCGATGCTTGGGGGATACATTGCTGGGCTTGGCCTGGGTAGGCTGGACGGGGACCGAGGATGGGCATTTCTGGCCCGTCGTCTTGGTGTGGAGGGTCAGAGAATTCTCCACATGTTGGACATGAAGGTGCTTGGTGTGGAAGCTGTCGGGCAGCTGCCTAGAGCTTTTGCCGTCCATCCTAAGGACAAGAAGCTGAGGCTGTGGGTGGCAAGACCGTTGGCGCCAAGAAGTGCGTGCCAAAAATGAGCCACAAGCTATCAGCTGGGTATCCAGGGGGGAACAGAGCTCCTGGTTACCGACGATGGCAAACCAGCCGGGAAGCTCAGCACGGTGCGGGACCGTGGCACTGGTGAGGTTGATGGCCCAGTGAGCAGCGACAGGGGAGAGGGAGAACAACGACTGGAGTCGGCCCTGCAGCTGGAGTCTGGGCAGCGGGAGAACGGGAAC
Source organism: Pholidichthys leucotaenia (assembly GCA_020510985.1). Taxonomy (NCBI): domain Eukaryota; kingdom Metazoa; phylum Chordata; class Actinopteri; order Cichliformes; family Pholidichthyidae; genus Pholidichthys; species Pholidichthys leucotaenia. The sequence goes on from CM035847.1 coordinate 99,275,895, forward strand.
ATGCAAGCTGAGAACCCCGGGAAGCAGCAGCGACAGTCAGGCGCAGACACAACGCAGCAGAGTGCCTTGGACGAGGGTGCTGGGAGCAGCGACGAAGCGCCTGGGTCGGAGAGGGATGCTGACAGCCCCGGGGGAGAGCAACGATGGCCGGGCACCATGGAGGTCAGGCAGGATCTCGGTGCTGGAGCTCGGGGTGCCCTGGACAAGGGTGCTGGGCATTACAGTGAGGTGCCTGAGTCAGCGAGCGGCACTGGTGAGAGGGCTTTGGTTTCCTCGGAGTTTGGCCATAGGGGGCCGAAGTGTTTGGGGCTGAAACGATGGCAGCTGCAGCAGTGTGGAAGGCGGTCGGGAGCAGACTGACAGGCATGGAGGGACGGTGTGCTGGACGGTAGCACTGCGGACCCAGAGGAGAGAAGCAAGCGATGGCGAGGATGAGAGTCGTTTTCACCAGGGAGGTCGGCTTCGATCCCGGAGGCAGACGGCAGCCAAGGGTGCACATGCCGCGGGCTGCCCTGGACCTCCGAGTCAGTTTTACCCCTGGCTGCCAATGGACATTGGTGTCACATAAACAGTGCAATGTAAATATGTACATATAGTGCTGGTGTGCATGTGAGTATGTGGTGTGTTATTGAATTATTTTACTTATTTTGAGAGACACAGGCCAATTTTAGTTGTTTCATGTGAATGTGGTAGGCCGTTTTATTATAGTTCATGGTTCCCTGATTTCTTTGTGCATGATTCGGGTCCTAAATTTAGGAGGGTCTCAATTGTGTGTGTGGTTTTGCGTTTTTGTAAGGGGGAGGTGAATTGTTGTGTAGTGAGTGTGGTGAGAGAGTGTGGCTCATTGGGGCTTGCCATACCCGCCCCTGGCATGACGTCAGGTGGGCACGGCCACTGTATATAGTTCTGTGTGTGTATAATAAAGTCAGTTTGGTGTTCAGCTCAACACGGCTCCAGTCTCGTGTTATTCAGACATAACATTTTGGTGACGCGAAGAAAAGCCATGGAAGCATGTGGGGTACCAATTCGGCCGTTCTTGGAACTCCCAGGTGAGCTGCCTGTACCGTGGCCTCGGTGGTTCGACACCTTTAAAACATATATGGTGGCGTTGGACCTGGGAAGGATGGAGAAGCTGAGGGCACATGCATTGCTTGTGCACAACCTGGGAATGGAGGGACAGAGGATTTTGGGGATAGAGTGTGTGGCAGTAATGGGCCAAGATATATAGAGTGATGATATAGAGTGAAGTACGTGAAGATAGAGTGTTATAGACATCATGTAGACATGGAAATCTCACTGTTTGTAGAAGAAGAAGAACAAGAACAAGAACAAGAAGAAGAACAAGAAGAACTCCTTATAGTGTAATGACCAGATAGAGTGTTATAGACATCATGCAGACATGGAAATCTCACTGTTTGAAGAAGAACAAGAACAAGAACAAGAACATGAAGAAGAACAAGAACAAGAACAAGAAGAAGAACAAGAAGAACTCCTTATAGTGTAATGACCAGATAGAGTGTTATAGACATCATGCAGACATGGAAATCTCACTGTTTGAAGAAGAAGAAGAAGAAGAAGAAGAAGAAGAAGAAGAAGAAGAAGAAGAAGAAGAAGAAGAAGAAGAAGAAGAAGTAGAAGATTGTTCAGAACTCCTTATAACTCATTGTACAAAGATATAGAGTGAAGAACACGAAGAAGAGGTTACCAACCGAGAAGGATTCTGACTTTTGATATATAGAGTGATGTTTTTCTGAGTGAAATATGTGGCGGTAAGGACTCCAGCTCCTGACCAGATAGAGTGATGGTATAGAGTGAAGCACGTGGCGGTAATGCACCTGTAAGCTGGTTGCCAACCGCCAATCAAATCTAAAAGAAGAAGAAGAAGAAGAAGAGGATTTTGGGCATGCTTGGTGACACGGACAGCTACGAAGAAGTGGTTGAGCTAATGGTGCACCATTTCAGGGCACTGGACAACATCATCCTCCAGAGGATTAAGTTTCGACAGCACCGCCAACAGGTAGGAGAACCCATCCAGTGGTTCATATCGGACTTGAGGCAGTTGGCCGCTGAGTGTCGGTTTGGGCTGTTGGAGGAAGAAATGGTTCGCGACCAGTTGGCAGAACACACCAACTGTGCTGCGGCCCGGTCCAAGCTGCTCACATTTCTGTGTGAGTTGATGCTGGCTAAGGCCGTCGAGTTGGCGCTCCAGCTGGAAGCAGCAGATAAGCTAACTCGGGAGCTAAGTGAGCGTCTGTCACTGAAAAATTTTCAATATCCCATGGCTACACAAGTAGTGGACCCGGACACCGATGGGAGTATTGAGGATTACACGGAGGGTGCCAACGCTGTATGGATGAGGTCTGCCCCGGGAAAAGCCCAGGTGTATGGGCTGCGGGTCCACGAGGCACTGCTACAAGGCCAGAGAGTGTGCGGCAACAGGGAAGCGCTGCGGAAAGCGTGGCCGTCTTCACCACTATGCGAGAGTATGTCAGTCAGCGGAACAAGATGGTCCACGCAAAAGTTCGACTCCTCCACCCCGACAGTAATTCATACTGTGTCCCCGAGTACCAGTGGGTGCACACATTGCACGGTAGAGCTGGACGGAGTAGCGGTACTGATGCTGATCGACATGGGGGCAGAGAGTTCTCTGCTGAACTGGGCTACAATGAGGCAATGTTTTCCCCACTACAGAATTTAAGGTGACTCAATGCCGCTTTGCGGTTGCGGAGGAGGACGGTTGGCCACGGTGGGAACCGTCAGACTGACGGCTCAGTGCAAGTCGGCAGAGATGGCCGGTGTGGCATTCGTCGTGACGGCCTGCGGCAAAAACATCATGGGCTGCAACTTCTTCTACGGCCTCAGGCCTTCCATGAAGAGCGATGCTGGGCAAGAGTGGTTGGGCTGCGGATTTCGAGAGTAAAGGACGGTGCTGTGTGGGATGAACAATTGCTGGGCACTCGGGAAAGTGGACAGGCCTTGTCTCGCTCAGGGTCACTGTGGGAGGGCCCCAGTGCCAGTGTCCGAGTTGCCCTGGATGAGGGTACCGGACGGCACAGGGGAGAATTTGTGGCAGTGAGCAATGCCCAAAAGATGGTCCCAGGTGTTCCCGGAGCTCGGCCATGGTGGGGCAGTGAACACGGGGCCACATTGGCTGGGTCCGCAGTGGGTTTACAAGCAGTCAGGGCAGGACCAAGTGGCACTGGGAGAGCAAGTGCCAGGTGGAGACACCTCAGGCAGAGCAGGTCCCCTCTTGGAGTCGTGGACTGGGTTCGGGCTCGGGCGGAGGCAAGATCCAGGGGAGTGAGAGCCAAGTGAAAGATGGAGCATTACCAGGGTCGGCTGCAGGTGACGGACGAGCAGCAGGATGGTTACCTTCAGCTGTCGGCTGGCTCGTGGCATCATCCTAACAAGTCATTGGCATCATCCTAACAAGTTACGGCGTGCCCTGGAGAAGGCAGTTGGGTATGGCCCCAGATGACTGGAGCATCCAGAGATGTGGAAGAGAAGATGCATTGGGATCAAGGTGACCAGGACGGCACTCTACCTGCCCCCCCCCCAGTTTTATTTGTTTTGTGTGCATGTCATAGGCCCCTTTTTGCAATTTTAGTTTAGTTATGTTTAGTGAATGATTCGGGTTCCAAATTGGGGTGGGCTTTAATGGTATGTGTGTGCTTTGGTCTTTTCTACGGGGGTGAGGGTGGGGGGTGGGGGATGTAATGTAGTTATTTATAGTTCACATATTGTATTATGGTTGGCCCTCTTATTTGTGTGGCACGGGGTGGTGGCTCCACCTTCCGGTTTCGCCAATCCTGTGTGTATAAAGAAGGGCTGCAGGTAGGGGGCAATCTCTTCCGCCTTTGCCTCTGTTTGCTGTGAAGTGTAGTTTGGTACACGGAGCCCTGTCTATAATAAATGCGTGTTCAGCTTCATCACTGGTCTCCTCCTTGACTCCAACTTTCAGACAAAACACACAGCTTGAGAATTTTTTTAGACTGGTACTCACCAACAGTTGGATCCAAAGCTATGAGGATGAAAACAGGCGAATTTCTGTCTGTGTCAGCTGCTAGAGGTCAGCTATAACCTAGTATGTAGCTACTAGCTAGCTAGGCAGCTTCCACAGAAGAAGAACAAACTAACATCCAGGCAAAGTTTTGAAGGAGGCTGTAACAATTATCCAGGTGAGCGCTCCGACAGATAATGTTGTAAACTTAAACATGACAGCAGTTTGGGGACTTCCACGGCTGTTGTTATGAATTCCTGCCTTTTTGAGGCAGGAGAGACAAAAACCCAAATGCAGGAGGATGCTGTGCGTATTTATTAACCAAAACGTGATCAAACAGTCCAAACAAACAAACAAGTGAACATGTACAATGAGGGATCGCTGGGATTATGCACTGGACGCCCCTCAGCTCCAGGTGAGTACAAACGGAGAAGACCCAAAGCGCTGCAGACATGCCTGACAGCGGGGGGGGGGGGGCAAATGAGAGAGACCCAAAGCACGTCCAGGCGTAACTGGCATGCGGGGGGAAACAAACTGTACTCACCAAGCCGGGACAGGGCAGTCCGTGGCGAAAATCCCAGAAAAACAACACGCAGGAAACAATGCATACAACTGTGCAAGAGACAGTGCAGTACACAAAGTACAACAATAATCCAGCAATGCACAACAGCGAGCACAGATCTTAAATAATGCAACTACTAATGAGCTGAGTGATATCCGGTATGAGTGGAGAGAGAGAGAGAGAGCGAGAGAGAGAGAGAGAGCGTGGGAGCGTATGGGTGTGTGGATGTGCATAGGAATGGAAGTGTGTGTGTAGAGTAAGTGAGTGCAGAAGTGCTGAATGAATGCAGGTGTGGACAATTACATGTGTGTGTATGTGTGGAGAGAGTGCAACTGATAATGACAAACAGCTGGTAGGTGCTGGCAGGGAGAGGGAAGCGTGGCTGTCAGCTGGCAGGGAGCCAAGGACACAAAGGCTCCTAAAGAGCTGCCATATAAAAAATAAGGAAACAAACCGCTCAGGAGAAAATACAGCCACACGCCGTGGAGCTGGGTTGGAGAACATCCAACCCAATCCGTGACAGCTGTAATCCAGCTTGTTTGATTTCGCAATGTGTGCAGGGTGCGCACAGTGTCTGTGGCCAGAACGGCCTTGGTATGGACAGCTGCTAGGCCAAAAAGTACTGTTTACGCTTCCTGCCATTAACCGCAATGTTAACGGCAATTTGTTAACAGCAATTTAACCACAATTTGTCGCTGTTAAGGGGGGCGTTAAAGGCCGATTAATGTGATAACACCAACACCATTAGATTTTATATATAAAAGTGGTTTTGTAGAAGACTGTGAAAGCATACCAAGATAACACTTGTAATTCCTCCAGTCCCTCCCTTTGCACATGGGTAAACCACAGATTTTGAGAATAAGTACAGTACATCTACATTCATAAAGTATCTTTCAAAGAAAATAAATTATGAAGTACATCACAGATTGAAGAAAAATAGCAGTCATTACAGATACATTATAATATTAAATACAAAATTAAATACTAAATTATTTTGTTGCCTATCTCTTACAAAGTAATTTTAGTACCAAAACAACTAAAACTCAGTGTTTACAAAGCAAACAGCACAGTTCATATGAAGAACCAATTGTTGATCTGTGTCATAACTACAACGTAAACCTCTCGGTGAACTTTATAACTTTGCGAAAGTGAGTATTCAGCATCCAACACTGACAGACAGCTGAAGCTGAAAGTTAATGCTTTTCATTCCCAGATGGAGAAGGTTATAGACATTTAAACAAGCTGTCCAGGTGATAACATGTCAGTGTTTCATCTAATGACACACTTGACCAGGTCAAGTTTAGCCAGGTCCAGTAGGTGATCTGAAGGGGATGCTATCCTCCTGGTTAGCAAAATGACCCAAAACCATTCCCCTTGTTAAGCTGCCACTCCCCATCCCCATAGAGTTCAAGGATAGTAGAATATGTTAGTGAAAAAATATGAGTAGTTGCAAATGTAGAAAAATATAATGACATTTATGAGAGAAAAAGTTGCAAATTTGATATCCATCCATCCATCCATCTGCTTCCGCTGAATCCTTTTCGGGTCGCGGGGGGGCTGGATAAAAAATGCAATTTATGACTAGTCATAAATTCTTGTGGAGAAAAAAGTAACAAACTTACCACAAAAGTGGCAAATGTATCGGCAAAAAGTACTGAATTTGAAAATTTGAAAGGAAAGACATACATTTAAAAGAAAAATGTTACAAGTTTACAAGAAAAAACTTAAAGTTACCTAATAAATTTACCTACCCTCTCTCTTAAAATCACTAATTTCCCCTTAAATTAGTTGCTTTTTCTTTTCAGTTTTTATGTTTTGTGTTAGAATTTTGTGAATTTTTTCTCCCACAAGGGAGAACGGAAGTAATATTTTTAGTGGCGTTGGTTTGTTGGTTTGTCTGTTGGTTGGTTGGTTTGTCTGTTAGCAACATAACTCAAAAAGTTATGAATGGATTTTGATGAAATTTTCAGGAAATGTGTGTAATAGCACAGAGAACAGAGGATTAGATTTTGGTGGTGATTCGGATCACGATGTGGATGCAGGATTTTTTTAAATATTATTTTATATATTAATGTGGCGCTTTTCATGTATTGCCCCTTTAAGACATGTCCACTCAGTTACATGCATGGCCACACCATAGAACCATGCATCTCGGCAACCAAGAAGCCAAACACTACAGAAAAAAGTATTGGGGGCGTGTCCACCAAACTCATTTTTTCTGCTGTGGGCGACTATTTTCTATTCATTCTCTGTGTAGTCCAGCATTTACAGTGCTGAGCACCCTCGATGCTGAAGCGCTTTGAGTGGTGGTCGCTTTTTGTTGTGGTGCTCAGGGCTGAAAAAAGTTCAACTTGTCAGACTACTGTATAGCTGCGCTTGTCAATGTCAGACCTTTCTAAGCAGCCAATCAGAATTAAGGAAGGGCGGGACATAGGATGCCTGTACAAGAAGACGAGAATGGGGGGTGACTGACAGTGGAGAGGCTGAACTTTGCTGCATCAAACAACCCGGTTGTAGTATAGTCATTTATAATATAATGTGAGGCACGGGGTGGTGACTCCTCCTCCCGGTCACGCCACCGCCCGTGACTATAAAAGGTCTACAGGCAAGAGGGGGGGCCTCTTTGCCACCCTCTGCCTGGCGGCTGTGTGTTGCACTTGTGCCTCTTCAATAAACGTGTGTTCAGTTCTACACCTGGTCTCGTCCTTGGCTCCATACCAGACATAACATTTTGGCAAAATTTTGGGAAAAAGGGATTAAGAAGGTATGGAAGCGTGTGGGTTTGGAGTTCGGCTGTTTGTGGAGCTCCCGGGCGGGCCACCTGTTTCCTGGCTGAGATGGGGTGCTGCCTTCCTGGCTTACATGGTGGCACTGAACCCAGGAAGAATGGACAGGCTGAGGGTAAGCACGTTGTTGGTGCACAATTTGAGAACTAGAGGCCAGTGGATACTGAGCACGCTTGGTGGCTCGGACAGCTTCGAGGATGTGGCTGAGCTGATGGCGTGCAATTTTCGCGCCCTGGAAGATGTCACCGTCCGGAGGAGTGGGTTTCGACAGTGCTGACAACAGGTGGGCAAGCATATTCAGTGGTTCGTAGTCAACTTGAAACTACTGGTTAGTGTGTGTCGGTTGGGACCGTTGGAGGAGGAGTTGGTTCACGACCTGCTGAGCAAGCGTTTGTCACGTCGACAGCTGGAGTTTCCCTTTACCACATGAGTAGCAGACCCGGACAGTGATGGGAGCATGAAAGAAGACACGGGAGATGCCAACGCTGTGGAGTTGAGGTCTGCCCCAGGGAAGCCCATGCATATGGGCTGCAGGTTCTTGAAGTGCCGTTTTAGAGCCAGAGAGTGTTCAGCAAGAGCTAAGCGCTGCGGCAAGTGTGGCCTCTTGCATCATTTTGCCAGGGTATGCCAGAGATCCGAGCGAGGAAGTCCGTGGCACAACCCCCACGGTTGTCTACGCTGTGTCCCCAAGCACCAATACGTACACACTTACTGTATGGTGGATTTGGATGAGGTGGAGGTGCCTTTATTGATCGACGTGGGAGCGGTGGGCTCTCCCCGCACTACAGGATTGGGGGTGACCAGATGCCACTTTGTGGCTGTGGAGGAGGACGGCTGGCCACGGTGGGAATGCTGAGGTGGCCGAGACGTGTGACCTGGAATTCACCGGGACAGCCCGTGGAGAAAACACAATGGACTGCAACCTGCTCTATGGTCCGGGCTTTGCCATTAAAAGTGGTGCTGGGGAGGAGTGGTAGGACTGTGGATTGTGGGACCGACTGATCCCAAGAGTGGTAGACCGCGCAGTGTGGGATGAGGAACTCCCTGGCACCCTGGAGAGTGTGCAAGATCAATATCGCCCAGGGTCATCACAGGAAGGTCCCTGTGCCAGAGCTCAAGTCGCCCTGGACGAGGGTACTGGACGGCACAGCAGGACACCTGTGACGACGGGCGATGTCGAGAGGCTCGTTTCACCTGTTCCCAGATCTCGGCTGAAGTGGGCCAGTGAACAGGGGACCACAACGGCAACGGCGGTGACAAATTTAGAAGAGGTCAGGTTCTGGACCGTCAGGCATGGTAGAACAACGTGCCAAGCAGAGACCCTGCAAGCTGAGCGGGACCCCTCTGGGGATCAAGGACTGTATTCGGGAGGAGAGGCGATCATGGCAGGTACGGGCCGGTCGATGGTTGTAGGAGCACCAGGGACGCTCACGCGTCATGGCCAGACGGGAAGACGCTCATCTCCAGCTGCCACACGATTTGTGGGGGCACCTGAACGAGCTGCGGCGTGACCGGGAGGGGACTGAGGGATGTGGGCCTGGACGAGCGGAGCAGCCGGTGGTGATGAAGAGGAGGAGCACCGGTGCTGAGGCAACCTGCTGTCCAAGGGGCCCACAGACTTGTTTTCTCCAGCTGTATGTATATAGGTTAAGTGTTGTGCATGTGTTTGAATCGGTTATGTGTGTGTCATAAACTGTTATGTATAGGTGCTTGGTGATGCATGTGTTTAGACTGTTTTGCTGTTTCTATGTATGTAGTTTTGGGGATTAATTTAGTGTTTTATTTTAGTTTAGGAGACACAGCGGTATTCTGGTTTTATATGGACTCTCATTTTGTTTAAGCAGCAGAATAATCCGCGTCACCATGTGGGGTGGGACAGCAGTCCACCTGTTCCCCCTAGCTTTAGTTGTTTTGGTGTGAATGTGTTAGGCCATTTATGTTATTTCTTTTTGTCATTTTAGTGCGTGACTCAGGTCCTAAATTGGGGTGGGTCTGAATAGTGTGTGTGTGTGTTTTGGACTTCTATGGGGGGTGGGGTGTAAATGTAGTGTAGTTATTTATAATATAATGTGAGGCACAAGGCTTCTTTGCCACCCTCTGCCTGGCGGCTGTGTGTTGCACCTGTGCCTCTTCAATAAACGTGTTCGGTTTTACACCTGGTCTCGTCCTTGGCTCCATATCAGACATAACATCGGTATTGTGCCAAAAAGTGATTGCCTGCCAAAAAATTGATTGTCAGGTACCACATTGTAGTTATGGGTTATATTAGCAGTAAAATATATATTTCTTCAACAGGTAAACTACTGAGTTAGGTATAATAAGATATATTTAACACACTGTAAAAACGATAACTAGCAGTTGTTGATCTGAGTACAATTTAAAAACTGATGTGACTCAAAAGTGAACGTCTGCTGTATGTAACCATGAAAAACTTGTTGTCTCAGCATGTCTGTCTCTAACTGCCTCTACACTCGTATTTTCTTGTCAGCTCAACAAAGACATGAGAGTTGGCATTAGAGCGTATCTCTGATGCACCTCTCTCACCTGACGTACATTAGTTGCGCATGCGTATTACACAAAACCTTTCAGTCTGCTGAGCGGGAAAGACGCCCACGAAGCAGTGGCGACAGTACCTCAAACGAGTTTATTACGAGCATTTTTTTTATTGGACGAGTTTTGTCTCATCCGTCGTGTGGACGATTCCTCGACATCGACTCCTGTCGTGGCCTTGGCTGCATGTAAAGCAAGAACATTAACGGTCCACAAACTTGGTAAGTGTGTTTTTGTGACTACATTGACATAATTTTTCACGGTCGTATTATTTCACAATAAAGAACAAGTTGTTAGTTTAAAACACTGTAAATGTGAACATAAAGAAAGCTTAGTAGGCTAGCAGTGTTGCTGTGTGTGGGCAGTCTGTTTAGGTTTTTTTTTTTTTTTTTACTGAAGTACCGCCTGTAATAGGGTTTTTCAGGGTTCCAGAATGCATTGCGCGCCGCGGCGTAGTTCCGGTCCAGCAGCTGTTTGACAACAATCGCCGCCACTGACCCCGATTCGGGCGACAGTAATGCACTCAGTAATGCATTATTGTCATGTAATCATGTGCCTGAAAAACTCTATACTGCCGTGACACTAAAGCCCCTCGTTTTTCCAAGGTTCCAAGTTTGAATCCTTAATGGGTTCTTAATACCAGTTATTTTGGTACCATTTTTTTGCCTCCTGGAATATGGGATATCTGAAGAACAAAAAATAAAGGAGTCACTAAGTAATGAGTACACTCAATTATTTATTTCAATAAAGAACAAGGTGCATCAGACACCAAATAACATTTGAATGTCATATTTTGTACATGACAATGACAGACTGTTTAACATTTGAAATCAAATAAAATGTGCATTTATTTTAGTATCCCCTGTCACACTGAGCATGCAGGGAATAAATTATGACTTTGAAAATTGCATCACAGTTTGTGCGATGCAAATCATAAATTGAGCAGTAGATGTTGCAACATCTGTCAATCCAAGCCCTGACTCCTAATGATGCCAGGGATTGGGTTGACAGAGACCACAAAATCTCCTGCTCATAGTAGAGTGGAGATACCACACACACTTTTTTCACAAAATCTGCTGAAGAATTACTATTTGATTACATGACAATAATGCATTACTGAGTGCCATATGTCGCTTGTGGGGTTCAACGAGTTAAAATTTGGATATATTTCAATAGCCCCTGTCAGACTAAGCATGGTTTCATAAATGGCATATTTTGTACATTACAATGACAGATTTTGTGACATTTGAATTGTGAAGTTGCTTAAAACGTGGATTTATTTAACTAGCCCTTGTCACACTGAGCTTGATTAGAGAAGTGGAATATTTGGTACATAATAACTATTTCATGTTGCCCTTGACACTGAGCGTGATATTTCACATATTTTTTGATAACAATGAATGGCATATTTTTCATATGACATAAGCCAATAAATGTTTTTTAAAAGTGTTCAGTTTGCATGTTCATTTATTTTCTTAATATGCACAGGTACATAATTGCTGCAAAGAAATATAGAAATCAAGAATAGAATCTGGGGAGGGGTGGGGTGGGGGATAAATAAGGCGAAAGGCGCTTGGAAAATAAAGACAACATTGCTAGTACAGAAACATTAACCTGTGTAGTTGTATTACCACAGCAATTTGCTGTGGTAATACAAAAGTTTCCACAAAAGTTTCCACACCCTTTCTTGCCCCTAAATGTTCTGGGTGACCAATTTTCACGCTCTAGTACATGCAGTTCCGTGAGTATTTGTCCCCGATTCGGGTCAGTGGTGGCGATTGTTGTCAAACAGTTGCTGGACCGGAACTACGCCGCGGCGCGCAATGCATTCTGGAACCCTGAAAAACCCTATAACATTAATGGTCACATTTGTGTGCCAAAAATGCACGCTCAATTTATCGGTCAATATATGAGCTTTAAAGATGAGGGCAATTTCGTTGTAGTTTGTTAGCGGGCAGAAGAGGCTAGCCTTGTTTTAGCCTAGCTTACATGTCTTGACTAGCCTTGCCTTGACCCTCACCTCGGATTTACACCGGACGGCAGCGCTACGGTTTTGTTCCGTCATACACGCGACGTCAATTTACACCAGCAGCGTCTCAGAAGCGGAGCGTCTCGAAGCTGAGCATAAACAATGAATGGCTGGGTCCACTAACTACAAGCGTAACACCGTAACTTGTACTTAGTGGAAATAGCCATTCACTGTTTATGCTGACGGAACAAAATCGTGGCGCTGCCGTAACGCGGCGCGGCCACGTCCGGTGTAAATCCGGGGTCAGAAGAGAGGGAAGGGACGCTCCACATCGTCCTGTCCTGTATGTACATTTTTCATCACAAGATGGCAGCATAGGATAAGGAATGAATAAGGGATAAATTAAAATCTGTAATTTGTTGAGCCAAATTACAAAATTAGTCAGTTTTCTTCTGATGCGTTCCTTTCTGGGGGGTCTGGTGGTCAGAATGTATTTCTGTAACACACAAAACTATGTTTTATTTCTTTTGCTATCATTTGCTAAATTAAAATTACTGCATATTTATTTCACATTGTGATTAAGCCAGGACTTCCCCCTGTATCATACCTTATCATGTACAGGAGCATGGTGTTGTCAATGCCTCAGGATATCATATCATATTCTATAAATATCATATATCATATTGCTAACACTGTGAAATTGTAATATCAATTGTCTTTTGTTATTTCGCAAATGAATGGGTCTGCAACAAAACTGAATGTTACATGACCTTTGTGTTTCAGGAGTTTATCATATGCAGTGCAAATTTTGCAAGTTCACAAGCTCCAGTCAAGAAGTTCTCCTGAAACATTGCCGTCTTCATCACGGAAAAGGTGCTTCCTGGCCTTGTGTTCATATAGACTGTGTTTGTGTATTCAAAACACCTGGTGCACTGAGGTCACACCTCTCTAGGTGTCACAAGACTGTGAGAATTCATGAGAATTCAACCTTTCATTGTGAATTGTATGATTACAAAGAAGTTTGCAGTTCTCAAACTTTTCTTAACCATCTTGGACAGCATTTAAAAAATCGTGAAACTGTAAAATGTCCCTTTCTTAATTGTACATTTGAAACAAATATACGCTCATCCCTTAGTTCTCATCGAAGTCGAAACCATAAAAATTGTACACACAAAGATTTTCGAACTAGAGTGAGAGCTGATATTGAATATGGATTAAATTCTGAAGCACTATCCGATGGTGAAGCAGGGACATCATCATCATCTCATCTTCAGAGCTCCAGACCAGATGACCTTGAAGAGATTTCAGAAGTTGTAGATCCTGAGACACTGCAGCACAAACTGGCCTGTCTCTTTCTGTCTATGCAGACAGTGTTACATGTTTCTAGAGATTCAACACAAAAGATTGTAGAAGATCTGCATAACTTGCTGTCTTTTTCTAGCATTCAGACTCTTAACAGTGTCAAAGATATCCTTGCAAAGCATAACATTGAGACAAGTGATTCTGTTTTGGAAGAAATTCATAGAGCAATAGTTGAGACTAACCCTCTTGTTTCAACAACATCAGCTAAAGGTTCCTTGTCAACAGATCATAGAAGAAACTTATATTTCAAGAACCACTTTAATATTATTGAACCCACTGAATATCTTTATAGCACAACCCATAAAGAAGCTTATGTTTATGTACCCATCACTAAGGTACTTGAGTCTTTGTTAAGGTGTGCTGATTTTGTCGACCAAATTGTCTTTGATCAGCAAACTTTACCTGGACATATTCAGTCTCATCAAGACGGAAAATATTACAAAGAAAATAGGCTATTTGGACAGCAAGACCTTTCTTTCAGTTTGGCATTGTATATTGATGAGTTCGAGATATGTAACCCGCTGGGCACCTCCAGAAAAATTCATAAGATAACTGCAGTATATTGGGTTCTTCTGAATTTGCCAGCCAAACTCAGATCAAGTCTCACTTCAATTCAACTTGCTGTCTTAGGAAAAAGTGAGGATGTCAAACGATATGGTTATGAAAAGTTTCTTGAACCACTGATTAATGACATAAGGTTCCTAGAAGAACATGGAATTTTTGTTGAAGTTGTGGGTCAGTTTGTCAAGGGGGCTATATTTTGTGTGTGTGCAGATAACCTTGCGGCCCACAGCCTTGCAGGCTTTCAAGAAAGCTTTAATGTTGAAAAATTTTGTCATTTTTGTTTGATAAGCCGGGACCAAATTGCAGCTGCTGAATTAAGCGATTTTCCATTGAGGGATATTGGTCACCATAACACTGTTGTGGAAGAGCTTATGCAGAATGATCATCTTCAAAGTATTTGTGGGGTAAAAAATGACTGTATGCCGAGGAAAAATTTACTTTTCTTTCATCCAATCACTGCATTTCCTCCAGATGTTTTGCATGACCTTTTTGAGGGGGTTGTCCCTGTGGAACTGTCCTTGTGTTTGAAACATCTCATCTCCAAAGGTTACATTACATTTGATGTATTGAATGACTGCATAAAATCATTCCCTTACAAGTTTTCAGACAAAACAAACAAACCACAAAAAATCCCAAAAGCGAGCTTTGAAAAAGGAACGATTGGTGGTAATGGACATGAAAACTGGACACTACTGCGCTTACTTCCTTTCATAATTGGAAATAAGATACCTGAGCAGGAGCCTGCATGGGAGATTTTAATGGACCTTAAGGAAATTGTTGACATCGCGGTGTCAAACAAGCTCTCGGAGGAAGCACTGTTTTACTTTTCATCTAAACTACGTGATCATCGCAAGTTGCTTGTCCACACCTTTCCAGAGTTCAAATTAAAGCCGAAACACCATTTCATTGACGACTACCTGGACCTCATCCGCTGTTATGGGCCGTTGGTGGAATTATGGACAATGAGATTCGAAGCTAAGCATAGCTTCTTTAAAAAAGTGATTCATGATGCCCATAATTGGAAAAACGTTCTGCTCACTCTTTCCTCAAAACATCAGCAAATGATGGCATTGCATTTGGACAGCCAGAAAGTTTTCACACCACAACTGTATGTTGAGTCTGTAAAAGTGGTCAGGGTTTCAGAACTGGAAACTTCACTTCAGTGTGAAATTCAGAAGAAGTACCCACATCTTGACAGTGTTTCTTTGTCTAAATCAGTTCACCTGCATGGAACTCGGTATGCTGAGGGCATGATTGTATCTGCTGGGCAGTGCAGTGGCCTCCCAGAATTCCACCAGATTGTGACCCTTCTTGTTGATGCTGAGCAAGTGACACTCATATGTAAAAGACTTACCTCTTGGTACATCGATCATTTCAGATCATACGAGCTTGTTGAAGGCCACTGTGTTGAACTCATACTGCTGGAACAAGAGTTGCTGGCAGATTATCACCCTCTTGCAGCCTACACAGTTGCCGGAAAGCTGATGGTAACCACAAGGACGTTCATTCTTCAGTGAAGCATCTCAGGATATGGTATGTAGTGTGACAAAATGTTTTCCTTTTGTTCATGTCATATTTATATCTGTGGCTCTTCATCCTTACAGTAAAGTTTGATTACACAACCCTGGACTGACACTTCTAATATTTTGAGATGAAATGATAAGATAATCAGTTATAAGTAAATCTGGGAAAACATCTGTGATGTATCAGATTATCAGACACTTTCAATTTGGGTTTCACTAGTTTCTCTCGTCACTTTTCAGGCCTTGTTACTTCGTGTGGTTATCTCTCCAAAAGAAGCCCGGCGACTCAAGCTTTCTGAAGTACCAGAATCTGTGGACCAGCTCGTTGATGTCATTAAAGAAAGGCTTGAACTTCAAGGTGATTTTTTAGTGCAGTTTGAAGATCCAGACTTTGGAAATGCACTATGCAATTTGACAACAATGTCTGAACTACCAGCTGAGCATGCAGTTCTGCATATTGTTTGGGACAGTGATTCTTCTTCTCTTAACCAGTGTATTGGTTCAGTGTCCTCCCTCGATACAGCCAGTGTCCACTCTGGTGATATCAGGTCCAGCTGGACTGATTCAATCCAGACCAATTTAAGGCATGTCACACAGTGGCCCTCTCCTTTCCCTATCCCTAAGTTATCATATGATGTGGATCTACAGTTGCGAAAGGGCAACGAGACTTACGAGAAGTCAAAGAAGGGCCTTGATGTCACCAGAGAAATTAAAATGGAAATTCTGGATAAAATTGCACAGCCTATTTTTGAAATCAAAAGCTACCCTGAGAAAGATGAACTGGAATCTGTTGCCTCTTCACTGGTTCTCAAGTACCCATGCTTAAAGGAACCAGGTAGCATCACAGGCTATGAGGGATGGAAAACAAGCATCAAGTACAAGCTTGGAAACTTCAGATATAAGCTGCGCCGTGCAGGCTGCAATGAGGTGGATGTAAACAGTAAAAGAAAAGGGGGCACTGAGGACAATAGTCCATTCACCCTGAAAAGGCCCAGACGTGGGGAGGTTAATCATGTCCCAGATTATCCTCAACACCACAGTGATTTTACTCTTGAAGAGGAAAGGCTTCACCTAGTTGAAGAAATGAAGAAGAAAAAAGGGACCAAACACTGATACAGCACAAGATGGAGCTGACATTTTCCCTTAGACGCAAAGAGATCGTTGAGGGACAGCCCATGGTATCAGAGGTCCAGGAGAGGTGGCCAGCGCTGTTTTCATGTGAGCAGGTAAGGCTGAGATTGTTGTTATGTGTTTCATATGCTAATTTTATTGACTACAAATAAGTAGGAGTGATTTATTCTTATCAGCTGTATATTATATCACTGGAAATGGCACACAAAATATAGATGCATAAGAACACGCAGGAAAACATTGAAATGTGGATGTGCTTGATGATGTGGTTTGGTAGATCGGTTCTATAGATTTTGCTGTTTGTTTTATTATAGGCAAATAATATGGTATGGGGTACCCCCCCACAGCAGCCACGGACAAACACAGCGCTCGACTAGAGCAATTAACAGGACAGTGAGATGTGTGTGTTGAGATCAATAGGCAGCCTTCCTGTGCTTAGTTCAGGCACCAGCATCCTGTGGATATGTATGACGCAAATGCAAACATTCATGCTTCCTGCTCGCATTGTGGTACAAATGTCACATGTCTGAATGCATTTCCTTTGATGATAAAATGCCTTTGATGTATTGTCCGTTGCTGGGTATTTAAGTGGCTGAATTCATATGTTCACCCTCTGTTCTTGGTCTTTGTGACTAGAAAAGCGCTATATAAGTGCAGGTTAGTTAGTTTCTGCTTCTGACTACAGCTCATGAGAGCCTGAGAGCTTCGCTCCAGCATGCTTATGCAGCAGCTGGGGTGAGCTCCGTGATGGCGATGATTTGATCAATAAACTTCATTAAAACTCCAGACGCCGTGTGTTATTTTAACATCGCCACACTGGTGACCCCGCAGACGCACACGCTTTGTGCGACGCAACCTTCTGGTCTGGACAACCACGCTGGCGACCCGACGCTGAAAAGAACACGCTGCCAGCAAACGCAGCACCCGGCAGTGATTCTCCGATGACAAGCGAACGCGGCAGCCCGACTGATCTGCCCTTCCTTTCTGCTTCAGGGAGACTTTGACGCTCTTCGGAGACCACCCACGACCGGGAAAGCTGAGGAAATTTCATGGTGAGGTCTGCACGCCTAGATCGGCACATCCACGCTGGACCGGCCTCTGTGTCTCCACACGAGAGCGCACGCACCTTGCCCTCTCTCCACGATGGCAGCCTATGGCCGACGGAGAACGCGTGGACCTGAACGCACCATGACCCGGCACGAGCGACGACCAACAGCCCGAACAGGGGACACAATCGGCGCCGACTGTGCAGATCTCCATCAAGCCCCCTGACCCTGATTCGCCTCGCGACAGCGGACCGGCCATGCACAGAAGCCTCGCATCAGAACAGCGCAGCTGGAAGGCACGTGGCCGCAGCGCGTGCCGCGCACCAGAGACAAGCTGGCTCTACAGACTTATACATCATCCTCCGCCGCTGCACACGGCTCTTCAGGACTGCTCACACACCTGAAGCACACACGCAGCCCGCACACAGGATTTGGTGTAGGTCTCAGCCACGGCGCACGACGGGAATCCAGCCGTCAGCTGTCCCCGAGGGCTTTAGGGCCGCGAACGCACCTAAAGCCTAAACGCCAAGTCCCTCACATAGCTTCAGCTCCTGTTTTTCTTCATTGCCGGACTGAATCGCGAGAGGAATCAGAGACTAACTTTTCTTCCCACAGCCATGGACATCCCCCGCCACTTGCTACCCCCACCCTCCTCCCTTCCCCGGCACAGACTTTCCCCGCAGCTCGCCACCAAAGCGGGACTACCGAGGTCTCAGCTCCCCGCTAAGCCCTCTGGGGGGGGAGTGTATGGGGTACCCCCCCACAGCAGCCACGGACAAACACAGCGCTCGACTAGAGCAATTAACAGGACAGTGAGATGTGTGTGTTGAGATCAATAGGCAGCCTTCCTGTGCTTAGTTCAGGCACCAGCATCCTGTGGATATGTATGACGCAAATGCAAACATTCATGCTTCCTGCTCGCATTGTGGTACAAATGTCACATGTCTGAATGCATTTCCTTTGATGATAAAATGCCTTTGATGTATTGTCCGTTGCTGGGTATTTAAGTGGCTGAATTCATATGTTCACCCTCTGTTCTTTCTCTTTTTGCTTCTGACTACAGCTCATGAGAGCCTGAGAGCTTCGCTCCAGCATGCTTATGCAGCAGCTGGGGTGAGCTCCGTGATGGCGATGATTTGATCAATAAACTTCATTAAAACTCCAGGCGCCGTGTCTTATTTTAACATCGCTACAATGGCATAGATTTTGAACAAGACTGCTACATTTCAATTGTCTTTACTTTTAACGTTGTGGCTACAAAAAAATACATCATTTCAGATTTCTCAAGAATTCTGTCGGATCACAAGCAAAGATCTCCTGGAGTCTTTCAGAGGATCCCTTGACATTTATGTGCCTCGCCTGCTGAGACTGTACCGGGCGAGGAAGGGGGCTTTTGGCCAGAAAATGGAGGATGTCCTTGAAGCACTTGATGAAAAGGTAATTTACTGTAAATGTCTGTAGCTAATGTATGCATAAATAAATAATAAAGAATCATTTCATTTACATGTAGACCATCAAACTGCTGAGTTTTTCAGGAAAACAGTGGAGTCATCAGAATATGTCAGCAAATGCAAAGGGTTCATTGTCAATATTTAATAACTGAATTTGAAAATGTCTTTCTCTATGCTGATTTGCTTAGATGTAAGCAGTAAATGAATGAAAGGTGTTTGTCTAACAAAAAAGCGGTAGAAATTGGCAAACCCGATGAATTGCTGCACCTGTTTCCTCGAGGTAGGTGTGGGCCAATCTACCACCGCTTTAACCTTCGCTGGGTCTGGGAGCACCTGATCGTGGGAGATGATGAAATCCAGGAAGGACGTTGTCTTGGCATAAAATTCACATTTTTCAGCCTTCACATATAACTGGTTCTCCAGCAGCCTCTGAAGGACCCGCCTCACGTCGACCCGGTGCTCGTCCCTGGATCTGGAGAAGATGAGGATATCATCCAGGTAGACGAACACGAAAAGGCCGAGGAAGTCCCGGAGGACATCATTGGTGAGGTGCTGAAAGACGGCTGGGGCGTTGGTCAACCCGAACGGCATAACCAGGTACTCAAAGTGGCCGTTCGGGGTACGGAAGGCTGTCTTCCACTCGTCTCCCTCCCGGATCCGGACGAGGTGGCAAGCGCTGCGGAGGTCCAGCTTGGTGAACCAGGTCGCCCCCTGGAGGGAGTGGAAGGCGGTGTCCATTAGGGGCAGGGTGTAGTGGTCCTTCTCCGTGATGTCGTTGAGGGCGCGGTAATCTATGCAGGGGCGAAGAGAACCGTCCTTTTTGGAGACGAAGAAGAACCCTGCGCCTAATGGAGATGACGAGGGGCGGATTATCCCAGCACTGAGCGACTCCTTGAGATAGGTGTTCATTGCCTCCCGCTCCGGCGCTGACAGGCTGTAGAGACGTCCCGAGGGTAATGGAGCCCCCTGGCGGATGTTTATGGCACAGTCGTAGGGCCGGTGTGGAGGAAGGGACATCGCCTTGGACTTGCTGAAGACTGCGCCCAGGTCGTGGAACTCTGAGGGCACCAAGGTGAGATCCGGGGGCGCGGCATCCTTGGCAGAGGGAGGAGAGGATGGGGCGCAGGCTGCGGATTGGAGGCAGGTGCCCATGCAGAAGGGACTCCAGGCTGCCACTCTTCCGGTCTTCCAGTCCAGGACAGGGTTGTGGAGGTGGAGCCATGGGTATCTGAGTATTACCAGTGAGACAGAGGGTGGCAGGACATAGAAGGTGATGTCCTCCCGGTGGTTTCCGGAGATGATGACCGGAACGGGGATCGTCCGGTGAGTCACTTTCCCCAGGGAGACACGGGAGAGGTTGACTAGGGCGAGAGGAGTAGCAAGAGGGTGGCAACGGATGCCCAATCGGGTTGCCAGGCTCTGTGAAATAAAGTTCCCCTCCGCACCTGAGTCCACCAGTGCATGTGAGATGTGCCCTGTGGGGCTGTGACAGAAACAGATGGGCAGCATCAAATGAGTGAGGGGAGTTAACCGATTAGAGTCCGCGAGGCCCCCTACAGTGACTCGCGGACCTCCCCATTTGGCTTTTCCGGACAATGCTCCATGGTGTGCTGGCTGCCCCTGCAATACATGCAGAGGCCCAACTCACGGCGGCATTGTTTCTCCGCTGGAGGGAGCTTTGACCGGCCCATCACCATCGGCTCCGACTCCTCGGAGGATTCTGGTGGTGGTAACGCCAGAGGGCGAGCTTGGGACAGGCGCACCGAGGCTCCCCGCGAGCGAGAAGTGGACTTCCGCTCCGAGGCGCGCTCGCGCAGCCTGTTGTCCAAGCTGATGGCAAGGGAAGTCAGCTCCGCTAGTGTCTCCGGGATATCCCGGCCGGCCAGCTCATCCCTCAGACCAGAGTTAAGGCTGCGAAGGAAGATGCCGCAGAGCGAACGCTCTTCCCAGCCAACTTCCTCCGCTGTGACCCGGAAGTCGATCGCGTAATCGGCGGCCGATCAGCTCCCCTGTTGGAGACTGAGGAGGCGATCGACCTGGACACTCTCCATACGCGAGTGATCGAACACTTCCAGAAACTGATGCACGAACTGGCCATAGGTGAGGGTGGCGTAACTGGGCTTCGCCATTACGGCATAAGCCCAGGTAAGCGCCCGACCCTCCAGGAGGTTCCCAATATAGCCAATCCGGCTGTGGTCTGAGGGAAAATCTCCGGGAACATGGTGGAACACTGACTCACATTGCATGATAAACCCCCGCGCTCCACCGAGCTTGCCACTAAAGCGGGTGGGGGTTGGAATGGGTGTGAGTCATGCCGGCGCGCCCGGAGCAGGCTGGCCGGCCGCCGGAGCAGCGGGAGCTGGGGGTCCAGGCGGTCTAATCGGTTAGTAATGAGGGTTAATTGGTTGAGAATCACTTGTTGCTGGTGGGCTATTAAATCCACCCAAGCCTCGAGGGTGGTAAGACGGCGTGCGAGCCCGCTGTCTGCCGAGCCGCTCGGCTGAAGCCGTACTGACATAATGCACGGCTCAGGAGACACACACGCAGGCTCAGAGTAGATTTAACAGCTTTATTCAACAACAAGAGTGTGTGGCTACGTGTCTGTGAGGTGTAGATGTATTGGTGGTGGACATCTGCGTCAGGCGCAGAGGCAGGTAGCCGTGTAGCCGGACAACCCTATGGGAGAGAGCACAGGGAGAAGGGTAACGGGCACCACACCAATACAGGGAATTAACAGGATGTGCTGGCTTACTTGGTTTGGGCAGGTGGCTGGCGTTGACAAGGGCGTAGCCCGGGAGACAGTGACCCGGAGCGCCTGTGACAGCAGCGAGGATGCGGCGGTGAGGAGACGTGGTCCGCCGCCGGGAGATCCACCTGTGCACAGGGGAGAAGACTGGAGAAGAAGGTAAGAGATGCTTACGTGGGTAATCTTGCTTGAAGAAGGGGGTTCCTTTCAGCAAGGGAGGCCGACGAGATCAGACGGCTTCAGGCCGAAGCCCAGGGCAGAGTGGTTTAAATCCCTCGCCGCTGACGAGGCGCAGGTGTGCGCGCAGCTGGCGCCGCTGATGAGCGGCCAGTCGTGACAGACACACCTGTTCCCACTGGAGTACCTTTGCATGATTTAGGTTTTTTGGGAGAAAGTGGCTTTATTCATCCAAAGGTGATTATTAATGTTTATCCTGTACCTTTTGAATAAAGCCATTGACTCATTTTTTTAATATGAACTCTTCCAGCTGCATAAAGAGAGTGATGACTAAGAAAATGGTATATCAATGATCTTTGATATACCACTGACATATTTCCCTCATTATTTAATTATTTTATATGTTGGTAGAGATGTATTCTGTCTCTCAGTTGTCATTAACTGTAAATCATGTATCCGTGCTTTTTCCATAGGCTAGCGACACAGAAGAACAAGTGATCAGGGATGCGACTGTTGCAATCCTCTCTGTTCATGAAGATGATGATGCACTGAATTCAGTTAATGTGGCTGTTGTGCAGGAGGGGGCCATCATCCTGCAAGACTTACCAGACCTCTGCACTGCCTTTGCATATCTGTTTGGCCTCTTGTACACAATGAACATTGACTATCCAAAGGAGATGTTCTACACTTTTGAGGCTGTTCAGTGCATCTTTTTTGACCTTGGTTCTCGATGCTCACAGTGCATAAGGTCGCTGAGAACAAAGCTTCAGCTGTAAATGGAAAGCACAAAATGTTGCAAGTGTCTGTGCCAGTTCACATATAGTGCCTGTTTGTTACATGTTAACTTAGCTTAATGGCTGCATATGTCATAATTAGGGCCTGAGCCACTGACAACTTCAGTTGGCGAAAGCCCTATTGTATCTGCTTGCGTTTATTTTTTTTCTATATAATTCTGCCTAAATGATCAAATTTTTCACCGTCTGAACGTTAACCAAAACGCGATTTTTTTTGGCAAACCCCTCTGACCAGGCAAAAAATTCGATAAACTCGAAAAAATATGTCCCCCACCACCCCTCATTTTTGTGGGTGGGGTCAAACGTGCAAGGTCTATGGAGACTGGAGACCATAAACTTTGCCGTAGACACATCAAATTTGGGTGAGGTGTGAATCACCTCAAGACATGCAAAAAACATCATTGTGGCCCATAACCACCACCAACAGGAAGGCCGCCATCTTGCCTCAAAGTCGCCCCACCTCCAATTCGGCAAAAAAGTCACACCTCGCATTTGAACGCACTTGTCCTAGGGACCTGATCCAATTGAGCTTATTTTTGCATGGCGGCATCTATAGGCATTGGCCATTAAAAGTTATATAAATTAAGTCAAAATCTCAAAAGGCGTGGCCAGGGCGCCATGGCGAAGTTTGACTCCTCCCCTTACAAATTCAACCAGCTGTAACTCGCGCAAAACTTGTCCAATGTCCATAAAACTTTCCATGAAGGAAAATAGTGCCACCCCGGATACAATGACATCAAAATACCGGACAAAAGATATAGCGCCACTTAGTGGTTAACGAAAGAACTGCTGAAAACTGTTTTATTTATTACTCACGCACGGCTGGCCAGAATGACGTGAAATTTTTAGAGATTCATCAGAACACAGACATGATCATAACTGAACATCAACATTAGTATGACATCATACATGTTACCATGGACACGCCCTTCTCGCCATTCAATCCATGAGCTTATGGGGAGGGGTGGGAAGGTCTTGGAGGTCTAAATTTTTCAACATATGTTGAGGTCACTGTCATATGTAGTCCAATATGGGTGGACAACACATAACTTACAGGGAAGTGTTGCCATGGCAACATGGCGACGGTTGACTACACGCCATGAAATTTCGGAAAGTTGTATCTTGGGACAAACTTTTTCTGATTTCCACCAAATTTTCAAAAATGGATAATAATCCCACCCTCAACATTCCTATATAAAATAACAAAAGTTTTAGCACCACCTAGTGGTAACAACATTAGACACTTGTAAATTGGACATACTTTGCACGATTTGCAACAAATTTTATACAATCAATATTCTCCCTTCCCCAAACTCGTCTATATACAAATAATAAACAACACTCATAGCGCCCCCTAATGATTAAAGGAAGAATTACTGACGGGCAAAACTTGTCCGATGTCCACAAAACTTTCCATGAAGGAAAATAGTGCCACCCCGTACGCAATGACATCAAAATACCTGACAAAAGATATAGCGCCACATAGTGGTAAACGAAAGAATTGCTGAAAACTGTTTTATTTATTACTCGTCCGCGGCTTGCCAGAATGACCTGAAATTTTCTGAGATTCATCAGAACACAGAGATGATCATAACTCAACATCAAGGTTAGTATGACATCATATGTGTTACCATGGACACGCCCTTCTCGCCATTCAATCCATGAGCTTATGGGGAGGGGTGGGAAGGTCTTGGAGGTCTAAATTTTTCAACATATGTTGAGGTCACTGTCATATGTAGTCCAATATGGGTGGACAACACATAACTTACAGAGAAGTGTTGCCATGGCAATATGGCGACGGTTGACTACACGCCATGAAATTTCGGAAAGTTGTATCTTGGACAAACTTTTTCTGATTTCCACCAAATTTTCAAAAATGGATAATAATCCCACCCTGAACATTCCTATATAAAATAACAAAAGTTTTAGCGCCGCCTAGTGGTAACAACATTAGACCCTTGGAAATTGGACATACTTTGCACGATTTGCAACAAATTTTATACGATGAATATTCTCCTTTCCCCAAACTCGTCTATATACAAATAATAAACAACACTCATAGTGCCCCCTAATGATTAAAGGAAGAATTACTGACTGGCAAAACTTGTCCGATGTCCACAAAACTTTCCATGAAGGAAAATAGGGCCACCCCGGACGCAATGACATCAAAATACCTGACAAAAGATATAGCGCCACTTAGTGGTAAATGAAAGAATTGCTGAAAACTGTTTTATTTATTACTCGTGCGCGGCTTGCCAGAATTACGTGAAATTTTCTGAGATTCATCAAAACACAGAAATGATCATAACTCAACATCAACGTTAGTATGACATCATACGTGTTACCATGGACACGCCCTTCTCGCAATTCAATCCATGAGCTTATGGGGACGGGTGGGAAGGTCTTGGAAGTCTAAATTTTTCAACATATGTTGAGGTCACTGTCATACGTAGTCCAATATGGTTGGACAACACATAACTTACAGGGAAGTGTTGCCATGGCAACATGGCGATGGTTGACTACACGCCATGAAATTTCGGAAAGTTGTATCTTGGACAAACTTTTTCTGATTTCCACCAAATTTTCAAAAATGGATATAATCCCACCCTGACCATTCCTATATAAAATAACAAAAGTTTTAGCACCACCTAGTGGTTACAACATTAGACCCTTGTAAATTGGACAGACTTTGAACGATTTGCAACAAATTTTTTACGATCAATATTCTCCCTTCCCCGAACTCGTCTATATACAAATAATAAACAACACTCAAAGCACCCCCTAATGATTAAAGGAAGAATTACTGACGGGCAAAACTTGTCCGATGTCCATAAAACTTTCCATGAAGGAAAATAGTGCCACCCCGGACACTATGACATCAAAATACCTGACAAAAGATATAGCGCCACATAGTGGTTAACGAAAGAATTGCTGAAAACTGTTTCATTTATTACTCAAGCGCGGCTGGCCAGAATGACGTGAAATTTTCTGGGTTTCATCAGAACACAGCCATGATCATAACTGAACATCAATGTTAGTATGACATCAAACATGTTACCATGGACATGTGGCATTATCACAAAAGGGATAATGCCACTTACTGCTCACAGGAAGATCTGAGCCAAATGGTTTACTTTATTATGCATGCAGCCGTTGCAGTGATAACGGCACCTTTACCCAGCCAGCGAGGGACTATGGGCGCTGGGTTCCGCGGGCGCGCGGGGGGCGAAGGCCCGTTTACACCTGCTTGCAGGTTTAATTTTACAATTGCAGTTCCTATAATCGTTGTTGTTGTGGCCCAACCATGTTCATTGTCACTGTTGTCACTCTTGTCTCTTACATGCTTGCATTTTATTGAAGAAAGAATATTGAAGCCAGTGCTGTAATTTAATTTTTTTTTTTTTAAGATTCTTTTATGCGGCACTGATTTTAACAGTTTTAAGTTAAATAAGAGTGGACAACAGTTGTGTTAAGGCCAAGTGAGTTTTATGTACAGAGATAGACAATACTGTCTACAAACAGAAATGTTTGCACATGTATAAAGCCAGACACATGTTCAAAATGCCTTTGCTGCCTTCAAAGAATAAAGGCAAAGTTTGAGCTATGCTTTGAGCATTATTTTCATACATTACATATACATAATACATCATTTTTATGTTAATGCAACAAGAATATCTGCTTTTATTAAAAGTGGAAAGACAGCATTAAAACAAGAATTTCATTGTTAGTCTCTCAATAATATTTGAATTGGTATAAACACACAGTTTTATCATATTGAAGGAGGAATTCTTTGTTTATTCCATAAAATAATATACGTATGATTAAAGTAAAAATGCGTGGTATTTCAATAAGAAATTTGTTGCTGTTTCCACCAAAATATTCTTTTTAAGTAAACTAAAAACTCCAAGTTAGCAGAACTCATATCTTAACTTGGGAACTTAAGTTTAGTCAACAACTTCATAAATTGTTGAGAAAACTCAAAAATCTGTCACATCATGTTGCCTTGATAATTTGAGTTTTCTCAGCCTTTTTTTTTTTACAGTGCACTTACAATGCATTTTGAATCCAAAACAAACTTGATCTAGGATTAAAAGCAATTAAAGTAATCCAGTCACAAGGTTACATGGAAAAATGCAAAGATTTATTAGATATATACATGTAGATACTGTATAAATACATATTCTATGCGTCAACAATGGGCAATTACAGTATAGCTTCCAAACAACAATGAGGTTGCTTCACATAAATATTGGAATCAATTGCAATCTCATCAATTCCATAAACTGTTATCCAAACACTTTGGCCAACACTATAATGTTTCAGATGCAATAAAACCTTCAAACATTTACAGACATATCGCAGGTGGACTGAGCCCAGTCCACCTTTAATAAGCGGGTGGTTCCTTCTCCTGTAGCCAGTGATCACTTTTTGGCAGCTGATTACTTTTTGGCACGACATTTGATCTGATACTAAGGATATCATGATCAAAATTTGAAAGCAAACGCCTGGAGAAACATGTCCACGTCTGTCAGTGTGCCAGATGAGCGTCTGTGCCTTTGTCATGGTCATATTTCTTACAAGTTTGTTGCAGTAGGTAATATGGATACGATGTGAATTTGTAGTTTATAACTGCAAAAAAATGGTATGATACTGCACTGTTGTGTAATTTTGCTTAATAATTATGAATCTTGTCAGTACACTGTAAGAGAGAAGACAGGAGGAAAAAAAAATGAAAACTGACCTGAAAGATTCAATAAACCATGATGTTGATTTAAGGTGGAATAAGCAACTTTCGCATTACGAGTGCGCATGTGCATACTATGTGAGTTCAGAGTTCATGACTACCAAACATTCCGGTAGCCGGCTTGCTTTTGTATACAAACAGTACTGTCACACCTGAACAATTGCCGCTTAAAGTCTGCTTTAAGCTTTAAATCTCTGCTATGCCAGGTGCACATTGTGCCGTAGTGGAGTGTGGGAATGGCATGTATCATCTAGAGCGGTGGAAAAAGAAAACTTGCAGCTTACATGCGTGTAACTTGGGGACCAGCGTGTGCACATGTCCGCCGCCATTCACGTTATATACATTCCCCATGGAGCTAAAGGATCCAGGCGGACGTAATTGTTGGATTAAAGCATTAAGTCTATATTATAAATAATTAAATAGTGTTGTGTATTGTTCAAGTTCTAGCCTGATTGACACGAGTCTAAACCCTGAAGTAGTAGGTACGGACAGGCAGGCCTGGATCTAGGATATAGTTCTTTGTATATTGGTAATGAAGCTTGATCTACACACACATGTAATTAAGACCATTGATAAGTAGGCTGGTATAAAATAAAATTGCAAATCATTGAAAACATGTGGTACTTAAACTATAGTTGTATCAACCTATAGATAAGCAGGCTATGCCTTGTAGCGAAATTTACTCAAAATGACAAAACCAAAGATGAGCTGTCAAACCACTCACTTACCTTCTTTGTAGTCGTTTCAGAGTCTCGCAAGTAAGGGTGCTTGGTCCTTTGACAACAAAAAATCTGCTATGTCAGTGTACATACAGGGGGCCAATTTTGGCCAATTTCTGCAACGTGGCCACGAATGCAAGCGCAACTAGTTCATTCTTGCGTTTGCGGGTACAACCGGGAAGACCCCTACGCATACAATTACAAATATTAATTATATTAATTATTATGTATCGATACAGCATGCTTGGTAGCCACGTTCCCATGATGCTTTGTGCGAGCCGAGATGCGAAAGTTGCTTATTGCCCAGCCCCAATGTATGGTCAAGACAATTATGACAGTCTTGTTATTATTATTATTATTATTATTATTAACAGACAAACAACAGCAAAAACAATATGACTACATAATAATAATAATAATAATAATAATAATAGATTGCATTTATATAGCGCCTTTCATTCAAATTTTCAGGAAAGGTGTGTAATGGCACACTGAACACATGATTAGATTTTGGTAATGATCTCAAAATGCATACCTCCCCCAAGGCTCTTATCTTCTCACAGAGTATTAGCAACAATACTCCAAAACTACTGGATGGATTTGGATAAAATTTTCATCAGAGGTATCCTTGGCCCAAAGATGAAAATCTGTGACATTTTCCTCATAATTGGCAATGTTTCTTCTTATATATTGTTAACTTCTGTCTTATACTTTTGTGACTTTTTTCTAATTGTGAATTAGCATCATTTATCATATTTTTGCACCTTTATTCTTACAAATTTGTACTTAAGTTGTGTTTACACACTCATACCTTATGCTAAATTTGTGACTAACACCACCCTTTGTTAAAAAATAATAAATCGCCTACTGGCCAGGCTCATATTTTCCTACCAGAAGTTTGGAACAGGAAGAGATCATAGTTGAATGCTAATGATTTTTGAATGATTTATGGTTAATGGATAAAAGTTAATAAAATTGAGATTGTTTGACATGGCTTCTTGAGAAAAATGGTTAAACATCCATCCCTCCATCTTCTACCACTTATCTGGGAGTCCAGGTCAAGGAGGCAACAGAGAATCTCAGACTGCTGCCTAGTTTACATAGCACCATGAGATCTACTGGAACGCTCTTAGTCTGACCCTTCACCCAGCACCAGTTTGTCTTGGGAGACCCTACAGGGCAAGTTGACCCCAACATCATAGCTCCTGGGATCATTAGGGCACACAAAACCCCTCCACCATGATAAGAAGGTGATCCACAGAGGGGTGAATGGTGGATATGAACATAAAAATGTTAGCTAGGAGGAAACAAATGAATTGATTCCTAAGTGGACAGACAGTATTTGTAGTGTTTACATGGCACACTCGGGGAAATTCAATATTGCAAAGGTGAGAGTAATAAAACAAAGCTACGAGGTGGGGGGCTGAAAAGTTCATAGGCTGAAAAGTTCATAGTGGTCAAATTTGACCAAATGTGGTTTATTTTTCAACATCCCCCCTTCGGTCCACACATTTCTTCCATTGGTGTTGCTGTTCTTGGATCCCTGCGGTTGAAAAATAAACCACATTTGGTCAAATTTGACCACTATGAACGTTTCAGCTTATGAATTTTTCAGCCCCCCACCAGTAATACAACCAAGCTGCATTGGTGAAAATCAGCAAGAAATTGAAATCACGCAGCTAATCCAGAATCCCAGTTGAAAGAATCAGCCAATCACCAACAAAAACAGGGTAAATTTCCCCACCCAGAGGAACAGAAAAACACAGCAATGCAACAGCATGAATGCTGACCAGGATCACATCTGAAAACTTAAGATGGCAAAATATGAACTCAGGAACATGTAAGCCAGTAGGTGGCACCATGCTGATGATTATGGAGTAATAGTAAAGTTGCCCATGGACCGTCTGTTTTTCAGATTACTGCAGCTTTGAGGTTTGCTACTATCACAGACAATAATGTCTAAAACATATTTCTGAATTATTTCTGTGATATTATGTCATGGTAGGACAAAAGCAGGTGTTTGCTTTTTAAAGCCAGTAAAATTTAAAATCCAATAAAATATTGGACTTTTTTGACTGACAAATACATAATTGAAATATTATTAATAACCTAAAGTAAGAAAAAAGGACTTGCTTTCCTGTTTCCACCTCCACCTGTCTCTGCAGCAGCCCTCTCTATTTTTAAACGTGCCTTCATGTCTGCTATCTTTTTATAGTCTCCTTTCCTGTCTCCTCTGCTCATTTCTGCCCAGTGTTCATAACTCTTTCAAGTCCTTCCCCCTCACGCTGTCTCTCCTCATGTATTCCCCTCCCTCAACATCTTCTATTCTCTGTATCCCGGAGCATACAGTGCCCTTGAGAGTCTATGATCTCATCTGGAAGACAAAGTCAGCAGGCTGGAAAGGACTGAAGACAGAGAACAGAGATGAGGAGGTAGCAGTGGAGGGAAAGGCAGCAGTGGAAACCAAATCCTATTGTAGTGTGAAATAGGGAGTGTTCCCTACCCCCAACCACCCACATACAGCACAGACTTAAACACAAAGCTCAGCTCCACCTCCAACCTTTAATTTATAGCCTGCATCTGATCTGTGTGCTGGAAGGAAAGGCTGAGGTTTTACAGCCAGCAGGCCCTCCAAGACATCTGTAGCATGCTGATGTCAAGTCTCTCTCTCTCTCTCAGTGATATATGAAGGACTATTATGGAAATACGCAGCCAATGGAAAGTAATATGTTGGTTGTGTAAGAGCTATAACCACCACCACGTTTTACCTGCAAATTGATGTTATATTTAAATCCCAAAAGATGATGAAGTCACTTCTTCAAGTTATTGCCATATACTGAGTTGTTGGGCAAAAGACTGATTTGATGGAATATCACGACACTTTGCGCTCATCAGGATCAATCTTTTAGATAGATAGATAGATAGATAGACAGATATATATATATATATATATATATATATATATATATATATATATATATATATAGAGAGAGAGAGAGAGAGAGAGAGAGAGAGAGAGAGAGAGATTTTTGATTTTTAAAAGATCTTTAATAAACACACTTGTCCATCAGTCAATACAATTTCTATATCATGCTATGTTACACAGAAAATTAATCCCCCAAAAAACGCCCAAAAAAAAGCTGTCCATCATGAACTGAACAGAGGACATTCTCCAGGGACCAGAGGGTCCTGAAACCTTCCACATCCCCATTCCCCATAAAAAACTGAAAGTCCAGCCTGATTCTGGCTTTAAGTAGCCTCACAAATAAAATTTTGACATCAACATCATTCTCAACATTTTCAAGTTTTCTTCTCCGGCTTACATAGATAGCCAACTTTGCCTGTCCTAAAACAAAGTTCAGTAGTTGACACTTCTGCTTAAAACGACGATTGTACATAAAACCACAAATGAAAACCTGCTTAGAGAAAACTTCTTTAAAAATATGAAAAAGTTTTGTGAGAAGTTCAAAGAGGCCACTCAGGCGCTGACATTCAATAAAACAATGAAAAACAGTCTCCCTAGAGGAACAAAAAACACACTGATCACTGACACTGCTGTTAATCACAGAAACAAAAGCATTGACAGCTATAATACCATGCAGGACCCTCCACTGTAAGTCTCCATGTCTCTTAGGGAGAGGGGCTTTGTAAAGAGCCCTCCAGGCAGGCCGATGCCCTTTTCCTAGTTTAAAATAGGCTCTTCAAGGAGTGTCCACACAGGTGTTCAATCGGTCCTTGTTGAGTGCCATCACCACCAGTCTGTAGAGTGCCTTACCACTGGCTCCTCCAAAGTCCACACCAGTGGGAGCACAGAATGCCAGTAAGGAGCAAGGAGCGACGTCAAAGTCCATATAGAGCGTGAGAGAGGGAAAGGGGTCAGTGCTTTCTGGCTGCAGCGTGCCATTGCTAAAGTCCAAGAGTAGGGAGTGCTCAAGTCCATGAAGCTCCTGTTTCCAGTGTGCAAGAAGACCATCGATGAAACGATTTGACCTGACACCAAGATGAGCTGCTAAAGCTGAGGCGTTGTTGAGGCCAGGACCAGCCAGTTCCACCACTTGCTTCAGAGTGAGAATGTTCCTGGAACACAGCCTATCAAGGAAGGTCCTTCCAACTCCCGGCAGGACACCAAGGCGACCACCAAAAACCAGCGGCTCCCTCAACAACCAGTAGAGGGAATCGCATGGCCCTCTTTGTTTTTTAAAAAGAGTCCACACTGAAAAGAGACTGCGGTAAAAACTGGGTAAAGACAGTGCATTAGAGTTCTTAAAATCCATTAAAAACACAGGGAGGTCTAGCCCAAGCCCAAGGACTCTCTGTAAAATAACACAGGCCAAAGGCCTCCATACCAGGTCCTGGGGGCCCGTCAGCAGTCTCTGTATGAAAGTCAGTCTAAAAGCAGCACCTCTACTAGCTAAATGAATCACTCCTTGCCCCCCTCCTCTTTGGGAAGAAATAACAGGGCTTGAGGAACCCAGTGGAGTCCACCCCCCCAAAAAAAGTCCACCAAAACAGACTGAATTTTGGACAACAAACCAGCAGGGGGGTCCATGCACATGAGGCGGTGCCACAGGGATGAGGAAACAAGATTATTTAAAATGAGCACTCTTCCTCTAAAAGATATTCTTGGCATTAACCACTTCCACTTGTTTAGTCTCCCGTTAATCTTCTCTATGACCCCATCCCAATTTTTTTGCTCAAACTGCTGATTTCCAATAAAGACACCAAGATACTTAAAACCTCCTTTTTTCCAAATCAACCCACCCGGCAGCGTAAGCTGATTTTCTAGTTTCTCCCCCACCATCAGAGCCTCGCTTTTTCCCCAGTTTATCTTTGCAGAGGAAAGTTGGCCAAAAAGATTGACACTCCTAACCAGAACGTCAATGTCACTCTGCTTGTTTAGCAGAATGACTACATCATCTGCATAGGCCGACAGCTTGAACGTGGTGTCACAGCCAGGAAAAGTAACTCCTGATAGATCCCTTCTCAGGCAGTGAAGCAAAGGCTCTATGGCGAGGGAGTACAGCATCCCTGAGAGAGGGCAGCCCTGCCGAACCCCCCTCTGGACTTTTAAAGGGGCAGACAGGCCCCCATTTATCTTCAGCACACTCTCAATGTCACTGTACAAGACCCGTATCCTGGCTATGAAGCCTGGGCTGAACCCAAAAGCTGTTAAAACTGTCCATAAATATTGGTGTTCAACCCGATCAAACGCCTTTTCCTGGTCAATTGAAATCAAACCAGTTTCTACCGCCAATGAACCAGAGACCTCCAAAATATCCTGAATTAAAGTGACGTTGTCACTAATCAGCCTGCCAGGCACACAGTAAGTCTGGTCTACATGAATGAGCTCGCTCATCACCTTTCTCAGTCTTCGGGCCAGAGCTTTTGAGAGAATCTTGTAGTCTGTGCAGAGCAGAGAGACTGGCCTCCAGTTCCTTAGGCTCTGGAGGTCCCCCTTTTTCGGCAACAGTGTGATGATGGCCCTCCTGCAGGTCGTGGGTAGGGTCCCCCTTTCCAAGCTATCTTGGAGAACCTCCAGCAGGTCTGGACCAAGCAGGGGCCAGAATTCCTTAAAAAAGTCCACAGAGAGACCATCTATGCCTGGTGATTTTCCATTCTGGAGGCTCATTAGCGCCGTATGCAACTCAGACAGAGACAGTGGAGCATCCAAGCCGGCAACAAGGTCCTCTGAGAGCACTGGAAGACCATCAAGGAAAACCTGGCCCAGTGACGTGTCCTCCCTCCACTCTGCTCTAAACAATTCACTGTAAAAGCTAGCAGCGTGTTTCCTGATCTCTGCTGCTGTGGAGATTGTTCTCCCGTCATCGCCCAACAAGGAGTGAATGAGCTTTCTCTGTCCATTTTTCCCCTCCAGTCCAAAAAAGTACTGGGAGGGCGAGTCCATCAGAGCTACATCCATGTAGCGTGAGCGGACCAGAGCACCCTGTGCGGTGACCCCTAGCAAGCTAGCCAAGGCTGACCTTTTTGACTTGAGAGCCTCTAAGTGCTCCTGTTTTCCTGTAGAACTGAGCAACTCCTCTAGTTCTACCACCTCAGTCTCCAGAACTTTCAAGGATTGGGTCAAGCTACGAGTGACATTTTGAGTGTACTGTTGGCAGAGTTGTTTTATCTGGGCCTTACCAAAATCCCACCACAATTGGAGAGAACTAAAAGAGGGTTTTTGTTCCCTGTGTGACTTCCAAACATCATGAAAAACCTCTTTAAAAAACACATCATTTAAAAGTGTATTGTTAAAATGCCAAAAAGCACTCTTACACTTTACATTTTCAATAAACACAGAACAAAACAGCAGGCAGTGATCAGTGAAACCAACAGGACAGATACAACTATTTTTAAAAACACTCAATTGATGTTTAAAACCATAAAAACGGTCTAACCTAGCCATAGATAAAAGGTTATCTTTGACATGGCTCTAGGTGTACTGCCTCTGG
Organism: Pholidichthys leucotaenia; assembly: GCA_020510985.1. Taxonomy (NCBI): domain Eukaryota; kingdom Metazoa; phylum Chordata; class Actinopteri; order Cichliformes; family Pholidichthyidae; genus Pholidichthys; species Pholidichthys leucotaenia. Next base: position 99,310,471 of record CM035847.1, read on the forward strand.
TCCCCATGATGTGATCTCCACACATCGGCCATTTCATGTGTTTTCACCAGTTCTCTCAGCCTATTGGCAGAAGCAGGGTGAGGCTCCTGATGGTTCCTGTCTAGTCTGTGGTTTAATGTACAGTTAAAATCACCCCCCAGAAATAAAAAACTATTTGGATCACAGGACTTAACCGTATCCGAAAGAACGTCAAAGACCCTGATCCTCTCTGCTCTCTGTGTTGGCACATACACGTTTATAAAAACGAAGTTCACGTTTTCAAACTGTACCTTTAATAAGAGGAAATGACCTCTCACCACCTCTTCTACCTCATAAGAGACAGGCACACAACCCCTAGAGAAAAGTACAGCCACCCCCCCACTGCTACTGGATTTGTGGCTAAAAAAAATGCAGCCATCCCACTCTTTTCTCCAATGGCTCTCAATGTCCACAGTGCTGTGAGTCTCCTGGACCATCAGCAGGTCAAGTTTCTTTAAATTAAAAAGCTTGTATAAAGAGGCCCTTTTTACATCATCCCTGGCCCCATTAATATTGAGAGTGCCAATTCTAAGGTGGGGCATTAAAAAGGATAAAAATAGGGTACAGTAAAAAAACACACACATAGCATAAAAGGGAAGAAACAAACTAAGAGTCAACATGACTGTTAGTAATTTGCAATTTCAGTTTAGCAACCAGTTTCTTTAAACGATAAATTTCCTGATCAGTGAAAGTCTCATTCCCATCATTCAGTTTCATAAATTTGCGAGCTGATGCCACGAATAACTCCAGATCTGGAAAGTAATTTTCCACTTTCACAGCTCTGCTCCCCTTAGTCACCTGGAGAAATTGCCTAATTTTAGTAAAACAATAGGAGCTTTGCTCCTCCTGCGTCTGCGTCTGCATCAGTTCAGACTCATCTCCACTTTCGTCAGAAGCGCTCTCATTCAGTAAATCTAAATTCCCAACCCTACTAGATTTAGCAGAGCTCTGCAAGTTTTCCGCACTTTTCCTTTTTTGTGCAGCTTAAAAAGGATCCTCTTCAACAAAACTACATTCCTGCATTTCTTCATGAAACGCAACGTTTGTCATGCAGTGTTTGCTCTGTGTGTCCGCTACAGCCTCAAACCGCTCCTCCCCCGCCTGCAAAGTCTGTTCATTCACGTTCCTTCGTTTAACTGCACTTTTACTTACACCCTCCACCTGTTTACCCCGGGCGACAGGCTCGTCACAATGATCAGAGCTGCCGCCAGACAGAAATTCCCCACCATCACTGTTTGGGGGGACAACTACCGCGCCCACCGCGCCCACCCCAGCAGAGGCGGCCGCGGCCGCCCCAGCACAAGCGGACGCGGATGCGGACGCGGACGCGGACGCCCCCGCAGAAGTAGAAGCGGACGCGGCCGCGGACCGCCCCAGCAGGAGCGGGCGCCGCAGCGGCATCCGCCGCACCACATGTAGCGCTACCCTCCGGACCACCAGAAACAGCGGCGTCACCTTTCTTACCGCCAGTGCTCTTTGTGTTCGCCTTTTCAGGACATGACCTAATAAGATGGCCTTCTGCGCCACACGCAAAACACTTCATGGTTTCAGATGTTGCAAACACCAAGTAGCTAAAGCCGTCAATCCTGAAATTAAAAGACGCGTTCAGTTCAGCAGAGCTGTCTTTCAACACCATGAAACACTGCCTCCTATGACATACAACATGCTTCAGCAGGGGTGATTTACTACCCAGAGAGACCATTCTGATAGGGGACACAACCTGGCCAAAACGGGACAACTCTCTAATCAGCTGATCATTTTTAACGAAAGGAGGAGCGTTTGAGATGGTGATCCTCCTAGACGGATTCGCCAGCGGTAAAACGGGAGTAAAAGTGTCACCTATGACCACTCCCTGTGCCACCACCTGATCAGCTTTCTCAGTCGAATCCAGAAAGATCACAATTGCGCTGTTCATCCTCGATGCTGATTTTATGCTGCCATGCCCAACCACCTGTCCTACAGCGAGGCTGGCCTCCTCCACAGAACAGGGAACTGTCGGGAGGATTCTCACACCATGACGCCGGGTCAGGCGCTCAAACTCCACACCACCATCAATCACCGGCATGATGCCGGCCGGGAAAAACCGGCAGCAGAAGCTACCGATCCCCGACACACTCACTCCAACACTCACACCCCAGCACACACACACTCAACCCACTATATTAAACACACACACCTCAAACACACAAGATAGAGAAAAAGTTAGAAAAAACAAAGTTTAAAGTACTCACTCGACACCACTCCACACCCCTGCTCCCACAAACGCCCACGCATGCGCACGAGAGAGAGAGAGAGAGAGAGAGAGAGAGAGAGAGAGAGAGAGAGAGAGAGAGAGAGAGAGAGAGAATGTAAATATTGTAAACGCTTATGTATTAATTAACAAATTGCATTTTCAGTCCACTAGATTGCACAAAGCAAGTGCACATTGTCAGGTGAATTTACAGCTTGTCTCATGAGATTTGCAGCCAGGTGTACTAATTAAGAAGGAGTTGGCGAACAACACCAGAGGAAGAACTGTGCCACTAAGTTAACTCAAATGTCAGGTCTTTTTTTTGGGGGGATTTTATAATAAAGACTGAATGAAAGACATTGGCATGACACACTCAACCTGCAAGGAGTACCGCAGAGAAAAAAGAAAATAAACCTCAAACACGTGGACTGGTACACTCCTCTTGGCACCACTCAGACAGCAGTGTCAGCGGACGACAGCCATGCCAAAACACTCCAGTATGAGCGGCGCAACCCCCAGCGACAGTCAAGCCAAAATAGCACCTGATAAAAATCAACATGCTCCAGACACCCACTGCCCAATAAAGTGACTTCCAGACCCAGAGCGAGCCAAGAGGACAACGCAGTCCATCAACCCCACCATGTGCAGAAAATTGCGCCGTTATACGAAACACAGGCCCCTGCAACATGAGCAAGACACCGAAGCCCAGACAGGCAAACCTGCCTCATAGCCATGGTGGCCCTGAAACCCAGTGGAGAAGTGTAGCACAAAGCTGAGGAACTCCCGAGGACAGCAGAAAGGACCCCACAACAGCACACCATCCAACAGAGGACTGAGAGCCCGCAGCCACTGAAACAAATAGTGAAAACTTAGATGAATGAAACCGATGTTGAGAGATTTACTCTGGGGACAAAGTTTGACAATGAATTTATGGGGGATATGGTATCGCAATACTAAAGGAATCATAGCATCATGATAATATTGCATTGTGACCCAAGTATTGCAATAATATTGTGAGGTCAATCACGATTCCCACCCCTACTGATTTTTCTTATTGATTTTAGGTGCTTACACACACACACACACACACACACACACACACACACACACACACACAAAACTCTACAAATTTTTCTCTCAAAGTCTCCTCTCTTGCCCATCAGGGACAGACCACAGTGAAATCTTGCCATCCATCACAGGGGTTTGACTTAATATCCTGAGCACAAAGCTTGTGCCTGTGTGTCTTGGCCTATTGTTCCTTGTCAGTCTCTGTTTACTTTCATGGATCTGAAGTGAGCACCACCTCTGCCTCTCAGGGCCTCTGTCATTGCCTTAATGGAGAGACTAGCTTTTGGCTGAGCATGGTGACCAATTCCAAGGACACTACAGAGGGGCATCCATCATGTGCTGTCCATCTCGCCTGTTGTCTCTGTTTACCAATCAGAGGAGATGCAGGACGTTTGGTTTAATGCTGTAGCAGACACATTCTGGCCCCTATAGCTGTCACACAGGCTAGGTGCCTTATCAAGTTGATTGATTTACTCCATGCTGTGCTAACTCACGCTTCTGATTCATGGTTCATTTTCCCAAGCAAGAAAGAACCATGGAGACAATAGGACAAAATAAGATACCAGCAGACAACTGGACTGTGTAACAACAGGGTTTTTATATATGATAAAACAATAAGTGTTGTTGCTTCATAGCTAAGAAGCTCCTGTTTCAAATCCTGTTTGCATGTTGTACCTATGTTAATGTGGATATCCTTCCACAGTTAAAGACATACAGAAAGAGGTCAATGTGATTTTATTTGAATGCACTTTCAGTGATAATGACTAGAAAAACATAACCAGACCGTCAATGACAGAGTAGGTCATTCTGGCCTATTGAAATCACCCCAAGAATGCTCAGACCTTTGAACTTGACCTTAGCCTAGATGAAAACCCACCTGAGGATCATTGTGCATGAGTTTGTTGAGAATTAGGGCAACTGCCTTGAAGGAGTATTGATTTTTCTTAAATCAAATAAGTACCCAGATCTCCTGACCATTGACAATGACTGAACAAAACTTGGATGCATACCCACCTGAGGATCATTGTGGGTGAGTCTGGTGAGCATCGAGGCAAATGCCTAGGAGGAGTAGCAGTTCCCATGAAATGTGGACAGATGGACAGACATACAAACAACTGACACTGTGTCATTGCATTATCTCCTTTTGGTGGTGCTGCTTTCCAATAAAAATCATTACTGCCATCTGGAGATCAGTAAACGTTCTTAGAATGTGTTGAGCCCTCATGATTGTGAAATACTTTTTTTGTGTGTGTGTGTGTGTGTGTGTGTGTGTGTGTGTGTGTGTGTGTGTGTGTGTGTGTGTGTGTGTGTGGCCCTGTTTCCACTACAGGAACCAGGAACCAAATTTACAGGAACTTCCCCATGGTGTGTATTGTGGAGATATGTGGAAGGACGAGGCTGAGTTTATTTCTCAAGTCCAGTTTTATTCACATTCACATTCTCCAACATCCAAAAACAGAAAGAGAGTGAACCCCCAACATCTGTCCCTTTTATACCCAGGACATCAAAGCACACAGTCACATCGTCTTTTAATCCCAAACCAAAATGCATCCCCCTCCAGGTCTTCTCGCCTCCCCTAAAGTCCTGGTGGTCGGGAAATCCCTCAAGGCCATCTCTTTGCATACAAAAGGCCAGATTTCACATCCTCCTGTAACCCCTAGGAGGTTCAGTCCTTTTGTTCCTCTGAGACGTGAAGCATACAATAAGCACACAGTAATATACATGTGAAGCATATGAAACCTACATATGTGCACCACAGTATCACTACTACAGGAACCTCCCTAGAAGGGGAAGTTTTCAAGAACCCGTAGCGGCTCATAGATAGATAGATAGATGTACTTTATTGGCCCTGGACCAACGCTTGTTGCTGGGATATTTACTAACAGACAGTTTGATTCTGATGAGGAATTCCTACAGAACTGACCTGCATAAATATTTCTAGTTTGGACAACTTTTGGACAGAGTACTCTGGGCAGCATGGTGGTACAGTGGTTAGCACTGTGGCCTAAGAACTAAAAGGTTCCAGGTTCGAATCCCCGGGCTGGCAGGGGTGGGAGCCTTTCTGTGTGGAGTTTGCATGTTCTCCCTGTGTTGTGTGGATTTACTCCGGGAGCTCTGGTTTCCTCCCACAATCCAAAGACATGCATGTTAGGTTAACTGGTCATTCTAAATTGTCCCTAGGTATCTGTCTCCTATAGGCCCTTAGAATAAATAGTACTAGTGAAGCGCTTTGAGTAGTCCTTGTGACTAGAGAAGTGCTATATAAGTACAGATCCTTATCCCCTATCCCTGGTCAGGGGTAGATACTTAAGAGTGGCCCCAAAAACTGCTGGGAAGTGGTTAGGATTGACTTGATGCTGATTGGATCAAAGTCGACGTCATGACCACTCACACAAAACATAAGAAAAAAAGAAGCGTCAAATTTGACCAGAAAAAGATAATAGTGAAGCTCTAATGCTGCCATGATTGTGGAAGGTTTGAATGGTTATTCAGCATATCTAGCCATGCGGTGTGAGTTTCAGGACTCAAGCATTACAGTGAAGCAGCACGGCCCATAACAATGGCCACCACAGCTGTCTTTTGCCAGGATGTGAACCCACACAGCCAGCCAATGGGAGATGAAGAACTCACTGGTGCGTCTCCTGGCGTGCTTGCTCAGCTATACCATATAATAATGCCTAAAAATATAAAAGTTAATAGAGAATGGCCAGATTGATAATATAACACATACCCACACATGCAGCGGAGAAGCACAAACACCGCAGAGAGACAAGGCACAGGACCAGTGGCTCGGGCTGTTCGTAGACAGAGTCCTCCACTGGTGTCGTATAATTGGTCTGGTTGTCTCTGCAACTATTAAACAACAATGTTGGCAAATTTGTCCCATCACTCCACTTTACATTCATTCCATACATAATCATTTTTCTATGATTTTTTGTATTTTACTTTGTTGCACTGCGTCCTGGTCAAGCTGTCATTGATTACATCAGAAACAAATTCTATATTCTATACACGATGGGTGAGAGAGCCAGATACAGAGCTGGCCCTTATCAAGTTCCTGTCCCCAACTAGGCCTCCACCGGAGTGGTGGCCTAGTTGATAGAGCATCTGCCTCACAACTGGGAGGTCATGGGTTCACATCCCGGCCGGGTCATACCAAAGACCATATAAAAATGGTACTTCCCACCTTCTAGCTTGGTGCTCAGTATAGTAGAATGGGGGAAGGAGAAGTTGTTTGTGGTGGCGCCTAGCATGGCAGTGACCCCTCTGATTCTACATGTGATTAACATTGTAGATAGGAGAAATGCAATTTCATTCTACTGTACATGATTGGCTGTATGGACAGAATGACAACAGAGATGGCTTCTTCTTCTATAATTGGTTCCTGGTTCTTGTAGTCTTAACAGGGCTTGTGTGTGTGTGTGTGTGTGTGTGTGTGTGTGTGCCCATCCGTGCTCAAGACTGCCTAATCGACCCTTCATGTCACTGCACATTTTTGATAAGTACCAATATTCTCAACTGGTTTAGATGTTGCCTTTGAAAACAGCAGCATGCAGTGTATGACATTCAAGCTCCACAAATGCAATGAGAAACCACAAACATTTTCTTTCAGAAATTAAGCAACCTGCGAAATGCCAGCATTGACCATGATCCCTGCAGAGAAGAAGCACGACTAAATTGTAAGGGGTGTTCACCGCTGTAATATGAGACTCTTATCTGGATTCCAGACCAGTGCTCAGTGTGGCAGTGTACTCAGTGATTATTATTCCTGTATGACTCCCAACTACCATCAGCCAGAGAGGGGGACTGCATGTCCCCCTGTGGTCAGGGAGCTAATGCTCCAGATATAGAAAATGATAATGCAGTAACACTGACTGAATAAGAAACAGGAAAGAGAAATGTCTTTGAGAAACATGACCTGAGATATGATTCAAGGAGAGATGATTAAGAGCACAGAAAGTCTGCAGCTCCACGTGTAATATAAATCAAAGAAGGCAGCACAAACAGGTAAGGTGCATACATTTACACTTGTGCTCATGGGTGTCTCCAACACATCAGTTTTCAGACAGTTATATGCATGCAATATCATGGCAAGATTTACTAAATGTTTGTGGGTACTAAAACACATCCAAAGTACAAAACATGCAAAATAAATTGCAAACTGTTCTACTTGGGCGATGCAGTGAGGGTTGCATATCAAATGAGGAAAAATACTACAGCATGTGGATTTTGTACCTTTGCCATCATGAATATGCAAAGTGGGGCATTTTTTAAATAAAAATAACTTTTTATAAAGCATGTTTAGAAGCATGGTCATGCATACTAAAATGTTGTACATCAAAACAAACCTTAAATGAAAATAAAAGCACAATCACTCCACATCAATCACATTAAAATGATGACCAACATTTCAAAAAGAATTAAAAGCAGTGGAGTAAAGCAGAGTCTTCCAGCAGGGTTTTGACCACAAAAATAATGAGTGAAGACGATGCAAAGACATTCTTTGGGCAAACACAACTATATTCAGAGTGCCGTAGCCCGCCTGATGTCACACACAGGGCAGGTACAGCAACACACACACACACACACCACACAACACGGTCTACTGCAGGCTACACCAAAGTGTGTGTGTTTAAAAAAAATAGTTGTGTATGCATACTACGTATGTGCACACACCCCCACACCCTCCCTCAAGCCTATGACTGTCACAGCAGTACTGATATTCTGCAGACAACAGCACTACCTACTCCAATGCCTGATTTAATGAGTTCTGAAACATGGGTTACTAAGTTGCAAGCACAATCCAAAAAAAAAAAAATGCACATTGGAGAAGATGGCCTTAATACAAAGCACCAGCTGTTCATTAATTGCAGAACAATTAGTCCAATATAGTATAACATAATTTATTGTATTTATTAAATAGTCTGTGGAGCCAAAATGACAATTTATGTTATGAACCAAGAATTCCTGCAATCTGAAGCAGACTGCCATCTATTATGCAAGAGCAGAGAGCCAGGCACAAGTGCTAAGGAGGGACACACAGGCCAGTGTCACACATCAGGCACCAGTTTATCAGTGTTTTATCTACTCTACCAATAGGTATGAATGCCCTGGCAACAGAGGTAACAGCCACCCATCAATGTAGTTCCACTACTGTGCAGCCAGTGAGTGGAGATGGAGAAGAGCTGTCCTCTGTGGGAGGCGGAGGATCCTGGAGGAGCTAACAGCACAAAAAAAATAAATAAATAAATAAACTCTATTTTGTGCATGCTGCTTGTTTAATCATTGTGATTTGCTTGCATCAAAGAATGTTACTGGGTAATAATAAAAAAAATACTTTTTTTTTCTTTTGCCGGTCCAATTATATCAATACAAGAAATGCTGTCTAGTAGCATATTAATTTATCTTATGTTCTCCTCCTTGCTGCAATAACAGAAACACCCTGTGTGCAAAGTAAACTGCACATGCTTAAATACAGACCTCCAAAATCCAGTGCAATTGCTTCCCCTCTTGATAAATCATACTGTTCTCTGAATAAAGAGTGAGTTCGCTGCATGACATAAGTCCAACTCTGTCTCTGATTTACCGATATAACATTTTGGTGACGAGAGAAAACCATGGACGTGTGTGCGCTACCTTCGCCTCTACCGCCGTTTCTGGAGTGTCCCAGAGAGCCAGCAATCCTGTGGCCGGATTCGATAACGATGCTTGGGGATACATCGCTGGGCTGGGCCTGGGTAGACTTGATGGGGACCAAGGACAGGCACTTCTGGCCCGTCATCTTGGCATGGAGGGTTGGAGAATTCTCCACATTTTGGAAGAGGTGGAGCTTTGCGTGGATGCTGTCGTGCGGCTGGCTGGAGATTTTGCCAAATGTCCAAGGGACAAGAAGCTGGAGCTGTGGGTAGTGAGACTGTTGGCACCAAGAGCAGCTAAGCTAGTTAGCTTGGAGGAGCTAAAGGCTCAGTCTGTGGCAATGGGACAGTTAGCCACCACGCTAGGTGTGCATCAAAACCAAGCTACAAGCTACCAGCTGGGTATCCAGGGGGGACCAGAACCCCTGGTTACCGACGATGGCAAGCCAGCAGAGGAGCTCAACACGGTACGTGACCGTAGTGCTGGTGATTTTGACAGCACGGTGAGCAGCGGCAGCAGGGAGAGAGAACAGCGACCGGAGTCTTCCCTGCAACTGGAGTTTGGACAGCGGGAGAGCAGGAGCAAGCGGGCTGAATACCCCGGGAAGCAGCAGCAACAGCCGGGGGCAGAGGCAACACAGCAGAGTGCCTTTGATGAGGGTGCTGGGAGCAGCGGTGAGGTGCCTGGGTCGAGCACCAACGAGCGAGCTTTGGTTTCCCCCGGAGCTCGGCCACGGGGGGCCGGGGTGTCTGGAGCTACAACGGCAGCAGCTACAGCGGTTCTGAAGGCGGTCGGGAGCGGACCGACAGGCATGGAGGGACTGCGTGCCGGGCAGCAGCTCTGCGGGTCCAGACAAGAGAAGTGGTCGAGGGTGAGGAGAAGAGACATTCTCGCGGGGGAAGTCAGCTTTGACGCTGGAGGCAGGCGGCTGCCAGGGGTGCGCATTCCGTGGGGCTGCTCTGGGCCTCCAAGCCGGTTTTACCCTTGGCTGCATGTGGATATTGACATAACATAGGTACAATTTAATGTAAACATGTTATATGGTTTGCATGTGCGTATGTGTGGTACGGGATTATTTTGCGTATTTAGGGTAGAGACCCTGATTTTAGTTTTGTGGGTGAATGTGTTAGGCCATTCTAGTTCACTGTTTCCTGTTATTTCCCTTAGTGCATGATTCGGGTCCTAAATTGGGGTGGGTCTGACTTGTGTGTATGTGTTTTGAACTTTTGTAAGTGGGAGAGGAATGTTGTGTGATGTGCGTGTGTGTTGCCATACCCACCCTGTGTGTGACGTCAGGCGGGCTATGACACTGTATATAATTCTGTGTTCTCTGAATAAAGAGTAAGTTTGTTGCATGGCATAAGTCCGACTCTGTCTCTGATTTACCGACATAACAGACTGGATCGTTCTAATTGCTAGGTTGTGGGGGGCGTGGTATGGGGGTTTTCTCCACCCAGAGAGGCAGGGGGAAGCGAGAATAATGGACTGAAGGAGGAGGTGTCATGGGGGTATCAGATGGGACGGTTAGGTCTATGCACCCCCCGGGGAAAGTAACAGATGCTGGTGCCGCTAAGAGAAGAAGGTTGTTGGAGCAGCACCAGCATTATGTCATGTTAATGTGCCACACAGTTCTTTGTGAAAATAACAATGTGTTATAGTCGGAAGTTCCGGGTCTCAATGCATGGGAATAAAGATATAAAAGAGGAATGCACAGAGACCCGGGATTCTTGTTTGCTGTAAATTATGTTGGAGAAGGAATAAGGTCTCTGTGTCATCCAGCTTGTTGCCTCTCCTGCCTCCTTTCTCCACATTGGTGACCTGAAGACATGACATGGAAAGCGAGCTGAGCACCGCCCCAGAGACTCCCTGGAAGGACAGCACCAGCGCAGCATGTGTGGTCTTAGTCAAACTCCCAGACTTCTGGCTTCACACCCTGACCGCATGGTTCTTGCACTTAGACGCCCAGTTCATACTCCGCGGGATAACAACGGATGATACCAGATATTACTATGTGGCCGCTGCGCTGGATGCGCATGCCACACAACAGGTGACGAGCCTGCTCCAGGATCCGCCAGCCCAAGGAAAATATGAAGTGCTCAAGAGGATGCTTCTCCAGCGCTATACCCTTTCTGACAGTGAGAGGACAGAGAGGCTCCTAACGTGTTTGGAGTTAGGGGACAAGTCAGCAGTGGAGCTTATGGAGAGCATGTTGGCACTGAGGGGGAAGGACGATGGATCTTTCCTGTTCTCCCACTTGTTCCTCAGGAACCTACAGGCTACAGCGAGGGTGATCCTGGCTAACTCGCCGCGGCTGGTTGCTGAGGACTACCGTGCCCTGGCGCAGGAAACGGACCGCATCATCTTGGCAACCAGAGCTCCCAGCTTGCAGACAGTGGCACCGGCATCCATGAGGGACTCCAGCAAGGTCGAGGAGCCCTTCATGGTAGATGGGACAGACACCAGAAGATGAAGGAACAGGGCAACCTGTTTTTATCATTGCTGTTTTGGCTCGAATGCCCAATGCTGCCTGTCACCATGCCAATTCAGGAAGCCGGGAAGATGGCACATTCGGAATTCAGTGGCAGCTGTAACCGATGGTGACAGGAACAGACTGCTTTATGTCATGGACACACATTCAGGGAGACAGTTTTTGGTGGACTCCGGCTCCCAGAAGAGCCTCATCCTGCAGGTCAACGCAGCGTCCTGAGCTCACGGCCACCAACGGATCCACCATCAGGACATTTGGCAAATGGACACTGACGATATGTGGGACTTTGTAATAGCTGCATGTTTCTGCCCCATTTTAGGTGCAGATTTTTTATGTGCTTATGGGTGGTTAGTCGATGTTGCTAATAGGAGATTAGTGGACGCTGCCTCTTTTATCTCACTGCTCTGCACAGCTCGGGATGCTGGGTCGACAACAGTGGCTAACGTTATAGCTCCAGGGGGTAAGTACCAACATCACACAGTTCCCAGCACTCACGGTCTTGACCTTTTCGGCTACGGTAACGAAACATGGGGTCAAGCACTTTATAACGACAAAAGGTCTGCCGGTGTTCGTGCATCCTCGGCATTTGGACGCAGCTAAACTGGCTACCACGCGAGAGGAGTTTGCCAAGTTAGAGCAGTTGGGCATCATCAGGTGCTCCAACAACCCATGGGCATCCCCGCTTCACATGGTACCTAAAGCCGACGGGTCGTGGCGACCATGTGGTGATTTCCGGAGCCTGAATAATGCCATGGAACACGATCGTTATCCCATTCCACACATCCAGGATTTTTCCGTGCACCTGGCTGGGGCACGTGTTTTTTCGAAAGTGGATCTCGTCCGCGGATACCGTCAGGTCCCGGTGCACGCAGAAGACATCCCCAAAACAGTGGTAATAACTTCTTTCGGCCTTTTCAACTTTTTACGCATGCCGTTCAAATTAAAAGGCGCGGCACAGACGTTCCAGAGGATGATGGACGCATTGCTTCGCAGCTTGTCTTTCGTTTTTGTCTACTTAGATGACATTCTGGGTAGCGAGCGCATCCGAGGAGGAGTACATCACCCATCTCAAGATGGTTTTCCAGAGGGTGGACGAGCACGGGCTGATAGTTAACCTGGGGAAGTGCCAGTTCGGCGTGCCAGAGATTGATTTTTTGGGCCACCACATTTTGCCAGAGGGCACGATTCCATTATCGGATAAGGTGCGCGCTGTGGCGGACTTTCCATGCCCGCAGACCGTAAGAGCACGACAGAAGTTTTTGGGAATGGTTCATTTTTATAACCGTTTCCTTCCTCAGCCAGCCCAGCTGATGCAGCCATTATATGCCGCGCTTAAAAAAAAGAAGCCCCCGGAAGCCATCGACTGGACTCCCGAGCGAACCCAGGCTTTTACTAATGTCAAAACAGCGCTTGCGGATGCCACATTGTTAGCCCACCCGGATCTGTCTGCACGTATAACATTCACTACGGATGTGTCTGATGTTGCCATAGGGGCAGTGGTGGAGCAGAGCATCTCAGGTTCATGGCAGCCGCTTGCATTTTTTAACCAACAACGAACGGAAGTACAGCACATTCAATAGAGACTTGCTGGTTCTCCACCTGGCAATGCATCATTTCCAGTTCTGGCTGGAGGGGCGCTAGTTCACCGCGTTCATGGACCATAAGCCGCTGACGCACGCGATGTCCAAGACCTCGGAACCGTGGTCTGCCCGGCAGCAATGGCATTTGGCCGCAATTTCAGAGTTTACTACCAACATTCAACACATTAAACTCAACGCCATGGCCGATTGCCTGTCGTGTGCATTAATCGCCTCGGTCTACATGGGAATAGATTTCCCCACCATGGCCGCGAGGCAAGCCGGGGACGCAGACATTTGCACGCTCCAGTCTGTGCCTACTGGGTTAAGGCTGGAGAGCAGGGTGGTGCAAGAAGGGTGCCCTCCCTTGCTCTGCGACGTCTTCACCAGCCACCCACGCCCGGTGGTTCCGAGCTCTTGGCACCATCGTGTTTTCAAGTCAGTCCACTTCCTTTCAAATTCGGGAGTGCGCACTTCAGTGAAGCTAGTGGGCGTGAAATTCATCTTGCCGTGCTTGCGCAAAGACGTGAAAGAGTGGGCTGCAGCTTGCATTGTGTGCCAGCGGGCCAAAGTGCACAAGCACACAAGGGCCCCCCTCAAGCCCCTCCAAATCCTGGCTAGGAGGTTCGACCACATCCACGTGGATTTGGTGGGACCCCTCCCACCGTCACAAGGTTTCACGCACCTTTTGACAGTCGTGGACCGCACCACGCGCTGGCCTGAAGTGGTCCTGCTGGCTTCTACCATGTCCACGGAAGTGGCACGTGCTTTTTTGTCGACTTGGGTTGCACGTTTCGGATCTTCATCAGATATCACGTTCGACAGGGGTCCACAATTCGTTTCAGAACTCTGGTCCGCAGTGGGCCAGAGCCTGGGGGTCAAAATTCACCGCACTACCGAGTACAACCCCCAGGCTAACGGGTTAAACGAGCATTTTCATAGGTCGCTTAAAGCAGCGCTCAGAGCTTCGCTCACGGACACAAATTGGGTCGATCGCCTGCCTTGGGTTCTTTTAGGGTTGCGCTCCGCACCTAAAAAGGATTTGGCAGCCTCCTCGGCAGAACTTCTTTTTTTCTCAGCCACTGCGGATTCCCGGAGAGTTTTTACCGGAAAACCTCGTGCCCAAGGCTGAGAGCGTACCGAGCCCAGCCCACCATTGTTTTCCCCGCACATTCGTCCCAAAAAGCTTGCAGAATGCCAGTTTTTTTTTTCATCAGGCATGATGCACACTGATGCGCATGATGCGAATCATTTTGTGTTAGACTTGGGGGGACGCAGGAAGAACATCTGCATCGACAGGCTGAAGCCCACTTTTGTGTTGGCAGACAAGCAGGTGGCATTGGTCCAAGCAACCCAGCGTGGACACCCACCATTGGTGGCTCCGCAACTTGGTGATCCCTTGGCAGGGACCTGCACTAGCAAAGCTGATGTGTTTTTTCCCCCTCCCTTTTTCCCTCCACAGACTGACGTGCCCTCCTGTACACCCCGCCAGCAGGGTGATTCGATTGGATCAGTGACCCCCCACTACAGCCGCTACGGGCACCAGCTCAAGCCCAAAGCATGGGGGGGTTAGTGCCCCTTCTGGGTGTTCGGGGGGGGGGGGCGCTGTGTGGGGCATGGTGCAGGGGTTTTCTCCACCCAGAGAGTTAGGGGAAGGGGAGAATAATGGACCGAAGGAGGAGGTGTCACCGGGGGGTATCAGATGGGACGGTTAGGTCTATACACCCCCCGGGGAAGTAACAGATGCCGATGCCGCTAAGACAAGAAGGTTGTTGGAGTGGCGCCGGCATTATGTCATGTTAATGTGCCACACAGTTCTTTGTGAAAATAACAATGTGTTATGGTCGGAAGTTCCGGGTCTCAATGCATGGGAATAAAGGTATAAAAGAGGAATGCACAGAGACCCAGGATTCTTGTTTTTTGTAAATTATGTTGGAGAAGGAATAAAGTTTCTGCGTCGTCCAGCTCGTTGCCTCGCCTGCCTCCTTTCGCCACAAGGTAACATTAGGGTACCTCATTTTTCTGATGAATCTGATGTTCTGGACCCTGTTTCAGAAAGCAGAATAAGTGAAAATTATGAATAAACTGCCATAACTGAAGGGGCCTCTGTATTACCAACTTCACAAAATAGGACTCTGGTTAACTCTATGATGCTCTTTTTTTCACATGTTGACACAGCTTGGGTGTTAATGAAATGCCTGTAACATGCTTTGGTCAAGGCATCTGACATGGTTTTTGCTATGCAGGAACCCAATGACAGAAACCATAACCAGAGGCAACAGGTAAGGTACAAGGTAAGTATTTTATTGTGCAGTTTGTTAATGTTGATCGAGACTGGTAGCCCTGTGGGGGGACAAGGGAGAAGGCAAAATTAATGACTGAGGGAGAAAATGCAGAGTAATAATGCTGTGTGATCTTAGGCTTACTTGGTTTGATAGGAAACTGTTGATTCGTTTGTAGAGAGCTGGTGGCCATGAAAGGCTGATGAATGGCTGCAGCAGCTGTGACGTCGAGGAGGAGCTGCAGCGCAAGGTAATTGCTAATGCAATGCAATGTAATGTACTTTATTTATATAGCCCTTTAAAACAACCCATAGGTGACCAAAGTGCTTTACAGAAAAATTGAAAAGCACTAGAAATGCACACAGCATAAAAACAGATTACATAAACAAAGGGATAAGCACAGATACCTAAAAATAAAAGCAAAAGAAAAAGATGAAAAGAAAAAAACAAATAAGTGTCAACACCACCATGGAGGATGAGGGGGAATTGCCGAGGCCTGGGGCTTGTTCCTGTGGGTAGAGAGGACAGCTGTAGTGAGCTGGACAATTGTGTCTTACTTGGTTTGCAGGGGTCCAAGTGGGGGAGTCCAGGCTGTGCAGCCAGTGAAGTCGCGCTTGGGGTTCAGGCTTACGTGGGGGTCCGAGGAAGAGGTCAGGCAGTGGGGAGCAGACAGTGCAGGGCGGCAGGTAGCGAGCAAATGTGGAGCACACACACGGAGGTTGGAAGCATGGTGGAGCAGGAATCTCAGAGGCAACTTGACGGTGGCGTCAAGACAATCCTACAATCCTAGAATGCCAGCTCACCCCCTTAAATAGGGTGGAGCTGAACCATAGAAAAGCTGGAGAAAATCAGAGGCAATTAGAAGCGGAGTGCTCTGTGTGTGTGGAGGGGGGCGGTGCATGAAGTTAACAGTGTGTGTGCATGCTCACCTCTGACATGACAGCATCTGAGTTTTAGTTAATGCAGTATTCCTTCTGTCATCATTTCTCTGAGATCACTGTTTTGATGGCAACAAATTCCATCCAACCATCCATCTTCTTCCGCTTAATCCTTTTCGGGTCGCAGGGGGCTGGAGCCTATCCCAGCATCTTTGGGCGAGAAGCAGGGTACACCCTGGACAGATCGCCAGTCCATCGCAGGGCCAACACAGAAAGACAGACAACCATTCACTCTCACAGTCATACCTAAGGACAATTTAGAATCCCCAGTTTGATGCCAATTGACCTAACTTGCATGTTTTTGGCATGTGGGAGGAAACCGAAGAAATCCCGGCGTAAACCCACGCAGACACGGGGAGAACATGCAAACTCCACACAGATCACTGTTGGTCAGGGGCTGGAATCAAACCCAGGATCCCCCGGCCAAGGGTGAGTTGCTGTACTGCTGCAGTGCTAACCACTCCGCCACCGTGCTGCCCAATTTGTTTGAGGCTAATGTTGGCCTTTCGCTTTGGTTGGCAGCCAAAGTAACATGCTAAAAAATACTGGCTAAATGTTAAGAGTTTAAAAGCCAAAATAAAGCTTGATCAGAAACGAGGGTGTGGGGTAAGTGGTCAATAGCATATGGCTGGTCCCTGATGTGTAATAAGCACCTTAACACCCTTAAATGAGTGAATGGCAGGAACCTTCCCAAAGGGGAAGTTTTCAAGAACTCATAGTGTCATGGGCAGTGAGAGCACGCCCCTCCCTTCCCGTCTCACTTTCACAAGCTCATCACTGCACCTGAGGCAGAAAACACACCTGCTCCCGCTCATCAGCCAGCGTACTTAAGGAGGACCTCTCCGCGCATTCTACGCTGGCTCGTCTGGGTATACTGCCGGTCTCAAGACAAGCAAGTATAATTTGACAAGTGTTGACACGTCATCTCATCTTGTTTTAACTCTCCTTCTCAGGTTGCTGCCACCATGCAGGTGTGTCTCCAGGACTGTGCACGCTCTCCTGACTCATCTCCACTATTCCTCGACTTCAACCTCCACCCGGTCAGGCACCATCAGCTCATTCCCTCCACCCTACTGGTTCGTCTATTTCCCACTGGAGTCCTTCCAGTCCTTCCCCAGAACCCAAGTAAGTGGCAGTCTGGCTCGCCCATTTCCCCTTACTCCGTTCCTCCTCTCACAGCTCTTGTCTCCTCTCCACAGGTGGATTCCTCTGGCGAGTGACTGTTTCCTTAGCTGTGCACTTATTTTGAAGATTAATAAACTTTCAGACATGCCCCTTTGTGTGGTTATTCTCCTGTGCTGTTGCATTGTGCACGTGAGCTGTCAGCTTATTAAACCATGACACATAATGGTTGAAAGAAGGACCTAGGACCTCATGTATAAAGACTCGCATGGATTTCCTACTGAAAGATGACGTACGTTTAAATCAAGAAAACGCCATAAGCAAAAAAAAAATCCAGATGGGTGAAACTGCGTACCCAGGAATCCAAGCACATTCTCTTTGTATATATCAATCTACTTGAAATTGAACACACCTGAGGAAATACCGGACTCCTCCACTGACATGCCCCAATTTGAATATGCAATTAGATGCACATAGATATGCAAATAGATACTGTATATACAAGCACTGTGTTATGTCTGTAAACCTGGTACAAATGGAGGCAGATGAGAGGTTGCACTAGAACGGGACTTTATTATAACTCAAGCTGCAATACAGCAGGTGCTTCACAATGTGGGGCGTCCGGGCAAGAGGAAGCACAAAATGGTGGACGCCCCTATTTATAGGGCGGTGTGGTGGTGCACCCGGAAAGTGGCGTTATCACACTATACTTCACAATAAAACCCACCATCACATCTCCCCCCTTTAGAAAGCAGAAAAAACACACCAAATTAAACCCATCCAAATTTCATAGATGAAGAGTTGTTTTGCAAAAACAGAAAAGTCAAGCTGAGTTCAAAATGAGAAAAAACCCTTTTTCATCTGTAAGTTTACAGGTGTTAGTATTTTCAAATCAGCTTCTAAGACATGGTTACTTGAAATATGAGTATCTCAGACATAATAAAACAAAAAAATCAAACAACTCATTGATACTTTTCGGCAATTTATTAGTACCTTTTTTTGCAAAAACAGCTAAGTCCACAAGCCATTCTTTTGCAAAAACAGACAAGTCCCGAAAGCCATGCTATTTTGTCTGGAACATACTTGAATGTCTAAAAGCATCAATGTAGTATGATTGGCACACTGATTTAGGCATATCCACTCAGTAAAATGGTATCCACCTTATTCCTAGGCCCCATGATGCCTTGCATGAATTATGGAAGCAACTTCTGAGAAACAGGACACTTTTCATTGTTCAAAAACAATGACTTCAGCATCAGAAATGCGGGAACACGGCTTCTTGCACCTCAAACCAGTAATATAATCATACCACTTCCCACAACTATCGAGGGATGGGAAGATGACCTTAAAAAGTGGCCTCGTAGATAGTAGCTCCATTAGTTAGCACCGCTGCTAAGATATTAACGCTGTATACAAATGACCCATGCTGTCAAAATGAGTCACTTTGAGGACATTTTCAAAACTGATGTAACATTATTTTCTCATATTCTATATTGAAAGACCTTCAAAATGATATTTAATTTGTAGAAACAAAAACTGACCCAGAAAAAGATAATTTGTTTATATTTTAGCTAGGTTGAAAACTCACGTTCAATCAGTCAGGAGTTACATCTTCCGCAAAAACATAGGTATTTTTAGAAAGTCCAATTTCTAAGCTTTCCAACGATACCAGGCACTCATGGGGTTTCCTGGGTCTTTGCCGCTACCACACAAAGAAAGAGTCATGATTTATGACTTCTTGTTACCTGTACTCATAATGACGTGGTGCGCATTCAGACCAGCATGTCTCCATCACAATAAAGTCGGCTGCATTTTGTTAAACTATGTTGGACATAATCAAATTTACCTTAGAGCAGACATACGCCACAACACCGTGCTTGGATGTCGTCTGTCACCGTGTGGTGAGAAGCCTCCATTTATCCAGTCTATTGGCACGACCACGAACACCAACAAGTGCCAGAACAACAGGTTCAGGTTACTTTATTTGTACTCGTAGGTAGATTTGTTTTGCAGTCAGGTGACATCCATATTTACAAACCACAATTACATTCAACATAAACACAAACGCAGGCACACATGAAGCTGACTATAAACATGATAAAAATATTAAAAGCCTCCATCAATCAGGACATAAGACAAAGAGATGAGAGAAAAAACAAAGAGATAAGACAGAAGGGTCATATTAATAAAGTTAATGACTAGTCAAAGAGGTTAAAAAGTCTAAAACCCAATAAAAGATTTAGAACCCAAATAAAAAACCTACAAAAATAAGTAAATATAAAATGAAATTAATAAATAGGTAACTAAATTACGTGCAATATATTGTTACAACTTAAGATAAGATAAGATAAGATAAGATAAGATAAGATAAGATAAGATAAGCCTTATTAGTCCCACAATGGGGAAATTCCAGGATTGCAACAGCACAGGGATAGCAACACTCAGAGCAACAATCAGAAGGCAAGAAAAAAAAAAAACAAGAGCAGCGAGTATACATATGTACATATAAACATAAATATATAGACACACAATGCGGAGCATTGCAGCTAGATGGAATAAATATGTGAATAAATAAACACACACACAGTGTGGAGCATTGTAGCTAGATGGAATAAATATGTGAATAAATAAACACACACACAGTGTGGAGCATTGTAGCTAGATGGAATAAATATATGAATATATAAACACACACAGTGCGGAGCATTGTAGCTAGATGGAACAAACATGTAAATATATAAACACACACACAGTGCGGAGCATTGTAGCTAGATGGAACAAATATGCAAACACATAAACACACACAGTGCGGAGCACCGTAGCTAGATGGAATAAATTTGTAAATATATAAACACACACAGTGCGGAGCATTGTCGCTAGATGGAATAAATATATAAATATACAAACACACACAGTGCGGAGCATTGCAGCTAGATGGAATGAAACAGCATAACCGTCTACTTAGTTATCCTACATGGTATGATTATGTACCCATACATATTGTCACCCTCCGTAGCTACTGGTATTTTCCTAGTTGTATACCGGAGGGGACCATTGTGTAAGTCTATTGCGTCTTTTGCATTCAATACTATTAGGTTGTCACGTCTTTTTGCTATCTCTGCAAGCAGCCCTGCTTAGGTTATACAGTCTGACAGCCGTCGGTAGGAAGGACCTGCAAAACCTCTCGGTTGTGCACCTAGGATGATGTAGTCTGCTGCTAAATGAGCTCCTTAGTGCATTCAGTGTGTCCAGCATAGGGTGGAACTTGTTCAACTCTTTGACAGCAGCAGGAACAAAGCTGTTTTTGTAGCGCTGGGTTTTACTTTTTGGGACAGCAAACCTCCGTCTGGAGGGAAGAAGCTGAAAGTGGCAGTGCAAAGGGTGGGAATCATCATTTAAAATGGAGGTGGCAATCCTCTGTACCTGTCTGGTGTACAGGGATGTCAGGCTCAGCTGTGACTCACCAAGCAAACGACTGGACCATCTAACAACCTGATCCAAGGATTTCCTCTGTTTCAGTTTTATCTGACCAAACCATGACACTAAAGAAAAGGATAAAACAGATTCAATAAAAGCCCAATAAAACATTGTCATTATGGTTCGGTCAAGTTGCAAGCGTGCAAGTTTCCTTAAACAATGCAAATGTTGCTGAACCTTTTTGCACACCCTTTCACAGTTCTCTTTAAAGTTTAAATTACTATCAATAATCGTCCCAAGATATCTGTAGGATTGTACGCATTCAGTGGTCTGGCCTTTTAGTACAGTGGCGTCGTGCCTGGGAGTTTTCCTCCTACAGTCAATAATCATATCTTTGGTTTTTGTCGTATTCAGCTGCAGGTAGGAATCCTCACACCAGTGAACAAAATTATCAGCTACTCGGCCGTGGCCACTCTCACCATCCTGGAGGAGACTGACAACAACTGAATCATCAGCATACTTTATAATGTGTCTGTTGTCATGTCTGCTCCGACACATGTTTGTGTACAGGATGAAGAGTAGTGGTGACAACACACACCCCTGAGGAGAGCCAGTAGAAGAGCACTTTTGGTCAGACAATGCACCATTGACCCTCACTCTCTGTGTCCTGTTGGTTAAAAAAATCCAGAATCCAATTCACCAGATTATTGCTCAAATCAAATTGTTGCAGGAGCCTTTCAACTAAAATATGAGGTTGGATTGTATTAAAGGCGGAAGAAAAGTCCACAAATAAAAGCCTGGCTTGTGTCCCATTAAAATCCAGATGTTTAAAAAACATGTTAAACAGAGTGACAGTGGCATCCTCCACTCCTCTGTGAGGCCTATAGGAAAACTGCAGAGGATCCAATGCATGCTCAGTCTGCTTTAGGACCTCAAATCTGACCAGTTTTTCAAAAATTTTCATTAAAATTGAAGTCAAAGCAACTGGTCTAAAGTCGTTTACCGTTTTAGGATAGCTGGATTTTGGAACGGGGACAACCACGGCATCTTTCCATATCTTAGGCACATGTTGTGTCTGTAAGGACTTATTGAAAATGTAGTGAAATACAGGACTCAATTTGTGTGCACAGGACTTTACCAATCGCCCACATATATTATCAAGGCCCTGACTTTTGTTCACTTTTACAGCGCAGAACTCCCTTTTAACATCCTGCACCTCAATATTAAAGTGCTGATTGTCTTTGAGTTTCTGTTTCAAATCTTGGGTTTCTGTGCTAAAATCAAAGGAATCAAAACAACCATAAAAACAATTAAGAGCATTAGCCAGCTCTGAGTCTGAATTAAAACCATCTAAAAACACACGATTACTGCGCTCTGTGCTCTGAAGGCCTGCAATAGTTTTCATACTGGCCCAGGCTGAACCAAGTTTCTTTGTTGCCATCTTGCTTTCCAACTCTGATTTATAATTCCGTTTTGCTCTTAAAAATTTCATACTTCAGCTCTTTTGTGGCAACCTGTAGCTCAGAAACAACCCCCTGTTTAAAGGCAAGTGTTTTCCTCTGTAAGCAGGATTTAACTGATTTTGTAACCCATGGCTTATTGTTGGGATATACAGTATTTTGACATGTTTAAGTGGAACGATCATATCTCTGCAGAAAGTCATGTATGAGCATGTGATGTCCACCAAAGAGTCCAAATCATCTCCGCAGGCCAGTGTGAACACCTCCCACTCCGTACAGTTAAAGCATTCCTGGAGGCAGTGCACTGAATCCTCTGTCCACACGTTTATGTCTCTGGTCTTCGCCTTGCCTCTTCTGAGAGCAGTTTTATATGTGGGCAGCAAATGTACACAGTTGTGATCTGAGGATCCGAAAGGAGGAAGGGGAAGTAATATATAGGCCCTCTCTATGGATCCATAGCACAGGTCCAATGTCTTTTTTCGCCTGGTTGGGCAGAAGATATACTGCTAAAAGTTTTTAAGTGTCTTCTTTAAAGAAACATGGTTAAAATCCCCAAGAATAAAGTTTGGAGCCTCTGGGGAAATTGACTGCAACTGCTGTACCACATCAAAGACGGTGCTGGAGGCGGAGTCAGCATTCGCTCTCGGGTGAATGTACACAGTCGTTATGAAAAGTTGGGGGAACTCGCGGGGCAGATAAAAGGGGCATAGCAATACGGACAGAAGCTCCACATCGGGTGTACAGATGTGCTCTCTGACCGTGACAGATGTGCAGTACTGTTTATTAATATATAAACATACGCCGCCCCCCCGACGTTTCCCCGTTACCTCTTCCTGCCAATCCGAGCAAAGTGGGGCTCCAAAGCCGTCAATCCACAGGTCCGCATCCCGGTCATGCGTCGTAAGCCACATCTCCGTGTAAGCCATGACACAGCAGTTCTTGAAATCCTTCTGATATTGTACATTCCCTTGAATTTCATCCACTTTATTTCTCAGGGATTGTACGTTCCCCATAATAATGGAAGGAAGAGGAATGCGGTTAAGCTGATGCCTCCTCAGATTTAATCTTACGCCTCCACATTTTCAGCGTTTCCTCCTCTTGTCTCTCTTTTCATCGCTGTGTCCATGAAAATCTCTTAAAATAAAGTCCGGCAGTTGCGGCACAAACTCAAACACAGATGCTGCATTATCCATGTTTAAATGCAGTAACATGTCTCTGGAGTATTGTATTCTTTGTCAAAACATTAAAAAAAATACAAAAACTAGAAGAGCTGAAATTACCTGCCACTTGAATGCAAAACAGGTACAGTGGGGTAAAAAAGTATTTAGTCAGCCACCAACTTTGCAAGTTCTCTCACTTAAAAGATGAGAGAGGTCTCCAATTTTCATCATAGGTATACCTCAACTATGAGAGACAAAATAAGAAAAAAAAATCCAGAAAATCACATTGAAGGATTTTTAATGAATTAATTGGTAAATTCCTCGGTAATATAAGTATTTGGTCAATAACAAAAGTTCATCTCAGTACTTCGTTATATACCCTTTGTTGGCAATGACAGAGGTCAAACGTTTTCTGTAAATTTTCACAAGGTTTTCACACACTGTTGCTGGTATTTTGGCCCATTCCTCCATGCAGATCTCCTCTAGAGCAGTGATGTTTTGGGGCTGTCGCTGGGCAACACAGACTTTCAGCTCCCTCCAAAGATTTTCTATGGGGTTGAGATCTGGAGACTGGCTAGACCACTCCAGGACCTTGAAATGCTTCTTACGAAGCCACTCCTTCGTTGCCCGGGCAGTGTGTTTGGGATCATTGTCATGCTGAAAGACCCAGCCACGTTTCATCTTCAGTGCCCTTGCTGGTGGAAGGAGGTTTTCACTCAAAATCTCACGATACATGGCCCCATTCATTCTTTCCTTTACACGGATCAGTCGTCCTGGTCCCTTTGCAGAAAAACAGCCCCAAAGTATGATGTTTCCACCCCCATGCTTCACAGTAGGTATGGTGTTCTTTCTCCTCCAAACACAACAAGTTGAGTTTTTACCAAAAAGTTCTATTTTGGTTTCATCTGACCATATGACATTCTCCCAGTCCTCTTCTGGATCATCCAAATGCTCTCTAGCAAACTTCAGACGGGCCTGGACATGTACTGGCTTAAGCAGGAGGACACGTCTGGCACTGCAGGATTTGAGTCCCTGGCAGGGTAGTGTGTTTCTGATGTAGCCTTTGTTACTTTGGTCCCAGCTCTCCGCAGGTCATTCACTAGGTCTCCCCATGTGGTTCTGGGATTTTTGCTCACCATTCTTGTGATAATTTTGACCCCCACGGGGTGAGAGCTTGTGTGGAGCCCCACATCGAGGGAGATTATCAGTGGTCTTGTATGTCTTCCATTTTCTAATAATTGCTCCCACAGTTGATTTCTTCACACCAAGCTGCTTACCTATTGCAGATTCAGTCTTCCTAGCCTGGTGCAGGTCTACAATTTTGTTTCTGGTGTCCTTTGACAGCTCTTTGGTCTTGGCCATAGTGGAGTTTGGAGTCTGACTGTTTGAGGTTGTGGACAGGTGTCTTTTATACTGATAACGAGTTCAAACAGATGCCATTAATACAGGTAAGGAGTGGAGGACAGAGGAGCCTCTTAAAGAAGAAGCTACAGGTCTGTGAGAGCCAGAAATCTTGCTTGCTTGTTGATACTTATTTTACTGAGGAATTTACCAATTAATTCATTAAAAATCCTTCAATGTGATTTTCTGGATTTTTTTTTTTCCTCATTTTGTCTCTCATAGTTGAGGTATACCTATGATGAAAATTGGAGACCTCTCTCATCTTTTAAGTGGGAGAACTTGCACAATTGGTGGCTGACTAAATACTTTTTTGCCCCACTGTATGTGGACTATACATTAAAATGAATTTGAAAAACTTTTAAAAATGCTATTTTAAATGCCCCCGCTACTCCTCTCTTACTGACTGATTTAACACTACGTCAGCTGAAACCGGAAGCTCCGCCCATAATCGTTCCTACAGCGGCAACCCCAGGAATAAGGTGGATAATACAGCTATAATAAAGCTATAATTTAAGATTCAAGATTCAAAAATTTTACTGTCATTACTACTATATGTACAAGACATACAGGAGAACTGAAATAGTGTTTCACTCTCTCTTCATTGGTGTTCACAGTATAAAAAGAAAAGGAATAAGGCTGGAAAAAAAGGAACTCCTTCCCCACATAGTGTACTATATAGTGAATGCACAGCCAACGGAGCAGTGAGAGAAGAGCTTCACATCACAACATAAACTACCTTAAGGTATTTATATTTAATAACTCAGCAAAAACGATTTGATTTAATACATATTTACTAAAAATTAATGCAGGTATTCATTTCTTTACCACCGTTAGTCTGTTACATTTTACTCTCACGTGATGACATCATTAACCATGCCGCGAAAACAAGCCCAGTAGCATCCAAAAGATGCTACTGATGCTAATTTTATTGTTATATTGAGTTTACTATATAGTCCACTATATCTAAATTCACTATATTAGCAAGTAGGGAGGGAGTGAGTGAGTGAACATTCCGAACACAGCCAGGGAAGTCACACAGCCCTATAAGATTAGTTTACTATTTCTGTTTATTCAGACAGGGATAAGAAGAAGATGTTTATTTTACCTTGACATGTTTCAACTGACGTGTGCAGTCATCCTCAGAAGTGTCAACTGATCGCTGTGATTTGTGACCAGCCGGGTGGATCAGCTGATTGGATAAAGGAAAACAGTCACGAAAAAGAAGGCATACGGTATGAACCCATTTGGTGGGTAGCCACAGTCACCTGTCAGTTGAAAGTAGATCATATTAGACTCAACAACTACATATTTTATGTCCAAAATGCAAATCTCATCCTTTATAATTATATACAACTTACATGGATTACACACACTACTAAATGAATGAAGTGCACCAGGAAAAGGGTGAGACTGTTGCATTTCAAACTTTAAGCATGTGTTTATTGACATAATTACTGTACACAGAGAGGCAGTTGGGGGCTTGGTAGAATGCTGTGAAACTGTAGTTTAATCAGCAAAAAAAGAAAGTCACTTACTCCAACCAGACTTGTTATGAAGCCTTGAAGACAGGGTGATATTTGTGGGGCGCACAGGTGTGTTGCGCATGACGTGGGTTATTATTAGGACAATTACATGAATTTACTCACCAAGAAGCCACCCATCCACACAGTACCAGCTTGTGGTTTGTTCCCAACAATGCTGTTCATCAGAATCATTAGGAAAACTGGCTCTCGCTGTAAATTGCGTTTTGATGTTGGCCTGTTCAACTGCAATGTACGGTAATATGATGTACCTGGGCGACAGCCAGATAATGCCATCCCACACAGCTGGCATACCTTGGCTCAGGGTTGACTGGGAAATTCCTGATCACTTTGCCAGCTCCCTCTGGCATGCTCTTGTTGCCAGGAACCCCAGAGTTGTCAGCACCTACACTGGGACAGGCAGCGCACGGCTTCTCCCCGTGTCGCGCTCAAAGAGCGGCCGTAGCTCTAAGCAAGGACCTAGCAAGTCCTTGCTTAGAGCTAACAAGAACTTAACAAGGACTGCTCATGGAAACCTAAACCGGCTGATAAGCCAGTCATCATCCTGAACCAGAAAATCTTCTGTCTTTAAATACCCTTTCTCTTCTCACTGCGCAATTTGGCTAACACCATTGTTGTTAGAGGCCTTTTCTGCACTTCTTTGTGCTTGCTTTTATATCCACTCATCTAATTGCGCACACTTGGATATTTGTTCACCATGTGTCTCTGGTGTGTACAATAATTTTCACATCATTTTCAGTCTCTCAACATCACCTGTAGTGTCGCCAACAGACCAATAACGGTTGAAATGTACATATGCCAGCCATGAAGTTGGCGTGTGGCTGTGCATATTTCCATGGTCATTTAATTCTTGATGCATCTGAAATTTTCCATGGAAAAGGACGTATGCCATGCTTTTGTGCATAAGTACCCTTTGTACATGAGGCCCCTGGTCCGCTGTAGGTACTTCAGAACAGCCCTGAAAACTACTGGGTAGGGTTTAGGATTGACTTGATGCTGAATGGATATAACTTGCCTTTACAAACACAACAGAAGGCAATAATAAGTTTCATAAAGTAATTATTAAAAGATTATAATAAAGATCTAATGCCTGAAAATGTAAAATGTAAAGCTGCTGTGATTGTGGAAGGGAAGAGGCAGAATGATTATATAGCTTATGCAGCCATGCAGAGCTGCATCAGGAGAACACAAAGACAGCACAGCGGCACGGCACATGACCATCTTCTGCAGCAGGGAAGTGGAGCCACACAGCCGGCTAATGGAATCCCCACTGATGTGCTCCTGCCGTGCTTTATTATTGTTGATGTATGTTATCATTGTCTGTATGAACAGTATGTCTATTCTTTCTTCTTGCATTCCCTCAACTACACAGATGGCTGTGACTTATAGTGCCTAAAAATGAAAAATCTAATATATGATTCTGTAGAGAAACGGTCAGATCAATTATATATCATATGCAGTGTTGGGCAAGTTACTAAAAAATAGTAACTAGTTATAGTTACTAGTTACTGCTTTTCAAAAATAACTCTGTTACTTACCAATTACTGCATGATTAAAGTAACTAGTTATTAGGAAAAGTAACTTTTACGTTACTTTTAAATGCATACTTAAATCATCTTTCACACATAGCAAGATAATTTAATTAATGAATTACATTAATTAAATTATCTTGCTAATGTCAAGCTGAAAACAGACTGTTTCAGACAGAGCTTTTAGAACATGTTCAGTCTGCTTTATCCTGCCTTGAGAGTTCTTATTGTGGGACAAATCTGAAGAAAATCAACACAAAATTGCCAGCACTTTCCTCATTTTGGAGTGAGACATAGAGTTTTTGGAGTGAGAGAGGGAAAAAGGTGAGAATCACTCCAAAAGAGTGAGTTGGCAACACTGCATAAAGCTGTCAATGTTTCTTACTGTGGCGTGACCCCCACAACAGACTGAGACAGACACAGCGCTCGGCTAGAGCAAATAACAGAACAGTAAAATGTGTGTATTAATGTCTACAGGCAGCCCCGCTCCTTCTGGCTTGTTTCGGCTCAGTATTGTGATGTTAATGTCCCATTCATGCATTGTGTTCATGCTTCCTGTTCTCACTGTGTCTCTCAAATGCTAATGCCATACCCACTGCTGTGAATGCCCTTTCATGCATTGTCTGTAACTGGTATAAATACCGCACATATTCTGTAACTCATTCTCTCTTTGACTGCTGCTGCTGACACACACACACCTAGTGTCCCCTTTGCAGAGAGCCACGGGGCTCGCTCCTGCGCACGCTCACAGCGCAGAGGTGAGTTTCGCCGTGCCGCTCGGGGTCCCTTTATTCTATCATCCGCCTCATTGGTGACCCAACGCTGAAAAAAAACACGCTGCCGGCGAACGCAGCACCCGGCGGTGATGTTCCGACAACAAGCGAACGCAGCAGCTGCCTTCTGCTTCAGTGAACTCTCAGGACATCACCCACGACCGGGAAAGCCGCAGCAAACTCCATGGTGGGATCTGCACGCCTAGGTCGACACATCCACGCTGGACCGGCCGCGCTCACAGCTCCTCCACACGAGAGTGCATGCACCTCGTCCCCTCTCCACGACGGCGACCTCCATGGCCGACGGAGAATGCAGCGCGTGGACCTGAACGCACCATGGCCGAGCGAGTGACAAAGATCGTCTCCTCCCTCTCACCACTCCAATCTGCACGAGCTCGAGGGACAAAGATCGTCTACTTCCTTTCACCGCTCCAACACATTGAACAGGGATGATTAAGCTCCCTGACCCTGTCTCCTCTCCAGCTGGCCCAACAACGCACGGAGCCCCGGCACACACACCGGGGAGTTACGAGGACGGCGCACCACGCACGGGACAAGTACGGCTCCACAGACCGCCAGCACCCTTCGCAGCTGCACACAGAGCCTTCAGGGCTGCCCTCACACCTGAAGCACACACGGCAGCATGCACGAAGGATTTGCTAATGGTCTCAGCCACGGCGCACAAGGGAAATTCAGCGGTTTGCGGTTTCCGAGAGCTTTAAGGTTGGGCTGCACGGTGGCGCAGTGGTTTAGCACTGTGGCAGCACAGTTTTACCCTCGGCCGGGGGACCGCGGGGATCATGAGATCGTGGTTCGATCCCAGCCCCCGACCAACAGTGAGCTGTGTGGAGTTTGCATGTTCTCCCCGTGTTGCGCGGGTTTACTCCGGGATTTCTCCGGTTTCCTCCCACACACCAAAAACATGTAGGTTTAGGGCGCTCGCGCACGCAGCGACCAGCAGCCGGTGGCTTGTCACCAGACTGCAAACCAAGTCTACCTACGGGTACAAATAAGTAACAAAAAAAAAAAGGTTGTGCCTGCACCTAAAGTCAACACGCCAGTCCCTCTGCTTTTATTACAGCCGCCACGCAGCCTCGTCTTTTCTTCACGGCCGCTATTAATCCTTGCAGGATTTAATCGCGAGAGGAGCCAGTGACTAATTTTTCTTCTTGTGATCTCCGCACATTCAACGGGACAGCCCCTCAACATCGCGGAACAACAAGCAATTTTTGCGCGGCCCGGACGATTTCACCGTCCCCGACAGGCATTTACTACCCCCCACCCCCCTCCACCTTCGCCTGCACAGAGCTTTTCCTGCTCGCTGCCAAAGCTGAACTATCGAGGTCTCGGCCCCCTGCCGAGCCCTCTGGGGGGGAGCGGTGTGGCGTGACCCCCACAACAGACTGAGACAGACACAGCGCTCGGCTAGAGCAAATAACAGAACAGTGAAATGTGTGTATTAATGTCTACAGGCAGCCCCGCTCCTTCTGGCTTGTTTCGGCTCAGTATTGTGATGTTAATGTCCCATTCATGCATTGTGTTCATGCTTCCTGTTCTCACTGTGTCTCTCAAATGCTAATGCCATACCCACTGCTGTGAATGCCCTTTCATGCATTGTCTGTAACTGGTATAAATACCGCACATATTCTGTAACTCATTCTCTCTTTGACTGCTGCTGCTGACACACACACACTCTGTGTCTCTTTGCTGGAGAGCCTGAGGACACACACCAGCCTGCTGGCACAAGGGCTGGTGTGGTGTTCCTATGATGGCGGTATGATTTAATAAACCTGCTTAAAACCTCACTTCGCTGCCTTTATTTTATCATCCGCCATACTTACCTTTAATATTATGGATTTAATCCGATGTGCAGTGATCCAAAGAAAATGTCCATTATCCACAGTCCAAACATCTGCTGTGACAGAGACATGATCCAGTCCCTCAAATGCCTTTTGGAGATCAACTCCATTTTTGAATAATCTTTATCCAGGTAGCAAGTAAATATGTTTTAACTTCAGTGGATCACAGTCTCAGCTATCTGATGGAAAATGATGGAAATGTTATCAGAGTTTCATTCTGTAACGGTGTATCTGGCAATCAGTCAGTTTAATTCTTACTGGGTCACAAACTGTCCGGATGCATGCCTGAGATTCAAATCCAGCCATGGGTCTTCAGATAACATAAATCCACTAACACGGTGTTAGCATAGCATAGCACTAGTTGTGTAGGACCTTGTTGCTGTTCTTAAGCGCTTCTGAAGATTGCAGTCGGTCTCAGCCGCATTTAGCTTGCAACCCACCAATATGCTTTTGTCCTTAGCTGTGACAGAGGAAAAATAATCTGCCTATTTCCACAAAAACAAAGTAGCTTCATCTTTTCCTCCTCTCAGTAGTGAACAAGCTCTTTGCAACAGGTTGACTGATGGCTGCGTCAGCTACGTAGGGTCAGTTTGTATTTATTTGCACTAAAAATATTTATCATTTTAATAAAATGAGTAACACGAGTAACGCATCTGATCACATTTCAGTAGCTGTAATGCATTACTGAATTTTTAAACAGTAATTTCATTATACAGCACGTTACTGCAAAAGTAGTGGCGCTACAACATGTTACTCCCAACACTGTTCATATGTGGCCACACAGTGTTGTGCATGGGGGGAGCACAAGTACAGCAGAGGGGCAAGGAACAGGATCGGCAAGTCCCATCTTCCATGCCACTGACTAGCTGGAGACAGAGTCTCTGCAGGTGCTGCTTGTGCAGCTGTCATATAAATGATCTGTTCCTCTGCACGATAATTAAACATCAGCGGTGGCAAGTTCATCACATGCCCTCTACAGTGATGTCATGCATAATCATTCCTGTCTGATTTTAACACATTTTAAATATATTTTACTTCACTGCACTGCATTATGGTCAAGACTGTCACATGATTACATCACAACCAAAACCTCTGTAGACAGATATTTCCTATGAGCCCTAGCCAAAGTTCCTGTACCTTAAATTGGTTCCTGGTTCCTGTAGTGGAAATGGGACTGTTATCTTTTCTTCTAACTGGTCATAGGGACCTCATTGCATCTTAAGGGTGGGAATCACCACAGACGATATTACCATAATACTTGGGATGTGATGTGAACTTATCACTATCTTATAATACGGTAATTATTACAATATCATGTACTGCAGTTTCCATCCCGATCTTTGTCTTGTTCAACTCCTGGATAGATCTCAGGAGTCACTCCTTTGCTGTGCTGACCTAACCAGACAGTAAGACCGTAGCACCATCTAGTGGACTGAAAAGTCAGTTGGTTTTTATTATTCTGATACCTAAATATATAAGTCTGTGTTTGCAAATCTAGAATTTTTTTTTAATAAAGTATCATATGCCAGTTACTTTATGATGTATCCCATAATGCAGTGCTCAGCCAACAAAGCAGTGAGAGGACAGCCTGGCATCACAGCATAAACAAACATATTCATAAAATAGAAAATCAAGTTGCCAAAATATGTACAGTATGTACTAAAAAATACATATAGGTAATTACTACATTAATCTGTTTTTTACTGTCTCACTGTAAAGACATAATTAATGATCAAGTTAAAAAAAAAGGCCAGTACTGTCCAAAAGCATTTTTTTGTTCATTATAGTTCACTTTTTTGAAAGAGGGGTCCTCAGACCCTAGGGCGGCTGTGGCACAGGAGTAGTGTGGCCGACTAGTGATCAGCAGGTCAGGGGTTCAATTCCCACTCTGTCTGCAGTCTGCATGTCGAAGTGTCCTTGAGCAAGACACTGAACACCCAGTTGCTCCTTGTGGGTCAGACCAGGGCCAATGCATGGCGGCTCTGCTGCCATCAGTGCGTGAATGGGTGGATAGCAGGATCTGTAAAGTGATTTGGTCATCCAGAGATGAATAAAATGTGCTATGTAAGTGAACGGCATTTACCATTTAGGAGGTCCATGAGAGAATGTTCAGGGTTCTGTGGAAAATTGTCTAATTTTCCTTCTAAGCTGGTACAAAAATTGCAAACAAGTTATTTACCTTTTGTTCTTAATAAAGACAAAAATCGAAAGGAGATGTTTTTACCTTCTTTACATGTTTTGACTGTTCACTGCAGCCTTCGTTAGAAGTGTCAGCTGATTGCTGCCAGGTGTCATTTTATCAGCTGACTTTCGTAAGTGGGGCCAGCCCAGCAGACCTGTCAGATCCACTGAGCTGGCCCCGCTTTCCGCTGTCCGATGGTCTCTGGAGAATGTAGTCCCAGGTGTGGGAAAGCATAAAGGCCCCCTCATCCCGGTTCATGGTATCTTTTCCCCGCTTCCTGAGTTCTATGGCCTCCTTGATCCAGCGTTTGTGTCTGTTGCTCTCCCGCTTTCCCAGGAGGCTTATAACAAAGCCTCCTGACTGTCCCCTGGCTGCTGTGGAGCATATACAAGCCTGTTCTGGTTCAGCAAGGGGAAATCTCTACTCTGTGCTCTGTCATGCATCCTAGTTCACCTTGCATTAATTTATCCTCTGCTAATCTTTTTTTTTTTTGTGACAGCCCCCTCCGAAATAAAATGTACCCTACCGTTGGTGGCACTGGAAATGAAATGCAACACACAAACACTCTCCTCCTTGCTAAATAAAACTACAATCCTGCACACACAAACACACACAACAGCAAAAACAAACTTCATTTTATACAGCCACTACAATAAATTTTGTCCTACCTTTGCTGTTTTGTTGTTATAAATCATATTTGAAAGGCATCACACAGGACCGGTAGCTGGAGCTGTTTGTAGCCGGAGAGTTAAGTCCACAGCATTGGCCAGTTTGCTGATACAACTCAGCTGGTTCTGCTGTTAAGGCAGAGTTTGTCATAGCAGTCATCTGGCAGGAAGTGGAAGAAGTGAAGCTGGACACTCTTCTCTCTTTATGCTACATGTCCACCTAGGCCAGGGGTGTCCAACCATGTGCCATGGAGAGCCAAGACCCTGCAGGTTTTACCTCCAACCAGTGTCTTCAACAGCAGATTTCTGTGAACTTCTTCCCACTGATTGCTGATAAGTGAAAACACCTGCTGAAGAGACTGGGTAGAAGAGAAAACCTGCAGGGTCTTGGCTCTCCACGGCACATGGTTGGACACCCCTGACCTAGGCGTCTGTTGACTGAAGCTCCCTATGCCTCCTTCGCCTCTCGATCCGTCGAGAACGTGAAAGGGGTGTAACCAGGCAAGAGTCACAAGCCCAATACTCCGTAGCTGCAAACTGCATGGAGAGTATCACTGTCTGGTCAGAGAACTTTGGCCGGTTTTCAAGCAGTATTTTTGGCTACAAAAGTACAGCTTGAGGAGCTTTTTCTGTCTACCCCAACCCGCTCTGCTCTACCCGACCTGTGCAGCCAGCACATTATTGGTCACCATGACTCCTGGTAGGTGGGCTGTTCTAGTTTGTTCACAGCACTTCCGGGCATTAAACTCTACTTCAAAAGTAAAAAGCAAGCCATTTTTCTGAAAACGGTCAAGGCGAGAAATAAATATGTTGTTGCCAAATATGTGTTTACTTTATACTAACAACCACTATTTTAAAAGTTCAGCACAAGCTCTGGGAAGCGATCGGCTCCACGCGCCTGCTCCTCATTTGCATATTATGGATTTGAGCGGGGATTCAGGAGGAGGAGGAGCAGGCATCTCCAAGCAATCCCTTGAGATTCTTGACGCCACACTACCAGAGTGCATGCGGGGCTTGCAACGTACGAAATGAATGGGAAGCGTGAAAACACATGCCTAGGTGGACACAGCTTTAGTCAGCCTGCATATTTATTTAATTTTACAGATCTCAACAAGTTCCTTTCCGCAATTTGTGTACATATGAGCCGTACTGGTACGGGAATGAGATGTGTGGGTGGGATCACCACAGGCTTACCACGGTCACTGCAGAAGCAATTCAAAGTTGGTCAGCCCTCAAAGGCCCCTGACTGGCATTTGTCTACCTTGTCTGTCAGCACAGCTCCTCTGACTCTTAGGAATTTTATTTCATTAATTTTAAAAACTTGAGGGCTTGCAGCTGCGCCCCCTCCAGCAGGTGGTGCTCTAGGCAACTGCCTAAATGGCCTATACCATGAGCCGGCACTGCTTCACAGTACCACTCCTGCCTGCAAGTAAGACCTCATACAATAATACTGATCAATCAGTAGCTACTGTCCTTGCTCCAAATACTCACCCTTCTTTGTGTCTCTGCAGGAGTCTAGTTTTTCCGCTCTGTGGGAAAGCCTTCACCTTTTGTATATACACAACACGCAAAAAGTTAGGGATATTTGGCTTTCGGGTGAAATTTATTGAAAATGTAAAAAGTTCACGCTACAGGGATATTATATCATGAAAGAAGTGCATTTAAGTAGAAGCATGCAATGGTGATTTCCTTGTCTCAAACAATTTATTGAAACAAAAGCCAACAACAGTGGTGGATATACTACAACACAGGTGTCAAACTCATTCCATGGAGGGCCAAGACCCTGCAGGTTTTACCTCCACCCAGTGGCTTCACAGGTGTTTTCTCTGAATTTCCTCCCACTGATTGCTGATCAGTGAAAACACCTGCTGAAGAGACTGGGTGGAAGTAAAACCTGCAGGGTCTTGGCCCTCCATGGAATGAGTTTGACACCCCTGTACTACAACAAAAATGTCAGTGTTTCAATAACTTGTCATGTGCCCTTGAGCATCAATTACAGCTTGACAACAATGTCTCATGCTGTTCACAAGTCAACTTATTGCCTGCTGAGGCATGGCATTCCACTGTTCTTGAAGGGCGGCCCTCTGTGATGATCTGGTGAGCACATTCCCCCTCCCCTCCTGTGGGAGGTTCCTTTGTCTGCCGCCCGGCTCTGCAGGTCATCAGCACACCAGCATGAGTGGACGCACCTGCTGCCTCTTCGCTACCAGTGTATAAAAGAACCAGTCTGTGAATGCTCCAGCGCTGGACCACTGGGTATTGCTGCCTTCTGTTAGCTCAAGCACTTTAATAATCAAACTTGTGATTAATTTTCCTTCTCCCTTTCCTCCTCAGGTTGCTGCCATCACAGCGGCATGTCCCCGGGATTGGCACGCACTCACCTGCTCCCCTCACACAACCTGAGGCTTCCCTACTTCACCTAGTCAGTCCTCTGCTCAGCTCCTCTCCATCACTATTTCCCTCACCTGCTCCTCCCACTGGCTCTACTCCCGCTGGCTCCATCATCTCCCCCTCGCTGGGTAACACTGCCGGGTCCTCTGCTTACTGTTGTAAGACTCCTCTGCTCACAGTCTATTTATCTCTGTCCCATTTTAAGACTCTAAACAGTTCTCTGTCTCTCTCTCCCTATAGGCTGTGTGACCTCAAGCATGTGTTATTTTCTGCTCTGTTGTGTTATTTAATAAACCTCATTGAACGCTCCCCCTGTGTCTGTATGCTTCTCCTGGTGACAGCTGCCTTGAGTTTGAGCCTTAGACTAAGCTAATTATGACACCCTCAGGTCATTGAGGTTGAGGGGTGCAGGCTTACAAGCCTGCACACAGTGACACAGCTGATCCCATATGTTTTCTATGGGATTCACGTCTGGAAAAAGTGCAGGCCACTCCATTTGAGGTACACCACCCTCCAGCAGCCATTCCTTAATGATGTGACCTCAATGAGCTGGAGCATTCTCCTCCATGAAGATGAAATTAGGCCTGTGTTGTTCATGTAGGGGCACAATGACTGGATTCATGATTTTATTCAGGTAGTTTTGGCTTGTCACTGTACCATTCACAAGGTGTAGGGCAGTTCTGTATTGACTAGACACACCTGTCTAGACTGTAACACCACCACCACCAAAGGCTCGTCTGGTGACAACAGTGGCTGATGGATAGCGCTTTCCTTGACATCTCCAACATCGTTGGCCGCCATCATTTCTGCTCAACATGAATCAACTTTCATCAGAGAACAGCACTGAGGCACATTGGTCCCTTGTCCAGCATAAATGCTCCCTGGCCCATGGAAGACGATGACATCCTGTGCCTGGTGGTGTGGTCAGGTACCCTTGCAGGTCATCTAGCACACAGATCACGCTGACGTAAACGGTTTCAAATGGTCTGACGTGACATTTGGGTGCCTCTCACCTCCCTTAAATGTGCCTGGAGTTGAGTGCCATTCATCATCCAGTTCTGCAGGGCACTGCTCACAGTGAAGTGGTCAACAGTGTGGGATGTGGCCAAAGGACGTCCACTTTTATGCCTTTCTGTGACTCTTCCAGTCTCTTTGTACTCTGTTGCAACCTGCTGATGACACTCTGTGACTAAGCTCAGTGGCCACTTCCCCCTGAGAACATCCTGTTTGAAGTCTCGCAATGGCGAGGTACTGTTGATCAATTATTAGGTGTCGTCTTGGTTTCATGATGTCAAAATGTGAACAGCATGATGAAGAGGACTGTTTAAATACCAATTCTAATTGAACCAGAAAATGTATTGGTCAATTCATGGATCAAACACCTGTTGTGAATTTTGTTGTTAAGCACCTTGTTAGAGAACAGCAAGTTATGCAAAAAGTACTGAGCATTGAACAGTTGGAAATGTGCATTCACAAGGTAAGAGAAGGTTAAAATAAGTTCACATGTAAAGGTTATAGTGCATTTTAGGTGCATCCTGAAATTTCTCCCAAAAGCCTAATATCCCCAACTTTTTGTGGGTAGTGTAGTTCAATAAAGGCTTACTCTCTTGCCTCAGCAGTTGTCCTGCATTATGGGTCCTGCAATTGGGTCCAAACTTGGTATTTTCCATTTTAATCCAGTTTTCCCTGAGACAAAGCTTTTAGATTTGAACACTGTTAATGCAGACAGTAGAAGCAGCCTATGTACATGTTGGCCTCAACTTCGTGTTTATGGAGCACTCAACCATCCAGCCCATAAATCACACACAGTCACAGTAAGTGCCTCTAACATGTTTCCTATTGTGAACAGATGTGAGCTGTAGCACTTCACAGAAAATCAATGCAGCAGCAATTAGAGATGTACTCTGGTCACTGAGAGAGGAAATGGTTTATGCATGTTGCTACTCTAGTTACTGTAACAGTTCATCACTCACAACTGCCAAATACATCCTCCATTTAAGGACATGCTGCATGGACAGAAATTAGACAGGTCTTTGTCTTGCTTCCAGCTGTCTGTACTTTGACATTGTTTTCTAGAAACCATTTTACATGCTCCTGAGCTCTCTCTCGTCTGCTCTCTCCCCCACACTACCTGCAGGTCCCATGGAGGTGGGGCTACTGCAGGCTGCACAGAGCGCACATCTATTCATCATCAGTTCATTCATCCCGTCCAGTATACAGACCATTCTCTTCACAAGATCACAAACAGTGGCTACTAAGTTGCTTGAGCGCTCTTACAAATTGTACCTTTCATTATTATGGGTTTTATGCATGCTTTACAAAGAAAGACTGGATGATTGAAAACAGACACAAACATATCGGAGGCGGTCAAATTTAAATGAGGATTTAGCATGTTTCACCATGAAGACTGACCCACACAAAATGGGAAATTTGATCCACAGCAATTGAAGCTATTAAATGAAAAGGCTACACCAAGGGGGTCTCTCTGCATCCTGAAAAGAGCTCCAGGGAGACAGAGCAGAGAGGATTCCTCAATATGAAGAACTAGCTGACATGTTTTATTAGACAATGACCCAAAAGGAGACACAGGGGCCAGAACAGAGCTTGGATGCAAGGTAAGTATTTTTGATACATTTTATTTTGCAGGGAACCACCAGCACTCCTGTGGGTAAGAGAGGAGAGAAGGCAAGTGGGTAGAAATGGCTGGTGGAGGCTGACTGAATGAGAAATTCAATGCTTACTTTCTTGGAGATATGACAGAGTGGGGAAACTAGACAAGAGGTGCGGGTGTCTTCTACCTAGAGTGAGTGGAGATTTGATCCAGGTAAACAGGGGATGAGAAACAAGCTGGCAGTGCCCGGGCCTGGGGCTTTTGCTGAGGGGAATGTTAGTGAAAATATTTCCAAGAATGATGGTTACTTGCATGTTCACAGTAGGAGTTATGATCCAGGTAGGTTAGCGTGATCCAAGAAGGTAAGGTCCTATATGAGCCAATATTTTTTTTTTCATTGTAACCTAGTTTATTAATATATTGGGAAGAAAAATACACAAAAATCATCAAATCTGAATTCAGCAAATATACCATTTATTACAATAAAAAAAACATGCTCAATGAACTGTTTTGGAACTTGAAAAAGTAAACAGGTTGCAAATATGAACATACACAGTATAGGTGAAATTGAATACAGCAAAACTATGTGCAAATATTTCCCACAACAAACGTATATTTAGTTTGACCCTTTTTTTTAATACTTCTGATTTTGCCTTTATATAAAAATGGTTGCCATACATTTGTTTGGTATCTTT
The DNA here is from genome assembly GCA_020510985.1 of Pholidichthys leucotaenia. Lineage (NCBI taxonomy): Eukaryota > Metazoa > Chordata > Actinopteri > Cichliformes > Pholidichthyidae > Pholidichthys > Pholidichthys leucotaenia. The sequence continues at coordinate 99,349,518 of CM035847.1, forward strand.
TGTTTTCTGCACAACTTAACCTATATGAGCCGATAATTGTTTTGTCACTTTAATTTACTTTATTAATATATTGGGCCCAAAAATACACAAAAACATCAACTACGAATTGAAAAAATATACTATTTATTACAATAAATGTCATGCATGTCCCTCCGGGGTAATAACAGACTCAGATGCTTAACCACAGTGAGGCAATTTATTGGGAAAACATGCACATAACAGTCAAAAACACAGTGCATCCCAACATGGACAAAAATGCAATAAAGAAAACTTACACAAGGCTGACAGCAGGAATGCTCTGGGGAGAATGGAGAGGGGAGACTGACCATGGAACTAGATCTAGCCTGAACATTAACGAGGCTGCAACAGAAACTGAGTGAGCAGGCATGGAATAAATACTAGCCAAAGATGGGACGCGGGTGTGCAAGTAGAGCTGGGAGCACAGATTATTAACTGCCCTCACCTGCTAGCAGAGGTACACAAGAGCTGAAGAGCTGAGGGCTGAGAGAGAGAGAGAAAGAGAGAGAGAGACAGAGAGAGAGGTTTGATTTTTCAACACACCTTTATTGTCACAAGTTCAACAGAAAAACACAGCAACTAAAACAACTAAAAGAAGCAATGGAAAAGTAAAATGACTCACTGACAAGAAATCAAAGACACAAGTAACCAAACCAGGAAAACTAAAACAAAAACTTGCTTCTTACATCAGGACCATACCATAGGTAATTTTCCCCTCCTTAACACAACACAGGATGTGCTTAAAGCACCACATAGCCTCAAAAGTTTCAACATTTTGTATCAGATGATAGTAATTGTAATCAATCATTATTCGAGCCTTAATCATGTCAATCAGCATGTCTTTTACGTTACAATCCAGCATTTGTTCAATTTTTCTTTTCCTACTAACATAAATAGCCAATTTAGCCTGACCCAGGATGAAATTTAAAAGTTCACTCTTTTTCTTAGTTCTCTGCCTATATGGAAAGCCCAAGATAAAAATCTGCAGGGAAAAGACTTCTCCAAACAGATAAAACAGCTTCCCCAAAAAAACAAACAACAAATGCAGTCTGTTACAGTCCAGAAAACAATGAAACACAGTCTCTTTCTGAGGACAAAATGGACAAAACTCGACAACATTTGGGTTTAAAATAGACATAAAAGCATGTACAGCCGCAGCACCATGTAAAACTCGCCATTGCAGGTCTCCAACCTTCTTAGTTAATGGTGGTTTATAGAGTGCTCTCCAGGCAGGCCTCACCTCTGAACCCAAACCCAAGTGTTTCCTCCATGGTGTATCAGCTCGACCTTTTAACTTATTTACATTTAAAACTTTCACCAAAAGTCCATACATATTTTTACCAGGAGAGTCGCAAATGTTAATGTGTTCAGAGTTTAAAAACACACCAGTGCCATCTTTAAAATCAGGAGATAAAACACTAAAAGGAAAAGGCTCATCAGCAGTTCGCACAGAGTTTTTGCAGTGTAAAACAATAGCAGAGTGTTCTTCTGCAGACAGGCAGTCTCTCCAATCTTTCAGCAAGTTCATTATAGTTCTGACTGAAGAAACGCCAAGAGCCAAGCACAGGGTAACAGCATTGCCCAAGCTAGGACCACATAAATCCACCAAGTGTCCCAGTGTTGTGACCTTTGCAGAAATGAACTTTTTTAAAACAGAAGGTCCTAAAACATTGCCCACATCAAAACGGGTCCCGAACACAAGTGGTTCCTTTAAAAGCCAGAAAGGTGACAAGGAAGCCTGGGGCGAGTTCTTTTTAAAAAGTCCCCAGATCTTAAAAGCACTTTGGTAAAACTGGGGAAGTTCTGGGAGTTTTTGGCTCCTTAAGTCCATTAAAAACAGCGACTCCTCTAGTCCAAGCCCTCCACAGCGAGCCAGGACAGCCCTGGCAATAGGTCTCCACACAAGGTCGAGGGGGCCACTCAGCAGTCGCTGAATGAACTGCAGGCGGAAGACAGCCCCCCTGCTGGCCAGATGGATGAGCCCTTGACCACCTTCTTCCCTAGGTAAAAAAAGGATGCTCTGTGGAACCCAGTGAAGACGGTCCTGTCACCATGGGTTGAGATGCCGTCTCGGCACTCAGCCCATGTTTTCCCTCATCCCTGCTTCCCATTGAGCAGCATCTCAGCTGGCCCCCAGCTGGCAGCATTATGGACGGCTGGGGCCAATTAGTCTTCATCAGCTGGAGCGCTGCCAATGAGGATAAATAGGAGCAGCCTCGATGACTCGGGGCTGCGACATAAACACATTGCTAAGCTGAAGCCCCTTCGTCTGGTGTCAGCTTATACTCCTCTTGCAGCATTCCTGTGTTTGTATCCCGCTGTGAGTATGTACGTCTTGTTACCCCCACGTCCGGTACGAGCTGCTTACCTCTGCGCTGTGCAACCTGTGAGTGTACGTCTGCATGAGTATCTGTGCTCTCCTCATCCCTTCCCCTTTACCCTGAATTTTATTTATTTAGCGAATGCAAAGTCCTTAAGCCAAGCAGTTGCCTCCTGGTTTGCTGTATGGAGGGTGTGTAATCCTCCTTCCAGTCTTTGGAGCGGGCAAGCCTCTATGATGTGTTCCATAGTTTGCTCCTCTCCACATGCGCACAGTGGGCTAGGGCTACTGCCCCATCTGTGAAGGCTGGCCAAGCAGGGGCCATGTCCAGTCCTGAAGCGATTGAGTGTAGACCACTGTCTCCTTGGGAGGTTGGTGCCCGGGACCTGTTGGTTGGGGTTTATCACCAGCTGTTTGTTTGGGACCTCCTTGGTTTCCCATTCCTCTTGCCAAGCTGTCTGGATGGTAAAGTCAGCTGGGGGAGGGTTTTTCCAAATCGGCCGTCTGGATGAAAGTCGGGCAGTGGGTGGGGTGTAGATATCTGCATGGATTGGTAAGTGAGGAAAATCTTTAACTTTTTGGAGCATCCTTTGAGTTAATGCTGCTCGCCGGATGTGTGGAGGGGCTATGTTTGACAGTACAGAGAGCCAGGGGAGTGGTGTTGAGCGGATTGTTCCAGTTATAGTTCTCATGGTTGAGTTGAGCTGGGTGTCTACATGGTGTGTGTAAGATGACCTGGACCAGACAGGGGCACAATATTCTGCTACAGAGTATGAAAGGGCCAGTGCTGAGGTGCGCAGGGTGGAGACTGCCGCCCCCCATTTTGCACCAGCGAGCTTGCAGAGCAGGTTGTTTCGTACTTTCACCTTAGCAGCCGTCCCCTTTAGATGTTCCTTGAAGGATAAGGTCCTATCAAGGGTCACTCCAAGATAAGTTGGATTTGGGGCATGCTTAAGCTTGAGTCCGCTCAGGTGGATGTTTAGTTCTCTGGCAGCTTTTGCATTGTGGAGATGAAATACACTGGAGACGGTTTTTGCTGGGCTTGGTTTTAGGCGCCAGATTTTGCAGAACTGGTCCAGTTTAGCAAGATCTTCCGTGAGCACCCGTTCCAGTGGTTCAAAGTCTGGTGCTTGGAATGCCAAACAGATGTCGTCTGCATAGATGAATTTGCGGGATTTTGTAGTAGGCAGGTCGTTTATGTAGAGGTTGAACAGAGTTGGAGCTAGAACTGAGCCTTGTGGGAGTCCGTTTTTCTGCATTCTCCATGCACTTGTGTTCTGACTGAGGTGGACTCTGAACCTTCGGTTGGTCAGCAGGGTTTTTATAATTGCTGTTGCCCAAGCAGGGATCGCCTTTATAAGTTTCAGGAGGAGGCCTTTGTGCCAGACCGTATCATAGGCGGCTGTAAGATCGAGAAACACAGCCCCTGTCTTCAGTCTGCTCTCGAAGCCATTTTCAATGAAGGTGGTTAGGGCCAGTACTTGTTCTCCTGTACTGCGGTCCTTGCGGATTTACCCTGAATAAAATATCACGACTCACTGGCTTGTCCCTGGCTCTGATTGCCCGGCTCCCTAGAGCCGGATATGACAGTATGTCGCAGCCAGAAGAGTTGCCGGCGGCCGTGAGTCGCTGTGGAAATGTACCTTTCTGTCCGAGTGTCAGCGCTGCTAGCATGCCGTTTCCCAGGAGTCACTTCCGGCGCCAGGGCGACGAGCTAAGGTCCATCTCGGAGGCTGTCGACGGGACATTCTTCACCCTGCAAGACGCCTCCAACGCGAGACGCTGGCATCCGGGCCGTGCTGAGGAACTCCTGGACTGTCACCCTCACTCTCTGTACCATCTGGAGGACAGTGCCAGGATAGACGCTGCAGGTACACAGCGAGAGAAGCTCCACGGGGTGGATGGAAATCCCGGCAGGGAGTCGAAGTGGGCGACGTCTTTCCCTGCTTCGGAGTCCCGTTCCTGCCGCCATTCCAGTCCGGGAGTTCGCGCCAACCAGAGGACTTCCCCCGACCTGCGCCACGTCACTCGGGATTCCCTTCTAGGAGCCGCAGCTGACAGCAGTTATGTCCGGGGTCGAGTGGCTGTCGCGAGCTCTACTGTGTTTCCTGTCACCACCTTAAGGCATGTGGCGGCGGCAGTGAGACTGATGGTGAGGACTTCAGGGCTACGAAGCTTTCCCGTGCTCGACGCCTTCCTCGTCTCGATCTCCGATCTGGAGCGGCGAATCCTGGGTTTCCCCCTCGCTTCGTCCCCTGGGAGTAGTCGTCATCACATCGCCGAGTCACCTCTGCACGAACCTTGTCCGGATCCAGTTCTGGGTCATCGTCAGGACCGTTCCTCCCACGCAGCTGTCATCCCTTCGCCTCGTCAGTGTGGAGATTCTACAGCCTCGTTCCCTGAGCCTCGTTCCCCCGCTGTCATTCCTGGACATTCGGGCTGGCTCACCCCGGCTGTTTCCCCCTCCTCCTCGACGCGCTTCCTGACCGCTGTGTGTGCCTGGAATCCCGGCCTGGTGAGCTCTCTGCTGGAGACAACGCGAGCGACCCTCAGACGAATTCCCGGGGGGTCCTCCGTTATCGCCGGGCGGGGAGAGGAAGAAGCAGAATCCACTACAGCAGGCGATACTCAACCTCCAGGGGGCAGGCAAGTCATTGTTTTTTCACACCTGCTTAATGATTTGCTCTGTCACATCCCTGGAGGAGAAGTTCAGGGTTCGCAGCTCCCTGAACTCTCCCCACCTGCTGTAACCTGTATGCCTAATCCCGCATCCTCTGTGTCTCTCTCCGCCGAGCGGTCCCCGGCTCCGGGTCAACGTGGTGGGATATGGAGAGGGCCTGTGGTTCCGCAGCTACATTGCGGACGGAGGAGGGGGACTGACTGCTGCGTGGAGTCTACGCCGACGACTGAGCGTCCCCGGGTCTCCACGGAGGAGCGGTTCGGTCCGGCGGGACGAGATTCTTCTGGCTTCACGCCGAGTGGATCGTCGGCGGGGTCACCTGAGCTGGAGGAATCTCAAGCTGCGCTGACCATCGTGCTGGCTGCGGGGCCCGACGCGGCTAGATGGGAGCCTGACAACGACCTCCTGACGACGGATCCTGGATCTTCGCAGTCCTGGACGGCGTCAGAACCCGAGATCAGGCGAGTGCTCTCCTTTCTTTTCTCTCTTTTTATCCCCGAGCACTTCAGCCTATCTCCAGGGGAGACGAGCCGGGTGCAGCCGTCCGCTGCGTCTGAGCTCGTCTCGCCGGGTTCTGGCGCTGCCGGTGATCCTGATCCCGGTTCTGTTTTCTCTTCTGAGCCTTCTTCCAGGGTCACCGGCAAGGAGTTGCTGTTCCTCGTGGTGCTGGAGGGTCCGGGTTCAACGTTGGAGGTCGGTTCTGGTGCAGTATTCAACGTGGGTTCGCCCGAGACCCAGTCGGGGTCCAACGTGGGTTCGCCTGAGGCCCGATCGGGGTCCGACGTGGGTGCTGCCCCAGTATTGTCCAGGTCCGGTGAGGAGGTGGCCGTTTTCCTGCGGCCTGACGCCCGCCGCCCTCGTCATCGGCTCTCCCCTGAGCCTCTTCCACCGGGATCCGCTCTGATCCTTCGCCCGTCTCAACGGTCCTGGTGGTTGAGTGATGCAGGTCGACGACCCGACCCACAGAACTTTCGGTTCGGTGATCTGGTTCCCCCCACTGGTCTGTGTTTCCCTCTGGGCAGCCTGGTTCGGCTGCCGGTGGACTGGATTCCTGGGATCTGGGTCCAGAGTTCGCCGTCCGAACACTTCTCTTTCCCTGATTCGCCAGCTGGACGATGGGCGGGGAGATCTCCGGAGCCATCTCGGCCATTTTTGAACTCTGCCTGCCATTCACCTCGGGTGTCACTTTTTCTCTTATTAAGGTCACTCGGGTGTAATGTTCTGTCCTGTTGGTGGATTTGTTTTTATAGTGCTGTGTTTTCCATCGCTCATGCTCAGCATTTTACTTTTTGTGCCATGTTTTTAGCCTCGTTTTTTGTATTGTAGAGTTATGTTTTGTTTTCCGTAACACCATGCTCTGCAGTTATCCATTTATTCCAGTCACTTTCATTTCTTTAGGTGACTGGGTATTTATATATTCGTGTGTGTGGGTTTTTCTTTGCCTGCACTCAGTATTTCTTTTTTGTCCTGTTGGTTCATTATAGAGTCATGTGCCTTGTTTTCCGTAACACCATGCTCTATAATTGTCATTTGTTCCAGTCACCCTCACTTTTCTTGGTGACTGTGTGTATGTACTTAAATTAGCGCTGTGTATAGGTTCCCCTTTATTTAACCGTACTCAGCATTTTTTGCCCTGTACCTTTTTGGTGGTTCTTTTTTCCTTGCTCTGGGTCACGCATGGTTGGTACTCTCTGGGTAGTATGTAACCGGCGTGCTGACCCAGTTCTTCTCCCCATCTGTACCTGGGTTAATTATTCTGTTTTGTCAGTATTGTATTTGGGTTTTTCTTTCCCGCTACCCTACATTGCCCCATTGGTGTTGTCCTTCCCTTGGCTTCTTCCCCTCCGGTCCGCCTCCCACCCTAGGTGGGGGGGGGGGGGGGGGCTGGGATGTTCCTGGTCGTTCAGGAGCCCGACCTTGAGGGGGGGGCTCTGTCACCATGGGTTGAGATGCCGTCTCGGCACTCAGCCCATGTTTTCCCTCATCCCTGCTTCCCATTGAGCAGCATCTCAGCTGGCCCCCAGCTGGCAGCATTATGGACGGCTGGGGCCAATTAGTCTTCATCAGCTGGGGCGCTGCCAATGAGGATAAATAGGAGCAGCCTCGATGACTCGGGGCTGCGACATAAACACATTGCTAAGCTGAAGCCCCTTCGTCTGGTGTCAGCTTATACTCCTCTTGCAGCATTCCTGTGTTTGTATCCCGCTGTGAGTATGTACGTCTTGTTACCCCCACGTCCGGTACGAGCTGCTTACCTCTGCGCTGTGCAACCTGTGAGTGTACGTCTGCATGAGTATCTGTGCTCTCCTCATCCCTTCCCCTTTACCCTGAATAAAATATCACGACTCACTGGCTTGTCCCTGGCTCTGATTGCCCGGCTCCCTAGAGCCGGATATGACAGGTCCCAGAAAAAGTCCACGACTATAGATTGCACTCTGGCCAGCAAATTGGGTGGAGGGTCCAGACAAGACAGTCGATGCCACAGCATCGAAGCAATCAAGTTGTTAATGATTAAAACACGACCTCTGAAGGACAAGTTTGGTAGAATCCATTTCCATTTTTTTAGTCTTCCTTCAACTTTTTCTAAAAAACACTCCCAATTTTTCCCAGTAAAAGTCTGATTTCCTAAGAACATACCAAGATATTTAAAACCACCTTGTATCCACGAGAGGCCACCAGGTAGGGCAATTTTTTGTGGTCTCCCCCCCACCACAACAGCTTCACTCTTACCCCAATTCACTCTCGCTGAGGAGCACTCACCAAAAAGATTGACAGTTCTTAAAAGGTAGTCTACATCATTTTGATTTCTTGTAAAAACAACAACGTCATCAGCATAGGCAGACACTTTAAAAATAGAGTCAGAGTTGGGGACTTTAAAACCAGTGAGGCCTTGCCTTAGTTTACAAAGGAGGGGCTCAATGGCAAGAGAGTACAGCATACCTGAGAGGGGGCAGCCCTGTCGGACACCCCTCTCAACTTTGAAAGGAGCACTCAAACCACCATTAATCTTAAGAATACTCTCAATGTCTCTATACAAAGCCTGGATCTTGGCGATGAACCCTGAGCTGAAACCAAAGGCCTCTAATGTCTGCCAAAGGTATGAATGTTCAACTCGGTCAAACGCCTTTTCTTGGTCTATTGAAATAAGACCAAGTTCTTTGACCAATGAGCTGGAGAGGTCCAAAACATCACGAATTAAAAAAATGTTGTCTGTAAACAACCTACCAGGTACACAGTAGGTCTGGTCTACATGTATGACCTGCTCCATCGCCTTCCTCAGTCTGGTAGCCAACACTTTGGAGAGAATTTTGTAGTCAGTACAGAGGAGGGCCACCGGACGCCCGTTTTTAATGTCTTTCAAGTCGCCTTTCTTTGGAAGGAGGGTGAGGACTGCTCTCCTACAACTTAGGGGCAGGTGACCCTTCCGCAGACTGTCAGACAGTACTTCCAGTAAGTCCTCACAGATCTCAGACCAGAACGCCTTGTAGAACTCCGATGGTAGACCATCTATCCCTGGGGCTTTTCCACACTGAAGAGACTGGACAGCCACTGCTAGTTCTTGCAGAGTGATCCCACTCTCCAGCTCCGCATTCATGCTAGCCATCACCTTTGGCAAGTCCGTCAAAAAATGACTCAGTGCATGTGGATTCTCAACAAATTCTTTCTTAAAGAGATCCTTGTAGAAAGCTGCTGCAAAGCGACGGATCTCCGCAGACTCATGGATCGGCCGCCCGTCCTCGGAGCTAAGAGAGTGGATCATCCTGCTCTGACCATTCTTCCTCTCCAGACCAAAGAAAAAATGAGATGGAGCGTCCATTAGTGCGATGTTCTGAAACCTACTGCGTACCACAGCGCCCCTGGCAGCCACACCTAGTAGGTCGGTTAAAACAGACTTTTTGCCATTGAGGGCCTCAAAATGTCCTCTTTCTCCTGTGGAGCCTGCCAAAGACTGCAGCTCCACTACTTCTCTCTCCAGGTCCCTGACAGACCTGGCCAAGTCTCCAAAGACATTGTGAGTATACTGTAGGCACAGATTCTTTATTTGGCTCTTCCCTACATCCCACCACTGCTGCAAAGAACTAAAATTTGATTTTGTTAATTTAAAATTACTCCCAAAAAACATAAAAGCAGTTTTAAAACTGTTATCCAATAAAAGTGACGTGTTAAAATGCCAGTATGCACTACTGCACTTTATATTCTTGATAAAAACACAACACTGAACCAGGGAATGATCTGTGAAGCCAACAGGGACTATAAAAGCACTTTTAAAAATGCTAAAATGGTGCTTAAAACTGTAAACCCTATCCAGTAAGGACAGAATATTGTCCACTAAGGACAGAATATTGTCCTTTCTATGGCTCCATGTGTACTGTCTGGCCTTGCCTTGAAAATTTCTCCACACATCACACAGATCATGAGCTTCTATGAGACCTTTTAAAACTCTCTTGGATGCGGCATGTGGCTCTGGGTGATTCCTATCCATAAGAGGATTTTCTGTACAATTAAAATCACCTCCCACAAATAAAAAGTCATCATTACTGCAATTTTTAATTGTGTCATCTAAAATATTTAAAAAGGCCAATCTTTCTGTGCCTACGGTTGGAGCATACACATTTATAAAAACAACTTTCACATTCTCAAAAACAGCTCGAACTTTTAAAATGTGGCCTGCAATTATCTCATCAATGTCATAAGAAAGTGGAATAAAATCTCGAGAAAATAAAATACCCACTCCACCACTGCTGCTGCTTTTATGACTAAGAAAAATTTCCCCTCGAAATTCCCTCCTCCAGTCAGCAGCATTGTCCTCAGAACTATGAGTCTCCTGAACAAACAGAACATTAATTTTCTTGCATTCTGCAAGAGTAAAAACACACGCTCGCTTGGACATTTCTCTTGCCCCATTGATGTTGAGTGTGCCAAAATTAAAACTACACATGTGTATAAGAGGGCAAAGCCAATACAAAAACAGAAAAGAAAGAATGAGCGATAAAAGACTAATCATCCTGGGCAATTTGGTTCTTAACTTTTAGTACAAGCTTTTTTAATCTGTAGATCTCCTGATCAGTAAAACTTTCCTGCTCAAGCTCTCCCCTATTTTTCATGTAGACCCGAGCAGAGTCAACAAAACGTTTTAGATCGGGGAAGAAGTTTTCAACTTTAACCATTCTGGATCCCTTAGTGTCCTGCAAAAACTTCTGTATTTTTGTGAAGGGGTAACCGCCTCCACTGGCCACATCATCACTGCTTTCACCATCACTCTCTATCTCAGACCCAGCATAAGAATCTGGTTGAGATAAAGAAACCTCAGAACTGTCTTTGACAACCCTTTTTACTTTGCTCCTCTGCTGTTTGGTTTCCAAATTCTTTCGCTTGATTGAGATTTTACATAACTCTTCATCTATTTCGATGTCATCCTCATCCTCCAACACTGACTCAGCCACCCTGGTAGCTGTCTCTTCCTGCTTCTCGCTCACCCTGTGCTGTGCTTTTATATTCATCTTTCTGGTCCCACCATCTACCTGGGCCTCATTTGGCTCATCTGTCTGACCCTCAGCGTGATCCCTCTCGGTAATCTCACCCTTGTCCGCAATGTTGGTCTGTGCAGCAGCCCTGCAATGTGCTTTAACTTTTGCTGCAGTTTCATTTATGATCGACAGGCTGGCTGCGGAGGGCAGCAAAGCCGCCCCGCCGTCAGACGGCCTCGCGGCCTCAGCCGAAACACCGCCGCCAGACGGCCCCGCGGCCGCACTAGCGGCCTCCCCCGAGTGATCACCCCCCACTCCCTGAGGGCATGATCGAATCAAATGTCCCTTCATTCCGCAGCTGAAACACTTCATATTATCGGAGGTGACGTGGATGGTATAATCAAAGCCGTCAATCCGGTATTTAAATATGAGGTTGAGGCTTTCCTTGCTATTCTTTAAAATCATGAGCACCTGTCGCCTAAAAGACATGACATGCTTTAAACGCGGGGACTTACAACCGAGAGGGATGTGCTTAATGGGGGACAAAAGCTGCTCATGTCTCGACAGCTCCTTCTCCAACACCTCATTCTTTAAAAATGGTGGGACATTTGAGATCGTAATTCTCTTCGCGGGATTCACCAGAGACAGAACAGGAACCAGTGTGTCTTTAATAACAACCCCGCTCTCCACTACCTGGTTAACTTCTTCAACACTATCAAGGAAAATCACCACAGCACTATTCATTCTCGAAGCTGATCTAATGCTTTCATAACCGACCAGCTCCCCCACAGCCAGACTACACTCCTCCACTGAGCAGCTGACAGCCGGAGTCAGTTTGACAGCATGCCGGCGTGTCAGCTTCTCGAACCCGGAGCCTCGCTCCAAAACCATGCTGACCAGCAGAGCTGGCAGCAGAAACCCCCCTCCCAGAACGCCTACCCCACCCCAGCTACAGAAAACAACAAAAATTAAGATTATTTAGCAGAAAAAAACCCTTAAACACAAAAAGATAGAGAAAAATTTGAGATAAATCACTCACGCTGTCACACGCTCTCAGCTCGCACTCACGACCACGCCCACTCAGAGAGAGAGAGAGAGAGAGAGAGAGAGAGAGAGAGACTTTGACTTTTAAAAAAAAAGGCTTTATTGTACAATTCAAAAATGCATGAACACCAATAGAGAGAGAGAGAGAGAGAGAGATTTGATTTGATTTTTCAACACATTTGTCACAAGTTCAACAGAAAAACACTCCAACTAAAAGAAGCAATGAAAAGTAAATTAATTAACTGACAAGAAATCAAAAACACAAGCAACTAAACCAAGAAAACTAAAACAAAAACTTGCTTCTTACATCAGAACTACACCATAGGTAATTTTCCCCTCCTTAACACAACACAGGATGTGCTTAAAGCACCACATAGCCTCAAAAGTTCCAACATTTTGCATCAAATGATAGTAATTGTAATCAATTATTATTTGAGTCTTGATCATGCTTACCAGCATGTCTTTTACATTACAATCCAGCATTTGTTCAATTTTTCTTTTCCTACTAACTGTCATAACCCGAGTGTTGGTTCTGGCCACACTCGGGTCTCATATCTTTTTGTTCCCTGGCTTTGGCAGCTGAGGGTTCCTTCCAGCTCCTCGGGCTCTTATTGTGAAGGCGCCCGGGGGAGCTCCCTGCTGTCAAAGTCAGCTGCTGCTCTGCTGTCATTAGCAGCAGCTGTGCCGCGTTGGGGTCATTAGCCGCCAGAGATATAAGCGGGTGCTAAATGTCCTCCAGCGCGGCAGTCTCTGTTATATCCTGTTATGATCACCTGTTATGCTCTTCTGTATGTTCAGCCACGTTCCGTCGTGCTCCTGTTATTCTCAGGTATGTTCCTTTGAGACCTTACTCTCACTGTTGTCCGTCTGGCGCATCGGGTGTCCCCCGGTTCAGACGTCACCCAGCCACTGTATGTGTTCTGTGAGTGTTCTGCCTTATCCTCAATAAATTACCACTGCAAACTCTCTGGTGACTGAGGCGTCTTGTGACGGTCCGTGAGGGCCGCCGTGACAGTAGACTGCCGCCAGACGCCCGGAGAGGAGGCGTTGCATCGAGACGCCATTCACCGTGTAGTTTGCAGTAGTGGACTGTTTGTTCCTACCTGTCTGGGTGCCGTGTTGAAGCATGCCATCGTGGAGGTCTCGTGCTCGGAGGCAGGACGCTGTTCTCGCTGACACCCTCGAGCGCGTGGACAGAGTCCTTGTCGCCGCCTCCCTCCTCGAATACAACAGCGAAGTGCCCTGGTACCTGGACCTAGCCGAGGAAATTCTGGATTCTCTCCCCCGCTTCACTAATCATCCAGAGGTAAGCGTGAGGAGAGATGACATCGCCGCCAGCGTGAGATACTCCGAGGGCTGGAGGGAAATCCTGGCAGGAAGCTGAAGCGGAGGAGACGTCGCCCCTCGCTTCGGGATCCCGCTCCTGCCTCTGTTCCGGCCCGGGAGTTCGCACCACCCGGAGGTCTTTTCCCATCGGGCATGTCGTCACTCGGGATTCCCCCAGAGAAGCTGCAGATGACAGCAGAAGAGATCTGGGACCGGGTGGCTGCTGCTTGCTCCGCTAAGAATCCTCCGGCGTGTATGAAGCATGTGGTGGCGGCGGTCAGACTGGTGGAGAGGAATCCAGCGCTGCGTGAGTTTCCTGAGTTTGCTGACTTGCTTGCCGCCGTTTCTGCTCAGGAACGGTGATTTCCGGACCTCACCTTCGCCTCACCCCCTACAAGGAACCGTCGTCACTCCGGCTTCCAACCTCGGCTAGAGCCCCGTCTGGATGCTGTCCCGGGTCGCCGCAAGGGCTCAACCCCCCACACAGCTGTCACTCCTGCGCCTCGTCAGAGGGGAATCCCCGCAGCCTCGTCTTCTCCCGGGCCCTCGCCTGCTGTCCCGTCAGCGCTCCATGCCCGACTGACCCCGGCTGTCGCCCCCTCCTCCTCGTCGCCTATCCTGGCTGCTGTGTGTCACGAGAGCGCCGTTTCGGCGAGCTTCATCCCGGATCCGCCTCGAGTGGCCTCATCTCGTCTTCCCAGAGGGCCCTCTGTCGCCATCCAGCGGGGAAAGGAAGGAATGACGTCCCCCACAGCGGAGACCATCTTACCCTTAGGGGAAAGGCGAGTGCATGATAATTCCTCTTCTTTTGACATTGTCTTGCCTTGTCTGACTCCTAGGGGTGGAGTTCGGGGTATGCAGCCCCCCGAGCTCCCTCCACCCACTGTGGATGAAAGTAATAACCCTGCTTCCTCTGTGTCTCCCCCCGCTGAGCGGTCCTCGACGTCAGACCTACGTCGCTGGATGAGGAGGGGGCCTGCGGTTCTGGAGAGCCTGGTTCCGGTTCCGCAGCCACGCCATGGGCGGAGGAGGAGAGCGGACTGCAGCGTGGAGCCATCGCCGATGAAGAAGCGTCCCCGGGGTTCCACGGAGGAGCGGTCCGGTCCAGCAGGGCGAGATTCTCCTGCCACCACGCCGTGCGGGCCACCGGCGTGGACATCGGTGCTGGAGGACTCTCTAGCTGCACGCACCATCATGCCAGCTGCGGAGCCCGACGCAGCTGAGTGGGAGCCTGAGGACGACCTCCTGACTTCTGAGCCCGGATCATCGCAGTCCTGGACGGCGTCAGAACCCGAGCTCAGGCAAGTGCTCTGTTTTATCTTTCTTCTTCACCTTTTAGAGCACTTTTGCCTGTCTCAAGGGGAGATGAGCCGGGTGCAGCCGCCTGCTGCGTCCGAGCTTATCTCGCCGGGTTCTGGCGCTGCCGGTGATCCTGATCCCGGGTTTTCTCTCTTGTGTGAGTCTTCTCCCAGGGTCGCCGGCGAGGGGCTGCTCTCGCCTGCTGCGCCAGAGGTTCCGGTTTCGGGGTTGAAGGTCGAGTCTGGTGCCACGCCGACCGAGTCCACCGGGAGTGCTGTTCCGGTCCAGTTGGGGTCCACCGGGAGTGCTGTTCCGGAGGCCCAATCGGGGTCCACCGTGGGTTTGGTTCCGGAGGCCCAATCGGGGTCCACCGTGGGTTTGGTTCCGGAGGCCCAATCGGGGTCCACCGTGGGTGCTGCACCAGCAGGTCCTAGGTTCGGTGAGGGAGCTGCAGGTCCCCAGCCACCGGATGCTGGACAGGCTCGTTTTCTTCTTCACTCTCATCTCCATTGTCATCCTCCTCGTCTCCCTGAGGCGCGCTGCCCATGTTCACCTGGGGCCGTTGGGGTTCCGATTGCTTCGCCCGGTTCTCCCTCATCTCTCCCCTTTTCAGCGGAACCGCCGGCTACTTTGACTCAACGGTTCTGGTGGGCTAGCGATGCGGGTCGGCCGCCCGAAAGACTGTCTTGCCAATTTGGCTCTCTGGGTCGGCCTCCCGACATTTTGGACTCCCTGTGTGGCGACCTGGTCCGGCCGCCTGAGATTCTCTGCTTCCGAGCATGGGACCGGGGTAGGCCGCCCGAACTGTTCTTTCTCCCCCTGCCTGTTTTGTGGCGTCCTGTTGCCGGTTGGCCCCCCGAACTTTCTGCCTCCGCCCCTCTGGGTCAGAACTGCACTCTTCCCGGGGTTTCTGTTTGTCTGTGAGACTGTTGGGGTGGGGGGGGGGGGGTTTGATCTGTGTTTTTTGTGGCTCACTCCTTTCTTGTTCCAATGTTTGGTGGTCCTTTCCCTCCACCTTATGTCAATTCGTTGTTTGCCTATATACTGTATATTGCCTGTGGTTTTGTTGTTACCCACGTTTAAGGGATTATGGGTTTTTTTTTCTATAGCCTTGTTGGTTGTTTGTCTCTCTCCCTCCTGCCAGCACCCCGTCCACCCACCCTAGGGGGGTGGGGGCTTGGGTGTTACTCTGGCCGCTCAGAGCTCGGCCTTGAGGGGGAGGTACTGTCATAACCCGAGTGTTGGTTCTGGCCACACTCGGGTCTCATATCTTTTTGTTCCCTGGCTTTGGCAGCTGAGGGTTCCTTCCAGCTCCTCGGGCTCTTATTGTGAAGGCGCCCGGGGGAGCTCCCTGCTGTCAAAGTCAGCTGCTGCTCTGCTGTCATTAGCAGCAGCTGTGCCGCGTTGGGGTCATTAGCCGCCAGAGATATAAGCGGGTGCTAAATGTCCTCCAGCGCGGCAGTCTCTGTTATATCCTGTTATGATCACCTGCTATGCTCTTCTGTATGTTCAGCCACGTTCCGTCGTGCTCCTGTTATTCTCAGGTATGTTCCTTTGAGACCTTACTCTCACTGTTGTCCGTCTGGCGCATCGGGTGTCCCCCAGTTCAGACGTCACCCAGCCACTGTATGTGTTCTGCCTTATCCTCAATAAATTACCACTGCAAACTCTCTGGTGACTGAGGCGTCTTGTGACGGTCCGTGAGGGCCGCCGTGACACTAACATACAGTAAATAGCCCTTGTAGCCTGACCCAGGATGAAATTTAACAGTTCACTTTCTTATTGCTTCTCTGTCTATATGGAAAACCCAAGATAAAAAATATGCAGGGAAAAGACTTCTCCAAACAGATAAAACAGCTTCCCCAAAAAAACAAACAATTGCAGTCTGTTACAGTCCAGAAAACAATGGAACAGTCTCTTTCTGAGGACAAAATGGACAACTCTCAACAACATTTAAGTTTAAAATAGAGATAAAAGCATGTACAGCCACAGCACCATGTAAAACTCACCATTGCAGGTCTCCAACCTTCTTAGTTAATGGTGGTTAATAGAGTGCTCTCCAGGCAGGCCTCACCTCTGAACCCAAACCCAAGTGTTTCCTCCATGGTGTATCAGCTCGACCTTTTAATTTATTCACATTTAGAACTTTAACGAAGAGTCCATACATTTTTTTACCAGAAGAGTCACAAATGTTAATGTGTTCAGAGTTTAAAAACACACCAGTGCCGTCTTTAAAATCAGGAGATAAAACTGTCATGGTCTGAGCGCCGATCTCGTCCACGCTCGGGTCATGCAGTATTTTCCTCCCACTCTGTATTTAGTCCTGGTGGGCTCTCTGAGCTCTTATTCTGACAGCGTCTCTGCGGGTCTTCCGGCTGTCAGAGCCAAGCAGCACAGCTGGTGCTGATTCAGCTGATGACACCCTCATCAGCTGATTAATTATCCTGCCCTATTTAAGGGAGCAGCTCCTGTCACTCGAGGCTGCGACCTCACATTTTTCCAGGCTGGTTTCCCTACGTCCGAAGCCAGTTCCTTTCAGCGTCCTATTCACTTGTAAGTGTTGTATTCTTGTCTCCCGTCAGTCTCCCTGGTTCTCAGTATATTATAGTGTATCTTAGTCCTAGTCCTTATTTGTGTTTTGCCCCACGAGGCTCATTATTTTGTACTGTATGTCCTTATTTAATAAATGTGCAAAGTCTATGGCTGCCTATAGTGTCTCATTAGCGGTCCGCGAGGACTGCTCCATGACAAAAACACTAAAAGGAAAAGGCTCATTAGCAGTCCGCACAGAATTTTTGCAGTGTAAAACAATAGCAGAATGTTCTTCTGCGGAGAGGCAGTCTCTCCAATCTTTCAGCAAGTTTATTATAACTCTGACTGAAGAAACACCAAGAGCCAAGCACAGGGCAACAGCATTGTCCAGGTTGGGACCATATAAGTTCACCAAGTGTCCCAGCGTTGTAACCTTTGCAGAAAGGAACTTTTTTAAAATAGAAGGTCCTAATACATTGCCCACATCAAAACGGGTCCCAAACACAAGTGGTTCCTTTAAAAGCCAAAAAGGTGACAAGGAAGCCTGGAGAGAGTTCTTTTTAAAAAGTCCCCAGATTTTAAAGGCACTTTGATAAAACTGAGGAAGTTCTGGGAGTTTTTGGTTCTTTAGGTCCATTAAAAACAATGACTCCTCTAGTCCCAGCCCCCCACAGTGAGCCAGGACAGCTCTGGCAATAGGTCTCCACACAAGGTCGAGGGGGCCACTCAGCAGTCACTGAATGAACTGCAGGCGAAAGACGGCCCCCCTGCTGGCCAGATGGATGAGTCCTTGACCACCTTCTTCCCTAGGTAAAAACAGGATGCTCTGTGGAACCCAGTGAAGATGGTCCCAGAAAAAGTCCACAATTATAGATTGTATTCTGGCCAGTAAATTGGTTGGAGGGTCCAAACAAGACAGTCGATGCCACAGCATTGAAGCAATCAAGTTCATTCATTCATTCATTCATCTTCTTCCGCTTAATCCTTTTCGGGTCGCGGGGGGGCTGGAGCATATCCCATAATGATTAAAACACGACCTCTGAAGGACAAGTTTTGCAAAATCCATTTCCATTTTTTTAGTCTTCCTTCAACTTTTTCCAAAAAACACTCCCAATTTTTCCCAGTAAAAGTCTGGTTTCCTAAAAACACACCAAGATATTTAAAACCACCTTATGTCCATGAAAGGCCACTAGGTAAGGCAATTTTTTGTAGTCTACCCCACATCATTACAGCTTCACTTTTACCCCAATTCACTCTCGCTGAGGAGCACTCACCAAAAACATTTACAGTTCTTAAAAGATAGTCTACATCATTTTGATTTCTTGTAAAAACAACAACATCATCAGCATATGCAGACACTTTAAAAACAGAGTCAGAGTTGAGGACTTTAAAACCAGTGAGGCCTTGCCTTAGTTTACAAAGGAGGGGCTCGATAGCAAGAGAGTACAGCATACCTGAGAGGGGGCAGCCCTGTTGGACACCCCTCTCAACTTTGAAAGGAGCACTCAAACCACCATTAATCTTAAGAATACTCTCAATGTCTTTATACAAGGCCTGGATCTTGGCAATGAACCCTGAGCTGAAACCAAAGGCTTCTAGTGTCTGCCAAAAGTATGGATGTTCAACTCGGTCAAACGCCTTTTCTTGGTCTATTGAAATGAGACCAAGTTCCTTGACCAATGAGCTGGAGAGGTCCAAAACATCATGAATTAAAAAAATGTTGTCTGTAACCAACCTACCAGGTACATAGTAGGTTTGGTCTAGATGTATGACCTGCTCCATCACCCTCTTCAGTCTGTTAGCCAACACTTTGGAGAGAATTTTGTAGTCAGTACAGAGGAGGGCCACTGGATGCCAGTTTTTAATGTCTTTCAAGTCACCTTTCTTGGAAAGGAGGGTAAGGACTGCTCTCCTACAACTTAGGGGCAGGTGACCCTTCCGCAGTCTGTCAGACAGTACTTCCAGCAAGTCCTCACAGATCTCAGACCAAAACATCTTGTAGAACTCCGATGATAGACTGTCTATCCCTGGGGCTTTTCCACACTGAAGAGATTGGACAGCTACTGCTAGTTCTTGCAGAGTGATCTCACTCTCCAGCTCTGCATTCATACCTTCGGCAAGTCTGTCAAAAAACGACTCAGCACATGCGGTTTCTCAACAAACCCTTTCTTAAAGAGATCTTTGTAGAAAGCAGCTGCAAAGCGACGGATCTCTGTAGACTCATGGATCAGCCGCCTGTCTTCGGAGCTGAGAGAGTGGATCATCCTCCTCTTACCATTCTTCCTCTCCAAACCAAAGAAAAAATGAGATGGAGCATCCATTAGTGCAGTGTTCTGGAACCTACTGCGTACCACAGCGTCCCTAGCGGCCACGCCCAGTAAGTCAGTTAAAACAGACTTTTTGCCATTGAGGGCCTCAAAATGTCCTCTTTCTCCTGTGGAGCCTGCCAAAGACTGCAGCTCCACTATTTCTCTCTCCAGGTCCCTGACAGACCTGGCCAAGTCTCCAGAGACATTGTGAGTATACTGTAGGCACAGATTATTTATTTGACTCTTCCCTACATCGCACCACTGCTGCAAAGAACTAAAATTTGATTTTGTTAATTTAAAATTACTCCAAAAAAACATAAAAGCAGTTTTAAAACTGTTATCCAATAAAAGTAATGTGTTAAACTGCCAGTATGCACTACTGCATTTTATATTCTTGATAAAAACACAACACTGAACCAGAGAGTGATCTGTAAAGCCAACAGGGACTATACAAGCACTTTTAAAAATGCTAAAATGGTGCTTAAAACTGTAAACCCTATCTAGTCTAGCTAAAGACAGAAAATTGTCCTTGCTATGGCTCCACGTGTACTGTCTAGCCTTGCCATGAAAATTTCTCCACACATCACACAGATCATGAGCTTCTATAAGACCCTTTAAACTTCCCTTGGATGCAGCATGTGGCTCTGGGTGATTCCTGTCCATGAAAGGATTTTCCGTACATTTAAAATCACCTCCCACAAATAAAAAGTCATCATTACTGCAATTTTTGATTGTGTCATTTAAAATATTTAAAAAGGCCAATCTTTCTGTGCCTGTGGTTGGAGCATACACATTTATAAAAACAACTTTCACATTCTCAAAAACAGCTTGAACTTTTAAAATGTGGCCTGCAATTATCTCATCGATGTCAAAAGAAAGTGGAACAAAATCTCGAGAAAATAAAATACCCACTCCACCACTGCTGCTATTTTTGTGACTGAGGATAACTTTCCCTTGAAATTCCCTCCTCCAGTCAGCAGCATTGTCCTCAGAACTATGAGTTTCCTGAACAAACAGAACATTAATTTTCTTACATTCTGCAAGAGTAAAAACACGCTCGCTTGGACATTTCTCTTGCTCCATTGATATTGAGTGTGCCAAAATTAAAACTACACATGTGTATAAGAGGGCAAAACCAATGCAACAGAAAAGAAAGAATGAGCAATAAAAAACTAGTCATCTTGGGCAATTTGGTTTTTAACTTTTAGTACAAGCTTTTTTAGTCTGTAGCTCTCCTGATCAGTAAAGCTTTCCTGCTCAAGCTCTCCCCTATTTTTCATGTAGACCCAAGCAGAGTCAACAAAACGTTTTAGGTCAGGGAAAAAGTTTTCAACTTTAACCATTCTGGATCCCTTAGTGTCCTGCAAAAACTTCTGTATTTTTGTGAAGGGGTAACCACCTCCACTGGCCACATCATCACTGCTTTCACCATCACTCTCTATCTCAGACCCAGCATAAGAATCTGGTTGAGATAGAGAAACCTCAGAACTTTCTCTGACAACCCTTTTCACTTTACTCCTCTGCTGTTTGTTTTCCAAATTCTTCCATTTGACTGAAGCTTTAGACAACTCTTCATCCACCTCAATATCATCCTCATCCTCAAGCACTGACTCAGCCACCCTGGTAGCTGTCTCTTCTTGTTTTTCACTCACCCTGTGCTGTGGTTTTATATTCATCTTTATAGTCCCACCATCTACCTGTGCCTCATTTGGCTCATCTGTCTGATCCTGAGCATGATCCCTCTCGGTAATCTCACCCTTGTCCACAATGTTGGTCTGTGCATTAGCCCTGCGATATACTTTAACTTTTGTTATTGTTCCATTTATGACTAACAGGCTGGCTGCAGAGGCCCGGCCGCCGCCGCCAGATGGCTCCATGGCCTTGGCCAAAGTGCCCGATGGCGCGGCCGCTTCAGCAACCTCGGAGGACAGTAAAGCCACCCCGTCGCCAGACGGCCCCAGGGCCGCGGTGCCCAACAGCGAGGCCGCACCAGCAGCCTCACCCGGGTAATCACCCCCCACTCCCTGAAGGCACGATTGAATCAAATGCCCCGCCATTCTGCAGCCAAAACACTTCATATTATCAGAGGCGAGAGAGAAAGAAAGAGAGAGAGAGAGAGAGCGAGAGAGAGAGAGAGAGAGAGAGAGAGAGAGAGAGAGAGGGGAAAGGCGAGCGGCACAAAGAAACACGATTACATATAGCTGAGGGGAGATGGGTGTCTGGAGGGAAGAACTGATGAGAAAGGAGAAGACTGTCATTCTCCAAACAATACACAAACATGACTCAAAAACTAATGACAACAATGATCAAACTAGGAAATAAAGTGAGGATCTGAACTCAGGGAACTTCTGAGTTCAGATACATGACAGAGCCTCCTCCTCATGGAGTGGATTCCAGACACCCAAGGTTACATCAAAAGAAAACCCACCCACCCACCCACCCACAATGGTCCCCGGCCGGGACGCAGCATCCATGGAGCCTTGGACCAAGAAGGAACCCAGACGACGGAAGCAGGGGCCCCAGCAACCTCTGGGGGCAAACCTGGATCTTCGGACTTGTCCGGCAGTGTTGTATTCTCTCCGGCAACCCTGGGAGAGGACTCAGACAAAGGACAAAGACAGGAGAGGTCAGGGTCGCCAGCAGCGGTGGGACCCGGTCAGGTGGGCTCAGGTGCAGCGGGCAGCTGCACCTGGCTCTCCTCACCTAGAGCTAGGCAAGATTGCTCTATAATTGAAAGGAGAAAAACAAAAGAGAGCACTTGCCTTAGCTCGAGCTCCACCACCGTCCAGGACTCCGTTGATCCGATAGACAATGTTTCCTCGGGCTCGGCCCCCTGGAGGCTCAGCTCAGGTGCTGACACTGCTGTGGAGGCGTGATTGTCAATGCAGTCTTAGAACCCCCAGGTGATGTTTCTCATGCTGGCGACTCAGCTGGCGTGGTGGCTGAGGGCTGACTCACCACTGGCCCTGGAACTGGATCCTCCAGGGCCTCAGGCTCCTCCATCATCCAGCAGTTCTGGTCCGGGACCAGTGGACACTCAGGGAGAGAGGGAGGAAACATGGGAAGGACTAGTGAGCTTGAATTGGCTGCAGCAGGTGGAGAGGTCTCTGGGGACTGCACACCCAGAGACTCTCTACCAGGGATCAGGCAAGATAATTCATCAGTATTATTATCATCAGTATTATTATTATTCATCAGTATTATTATTTATTCCATCTAGCTACAATGCTCCGCACTGTGTTTTTATATATCTACATATTATTCCATCTAGCTACATTGCTCCGCACTGTGTGTGTTTATATATTTACATATTTATTCCATCTAGCTACAATGCTCTGCACTGTGTGTTCACACTGGCTTTTCCCTGCACTGTGTGTTCATATACTCATATATTTATTCCATCCAGCTACAATGCTCTGCACTGTGTGTCTGTGTGTGTGTGTGTATATATTTATTTTATAGTAATATGTACATATGTATATTAGCCACTCTTGCTTGCTTGTTTTTTTCTTGCCTTCTGATTGTTGCTCTGAGTGTTGCTATCCCTGTGCTGTTGCAATCCTGGAATTTCCCTGTTGTGGGACTAATAAAGGCTTATCTTATCTTATCTTATCTTATCTTATCTTATTAGAAGCAAAAAGGGAGGAAACTTTCCTGGTCTCCTGGTTAATGATGTCTCCTGCTGCAGCTGGTGAGGAGTCGTCCCTCTCCGTGACTGGGATAATTCTGAGCCCCCCTGAGGATTGTGGAGGAGCCACCCCTCTGGCCACGGGAACAGGAGCTGCCCATGAAGAATTCAAGCGCTCCTTGACAGTCAGAGGATGCACTGAGGGTTGAGGCCTCACAGCGGAAGTGGCAGGAGATTTGGCAGGCGGGACTTCCAGAGAGGAAAAACGAGAACGAAGGTCCGCTGCGGGGATAGCCAGGCTCGGTGTAGGGAGAGAGGCTGTAAAAGGGGCTGGATTATTCATCCCAGGATGCGGGACAGGACATTGTCTTTTGTGTGCTGAAACTGGTTTAGTTGGAGCGGGAGCGGGCGCGGAGTTCTGGCGGGAAACAGTCACAGCGGCGTCCCAGGAGCACCCTCCCTTCGTCGTGAGCCCGGCCTTCTTCGGGGACTTCCTCCCCCTTTCACCGTAGCACTGCCAGCCGGGTTATCCTCTCAACTCCTTCGGGGTGCTCAGAGAGCTGAGGGCATCGCCGAACTTCTGCCTCCGCCAGGTCCACATATCAGAGAATTTCTTCCGAGGTGGAATATTTATATTAATATTAATAATATTAATATGGCGTGGTGAGTCAGTGGCCAGTGGTGAGTCAGCCCTCAGCCACCACGCCATTAAATATTAATTAATATTAATATTTAACATAATATCCAAACACGAGGGAAACCAGATTATTAAGTTTGCAGATGACACCACGGTGGTGGGACTTATTCAGAGGGATGAGGAATCAATGTACAGGGAAGAAGTGAGAGACCTGGAGGGCTGGTGCAGGGAGAACAATCTGGTGCTCAACGTGGACAAAACGAAGGAGATGATTATCGACTTCCGGCGGTCACAGCCTGAGCACGTCCCCCTCAGCATCGGCGGCCGTTTAGTGGAGAGAGTAGAGAACATCAAGTTCCTCGGAGTGCAGATCTCGCAGGACCTGACCTGGAGCAAGAATTCCTTGGAGATCAGGAAGCGAGCTCAGCAGAGACTACACTTCTTGAGGAAACTCAAACAGGCCTCTCTCCCCATCTGCATCCTCAGGACCTTCTACAGAGGTGTGGTGGAGAGTGTTCTGACGTACTGCATTGCTACATGGTACTCCAGCTGCAGTATGTCAGACAAAAAAGCCCTGCAGAGGATAGTCAAGGGGGCGGAGAGGGTAATTGGAGTCTCCCTCCCCTCTGTCCAAGAACTTTTTCAGAACCGTTGTAGGAGCAGGGCACTGAACATTGTCAAGGACTGTTCTCACCCTCTGCATAAACACTTTGAACTTCTTCCATCTGGTAAACGATTCCGGAGCATCAGAGGCAGAACCACCAGACTGATCAACAGCTTCCTCCCACAAGCTGTCAGGATGCTGAACAGCTGACTCGGAATCTCACATACACACTACTGCACCTACGGACATTTTGTATATTATAGTTAGTTATTCTTTTTCCCCAAGTATGTCTCAGGGATGTGTGAATGGATGGGGGGGTGGGGGTGGGGTGGGGGGTGGAGCTATGTGGGAGTGTGTCTTAATCATGCTGCTTCTTATATGGATGCCGAGAGAAACGCAATTTCATCTTGCCTGCACTACAGTTGTATGTACAGCAATATGACAATAAAGTTTGATTTGATATTTGCTAGCCGAGGAAATTAGCCCGTCCCCAACCAACAGTGATCTGTATGGAGTTTGCATGTTTTCCCCGTGTCTGCGTGGGTTTACTCTGGGATTTCTCTGGTTTCCTCCCACATGCCAAAAACATGCAAGTTAGGTCAATTGTCATCAAACTGGGGATTCTAAATTGTCCTTAGGTATGACTGTGAGAGTGAATGGTTGTCTGTCTCTCTGTGTTGGCCCTGCGATGGACTGGCGATCTGTCCAAGGTGTACCCTGCCTCTCGCCCAAAGATGCTGGGATAGGCTCCAGCCATCCCGTGACCCGAAAAGGATTAAGCAGAAGAAGATGGATGGATGGATGGATGGATGGATGTCCATAAGGGCTCGGCAGCATTCCCACCCCAGGCTCCAAAAAACAGGTGAATGAGTACACACAAAAGGGAGAAAAAAATGCCTCACTCAGAAGTTGAGTTTAACTGGTCGCAGCCTTCTGTCATGTACACCCCTCCAGGGCAATAACAAACTCAGATGCTTAACCACAGTGAGGCAATTTATTGGGAAAACTTGCACATAACAGTGAAAAACACAGTGCATCCCAACATAGACAAAAATACAATAAGGAAAACTTATACAAGGCCGAGAGCAGGAATGCTCTGGAGAGAACGGAGGCTGACCGTGGAACTAGATCTAGCCTGAACATTAGCGAGGCTGCGACAGAAACTGAGTGAACAGGCATGAAATAAATACTAGCCAGAGATGGGATGCAGGTGTGCGAGTAGAGCTGGGAGCACAGATTATTAACTGCCCTCACCTGCTTGCAGAGATACACAAGAGCTGAAGAGCTGAGGGCTGAGAGAGAGGGGAGGGGGCGAGAGGCAGAAAGGAACACAATTACACACAGCTGAGGGGAGATGGGTGTCTGGAGGGAAGAACTGGTGAGAAAGGGGAAGACTCTGTCATTCCCCAAACAATACACAAACATGGCCCAAAAACTAATGACAACAATGATCAAACTAGGAAATAAAGTGAGGATCTGAACTCAGGGAAATTCTGAGTTCAGATACATGACAATAAAAACCATAAATATGCTCATTATACTGTTTTGGAACTTGAAAAAGTAAACATAAGTTGCAAATATGAACATGTAATGGCAAAATTGAATACAACAAAACTACATGTAATCATTTCCCATAAAAAACATACATATTTATTGTGGCTGGGTTTTTCTGTTTGTTTGTTTGTTTGTTTCGTTTTGTTTTGTTTTTCACCTAATCAGTTACAACTCTTCAAAACAAATATGTGCAGTTGACTTCTGATTCAGGGATTTTGACATCTCCCCCGATCCACACTAGACTTCTCTGGTATATTCATCATGTAGAATAGTATCATCTGATTCAACCACTTTTTTCCATTTTGTAAAGTGACAAAAACAAAATGATAAATATATCAAAAGAAGAGCAACACCTGCATCCCACTTCTACCAACAGATAAATATTTTTGTACGATAAAGTTAAAACTCATATATCTGGTTATACATGGTCTATCAATGTCAAAAACTGGGACAGAGTTTCAAATCTGTACTTCTGAGTGAAGTTGACAGCTCCAGGTAGCCTCATTTTTTATGTTACAGTGCTTTGAAAACATCACGCAATCTCATCACTCCAACATGATGATAGACCCCCTTGAGTTAATTAATTAACAGTTACTAAATACAGTAGATATCACTGCACATTTTTAATGATCCAGATCTGGCGAGTTGTATTTGTTCCACAATGATCTGGACCAGGTAGGGAGTAGAACATTGTCCAGAATGGGAACCATTTGCTGTGAAAAGCAGATCTCAGCTGTAACAGACCGCAACTGGAGTCAGAATCAGAATCAGAATGAGATTTATTGCCATTGTTCATGTAGTACACAAACTAGGAATTTGTCTCGGTGCAATGCTGCAACATTAAACATGGAGTAGCACTAAAGATAAAAAAAACTATGCATGCAATAAAAGGTTGAATATGAATAAGTAATACTAATCTATGCAATTTTTAAATATATTAACAAGCAGCAGATATTGTGGAGTTCCACATAGTGCAGTCGGTAGTGCAAAAAGAAAACAGTGATAATTGTCATGAGTCCGGTTGAGCTGCTGTACATAGTGCACAAGAGTCTAATAAGTCACTTAGTGTTCAGCAGTCTGATGGCAGAGGGGAAGAAGCTGTTCATGTAGCGGGAGGTTTTAGTCTGAATAGACCGAAGTCTTCTGCCTGAGGGGAGGGGGGCAAACAGTGCGTGTCCAGGGTGTGAAGGGTCGGCTATGATCCGACCTGCACGCCTCCGGGTCCTGGAGATGTACAGGTCCTGGAGGGATGGGAGCTTGCAGCCGATCACCTTCTCAGCAGCGCGCACAACGCGCTGCAGTCTTAGTCTGTCCCTGGTGGTGGCTCCTGCGTACCACACGGTTATGGAGGTGGTGAGGATGGACTCGATGATGGCCGTGTAGAACTGCACCAACATCTTGGTGGGTAGCTTGAGCTTCCTCAGCTGCCGCAAGAAGAACATCCTCTGCTGGGCCTTTTTGATGAGGGAGCTGATGGTCGGCTCCCACTTGAGGTCCCGGGTGATGGTGGTGCCCAGGAAGCGGAAGGAATCCGCAGTGGTGATGGGAGAGTCTGTGAGGGTAAGGGGGGGCAGAGGGGCTGTGACTTTTCTGAAGTCCACGATCATCTCCACTGTCTTCAGAGTGTTCAGCTGCAGGTTGTTGTGGCTGCACCAGGACGCCAGCCGGGCCACCTCTCTCCTGTAGACGGACTCGTCACCGTTGGAGATGAGCCCGATGAGGGTGGTGTCGTCCGCAAACTTGATCAGCTTGACAGACTGGTGGCTGGAGGTGCAGGAGTTGGTGTACAGGGAGAAGAGCAGGGGGGAAAGTACACAGCCCTGGGGTCATCCGGTGCTGATGCTAACAGAGTCCGAGACAGTCCTTCCCAGCCGCACATGCTGCCTCCGGTCCGTCAGGAAGTCGGTGATCCACCTGCAGAGGGAGTCAGGCACGTTGAGCAGGGACAGCTTGTCCTGGAGCAGAGCGGGGCGGATGGTAGTGTAACGTCGGGGCCATGTTAAGGGGGGCAGGGATTTCCCAGCATGCTTTGCCAGTTGAAAATGTTACTGTGTGTGTGTATTAAATGTGTTATTACTGAGTTATTATACTGCTGTGTCATTATAACTGTGTTATAATGACCCAGCAGTGTTTATAGGCAGGATTAGGGCAAGATGTATCATGTGTGTGTGTAACCATGATTGAAACGGAGGTCTGGGAGGATGACCTCCCCTCCTTTCTGTGCTCAGAGGTAGTTGGGGTTGGTGGTGTGTGAATAAAGCCTGTTCGTCACAACCATCTTGCTCCTCTTTCTTTGTGTGAATCCCGCAAACGTCACAGTATTGAATGCAGAGCTGAAGTCCACAAACAGGATTCTGACGTAGGTTCCAGGGGAGTCCAGGTGCTGCAGGATGGAGTGGAGGGCCAGGTTGACTGCGTCGTCCATAGACCTGTTGGCTCTGTAGGCGAACTGCAGCGGGTCCAGGAGGGGAGTGGTGATGGTCTTGAGGTGGGGCAGGACCAGGCGCTCAAAGGACTTCATGACTACAGAGGTGAGCGCTACAGGTCTGTAGTCGTTAAGTCCAGTGATCCGTGGCTTCTTGGGGACAGGGACGATAGTAGAGGTTTTGAGGCAGGCCGGCACGTGGCATGACTTTAGGGAGGTGTTAAAAATGTCTGTGAAGACAGGAGTCAGCTCTTCCGCACAGTGTCTCAGGGTGGAGGGAGACACGCCG
This sequence comes from Pholidichthys leucotaenia, assembly GCA_020510985.1. Taxonomy (NCBI): domain Eukaryota; kingdom Metazoa; phylum Chordata; class Actinopteri; order Cichliformes; family Pholidichthyidae; genus Pholidichthys; species Pholidichthys leucotaenia. Next base: position 99,377,651 of record CM035847.1, read on the forward strand.
TCCGGACCGGGGGCCTTGTGCGGGTTCAGTCTGGAGAACTGTCTGTGCACGTCCTGCTCACTGATGGCAAGGGCAGGGTGGAGGAGGGGGGGCCGCCTTTGATGAAGTGGGGACCATGGAGGCAGTGGCGCTGGGGGGAGGGGGGGGGAGTTGGACACAGCTGACGAGGTGTCAAAACGGGCATAGTGTTGGGACAGTTTTTGACAAAGGGCTTTGTCATCCTGTCCCTTAGAAGCCTGATAGTTGGTGATTTGCCTCTGTCCTCTCCACACAGAAGCAGAGTCGTTAGCAGTGAACTGTTGCTGGAGTCTCTCAGAATACACAGTGTATTGATATGTGAAGTTCATATGGAGTCACCACTAGAGGGCAGTATGACCCCGGCCATGACCTGACTATAAAAGGAGATGTACATGTGCCAATGTGTGGTTAGTTGTGAGTTGCACTTGAAGTGACAAGTAAAAAGTCCTAACTGACACCCGGTGTGTGCGCCTCGTCATTACATGATACCAGGATAAAACTACGAACCGACGGCGAAGATGAACGCTCTTCGTCAGCCGGACGAGTTAAAGTTGACCGGTAACGTCAACGAGAACTGGAAAGTATTCAAACAGAGTTTTGAACTTTATTCGCTTGCTATCGGTCTCCGTGACGAGGAGAGGAAAATAGCATTACTGCTAACAGTAGCAGGGCGAGCGGCGCTAAATGTGTTTAACACATTCATCTTCACGGAAGAAGAAAAAGGCAACTTCGACGCCGTGATGAAGAAATTTGACGATTATTGCACACCGAGAAAGAATGAAACGTACGAGAGGTATGTGTTCAGAAAAAGACTTCAGAAAGAGTCAGAGTCCATCGAGCTGTATGTCACAGACCTACGGATGAAATGTCAGTCATGCAACTTTGGAACATTGAATGAGTCAATGATACGGGACCAAATTGTAATAGGGGTCCAAGACAACAAATTGCGGATGCAATTACTGAAAGAGACTAACTTAACGCTGGAGAAAGCGACACAGATTTGCCAAGCGTCTGAGAGTACAAAGGCACAATTAAAGACTTTTAGCAGCAAGGAAAAAGAGACTGCTGAGGTCGGTGCAGTGCAGCGCGCGAAGCCGAAAGGAACGTTGCAGGCAAGAAAAAGGGAGGCAAACCCAGAGCGCGCGCGCGGGAACTGTGAGCGGTGTGGAAGGCAACATGCGCTGAAACAGTGTCCAGCATTCGGGAAGGAATGTCGCAAGTGTGGCGGAAAAAATCACTTCGCAAAGACCTGCTTCTCAAAGAGGAGGGTGCAACTCGTGGAGAAAAAGAGCGACAGCGAGGAGGATCAGTTTTACGTGGACGCCATCGAGGGAGAGACGAGCGCTGACGAATGGATAGTGTGCCTGGAGATGAATGGCACGGACATGTCACTGAAGCTCGATACAGGTGCGCAGGTAAACATCCTGCCAATGAAAGAATTTAAAAGACTGAAAAACAAGCCGAAAATAAGAAATAAAAAGATTAATCTGAGAACATATGACGATAAGCCAATACCCACTAAAGGAATGTGCAGGGTTACACTGTCAAACAAAGGTAAAACAGTGAATGCATTGTTTGTACTTGTTGATGGAAATAGACAAGCAATTTTGGGTTTAAAAACATGCGATCAGCTAGGTCTGATCAAAAGGGTGAATGTCATTGATACAGACAAAGTGACAACACGAGAAAATACAGAGGCTACAACAAGTAAGCACAAACACACTGACTGGGTGAAAGAATACAAAGAGGTGTTCAAAGGAATAGGCCGCCTACCAGGCAAACAAAAAATTAGGCTGAAAGAGAATGCAGAGCCAGTCATACAACAGCAGAAAAGGTGATTGCACATACAAAGACAATGTTCGCACGCCATGGAATTCCAATGACTGTTGTAAGTGATAACGGACCACAATTCACGAGTCAGTGCTTCAAAGACTTTGCAGACACATATGGGTTCAAGCACGTGACCTCAAGCCCTCTGTACCCACAGTCAAATGGGTTAGCAGAGAAAGGGGTGCAAATTGTGAAGCGCATACTGAAAAAGGCTGCAGACAATGCAGAAGACCCACATCTGGCGATCATGAATTACAGAGCATCACCACTGGAGAATGGACTGTCCCCAGCAGAAATGCTCATGAACAGAAAACTCAGAACGCGACTTCCATCAGCATCTCAAGTGATGAAAAAGAGAGATGTGAGGCGTGATGAGAGGCAAACTGAACTGTACAACAGAACAGCACGACCTCTGAGACCACTTGCACATGAGGACATAGTGCGAGTGAGATGTGATGGAGAATGGGGACCGCTGGCAAAAGTGGTTAAAGAAACAACTCCCAGATCATATGAAGTCATCACAGAGCATGGGAAAACAATGAGGCGAAACCGACGTCACTTACTGAAAGTGCCTCAGACAAAAATGAGAGTCACAGACAGTGAAATAAGCGACATGCTAATTTACAGCCAAACCGAACAACCAGAAATGGCTGAGAACCAAAACTTAGAGACAGACAATAACGAACAGACTGAGGTGACACAAATCAGAAGCTCACAAAGGCAAATTGTGAAACCGAAAAGATTGATTGAGGAAATGTAAGGAGTACTGAGATGAATGAAAAAAAAAAAAAAAAATGTGTTGATGTTGAATTGTAAACAGAGGAAAAAATGTGTTGATGTTGAATTGTAAACAGAGAAAAAATTGAACTTGTGATTCAGTGTACAAAGGTGAAAGAAATGTAAATAGAAATGGAGTTTATTTTGTATATAGAAATTTGAGAAAAAGTTTATAGTTGGACATGACCTTACTTGAAAAAAAAGGGAGATGTATTGATATGTGAAGTTCATATGGAGTCACCACTAGAGGGCAGTATGACCCCGGCCATGACCTGACTATAAAAGGAGATGTACATGTGCCAATGTGTGGTTAGTTGTGAGTTGCACTTGAAGTGACAAGTAAAAAGTCCTAACTGACACCCGGTGTGTGCGCCTCGTCATTACATGTTCCAGGAGAACATTACACACAGATTTAGCTCTCCTCAGCTCTCTGCTAAACCGGTTTTTGACCTCCCTGTAGCAGTCCCTGTCTCCACTTTTCAACGCTGCTTCCTTCTCCTTCCTGATCTGTCTGAGCTTAGCTGTGAACCAGGGCTTGTCGTTGGAGTAACTCACCCTGGTGCGCAATGGAAGAATGCTCTCCTCACAAAAGTGGATATATGAGGTCACAGTGTCTGTGTACTCATCCAGATCATGCGTAGCTCCTTTAAACATGTCCCAGTCAGTTATTTCCAAGCACGTGCGCAGCTCCTCCACAGCTTCACTGGTCCATTTCCTCGTAGTGCTCACAACAGGTTTTGTGAACTTCAGTCTCTGTCTGTATGTGGGAATCAGGTGGACCATCACATGATCAGATAGTCCGAGCGCAGCGCGGGGAACAGCGCGATACGTGTCTTTAACTGTAGTGTAACAGTGATCCAGCGTGTTCTTTCCTCTGGTGGGGTATTTAATAAACTGTTTGTACTGGGGGAGTTCGTGGCTCAGGTTGTTCTGGTTAAAGTCACCAACCACAATAACCAGAGAGTCCGGGAAAGTCCGCTACGCTTGCTGAATGTGATCCGCGAGCGCGCGCTGAGCCTCGCGCACGTCCACGTTGGGCGGGATGTAGACAGCGGCCAGGATGAATGAAGCAAACTCACGCGGGGAATAAAATGGCTTGCAGTTGATGAATAAATATTCCAGAGCAGGAGAACAGTGTTGGGAGATCACAGTTACATCGGAGCACCAGCTGCTGTTGATGTAGAAGCAGACTCCTCCGCCTGTGGTCTTGCCAGAGAGCCCCGTGTCGCGGTCTGCACGAAACAGCTGAAATCCCTCGAGGAGGAGCGCACTGTCTGGTGTCTTTTCCTTGAGCCAGGTCTCAGTGAAGCAGAGGGCACACGAGGTGGAGAGGTCCTTAAATCGCATCAGCAGTCTCAGTTCATCTACCTTGTTATAAAGTGAGTTGACGTTGGACAGAAAGATCCCAGGCAAAGCCGTGCGTGTGCCTCTCCTGTGAAGCCGCACCAGGGTGCCCGCTCGTCTTCCTCTCTTTTGCCGTCTCACTTTTTGGGCTAAAAAGTGAGCCAGATCGGCGACAGGAGCCAAAAAAACTGGGAGTAGGTCCGTGGGAGTGAAAGTCCTGATATTTAGTAGCTCTTCACGGGTGTAAGAGCAGGCAGACACACAATTGACAAACAAAAACAAACAAAAAAAAGCGCAGCGAAGCACCATGGTGACCACTGTGGGCGCCATCTTGGATCAAATCAAGAGTCATTGGAACTCATGGGTAAAAATGAACTGGAAATCATAGCCAGCGACTAACAGGTAATACTTTGAAAAATAAAACAGGAATCAATTTAAACTAAACCAAACAAGAACAAAACAGCAAATACTTTTGGAATAAACTATAACTAAACAAGAACATGTCATATTATTAAGAAACAGAGTCCAAGGCAAACAAATCCTTAACATAGAGAGGATGGGACATGATCAGCAGCAGTTTGATTATGCCCAACAGGACACTTTAATGGCTGACTCTTAACCTTTTCAGAATCCCTAGAAAACCTCACTGGTCTCATTATCTGCAAAGTCTGGAAGAATACACTCACTTTGAACAACTGAAGCCTTACTTGAATAAGACTTTAAACTTTGAATCTGAAAGTGTCAGGGTGAGTCCCATGCCCTCATTCTACATTAAAACTTGTATTGTTATTCTTCAGGGCAGGGGTCCCAGCCCACATCCTTGCTTCACTGTCCATTTTTAAAACTTATCTTAAAACTCATTTCTACTCCTTGGCCTATAACCCAGCATGACACATTGATCTCACTTATTTTATTGTTTTATTATATGATTGTCATTTTTACCTGTCTTGTTTTGTACTTTCTCAGTTGTATTTTATTGTCTTTTATTTCTTTTTATGTCTTACATGTCTTTTACATTTTATTTATTCTTTATTCTATGCTTCTTCTGACGAAGGCTGCAGTGCACAGTTGAAACATGCAAAGAAGGTAAAAAACATCTCCTTTCTATTTTTGTCTTTAATAAGAACAAAAGGTAAATAAATTTATTAATTCTTGATGTACAGCACTTTGTGTTAGCTGTAGTTGTTTTTAAAGTGCTTTAGAAATAAAGTTGGATTGGATTGAATTGGACTGGATTGCGTTCACCTTTATTATTATCATCATCCTGGGTTGCCATTATTATTATTCTGTCTTGTATATTTATTTCTCTGTGGATTGTCCTCTTAGTTTAAGTTATCGGTACTATTATTATTATCATCATTTTCATCACTGCCATGGTCTTGTCTCCCTTCTGATCCTCTGTCATGTATCCTCTGTTTGTGTTTGTGCAGCCCCGCCCGTCCTGTCTTCTGTGACCCTTCCCTGCTGCCTCCATTTGCCCCTGATTGTGTCCACTTGTTCTGTGTTACGTTGATTGCCTGTGTGTCTATATATGTCAGCCCCAATCTGTGCTCCTTAAGGATGTCCTCGTCATATCTGCGTGAACAAGACGCTTTTGTTTCTGCCTGCCTGTTATCCTGCCAAGCAATTTTGAGTTTTTTGTTACAGCTTCTGAGCTGTTGTTACTATTTTGTGTTTTTTCTTGAGCTCCGCCCATTCAGCCAGCTCTTAATAAATCAAACTGTAAACTTTGAGTAATGCGTTTAGGTCCATTTTACACACCGTGACAGAAAGAGACTTTGAACACCATTGCTCACACATACACTCACACTCACCTTCATGGTTTGCACAACACTCAGCAGTCATCTCTTAGTTTTTAGTTGGTTTTTTTTCCACAATATTTTTTTATTGAACCTTTTTTACAAACATGGCACAAACAGTCAAACACTAACACTAAAGTAATTTAAAAATTAAAAAAACACTAACAGCAAAAAAAAAAAATGTACTAAAAACAACAACAACCATTAACAAAAGCAAATCAACAACAATGCTCCTCTGTTTAGTCTAGGTAATCTATTACATAAGAACACATAATATACATTCACCAGTTTGGAATTTGCAAGGTCCACACATATCATTCACCTTCTTCTTCAGAAGTTATGTTTAATTTCTTTACATAATCAATGAAAGGTCTCCATATATTCTCAAACACATTTTCCTTTAATTTCAGTATATATGTTATTCTTTCAAGTGGAAGGTTTGTTAACATCTGTCTTAACCACTGAGTCACATCTGGTCTATGAGTCTTTTTCCACAGTAGTGCAATACATTTTTTTGGCATTAAGCAAACCGAGGTCTATGAATGCTCTTTCACTCTTATTAAAGTTATGTTTTTCTGGATACAGACCCAACGGAAACAGTTTAGGGTTCAATGTGAATTGTTTTGAAATTATTTTTTCAATTGTTACCCTCACCTCTTCCCAAAACATTCTGATTTTTCTACATTCCCATAAACAGTGAAATAGGGTTCCTTTACTTTCCATACATTTTGTGCATGTATGTTTTTGTTGCATGTTTGCATGTTGCATGTTTGCATGTTTTTGTTATATCTATTTAATTCCACTGGTGTAACATGCATCCGCATTAACCATTTAAACTGTATCAGTTTAAGACGTACATTTATTGATTTGGTTTGAGCTTCTGCACAAGCCATTTCCCATTGTTCCTCTGAAATTTCAATTTGCAGGTCTTCTTTCCAATAATTCAGTCTTTTCTGTGAGTTTTCACTTGAGAATAGTGTCAATGAGTTATAAAACTCTGAAATAATACCCTTTCTCTTACTATCTTTCGTCAAATTTTTTTCCAAGGATGAATAAGTAGGTCGGGTGAGAGCATTATTTTGATTTGATCGAATAAAATTTCTAAGCTGAAGATATTTTAAAAAAATGTGTTCCATTAAGATTGAATTTAATCCTCAGTTCTTCAAAAGACATTATGTTATCTGAGCGTGACAAATATAAGTCTTGAATTTTTTGAATCCCTTTTAAATTCCATACTTTAAATACAGCATCTGCTCTCCCTGGTGTAAAATATTGATTACCCCATATTGGGCTAAATTGTGACAGTAAGTGTGGTTCTTTTAAATATTTTTTGGTTTCACACCATATTTTGATCATGTGCTTTACAATTGGATTTTTAACTTGTTTCTGTAATTTTTTAGCCGAGTCTGAGTATATGAATAAGGGAAGAGGTAAAGGTAAATTGTATGATTCCATTTCAGTCCAGTGAGGAGGATCATTTGATGAAAAATAATATGTCATAGACCTCAGTTGTGCTGACCAGTAATACAACATAAAGTCTGGACATTTCAGACCTCCACGATCAAATGGTAAATATAGTAAGGACAAACGTAATCTAGCCTTCCTCTTGTTCCATATAAATTCCACTAACTTTTTTTTAATTCTTGAGAATAGATCTGAAGGTGGTGGTAAAGGAATGTTTTGAAATAAATAAAGTATTTTTGGTAAGATATTACTTTTAAGTATATTAATTTTCCCGATCATCGACATTGGTAGTGACATCTATCTCTGAAGTAACTCATTAATATCCGTCATTAAGGCTTCATAGTTGGCACTGGCGACTGATTCTAGCTTAGGCAAAATTTGAATTCCTAAATATTTAAACTGATTTACAACATTGAATTGATTTACCTCAGGAGCTGGGTGATTTCTCTGGGTCTCATTTAGCATTAATATTGAAGATTTTGTTTTATTTATTTTATATCCTGATATTTCCCCAAAGTTCTTTATTAAATTTAACAAGGTCGGAATTGATTTTTTAAAATTCGACATAAACAAAATTATGTCATCGGCATACAGGGAGATTTTATGTTCTGTTGGTCCTACTTTAATTCCATATACTTGTGGATGTAAATGTACTGCCATCGCTAAAGGTTCAATTGCCATAGTAAACAGTAAAGGTGAAAGTGGACATCCTTGCCGACATCCTCTATTGATTTTTATTGATTTTGAGATATTGCTGTTTGTTAGGATTTCTGCTGTAGCATTATTGTATATTATCTGAACCCATTTTATGAAATTATTTCCAAGTCCAAACCTCTGTAGGACTTCAAAAAGGTAGGGCCATTCGACCCTATCAAAGGCCTTTTCGGCGTCCAATGATAGGAGAGCTGTATCCAGTGCTTCTTTATTGGAATAAATAATATTAAATAGTCTTCTTACATTATGGAAGCCTTGTCTTCCCATTATAAAGCCATTCTGATCTCGGTTAATAATATTTGGTAATATTTCTTGTAGTCGTTTTGCTAAAATTTTACAGATTAATTTAAGATCAGCATTGAATAGGCTTATTGGTCTCATGTTTTCACATTTATTAGGGGATTTACCTGGTTTTGGCAAGTTTGCTTCAATCTTAGAAGACTAGAAGCAGCTCTATTCGCTGATTTTTAATCATATTCAGCTCTCAAAATCAGTAATTTGTTCTCTAACTGTGGGTTACTTCCTGCATACACCTTTTCTTGAAGAATTTTTATTTTACGTTCCAATTGGACTCTCTCCTCTTGAGTCTTCTTAGATTTTGAACCTGTATAACTAATAATATGCCCCCTAATATAAGCTTTGAAAGCCTCCCACTTTATACATGCCATTGTTTGTGTAGTATTAATATCAAAGAACTCATCTATCTGTTTTTCTATGTACTTAACAAATTCCTCATCCTGAAGCCATTTATGCTGAAAATGCCACCTACCTGGATCCTTTGTCAATTTCTTATCTACATATATTAGACAGCAGGGTGCATGATCGGAGATCACAATGTTATCATAGAAACAGTTTAGAATCTTGGACCTTAATTCTGTAGAGATCAAAAAGTAGTCAATATATGAGAATGTCTTATAGGTATTAGAATAACAAGAATAGGCTTTGACTTGTGGTTTCATTTCTCTCCATACTGCATATCTAGCAATCTCAATTCTTTCATAAAATGATTAATAGTCATCCTACATCCATTGTGCGTACAGTCCAGTCCTGTTGATCTGTCTATACTGGGATTCAATGTACAATTAAAATCCCCTGCTATTATATGTTGCCCTGTAAGTGATGATAAAGTAAGGAATAAATTGACAAAGAAGTTTTGATCATCAATATTGGGGCCGTATAAGTTCACCAGATTTATATTTTCTAATAACAAAGATCCTTGGATGATTAGATATCTTCCAAATTTGTCTCCACTTACATTTTTCACTTGAAATGGGACTGTTTTGTGTATGAGAGTCATAACTCCCCCAGCTCGGGATGAAAATGATGAGGTGAACACGTTACCTTGCCATCTTCTCCTAATTCTTTTTACATCCTCCTCTATTAGATGAGTTTCTTGTAAAAATACAATTTTTGAATCTATGTCTTTTATTTTATTCATAACTTGTTTAAGTTTTTTTAGATTTTGTAGACCTCTGCAATTCCATGAAGTTAAATTAAGATTAACGCTTTGATCTATGATCAATAAAGAGTTTGAGATTACCTTCTAATATGAACATGCTCATACAGAGAAGCAAAAACATGGATGATGGAACATTCATCCTACAAACCAAACAAAAACAAAAACAAATTCCCTTTCCCCACATTCGTGGTAATCCCCCCAAAATCAAAAAAATTCTGTCTCCCGTTATAGCTAGTGACTGTTCCACACCTGCGAGGATCAGTCAAACCACTCTCTCTTTCTCCTCTCAATCACCCTGACTCTACTACTATTCTTATGACATAACATTAACTCTCTTCTGTAGTTTTTTCAGCATAACTTCAAAGTTTTATAGCAACTTTGTACATCATAGCTTTTTTTTTTAATACAGTCTGTATTTTGTAGACATGTTATATGTTTCAGATCAATCAGATGCCTGTACAAATGCTTAAATGTTCTACCTTTGTCATGTTCATGCTTAGCTCCCACCAGTCTCCCCTTGGATCTGCTTAATGAGCTCCTGCGCCTCTTGAGGGGTCTTAAAGGTGTGGGTTCTCCCTTTATAAGTGACCAGCAGTCTTGCCGGATGAATCACTCCGTGACGAATCCCAAGGTTGTGCAGCTCTTTGCGGGCAGGGTCGAACTGCCTCCTTAATTATTGAATTCCTGTGGCCAAATCTGGGTAGAACCGCACCTGTTGATCCTGGTATTTGATTTTCCCTTTAGCTCGCGCCACGTTGGAGACCGTCATCTTGTCTCTGTAGTTGAGGAACTTCATAATCAGCGTCCTCGGTGGTGTCTTATTATCTCTCGGTGGGCCGATTCGGTGAGCGCTCTCTAAGACGGCCGATGACTGCAGGTCTGCGTTGTTCAGCGCTTCTGGAATCCACTTTTCCAAAAAGGAACATGAGTCCCGTCCCTCCGCTCCCTCCGGGAGGCCCACCAGCCTCAGATTATTCCATCGTGAGCGGGATTCCAAGTCTAGGACGTTATCTTCCAGACGTTTCCATTTTAATTCCAGTGTTTGCAACTTTGATTGTAGGCTGGTGATGTCATCTTCAGTGCTTGAAATTCGGAGCTCCGCCTGCGATACTCGTTCCATACAGTCGCTTATTTCATTTCTCATTCCTTCTATTGTTGCTATAATTCCATCAAATTTAGACGAAAATTCTGCTCTCATGGAGCTGATGGCAGCGAGCACCGCGCTTGTCCCCTCCTCAGCAGCTCCCGCTCCGCCGCTGGCTACATCCTCCACCATCGTCCCTGGAGTTTTTTCTGCTTCGTCACGAGCGTGAAAGTCTGTTAGCTTGGGTTGTTTTGTCGAATTGCTTTTTCCTCCACCTAATTTCCCAGCCTTGTTCTTTACCATATCCGCGCCTAAACGCTGGGATGGGTTTTTGTTCCAATTAAGAGAGTTTTAGTAAACTTTTTATTTTTAGGAGCAGAGCAGTGTGAAACACGTCTTCCTACGTGGCCGCCATAACCGGAAGTCTAGTTTTTAGTTTAGTTTTAGTTTAATGATTATTTGAAAGGGACAGTACATACTAATGAACATTAATACAAATGTAAGTATGCCAGATTTAGCAGTGTTGCTAACTTGCATCTGTAGTCCCCTGGTGGGTCACAAAAACACACAAACAAACAGTCATACAAGAGAAGAACAACTGCAATAAAACTGTACAAAGTGGATATGCTAAAGTGCAAGAGTTAAGGTGTTACAAAACAAGACATTCAAATGTCACACGAGTAAAGTACTGCATATGCATACACACACGTGCACTCAGGCACCTCACAGCAATAAGAGAAAGCAACAAACAAGAGGCGTGTGTGTGACGCGCGGGAGCATACTGTACGTATTTATGCGTATGCTGCAGAGCAACCACTAGTTATGGGTAGAGTGACATAACTACTGGCCCAGGAAACACGCACGCAGGCTCAGGTGTGATTTAAAGGCTATATTCAACAACAATGAGTGTATGAATGCGTGTATGCGGTATGTAAATGGTCTGTGGGTGAACGAGGAGCGCCGGGGGCAGATTGGCACGCCGTGCAGCCAGGCAACCTTGCAGATGTAATGGTGGCTGGCGCTGGCAAAGGAACTCTAGCCAGGGAGACAGCGCCCTGCTGCGCACCTGACGAGGGGTGGATGAGGAGGAAGAGGAGGAGGCGAGGACGGGAGGAATCCGCCGCCAGGGAATCCACCTGTGCACAGGGGAGAGACTGGAAGACAGGTGAGAGATAATACAGCTTACTTGCTGGTAGGAGAAGCTGCAGGTCGGGAAGGAACGATTCTGCGGGGGAATTGAGAGCGTTGCTGAACAGACGGCTCCAGACCGATGCTCTGGGCCCATTGGGTTAAATATCCTGTGAATGACGAGGCGCAGGTGTGCACGCAGCTGAGGCAGATGACAGAGGACAGCGAGTTGTGACAGTACTCCCCCCCCCCGAGCAGCGCCCCCTGGCGCTGGTTTATCAGGGTGCGCCCGGTGGAACTCCATGATAAGATCCCTATCCAGCACAAAGGAAGAGCGCACCCAGGATCTCCACTCCGGGCCATACCCCTCCCAATCCACCAGGTACTGCAGTCCACGACCTCGGCACCGGGAATCCAGGATGGAGGCGACCCCCCAAGCCGGGTGGCCGTCGATCATCACGGGAGGGGGAGATGCCCTAGGAGGAGGACAGAGAGGGTCAGAGATCACGGGTTTGACCTTGGAAACATGAAACGTGGGGCAAACACGGAGGGAGGGGGGAGGGCCAAACGCACAGCCACTGGGTTGACTACCTTAGAGATGGTGAAGGGACCGATAAAGCGTGGCACCAGCTTCCTCTTCTCAGCCTTGAGATTGACGTCCTGGGCCGATACCCAGACCTGTTGGCCCACCTGGTAACCAGGAGCAGGCTTCCTATGGCGATTAGCCGTAGTGCTGTTGTGCGCCGCCGTGCGTAAAAGCGCCTCACACGTCCTGGTCCACAGGCTCCGGCAGCGCCTCAGGTGGGCCTGGATGGATGGAACTGCTACCTCGCTCTCCTGCTCGGGTAACAAAGGGGGATCATAGCCTAACGACGCCCGGAAGGGGGACATCCCGACAGCCGAAGACCATGTTGAATTGTGGGCATATTCCACCCAGGCCAGGTAAGAGCTCCAGGAGGATGGGTTGGAAGAGGTGACGCAGCGCAGGGCAGCTTCCAGCTCCTGATTAGCGTGCTCACACTGCCCGTTGGATTGGGAGTGGTGACCAGAGGAGAGGCTCACCGTGGCCCCCAGGGCGTTGCAAAAACACTTCCACACTTGGGACACGAACTGGGGCCCCCGATCAGATACGACGTCAGTTGGGATCTCGTGCAGTCTGACCACATGTTGGATTAGGAGATCAGCCGTCACCTGTGCTGTGGGGAGACCATGGAGGGGCACAAAGTGAGCGGCCTTGGAGAATCAGTCCACAATAGTCAGGACGGTGTCGTATGAATTAGAAACGGGGAGGCCAGTAACGAAGTCCAGGGCTATATGTGACCAGGGTCTGCCCAGGACCGGCAGGGGATGGAGCAACCCTGCAGGAGGTGAGTTCGAGGTCTTGCTCGTAGCGCACTGGGGGCAGGCCCGGACGTAATTGGCAACATCCTTCTGAAGTTCGGGCCACCAGAAGGAGCGTTGAAGGAGGTCCACCAGCCGGGAGATGCCAGGATGACAGGTGAGCTTGGACGTGTGGGCCCAGTGGATGACATCCCCCCAGACAGCCGATGGCACGAAGAGCCTCCCTACCGGGCCACCGCCAGGGTCCGGTTCAGTCTCCAGCGCCCTCCGGATCTTGTCCCTGATGGACCAGGAAACCGCCCCCACAACACACGAGTCGGGCAGGATAGTGTGGTCTCGCTCCTCCGGGGTCTCCGGGGCAAACTGTCTGGATAGAGCGTCGGGTAACCCATTCTTGGAGCCTGGATGGTAGGTGATCGTGAACCTGAAGCGTGCAAAAAACAGAGACCAGCGCGCCTGGCGGGCATTCAGGCGTTTGGCCAACCTCAGATACTCCAGGTTCTTGTGGTCCGTCCAGACCACAAAAGGCTGTGCTGCCCCCTCCAGCCAGTGACGCCACTCCTGCAGCGCGAGCTTTACTGCCAGAAGCTCCCTGTCGCCGACGTCGTAATTGCGCTCAGCCGCAGACAGGCACCAGGAGAAGAAGGCGCAGGGGCGCTTCACCCCATCTGCCGGAGAATGTTGGGACAGAACTGCCCCCACCCCCGTATCAGACGCGTCCACTTCAACCAAGCACTGCAGCGCGGGGTCAACCTGGGTCAGGACCCGGGAGGAGGAGAACTCCGTCTTCAAGGTCTCAAATGCTGCTGCTGCCTCCTCGGTCCACTGGAAGGGCACCTTAGGAGAAGTGAGGTGGGTCAGGGGGATGATGATGGCGCCGAAGTTAGGCACAAAACGGCGGTAGAAATTGGCAAACCCAATGAACTGTTGCACTTGTTTCCTGGAAGCAGGGGCGGGCCACTCGACCACTGCTTTGACCTTGGCGGGGTCAGGGAGGATCTGGTCGTGGGAGATGATAAAACCCAGGAAAGAGGTCGTCTTGGCGAAGAATTCGCATTTCTCTGCCTTTACATACAGTCTGTTTTCCAACAGCCGCTGCAGAACCCGCCTCACGTGGGCTTGGTGCTCCTCCCGAGTCCTGGAGAAGGTCAGAATGTCATCTAAGTATACAAATACGAAGACCCCCAGAAAGTCTCGCAGGACGTTGTTGATAAGATAAGATAAGCCTTTATTAGTCCCACAACGGGGAAATTCCAGGATTGCAACAGCACAGGGATAGCAACACTCAGAGCAACAATCAGAAGGCAAGAAAAAAACAAGCAAGCAAGAGCAGCTAATATACATATGTACGTATTACTATAAAATATATATATATACACACACACACAGACACACAGTGCAGAGCATTGTAGCTGGATGGAATAAATATATGAATATATGAACACACAGTGCAGAGCATTGCAGCTAGGTGGAATAAATATGCAAGTATATAAACACACACAGTGCGGAGCAATGTAGCTAGATGGAATAATATGTAGATATATAAATATATAAACACACCCAGTGCTGAGCATTGTAGCTAGATGGAATAAATATGTAAATATATAAACACACACAGTGCAGAGCATTGTTGCTAGATGGAATGAAACAGCATAACCGTCTACTTAGTTATCCTACATGGTATGATTATGTGCCCATACATATTCTCACCCTCCATAGCGACCGGTATGTTCCTAGTTGTATGCCGGAGGGGACCATTGTGTAAGTCTATTGCATCTTTTGCATTCAAAAAACTATTAGTTTGTTACGTCTTTTTGCTATCCCTGCGAGCAGCCCTGCTTAGGTTGTACAGTCTGACAGCCGTTGGTAGGAAGGACCTACGAAACCTCTCGGTTGTGCACCTGGGATGATGTAGTCTGCTGCTAAATGAGCTCCTCAGTGCATTCAGTATGTCCTGCATAGGGTGGAACTCGGACTCCAGCAGAGATGACAGTTTAGCCACCGTCCTTCTCTCTCCTATCTCCTCCATCGGATCAAGGCGCTGCCCCAGGACAGAGCTAGCTTTCTTAATCAGTTTGTTCAGTCTCTTCCTATCGGCTGCAGTAATGCCACTGCCCCAGCAGACCACTCCAAAAGTGATGGCTGATGCCACCACCGTGTCATAGAATGACTTCAGCAGCGCCCCTTGTACACCAAAAGACCTGAGTCTCCTCAGCAGGAACAGCCTGCGCTGTCCCTTCTTGTAGAGTGCATCAGTATTGTGTGACCAGTCTAGTTTATTGTTCAGATGAATACCCAGGTACTTATAGGATGTCACCATCTCGATGTCTGTTCCCTGTATATTTACTGGTACTGTGAGGGGCTGCCCATGCCTGCGGCAGTCCACCACCAGCTCCTTAGTTTTCCTCGCGTTGATCTGGAGGCAGTTCCGATGGCACCAGTCCACGAAGTCCTGGATAAGCCCTCTGTACTCAGCTTCATCTCCATTGGAGATGAGGCCAACGATCGCAGAGTCATCAGAGAACTTCTGTAGATGGCAGTGTGTTGTGTTGTGTGAGAAGTCCGCAGTATAAAGAGTGAACAGGAAGGGAGCCAGCACCGTTCCCTGGGGGGCCCCCGTGCTACTGATGATCGTGTCGGACACACAGTCCCGGGTTCTCACAAACTGAGGCCGGTTCGTGAGGTAGTCCAGGATCCATGATGACAGGTGCTGGTCCACCCCTGCGCGCAGCAGCTTGTCCTTCAGGATCATCGGTTGGATGGTGTTGAAAGCACTGGAGAAGTCAAAGAACATGATCCTCACCATATTCCCGGGCTTCTCCAGGTGGGACAGAGAACGGTGAAGGAGGAAGATCACCGCATCCTCCACCCCAATGCCATGCTGGTAGGCGAACTGGAGTGGATCCATCGCTGGTTCCACCAGGGGGCGGAGGTGAGCAAGGAGCAGTCTCTCCAGGGTCTTCATCAAGTGGGACGTCAAGGCCACCGGTCTGTAGCTGTTCAGGTCTTTGGGGTGGGAAGTTTTTGGTACAGGTACCACACAAGATGTTTTCCACAGCTGTGGTACCCTCCCCAGTTTCAGGCTCATGTTGAAGATATACGTCACAATCCCACACAGCTGGTCTGCACAGGACTTGAGGAGCTTTGCGCTGATGCCGTCCGGTCCCGGCGCCTTCCTCGCCTTGATCTTCCTCAGCTCCGTCCTCACCTGGGTCCTGGTCAGGGTCAGGATGGGGGGCTGTGTGTTGGGAGTGGGGGGGTGTTGGTGGAGTGGGGAGTGGGCAGCAGGACTTGATATCTTTAGAGGCAGCAGTGGTTGTTGTGCAGTCAGGGGGGAGGGCGGTTGGTCAAATCTATTGAAAAACAGATTCAGGTTGTTCGCCCACTCCCTGCCCCCTGTGGCCTGGGGGGAGGTATTCTGGAGCCCCGAGATGGTTTTTTAAGGTTTCTCCAGACCCCGCTGATGTCGCTCTGTTGCAGCTTGTCCTCCATCTTCTTCCTGAAGCTGTCCTTGCCTTCTCTGATCTTTCTCCTCAGCTCCCTCTGTACGGACTTCAGCATCTCCCTGTTCCCTGACCTGAAGATCCTCTTCTTCTCTCTCAGAAGTGTTTTTATCTCAGGGTTGATCCAGGGTTTGTTGTTTGAGTGACGCCGTATGGTCTTGGTGGGAACGGATTTGTCCACACAGAAGTTGAGGTAGCCCGTGAAGGTGTGAATGAGGCCATCGATGTCCTCACCATGTGGATCGCAGAGCTGCTTCCAGGCGGTGGCTTCAAAACAGCCCTTTAGGGTGTCCATTGTCTCCTCAGACCATAACTCCACAGTGTGCATGGCCGGAGGTTGTCTGTGCACTAGGGGTTTGTACACCGGCCGGAGATGAACCAAGTTGTGATCCGATCTCCCGAGTGGGGGGAGTTGTGATGAGGTGTACGCCTCCTTAGTGTTTGCGTAGAATAAATCCAGTGTTTTATTGTCTCTAGTGTGGCATGTGACATACTGGGTGAACGTGGGTAGAATGGGAGACAGTGAAACATGGTTGAAATCGCCTGAGATGAGGAGAAGAGCATCTGGGTGTTCTGTCTGCAGCCTGCTGGTTACTGAATGGATGACGTCACGTGCTGTCCCAGCGTTCGCCGTCGGATTTGCATAAACAACAATGCAGATCACGTGTGAGTGTTCTCTCGGGAGATATGTAGGCCTCATGCTAACAGCTAGCAACTCAATGTCTTTGCTGCAGTGTCGTTGTTTAACAGTGATATGTCCCGGTCTGCACCAGTTGTTGTTAACATACATTATCACTCCACCGCCCCTAGCCTTGCCACTGTCTGGTGTTCGGTCAGCTCGTATCATGTGAAAACCCTCCAGCTCAATGTTAGCATCTGCTGCTAGTTCAGTTAGCCACGTCTCAGTAAACAAAAGGAGAGAGCACTCCCGGTATGTGCTATCATAACGGGAGATAGCCGCTAGCTCATCTAACTTTCCCAGTATCGACCGTACATTTCCCATGACAACAGATGGAAGGGAGGGTCTGTACCTTATATTTTTTGTCCTCCGCCTTACTCCAGCCCGGCAGCCGCGGCGTTTTCGCCTCAGTTCTCTCGGTATGTCGAGTTTTTCCAATGGGACCGGGTGGCGGTTGAATGCTAGCAGCTGTTCTCTGCTGTATTGTATCCTGCTATAAACAGTGGCTCCGTCCACCGGCTCAGGAGACATTTAGGACGATCTGTGTGTCCGTGATATAAGTGGGGTGAAAAAAAAAGACGGATCAAAAGAGAGAGGAAGGGAAAAAGACTCGGAATCGAGCCGCTGTTGCAAAAGGCAGCCTACTCGTGTGGCGCCGAGAGAAAAAAAAAAAAAAAAAAAAAAAAAAATGAGCCGTTGGAAGACAGCAGGAGCGTTGGTGAGCCCAAACGGCATGACCAGGTATTCGAAGTGGCCGCTGGGCGTCCGAAAAGCTGTCTTCCACTCATCGCCCTCCCGGATCCGAACGAGATGGTATGCGCTGCGGAGGTCCAGCTTGGTGAACCAGGTGGCCCCCTGGAGGGAGTGGAAGGCAGTGTCCATGAGCGGAAGGGTGTATCTGTCCTTCACCGTGATGTCGTTCAGGGCCCGGAAGTCGATGCACGGCCGCAGGGACCCATCCTTCTTGGAGACGAAGAAAAACCCGGCTCCGAGTGGAGACGAGGAGGGGTGGATGATGCTGGCGCTGAGCGACTCCCTGATGTATGTGTCCATGGCCTCCCGCTCCGGGGCAGACAGGCTGTAGAGGCGAACAGATGGTAACGGCGCCCCCGGGCGGAGGTTTATGGTGCAGTCATATGGGTGGTGGGGGGGAAGAGACATCACCTTGGATTTGCTAAAGATGAGCCCCAGATCGTGGAACTCCGAAGGCACCAGGGTAAGGTCCGGGGGAGATGAGTCTGGAGCAGGAAGAGGAGAGGATGGGGCACAAGCCGCAGACTGGAGGCAGGTACCCATGCAAAATGAGCTCCATGAGAGGACGCTGCCAGACTGCCAATCAATCACGGGGTTGTGGAGGCGCAGCCACGGGTAGCCCAAGATGACGGGGGACGCCAAGGTGGACAGGACGAACAGGCTGAGGTCCTCTCGATGGTTGCCCGAGACAATGACTGACACCGGCTTACTGCGATGCGTCACTACTTCCAGGGGGGAACGGGAGAGAGTGACGAGGTTAAGGGGAGCTGGTAATGCTTGACAAGGGATGCCCAAATGGGTTGCCAGGCTCTTGGAAATTAAGTTTTGTTCTGCCCCCGAGTCCACCAGTGCGTGAGTGAGGTGCCCGGTGGAGTTGTGACAGAATCTAATGGGCAGTGAACAATTTGAGAGGGGATTTGACTGGTTGGCGTCCGCGAGGCCCCCTACAGTGACTCGCGGACCCCCCTGTTTGGCTTGATCGGGCATTGCTCCACGGAATGCTGGTCGCCCCCGCAATACATGCAGAGGCCCAGCTCCCGGCGGCGCTGTTTCTCCGCTAGAGGGAGCTTAGTTCGCCCGACCAACATCGCCTCAGGCTCATCAGCGGATTCCGGAGTGGGTAACGCCAGGGGGCGAGAGTGAGAGGCACGGGCGGGGGTTCCGCGCGAGCGGCTGTAGGACTTCCGCTCGGCGGCCCGCTCTCACAGCCTGTTATCTAAACTGATGGTTAGGGAGATTAATTCAGATAACCGCCCCGGAAGATCCCGGCTAGCCAACTCATCTCGCAGACTAGAACAGAGGCTGCGGAGGAAGATGCTGCAGAGAGATGCCTCGCCCCAGCCAACCTCCTCCGCTGCCACCCGGAAGTCAACAGCGTAATCGGCCGCCGACCCGCTACCCTGGCGAAGGTTAAAGAGCCGATTGGCTAGAACGCTGTCACGATCCAAATGGTCAAAAACCTTGAAGAAATCCCGCACGAATTGGGCATAGGAAAGGTTTGCGTAGCCGGGCTTCGCCATGACGGTGTAAGCCCAAGCTAACACTCGCCCCTCCAAGAGGTTAG
The DNA here is from genome assembly GCA_020510985.1 of Pholidichthys leucotaenia. Taxonomy (NCBI): domain Eukaryota; kingdom Metazoa; phylum Chordata; class Actinopteri; order Cichliformes; family Pholidichthyidae; genus Pholidichthys; species Pholidichthys leucotaenia. Next base: position 99,397,108 of record CM035847.1, read on the forward strand.
CCACGTACCCAATCCGGCTGTGGTCTGAGGGAAAATCCCTGGGAACGCGCTGAAACACCGACTCACACTGCAAGATGAACCCCCGCGCTTCACCGTGTTTCCCGTTAATGCGTGCGGGTGTAGGGATTGGAGTGAGCCGGGTTGGCGCTCCCGAGCTAGGCTGGCTAGCTGAGGGAGTAGCAGAAGCTGATCCGCCAGGATGAGCCGGGGGGAACGCCTGCTGGGGGTCGAGGCGATCCAGCCGGTGAGTAATAGTTGTTAATTGATTTAATATGACTTGTTGTTGATGAGCGATCAAATCCACCCGAGCCTCGAGGGTGGAAAGACGGCGTGCGAGCCCGCTGTCCGCAGGGCCGCCTGGCTGGAGCCATACTGACATAACTACTGGCCCAGGAAACACGCACGCAGGCTCAGGTGTGATTTAAAGGCTTTATTCAACAACAATGAGTGTATGAATGCGTGTGTGGGCAGCACGGTGGTGCAGTGGTTAGCACTGTTGCCTTACAGCTAGAAGGTTCCTGGTTCAAATCCCCAGGCTGGCAGGGGTTGGAACCTTTCTGTATCGAGTTTGCATGTTCTCCCTGTGCTGTGTGGGTTTACTCCGGGGGCTCCGGTTTCCTCCCACAATCCAAAGACATGTATGTTAGGTTAATTGGTTGTTCTAAATTGTCCCTAGATATCTGTTTCCTATAGGCCCTTAGAATAGAGGGTTAGTACTAGTGAAAGCGCTTTGAGTGGTCTTTGTGACTAGAAAAGCGCTATATAAGTGCAGGTTAGTTAGTTAGTTAGTTAGTTAGTGTGCGGTATGTAAATGGTCTGTGGGTGAACGAGGAGCGCCGGGGGCAGATTGGCACGCCGTGCAGCCAGGCAACCTTGCAGATGTAACGGTGGCTGGCGCTGGCAAAGGAACTCTAGCCAGGGAGACAGCGCCCTGCTGCGCGCCCGACGAGGGGTGGATGAGGAGGAAGAGATGGAGGCGAGGACAGGAGGAATCCGCCGCCAGGGAATCCACTTGTGCACAGGGGAGAGACTGGAAGACAGGTGAGAGATAATACAGCTTACTTGCTGGTAGGAGATGTTGCAGGTCGGGAAGGAACGATCCTGCGGGGGAATTGAGAGCGTTGCTGAACAGACGGCTCCAGACCTATGCTCTGGGCCGAGTGGGTTAAATATCCTGTGATTGACGAGGCGCAGGTTTGCGCGCAGCTGAGGCAGATGACAGAGGACGGCGAGTTGTGACATAGAGTTTTGGTTGTTTAAAAGCCAATTTTTACAGTGCATCTTAAAAGTGTTTAGTGTGCTACATTCTCTAATTGCAGGTGGTATGTTATTCCAGATCTTGGTGCCCCTCACTGATAGCACAGATTTAGCAAATGTGGTGCATCTGTGGGGACCTCACAGTCTCCTCTAGTGATTGCTTCGTTGGTTGTACTGGTGACAGGTCTCAGTTTAACATATTCTCTGGGGGAGGGGGGGTGCATAGCCACTGAATATTTTATAAATTAAACTGGTAAATCTGACAGTTTCATAATGTTCAGAAGACAGAAGATTGTATTTTTTGTAAATGTTACAGCAATGATATGTGGGATCTTTCTTGTCAAGGATTTTTATGGCTTTTTTGTATAAAGATTCAATGGGTCTTGTTATGGTTACACCAGTCAGTGACCAGTTGATAAAACAGTCACCGGCTCGCCCGTGTTTTGTCCTCGCCAGGGAGGCCGCCATGGGCTGTTTTCCCCCGGTACTGGTGGCTGAGGGACGCAGGACGGCCGCCTGAGGAACTGTTTCACCGGTTCGGCGCCTCGGGTCGGCCACCCGACATGTTGTGTGTTTTACTGGGCGATCTGGTTTGGCCACTGGAGGAGTAGACTTTCCGGGCCTGGGACTGCGGTAAGCCGCCCGTTCATGTTCCGCCCCCCATGACCACCCGTCGGCCGTTGGACGCGGGGAGACCACCTGAACTGTTCCCGTGGCATTTGGTCTCCGCCGGTCGGCATGAACTGTCGGGGGTAAAGGTCATTCCTGGTGGTGGTCTAGCGCTGTAATTGCTCTGTTTTTTTCTGTCCTGTGTTGTATTTGCTTTTTGACCTGAGAGTGTGGTATTTTTGTTTTCGTGCCAGGGTAATTGTGTTTCATGTATTTTGGAATGTACTCTGGTCCTGTAATGGTTCTGTTCTTTTCGCTGTCCTGTGTTTTGTTTCTTGTTGTTGCCATTTGTGCTTTTTGGGAGTTTGATTTGTGTTCTGCAGTTGCCTCATTTGTCCTGTCATCGTGTTTTGTACTATAGGGAGTTTTTTTTCTTTTTTTCTGTTATTTCGTGTCTGTGTGACTGTTCCATGCATTTTTTGAGTCAGGTTTATTTTCCCTGTCTGTGTTCTGGTTTTCGATCTGTAGTTTGATCCTCTCCTGCCCCATCCGACCACCCTGGAGGGGGTGGGGGGGGGGGGGGATTGGATGTCTTCTGGAGCCCGCCCTCGGAGGGAGGGTACTGTTATGACCCGAGCGCTGATCTCATCCGCGCTCGGGCCATGCATCATCTCTGCTGGCTTTGACAGTAGTGGATTACATTCTGGCTCCCCGGGCTCTTATTGTGACAGCGCTCGGTGGGGCTTCCTGCTGTCAGAGCCGATCAGCTGTTCGGCATCACCGCTCGTTAGCTGCTTCATGTCAGGTTCGTGCTTATTCTTGTTCATGTCATAGTTTAGGTCGTAGTGGCTGGGTTAGCCCTACGATCCCTTGTATTCTGTAGTGTGTGTTTTGCCCTCAGCGGCTCACAGCTTTGTGTCTCGTTTTGTCTTGTTATAATAAAACATCGAATGCAAAACTCACTGGTGACTTTTGGCGTCTTATGGTGGCCCGCGAGGGTCACCGCATGACATCAAAAGCTGTTTCCGTGGATGTTTTCTTGTTTCTAGTATTATATTGTGGTCATACAGTCCTGTTAAGAGGTTATAAGTCTGGGAGATTCTTTCAGGTCTATTTGTAAAAAGTAAATCAATTTTGGTTTTTGACTGGCTTGTGACTCTGGTACATTTATCAATTAACTGAGTTAGGTTATCGTGATCCGTAATGATTTTTAGATTTTTTCTGTCATCCCAGTTTATATTAAAATCACCCAATAAGATTAATTCATTTTTTTTTAGGATTGCATTGATTAAGGAACACTTTAAATTGGTCATAGAAGTCTGCTTTAGAGGAGGGTTTGCAGTATAAACAAATAACAGAGAAGGTCATATTGGCTGACAACTGAAAGTTAACTCCTACACATTCTAGATTCTCTAGATACACATTCTCCTACAGATTCTAGATAGATTCTAGATAAGGTGTCTTTAACATATAGTAGAACTCCTCCTCCTTTTCCTTGCTCTCTGTCTTTCCTAAACACATTATAGCCAGGCATGGTAACAACACTTTCAGGTGACGAGAATGATAACCAGGTTTCAGACAGACCTATAAAATCAATATTAGAGTTTATTAGCAGATGTTCTAGTTGTTCACGTTTGGAGACCATACTTCATACATTTAAGTGCCCCCCAAGCAGATTTTTTTTTTTTTTTTTTACTTTGAGGGTCCCAAAGTCATTTTGCCTGGTTCAGAGATTGAAAAACGTTTAGCGATCTATGATTCTTTAACACAAGATTTCTCTGACGAGTTTTACACTCACTGCCAGCTGGTTGTTGTATTGCCACTGCGGTGGAGTCCATGTGCTGGGCTGCTGCTTCTGCAGGGACTGACCCAGTGGCAGCGGCCGGCCATCTGGTGATGTGGATTCTCCGCTGCCCTGTGGTGAGGAGGGCGCGTTACTGTGCTGCAAGGATGGGGGTCGATTGCCAGTCCATCCCGGTTCTGTTCCACTTTTGGGCCGTGACGACTCCATCAGGTTGTCTGGCCACGGTGGTGTTGGTAGGCTGTAGTGTCACAGCAGTGCAGATTGGTGTGGATCACCTTAGCACAGTCAGTACTGGTAGTGTGCACGGTATTGATTCTGCTGGTGAAGGGGCTCATGTTCATGCTCGTCCGGTAAACAAATGTGGTCTCATTGTTTCTGCTGTTGATGGTAGCATTAGCTGCGCTTGTCCTGTTAGCATTGGTGGCGCCGTGGTGAGGAGGGTGCATTGTTGTGCTACAGGGACGGGGGTTGATTGCCAGTCCATTCCGGCTCTATTTCTCTGTTGGTCCATGACGACACCACCCAGCTGCCATGCCACGGTGGTGTTGGTGGGCTGCAGGGTTGCAGCGGTGATGGTTGGTGTGGGCTTCCTTAGCGCGGCCAGTACCGGTAATGTGCACGGCATTAATTCTGCTGGCAGTTGTGCTGCTCATGTCCAATCTGGTCCCTTAACCAACTGAGTGTCATGGCTCCCTCTGGGCCATTATCTGCTACAGTTGCATGCACACCTGCTCCCAGTCTCCCACGGGCTTTATAGCCTGCTCTGCCTGAGATCTGGCACGGAGCCGTCTGTCATTCTGCCTACAGAATACGTCTCTCGTCAGCAGCCAACTCCCTGGCCTCTTCATCCCAGACCTGAATCGTCTCCTCACTTCAAGTAAGCCTGTTTTCTTCTCACCTTGTTAGTCATCTTCCCCTGTGCACAGGTGGATTCCTCCGGTGGTGGAATCTCCCCCTCTTGGTGGCGGTACGAGCCTCCATCTCTCCAACAGGGCCACCTGCCCAATCCCGGCGTGGGCCAAGAACGCTGTCTCCCTGGCCGCAGCACCTGGGCCAACCTGAGCATCCGACTTCCATCTGCAAAGTAAGCTCCAGTCATTACCACGCTCTGTTATTGGTGGACTGTGCTAACTTCTGTGCTCTGTGTCATTATAAGGTTGCCAGGCTGAACGCTGTTCTGCTCTTCCCCGGTCATGACGTCATCACTATTCCTCACCTCCTCATACACTGCACATACAACACATACACGCACTCACACACTCACTTGGAATAAATAAAAGATAACTGTATTCACTTGAGCCTGAGCGTGTGTTCCCTGGGTCTGATAATTATGTCAGTACGGCTCCGTCAGAGCGACCCAGCGAACAGCGTGCTAGCATGCCAGGTTAACAACTTAGAGGCTCGGGTGGATCAATTAGCTTACCAGCAGCAGGTAATCCTCAACCAGCTAGCGCAGATTAACAACCGGTTGGATCGTCTGGATGGGCAACAGGCGTTTCCTCCGGTCTCCGGGAGTATGCCGGCTCCTGTTAGCTCCCCTGCTAGCCAGGCTAGTCAGGTCCCCTTGGCCCGGCTTACACCGGTTCCCACTCCCGCTCGCTTCAGCGGTAAGCTCGTGGAGGCCCGTGGGTTCATACTCCAGTGCGAAACTGTCTTCCAGCGGGTTCCGGGGGATTTTCCCCCAAAGCATAATCGCATCAGCTATGTGGCTAATCTATTGGAGGGCAGGGCGCTAGCTTGGGCATATGCCGTGATGGCTAAACCAAGCTATGTTAACTTAACCTACCAGCAGTTCGTCTCAGATTTCCACGAGGTATTTGACCATTCTGACTGAGATAGCGTGCCCACCACTCGGCTGTTAAATCTTCGACGGGGGGCAGGTCCATCGCGGACTATGCTATCGATTTCCGGGTGGTGGCCGCGGAGGTTGGATGGGAGGATGCCTCGCTGTGTAGCATACTCACTCGGAGCTTGAGCCTTAACCTACGGGATGAGCTAGCCCGCTTAGATAAGCCGGAGAAACTCACTGAGCTAATTTCCTTAGCTATTAATTTGGATAATAGGCTGAGGGAGCGGGCAGCCGAGCGAAGAGCTTCTGGTTGCTTGGGCGCCCAGTTTTATTGCTCCCCTCAGTCATCTCAATTGGCCCTGCCTTCATCTGAGTCTCTAGATGGGCAGGAAGCTATGGTGGTGGGGCGGTCCAAGCTCTCGTTAGCCGAGAAGCAGCGCCGCAGAGAATTAGGATTGTGTATGTACTGTGGTAGTGACGAGCATGAGGTAGAGTCTTGTCCTGTTCGGCCAAAAGAGGGGGTCCGTGCGTCGCAGTAGGGGGACTCACGGACTCGTCTCGATCTAATCCCCTCACCAAGTGTCTCCTACCAATCAGATTTATTTATAAACAGGCCAAATTGGTCACACATGCACTGACTGACTCGGGGGCTGAGCAGAGCTTCATATCGGGGAACCTGACAACCCGACTGGGACTTCCCTGCCATCCACTTCAGTCTCCCCTAAGGCTTGTTGCCCTGTCTAAAGCCCCCCTGGCAACGGTTTCTCAACAAACTGCCCCGGTGTCAGTCATTATTTCCGGCAACCATCGGGAGGACCTGCGCTTGTTTGTGTTACCCAGTTCAACTTCTCCGGTCATTCTGGGCTACCCCTGGCTCCGGCTCCACAACCCCTCCTTCGATTGGCGTACGGGGAGTGTCATCTCGTGGAGCTCTTTCTGCCTCAGTGCGTGCTTGCAGTCCACAGCATGTTCTCCGTCAGTGTCCCTGGTCCCTCACGCCCCCCCTCCTCCTGACCTGTCCAAGGTGCTGTCTGAATACCACGACCTGGGGGCGGTATTTAGCAAGTCGCAGGCCCTGTCCCTTCCCCCCCACCGCCCTTATGACTGTGCCATCAATCTCCGGGCTGGTGCCCCGCTGCCGTCGAGCCGCCTCTACAGCCTTTCGGCTCCGGAGCGGGAGGCTATGGATACCTACATCAAGGAGTCTCTCAGCTCGGGCATCATCCGGCCCTCTTCTTCAGCGGTGGGGCCGGGGTTCTTCTTCGTGGGTAAGAAGGATGGCTCCCTGCGGCCATGTATTGACTTCAGGGCCCTCAATGACATCACTGTGAAGGACAAGTACACCCTCCCACTTATGGACACGGCATTCGACTCCCTCCAGGGGGCCTCTTGGTTCACCAAGCTCGACCTCCGCAACGCCTACCTCCTCGTGCGGATCAAGGAGGGGGACAAGTGGAAGACGGGGTTCCAGACCCCCAGCGGTCACTTCGAGTACCTTGTGGTGCCGTTTGGGTTGACCAACACTCCGGCCGTCTTCCAGCACCTCATTAACGACGTTCTCCGGGACTTCCTTGGGTCATTTGTCTTCGTGTACCTAGATGATATCCTTATCTTCTCCCAGTCATTGGACGAACATCGGGTCCACATGAGACGGGTCCTCCAATGGCTCCTGGAGAATAAGTTGTTCGTAAAGGCCGAGAAGTGTGAGTTCCACGCCAACACAACCTCATTTCTTGGATTCATCATCTCTCACAACCGGATTATCCCCGACCCTGATAAGGTTAAGGCGGTGGTGGATTGCCCCCCCCCCCGCCGTCAAGGAAGCAACTCCAGCAGTTCCTGGGGTTCGCCAATTTCTACCGCTGTTTTGTTCCTAATTACAGCGTGATCACTCTCCCCTTGACCCGTCTCACGTCCCCCAAGATGGCTTTCCGGTGGACGGAGGAGGCTGCAGCGGCATTCACCGCCCTCAAGGGGGAGTTCTCATCCTCTCATGTCCTGACGCAGGTGGATCCCTCTCTTCAGTGCCTGGTCGAGGTGGACGCTTCGGACTCCGGGGTGGGGGCAGTTCTCTCTCAGCGCTCTCCAGTGGACGGGGTGATCTGTCCCTGCGCATTCTTCTCCCGTCGTTTGTCCCCGGCAGAGAGGAATTACGACATCGTTGACAGGGAGCTCCTGGCGGTGAAGCTCGCTCTGGAGGAGTGGCGTCACTGGTTGGAGGGGGCCACTCAACCCTTCGTGTTATGGACTGACCATAAGAATTTGGAATACCTGAGGACTGTGAAGCGGCTGAATGCCCGTCAGGCCCGTTGGTCCCTGTTCTTTGGGTGTTTCAATTTTACTATTACCTATCACCCCGGGGCTAAGAACGCTAAACCGGACGCCCTCTCCAGGCAGTTTGCTTCGGATGTGGTGGAGGGGCATGAGCACACCATTCTCCCAGCCTCTTGTGTTGTTGGCGCCCTCTCGTGGGGCATCAGGGAGAGGGTCTTGAGGGCGCAGGAGGTTGAGCCCGATCCGGGTGGAGGACCCACGGAGCGGCTGTTTGTTCCCTCGTCGATCCGGGGCGAGGTGATCCACTGGGCCCATTCCTCCAAGTTTTCGTGCTATCCAGGGGTGACTTGCACAGTGGAGCTCCTGCAGAGATCGTTCTGGTGGCCGGGGCTTCGGAGGGACGTCATCAACTATGTCCGCGCCTGTCCTCAGTGCGCCATCGGGAAGACATCTTCTTCTCTGCCTGCCGGTCTTCTTCACCCATTGCCGGTTCCCAGCAGACCTTGGTCCCACATAGCCCTGGATTTCGTGACTGGCCTATCTTCCTCCAACCATTACACCACTGTTCTCACCATCGTGGATCGTTTTTCCAAGGCCGCCCACTTTGTTCCGTTACAGGGGCGGGACACGGCAGACTTGCCAGTGCAGCACGTAGTACGCCTTCATGGGATCCCCATTGACATCGTCTCCGATCGGGGTCCCCAGTTCGTGTCCCGGGTGTGGAGGGCGTTCTGCAATGCACTGGGAGCAACAGTGAGCTTGTCTTCCGGTCATCATCCACAGAGCAATGGGCAGTGCAAGCTGGCCAATCAGGAGCTGAAGGCTGCTCTACATTGTGTCATCACCTCCAGTCCCTCATCCTGGAGCAGCCATCTTCCCTGGATTGAGTATGTCCACATCTCAACCGTGTCCTCAGCGATTGGCATGTCCCCTTTCAGGGCCTCTCTGGGCTACAACCCTCCGCTTTTTCCCGAGGAAGAGAGGGAAGTGGCTGTGCCATCCATCCACGCCCACTTGAGGCGCTGTCGCCGGCTCTGGAAAGCCACTCGCAGGGCCCTTCTTCGCACGGCTGAACGTAACGCTAAGACCGTGAATTGCCACAGAAGAACGGCTCCTCAGTACCAGGTGGGTCAGCAGGTTTGGCTGTCAACTCAGCATATTGCTCTGAAAGCTGAAAAATGGAAGTTGGCCCAACGCTTCATTGGCCCTTTCCCTATTGTGCGTATTGTTAACCCTGTGGCTGTGCACCTGGCTCTCCCCCCCTCTACGTATCTGTCCTACGTTCCATGTCTCCCAGGTGAAGCCCGTCTGTTCCAGCCCCCTCTGTCCCCCTCCCAAGACTCCACCCCCACCAGTGTTGATTGACGGCAACCCGGCTTGGAAAGTCAACGCCATCCTGGACGTTCGCCGCTGGGGTCGCGGTCTGCAGTACCTGGTGGACTGGGAGGGGTATGGCCCCGAGTGGAGATCCTGGGTACATCCGTCATTCATGTTAGACAAACACCTCATCAGGGGCTTCCACCGGACGCACCCAGGTAGGCTGGGTCAGGTGTCAGGAGGCACCTCTCGGGGGGGGGGGGGGGAGTACTGTCATGGCCCCCTCTGGGCCATTATCTGCTACAGCTGCACGCACACCTGCTCCCAATCTCCCACAGGCTTTATAGCCTGCTCTGCCTGAGATCCGGCACGGAGCCGTCTGTCATTCTGCCTACAGAATACGTCTCTCGTCAGCAGCCAACTCCCTGGCCTCTTCATTCCAGACCTGAATCATCTCCTCGCTTCAAGTAAGCCTGTTTTCTTCTCACCTTGTTAGTCGTCTTCCCCTGTGCACAGATGGATTCCTCCGGCGGCGGAATCTCCCCCTCTTGGCGGCGGTACGAGCCTCCATCGCTCCAACAGGGCCAACTGCCCAATCCCGACGTGGGCCAAGAACGCTGTCTCCCTGGCCACAGCACCTGGGCCAACCTGAGCATCCGACTTCCATCTGCAAAGTAAGCTCCAGTCATTACCACGCTCTGTTATTGGTGGACTGTGCTAACTTCTGTGCTCCGTGTCATTATAGGGTTGCCAGGCTGAACAGCGTTCTGCTCTTCCCCGGTCACGACATCATCACTATTCCTCACCTCCTCATACACTGCACATACAACACATACACACACTCACACACTCACTTGGAATAAATAAAAGATAATTGTATTCACTTGAACCTGAACGTGAGTTCCCTGGGTCTGATAATTATGTCACCGAGGTCTCGTCTCCACTGATGATGAAGGCATTAACAGCGCTAGTCCTGTAGGCATTAAAGGTTTTTGCCTTACTTGTATTCCTCATATTCCTCCATCTATCCAGCCATTTCCCAACTGCACAATTATTTTGGGTCACAGGGCAGCTGGAACCTATCACAGCTTCTTTGGACAAGAGCAGGGCAAGGTACACCCTGGACAGTTCGCCAGTCCATTTCAGGGCCAATGTCTCACATTGTTTTTGAAATAATAATAAGATCCAATAAATTAACTAGTTTCATTTGTTTGTGCTGGGTTTTAGCAGAGGGAGAGTGCAAATAAATGGAGCACAAAGACAGTAAGCATAATTGTTTTTTAATGAAGAGGCTTACTTGCATACAGCGAATCTTGTGGCAGGTGACAGTTTTTGACAGATAGATAGGAGACCAGACAGGTATAGTTGTCAAATGGAGCCAACAAGAGAGTCCAGGTAGGTTTGGAGAACACAATGTTTCCAGATCCAGTTACAGAGCTTTTTCAGTTAATGCACAGAGGGGAGGCGGTCCTGTGACTGAGAGTAGGTAAGGGGATATTTGGATATTTTTGCTGAGCTTCCTTGAGTTCCAGTTTTCTGAGAGCGGTGAGTGTATCGGGTAGGTTCTCCTGAACTGGAAGGTAAGGGGTTTATTGTTGGGTGAGCATGCACCCAACAATAGACCATGCAGAGAAGAAAGTTTTCCTTGAGGCAAAGGAGCAAAGAAGCAAGTGAGCAGGATACATTAGACTAAGGAAATTGGGTTTGTTCTCAGTGTTCATGAGTAGCTTTACAATGTGGTGATTCTGTGGAGAGCTGATCCCAGCTAAGACCGCTTATATCAGAGATCCTGATTAGCCATGGCTGAGAGAGAGAGGTTATGGAACCACATAGACTAGATCTTGAGCATTGTTGACAGTTCTTTGCAGTAATAGTCCAATATACATTTCCAAAAGTTCAGTGGAAAAACCAGTAGCAGGTTTGTCTTTTCAATCACCAAGTAGATTTCTTGCTGCTAGCTGAACTTGCATGAAAATAACCAGACAAGGTGGCCAATACCAACTTTCTCTGTTTGAGGACAGTACCACCTTCAGTATCTGTTATCTCAACCTTTATTTTTAAAGTTTTGGAGAAAGCTGAAGAATTTAGCTCCTTCAGAAAAGTAAAGACAGGATCATAATGAGGTGTGCACATAAATGGGGTTTTTTTTCCAAGTTAATGAAGCCACCCAGAAGCAAAGTTGTAACAAAAACTGTAGTTATATGTAGGTCACCAACCCAAGTTAACAAGTCAGCTCAACACAAATGCTACCACAGGGTATCAATAGCAAATCGCTTTCTCCCAATTGTGTTTTGGTGTTTGAAAATAAACTGGAGCTTAATTGCACATGATAATAAAACATTGCGTTGAGCTTATAAGGAAAAGTGAATTTAGATATGCTAGGTGTCTAATTTAATAGATAAGCTGTTGAACTGTTAACCTCACTACTGTCGCATAATGAGAGTTGGTCTAGATCACTTGAGTAGTTTAAGGCCGAGTGCACATGAATCTACCAAAGGTGTGAAAATCACTGTTTTAACTAACAAAACTACAACTATAAATGCCAGATTTCCACTTCAAGAAATACATATATGTGGTACATCCAGAAAGTATTCACAGTGCTTCACTTTTTTCACATTTTGTAATGTTACAGCCTTATTCCAAAATCGATTAAATTCTTTTTTTCCCCTCAAAATTCTACACACAATACCCCATAATGACAACGAGAAAAAAAAATTGAGATTTTTGCAAATTTATAAAAAAATAAAAAACAAAGAAATCACGTGTACATAAGTATTTACAGCCTTTGCTCAATACTTTGCTAATGCACCTTTGGCAGCAATTACAGCCTCAAGTCTTTTTGAATATGATGCCACAAGCTTGGCACACCTATCTTTGGGCAGTTTTGCCCATTCCTCTTTGCAGCACCTCTCAAGCTCCACCAGGTTGGATGGGAAGCATCAGTGCACAGCCATTTTCAGATCTCTCTAGAGATGTTCAATTGGATTCAAGTCAGGGCTCTGGCTGGGCCACTCAAGGACATTCCCAGAGTTGTTCTGAAGCCACTCCTTTGATATCTTGGCTGTGTGCTTAGGGTCGTTGTCCTGCTGAAAGATGAACCGTCGCCCCAGTCTGAGATCAAGAGTGCTCTGGAGCAGGTTTTCATCCAGGATGTCTCTGTACATTGCTGAATTCATCTTTCCCTCTATCCTGACTAGTCTCCCAGCTCCTGCTGCTGAAAAACATTTTCACAGCATGATGCTACCACCACCATGCTTCACTGTAGGGATGGTATTGGCCTGGTGATGAGCGGTGCCTGGTTTCCTCCAAACTTAATGCCTGGCTTTCATGGCAGAAGTTCAATTGTTGTCTCATCAGACCAGAGAATTTTGTTTCTCATGGTTTGAGAGTCCTTCAGGTGCCTTTTCACAAACTCCAGGCGGGCTGCCATGTGCCTTTTACTAAGGAGTGGCTTCCGTCAGGCCACTCTACCATACAGGCCTGATTGGTGGATTGTTGCAGAGATGGCTGTCCTTCTGGGAGGTTCTCCTCTCTCCACAGAGGAACGCTAGAGCTCTGACAGAGTGACTATCGGGTTCTTTGTCACCTCCCTGACTAAGGCTGTTCTCCCTAATCGCTCAGTTTAGACGGCCGGCCAGCTCTAGAAAGAGTCCTGGTGGTTCTGAATGTCTTCCATTTATGGATGATGGAGGCCACTGTGTTCATTGAGACCTTCAAAGCAGCAGAATTTTTTCTGTACCCTTCCCCAGATTTGTGCCTCTAGACAATCCTGTCTCGGAGGTCTACAGACAATTCCTTTGACTTTGTGCATGGCTTGTGCTCTGACATGCACTGTCAACTGTGGGACCTTATATAGACAGGTGTTTGCCTTTCCAAATCATGTCCAATCAACTGAATTTAACACAGGTGGACTCCAATTAATCTGTAGAAACATCTCAAGGATGATCAGTGGAAACAGAAGGCAGCTGAGCTCAATTTTAGCTTCATGGCAAAGGCAGTGAATACTTATGGACATGTGATTTCTTTTTTTTTTTAATTATTTTTAATAAATTTGCAAAAATCTCAAAAAAACCAACTTTTTTTCATGTTGTCATTATGGGGTTTTGTGTGTAGAATTTTGAGGAAAAAAATAATCCATTTTGGAATAAGGCTGTAACAATAAAATGTGGAAAAAGTGAAGCACCGTGAATACTTTCCGGATGCACTCTGTGTGTGTGTGTGTGTGTGTGTGTGTGTGTGTGTGTGTGTGTGTGTGTGTGTGTGTGTGTGTGTGTGAGTGTGTGTGAGAGAGAGAGAGAGAGAGAGAGAGAGAGAGAGAGAGACCTTTAAAATAAGCCTTTATTGCACACTTCAAAAAAATGTAAGCACACCAACATCATTCCACCAAGTGTGTCACATTGGAAAAAGTGCAAACTGAAATGTTCCCCCCCACACCACACAGAGCATTCCTTGCAGCCCACCTAGTCAAAGATCCAGTTCTGTGACAGTCAATTACAGTCACTTAAATGTCATATACAAGTCTGTTCAAACAATATCCCAAAAATGTGCGAAACAGGCAGAGGAATGACCGCCATTCATTCCTCCTGTCGGGCGCGCTTGACTGGCGTTCCCCCTGCTGCTTTACGCAGGGCTGTCAGGTGTTTCTTGAGGCGATAACGTTTCCTTTCATCCAGGAGGTCCAGACCAACCTGCCTTCTTAGCACATCAACAGACTTAATGAATTTATCAGTGTCACTGAAGTAGTCGGTGACCCTAATGGCTTTGTTATAGGTTTCATCCAGAAAAGCATTGATTTCGTCCAGTGAGTACAAACTCGTGTTTGTACTGCATTTTGCCTCAATAGACCCAGTATTAGACACAGCGTCGTTATCAGATTCCATTTCCTCGGCAGCACAACTCAGCTGACTGCTTGGTTCTCCCGGGCCAGTGGATTCATCATGGGCCAGAGAGAGAGAGAGAGAGAGAGAGAGAGAGAGTGTGTATGTGTGTGTGTGTGTGTGTGTGTGTGTGTGTGTGTGTTCATTCATTCATCTTCTTCCGCTTAATGCTTTTCGGGTCGCGGGGGGGCTGGAGCCTATCCCAGCATCTTTGGGCGAGAGGCAGGGTACACCCTGGTCAGATTGCCAGTCCATCGCAGGGCCAACACAGAAAGACAGACAACCATTCACTCTCACAGTCATACCTAAGGACAATTTAGAATCCCCAGTTTGATGTGTGTGTATATATTTATATATATGTATAAACAGTATACTGAAGTTGAAAGAATGAGGAAGTCATAAATAAATAACCTGTGTCTTTGCAGACAATTAAAAAAAAATCTGACTTTCTGACAGCTGGTTTGAATATTTTGATAACAAGTCTTCACTCATAACTTTTAGAAAAGCATCACAAGTAAGAAAAAATAATAATATAATGTGATGATGACAGGCTGAGGAGCTGTGCAAAGCTGAATCATTTACCTTTTTTTTTCCTTTCTTATTAAAGACAAAGTTAGAAAGGAGATGTTTTTACCTTCTTTACATGTTTTGACTGTCACTGCCGTCTTCAGATGAAGACTAGGGGTCGTTGGTTGTCTTCAGATGAAGACTGCAGTGACAGTTGAAATATGTAAAGAAGGTAAAAACATCTCCTTTCTATCTTTGTCTTTAATAAGAAAAAAAGGTAAATAATTAAAAGAAGACAAAATGAACCTACTCAAGCTAAAGCTGAATCATCTTTCAGCAAAAGTAGGCATCATTTTAGGGATGTATTTCTGTCTATAAATCCTCCTTGGTTATAAATTTGATATTTTTCTCTTGTGGCAGATTGAAGAGGCACCTCTCACCCAGTGGGATTTGAGGTTGGGGGTGTGGTTTGTGTTTTCCGGTTTTGGAGTCCGGCAGTGTTCGCTGTTAGTTGTTTAGTGGCAGTTGAGGAGTAAAGATCAAGACCCATCTTCGTCTCCTGCGTGTTTCTTCCTCCTGCCACATTGGTGACCCCGATTCAAGCATGTCCAACACAGAAGGAAACTATGTTTCCTCGTCAGCCGTGTCACACCGACCCTCACAGCCAGCCGCTTGCACTGTGACTGTGAAGCTTCCGGAGTTTTGGCAGAGCAACCCAGCTTCATGGTTCCAGCATATCGAAGCACTGTTCCACCTGCGAGGAATCCCTGCAGATGAAGCCAGGTATTACTTGGCCTCGCTGCTCTGGATCAGCAGTCCACATGGCATGTCATGCAGTTGCTTCACGCACCCCCACAGCACGGTAAATACGCTGCCATCAAACAGTTCCTGCTCCGGAGGTATATAGTCTATTGGCCGCAGAAAGCGTGGAAAAAAAATCTTCTCCCTGTCAGGCTTGGGTGAAGGCACGCCTGTGGACCTTACGGACAAAATACTATCGATGCTTGGAGTGGACGAAGGCGGTTCCCTGTTTCCACACATATTCTTGCACCAGCTCCCACTGCCTGTGCGTACAATTTTGGCTAACTCCCCGCATGTAGCTACCAGTGACTACCGAGCTTTAGCCGAGGAAGCTGATCAGGTCCTACTGGTCACCAGGCAGCTTGATGTGCAAGGCGGGGCATCGGCTATCCTGCAACCCATGTCAGAGGACGCAGACCTGGCAGCAGTAGCTGGAGTGGTGGCCTGGAGACGACGTGGGAAAGGTCTGTGTTTCTTTCACCTGCGGTTTGGCAGCAAGGCTAAGCACTGCATTCCTCCTTGTACGTTTGAGACGATGGGAAAACTCCAGACCCAGCGCTCAGTGGCAGCTGTGGGCACTGCCGGACAAGGTGAACTGCTCTTCATTAAAGACTCACTGTCAGGGAGACGTTTCCTAGTGGACTCTGGCTTACAGAAGAGCCTGCTCCTGCCAACCAGCACAGACAGACCAGCGGCGGACAATGGCCCACGTTTGAGTGCAGCTAATGGTTCTTCCATTGAGACATTTGGCACAAGGTCTGTGACTGTTTGTTTCCAGTGGCACAGTTTTGAGTGGGACTTTGTAATCGCTTCCATTACAGTACCTATTGTTGGCGTGGATTTTCTGTGTGCAAATGGTTTGCTTGTTGATGTTGCTAACCACCTTTTGATTGATGCTGTGTCTTTTGCCACTTTTCCATGTGAGGCTGAGGGAGCTGGGCTGTTGTCACACACTAACTTTTTACCATCAGATAATGTTTTTCTACGTTTGCTGACAAATTTTCCGTCACTTACAACGCCTGCTTTTTCCACTGCGGCTACTAAGCATGGGGTGGAGCATTTCGTCCCCACCGCGGGACCGCTGGTTTTTGCATGCGTGTGACACCTCGATCGGTTAAGTTGGCCTTAGTGAAAGAGGAGTTTGCCACTATGGAACGTTTGGGAATAGTTTATTTATTTATTTATTTAGCGAATGCAAAGTCCTTAAGCCAAGCAGTTGCCTCCTGGTTTGCTGTATGGAGGGTGTGTAATCCTCCTTCCAGTCTTTGGAGCGGGCAAGCCTCTATGATGTGTTCCATTGTTTGCTCCTCTCCACATGCGCACAGTGGGCTAGGGCTACTGCCCCATCTGTGAAGGCTGGCCAAGCAGGGGCCATGTCCAGTCCTGAAGCGATTGAGTGTAGACCACTGTCTCCTTGGGAGGTTGGTGCCCGGGACCTGTTGGTTGGGGTTTATCACCAGCCAAGTTTGTTTGGGACCTCCTTGGTCTCCCATTCCTCTTGCCAAGCTGTCTGGATGGTAAAGTCAGCTGGGGGAGGGTTTTTCCAAATCGGCCGTCTGGATGAAAGTCGGGCAGTGGGTGGGGTGTAGATATCTGCATGGATTGGTAAGTGAGGAAAATCTTTAACTTTTTGGAGCATCCTTTGAGTTAATGCTGCTCGCCGGATGTGTGGAGGGGCTATGTTTGACAGTACAGAGAGCCAGGGAAGTGGTGTTGAGCGGATTGTTCCAGTTATAGTTCTCATGGTTGAGTTGAGCTGGGTGTCTACATGGTGTGTGTAAGATGACCTGGACCAGACAGGGGCACAATATTCTGCTACAGAGTATGAAAGGGCCAGTGCTGAGGTGCGCAGGGTGGAGACTGCCGCCCCCCATTTTGCACCAGCGAGCTTGCAGAGCAGGTTGTTTCGTACTTTCACCTTAGCAGCCGTCCCCTTTAGATGTTCCTTGAAGGATAAGGTCCTATCAAGGGTCACTCCAAGATAAGTTGGATTTGGGGCATGCTTAAGCTTGAGTCCGCTCAGGTGGATGTTTAGTTCTCTGGCAGCTTTTGCATTGTGGAGATGAAATACACTGGAGACGGTTTTTGCTGGGCTTGGTTTTAGGCGCCAGATTTTGCAGAACTGGTCCAGTTTAGCAAGATCTTCCGTGAGCACCCGTTCCAGTGGTTCAAAGTCTGGTGCTTGGAATGCCAAACAGATGTCGTCTGCATAGATGAATTTGCGGGATTTTGTAGTAGGCAGGTCGTTTATGTAGAGGTTGAACAGAGTTGGAGCTAGAACTGAGCCTTGTGGGAGTCCGTTTTTCTGCATTCTCCATGCACTTGTGTTCTGACTGAGGTGGACTCTGAACCTTCGGTTGGTCAGCAGGGTTTTTATAATTGCTGTTGCCCAAGCAGGGATCGCCTTTTTAAGTTTCAGGAGGAGGCCTTTGTGCCAGACCGTATCATAGGCGGCTGTAAGATCGAGAAACACAGCCCCTGTCTTCAGTCTGCTCTCGAAGCCATTTTCAATGAAGGTGGTTAGGGCCAGTACTTGTTCTCCTGTACTGCAGTCCTTGCGGAAACCTGCTTGATCCACACTTAGAATATCCTCTATTTCTGGGGAAATGCGTTGCAGTATTAGGCGCTCCATGATTTTGTAAGGAACGCTGAGTAGGGAGATTGGGCGGTAGCTTGCTGGTAGTTTGTGGTCTTTGCCAGGTTTTGGGATGGCAATGACCTTTGCTGTCCGCCATTTCTTTGGGATCGAGTTTGTTTGTGTGATCCTTGTGTAGAATTGTGTCAACCAGGTTAGGGCTCGGGGGCCAAGATTTTTCATGAATTCTGGGAAGATGTTATCGTATCCTGCTGCCTTTCCACATTTCAGGCCCTGTAGGACTTTCTCCAGTTCAGCAGCCTCGAAGGGTTCAGGGTTCGTTTCCTCTACAGGCATTTTTTGGTGTTTTTTTTAGCTCAGTTGTAACTGCTCTTCTGGTGTCTTTGTCTTGGGGTGCTTTGGCGATAGTCAGTAGGTGGGATGCAACTTGGTTGGGTGTGACGGATGCTCGGCTTTGGCTAGGGGGCTTCTGTGCAGCTCCTAGGCGATGGATGAGGCTCCAACATTTCCTGCTAGAGTGGGTAAAGCTCCGGTCAGCAACTGTCTCCTCCCATTTCTTTCGCCAGGCTGTATTTAGCGATTCAATGAGATGGTCTGCTATCTCTGGGTCCCCTGATGTTTGATAGGATTGTAGGAGGGCAGCACTTTCTCCGTCCAAACATGGGACATAGAGGGGTCGGTAGCCTCGTGGGATTGCAGTATGGGCAGCCTTGAAGATTGCGCTGCAGAAGCGGTTGTATGCTTCATCTACAGTGATGGTGTGGAGTGGGATGGTAACAACGCTCCGGTCCAGAGTTTCACTGAATTTCTTCCAGTTGGCTTTGCGGAAGTTCCAGCGCATCTTCCTTGGGCTGTATATGACTGGAAGTTGTAGGCCAATGTGTACAAGCAGGGGCCGGTGTTGGCTGTGTGGAAAATCATCAAGAATGAGGATCTGTGTAGGATATGGCTCCCCATTCAAAGAGCTGACCCAACACAGGTCAGGAGAATAGTCCTTCTTCCACCTAGCAGAGTGGAAGGTTCCTCTTTGTTTGGGGTCGTATATCAAAGCGAGGTCATTTCTGGATGCCCAGTCTGAAAGTGCCTCCCCATCACTGTCCACTGCTGGGTACCCCCAGTCAGGGTGATGGCTGTTAAAGTCCCCCACATAGATGGCAGGGTGGGGTAGGGTGGGTAAGACCTGCAGATCCCAGTTGGCATTAGGGGGCTTGTACACATTGACAATATGGAAGCCACCAATGATTATGGTGTCTGAGAAATGTGTTGTTATCAGGTGATTTGCTTCAACTATGTCAGAACGCACATAGGTGGCACGCCCATGTTTAGCATGTAGAACATAGCACAGGAGGTCAAAGCCTTTGATGGTGAAGCGGCCAGCTTCCTCTGTGCCAATATGAGTCTCTTGGAGGCAGATTACATCAATCGAATGTTGGAAGGCGAGGACTTCGATAAGGCTTCGCTTGGCTGCAGATAGGCCTTCAACGTTTAGTTGTAATATGCGAAGGGCAGATCCTACCACAAAGTGCTCTTGGGGCTGTTTGCTTTCAGCTTTAGGACTGTGACTAGGATTCTTCTTTGACTTGGCACAGAGGCGTCGTCTCTTCGAATTTAGTCTGCTGGTAGGATCATTAGCTTCCCCAGGCGAGCCCGGGTACTGGCGGAGGGCGCGACGAGAACGCTGATCCATTGTCCCCATTCCATTGGGAATAGTGAGGTGTTCTAACAGCCCATGGGCCTCGCCACTTCACATAGTAGCTAAAGCGGCTGGGTCATGGCGGCCGTGTCGTGATTTTTGTCAACTTAACAATGTCACCACTAATGACCGTTATCCTATTCCGCACATCCAAGATTTTTCTGTGCATTTGGCGGGCTCTGCCATTTTTTCAAAAGTGGATCTGGTGCGCGGTTATCACCAGGTTCCTGTGCGCACGGAGGACGTCCCCAAGACATAATTACCCTGTTTGTGCTTTTTTAATTCCTGCACATGTGGTTTGGCCTTAAAGGCGTTTCTCAAACATTTCAAAGGTTGATGGACTTGATGTTACGTGACATCCCATTTGTGTTTGTCTACCTCGACAACATATTAGTGGCCAGTTCGTCAGCCGAAGAGCATCTGTCGCACCTCAAACAAGTTTTTGGGCACCTTGAAGAACACGGCCTGACCATCAACCCTGCTAAGTGTCAGTTTGGGCTGCCGGTGATTGACTTTTTAGGCCATCGCATTTTGTCGTGAGAGATTCCGTTGCCTTCTAAGGTTCAGGCGGTGGTGGAATTTCCCCATCTGGACTCCGTTAAGGCATTGAAGGAATTTTTGGGCATGGTAAATATTTACAATAGCTTCCTCCCTCGCACTGCCCACCTCCTGCAGCTGCTTTATGAGGCTCTGAGGCTAAAAAACGCCAATGACCCTGTCACCTGGACTCCCGAATGGGTCTGAGCTTTTGACTGAGCTAAGTCTGCCCTTGTGAACGCAGCACTACTCGCTCACTCTGTGCCCATGGTGCCCATAGCTTTGACAACAGACACCTCTGACATAGCCGTGGGGGCAGTGGTCGAGCAGCGCGTGGTAGGGGCGTGGCAGTCCCTTGCGTTTTTCAGTCGCAAGTTGCGGCATGGCATGCGTTAGTACAGCATTTTTGACCGGGACTTGCTGGCGCTATACCTGGCGACCCGTCATTTCTGTTTCTTGTTGGAGGGTCATTCTTTCATGGCTTATGTAGATCATAAACCACTGATGTTCGCTATGTCCGAGGTGGCCGAACTGTGGTCTGCTCGTCAACGTTGCCATCTGGTGGCCATCTCCGAGTTCACAACGGATGTTCAGCATGTGGCTGGCAAGTCCAACCCCATTGCTGATTGCCTGTCATGTGTGCTGTTGTGTCCAGTGCACCTCAGGATGGATTTTTCTGCCATGGCCACTGAGCAGCCCAATGACCTGGACATCCTGGCCTTTGGTCTACAGGTACAGCCCTCAAACTCAAGGAGGCAGTGATGCAGGAGGGCGGTCCTACTCTCTTCTGTGACGTCTCCACTGGCCACCCCCGCCCTGATGTACCTGCAACCTGGCGCCATCGAGTTTTCGACTCAGTTCACTCCCTCTCTCACCCTGGAGTTCAGATATCGGTAAAACTGGTCAGAGCCAAGTTTGTCTGGCCCGGCCTCCGCAGGGATGTCAAGGGGTGGGCGGCCGCATGCTTGGCGTGTCAACATGCTAAAGTTCACCAGTGCACCAAGGCACCCCTAGAACCGTTTAGGATTTTGGCTAAACGTTTTGACCACATGCATGTTGGCCTGGTGGGTCCTCTACCCCCTTTGCAGGGTTTTAGGCACCTGCTCACCATAGTGGATCGGACCACTAGGTGGCCAGAGGCAGTCCCTCTGTCCTCCACTTTGGCTGCGGACGTGGCATGCACGTTTCTTTCTTCCTGGGTTGCACGTTTAGGCACCCCATCAGATATTACCACCAATAGGGGCCCCCAGTTCATGTCGAAGCTCTAGTCGGCACTTGCAAGTTCCTTGGGAGTGCAGGTGCACCGTGTTACAGCGTACCACCCTCAGGTTAATGGCTTGTGTGAACGTTTTCACCAGTTGCTGAAAACGGCATTGTGTGCTGCGCTCTCTGATGGTAATTGGGTGGATTGTTTACCTTGGGTGATGCTTGGGTTGTGTTCAGCTCCTCAGGATGCTCTTGATGCTTCGCCTGCTGAACTGGTTTTCGGTCAACCGCTCTGCGTTTCGAGAGAGTTTTTGCCCAAAAGTTCCGCCCCGCAGGCTGGCCCCGCCATCTACCCTTTTTCGTCCGACAACACACTGGCTCTGAGCCCTGTTCGCTACTGTTTTCCGTGATCGTTTGTGCCTACTGAGCTCAGTGTGACCTGTTTCGTTTTTGTGCCAAATGACACTCACCGCTCGCTTCTCCAACCCCCATATGATGGTCCATTTTAGGTTCTGGAGATGGTCCCTAAGAGTTTTGTGCTAGAGATGGGTGGGCGTAAAGAGCAGGTCACGTTAGATAGGCTTAAGCTGGCGCACATTATGGCAGATGAGCCTATGGTTCCAGTCCAGGTCCCCCTTCGGGGTCGGCCTCCTTCTAAGACCGTGGCTAGGTCTGCACTAGATGAGGTTTCTGGTTTCCAGCCTGCTATGAACTGTGCTTCACCTGCCTATCGTCCACGGTGCCTATCGTCCACGAGGACGTTCCACACAACAGGTTTCTTCAGTGGCTCTGGTTGGAGGATGGCGCAGCCGTTATGGTAGGCTCATCAGACCCCCAGTGGGATACTGATTTTGGCTACGGGAGTCCGCTCTGGGTGTTTGGGGGGCGGGGGGGGGGGGGGGCTGTGTGGCAGACTGAAGAGGTACCTCTCACCCAGTGGGATTTGGGGTTGGGGGGCGTGGTTTGTGTTTGCCAGTTTTGGAGTCCGGGAGTGTTCATTGTTAGTTGTTTAGTGGCAGTTGAGGAGTAAAGATAAAAACCTACCTTCGTCTCCTGTTCAGGTTCAGGTTCAGGTTCAGGTTGTACCCGTAGGTAGATTTGTTTTGCAGTCTGGTGACATCCATATTTACAAGCCACTAATTACATTCAACATAGACACAAACACAGGCACACATGAAGCTGACTATAAACATGATAAAAAATACTCAAGGCTCCATCAATCAGGGTATAAAAAGACAAAGAGATGAGGGAAAAGCCAGAGGTAAGAGAGAAGGGTCATATTAAAAGTTAAAAACTAGTCAAAGAGATTAAAAAACTCAAAGGTCTAAAACCCAATAAAATATTTAGAACCCAAGTGACATCCTACAAAAATAAGTAAATATAAAATGAAGTTAATAAATAGGTAACTAAATTATGTACAATATATTTTTACAGCTTGTTCAACTCTTTGACAGCAGCAGGGACAAAGATGTTTTTGTAGCGCTGGGTTCTACTTTTTAGGACAGCAAACCTCCGTCTTGAGGGAAGAAGCTGAAAGTGGCAGTGCAAAGGGTGGAGGTCATCATTTAAAATGGAGGTAGCCATCCTCTGTACTTGTCTGGTGTACAGGGATGTCAGGCTCAGCTGTGGCTCACCAAGCAAACGACTGGACCATCTAACAACCTGATCCAAGGATTTCCTCTGTTTCAGTTTTATCTGACCAAACCATGACACTAAAGAAAAGGCTAAAACAGATTCAATAAAAGCCCGATAAAACATTGTCATTATGGTTCGGTCAACTTGGAAGCGTGCAAGTTTCCTCAAGCAATGCAAATGTTGCTGACCCTTTTTGCACACTCTTTCACAGTTCTCTTCAAAGTTTAAATTACTATCAATAATCGTCCCAAGATATTTGTACGATTGTACACATTCGGTGGTCTGGCCTTTTAGTACGGTGACTTTGTGCCTGGGATTTTTCCTCCTAAAGTCAATAATCATGTCTTTAGTTTTTGTCGTATTCAGCTGCAGGTAGGAATCCTCACACCAGTGAACAAAATCATCAACTACTGGGCCGTGGCCACTCTCACCATCCTGGAGGAGACTGACAATGACTGAGTCATCAGCATACTTTATAATGTGTCTGTTGTCATGTCTGCTCCGACACATGTTTGTGTACAGGATGAAGAGTAGTGGTGACAACACACACCCCTGAGGAGAGCCAGTAGAAGAGCACTTTAGGTCAGACAATGTACCATTGACCCTTACTCTCTGCGTCCTGTTGGTTAAGAAATCCAGAATCCAACCCACCAGATTATTGCTCAAATCAAATTGTTGCAGGAGCCTTTCAACTAAGATATGAGGTTGGACTGTATTAAAGGCGGAAGAAAAGTCCACAAATAAAAGCCTGGCATGTGTCCCATTAAAATCCAGATGTTTAAAAAGCATGTTAAACAGAGTGACAGTGGCATCCTCCACTCCTTTGTGTGGCCTATAAGCAAACTGCAGAGGATCCAATGCCTGCTCAGTCTGCATTAGGACCTCACATCTGATCAGTTTTTCAAAAATTTTCATTAAAATTGAAGTCAAAGCAACTGGTCTAAAGTCGTTTACCATTTTAGGACAGCTGGATTTTGGAACAGGAACAACCACGGCTTCTTTCCAGATCTTAGGCACATATTGTGTCTGTAAGGACTTATTGAAAATGTAATGAAATATAGGACTCAGTTCATGTGCACAGGACCTTACCAAGCGCCCACATATATTATCAGGGCCCTGACTTTTGTTCACTTTTACAGCGCAGAACTCCCTTTTAATATCCTGCACCTCAATATTAAAGTGCTGATTGTCTTTGAGTTTCTGTTTCAAATCTTGGATTTCTGTGCTAAAATCAAAGGAGTCAAAACGACCATAAAAACAATTAAGTTGTGCTGTGTCTGAATTAAAACCATCTAAAAACACACGATTACTGCACTCTGTGCTCTGAAGGCCTGCAATAGTTTTCATACAGGCCCAGGCTGAACCAAGTTTCTTTGTTGCCATCTTGCTTTCCAACTCTGATTTATAATTCTGTTTTGCTCTTAAAATTTCGGCCTTCAGCTCCTTTGTGGTAACCTGTAGCTCAGAAACAGACCCCTGTTTAAAGGCAAGTGCTTTCCTCTTTAAGCAGGATTTAACTGATTTTGTAACCCATGGTTTGTTCTTGGGATATATTTTGACACGTTTACGTGGCACAATCTTATTTTTACAGAAAGACATGTATGAGCATGTGACGTCAACCGGAGAGTCCAAATCATCCCCGCAGGCCAGTGTGAACATCTCCCAGTCTGTACAGTCAAAGCATTCCTGGAGGCTGTGCACTGAATCTTTTGTCCACCCATCAATGTCTCTCGTCTCCACCTTGCCTCTTCTGAGAGCAGTTTTATATGTGGGCAGCAAATGTACACAGTTGTGATCTGAGGATCCTAAAGGAGGAAGGGGGAGTGATTTATAGGCCCTCTCTATGGATCCATAGCACAGGTCCAATGTCTTTTTTCGCCTGGTTGGGCAGGAGACATACTGATAAAAGTTTTTAAGTGTCTTCTTTAAAGAAACATGGTTAAAATCCCCAAGAATGAAGTTTGGCGCCTCTGGAGAAATTGATTGCAGCTGCTGGATCACATCAAAGATGGTTCTGGAGGTGGAGTCAGCGTCTGCCCTCGGATGAATGTACACAATTGTGATGAAAAATTGGGGGAACTCGCGAGGCAAATAAAAGGGGCGTAGTGACACAGACAGCAGCTCCACATCGGGTGTACAGATGCGCTCTCTGACCGTGACAGATGTGCAGTACTGCTTATTAACCTCTTGCACTCTGTTGTACCGCGGGCGGGCAAGTCTCTGCGTCCTAGGGCGCACGAGGGCGCACTCGTGCGTCCTCGTGTGCTCTCGGACGCATGGTCCTCATGGTGGTGATGTAGTTGGTGTTGGCGTCCAAGCGCCACTGAAAAAAAAAGCTGCAGACACAGCCGCGAACAGATTAGTTCATCTGATTGACCTCTCATTCGACTAATAAGAGCCTTGAATTGGGTTTCTGAAACCTTGAAGAACCAATGAATGAAAACCTCGGAAGGAGGACCCGCCTACTGTGAATGCAGGAGCCAATTGAAGCACAAAAGTTCGGGCTGGGTGAAAAGAGATTTACTGTTGCAGCAAATGAAAAAAAGGACGCTGGACGAACCTGCTACAGACCCAGCAGCATGGAGAACACCCACAAGTGGGACCTGCACTCATTCCAGCAGAATAGACGTTTAGGATTCTCTTCCGTCATCATAGACCGATGGAGGCCGACGACAAAGGTCGTAAATCATTCACCAAAACCGCAATATTGGAATTATGTTTTGACCGGGATCCACGAGCGGACCAGCGTTGCGTCCGTCTGACAATGGGGAAGAGAAGTTCGCCAGGACTCTGCTGCTGTGAAGAGGTAAGGTGTTATGAGCTAAATTATTATTTCTCCCTGAAAACTGTAATCCAAAAATGACTTTTGACCGATCGGTGAATTACAACTGTACGACGCACGAAGTACGAAGTGCGTGCGCCGCGATAAACGGTTCATTTGCCATGTTCGGACCGTGAACGCCCCCCCCCCCCCCCCGCTGCAGAGGAGGAGTGGGGAGGGGCATTCACGGTCCGAACGCCCCCCGGTCCGCAGGGGGAAGCCGCGCTGACTGCGTAGCAGTCGCCACATAGCCATATGAGTCTATTCCGTCATGTAGCGATGGCCGTCCTCTGTAGCGAGGGGGGACAACTCCCCCCACACACACACACAGTAGCAAGGGGGGGAAGCCGCTGTGACAGCGTTGCTGTGGAAACATGCAACGAGTGTAATCCGCCATGTAGCGAGGGCTGAACTCCGTCCTTTGTAGCGGGGGGAGGGGACAACCCCCCCCACACACACACATAGACACAGCCCTGAGTGTGACCTTTCATTAGAGCCCAAAATGAAGCTTCTACATTGAATTATTCAAAAGTTACAGACGTTTTTCCAAACTGTGCCATTTGGCACAATTTGGCACAGTTCCAAAACGCCTGGGAACAACCTGAGAAAAAAGCTGTGTAAAATATTCATTTTTTGTGGTATTGTTACAAAATTTGGACCTCAGCTGGATAACACTTGGTTCTACATTTCTGTTGCATTTTCCAGCCGGATCGGAAAATGCACCGTGGCCAAATTTATTTTCTTCAAGTTCAGTATGTTTAGATGACTGTAACTCAGTGGCCGGAGCACGTAGAGAGATTATGTTTTTTTTTTCAAAAAATTCAAAGTGTTTTCTTTTAAATGAGACCAACCCCATGAAGATGCTGCAAAGGGTTGAAGAACAGCTTTCGATTTACTTTGGGCACATTATTTTTTGGCGTTTTTAGGAAAATTGCCCGGAGTGCAAGGGGCTAATGTATAAACATACGCCGCCCCCCTAACATTTCCCCATTACCTCTTCCTGCCGATCCGAGCGCAGCGAGGCTCCAAAGCCGTCAATCCACAGGTCTGCATCTCGGTCATGCGCAGTAAGCCAAGATTCCGTGAACGCCAAGACACGGCAGTTCTTAAAGTCCTTCTGGTAGCGTACATTCCCTTGAATTTCATCCACCTTGTTTCTCAGAGACTGTACGTTCCCAAAAATTATCTCCTGTGTGTTTCTTCCTCCTGCCACACTCCATAATGTTGCATAAATTGTGTAAAAAAAGTTACCGTCACTGTTATTGTTTATATCTGTGGAAAAACAGTGCCAATGAAACCTCTCCCCTGTGGATACTGGTTTCAAATTTCTACACTTTCACACCTCCAAAAACCTGGTATCATATGCACAGACAGCTAAACTGTGGACGAACTTCCCCAGTTCGGGGTAAAAACATTGTCATATGCACGGCCCCTTGGTGTGTGTGTCTGTCTGTCTGTCTGTGTGCGCACGTGTGTGTGTGTGCGTTGAAATCTCCAACATGGCCATGAGATGTCAATAAATAACACACACTGTACTTTAAAATGAAAAAAAAAATGATCACAATGATTTTCCAGTGATTCAGTCAATCGTAGATCAATCTAAAGGACAGATGGGAGCAAAAATGATTCAGTTCATGCACAATTTTGGAAAAACAGACACTATTGTGAAAACAAGAATGGTAAATTCTAGCATATCCCAGAAGACCTTTGAAACACCAAGTGTTGCTTTGACTTTTCTTCTACCACTTCATCTCCTATCTGCTGATCTATGCTAGTAGGCAAAGGAGACTGTAGTGACCTTTCTGCTCTTAATCAGTGTTGACAACCCCTGGAGACAAACCTCCTCCTGGACACAAACTCACATGGAAGAAAGTGCAGCTTATACACACCTCTGGCTGCACACTGGAGCGTACCTACCCATTGCTCACTCTGTCTGATGTGAATAAGCAGAAGTAAAATACAGTGATATTTCAGCTAATAACAGAGTCAGGGAGGAAAAAAGACAAAAGAACAGTATTAATTTCTCAGATTAGGATTTTCTGAGATTAAATGTGGACTTCATCCTGTGTTAATTCTGACCAAAAGGCTGAGTTTTGAATGTTAAGTCATTGTATAAGATAAGAGGATGTAAAGCATACTTGTTTTTTGTTTTGTTTGTAGTTTGACTCAAATAATCATTCTGTAACATCTTCTTCTTCTGGCTATTCCTTTTGGGGTTGCCACAGCCTGTCCATCACCATGGCAAATAAGAAGGGGTTCAGAGCTGATCCCTGATATAATCCTACACCCACCTTGAATCCATCTGTTACTCATATATCACACTTCACCATCATCTTGCTGTCCTCCTGGCTGTGCTCGGATCGGCAGGAAGAGGTAACTGGGAAGCGTCAGGGGGGCAGCATATGTTTATACATTAATAAGCAGTACTGCACATCTGTCACGGTCAGAGAGCGCATCTGTACACCCGATGTGGAGCTGCTGTCTGTGTCGCTTCGCCCCTTTTATTTGCCTCGAGAGTTTCCCCAACTTTTCATCACAGTTGTGTACATTCATCCGAGGGCAGACGCTGACTCCGCCTCCAGCACCATCTCTGATGTGGTGCAGCGGCTGCAGTCAATTTCTCCAGAGGCGCCAAACTTCATTCTTGGGGATTTTAACCATGTTTCTTTAAAGAAGACACTTAAAAACTTTCATCAGTATGTCTCCTGCCCAACCAGGCGAAAAAAGACATTGGACCTGTGCTATGGATCCATAGAGAGGGCCTATAAATCACTCCCCCTTCCTCCTTTAGGAGCATCAGATCACAACTGTGTTCATTTGCTGCCCACATATAAAACTGCTCTCAGAAGAGGCAAGGTGGAGATGAGAGACATTGATGTGTGGACAGAAGATTCAGAGCACAGCCTCCGGGAATGCTTTGACTGTACAGACTGGAAGATGTTCATAATGGCCCGCGGGGATGATTTGGACTCTCTGGCTGAGCTCACATGCTCATACATGGCTTACTGTCAAAATAAGATTGTTCCACGTAAACGTGTCAAAATATACCCCAACAACAAACCATGGGTAACTAAATCAGTTAAATCCTGCTTACAGAGGAAAGCTCTTGCCTTTAAACAGGGGTCTGTTTCTGAGCTACAGGTTGCCACCAAGGAGCTGAAGGCCGAAATTTTAAGAGCAAAACAGAATTATAAATCAGAGTTGGAAAGCAAGATGGCAGCAAATAAACTTGGTTCGGCCTGGGCCAGTATGAAAACTATTGCAGGCCTTCAGAGCACAGAGCGCAGTAATCGTGTGTTTTTAGATGGTTTTAGTTCAGACACAGAGCTGGCTAATGCTCTTAACTGTTTTTATGGTCGTTTTGACTCCTTTGATTTTAGCACAGAAATCCAAGATTTGAAACAGAAACTCAAAGACAATCAGCACTTTAATATTGAGATGCAGGATGTTAAAAGGGAGTTCCGCGCTGTAAAAGTGAACAAAAGTCAGGGCCCTGATAATATATGTGGACGCCTGGTAAAGTCCTGTGCACATGAACTGAGTCCTATATTTCATTATATTTTCAATAAGTCCTTACAGACACAACATGTGCCTAAGATCTGGAAAGATGCCGTGGTTGTTCCCGTTCCAAAATCCAGCTGTCCTAAAACGGTAAATGACTTTAGACCAGTTGCTTTGACTTCAATTTTAATGAAAATTTTTGAAAAACTGGTCAGATGTGAGGTCCTAAGGCAGACTGAACATGCATTGGATCCTCTGCAGTTTGCCTATAGGCCTCACAGAGGAGT
Organism: Pholidichthys leucotaenia; assembly: GCA_020510985.1. Classification (NCBI taxonomy): domain Eukaryota; kingdom Metazoa; phylum Chordata; class Actinopteri; order Cichliformes; family Pholidichthyidae; genus Pholidichthys; species Pholidichthys leucotaenia. The sequence goes on from CM035847.1 coordinate 99,426,619, forward strand.
GGAGGATGCCACTGTCACTCTGTTTGACATGCTTTTTAAACATCTGGATTTTAATGGGACACACGCCAGGCTTTTATTTGTGGACTTTTCTTCTGCCTTTAATACAATCCAACCTCATATTTTAGTTGAAAGGCTCCTGCAACAATTTGATTTAAGCAATAATCTGGTGGGTTGGATTCTGGATTTCTTAACCAACAGGACGCAGAGAGTAAGGGTCAATGGCACATTGTCTGACCTAAAGTGCTCTTCTACTGGCTCTCCTCAAGGGTGTGTGTTGTCACCACTACTCTTCATCCTGTACACAAACATGTGTCGGAGCAGACATGACAACAGACACATTATAAAGTATGCTGATGACTCAGTCATTGTCAGTCTCCTCCAGGATGGTGAGAGTGGCCACGGCCCAGTAGTTGATGACTTTGTTCACTGGTGTGAGGATTCCTACCTGCAGCTGAATACAACAAAAACGAAAGATATGATTATTGACTTTAGGAGGAAAACTCCCAGGCACAAAGTCACCGTACTAAAAGGCCAGACCACCGAATGTGTACAATCGTACAAATATCTTGGGACGATTATTGATAGTGGATTGAACTTTGAGGTGAACTGTGAAAGGGTGTGCAAAAAGGGTCAGCAAAATTTGCATTGTTTGAGGAAACTTGCACGCTTCCAAATTGACTGAACCATAATGACTATGTTCTATCGGGCTTTTATTGAATCTGTTTTATCCTTTTCTTTAATGTCATGGTTTGGTCAGATAAAACTGAAACAGAGGAAATCCTTGGATCAGGTAGTCAGATGGTCCAGTCGTTTGCTTGGTGAGTCACAGCTGAGCCTGACATCCCTGTACACCAGACAAGTACAGAGGATGGCCGACTCGATTTTAAATGATGACTCCCACCCTTTGCACTGCAACTTTCAGCTTCTTCCCTCCAGACGGAGGTTTGCTGTCCCAAAAAGTAGAACCCAGCGCTACAAAAACAGCTTTGTCCCTGCTGCTGTCAAAGAGTTGAACAAGCTATAAAAATTATATTGTACATATTTTATATTTACCTATTTTGTAAGATGTGTGCCTGTGTTTGTGTCTATGTTGAATGTAATTAGTGGCTTGTAAATATGGATGTCACCAACTGCAAAACAAATCTACCTACGGGTACAAATAAAGTAACCTGAACCTGAACCTCATATATGTCCTGCACCATCCTCACATACTTCTCTGCCACTGCTGACTTCCTCATACAGTAACATACTTCCTCTCTTGGCACCCTATCATGTTTCTCTAGATCCACAAAGACACAGTGCAACTACTTGTGACCTTCTCTATACTTCTCCATCAACACTCTTAAAGCAAACATTGCATCTGTATTACTCTTTCTTGGAATGAAACCATACTGCTGCTCACTGATTGTGACCTCTCTTCTGAACCTGGCTTCAACAACTCTTTCCCATCAACTTTGTGCCTCTGTAGTTACTAGTCTTTCTATTCTTCATCCTCTTCAACGCTGCCCTCACTTCCACCTTGCTAATCCTCAGAACTTCCTTGATCACTGTCTTTCCTTTATCCATCTTCCTCTCACTCTCATTTTCTTCATTCATCAGTTCCTCAAACTAAGGTTCAAGGTTCAAGGTAAACTTTATTATCCCACAAGCAGGAAATTTATGTGATCATTTGGCATCACATCACAACAAGGAGAAAAATAGACAAAAATAAACACTTAAGCATATTAACAAATAATAAAAAGAATAGTAAAAACTTATCCCTTCCACAGCATGTGGGACACCATGTGGTGTATGGGGCGGCGCATATCTCCATTTCAGTAAAAATGTATAACAAGGATAAAAAATTGGAAAATATCATTGATATTAAAAAGATCACTTGCAGCAGTACCTAAAAAACTTTCAGTCTGTTATTGTACAGTGTAATTGCTATAGGAACAAATGACTTATTGTACCTAATTGTTCTGATTTTCCATTGCAGAATCCTGCCATTTGGCCTGTTGCTTCTCAAAAAAGTAAAATAAAGAGGGTAGGTCAGATCATTAAGATTTGGTCTGTCTTTTTTAAAATAAGCTTGTTATACAGCTGAGCTGCCGATACCTGATCAACCCCAATATTCTACTGGCTGTATTAACTGTGCTTTGCAGTTGTTTTTTTGTGATCCTTCACATTCATGTTTCCAAAGGTACAGATAAGGCCAAAGGACAGAATACTCTGGAGCAAAGCATTATAAAACATTTGAAGAATATGACTGTTTATTCTAAAATAAAACATCTTCCGGAGGAAGGAAGGATGACCTTTGCTGCAGCTTCTTAGTCTTATTTAGTGCACATCCATTAAAAATCAGTTTGCTGTCAATTTCAACACCTAAAATTTGTAGGTTAAGACCCGCTCTATCACTTCACCATTGATCTTAGAAGGAGAAGCTGTAATTCCCTTTTTATTAAAATCTTTGACCATTTCTTTTGTTTCATTAACATTAACCTCAAAAACCTACTAATGCCGTGTCATTAGCATATTTAAAATAAGTATGAGATGGAAACAATGCTTGACATGCATTAGTATAAAGGGTATAAAGAAGAGTTGACAGAATGCACCCTTGTGGTGCCCCTGTGTTAATACTCTTTAAGGATGAGGTACAAGAGTTAAATCGGATTTGTTGAGTGTGATTAGTAAAAAAAATCATATATTCATAAAACCAGTCTGGGATTGATCTCAAGATTCACCAGTTTTTTCACCATCAAGTGGGACTGTATTGTATTAAAGGCACTACTGAAATATATAAACACAATCTTAACCTCTTGCACTCTGGTGTACCGCGGGCGGGCACGTCTCTGCGTCCTAGAGTGCACGAGGGCACACGAGGGCGCTGCGTCCTAGAGCGCACTGAAAAAAAAAGCTGCATTTCCGTTCTTCCACTACAGACACAGCCGCGAACAGAAAGCCAAAGGAGTGCTTTGATTGGTTTAGATGTGATTGACCTCTCATTCGACTAATAAGAGCCTTGAATTGGGTTTCTGAAACCTTGAAGAACCAATGACTGAAAACCTAGCAAGAAGGACCTGCCTACCAACAGCTGCGAATACAGCCAGCCAATTGAAGCACAGAAGTTCGAAAGCTGTTTTGTGTAAGGCTGGGTGAAGAGAGACTGACTGCTGCAGCAGATGAAAAAAGGACCAGCAGGAAGAACTGCCACAGACCCAGCAGCACGGAGACCACCCACAAGTGCGACCTGTGTGACAGGGACTGCCATTCGCGCATCGCCCTGTTCAGCCACAGGCGGTGCTATCCCAGCAGAGTAGACGTTTAGGATTCTCTTCCATGGTAATCATAGACCGTCCACATGCTGTTGTGGACAGGTAAGTGTTATAAGCTAAATTATTCTTTATCCCTGAAAATTGTAATCAAAAATGACTTTTGACCGATCGGTAAATTACAACTGTGCGTAGTACACCGCGGCGCACGAAGTCCGAAGTCCGTGGGCCGCAGTACACGGTTCGTGCGCCGCGTCCGGACCGTGAACGCCCCCCCCACCCGCTACTCTTCTGTAGTGAGGGGGGGGGGGGCGCGGGGACCGCGGGGACTGTGCGCCGCGGTACACGGTTCGTGCGTCGCGTCCGGACCGTGAACGCTCCCCCCCCCCCCCCGGCTACTCTTCTGTAGCGAGCGGGGGGGGCCCGCGGGGACTGTGCGCCGCGGTCACCACATTGCCACATGACTGTTCCGTCATGTAGCGATGGCCGATGTCCGTCCTCTGTAGCGGGGGGGTGGGTGGGGGTGGTAGGAGTTGTTATCGTCTACATTACAGATATTTTAGAATAATTTTTAGTGCACTGTAGGTTATTTTTTCTTGTAAAAAAAAGCCACACATTTTTTACGTGGCATGCTTCTTTGTGTGTGGGGGCTTGTTTGTTCATTCATTCATGAATGAATGAATAAACAACCCCCCCCCCCACACACACACAGCCCTGAGTGTCACCTTTCATTAGAGCCCAAGATGAAGCTTCTATATTGAATCATTCAAAAGTTACAGACGTTTTTCCAAACTGTGCCATTTGGCACAATTTGGCACAGTTCAAAAACGGCTGGGAACTACCTGAGAACAAAGCTGTGTAATATATTCATTTTTTTGTGGTATTGTTACAACATTTTGCCCTCAGCTGGATAGCACTTGGTTCTACAATTCTGTTGCATTTTCCAGCCCGGATCTGAAGCTGTGTGTTATTTGCAAGCATTTGTATCCAAAAAAAACACCCAGGCCAAATTTATTTTCTTCAAGTTCAGTATGTTTAGATGACTGTTACTCAGTGGCAGGAGCACTTAGAGAGATTATGACTGTTTTGCCAAAAAATTCAAAGTGTTTTCTTTTAAATGAGACCAACCCCATGAAGATGCTGCAAAGGGTTGAAGAACAGCTTTTGATTTACTTTGGGTACGTTATTTTTTGGCGTTTTTAGGGAAATTGACCAGAGTGCAAGGGGTTAACCAAACTTCCTACATTTTCCAGATGCTCATAGACATTATTTACAGTATCAAGGTCAGCAGTGCATCTTCAACCCATCTCTCAGCACGGTAGGCAAATTGGTTTGGATCTAAAATAGATGACACCTCACAGAGAAGATGTTTCAAAATTATTTTCTCAAAACATTCCATTAGTGTAGATGTAAGGGCAACTGGGCACAGGTCAGTAAGTTCCTTGGGTCTATTGTTTTTGGGCACGGGTACTATCAAAGATTTTTTTTGTCAAGAATTGTCTGGCCCGCGGGCTTTATGAGGATTTACTCCTTCCACCTTCTCAACACACTTTTCACTCATCACTCATTAGTACATTATCATCTCTGTCCTTAACCCCTTGCACTCCAGTCAATTTCCCTAAAAACGCCAAAAAATAACGTGCCCAAAGTAAATCGAAAGCTGTTCTTCAACCCTTTGCAGCATCTTCATGGGGTTGGTCTCATTTAAAAGAAAACACTTTGAATTTTTTGGCAAAACAGTCATAATCTCTCTAAGTGCTCCGGCCACTGAGTTACAGTCATCTAAACATAGTGAACTTGAAGAAAATAAATTTGGCCTGGGTGTTTTTTCGGATACAAATGCTTGAAAATAACACACAGCTTCAGATCTGGGCTGGAAAATGCAACAGAAATGTAGAACCAAGTGTTATCCAGCTGAGGTCCAAATTTTATTACAATACCACAAAAAATGAATATATTACACAATTTTTCCTCAGGCTGTTCCCAGGCGTTTTGGAACTGTGTCAAATTGTGCCAAATGGCACAGTTTGGAAAAATGTCTGTAATTTTTGAATGCTTCAATGTAGAAGCTTCATTTTGGGCTCTAATGAAAGGTCACACTCAGGGCTGTGTCTGTGTGTGTGGGGGGGGGCTTCCCCCTCCCTCGCTACCCGTTGTGGGACTAATAAAGGCTTATCTTATCTTATCTTATCTCTTACATGACGGATTAGCCTCATGTGGGATGTGGGACAGCAGCTCAGTCACCGCGGCTCCCCCCCCCTCGCTACAGAAGAATAGCGGGGGGGGGGCGGCGTTCACGGTCTGGACGCGACGAACGAACCATGTACCGCGGCGCACGAAGTTCAAACTTCGTGCGCCGCACAGTTGTAATTTACCGATCGGTCAAAAGTCATTCTGGATTACAATTTTCAGGAATAAAGAATAATTTAGCTTATAACACCTTACCTCTTCACAGCAGTGTCCTGGCGAACTTCTCTTCCCCATTGTCAGACGAACGCGACGCTGGTCCGCTCGTGGTTCTGTTCTCGCGACCCGATCAAAACATAATTCCATTATTGCGGTTTTGTGCTTCCATGATTGCGGTTTTTGCCCAACGATTTTTCAAAACAAATAACAGTAGTAATTAAAAAAGACTGGTGAAGGCGTGTGTGTCACTCAGCCTTCGTCGTCAGCCTCCGTCGGTCTATGACTATGGAAGAAATCATAACGTCTACTCTGCTGGAACCAAAACAAAATAAGCACTGCCTGTGGCCGAGCATGCCGATGCGCGAATGGCACTCCCTGTCACACAGGTTGCATTTGTGGATGGTCTCCGTGCTGCTGGGTCTGTGGGGTTCTTCCTGCGGGTCCTTTTTTGATCTGTTGCAGCAGCCAGTCTTCACCCAGCCTTAAAAAAAACAGCTCGCAAACTTCCCTGCTTCAATTGGCTCACTGCATTCACAGCGTTGGTAGGTGGGTCCTTCTTGCTAGGTTTTCAGTCATTGGTTCTTCAAGGTTTCAGAAACCCAATTCAAGGCTCTTATTAGTCGAATGAGAGGTCAATCAGATGAACTAATCTGTTCGCGGCTGTGTCTGCAGCTTTTATTTTCAGTGCACGCTTGGACGCTATACACCACCTACATCACCATCTCCATCATGCGTCCTAGAGCGCACGAGGGCGCTCTCGTGCGTCCTCGTGCGCTCTAGGACGCAGAGACTTGCCCGTTAAGAGGGCAAGTCTCTCTCAGATGTGCAGCAGGTTAGGTTAACCTCTTAACTTGCCCGTTAAGAGGTTAACCTAACCTGCTGCACATCCTTTCCAGCTCAATCTCTATGTCTAGTAAATCAACACAAGCCATCTTCTCCTTCCTTAGTGTCCAGTTTCTCATACAACTCACTTTATGCCTTTTTCCTTTGCCTTCACCACTGCTCTCTTTGCCATCTGCCTAGATTCCAAATACTCCTGTCTACTTTCTTCATCTGCCTATCTCACTTTTTCTTTGCCAACTTCTTCCTTCAAATACTTTCATGTACTTCCTCATTCCACCACCATGTGTCCTTGTGTACTTTCCTCTGTCCAGGGATACACCACATTTCCCTCAATACTTTTGTTGTACTTTCCCAGTCCTCAACCGGAATGGTGGCCTAGTTGGTAGAGCATCTGCCCACAATCGAGAGATCGTGGGTTTTAAATCCCAGCCGGGTCATACCAAAGACCATATAAAAATGGTACTTTCTGCCTTCTAGCTTGGTGCTCAACATAATAGAATGGGGAAAGGAAAGTTAATGCACAGAGCTACCAGAGGACTGACCCCCCAACTGCAGCTTTCACTTCTCACAGTAGCTGTGTGGCCTCAGGTCAGTGAAACAGAGTTAGGCGCCGCCCCATACACCACATGGTGTTCCACATGCTGTGGAAGGGGTTACCTTCCCAGTCCTCTGGTAATTCTTCCCTACTGCCCAAAGCCTGTATAAACTCCTTCCTGGACTCTGTGCGACCTTCTTTCTTCTGTAACTCCCCCCATTTAATCTTTGGCTATGTCTTCACTCACTCCCTCTTCTTGCTTTCTAAGGTCATCCTACAGACTACCATCCGATGCTGTCCAGCTACATTCTCCCCTACCACTACCTTGCAGTGTCCTATATCTTTCAGATTTCTCCTTCTGCATAAGATGTAGTCTACTTGTGTGCACCTTCCTCCACTCTTGTAAGTCACCCTATGTTCCTCTCTCTTCTTGAAGTATGTGTTCACCACAGCCATTTCCATTCTTTTAGCAAAATCCACAACCATCTGTCCTTCCACATTTCTCTCCTTAAGACCATACCTACCCAGAACTTCCTCATCACCTCTGTTCCCTTCACTTACATGTCCATTAAAGCCTGCTCCAATCACCACTCCCCCCCACCCCCGGAACACTTTCTACCACTTCATCCAACTTACTCCAGAATTCCTCTTTCTCTTCTACCTGACATCCAACTTGTGGCATACGCACTGACAACATTCAACATCACACCTTTGACTACTAGCTTCAAACTTATGATCCTGTCTGACTCCCTCTTTTCCTCCTGAACACTCTTCACATACTCTTCCTTCAAAATTACCCTTATGTAGCGGTTTGAATTCAACCCCCACAACACAGAGACAGAACAGAGACAGTCAGCTCGCACTCCTGGTTTTTTTTCCGCTGCATGCTGCGTTTACAGCTATGAGGTTAAAGTGTCATCCATGCATTGTGTTCATGCATCCTGTCTGTACCTCTGATATGCAAATGCCCAGATCGACTGCTGTGAATGTCTTTGATCTATTGTTTGAGTTGAGTATATAAGCTGCACTGTGCTGTAAATCTGACTCTCATTCATTCACTCCTGCATCTGCTGCGAGACACACACACTGTGTGGCTCCTTTTCTCTGAGAGCCTGAGGACATCACCTCAGCCCGCAGCACGAGGGCTGGGGAGGTGTTCCGATGAAGGCGGGTGATAATAAAGCTATTTAAAAATCCAACGCTGCCTTTATTTTATCATCCTCTTCACTTACTCCATTTCTCTTCCTATCTACACCATGGTAGAACCGTTTAAATCCCCCTGCAATGCTCCTAGCCTTGCTTCCCTTCCATTTGATTTCTTGAGCACACAGTATATCTACCTTTCTTCTCTCCATCATATCAGCCAACTCTCTGCCTTTACCAGCCATAGTCCCTACATTTAAAGTCCCTACTCTGACCTCCACACTTTTGCCTTTCTTTTTCTCTCTCTGCCTCCAAACACACCTTCCTCTCCTCCTCCTTGATCTTCAAACAACACTAGCCCAGTTTCCACCAGCAACCTGTCAGTTAACAGTACAGGTGTCGGACATTGTTAACCCGGGCCTTGAGCGATACAGTTTGGACATCTCATTTGTCATGATCTGCATGTTTGATTTGACAAAAATTTTATGTCGGATGTCCTTCCTGACACAACCCTTCCCAGTTACCTGGGCTTGGGACCAGCACTAGGAGTACACTGGCTTGTGGACCCCCTGTGGCTGAGTTATTCTGTAACATCTCCTGCTGTCCCTAATACCAGAAATGAATTATTCACATTGTTTCAAATTCTGTCTCCTATCAGGCTATTATAATTTATGAGTATAATTATGTTCAAATTTGAATGTAACATTACTGTACATAAGGCAAAGTCACAGTCCTAGAAAATTTGTTTAACACAGTTTATGGAAACAGACACTCATGACACGCACGTCTCCCCAACCTGGAAAAAAAAGACAGAATTGCCCATCTCAAATCATCATAAACCTTTCTATATCATGTAACAAAATTGAATAAATCACTTTGAAGCATCAATTCTAAGCAGAAATACATTTTTTCCTGAAAATTTACAACTTTTCTCATAAATTTGTAATTCTCATTAATTTACATTTATTAGTAAATTTCTAACTTTTTCTTGTAAGTTAACTACTTTTTGCATCTTAAGTTTCAAACTTTTTTCTTGTAAATTTTTGACTTTTTCTCATAAATCTGCTACCTTTTGCTTGTATATTTGCAACATTTTTTTAAATTGTCAGGTTTTTTGTAGTAAGTTTGACTTTTAGCAAATGTGCAAGTCTTTCATCTAAATTTGCAATTTATTCTTCATGATGAGCTTTTTCTTAGAAATGTGAATAAATGTGGACTCTAGCTGTAGATGCTCAATCCTCCATCCTCCTTTTCTTTTTCACTGTTTCATCACACTTTCTGAGGTAACTTATTCACATGCAAAGCCAGAGGGGAGGTGGAGATGATATTCAAGGTGTTTTTTGTGTATAATGACACAAGGATGAGTGTTAATGAGGTGAAAGGGTGTTAGGGTGAGATTTAACTCATAAACTACAACCTGTGTCCCATAGTACAGTTGAATATAATGCTGTGATGTTGAAAATGAAAAAAATAAAGCTCTGTTGTTTGTTAAAAGAGATTGAAGCATAGCTAATCCTAGCTAATCCAAATGATATGAAAGACTCAGAACCACCAGGCTGGTGATTCACTCAGTCAACCAAAGCAGATGCTCCACAATTGATGTGCAGTATATTGTGTTGTTTTCTGTGCAAATACTGGTGGCACTGATTGAAAACTTTGATTTTGTATTTCTATATTATATTATATTATATTATATTATATTATATTATATTATATTATATTATATTATATTATATTATATTATATTATATTATATATATACGTATATGGCTGCACGGTGGCACAGTGGTTTAGCACTGTGGCAGCACAGTTTTACCCTCGGCCGGGGGATCGCGGGGATCATGAGATCGTGGGTTCGATCCCAGCCCCCGACCAACAGTGAGCTGTGTGGAGTTTGCATGTTCTCCCCGTGTTGCGTGGGTTTACTCCGGGATTTCTCCGGTTTCCTCCCGCATACCAAAAACATGTAGGTTTAGGGCGCTCGCGCACACAGCGACCGGCAGCCGGTGGCTTGTCACCAGACTGCAAACCAAATCTACCTACGGGTACAAATAAGTAACAAAAAAAAAAAAAAAATATATATATATATATATATATACAGTAGAGGGTGTAAGGGAAGGATGTGGAGGCAAGGCATGAGCGTAGGTCAACACAGAATCTTTACTGAACCCTCTAACACAGGGGTGGGCAATTATTTTTTCCATGGGGCCACATGAGAAACAGAAAATATTGTGGAGGGCTGGACCAAAAGGCTGAACTCAATTCTGCATAATATAATTGTATTTCGTTATAAAAAGCAGCACATAGCATTCCCTCCCTCCTTTCATTGGCTTCCCATAGAGTTTAGAATTAAGTTTAAAATCCTTCTTCTTACTTACAAAGCTCTAAACAATCAGGCCCCTTTTTATTTAAAAGATCTGATACTACCGTATTATCCTAACAGAGCACTACGCTCCCAAAATGCAAGAATACTTGGAATACTGTACCTAGAATCTCCAAAAGTACAATGGGAGGCAGAGCCTTCAGTTATCAAGCTCCTCTCCTGTGGAACCAGCTGCCGATCTGGATTCGGGAGTCAGACTCGATCTCTGTTTTTAAGAATAGCGTTAAAACCTTCCTTTTTGATATAGCCTACAATTAGGGAGGGATCATGTGTTTCTGAACCCTCCCTTAGTTATGCTGCTAATAGGTTTAGTCAGCCGGGGGACCTCCAATAACTGGGCACTGGGCTTCACTCCTTTCTTCACTCTCAATGAAATATTTTTTTTGCTGGCCATTAACGTCTGTTTGTTCTCTCCCATAGATTGAGTCCCCATCATGCTGTTTGCTCTCTACATGTCTGTTCTTTTCATCTTCTCTATCCCCTCACCCCCCAGCCAGTCGCAGCAGATGACTGCCCCTCCCTGAGCCTGGTTCTGCAGGAGGTTTCTTCCTGTTAAAAGGGAGTTTTTCCTCTCCACCGTTGCCAAGCACTTGCTCACTGGGGATCGCCTGATTGCTGGGGTCTTTCTGCAACTGTGGGGGTTCCCCCTACAGTTGAAAGTGCTATGAGATGACTGTTGTTGTGAAATGGCGCTGTATAAATAAAGTTGAATTGAATTGAATTGAAAACAATGGTAAACAAAATGTGAACATTTTTACCATTGTGACTCATTACATTAGTGATCATTTTCAGTCGTATTCACCCCAAAACACATTTTGAGTTTCATATACTGTTGGAAAGAGGTTCTTAGCTTTCTAAAGACATCACAATATTGTCTTTGTACTCCAAATATTAAGCAAGATGCATCATATTACAGTAATGATTGTCACTGAACTGTGATTTTGAGAAAAAGGCCTCCAAAGAAAGTGTCCCAGTTCACTGCTAGTTGGTGCATTTGCATGCCTACATTTGTAGTCTAACCACCTCAGTGTTTTTCAGTTCTTTTTTCTTGTTCAATGAGAGAAATCTAGTCTCTGCTGGGCTTTAACGAGTGCATCAAAGTCAGGTTGAATGTCTGAGGTGGAGATGTGAAGCACAGCTGACAGATGATCATCAGTGAGAGAGAATATATACCTGGATTTGGTAAACTTCATCACTGAGAATGTTTGTTCACATATGTAGGTAGAGCGAAAGAGAACCAACATCTTCTGAGCATGTCTCCTCATGTTTGGAAAGTTCTCTTCCTTGAGAGAAGAGTAAAAATCCAGCAGTGATCCTGACTTAAAGTGCTCTGCCAGCATCGCATCAGACTGCATAGGCCGTGAGCAGCTCCCTCAAAATGTGGCTAGAAAATGATTTTCGTGGCACTCAACTGGGAACTACGGGATCTTTGATGATTTCTATGTAAAAAAAACCTGCTGAATCCGAAAATCGATGTTCCCACTGTCAAAGGTGTGGATAGCTATGTCAAATTTGCATAAATCCAAGATGGCTGCCACGACTAACCAAGGGAATGAATGGCCTAACATTTCAACCAGTCTACCTAGAAACACGTTTGAGGCCTCTTTTTCGGATAATGTTGAGCCGAGGAATCGATTTCTGAGGTCGACTGTGTGATTGAGGGTCAAAGAACCACGCTAATTTGCATAAATCCAAGATGGCTGCCATGGATGGACTAACTTTTTAGCCATTTGTGGTAGACTGCAAGTCTAATTTAAAACATTACTGGCACATGCCTCTAGGGGGAACTACCTGTATTGTTTAGCATTACTACTAAGGGGACACATTAGAATAAGAGTGTGAAAACCCCGCGCAGAATCCATGTTCAGTCTTGTTGTGTGTGTTACAGAATAAATGGCCAGAGTTAGCCAAAGAAATAACTCAAGTGTGATCATTGCTACACGGTAGGATATCACACAATTGGCGACGAGGATTAAAAGAAAAAAATCAGCGGCGAGAAGCAGAGAACATTGCAAGTGTGGCGAACTCAAGTGACTCCAGTAGTTCGAGTGCAAGTTCAGAGGAGGAAAAACGAGGTTTCCCCACCACGACGAGCAATGGCGGCTGTAATCGGAACGGTAACCCCTTTTGATAACTCGACTCAGTCATGGGAAGAATATAGTGAAATGTTGGACTTTTTCTTCGAAGCTAATGACATTGAGGAGCCAGACAAAAGGAAGGCTGTACTGTTGAGTGGAGTTGGTGCAACTACTTACAGCTTGTTGAGAAATTTAATAAGCCCTGCATTACCGAAAGATAAAACGTACGACCAGCTTACTGCTGAGCTTCAGAAGCACTTCAGCCCCAAACCGAGTGAAATCGTGCAACGATTCAAATTTAATTCACGCATAAGGAGGAACACTGAGTCCATAGCAGAGTATGCGGCAGAATTGAGGAAATTAACACTGCACTGTGATTACAAAGACTCATTGGAAGAAATGTTAAGAGACAGACTTGTGTGTGGAGTGAATGATGACCGAATGCAACGGCGACTTTTATCTGAAACAAAACTCACTTTTGCGAAGGCTTTGGAATTATGCCAAGCGATGGAAACAGCATCTAAAGATGTGAGAGAAATGCAAGGGAAACTAGCAGAGGACACAGCAACGCATGTTCGTGTGCCTAAGACCCAAGTAGGTGTCCACAAAGTGTCGACTGACAAAACTCAGCACAAATTCCCCAGTTGTTATCGCTGCAAAGGCCAGCACAATGCCGCCGAGTGCAAATTTGCCACTGAGCTGTGTCATAATTGTGGCAAGCGAGGGCACATTAAGAAAGCATGTAGAACAAAGGTGGGCAATGCACAGGTGCAGAAGGCAACAGTAAAAGGGCAAAAGAATGAAAACAAGGGCCCAGGAAAGGAACAGCGAGCGAATCAACTTAGAGGGGAGGGAGAAAGTGATACAGAAGACATGGGTTTTCACACAATTTACAACACGTCAGAGGAGCTGACCAAGGTAGCGCCCATCACGCGTACCATGAATGTTAATGGAATGAAAGTAACATTTTAAGTTGATACAGGCTGTGGAGTAACCATATTAAGTAAACAGCAATATACACAACTGTGGAAGAAAACAGACACAGCAGAATTAAATCCCTGTTCATTAAAATTAAAAACATACACAGGAGAGAAGCTAGACGTGCTAGGCATGGCACAAGTGAAGGTGCAACACAAAAACAAAGAAAAGGACTTACCTGTAGTCGTAGTTGGGAGCGAAGGACCAAATCTACTAGGGCGAAGTTGGCTACAAGAACTGGCCATGATTGATCAGTTGGTGAATAAGGTGGAATCTCAGCCCAAATTGCAGCTGGAGGAGATCCTCGAAAGACACGCTGAGGTGTTCAAAGAAGGCTTAGGACAGCTAAAAGGTGTCACTGCAAAGATTAATGTGGAGAAGGAGGCCCAACCACGATTCTGCAAACCCCGACCGGTACCCTATGCAGTCAAGCCACTGGTTGAAAGCGAGCTACAGAGGCTGCTGGATGACAAGATCATTGAGCCAGTGCAGGTTGCAGAATGGGCGGCGCCCATAGTCCCAGTGAGAAAGCCGGATGGCTCCATTAGAATATGTGGAGATTACAAACTCACTGTCAATCGAGCATCACGGGTGGATCAGTATCCAATTCCTAAAGTGGAGGACCTCTTCGCACAGCTGAACGGCGGCCGACACTTCACAAAATTAGACATGAGTCACGCTTACCAACAGATAGTCCTGGAAGAAGAATCAAGAAAGTATGTAACCATCAATACACACAAAGGCTTATATACCTACACACGCTTACCATTTGGAGTAGCTTCCAGTCCTGCTATATTCCAGAGAACTATGGAGGGCATCCTAGGTGGAATTCCGAATGTTGCCATTTATTTGGATGACATCCTTTGTACAGGACCAAATGAACAAGAACATCTGAAAACGCTGGAGGAAGTGCTTCAACGGTTGGAGAAAAGCGGTCTGAGGTTGAAAAGAAGCAAGTGTGAGTTCATGGGAAAAGAGGTGGTGTTCCTAGGCCACAAGATCAACGCCAGTGGTCTACACCCTCTAACAGACAAAGTGGAAGCCATTGCGGAGGCGCCTGAGCCACAAAATGTTACTGAGTTAAAAGCCTACCTGGGCTTGTTGAACTATTACCATAGGTTCCTCCCAAAGCTCTCCACGCTGCTGGCACCACTACATACCTTACTTAAGAAGGAAGAAAAATGGTCATGGGGGGTCAAGCAGCAGAAGGCGTTTGAAGAGTCCAAAGCGCTACTTCAGTCCTGTAGTGTGTTAGTGCACTATGATTCAAACAAACCACTCACCCTGGCGTGTGACGCATCACCCTACGGTGTGGGAGCTGTACTCTCTCATCGTATGGAGGATGGCTCAGAGAGACCCATAGGGTTCGTCTCAAGAACTCTTAGTGCAGCTGAGAAAAACTACTCCCAGCTAGACAAGGAGGGCCTTGCAGTAGTATTTGGTGTAAAAAAGTTCCACAAATACCTGTATGGGAGACAGTTCGCTATAGTGACTGACCACAAGCCACTAATTTCACTGTTCAGTGAAATGAGAGCCATACCCCAGATGACATCTCAGAGAATTCAGAGATGGGCCGTTACATTAGCAGCGTATGAGTACACCATCGTTTACAAAGCCGGACGGGACCATACGAATGCTGATGCGATGAGTAGGCTACCCTTGGATGGAGGAAGAGACAGCACGCCTGAGGAGGAGGAGAGAGTGCTATTGTTTGAAGATATCGGCGTGCCCCTGGTGAACGCACAACAAATAAAGAAGTGGACAGACAAAGACCCTGTTCTAGCAAGAGTGCGAGAATACATCTTGCGAGGATGGCCGAAGATGAACAGTCCTGAGTTCATTCCCTATGCCAGACGACAGGATGAGCTCAGCACCCAGGAAGGTTGTATCCTGTGGGGAGGACGCGTGGTTGTTCCACCACCTGGTCGGAATGCCTTACTGCAACAACTACACCAAGCACACCCTGGCATCACTCGCATGAAAGCGTTGGCGAGGAGTTACATGTGGTGGCCCAACATGGATGCAGAGGTGGAGGCGCTTGTGAAGTCATGTGCGGCATGCCAGGAGAACAGGAACAGTCCTCCAGCAGCCCCACTACATCCCTGGGAAGTTCCAGATAAACCATGGAGAAGAATTCACATTGACTACGCAGGTCCATGGATGGGAAGAATGTTCCTGATCATAGTTGACGCATACTCAAAGTGGATCGATGCATATTCTGTGAGTAGCTCTACTTCTACTGTTACCATTGAATGTCTTAGAAAGAGTTTCAGCCAACATGGGCTACCTGAAATCATAGTATCAGATAACGGTACATGTTTTACGAGTGAACAGTTCCAAGAGTTTTCTGAAAAGAATGGCATACGTCACATCACGACTGCGCCATACCATCCTTCTTCTAACGGCTTAGCCGAGAGGGCCGTGCAGACGTTCAAGTCACTCATGAAAAAGATGACAGGAGACTCTATTGAAACCCGAATGTCGAGAGCTCTGTTCAGCTATCGAATAACACCCCAATCTACAACTGGCAAGTCACCAGCTGAGCTGTTGTGTGGAAGGAAGTTGAGGTCAACATTTGACTTAATACATCCAGACTTCAGAAACAAAGTGCATGACAAACAAGAGAAACAAAAAGGTTATCATGACATGCATGTTAGAGAGAGAATACTGAGAGAAGGAGACGTGGTCTACACCCGCAACTTTGGCTCAGGACCAGCCTGGGTACCAGGAGAAATAACAGAAAAGACAGGCCCTGTGTCATTCAAGGTGACATTAGGCCATGGACAAGTGGTGAGGCGACACATCGACCAAGTTCGTGGTAGGAGCTCCATTCCCCTGCCGATGGCACCAGAGGTGTTGTCTGACACCCATCCTGAGGAGAGCATCAACAAACCACCACTTCAGGTGATACCTGAGGTACCCGTCTCTGCAGATTCTACGGGCAGCACTGCAGCAGCCGAAACAGTGGAGCAGTCTGAGTCTTCACCTGCAGTTGGCTCACCAGCCGTGAGAAGATCTCAGCGAGCTAGGAAAGCTCCAGACTACTTGAAGGACTATACTTAGTCAGTAGTGAGTTCCCCAGCCACAGGACAAGAATGCGTCCTGGAACCTCACTGGGATGCGGTAGTCAAACCAATTCCCCAGTTAGACTGTTATGTGTGTTATACATGTGAAAAAAAAAGAAAGAAAAGAAAAGAGAAAGAAATTATATGTATGGCACATATGTTTAAGAAGTTAAAAGTAACTGTGATTGTTTAGGATTAAATGGGAGTTCCAGGATGTCTAGCATAGTTGGCTAGTGTAATTAAAAGTAGTTTAATCTAGAGGGGAGGGATGTGGTAGACTGCAAGTCTAATTTAAAACATTACTGGCACATGCCTCTAGGGGGAACTACCTGTATTGTTTAGCATTACTACTAAGGGGACACATTAGAATAAGAGTGTGAAAACCCCGCGCAGAATCCATGTTCAGTCTTGTTGTGTGTGTTACAGAATAAATGGCCAGAGTTAGCCAAAGAAATAACTCAAGTGTGATCATTGCTACACAGTAGGATATCACACCATTCTACCTAGAATCACGTTGGAGACGTCCTTTTCGGCTAATGTTAACCCGAGGAATCGATTTCCGAGGTCATTAGTGTGACTGAGGGTCAAAGAACCCCGCTAATTTGCATAAATCCAAGATGGCCACCATGGGTGTGGATGGACTATATTTTGAACCACTCTACCTATAATCACGTTTGAGACGTCTTTTTCGGATAATGTTGACCTGAGGAATCGATTTCTGAGGTCAGATATGTGATTGAGGGCTCCACTAATTTTCATAAATCCAAGATGGCTGCCATGAATGGCCTAACTTTTTTATCAGTACAACTAGAATCACGTTTGAGACATCATTTTCCGATAATGTTATGCCCAGGAATCGATTTCTGAGGTCACTTTTGTGATTGAGGCTCAAAGAACTCCACTCATTTGCATAAATCCAAGATGGCCACCACAGGCATGGATAGTCCAACTTCTTAACCATTCTACCTAGAATCATGTTTGAGACGTCTTTTCTGCATAATGTTGACCCGAGGAATTGATTTCTGAGGCCAAATATGTGATTGAGGGTCAAAGAACTCCACTTATTTGCATAAATCAAAAATGGCCGTCATGGATGGATGAACTTTTTTAATCAGTCCACCTAGAATCACGTTTGAGACATCATTTTCCGATAATGTTATGCCCAGGAATCGATTTCTGAGGTCACTTGTGTGATTGAGGGTCAAAGAACTCCACTCATTTAAATAAATCCAAGATGGCCGTCATCCAACTGAGCCACCGGAGTGGTGGCTCAGTTGGTAGAGCATCCGCCCCACACCCGGGAGGCAGGGGTTCAAATCCCGGCCGGGTCATGCCGAAGACCATATAAAAGTGGAACTTCCTGCCGTCCAGCTTGGTGCTCAGCAAAAATGGAATGGAGGAGGGAAATTTGTGGCAGTGCCTTGCATGGCAGCGGCCCTCTGATTCTACACTTGGGGTGTGTGTGATTAACACAGTAGATAGGTAAAACACAATCTCGTTCTACTGTACATGATTGGTTGTATAGTTGAATGACAATAAAGGGTGATTTAATTAATTTAATTTTAATTAATAGGCATGGATAGCCTATCTTCTTAACCACTCTACCTAGAATCACGTTTGATACATCTTTTCCAAATAACGTTGACCCGAGAAATCGATTCCTGGTCAGTTATGTGATTGAGCGTCAAAGTACTCTGCTAATTTACATAAATCCAACATGTATAGCTGTCATATCCTGATACAACCTGTATTCAACCTCCACCTTATTCATCACCAGAATCATCTCCCTCATTTTCTTCCTCCTCTGCTTCCACAGATCTTTCAGATTCTGTAAGAACACGATAAACGCAATCGATGCAGGCGCATAGATCAGTGCAGCTGAGATCCGATGCCTTGCATGTACATCTGCTGGCTTCGCACCTACTCCGCTTGCATGAACAGTGCACATAGTTCAAGATCTCTTCAGGCGCCGGACCAGTTGCCATCCAGTCTACAGCCAGTTCTTCCTGCAACAAAATCCAGCCATGGCCCACTGGACTGGGGGCAGATATTGTTTGCTGAACGGCACGGCGATGAATGGCTGCTTGATAATTTGACCTCTCCACATGTTTTCGAAGAGCATCCTGGTTGGGTGGTAATGCATCATCGCAGGAGGCATTGATGCAGAACAGACGGTAGCGAGCCTCATTCACATCATTTGTATTTTGACCGTACAGATCACATACAAACTTTTCGAGTGAAGACTGAAGAGAAGAAGCTACATCAAAGTCTCTCCCAAGCTGTGTGAATACCTCCTGGTATTCAGTGTTTTTCAGGACAAGGTCCAGTACACTGCACCCCTTGGGCTTGGGCTGAGAAGTACATCCAACCCTCAGACTCAGAGTTAAGCTCACTGGGATTGCTACCCTTTTCCCATTTGAGCTACTTTGTGGTAGTGGTATATTTTGACTATAATTCAGGCCCAGGGTGGGTTCTGGGGATAGATGCATCATCAGAGTGAGTCGATCTGCATCATTTAGATCTATACTAGGACTATGTTACCTGGCACCCAGAGTCCCTTGGTTATTAGCCTCCACACCCCCAGATCAGCCTACTCGGAGTCTTAGACCAGGACTAGGTCACCCTGTGAGCGGTTGACAAAGGCTTTAGACATCTAGGGTTCCATTTTAGTTCATATTTAGAGTTACAAATGATCGGAGCCAAACGACTCCAGGGCACACGCAGTACAACCATAAACAATGGCTGCCACTCACCTTTCTCGAAGAAGTTGCGACGTTGTTCTGCTACTTTCTGTTGGGGTCCGTCAAGTACAAGCCATTTTTGGGGACACTCACGTACTTTTGCCCACGATGCTTCAGTAAAACGAGTGATACTGCCCGAAAACTTATCGGAAATGTGAATAACACAGGAGAGGCTTTCAGCGCACGCTACCCCTGTGGGCGCTGCCATTTTGTTGTCACATGACCAAAGGGACGACGCTGATTGGTTAAAACGTCCCGGACTGGGCCATGTTTAAGGTAGCCAGACAATTATTACTGACTGACTTCAATCGCATTTTTCATACAGCTATCCACACCTTTGGAAGTGGGAACATCGATATTTTGTCTTACAATAATGTAACCTTAATTTAGAAACACTAAAATTTTAGTTCCCCGTTGGGTGCCACGAAACTGAACGAAAAGTGGCAGCTGCTCACGGCCTAGCAGGTCAATTAGTTCCAGCTGAACATCACTGGGTGCATTATCCACACTGCAGGTAAAGGGAGACGAAATCATGTGCATTTCATCCTTGATTGTTCTGAGATCTTCAAATCACCTTGAAAACTCACCATGCAGTGCTGCTAACATGGATGAGTACCTGCGGAAGTGATCAGCTGACGGTGTGACTTCTTTCAGGGTTTGCATGAGACTGAGAGTGTTGCTCTCCAGTTGGCTTGTAAGAAACTGCAACTTTCTCATGAAAGCCTTCATCAGGCTGTGCATTTCGTAAACAAAAAGGCCCTTGCCTTGCAGTTTGGTGTTCAGTTCATTCATCAGTGCAGTCACATCAACAGCAAATGCAAAATCTGCCATCCAGTCCTCATCTGAGAGCTCTGGGATGCCTTTGCCTTTCTTCTCACAAAACTCTCGAATCCCTGCTTTCAGGTCTCAAACTCTTTTTAGCACTTTGCCCAGACTGAGCCATCTGACAGCTGTGTGGTAGCCGATGTCACTATGTTCAGTCTCATGCTCCTCCAAAAGTGCAACAAACTGTTTGTGATTCAATGTTCATGCCCTAATGAAGTTAACTATTTTAGTTACAACATCAATAACTTGGTTAATTTTTAGCACTGACTTGCACAACACATGCTGATGTATAATACAATGCAAAAATACCAATTTCTGATCTATGTCGATTTCAGTCACTTTATTTTGCATACGTTTCAAAAGTCTGACATTTTTCCCCGTCAGATTTGGACAACCGTCCGTTGTGACACCAACCAGTCTGTCCCATTTCAGCCCCAGCGTGTCCATGCATGCATTTACCTCTGTGAACAGATCTCTCCCTGCCGTCGTCCCTTTCATTGACCGCATTGCTGCCAGCTCCTCCATAATTTTGAAGTCTGTTATACCACGGACAAATACGAGTAACTGGGGGTTTAGTAAACTAAACACGTGGCTTTACCTCTGACTTCAGTAAATAAATACTTAGCAGTCCATGTTTTGTTGAAAACCCTGCAATCGGCATATACCTTTCTTTTTTTAGCATGCGCGGGCATTTTTGAGGGCTAAAGTTGTCTGCTTGTGACAAGGTAGATTCAATCACGCGCAGTATTGATTTACGTATTGCATCATTATGCACTTGAATTAAAAAAACAACTTCAAAATAAAAGCAGTGCAGCTTTAGTCCATGCATTAGGTAAAATTAGAAAATGTGTTTCATTCATTCATTCATTCATCTTCTTCAGCTTAATCCTTTTCAGGTCACGGGGGGGGGGGGGGGTGGCGCTGGAGCCTATCCTAGGCAGGGTATACCCTGGACAGATCACCAGTCCATCGCAGGGCCAACACAGAGAGACAGACAACCATTCATTCTCACAGTCATACCTAAGGACAATTTAGAATCCCCAGATTGATGCCAATTAACCTAACTTGCATGTTTTTGGCATGTGGGAGGAAACAGGAGAAATCCCGGAGTAAACCCACGCAGACACGGGGAGAACATGCAGACTCCACACAGATCAATGTTGGTCGGGGGCTGGGATCGGACCCAGGATCCCCCGGCCAAGGGTGAGTTGCTGTGCTGCCGCAGTACTAACCACTCCTCCACCATTTTGAAATTTACAATTATCCTCACGCGGGCCGGTCGGAGTCAACCAAAGGACCGTATGCGGCCCGGGGCCCGTACAATGCCCAAGTCTGCTCTAACATAATGCACAGCCTGTGGCCCCAGCTGGGGCCGTCGTGTAGAAGAGAAGAGAAGTTCCCAGCTCCCTCTGCATTCCGCTTACATAGCTTTAATCTCATGCATAAAGAGCTGGGCTGGTGCATATTACATGAGGTTACACTAAGGCAATGTGTGGCACGATTATCACAACACATGTTACCTTCCTAACATACATTTGCCTCCCTGTGCTGTAGTCTAGAGCGGCAGGAGGCGGCGATGCCTTAGAGTCTGGTCTAATTAACTCTGTGGGGTGCTACCCCCCTCAGTCCATTATTCAGCCCCTCTGTGTGGTTCTGGGTGAGAGATAATGTCCATCCGCCACGTGCTGGTGTCACCACACAGCCCCCCCTCCCCCGAACACCCAGAAGGGGCTGTGACCCCCCGTTCGTTTGGGCTCTAGTCGGCGCCCATGGAGGCTGCAGCGGGGGTTGCCGCTCCGGTAGAACTGTCCTGCTGTGGAGGAGTGTCAGAGGGCATGTTAGTCCGTGGGGGGGAACGGGGGAGGGGTGAAAAACACAGTCTGCTCCGTTCCGAGTTCCAACACGTTGAACGGCTGTGGATCGTGTGCGCACGGGGGCCAGTGTGCGTCGTGCGTAATGGAACAAAACCGGCCATCGGCAGGCTTTAGGGAGGGAGGTGCAGGAAGAACGATGTGGAGGACAAGGGGGAGGTGGGTGGGAATCAATGGAGTGCTGGCCCGGGATGTCGAAAGTGTCTGGGTCGTGCAAAAATTGCATGCGGATCAGCCATGGGTGAGGGACTTTCCCAGTAAACTTTACGGTGATCTGCAGCAGCTGTGAAAAAAATTAAGTCTCTGACTCCTCGTGCGAGTCTGGTCCAGCGAGAATCTGGGGAAGGCAATCGGCCCAATTCCACGAGGATGCGTAGTGGCTGTGAAAAAAAAACTGAAGCTGTGTCAGGGAATGTGGCAGTCTTGCTTTACGTGCGGAAGCAGCCCTAAAGACATCGGGGAAAGAAATCGGCTAAATTCCCCGTTGTGCGCAGCGGCTGAGAAACAAACAAACACATGTCCTGCGTGCGAGGCTGCATGTCTGCTTTAGGTGCAAGGGCAGCCCTAAAGGTTCCAAGGATTGCGATCGGCCGTGTTCCCCGGACATGTGCAGCGGCAGAGGCTGACGTGTTAGTCTGTGGAGCCGGTTTGTCCTGGTGTGTGGCATGCACTGTGGCGCAGTGACCACATAGCTGGAAGTTGCACTGTCCTCGTAATCCTGCAGTGTGCACGTGGGGCTTCTGTGCGCTGAAACTCCACTGTCTGGAGGTAAGTCAGGTTCAGGGAGCTTGATGGAAATCAACACAGACAGTGCCGATCTTCCCCGTTCAGGCTGTTTCTGTGCGGTGCTCGTGTCACTGATCCTGGTGCATCCCCGCAGCGCCCGCTCCGCCCGGCCCTGGAGGTCGCCATCGTGGAGAGAGGTACGTGCTCCAGTGTGGATGAGAAGGATGTAGGGGCGCTCCCTGGTACTCCGGAGGCCGCAGCGCGGTGAGAGGGAGAGACAGTCCATTTCATGTCAGGTCACCAATGTGGTGTGCGGCGTAAGGGAGAGACAGTTCATCTCACATCAGGTCACCAATGTAGAGGGTGTAAGGGAAGGATGTGGAGGTGAGGCACGAGCGTAGGTTAACACAGATTCTTTATTGAAACCTCTAAAACAATGTATAGCCTGTGGCCCCAGCGTGGACGCTGGGGCCGCCGTTTAGAAGAGAAAAGAAGTTCCCAGCTCTCTCTGCATTCCGCTTATATAGCTTTAATCTCATGCATAAAGAGCTGGGCTGGTGCATATTACATGGGGTTACACAAAGGCAATGTGTGGCACGATTATCATAACACATGTTAGGTTCAGGTTCAGGTTCAGGTTACTTTATTTGTACCCGTAGGTAGATTTGTTTTGCAGTCTGGTGACATCCATATTTACAAGCCACAATTACATTCAACATAGACACAAACACAGGCACACATGAAGCTGACTATAAACATGATAAAAATACTCAAGGCTCCATCAATCAGGGTATAAAGACAAAGAGATGAGAGAAAAACCAGAGGTAAGAGAAAAGGGTCATATTAAAAAGTTAAAAACTAGTCAAAGAGGTTAAAAGCTCAAAGGTCTAAAACCCAATAAAACATTTAGAACCCAAATAACATCCTACAAAAATAAGTAAATATAAAATGGAGTTAATAAATAGGTACCTAAATTATGTGCAATATATTGTTACAACTTGTTCAACTCTTTGACAGCAGCAGTGTACTGTTATCCCTACGTGTTATATACACGGGGTATGTTAACGCAGATCAACAGCAAGCCAAACTCGTTTTTCACGAGCCAGGAAACCGAGCGTCCTGCTCCTTTATTCAAGTCTTCCAGACAGCTTACAGTTGTTTATAACTGTGGCTTGAAGCTCAATGAAAGTCGAGTGAAACTAAAAAATAAAACAGAAAATAAATACATTTAGTAAGCTAGCGGGCCCCTGGGATAAGACTAATTCCTGGAACAACACATTCACAATACATTTAACAAGCTAGCGGGGCCCTGGGATAGGACTAATTCCTGGAACAACACATTCCTAAAACGATCTCAAGTTCATGTCTAACAACTTAAAAAACCAACATAACATTCATCAACTTACAGCCATTGCTTTCGAAGGTGTAGAAAAAGGGTTTAACACACAGGAGGAGCGTTTCAGACATTTGCGGGCAGGTTATGCTCTCTGCCTTTTTTTCCTTTCTCTCTTACCAATGCCCACTTCTTCTACCCACAAATCATAGCAGCTACTGGCTGCGCTTTCAACATAAAATACAGGCAAATTGCCACCGACTGTACAAAAGTCACTCTTAACACAACAACTATTTTCTAGCATGAATTATTACAAATGGACTATGATATTTATTATAAACTTATGAACTATTTTTAACTTTATAAAACACACTCTACTGAGGGCAGAACACTCCCCGCCTGGCATTACCAATGCCACTACTTCTTTTTATCTATTATTTCACTCTCTAAGAGCATAACAACGTCTGAAATAGGACGTAGGTAAGTCTTTGAAACACCCTGGGATGATGTCCTCACTTCGACCTTTCTGACCTTCCGTCGCTGCTTGGAAAGGTGGATGTGATGATGGCCATTGTCCATTCGTTTCTGGGTGCTTGGTCCTGTTTCAACAGCACTATGTCACCTGTCTGTAGGTTGCGGTGTGTTGTATGCCACTTGCGACTTGATTGGAGGGTGTTGAGATATTCGTTTCTCCAGTGGCTCCAAAATTCGTTGGCGAGTGCTTGCACTTGTTTCCACTGGTTTTTGAGCAGGTCCTTTCCACAAAAGTCTCCTGGTGGAGGGGGAACATGCTGCTTTTGGGTCAAGATCATTGCAGGACAGAGTAGGGATGGTGAGGAAGGGTCTGTTGAGATGGGAACTAAGGGCCTTGCGTTGATTATAGACGTTACCTCAGCCATTAAAGTACAAAGCACCTCATGCGTCAAACGAGTATGTTTGTTTTGCAAAAGCATGGAGTCCAGTATTCTGCGAGTGACCCCAATCAGTCTTTCCCAGACACCTCCCATGTGAGAGGCATGTGGGGGATTAAACTCCCATGTGCAACTGTTGGCATGAAGATAGTTGACAATGTTGGGAGGGTTCTTGTTTGGTTGTGCCATGCCTAACTCCACACTCGCTGCAATGAAGTTAGTGCCTCTGTCAGATCGCATTTGCTTTGCTGGGCCTCGTATTGCGAAGAATCTGTGTATTGCATTTATGCAGCTGCAAGCGTCCATAGATTCAATGACTTCAATGTGCACGCCTCTTGTGGTCATACACGTGAAGAGTATTGCCCACCTTTTTCCTTGTGCAGCTCCACCTCGTGTGTGTCGAGTGACTACTGACCATGGACCGAATACATCCAACCCGACGTTTGAAAATGGAGGGCATGTTTTGAGTCTCTCAGGTGGGAGATCTGCCATTTTCTGAGTCTCTAGTTTTCCCCTGAGTTTCCTGCACATTACACAATGGTGGATAATGGACGAGACCAGTCTTTTGCAACCTACAATCCACAGTCCGGCTTGCCTAATTGCGCTTTCCGTGAACTGCCTTCCTTGATGCACAACTTTGGCATGATAGTGACGGACAAGCAGTTGAGTTATGTGATGCTTGTTTGGGAGAATGGTTGGATTCTCAGATGCTGTGTTCAATGAAGCATGTTTGAGGCGACCTCCAACCTTGATGAGGCTTTCATTCATATAGGGATCAAGAGCTACGATGGGACTTGAACTGCGGACGGTTTGGTTGGCATGGAGAGCAGCATACTCGTCGGGAAAAGCGTCTTTTTGAACAGACTGGAGGATGAGGTTACTGGCAGCATCCAGCTCCTCTGGAGTGCGTGGCTTGCTACATCGATGCCAGCCCCTGCATGAATGATCTGACAGGTTGCTTGATGAGTGACAACGAGCTTGGTGAATTAGGAATGCAATGGCACGTACTAATGAGTTCCAACTTGAAAAACGCTGGAAGCATTCTGGTAAGGGCCTGTTCTTCTGAATTTGAGTAGAAAAGGTAGCGACTTTTCTGATTTCAGAGTCTACTTCAGGCTCGATTAACTCAAAGGATTCAGGTGTCTCGGATTCAGGTAGTTTGTAAAGGAAGTCTGGTCCCTTAAACCACATAGTGTCCATAAGCTGTGATGCAGGTATTGACCTGGTGGCTAGATCAGCTGGGTTTTGCTCTGATGTGACGTAGTGCCACTGTTCAAGGGATATGGACTTAGAGAGGGAAGCTGGTACATAGCAGCGTGGCACCTTAAGGCTGCTAAGATCTTGGAGGGACATTTTCCATGTTTCCCATGTGTCCATTTTGTCCTGAGGGAGAGGAGCATCCCAACCTTGGACACCATTCGACAGTTCACGTAACAAGAGTCTGCCTTTGATTGTCACTGGCGACGCTAGTCCCAAGGGGTCGAAGATACTGTTAATTGTTGACAGAACCCGACGGCGAGTGTAGGGTTTGTCGTCAACAGCAACCTTGAACGTGAAAGAGTCAGTGTTTATGTCCCAGCACAGGCCTAGACTTCTCTGAGCTGGTAGAGTGTCACTAAACTCTGAGAACTGTTCTTTCATTTGAGGGTTTTTTGTTAAGTTGCGTCTTAGTGAGCCGAGTCTAGACAATGCTTGGTCCCTGTTATTTGGGAGCGGCAAGCGAGGAAACTTGAATGGCAGAGGAGCGATCCAGTTGTTATTTCCATCCTGGTGGACTTCTTCCTGCATTATCTTTAGGAAGGTCTCATCTTCGAAGGACACGGCACACTTGTTATCGTTCTCTGTGCACTCAAAAACTTTGTCCCCAAGCTTTTCTTCCACTGCATTGGGTTTTGAGCTGCATTTAGAGAGGCCGTCCTTGTGCTCCCCGCTGTAGCATGGTTTCTCTTTGATGTTGATGCTGTTAGGACAAGGAGTGAAGAAGGATGGGCGTCCGTTGGAGAGCATGTACGTTTTATAAACGTTGACAGTTGGCTTATGAGCATTAAGGCACACCTCCCCCACAATTACCCAGCCTAGGTCCAGGCGTTGAGCAAAGGGAGCATTGTGGGGTCCGTTGACTTGTTGCCTTACTTTGTGGACTCATAGGATGTCTCTGCCCAGTAAAATTGCCATCTGAGCATCTGGGTCATACTTGGGGACGAGAGGAGCGAGGTGTTTTAAGTGGGCGTGAGCAAGAGCGACTTCGGGCGTAGGTATTTCACCCCTACTGAACATTATCTCGTCGCATTCAAGGAGAGGAGGGAGGTCTAAGCGTGGGCCTCCGCCTACTGGCTCGATCTGGAACCTCACTGCTTCCCTGTCAAGCATTTCAGTTAAACCAGCACATGTTCTCATGTGGTATGTCAGAGGGCTACCCTTGATCCCAAACAGCTCGAAGAATTCAGGACAGGCCAGCGATTTATTACTCTGATCGTCAAGGATTGCATACATCTTAACGGAGCGTTCTGGTTGGCCTTTAGGGAAAACTCGAACTAGACATACCTTTGAGCAAGAACGTGGAGGATTACCTTCGCTGCAGATCTCAGTGCACCGTGACGTTACCTCAGGTGGCGTGTTGTCTCGGGGCTGAGGCTCTGGTTCAGGTGTGTTTCTTGGCTGGGGTTGCTGACTTGAATCGGGATGCATGGCAGAGCAATGCCTTTCACTTTGGCACTCCTCGAACTTGAGTTTCGTGTCACAGTCCTTTATTGCGTGCATGGGAGAGCAGCAGCGAAAACATCGTTTGTGTTCTTTGAGTATGTTTCGCCTCTCTTGTAGCGGTTTATTCTGAAAGGCTCTACATTTGGCTAGAGGATGCATTTTCTTATGGACTGGACAGTAGCGTGTTAAATCGTCCTCTTTAGTACTAGCGGGATCAGTTGTGTCGACCTCTGTTTTGTTTACAGTTAGAGGCGTTCTGTAGCTGGTTTGTTTGAATGGTGGTCTCTCACCTTTGCTGAAGGGTTGGCTGCTGCATGTCGCAAAACTTGGGTCATTTCTTGCTTTAGCCTCGTCTTGGACAAACTTTACAAAATATGAGAAGGGAGGGAAGGTTACATCATATTTTTGTTTGTATTTTGAGCCCGCATGCAGCCATTTATCTTGTAAACTTGGAGGCAACTTTTCAACTATGGGCTTAACCCCATGGGGTGTGTCGAGGTAGGTGAGGCCTGGGAGATAAACTTCATCTTTAGCGACCCGCAGCTCTAAGAGTAAATCTCCAAGTTCCCTGAGTTTTACATTGTCTCTGTTTGTAAGGCGAGGGAAGTTATCTAATTTTTTAAACAAGGCGTTTTCTACTACTTCTGGCGTAGCGTAACATTCCTTTAACCTGTCCCATGACAATTGGAGAGCAGCTTTGGGGTTAGTGACATAGACAGCTCTGATTCTTTTAACGTGCTCTGAGGACTCTCTACCAAGCCACTTGACTAGGAGATCTAACTCCTGGCTATATGTGAGACCATCGTCTTCAATTGCATTTATGAATGACGACTGCCATGCTCTAAAGTTTTCGGGGGTGTCGTCAAACTTAAAGAGTCCGGTTGTGATTAGCTCTCTGCGCGCGAGGAACCTAGCAAAGTCTGCCATAGGTGGGTCACCATTGTGGGAAGCATGGTAGCTGTTTGGCCTGACATAGTCTCTCGACATGTCGATGGATTCATTTTTCACACACATTTTCTTGAATGTTGGTGGAGAGAGAGTTTGTTCGGGTCTCCTCGGAGTGAATGATTGCGCCCTTTGTGCGGGTTCGACTTGAGGTGTTTCTTCTTTAGCTGGTTGCGTCTGTGACTTTAGCTGGATTTGGTGGTGCACATACTCCATAGTTCTCTGTCTGACAACTTGCAATGGAATTGCGCTCCTTACACTCTCTCCTTCGTCCGGCTCGGCAGCTGCAACAGCTTCTAGAACTTCTGCTTTCGCTGTGGCGGCCGCTGTTTCCTTCTCTATCTCCAGCATCTCTAGATCCAATTCTAGCTTTGCTTGTTCTAGCTTTGCTTGTTGCTCTGCTTGTTGCTTCACTTGTTCTAGCTTTGCTTGTTGCTCTGCTTGTTGTTGTTCTAGCTTTGCTTGTTGCTTTTTAATTTCTAATTGTTTCTTACTGTACGAGGCCCTAGCATTCGCAGCTTCAGCGGAGGCTCGTGCTATGATGGCTGCTTCCAGCACGCAGGACCTCGAGGACAACCTGGAGCTAGAACGTCTGGAGCTGGAGCTAGCGTTGTGTGATGATTTGGCTTCGGAATTCGCCTTTTCTTCTGCCCTCTTCTCTTGAGTGTCGTCCATCGCTGTGTCATGAATCTTCTCTTCACCAACTGCTGACGTGGCTTTCACTGTACTGTTATCCCTACGTGTTATATACACGGGGTATGTTAACGCAGATCAACAGCAAGCCAAACTCGTTTTTCACGAGCCAGGAAACCGAGCGTCCTGCTCCTTTATTCAAGTCTTCCAGACAGCTTACAGTTGTTTATAACTGTGGCTTGAAGCTCAATGAAAGTCGAGTGAAACTAAAAAATAAAACAGAAAATAAATACATTTAGTAAGCTAGCGGGCCCCTGGGATAGGACTAATTCCTGGAACAACACATTCACAATACATTTAACAAGCTAGCGGGGCCCTGGGATAGGACTAATTCCTGGAACAATACATTCCTAAAACAATCTCAAGTTCACGTCTAACAACTTATAAAACCAACATAACATTCATCAACTTACAGCCATTGCTTTCGAAGGTGTAGAAAAAGGGTTTAACATACAGGAGGAGCGTTTCAGACATTCGCGGGCAGGTTATGCTCTCTGCCTTTTTTTCCTTTCTCTCTTACCAATGCCCGTTTCTTCTACCCACAAATCATAGCGGCTACTGGCTGCGCTTTCAACATAAAATACAGGCAAATTGCCACCGACTGTACAAAAGTCACTCTTAACACAACAACTATTTTCTAACATGAATTATTACAAATGGACTATGATATTTATTATAAACTTATGAACTATTTTTAACTTTATAAAGCACACTCTACTGAGGGCAGAACAAGCAGGAACAAAGCTGTTTTTGTAGTGCTGGGTTTTACTTTTTGGGACAGCAAACCTCCGTCTTGAGGGAAGAAGCTGAAAGTTGCAGTGCAAAGGGTGGGAGTCATCATTTAAAATGGAGGTAGCCATCCTCTGTACTTGTCTGGTGTACAGGGATGTCAGGCTCAGCTGTGACTCACCAAGCAAACGACTGGACCATCTAACTACCTGATCCAAGGATTTCCTTTGTTTCAGTTTTATCTGACCAAACCATGACAATAAAGAAAAGGATAAAACAGATTCAATGAAAGCCCGATAAAACATTGTCATTATGGTTTGGTCAATTTGGAAGCGTGCAAGTTTTCTCAAGCAATGCAAATGTTGCTGACCCTTTTTGCACACCCTTTCACAGTTTGTTACCTACCATGTTACCTTCCTGATATACTTTTGCCTCCCTGTGCTGTAGCCTAGAGCAGCAGAAGGTGGCGGCGCCTTAGAGTCTAGTCTAATTAACTCTGTGGGGTGCTACCCCCCTCAGTCCATTATTCAGCCCCTCTGTCTGGTTGTGGGTGAGGAATATTGTCCATCCACCGTGTGCTATTGTCACCAATATATATATATATATATATATATCCTGTATATAAACGCAGTATATATTTACGTGTACTGTATATATACTCGCTGCCATCCATTTCAAAGTGAAATGCCGGTTCCACGTTGTCGAAGCCATGCAGGGCTTAAATGACACTAACAGTAATATATACATGTATTTTTCACATATATATGATATATGTTAATATATTTATATATATAATATATGCAATATATCACACACACACACACACACACACACACACACACACACATATATATACACACACACTGTATATATTAGGGGTGTAGCGGTACATGTATTCGTATTTTTCGGTACGGCACCTTCGGTTCGGTACAGAGGCATACTGAGGTTCCACATGGACCATGTTGAGTGATGGACAGGAAGTGTAACTGCCTCGCCACTATTAGCCATACATGTAAACAAACAATGCAGCCCAGCCTCTGACTAGCCAACGTCATGACTGGCTGTACAAAGAAGCCAGAGCTTAAAGACCCTCTTCACAAGTCTGTCTGGGAACACTTCAGCTTTCCAGTGAAATAT
This sequence comes from Pholidichthys leucotaenia, assembly GCA_020510985.1. NCBI lineage: Eukaryota > Metazoa > Chordata > Actinopteri > Cichliformes > Pholidichthyidae > Pholidichthys > Pholidichthys leucotaenia. Next base: position 99,457,915 of record CM035847.1, read on the forward strand.
GTGAACGCTGAACGGACAAAGGCAAGTGAATAAGATGAAAACAACATCGGATATGCGTCCACAGTCCACAGCCGTTCAACGTGCTGAAACTCGGAGCAGAGCACACTTTTTTTTCCACCCCTCCCACATCCCCCCCATGGACTGGCATGCCCTCCGACAGTTCTACCGGATCTGGAGCCAAACAACGGTTGGTGGGGGGGGTGTCACAGCACCTTCCAAGCGTTCTGGGGGGAGCTGTGTGGTCACCCAGCACAATGCAGACTGATACTATTCACGCTCAGCAGGGATTGTATACGGACAGAGAACCCCTGGGGGGGCAACCAGAACAATGGACTATTGTTTATACATCCCCGGATTAAGGAGAAGACATCCGGGCGTCAGTTGGTCACGCAATTGATATGTATTGACTGATATGTATATCAATACGCAAATGTGCCATGCATTCTCTCTCTTTGTATAGCATGTATAAAAGAGCTTGCTATACATGCCTCAAGAGGACACGCAACACAACACAGCATACACAGCACGACACAGCGCACAGCACTACAGCGTGTCTCATGATGATGGAGGAAAATAAAATCTTGCCACCTTCCAACTCACCCCATCTCGCCTGAACTTATTTTTCCTCCACACCATCCTTTCAATAAAAAGCTTTACGGATACTTACACAGCTCTTTCAGCAAAAACACACGAGTTCAACTCCCACTCTTGTCTGTCACTGACCTTGGTCTTGTTTTTTTTTTTCAATGTTTTTTTTCCTTACTTTGTTTTTCACTCCACTAATGAAAGGTTCCTGTGATGTTAGGGTTAGGGATTAAAGTATGGGTTAGTTGGTCGATTTTCAAAGTGAAAGTCAAAAAGTGAAAGTGAAAAAATGGGGGGGGGGACGTTGTTACTGTTATGTTTATAACTCGTACTGACAAATAACCAGGCTGGAGGTGCAGTGAACGTAACTTTATTACATTGAACAACGAACTCACAGGTGCTCCATACAGGCCAAGGGGTCCATGGCGAAAGAGACCGTGCTCTTCCACCCTAGCCCTTTATACCCCTGGTGACGGTGGAACCGGAAAAGCGGGGCTGTCACCCCCACTACACCCAGGGTATAGTCGACGCCATATTGGTACACCACAGTTACCAATGTTTTTTAAAGCTCCAAACGCCACATACCCACTGCGTGTCAAAAATCTTTTTCACATGCCTCTGTATGTTTTCTCTCAGTGACAAAAGGGCAACTGCACGTTTTTTTGCTGAGACTGGGCTCTTTAAAGCACTGCTTCAGGCAATAAGGAACTTTAATTTCCTAAAAATTAAAGAATACAGTAATTCAAATTATTCAAACTTCTATTGTTGCACTTGTTTGTTTATTTGCTAAAAAGAGAGTTTATATATTTTATTGTATACATTTTATTTATTGGAGAATTTACTGCTGGCAGTTTGATTTTTTTTTTGTCAAAGCTGTTCCTGCTTATACAAAAGATATGCAGTTTTATTTTTGCATTTTGTTTCCTTACTGTACCAAAAATTAACCTTTAGGCTATGTGAAGTTAGGTTAATTGGCATCAAAACTGGGGATTCTAAATTGTCCTTAGGTATGACTGTGAGAGTGAATGGTTGTCTGTCTCTCTGTGTTGGCCCTGCGATGGACTGGCGATCTGTCCAGGGTGTACCCTGCCTCTCGCCCAAAGATGCTGGGATAGGCTCCAGCCCCCCCGCGACCCGCAAAGGATTAAGCAGAAGAAGATGGATGGATGGATGGATGGATTTCTTTTGCTCCTAGTGGCACAGCGCGGCACTGCAACTGTCAACTGATATGACGTGCAGAAACACTGCCCAGCTGTACTGAGGATTTGTACCGATCATGCCAGTTCACAAGGTGGCAAACACGCGTTGGAGGACTCATGGATGACACGTAATACATCAAAGAGGAAGAAATCTTTCTTCTTCTTCTTCTTCTTCTTCTTCTTCTTTGAGATTACAAAGAAAAATGGACGGCACCCATCATTGTGGACATATGCGATCGCAGATGGAGGAGCAAATTCAGAGGATTTGGTCCTGAATTTGCCAACTATGATTCTAAAAAGAGATTATTTAGCTTATGAAGGTAGATGTTTACATGTTCTTATAACACAGGGAGCGTGAAGCTCGTTGATTTCACCTGCCAGCACCCGGAGCGCCATGTGACTGTAGAGCAATCGCCGGTTGTATGTCATAATATAAGATAAATTGCCACGGAATAAAAGCGAAATTAAGGTGGAATAATCAATAACAGTTTCTGGATGTAGGAGAGAAAGCTAAAATGACCGGGAGAGGACAAAATTACAACCAGAATGCCACAAAGGGATGTCACCTTGCCAGTGGTAAGTGAGGAATGTCTTTGTTTGTTTGTATGCAAAATAGATGCGTAAATTTACTCCTATCTGAAACTTTGGATCATAGTCTACATCTTTCTAATTGTCAGTAAGCCATTATCTCTTACCACTTTCAAGTTATAACCTTGGAAAGTTCTGACATCTGATCTGAATATTTTCTTGAAAAAAATCTTTACCACTGTTGACCACTAGGGGTTATGTCGCAGTTTGGCGACATACACAGTTAAGAGGTTTAAACTGAACCGTGACCTTAAAGCCAAGGTAGGTACTGAACTGTGATGTTAGGTGTACATGTATTCGTACATGTATTCTGTGACAAAGTAGCGTCGAGGCGATGCGAGATTTCAATGTTCAATTAGTCCATTTTTATTTCAATAATCTTACAAGCAAAAAAAAGTTTCCAGGAAAAACATCTGACACGATTCTTCTTCAACAATGCACACTTCGCCCACCAAGAAGCATACCAAGGATAATAAGAATGCTACGAGATCTCCTTATCATTAACCACACCTGTTATATAGTATTTGAGATAATTAGGGCTGATTAGCCCCTACCATAATCCCAGGTAAAACAATGAACATTTCCATTCTTAACACATACCCACTAATATCTAAAAATACATAAATATTTCCCCCAACTATATACAATGTAAATATAAATAACATATAATAAATAACAATATAAATAATTCAATAAATAGTTCCAACCCTTATTTACAAATGTTAAACCACCCCTCTAACTTACCATACATGTTTCCTTCCTGCTGGTGTCCTATAAAAGGGCATTCAACCCCCAAAGAGTCTTTTGCCCGGACACCCACAGGAAGCATGTTGGCAAAGGTATGTGAAATAAATCATTTATCAATTATTTTACCAAAATACTTAACCATAATAATTATCTCCCAAGGGCATTCAAATTAAACAAAGACAGATCCCAAAATACTGTGTGCACTTTAACAAATAATCATACTAACATTTACAACATTACAAATATAACATGATCACACAATACAATAAATCATAACAGTGGTGACACTCCATCGTCACATATTCGTATCTGGATTTTTCGCTACGGCCCCTTCGGTACGGTGCAGAGGTGTACCGAGGTTCCACATGGACCATGTTGAGTGACGGACATAAAGCATAACTGCCTCGCGCCGTACATGTAAACAAAGTGCAGACCAAGGAACGTCATGGCTGACTGTACAGAGAAGCCAGAGCTATAAGACCCTCTTCGCAAATCTCCTGACTGGGAACACTTCTGCTTTCTGGTGAAATATGTAAACGGAGAAAGGCAAGCGAATAAGACGAAAAAAGCATTGGATATACTTTTGGCACTATGTTGAACTTGTTAACTCATTTGAAACGGCACTACGCAAATGTGAATATTCATTGCAGCATGAAAAAGAGAAAAAACTTAGCGTGGTACAAGCGCAACTTCCAGCAGCATTCAAACAGCCTCTTGGGGCTTTTCAGATCGAGCCAAAGTAATAACAAATGTCTTTGGTGTTTTATAGCAGCAGATCAAAAATATCTATACAACCTGTTTGTATAAACAGGCACATGTGTCGGCGTCTGTTTGTAAACTGTCACAACGCTGTCAAACCATTATCTTGTCCGTTTTTGTTTGTTGTACTAGCTCCATTTTAAATTTTTATCTCTTTATCTCTTTAACTGATACTATCTTTTTACTTAGTGTTAGCTTAGTAAATACGAAAGCCCAATCAGGCACACAGGTGAATCAGACCCTGGGCAGGGCTGTTCACCAGGTTAGGCTAACCTGTTTTAGCTAGCTAGCTAGCCACTTCTGGCCTAGAAAGCCATGGCTCCTTCCCCTACTTGTGTCAGCTGTGTCTCCCTCTCTAAGAAGGTTTCTGAGTTGGAATTGAGACTCTCTAACCTTTATAAGATTCGGGAGGCTGAAAACCACCTTGACACTATTACTTTTGAATGGACATCGACCCCAGCGACGGACTCGCAGCTAGCAGAGAGGGCTACTTACCTGGGTGAAATTAGCACATCTCCATCCACTTCCACCCCTGCTCCGGTCACCTCGGTTTTCCAGGACTCCAGCATCAAACATTGGCTTCAGCTTGGAGCTAAACCCAAAGCCCTGGGTGGTTCGTCACAGCCTCAATGCACGCCCTGGACCTTGGTTGAGCCAAATAGCAAACGTCGGAGATTGACCAGACATGGCCGCGCCTCCTCCCTTCCCCTTTTGCTGGAAAACAGATTCAACATCCTTTCCCTGGACGATTTCCCCTACCTGGTCGTCAATCATCCTCCCATGGCCGCCCCTATTCCTTCAGCAGCGGCCCAAACCCACAAGCCCCGGATCAAAACTACTTTAAGTGTGCCAAACTACACACATGGGCAAAATTGTTGGTACCCCTCTGTTAATGAAAGAAAAACCCACAATGGTCACAGAAATAACTTGAATCTGACAAAAGTGGTAATAAATAAAAATTCTATGAAAATTAACCAATGAAAATCAGACAATGCTTTTGAATTGTGGTTCAACAGAATTACTTTAAAAAACAACTTCACGAAACAGGCCTGGACAAAAATGATGGTACCCCTAGAAAAGATTGAAAATAATGTGATTATTGGGCATGTTCAACCAAGATGTGTACTCTAATTAACATCACGGGTGTCTAGCAACTTGTAATCAGTCAGTTGGCCTATTTAAAGGGTGACAAGTAGTCACTGTTCTGTTTGGTGACATGGTGTGTACCAGGCTAAACATGGACCAGAGGAAGCAAAGGAGAGAGTTGTCTTAGGAGATTAGAAAGAAAATTATAGACAAGCATGTTAAAGGTAAAGGCTATAAGAACATCTCCAAGCAGCTTGATGTTCCTGTGACTACAGTTGCACATATTATTCAGAAATTTAAGATCCACGGGACTGTAGCCAACCTCCCTAGACGTGGCCGCAGGAGGAAACTTGATGAAAAATGGAAGAGACGGATAATACGAATGGTAACAAAAGAGCCCAGAACAACCTCTAAACACATTCAAGATGAACTCCAAGGTCAAGGTACATCAGTGTCAGATCACACCATCCGTCGTTGTTTGAGTCAAAGTGGACTTCATGGGAGATGACCAAGGAGGGCACCACTGTTGAAAACAAATCATAAAAAAGCCAGACTGGAATTTGCCAAACTGCATGTTGACAAGCCACAAAGATTCTGGGAGAATGTCCTATGGACAGACGAGACAAAACTGCAACTTTTTGGCAAGGCACATCAGCTCTATGTTCACAGACGCAAAAATGAAGCATACCAAGAAAAGAACACTGTCCCTACTGTGAAACATGGAGGAGGTTCTGTTATGTTCTGGGACTGCTTTGCTGCATCTGGCACAGGGTGTCTTGAATCTGTGCAGGGTACAATGAAATCTCAAGACTATCAAGGTATTCTAGAGTGAAATGTGCTGCCCACTGTCAGACAGCTTGGTCTCAGTCGCAGGTCATGGGTCTTGCAACAGGATAATGACCCAAAACACACAGCTAAAAGCACCCAAGAATGGCTAAGAGCGAAACATTGGACTATTCTAAAGTGGCCTTCTATGAGCCCTGATCTAAATCCTATTGAACATCTGTGGAAGGAGCTGAAACATGCCGTCTGGAGAAGGCACCCTTCAAACCTGAGACAAGTGGAGCAGTTTGCTCATGAGGAGTGGGCCAAAATACCTGCTGAGAGGTGCAGAAGTCTCATTGACAGTTACAGAAATTGTATGATTGCAGTGATTGCCTCAAAAGGTTGTGCAACAAAATATTAAGTTAAGGGTACCATCATTTTTGTCAACGTCTGTTTCACGAATTTCTTTTTTAAAATAATTATGTTGAACCAGAATTCAAAAGCATTGTCTGATTTTCATTGGTTAATTTTCATAGAATTTTTATTTATTACCACTTTTGTCAGATTCAAGTTATTTCTGTGACCATTGTGGGTTTTTCTTTAATTAACAGAGGGGTACCAACAATTTTGTCCACATCTGTATGCTGCTAATAGATTTAGACAGCCGGGGGACATCCAATAATGTACTGGGCTTCTCCCATTTAATGTTTGCTCTCTACATGTCTGTTCTTCTTATTTTCTCTATCCCCTCACCCCCCAGCCAGTCGCAGCAGATGATTGCCCCTCCCTGAGCCTGGTTCTGCTAGAGGTTTCTTCCTATTAAAAGGGAGTTTTTCCTCTCCACCATTGCCAAGCGCTTGCTCACAGGGGATCGCCTGATTGCTGGGGTCTTTCTGCAATTGTTGGGGTTTCCCCTACATTTGAAAGTGCTACGAGATGACTGTTGTTGTGAAATGGTGCTGTATAATTAAAGTTGAATTGAATTGAATCTCAGGCCATATTCAGTTCTTGAGAACACCAGGTTTAAACACATGCTGAAGCTAACTGAGCCTTGGTATGAAGTTCCTTGTTGTGCCCTCTTCAGCCAGAAAATAATTCCATCCTTTTAAGAACATGATAAATCTGTTAATGCTGCACTTTAGACCTGTGTTTTTTAAGGGTGCCCTGGTATGTTTCTTCTTTATTGTCCAAAAAAATTGCAAATAATTTGCTGTTGTTGTGCATGGTGCCTTCAGAACCTATACACAACAATGACAAATTTGCAATTTTTTTGACCAAGTGAAATTAGACAATAAATTTCTCATAGAAACCTAAACATACCAGCACACCCTAGTTAAAAACACTGCTTCAGGCAATAAGGAATAAAAGAATAATTCAGACTGTTCAAATTTTTATTGTTGTACTTGTCTGAATCGTTCATTTGCCAAAAAGAGAATTTTTTTATTTTATTGTATACATTTATTGCATTGTATTTATTTATTGAGAATTGACTGCTGGCAGTTTGCAGGGGTTTTTTTTGTCAAAGCTGTTCCTGCTTACACAAAAGATAACCAGTTTTATGTTTTGCATTTTGTTTCCTTACTGTACCGAAAATGAACCAAACCGTGACCTTAAAACCAAGGTATGTACCGAACCGTGATTTTAGCATACCGTTACACCCCTACCCCTAATATAGTGTGTGTATATATATATATATATATATATATATATATATATATACAGTATGTGTGTGTGTGTGTATACCAGTGGTGTTGGCGTTATTGCATTAATTGCCCATTAACACATTGCCCCCATTAATGGCTACAAATTTTGTGATCGCAGTTAATGGCAGTTAACGGCAGAAAGCGCAAACAGTACTTTTTGGCTCCATACCGTTCTCCATCCATGCCGTTGTGGACACTGACACTGTGTGCGCCATGCAAACAAGCTGGATTACAGCCATGGCTATCACCAAAGTGCTGTCATGTTTAAGTTTACAATGTTATCTGTTGGAGCACTCACCTGGATAATTGTTATAGCCTCCTCCAAAACTTTGCCTAGATGTTGTATTGTTCTTCTGTGGAAGCTAGCTAGCTTGTAGCTATGCTAGGTTATAGCCGATCTCCATCTGCTGAGACAGACAGAAATTCGCCTGTTTTCATCCCCACAGGTCCAACTGTTGGTGAGTACCAGTCTAAAAAAATTCTCAAGCTGTGTTCGGAATGTCCATTCACTCCCTTGCCATTTTTGTAGCATGTTGTGGTGTCGTCATGAGTGCGATAGTCGCTCCATTTGTTAGCGCCACTGCTAAGATGCTAACACTGAAAACAAATGACCCGTCCTGGCAAAATGAGTCACTTTGAGGACATTTTCAAAACTGATGTAATGTTATTTCCATATTCTGTATCGAAAGACCTTCAAAATGATATTTAATTTGTAGGAAGTGCATCAAAAACAGCCCAGAAAAAGACGATTTGTTTATATTTTGGCTAGGTTGAAAACTCGCGTTCGATCGGTCGGAAGTTATGTCTTCCGCAAAAATATATATATTTTTAGAAAGTATGATTTCTAAGCTTTCCAGTGCAACCAGGCACTCATGGGGGTTTTCCCGGGACTCTCCGCTAGCAAACAAAGAAAGAGTCATGATTTATGATTTATGCACTTTTCGTGCCTGTAGCTCGTAATGACGTGGTGCGCAACAGAAATATTATTTCTGGAGAATATACTGGATAGTTTTTGTTATTTTGGGTATGTTGAGAGCTTTAATAAACCTACAGGTGAAGAAAGCAAGTACAGTGATCCCTCGCTACTTCGCGCTTCACCTTTCGCGCCCTCAGTGCATCACGGATTTTTCAAAAATATTCATCAAAAATTCAAAATTGAGAAATAATGGGCGGGCGCTAGCAGAAGGCAGGGAGACTACATTAGACCATCAGGTGTCAACACGGAGAGCCGCACAACTCTCTGTTCGCGATTCTCGTGTTGGCTCAGCTCGGAAATCTCGCAATCTGATTGGCCGAGACGTTTCACCCACCTCCTCTCCCTGCCGAGCACTCATGAAGGGAAGAAAGACCGCATTCATTGCTTTTTGTCGCTCGTGTTACTTAGTCTCGCCGCGTGGAACTTTTTGGTGTTCTCTTGTGCCATTTTGTGCGAAATAGTCTTCCCATCGAGGCACTACGCCGCCTCCTGCAGCTTCAGCTCTATCGGAAGCTGCCCTCGATGATCCTGCGCCTCCAGCACCTCACGATGAGGCGTCACCTGAGGAGCAGTAAAGCTCTCATTAACCTGTGCAGTAAATCATTTTCATCTTGAGTTACGTATCTTGTTATAAGAATAAAAGAGTTCTAAAAACATATTTATGTACACTTTGTTTACATCTACGTATGTATGTACACGTACACACACACACACACGTATCATATGAGAGAGAGAGAGAGAGAATGAACGTACGTATTATTTATGGATGACGTCATTGGGGTGACGCTACTTCGCGGTTTTTCACTTTTCGCGGTCGGTTCTGGAACCCATTAACCGCGATAAGTGAGGGATCACTGTATATTTGTCCACTCCCATGTTTATAACAGTATGAGAAACTTGAAAAATTACCAACATAAGGTGCACTGTATCTGAATGGAAAAACACGATTAACGTGTTATTAATCACGATTAAGTCAACTTTCCAAAAGATTAATCGCAATTAGAAATTTTAATCGTCCCACACCACTAATTTATACTGTATATATGTATGTATGTATGTATATATATATATATATATATATATATATATATATATATATATATATATATATATATATACTGTATATACTGTATATATATATATATATATATATATATATATATATATACTGTATATATACTGCTCAAAAAAATAAAGGGAACACTTTGAAACACATCAGATTTTAATGGGAAAAAATAAGCTGGATATCGAAAAAAAAATATATAGATAGATAGATAGATATAGATATTTTTTTTTTTTTTTGTTACTTATTTGTACCCGTAGGTAGACTTGGTTTGCAGTCTGGTGACAAGCCACCGGCTGCTGGTCGCTGCGTGCGCGAGCGCCCTAAACCTACATGTTTTTGGTGTGCGGGAGGAAACCGGAGAAATCCCGGAGTAAACACGCGCAACACGGGGAGAACATGCAAACTCCACACAGCTCACTGTTGGTCGGGGGCTGGGATCGAACCCACGATCTCATGATCCCCGCGATCCCCCGGCCGAGGGTAAAACTGTGCTGTCACAGTGCTAAACCACTGCGCCACCGTGCAGCCCGGTATATATAGCCTGGTAGATATATAGATATAGATAGATAGACTAGCCTATATATATATATATATATATATATATATATATCTATATATATATCCATCCATCTTCTACCGCTTTTCCGGAGGTCCGGGTCGCGGAGGCAGCAGTTGAAGCAGAGAAGCCCAGACTTCCCTCTCCCCAGCCAGAGAGGATACCAAGGTGTTCCCACACAAGCTGGGAGGCATAGTCTCTCCACCGAGTCCTGGGTCTGCCCGGGGTCTCCTCCCAGTGGGACGTGCCCGAAACACCTCAAGTGGGAGGCGTCCAGAAGGCATCCTAATCAGATGCCCATACCACCTCAACTGACTCCTTTCAATGTGGAGAAGCAGCGGTTCTACTCTGAGCCTCTACCGGATGACTGAGCTCCTCACCCAATCTCTGAGGGTGAGTCCAGCAATCCTACGGAGAAAGCTCATTTCAGCCGCTTGTATCCGTGATCTTGTTCTTTCGGTCATTACCCAAAGCTCGTGACCATAGGTGAGAGTAGGAACATACTGTAGATTGACAGGTAAATCGACAGCTTTGCCTTAGAACTCAGCTCCCTCTTCACCACAACAGACCGGTACAACGTCCGCATCACTGCAGATGCTGTTCTGATCCGTCTGTCAATCTCTCGCTCCATTCTACCCTCACTCATGAATAAGACCATTCATTCATTCACATATATATATATATATATATATATATATATATATATATATATATATACACACACACAGTGGTGTGAAAAAGTGTTTGCCCCCTTCCTGATGTCATGAGCTGAGCACTGGAGGTTCTGCCATGCTCAGTCTCATGGCTTTTTCTCTGTATTTATATATTTGTTGTATTTTTGTGCCTTTTGGTTTTGTTATCCCTGCATGTTTTTTTTTATTTTCCTGTTTATGTCTTAGTTTTACTATAATCTGATTCTGTATTAATTGGTTCCTATTTCTCAGTTGTGCTTGTTTATATTTTTTCTAATTCCTTATTATTGAAGTTGACAGCTGTCAGGGCATTTCCTGGTTGGTGTTCCATGTGGGTGTAGCCCTGTCAGCTGTCAGCCGGTGCACTCTCCTCTCATTACTTCCAGCTGATCCAAATCATTAATCATTGTTACCCTTTTTCCCTGCATTTTCATTTCTTGTCGCGGCAGTCTTAATGATCCTTCCTCCTCATCAACAGAATCCCTTCCCCATTCTGGTGAGTTGTTCTGATACTCCATTTGTAAGTTTACCTTGTTCTTTGATTGGATTTTTACATTTATACACTTTGGAACTTTGTGTTTGTTAATAAATGCCACAAACTGCAGTCAGCATCTGGGTCTGTCTCTCTGCCCCTGAGGGGCAAATCACGACACCGGATTTCCCATTTTTTGTATGTTTGTCACATGTAAGTGTTTCAGATCATCAAACAAATTCAAATATTTGACAAAGATAACAGAAGTGAACAGAAAATGCAGATTTTAAATAAAAGTGTTTATTATTAAGGGTAAAAAAAATTCAAACCTACATGGCCCTGTGTGGAAAAAGTGACCCCCCCCCCCCCGGTTAAAAGATATATTAAGTGTGGTTTATCAAATTTTTGGAAAGCTGAGTTCAATTTCTCTAGCCACACCCAGGCCTGATTACTGCCACACCTGTTCTCAATCAAGAAATCACATCAATAGGACCTGCCTGACAAAGTGAAGTAGACCAAAAGATCCTCAAAAGCTAGACATCATGCTGTGATCCAAAGACATTCAGGAACAAATGAGTAACAAAGTAATTGAGATCTATCAGTCTGGAAAAGGTTGTAAAGCCATTTGTATAGCTTTGGGACTCCGGCAAAACACAGTGAGAACCATTATCCACAAATGGCGAAACATGGAACAGTGGTGAACCTTCCCAGGAGTGGCCGCCCAACCAAAATTACCCCAAGACCACAGGGATTACTCATCCAAGAGGTCACAAAAGACCCCACAACAACATCCAAAGAACTGCAGGCCTCACTTGTCTCAGTTAAGGTCAGTGTTCATGACTCCACCATAAGGAAGAGACTGGGCAAAAATGGCCTGCATGGCAGAGTTCCAAGACAAAAAAACACTGCTGAGCAAAAAGAACATAAAGGCTGTTTCAGTTTTGCCAGAAAACATCTTGATGATCCCCAAGACTTTTGGGAAAATACTCTGTGGACTGACGAGACAAAAGTTGAATTTTGTGGAAGGTGTGTGTCCCATTACATCTGGCATAAAAGTAACACAGCATTTCAGAAAAGGGGCATCATACCAACAGTAAAATATGGTGGTGGTAGTGTGATGGTCTGGGGCTGTTTTGCTGCTTCAGGATCTGGAAGACTTGCTGTGGTAAATGGAACCATGAATTCTGCTGTCTACCAAAAATTCCTGAAGGAGAATGTCCAGCCATCTGTTTGTGACCTCAAGCTGAAGCACACTTGGGTTTTGCAGCAGGACAATGATCCAAAACACACCAGCAAGTCCACCTCTGAATGGCTTAAGAAAAGCAAAGTGAAGATTTTGGAGTGGCCTAGTCAAAGTCCTGAACTGAATCCAATTGAGACGCTTTGGCATGACCTTAAAAAGGTGGTTCATACTCGAAAACCCTCCAATGTGGCTGAATTACAACAATTTTGCAAAGATGAGTGGGACAAAATTCCTCCACAGCGCTGTAAAAGACTCATTGCCAGGTATCATAAATGCTTGATTGCAGTTGTTGCTGCTAAGGGTGGCCCAACCAGTTATTAGGTTTAGTGGGCAATCACTTTTTCACACAGGGCCATGTAGGTTTGGATTTTTTTCCACATAAAAATAAACACCTTGATTTAAAAACTGCATTTTGTGTTATCTTTGTCTAATGTTTAAATTTGTTTGATGATCTGAAACATTTAAGTGTGACAAATATACAAAAACATGAGAAATCAGGAAGGGAGGGAAACACTTTTTTACACCACTATATACTGTATGGTGTGTGTGTGTGTGTGTGACCAGTATCTCACAAAAATGAGTACACCCCTAACATTTTTGTAAATATTTTATTATATCTTTTCATGGGACAACATTGAAGATATGACACTTTGACACAATGTAAAGTAGTCAGTGTACAGTTAGTATAACAGCGTAAATTTGCTGTCCCCTCAAAACAACTCAACACACAGCCATTAATGTGTACACCACTGGCAACAAAAGTGAGTACACCCCAAAGTGAAAATGTCCAAATTGTGCCCACAGTGTCAATATTTTGTGTGGCCACCATTATTTTCCAGCATTGCTTAAACTCTCTTGGGCATGGAGTTCACTAGAGCTTCACAGGTTGCCACTGGACTCCTCTTCTCCTCCATGATGACATCATGGAGCTGGTGGATGTTAGAAACCTTGTGCTCCTCCACTTTCCATTTGAGGATTCCCCACAGATGCTCAATAGGATTTAGGTCTGGAAACATGCTTGGCCAGTCCATCCTTTACCCTCAGTTTCTTTATCAAGGCAGTGGTCGTCTTGGAGGTGTGTTTGGGGTCATTATCATGTTGGAATACTGCCCTGCGGCCCAGTTTCCGGAGGAAGGGGATCATGCTCTGCTTCAGTATGTCACAGTACATGTTGGCATTCATGGTTCCTTCAATGACCTGTAGCTCCCCAGTGCCAGCAGCACTCATGCAGCCCCAAACCATGACACTCCCACCACCATGCTTGACTGTAGGCAAGACACACTTGTCTTTGCACTCCTCACCTGGTTGCCGCCACACACGCTTGACACCATCTGAATCAGATAAGTGTATCTTGGTCTCATCAGACCACAGGACATGGTTCCAGTAATCCATGTCCTTAGTCTGCTTGTCTTCAGCAAACTGTTTGTGGGCTTTCTTGTGCATCATCTTTAAAAGGGCTTCCTTCTGGGACGACTGCCATGCAGACCAATTTGATGCAGTGTGCGATGTATGGTCTGAGCACTGACAGGCTGATCCCCCACCCCTTCAACGTCTGCAGCAATGCTGACAGCACTCATACGTCTATTTTCAAAAGACAACCTCTGAATATGACGCTGAGCATGTGCACTCAACTTCTTTGGTCGACCATGGCGAGGCCTGTTCTGAGTGGAACCTGTCCTGTTAAACCGCTGTATGGTCTTGGCCACCATACTGCAGCTCAGTTTCAGGGTTTTTGCAGTCTTCTTATAGCCTAGGCCATCTTTATATAGAGCAACAGTTCTTTTTTCAGATCCTCAGAGAGTTCTTTGCCATGAGGTGCCATGTTGAACTTCCAGTGACCAGTATGAGAGAGTGTGAGAGCGACTACACCAAATTTAATACACCTGCTCCCCATTCACACCTGAGACCTTGTAACACTAATGAGTCACATGACACTGGAGAGGGAAAATGACTAATTTGGCACAATTTGGACATTTTCACTTAGGGGTGTACTCACTTTTGTTGCCAGCGGTTTAGACATTAATGGCTGTGTGTTGAGTTATTTTGAGGGGACAGCAAATCTACACTGTTATACAAGCTGTACACTGACTACTTTACACTATATCCAAGTGTCATTTCTTCAGTGTTGTCCCATGAAAAGATATTATAAAATATTTACAAAAATGTGAGGGGTGTAGTCACTTTTGTCATATATAAGATGCCTGATTTTCACTGGATGTCTTCTCTACAGGTGAGTGTTTATAAGCACTCTGCATTGTAATTAGGATTATAAATGAATATTTGTGCTTTGATGAAACAAAACCAAATTCATTCATTCACAGAAAAGTGTTAACAAGATAGATAAGATAAGCCTTTATTAGTCCCACAAAAATGGTAAGTGGCATTCACTTATATAGCGCTTTTTTCTCATCTCTAGATGACCAAAGCACTTTACAGATCCTGCTATCCACACGCTGATGGTGGCATAGCTGCCCAGCATGGCGCTGTCCAGACCCACCAGGAGCAATTAGGGGTAAAGTGTCTTGCCCAGGGACACAACGGCAGGATATCTGGGGAGAGCGAGATTCAAACCGCCAACCATCCGGTTATTGGACGACCTGCTCTACCTCCTGAGCCACTGCTGCCCCAGTGGGGAAATTACAGGGTTGCAGAAGCAAAGGGATGGCAGCACTCAGAGCAATAGTAAAGAAGATAATAGGTTAGCCAAAGCAGTAAATAAATATACGTATGTACACAGTTATATACACAGTGCAGGAGCATTGCAGTTAGATGGTATTAACAGCATTACAGTTAGTCCATCAACCTGAAGAAAAGAAAATGGAGTGCCATCCATCCATCCATCCATCTTCTACCGCTTTTCTGGAAGTCTGGGTCGTGGAAGCAGCAGTTCAAGCAGAGAAGCCTAGACTTCCCTCTCCCCAGACACCTGCTCCAGCTCTTCAGAGAGGATACCAAGGCGTTCCCAGACCAGCTGGGAGACATAGTCTCTCCACCGAGTCCTGGGTCTGCCCCGGGGTCTCCTCCCAGTGGGACGTGCCCGAAACACCTCAAGTGGGAGGTGTCCAGGAGGCATCCTAATCAGATGCCCATACCACCTCAACTGACTCCTTTCAGTGTGGAGGAGCAGCGGTTCTACTCTGAGCCTCTCCCAGATGACTGAGCTCCTCACCCTATCTCTGAGGGTGAGTCCAGCAATCCTACAGAGAAAGCTCATTTTAGCCGCTTGTATCCGCGATCTTGTTCTTTCGGTCATTACCCAAAGCTCGTGACCATAGGTGAGAGTAGGAACGTAGATTGACTGGTAAATCAACAGCTTTGCCTTAGAACTAAGCTCCCTCTTCACCACAACAGACCGGTACAACGTCCGCATCACTGCAGATGCTGCTCCAATCCGTCTGTCAATCTCTCGCTCCATTTTCCCCTCACTCGTGAACAAGACCCCAAGGTACTTAACCTCTTGCACTCCGGGATACCACGGGCAGTCATGTCTCTGCGTCCTAGGGCGCACTGAAAAAAAAAAGCTGCAGACACAGCCGCGAACGGAAAGCCAAAGGAGTGCTTTGATTGGTTTAGATTTGATTGACCTGTCATTCGACTAATAAGAGCCATGAATTGGGTTTCTGAAACCTTGAAGAACCAATGACTGAAAACCTAGCAAGAAGGACCCGCCTACCAACGGCTGCTAATACAGCGAGCCAATTGAAGTTCCACGATTGAAAGCGTGCGTCCCGTGTGTAAAATCTGTTTTGTGTAAGCCGCTGGGTGACACACACGGGTTTGCCAGTCTTTTTTTCTTACTACTGTTCTTATTTGTTTTGAAAAATCATTCGCCAAAATCGCAATCATGGAAGCGCAAAACCGCAATAATCGAATCATGGTTTGACCGGGTCGCGTGACCAGAACCACGAGTCCATAACAAGCGGACCAGCGTCCTGTTCGTCGGACAATGAGGAAGAGAAGTTCGCCAGCGACACTGCTGTTGTGGACAGGTAAGTGTTATAAGCTAAATTATTGTTTATCACTGAAAATAGTAATCAAAATGACTTTTGACCAATCGGTAAATTACAACTGTGCGTCATCGCAACATGACAGACCACACAGACCGTGTCCAGTCCGTGCGCCGCATCCGGGCCATGAACGCCGCCCCCGCCCCCCCGCTACTCTTCTGTAGCGGATTGCAGATATTATTGCAGATATTTTAGTACAACTGTGCATAGTAGACCGCGGCGCACCGTCCCCACGGTCCGTCATGTAGCGATGGGCGATGTCCGTCTTCTGTAGCGGGGGGGGTGGGGGAGTTGTTATCTTCTACATTACAAATATTTTAGAATAATTTTTAGTACACTGTAGGTTATTTTTTCTTGTAAAAAAAAAAGCCACACATTTTTTACGTGGCATGCTTCTTTGTGTGTGGGGGCTTGTTTGTTCATTCATTCATTCATGAATGAATAAACAACCCCCCCCACACACACACACATGCACAGCCCTGAGTGTCACCTTTCATTTGAGCCCAAGATCAAGCTTCTATATTGAATCATTCAAAAGTTACAGACGTTTTTCCAAACTGTGCCATTTGGCACAATTTGGCACAGTTGAAAAACGCCTGGGAACAACCTGAGGAAAAAGCTGTGTAATATATTCATTTTTTGTGGTATTGTTACAAAATTTTGACCTCAGCTGGATAACACTTGGTTCTACATTTCTGTTGCATTTTCCAGCCCGGATCTGACAGCTGTGTGTTATTTGCAAGCATTTGTATCCAAAAAAACACCCAGGCGAAATTTATTTTCTTCAAGTTCAGTATGTTTAGATGACTGTTACTCAGTGGCAGGAGCACTTAGAGAGATTATGACTGTTTTGCCAGTGTTTTCTTTTAAATGAGACCAACCCCATGAAGATGCTGCAAAGGATTGAAGAACAGCTTTTGATTTACTTTGGGTACGTTATTTTTAGGCTGTGGAGGATGGAATAAGGTGTACCCGGTTGGAGGCACGGAATAAGTGCGCTCTGCTTGTCCGTAGGCTGTGGGGGTAACACCCCCCCCCCCCCCCAGAGAGCTCAGCTGGGGGCTGAGGCGTCGATCGTCCATCTTTGGGAGCGAGCTGCGGGAAAAGTTCTGTGCCGGAGGAGGGGGAGGGAGGAGGGTGGGTGTAGCGAGTGCTGGCCCGGGACGGCAAAGTTGTCTGGGCCGCGCAAAAATTGCATGTGGATCCACGATGTTGAGGGGCTGTCCCGTTGAACGTGGCGGAGATCCACAGCAGCTGTGAGAAGAAAAATTTGTCTCTGACTCCTCTCGCGGTTATGAAGAAAAACAGGAGCTGCAGCTGTGTGAGGGACTTGGCGTGTTGGCTTTAGGTGCGCGTGCAGCCCTAAAGCCCTCGGGGACAGCTGACGGCTGGATTCCCATTGTGCGCCATGGCTGAGACCCATACAAAATCCTGTGAGCGGGCTGCGTGTGTGCTTCAGGTGTGTGAGCAGCCCTGAAGGTTCCGATGTGCAGTGGCGGAGGACGATGGCGGTCTGTGGAGCCGTTATTGTCCCGTGCGTGGTGCGCTGTCCTCGTAACCCCCCGGTGTGCGTGTGGGGGTTCGGTGCATGGAAGGTCCGCTGTTGAGGCGAGGGTCAGGGAGCTTGATGGAGATCAGCGTCGTCGGCGCCGATGGTCCTCCCTGTTTGGACTGTTGCTGTCGTTCGCTCGTGCCGGGTCATGGTGCGTAGGAGTGGTGAGAGGGAGTAGACGTTCTTTGTCCCTCGGGCTCATGTAGATGCGGAGGAGCGGTGAGAGGGAGTAGACGATCTTTGTCCCTCGGGCTCGTGTAGATGCGGAGGAGCGGTGAGAGGGAGTAGACGATCTTTGTCCCTTGGCCGGTCTCAGCGTGGATGTCCCGATCTCAGGCGAGGGTCGCACCATGACGCTTTCCGCAGCTTTCCCGGTCGTGGATGATCTCCGGAGAGTCCGCCTGGTGTTGGCTCTGCGTCAAGGTCTCCCACGTGGCAGAAGGGAGGGCAGGCCATTTGCGTCAGGCAGCTGCGTTCATTCGTCGTCGAGAGTCACTGCTGGGGGCTGCGTTCGTTCGTCGTCAGCGTGTTCTTGTCTTCGGATGGGGTCACCAGTGTGGAGGATGGAATAAGGTGTACCCGGTTGGAGGCACGGAATAAGTGCAGGCACAGCGAACTGAAGTTTAAAAGAGTGTTTTATTCATCCACCATCACAGGACTCACTCCAGCGCTGTGAAAGTGCACTGGAGCGAGCCCTCAGCAAACAGGCAATGTGTGTGATCAAAAGCAGCAGTAGTAAGGGAGAGATAAAGCAAGCGATATGGTTGGCTTATATACCCAGCTAGACAATGCATGCATGGCACATTAACATCACAGTAAACTGCAGGGAGGCATGGACATTTACATGAGAGTCACGCATATCAATAGCAGGATTACTGGCAGGAAGGAGAGGCTGCCTATTGATATCAGTACATACATCTCACTGTTATGCTAATTGCTCCAGCTGAGCGCTCTGCTTGTCCGTAGGCTGTGGGGGTCACCCACAAGGCGTTTTTAGGGAAATTGACCAGAGTGCAAGGGGTTAAACTCCTCCACTTGGGGCAGGAGCCTGTCCCCAACCCAGAGAGGACAATCCACCTTTTTCCGGCTGAGGACCATGGACTCGGACTTGGAGGTGCTGATTCTCATCCCAGCCGCTTCACACTCAGCAGCAAACCGTCCCAGCAAGAGCTGTAGGTCATTGCTGGATGAAGCCAACAGGACAACACCATCTGCAAACAACAGAGATGAGATCCTGTGGTCACCAAGCATGACACCCTCCATTCCCTGGCTGTGCCTAGAAATCCTGTCCATAAAAATTATGAACAGGATCGGTGACAAAGGGCAGCCCTGGCGGAGTCCAACTCTCACTGGGAATGACTCCGACCGAGTGTTGGCAATACGAACCAAACTCTCAGAACAGTCGTACAGAGACCGAATAGCTCATAACAACAAGCCCGATACCCCATATTCCCGAAGCACCCCCCACAAAAAACCTCAAGGGACGTGGTCAAATATCTTCTCCAAGTCCACAAAACACATGTAAACTGGTTGGGCAAACTCCCACGAACCCTCAAGAATTCTCAAGAGGGTAAAGAGCTGGTCCGAGGTGCCACGGCCAGGACAAAAACCACATTGCTCCTCCTGAATCCGAGGTTTGACCAACGGCCGGACTCTCCTCTCCAGTACCTTGGCATAGACCTTCCCAGGGAGGCTGAGGAGTGTGATCCCTCTAAAGTTGGAGCACACCCTCCGGTCCCCTTTTTTGAAGAGAGGAACCACCAACCCGGTTTGCCATGCCAAAGGCACTGCCCCTGACCTCCACGCAATGTTGCAGAGGCGTGTCAACCATGACAGCCCAACAACATCCAGGGCCTTGAGGTACTCAGGGCGAATCTTGTCCACCCCTGGGGCCCGGCCACCAAGGAGATTTTTAACCACCTTGACAACCTCAGCCCCTGTGATAGGCGAGTCATCCCCCTCGTCCACAAACCCTGCTTCCTCTGTGGAAGGCGTATCAGTGGGATTGAGAAGATCCTCGAAGTATTCCTTCCACCGCCTGACTATATCCCCAGTAGAAGTCAACAGTGTCCTGTTATGTATTTTGGTTTACTACGGCACCCGTCGCAGTGCCTTTGCTGAAATGCATTATGGGTAATGTAGTATGTTGAGTGTGTTGTCGTTGGCTGTGTGCTATGAGTTGCTGCTCGCCAATAAACCGTTAACGGTACGTCGATGGTCCAAGTTATATTTGTTATATCAAGTAACGTAACGGGTGAAAGATATAACAAAAAGTGGTGACGAGGACGTCTGGACCGACGCTGCAGTCCGCGATGGAGGAGAGTTTTTTTTGTCGTGTTTTTCCCGCCGCTACTTCGTGCTGACAGGGTGATACACCGCGCCACTGTGCTGAGGTGGATGCTGCGGGCTGTCTGCTAAGCGGGGAGGAGCGGAGCAGTGGAAACCGTTAAGGACAAAAAAAAACTCCGTGAGTAATGCCGGAGGGAAGAAATGACGTTACAAGAAGGAGCAGCGAGGGAAAGAGCGACATTCAACCAGGAGTGTTAAAATGGCTGGAGTCATTGGCTCTATCGGGCCCTTTGATGAGAGCGCGGAGCAATGGAGCTCCTATACAGAGCGCTTTGACTATTTCGTCACGGCAAATGGAATAACGGATGAAAAGTTAGTGCCCACTTTTCTGAGTGTGATGGGTCCCAAGACATTTAACCTACTACGTAACCTCTTACAGCCAGCAAAGCCAGGCTCTAAAACCTACAAAGAGCTGGTGGACACACTGACCCACCACTTCTCACCCAAGCCTGTAGTGATTGCAGAAAGATACAGGTTTCACAGACGTAACCAAGAAGAGGGTGAGTCTGTTAACATGTTTGTTGCAGCGCTACGCAAGTTAGCCGAACACTGTGAATTTAAAGATGTTTTAAATGACACATTAAGAGACAGGCTTGTGTGTGGACTACGAAATGAAGCAGCACAGAAGAAGTTACTCACAGAAAGTGATTTGACGCTTGAAAGAGCCATTAACATTAGTGTGATGATGGAGATGGCTTCCAAAGAAGCACACGAACTGCATGCTACAGGCAGAGTACATAAGCTCAACAGTGGTAAAACCAATGCAACAGGTCCATGTTTCCGCTGTGGCAAGGTGGGACACCTTCCTAATGACTGTTGGTACAAAGAGATGGACTGTAACAACTGTGGGGAAAAAAAGGCCACGTGGAGCGGGCATGTAGAAGCAAAAGGAGCAAAGACAAAGGCCCAAAGACAAGGAATAAAAGTGACATGGTAAAATACAAAAAGAAAAGAAATGTTCACACAGTTAAACATGGCGAGGACAGAGTAAGCGACTCCTCAGAGGAAGAGGTGTCAACTGCAATAAATACTGTCCGGATTATGAATGTGAATGAAGGCTCAGAAGGCTTTTGGACTAAACCAAAAGTGGAGGGACATTTTATTAAAATGCAGATAGACACCAGATCAAAGGCATCACTTGTGTCGCATGGCATTTACAAGAAGTTTCTGAAACATCGTCCACTCCGACCTTCAGACACCGTCTTCAGGGCGTATACTGGACACCGAGTGCCCATGAAAGGGATGACAGAGGTAACTGTTCAGTACAAAGGGCAAACTGCTGAGCTTCCAGTTTATGTTACCAAGAACAACTGTCCAGCTATAATGGGGCGTGTGTGGCTAAAGAAAATCCAACTTGACTGGCAAGAAGTAAGGAAGCTGTCACACAGTTCCACTCAGCTGCAGGCCATACTAGAAAAGCACAAAAAGGTTTTTCGTGATGAGTTAGGCAGCATGAAAAAAATTATAGTGAAGCTGCATGTCAAACCTGACAGTAAACCAGTGTTTATGAAAGCCAGGCCAGTGCCATACGCCATCAGACCAAAGGTGGAGGCTGACTTGGATGCTCTGGTCAAGAATGGAGTTCTGGAGCCTGTGACAACCAGTGAGTGGGCCACGCCCATAGTTCCAGTACCCAAAAAGGACGGAGGAATCCGAACCTGTGGAGACTTTAAGGTAACAGTAAACCCTGTACTAACAGCAGAGCAGTATCCCCTTCCACTGATTGATGACTTATTTGCGGGGCTGAGTGGGGGACAAAAGTTCAGCAAAATAGATCTCAACCAGGCTTACTTACAAATGCATGTAGACGAGCAGTCACGTGAAATGCTGACTATCAACACCCATAAAGGACTCTTCAGATACAGGCGACTGCCTTTTGGCATCACATCTGCTCCAGCACTTTTTCAGCGAGCTATGGATCAAATCCTGAGTGGATTACCAGGAGTGCAGTGCTACCTGGATGATATCCTGTGTACAGGAGCAGATGATGAAGAGCATCTGCGCAACTTGGATGCAACTCTCAAGAGACTGGAGGAATATGGATTGAGAATCCGCAAGGATAAATGCGAGTTTTTCCAGTCATCCGTGGAATACTTAGGTCATGTGATCGATGCTAAGGGACTACACACTGCACCATCGAAAATCACAGCCATTGTGGATGCACCTCCACCCCAAAATGTCAGTCAGCTGAAGTCTTTCTTAGGACTGCTGAACTATTATGGACGTTTCATACCAAATTTGGCATCACTATTAAAACCACTGCATAACCTGCTACGCAAAGAGGAAGCATGGAGGTGGACGGCAAGCTGTCAGGAAGCTTTTCAGAAGGCAAAGGATGCGCTGACTGCATCAGAGGTTCTGACCCACTTCAACCCATCACTTCCGATCCAGCTTGCCTGCAACGCCTCTCCTTATGGCGTAGGGGCGGTGATTTCCCACGTAATGCCAGACGGTGAGGAAAAGCCAATCGCTTTTGCGTCAAGGACATTAAACAAGGCAGAAGCTAACTATGCTCAACTAGAAAGAGAGGCTCTGAGCATTGTGTTTGGTGTCAGAAAATTCCACCAGTACTTGTATGGACGGAAGTTTACACTTTTTACTGACCACCGACCTCTCACAAACATCCTTGGACCATACACAGGAATACCATCTCTTGCAGCGTCCCGACTGCAGAGGTGGGCGTTGCTGTTGTCAGGACACTCCTATGACATCAGGTATCGAAAGTCAGACTGTCATGGTAATGCAGATGGGTTATCCAGATTACCACTTCCTGTCATGAAGCCAGAGTCAAGCACTGTGGACATCTTCTACTTCACAGAGGTAGAAAACGCACCTGTTTCAGCTGTGCAGGTGAAAAAGGGGACTAGAAATGACCCTGTGTTGTCTGCAGTCATGGACTTGGTCATTAAAGGACAACCTGCGGGTGATGACGCAACCTTGAAGCCCTTCCTTGGGAAGTGGACAGAATTGTCTGTTCAGTCGGGTTGTTTGCTGTGGGGGAGGAGAGTGATTATTCCCCTGTCATGTCGAACAAAAGTGTTACAGCAACTTCACGCAGGACATAGTGGAATCGTGAGAATGAAAGAAATAGCGAGAAGCTATTTTTGGTGGCCAAACATTGACAAGCAGATTGAAGAAATAGCCAAAAGTTGTTCATCGTGTCACAAGGTACGGAACAACCCACCATTGGCTCCTCTCCATCCCTGGGAGTTCCCACAGGAGCCATGGCATCGTGTGCACATTGACTTTGCAGGTCCGTTTGAGGACAGAATGTTTCTCATTGCTGTGGATGCACATAGTAAATGGCCTGAAGTGGCTATTATGAGGTCAACCACCACAGAGAAGACCACAGAGGCATTAGGAGAAATGTTTAGTCGTTTTGGGTCTCCTATACAACTAGTTTCTGACAATGGACCTCAGTTAGTTTCACAAGAAATGGATGCTTTTCTACAAGCTAATGGAGTGCAGCACATTAAATCAGCTCCATACCATCCTGCGACGAACGGCCTTGCAGAAAGGTTTGTGCAGACAATGAAACATGCATTGAAAGCATCACAAGGTCAAGGAACACTGCATCAGAGGCTGCACAAGTTCCTGCTAAACTACCGCAACACTCCACATGCAGTCACAAAGACAACCCCTGCTAGTCTGATGTTCAAGAGAGATCTGCGCACTACCTTTGATCTTTTGAAACCCTCAGGATTAAAGGACACTGTGCAAAAGCAACAAGAGAAACAAATTATGCACAGAGGACATCGGGCAAAGGACAGAGCGTTCACGTCAGGAGAATCTGTGCTGGACAGGAACTACAGAGGTGAACCTAAGTGGGTTCCTGCAACTGTTATCGCACAAACTGGACCAGTCTCATATACAGTTCAAACCACGGACAGTGTTTGGAAAAGGCACGTGGATCAACTCCTGCAGACACCACCAGCGCCTGCAGAACCGTCTCTTGGATATCCTAACGATCCACCTACACCAGTGCAGAACTCAACCACTTCAGAGACCGGAGTTCCAGCTGGAGATGTGACATCTTCTTCTGCATCAGCACCAGAAGCAACCTCCACATTAGAAAGAACACAGACTCATGTTCCTGCAGAGCGCCGATACCCTACCAGGGAGCGACGACCTCCTGTCCGTCTGAGTTATTAGACTAGATAGCAACTGACCCACATTTATGGGGCAGAATAATCCCCAGGGGTACAGTTATGGGATGAGGTAGTCTACCCTCACTCCTAAGGTAGCATAATAATTACAGAAAAAAAAAGAGACAAACAAAGACACAAGAATTGCAGCAGACACTTGATATCTCCTGTAGGACATCTATTGTAAGAGGGGAGGAGATGTTATGTATTTTGGTTTACTACGGCACCCGTCGCAGTGCCTTTGCTGAAATGCATTATGGGTAATGTAGTATGTTGAGTGTGTTGTCGTTGGCTGTGTGCTATGAGTTGCTGCTCGCCAATAAACCGTTAATGGTACGTCGATGGTCCGAGTTATATTTGTTATATCGAGTAACGTAACGGGTGAAAGATATAACATGTCCCATCCGCACCATACACAGTGTGGACAGGGAGCTGCTTTCCCCTCCTGAGCCGCCAGACAGTTTGCCAGAAACTCTTCGAGGCCGACCAAAAGTCTTGTTCCATGGCCTCACCGAACTCCTCCCATACCCGGGTTTTTGCTTCAGCAACCACCCGAGCTCCACTCCACTTGGCCTGCCGGTACACCTCAGCTGCTTCGGGAGTCCCACAAGCCAACCAAGCTTGATAGGACTCCTTCTTCATCTTAATGGCCCCCCTCACCACTGGTGTCCACCACTTGGTTCGGGGGTTGCCACCACGAGATGCACCGACCACCTTGCGGCCGCAGCTCTGGGCCGCCGCTTCAACAACAGAGGTGGAGAACATGGCCCATTCAGACTCCATGTCTCCAGACTCCCTCAGAATGTGGTTGAAGTTCTTCCGGAGGTGGAAGTTGAAGACATCCCGGACAGGGGCCTCAGTCAGACGTTCCCAGCACACCCTCACTATACATTTGGGTCTACCAGGTCTGAATGGCATCCTCCCCTGCCATCGGATCCAACTCACCACCAGGTGGTGATCAGTTGACAGCTCTGCACCTCTCTTTACGCAGGTGTCCAAGACATACGGTCGCAGGTCTGATGACACGATAACAAAATCGATCATCGACCTGCGACCTAGGGTGTCCTGGTGCCAGGTGCACATATGGACACCCTTATGCTTGAACATGGTGTTCGTTATAGACAAACTGTGTCTATAAGTAGTCCAATAACTTCAATGACTTCCAATAACTTTGCACAGAAGTCCAATAACTGAACACCACTCAGGTTCAGATTGGGCAGGCCGTTCCTCCCAATCACCCCCCTCCAGGTTTCACTGTCGTTGCCCACGTGTGCATTGAAGTCCCCCAATAGGACAATGGAGTCTCCAAGAGGAGCACCCTCCAGCACCCCAGTCACAGACTCCAAAAAGGGTGGGTACTCTGAAACATCATTTGGTGCATAGGCACAAATGATGGTCAGGACCACTCCAGAAAATGGAGTGGAATAAAAAAAAATAATTTAAACACAGTCACCATGTCCATGTGGGCTCCACGATAGGTTTAAGCTGGGCTGTCTTATGGGTCAAGTGTGGGTTTGTCCGTGCATTTCATGTTGGCCCCATCTGTGTTTGCCCACATGGACTTTACTTGTTTTCCTATTTTCAAGATTCAAGAGTCAAAGATTCAAGATTCAAAAATTTTGTCAATACTACGCTACGTACAGGACATATAGGAGAACTGAAATGCCATTTATCTCTCTCTCCAGTGGTGTGAGCAATATCCATCCATCCATCCATCTTCTTCCACTTAATCCTTTTCGGGTCGCAGGGGGGCTGGAGCCTTTCCCAACATCTTTGGGCGAGAGGCAGGGTCCACCCTGGACAGATCACCAGTCCATCGCAGGGCCAACACAGAGAGACAGACAACCATTCACTCTCACAGTCATACCTAAGCAATATGAAAAAAGAAAAAGAAAAGGAATAAGGCTGGAAAAACAACAGCAGTCTATGGACAATAATGCTACCCATAGTGCAAATGGTGACAAAAGATAGACACAGACCTTCCATAGTGCAAATAAAGATAAACAATAAACGATGAGACCCAGCAATCCTATATACAGAAAAGTAGAGCAGTAATAATTGTAGATGCAAGTTCAATGTAGTAGTGGAGGTGCAGACAGTGACAGATAGGACTGCACATGATCAGTAATGTAACCATTTGCACAAATGCCATATTTGCTGCTGTCTGTCATTGCAATACTGTACGTATAGTAGTATTGACAAATAAAATCTTTGAATCTTGAATCTGTAATGCAGTGATAGACAGCAGTGGATATGGCATTTGTGCAAATGGTTGTGTCACAGTTTGAAACTGAGAATTACTGTGAACACGAAATTTTAAAATGTAAGACTCCCAGGCCACAACAACACAAATACTCAGAGGCAGAAGATCAGTTAAATATTTTACTTCCAAACCTAAAATGATTTACAAAATACACCAGTTCACAATAAAAACACATAAGTTAAAAATGTGCACAGCCTAAAAAGATAATCACATTAAATCCTAAAAAGTACCCAAGCATTAGTCCAGGGGAAATAAATATCATTAATCCAACTGATCTAAAATAGATGTTACCCCTTAAACTAGACAGGCAGAAAGAGAACCTTTGACGTGTTTTACAGCGGGGCGGATGCGCGTCCGCTATTCATCGGAGCACAATCAAACGCTGCCATCCTCACCGGCCCCAACACGATGTGCTGTTGGTCAGGGCTCGTCCGTAGCCCTTCGTACGCATCTCTGGTGGGAAATTCTGACACCAGGGGGAAAGAAGCAGGCAGGAGGAGAGGAGAGGGGAAGGCTCCTACAGTTCCGTCGCCTGGGATTACCTGCAGCACACATGCAGCACAAAACTCAACACCCCACCGACGTCCCGGATGGCTGATGATCATTCGCATGCACACAGATAATCAACACGTTCCTTTCACTTACCTGCGTATAAGCCTTTCTCCACACAGCTGCATCTCCTTCAGCTGGACCCTCTGGCATCCTTGCAGCCTCTTGGGTCCCAAGCCGCTACTGCCAATCCCAGCACCTGCTGCGTTCATACCATCCCACTCACGTGAGCCTCCCCTCTATGTCTTCTCCTTCCACCTTGCCCGCTCCATCAGTCCATCCATCCATCCATCTCGGTCAAATCTGCATCCCAACCCTTTCCTTTCTCCTTTTCTGTCCTGTTTCCATTTCTCCGTTCCTTCCCTCGTTTCCTCTGCTCTCCCTCTTTGACCCGAGTGCTCTGCCCGAGCGTCCCCCTTCTTCCTCCTCCTCCTTTCTTCTCTCAGTCCTTCCCTCTGTCCATCCTTCTGTCCTGTCCCACCACAGTTCTGCACCATCCTTTAATAGGTCTCGCTGGGGAAGAGTTTGCAGCTGGAGCTCACTGATTGGCTCCTGCTGATTGAATCAGTCAGCTCAGGTGTAAACGATAATCAAACCAAAACACAACAGAAATAAACTCAAATTTCAAAGCATGCAAAATCACACCACAAAATCCAACATGCAATACATTAATAATAAAATTCACACAAATCAGTCCTGGAGCTGCAGTATGTTAAAAAAAAAAATACACACTTACAACCCTGAAGCTGCTTTCCTGACAGTTGCAGTAAAGTGCAGAGACATACAGCAGCAAAAGTATTACTGTTAGCGTGTCAGTCTTTTACTGTGCGGGTGAGTGCGTTACTGTCTGGGGGGGTTAAGTGGACAGAGGTCAGGGTCCTGATGGCCTGATGAACAAAGCTGTTTAGCAGTCTTGTGGAGCGGGCCCGGAGGCTCCGGTACCTTTTCCCCAAGGACAGGGGGCTGAAGAGGGAGTATGAGGGGTGGGAGGTGTTGCTTACACTGTTGATGGCTCTGCGGGTGAGGTGGGTGAGGTAGATGTCTGAGAGGGGGGACAGAGGGGCACTGATGGCTTGCTGGCTGCTATCAACTTTTCAACTTATTTTCTCATAAATTTGCTATTTTCTTGTAAATTTGTGACTTTCCCTCCTAATTTGATACATTTTTCTTGAAATTTGAAACTTGCAACTTTTTCTCATAAATTTGTTAGTTTTCTTGTAAAATTGTGACCTTTTTCTTACAAATTTGCTAACTTTTTCTTGTAATTTTAGAACTTTCTCATAAATTTGCCACTTTTTTACTGTAATCTTGCAACTTTCTCATAAATGTTACTTTTTTCCTTAAAAATTTACTATTTTCTTGTAAATTTATTACTTTTCCATATAAATTTGTGACATTTTTCTTGTAAATTTGGAACTCTCAAAAAATTTTCAACTTTTTTCATTGTAAACTTACAGATTTTCCTCCTAAATCTGCAATGTTTCTCTCATCAATTTTCAATTACAGTTTACATTTGCAGCTTTTTTTGTTAATCTGCAACTTTTTCTATTTTTTCCCTCAGAATTTTACAATTTTTTTTTCTTGTAAATTTGTGACTTTTTTCGAGTAAATTTGACGCTTTTCTCATAAATTTGCTTCTTTTTTGTAAATTTGTCACTTATTTCTTATAAACTTTCACATTTTTTTCTCGTAAATTTGTGACTGTTTCTTATAATTTTGCCTAGGTACAAGTGTTACTGAAACTTGCTCACCCATATTAAATCCATGTGGGGCCCAGTTGGGTTTAAAGTGGGTAAACAGATTACCTGCTTTTCTGTACCACAGGTAAATTCCATGTGGACAAACCCACATGGGGCCCAGCCCAGTCAGCCCAGATTTAACCTATAGTGGGGCCCACATGGGCATGCTGGCTGGCTGGGAAACAGTGAAAAAAAAATAGTGCTAGATTTGTGCTGTTTTGTTCTAGAATAAAAATTGTGCTGGTGTGGCGGAAGAATAATATGCAGCGAACTGAGAGTTTTTAAGGGTGTTTATTATCATTCATCCCGCCATCATAGAACTCACTCCAGCCCTGTGCAGGCGGGCTGGAGCGGGTCCTCAGGCTCTCATGAGGAGACACAGAATGCGTGTCGTCAGAAGCAGTGGTCAGAGAGCTGAGTGAGTTACAGAGCATATGCAGTTTTTATACCCGGTTACAGACAATACATGAAAGGCATGGGACATTTGCATCACAGTCAGAGCAGGAAGCATGAACGTTTGCATTTGAGTGTCACACATAACAATAGGGAGATTACTGGTCGGAATTCACCTCTGCTCCGGAGCTGTAGGACAAAAGAGGTTACAAGGCACATCTACATATTGTTCATAGATCACACTGCTATGTTAATTGCTCCAGCTGAGCGCTCTGCTTGTCCGTGGCTGTTGTGGGGGTTACCCATACACTCCCCCCCAGAGGGCTCAGCGGGAAGCTGAGGCCTCGATAGTCCGGCTTTGGGAGCGAGCTGTGGGGGAAGCTCGCTGCAGGCGGCGGTGGAGGGAGGGGGGTGGGGGTAGCGAGTGCCGGCCCGGGATGGCGAAATTGTCTGGGCCGCGCAAAAATTGCCTGTGGATCCGCGATGTTGAGGGGCTGTCCCGTTGAACGTGCGGAGGTTCACAGCAGCTGTAAGAAGAAAAATTAGTCTCTGACTCCTCTCGCGGCCATGAAGAAAAAAAGGAGCTGCAGCTGTGAGGGACTTGGCGTGTTGACTTTAGGTGCGTGCGCAGTCCTAAAGTCCTCGGGGAAAGCTGACGGCTGAATTCCCTTGTGCGCCGTGGCTGAGACCATTAGAAAATCCTGTGAGCGAGCTGCGTGCGTGCTTCAGGTTTGTGAGCAGCCCTGAAGGTTCTGTGTGCAGCGGCGCTGGACGATGGCGGTCTGTGTGGAGCCGATATTGTCCCGTGCGTGGTGCGCTGTCCTCATAACCCCCCGGTGTGCGTGCGGGGTTCGGTGCATGGCAGGTCCGCTGTAGAGGCGAGTCAGGGTCAGGGAGCTTGCTGGAGATCAGCGTCGTCAGCGCCGATGGTCATCCCTGTTGAGCTGTTGCTGTAGGTTGGTCATGGTGCGTTCAGGTCCACGCGCTGCGTTCTCCGTCGGCCCTGGAGGTCGCCGTCGTGGAGAGAGGACGAGGTGCGTGCGCTCTCGTGTGGAGGAGCTGTGAGAGCGGCCGGTCCCAGCGTGGATGTCCAGATCTCAGGCGTGCAGATCTCACCATGAAGCTTTCTGCAGCTTTCCCGGTCGTGGGTGATCTCCGGAGAGTTTCGCCTGGTGGTGGCTCTGCGTCGAGGTCTCCCTGTAGCAGAAGGGAGGGCAGATCATTTGCGTCAGGCTGCTGCGTTCTCTTGTCGTCGGAGAATCACTGCCGGGTGCTGCGTTCGTTGTCGTCGGGTCACTAGTGTAGCTGTCCAGACCAGAAGGTTGCTTTGCACAAAGCGTGTGCTTTCTCTGGGTCACCAATGTGGCGGAAGAATAATATGCAGCGAACTGAGAGTTTTTGAGGGTGTTTATTATCATTCATCCCACCATCATAGAACTCACTCCAGCCCTGTGCAGGCGGGCTGGAGCGGGTCCTCAGGCTCTCGTGAGGAGACACAGAATGCGTGTCGTCAGAAGCAGTGGTCAGAGAGCTGAGGGAGTTACAGAGCATATGCAGTTTTTATACCCGGTTACAGACAATACATGAAAGGCATGGGACATTTGCGTCACAGTCAGAGCAGGAAGCATGAACGTTTGCATTTGAGTGTCACACATAACAATAGGGAGATTACTGGCCGGAATTCGCCTCTGCTCCGGAGCTGTAGGACAAAAGAGGTTACAAGGCACATCTACATATTGTTCATAGATCACACTGCTGTGTTAATTGCTCCCGCTGAGCACTCTGCTTGTCCGTGGCTGTTGTGGGGGTTACCCATACTGGCTCCATTTTATAGATATAACAAATAAAATAAAGGTCATCTGAGGTCACAGTTCAGCCACTTTTTACAATTAAAAGAAAAAATAGCACTGTCATCCACAAACTATTATTGTATGAAGATGCTGTTATGTCTGTAAAATGACCAGGCAGGAGACAAGTCTTCATGCAGCAACCAACTCCAACTTTATTACATGCACGAGGGTTTATATACAGATGGGCTGTGCCAACCTCACGCCACCCTAGGGGGGCGGGCACTACCACACACACTCATTCCACACATACCACACTCTCCCCCCCTTTAGAAAAATGGAAAAACACACACACCATTAAAACCACCCAATTTAGAACCTGAATCACGCACTAAGAACATGGGAATAACATTCATTCATTCATCTTCTTCCACTTAATCCTTTTGGGGTCGCGGGGGGTCTGGAGCCTATCCCAGCATCTTTGGGCGAGAGGCAGGGTACACTCTGGACAGATCGCCAGTCCATCGCAGGGCCAACACAGAGAGACAGACAACCATTCACTCTCACAGTCATACCTAAGGACAATTTAGAATCCCCAGTTTTGATGCCAATTAACCCAACTTGCATGTTATATTAAAACAAACCTATCACATTCACACAAAACAACTCAAAATTGTGCAAAATAATCCCATAATACTCATACATTCAGTCACATGCACACCAGCATCATATATACATACAATCATTTACACAAGAGAAAATTTTAAGTAACACCAATGTCTCTTGGCAGCCACCATTTTCTATACTGCCACGGAGGACCTGGGCAGCCCCACGGCATCAGTAAGCCCAGCCGCTGCCTCCCCCAAGGTCGAAGCACCCCTCCCTGGCAAAAATGTTTCTACCCGCCAAAACCTGTTTTTCTTCTCTGGACCGGACCTCGCCACCAACCCGCAGGGGAACCCGACCCGGTTTCCTGTACTCACCACGTCATCTCTGGACCTCCTTCCCATGTCGGGCTGTCCTGCCGACCCGGTCCAAACTCTCACCCCGACAATGGCGTTTGGCGCGCTGCAGAACCGTGTCAATTTGTTCTGCTCCGCTCTCTTTTCCTCCAGCCATGGCAGCCTTCCTCACGGGGACCCCACAGTGCCGTCCGGTTCCTACACCAAGGGCAACGAGGCCACCGGCACTGGGGTCAACCCTCACTGGGTTATCGTTGCTCCAGTTACTATCACCTCCCAGCTCGCCAGACCAGTTCATGTCCCGAACCGCACCATTATCCACCACCAGCTGCTACTCACCGCCGGGCTTGTTCACCAACCTGGACTCCTCACCGCTGCATCCAGCGCTCTCGGTCCCGGTGCTCCACTGCGCCATCATCGTGTCCTACTGAGACTCTTCCCCAGAGCCCTCGACATACATGGTCCCAGTCTCCCGCTGTACAGCCTCTAATTCAATTCAACTTTATTTATATAGCGCCATTTCACAACAACAGTCATCTCATAGCACTATCAACTGTAGGGGGAACCCCTACAGTTGCAGAAAGACCCCAGCAATCAGGCAATCCCCTGTGAGCAAGCACTTGGCGGCGGTGGAGAGGAAAAACCCTTTTAACAGGAAGAAACCTCCAGCAGAACCAGGCTCAGGGAGGGGCAGTCATCTGCTGCGACTGGCTGGGA
Organism: Pholidichthys leucotaenia; assembly: GCA_020510985.1. NCBI lineage: Eukaryota > Metazoa > Chordata > Actinopteri > Cichliformes > Pholidichthyidae > Pholidichthys > Pholidichthys leucotaenia. Next base: position 99,490,815 of record CM035847.1, read on the forward strand.
GGTGAGGGGACAGAGAAGATGAAAAGAACAGACATGTAGAGAGCAAACAGCACGATGGGGACTCAATCTATGGGAGAGAACAAACAGATGTTAATGACCAGCAAAAAAAAATATTTCATTGAGAGTGAAGAAAGGAGTGAGGCCCAGTGCATTGTTGGAGGTCCCCCGGCTGACTAAACCTATTAGCAGCATAACTAAGGGAGGGTTCAGAAACACATGATCCCTCCCTAGTTGTAGGCTATATCAAAAAGGTAGGTTTTAGCCCTATTCTTAAAAACAGAGATCGAGTCTGACTCCCGAATCCAGATTGGCAGCTGGTTCCACAGGAGAGGAGCTTGATAACTGAAGGCTCTGCCTCCCATTGTACTTTTGGAGATCCTAGGTATTACAAGTGATCCTGCATTTTGGGAGCGTAGTGCTCTGTTAGGATAATACGGTAGTATCAGATCTTTTAAATAAAAAGGAGCCTGATTGTTTAGAGCTTTGTAAGTAAGAAGAAGGAATTTAAACTTAATTCTAAACTCTATGGGAAGCCAATGAAGGGAGGCCAGAACCGGAGAGATATGATCTCTCTTTCTAGTACCTGTTAAAACTCTTGCTGCAGCATTTTGGATCAGCTGAAGACTTTTTAAAGATGTTTTAGGACAGCCTGATAATAAAGAATTACAATAATCTAATCTTGAGCTAACAAAACCGTGGATCAGTTTCTCAGCATCACTCTGAGACAAGATGCTCCTAATCTTGGCAATATTACGCAAATGATAGAAGGCAGTCTTAGAAACAAATTTAATATGTGAACTGAAGGACAGATCTTGATCAAAAATAATTCCAAGGTTCCTCACAGAGCTATTAAGAGAAAGAGTAACCGCATCCAAACTGAAAGTTTGATTTGGAAAGGTATTTCTAAGGTTTTTTGGACCAACAAGAATGACTTCAGTCTTGTCTGAATTTAATAGCAGGAAATTACAAGTCATCCAAGCTTTGATTTCCTTAAGACAGGCTTCCAACTTGGCTAATTGATTACTATCATCTGGCTTCATTGACAGGTATAATTGTGTGTCATCTGCATAACAATGAAAATGTATACAGTGCTTTCTAATAATGTTGCCTAACGGAAGCATATATAAACTAAAAAGAGTCGGGCCTAGCACAGATCCCTGTGGAACTCCATGACTAAGCTTTGAGTTGAAAGAAAACTCATTATTTACATGAACAAACTGGAACCTATCAGATAAATAAGATCTAAACCACTGCAACGAAGTTCCATTAAGTCCAACATAGTGTTCTAATCTATCAAGTAGAATATTATGATCGATAGTATCAAAAGCTGCACTAAGGTCTAAAAGGACAAGTACAGAAACCAGTCCATTATCAGATGCGATGAGGAGGTCGTTAGTGACCTTTGCTAAGGCTATTTCAGTACTATGATGGATTCTAAACCCAGATTGAAACTCTTCAAGTAAACTATTTCCCTGCAGGTGGTCAAATAATTGCATAGCAACAACTCTTTCTAAGATTTTTGAAATGAAAAGGGGATTAGAGATTGGTCTATAGTTAGCTAAAGCTCCTGGATCTAGCGTTGGCTTTTTGAGTAAGGGTTTAATTACAGCCGTTTTAAAAGCCTGCGGTACATGGCCTAAAGTTAATGAAGAACTGATTATATGAAGAATAAAGCTACCAATAAGTGGGAAGACTTCTTTAAATAACCTGGTAGGGATAGGGTCTAAAAGTCAAGTTGAAGGTTTGGATGAGGAAACTATTTTGTCTAACTCACAAAGGTCGATTGGAGTAAACTCATCAAGACAGACATCAATTGAAGGAGTTGTAGTAGTTACAGTATTTAAGTTAACTGTGGGAAGAATCTGATTGATTTTATCTCTGATGGATGAAATTTTATTATTGAAAAAGTTCATAAAGTCCTGACTAGTAAGCTCTAATGGAATGCTAGGACTGACAGAGTCCTGACTCTTTGTCAGCCTGGCTACAGTGCTGAAAAGAAACCTGGGATTATTCTTGTTCTCTTCTATTAATGCAGAATAATAACTTGTTCTAGCTTTTCTAAGAGATTTTTTATAAATTAAAAGATGATTTCTCCAAGCTAAATAGATTTCATTTAAATTAGTGGAGCGCCATTTTCTTTCTAATTGGCAAGTCTTCTGTTTTAAGCTACGAGTTTCTGTGTTGAACCAAGGAGTTAGAAATCTCTGATTAGACTTTTTCTTTTTTAAGGGGGCCACCAAGTCTAGAGTCTGATGCAGAGAAGCTGTAACACTATCCACCATGTTATCAATTACAGAAGGCGCAAGCTGTCTAGAGCTTATTTCCGTTGTGTTGACACATGGCATAGAGGAAACAATCTGCATAAATTTGGTAACAGCATCATCTGAGAGGCATCTACTGTAATATTTTTCTTTAGGAGCCAAATAGTCAGAAATAGTAAAATCAAAGGTTAACAGACAATGGTTTGACAGTACAGGGTTATGAGGAGACACTACAAGATTTTCTATTTCTATGCCATATGTCAGAACAAGATCCAATGTATGGTGGAGGTAATGAGTAGAATTTCCTACTTTCTGAGAAAACCCAATCGAGTCTAATATTGAATTAAATGCCACTTTAAGGCAGTCACTATCTACATCCACATGTATATTATCTGTATTATCCTAACAGAGCACTACGCTCCCAAAATGCAGGATTACTTGTAATACCTAGAACCTCCAAAAGTACAATGGGAGGCAGAGCCTTCAGTTATCAAGCTCCTCTCCTGTGGAATCAGCTGCCAATCTGGATTCGGGAGTCAGACTCGATCTCTGTTTTTAAGAATAGGGCTAAAACCTACCTTTTTGATATAGCCTACAACTAGGGAGGGATCATGTGTTTCTGAACCCTCCCTTAGTTATGCTGCTAATAGGTTTAGTCAGCCGGGGGACCTCCAGTAATGCACTGGGCCTCACTCCTTTTCTCACTCTCTATGAATTTTTTTTTTTTTTGCTGGTCATTAACATTTGTTTGTTCTCTCCCATAGATTGAGTCCCCATCGTGCTGTTTGCTGTCTACATGTCTGTTCTTTTCTTCTTCTCTATCCCCTCACCCCCCAGCCAGTCGCAGCAGATGACTGCCCCTCCCTGAGCCTGGTTCTGCTGGAGGTTTCTTCCTGTTAAAAGGGAGTTTTTCCTCTCCACCGTCGCCAAGTGCTTGCTCACAGGGGATCGCCTGATTGCTGGGGTCTTTCTGCAACTGTGGGGGTTCCCCCTACAGTTGATAGTGCTATGAGATGACTGTTGTTGTGAAATGGCGCTATATAAATAAAGTTGAATCGAATTGAACTGAATTATATTAAAGTCCCCTATTATAATTATTCAGATATATCAGATTTCAGCACTAAATCAGCTAAGAAATCAGCAAATTCGGATAAAAATTCTGAGTAGGTTGATGGGGGACGATAAACTATGGCAAATAAAATTGGGTTTAACCTAAAATTGTTAAAGTGCCCAATACTGAGGACCAGGCCCTCAAAGGAATTATAACATGTTTTTTGCTTTACATTAACTAGTAATTTGGAATGGTACATTGTTGCTACTCCTCCTCCACAACCAGAACTTCTGGGATTGTGACAGTTTAAATAACCAGAGGGAGTTGATTCATTTAAACCAACATAATCCTCTTGCCCTAACCAAGTCTCTGTAAGGGATATTAAATCAATCTGATTATCAATTAACAGATCATGGACTAACAGAGACTTGGGAGTTAGAGACCTAATATTTAATAAACCACATTTAATTCTTAAATTATGAGGAGGAACAGAGGCCAAATCATTCAATTTAGAGGCTTTATGTTTAATTTGAGTTTTACCAATATTTTTCTTAATCACTTTGGGATGCTTATATATTCTATTTTTATTTACTTTGGAAGGAGCAGACAATGATTCTCTGATGGGGAAGACAGGGACTAAGTTGAGGGGTGGCGGATGAAGAGGAGCTGCAGAGAGGCGTGTAAGACTGCGACTCTGCTTCCTGGTCCCAACTCTGAGTAGTCAAGGTTTTGGAAATTTGGATAAAAAAGATGCCAGATTGTTAGATAAATGAGAAGCACCATCCAAAGTGGGATGAATGCTGTCTCGTCTCATAAGACCAGGTTTTCCCCAAAATTTTTAAATTTTTTTTAGATTTAGTATACTTTATTGATCCCCAGAGGGGAAATTGAGGGCATCCACCACCTGGATGGATGAAGCAGCCACGATACGGTGCTATCCCTTAACCATTCACACACACATTCACACCTAGGGCCACTTTAGAGTCTCCAGTTAACCTAACCTGCATGTTTTTGGCATGTGGGAGGAAACCGGAGAAATCCCGGAGTAAACCCACGCAAACACGGGGAGAACATGCAAACTCCACACAGATCACTGTTGGTCGGGGGCTGGGATCGAACCCACGATCCCACGATCCCCACGATCCCCCGGCCAAGGGTAAACTGTGCTGCCGCAGTGCTAACCACTGCGCCACCGTGCAGCCCCCAGCCAAAATGAGCTCCAATTGTCAATGTAGCCCACGTCATTTGCAGGACACCACACAGACAGCCAGCGGTTCAAGGATGACGAGCGGCTAAACATGACATCACTGGTCAGATTGGGGAGGGGCCCAGAGAATACTACAGCGGCAGACATCGTTTTTGCAAAGTCACACACCGATTCTACATTAAGTTTTGTGACTTCCGACTGCCGGAGACGGATGTCATTAATGCCAGCGTGAATAACAATTGTGGAGCATTTACAGTTACTTTTAGCCAGCATTTTCAAATTTGACTCGATGTCGCCTGCTCTGGCCCCAGGAATGCATTTGACTATGGCCGCTGGAGTCTCTAGGTTCACATTTCTGACTACAGAATCGCCAGTGATCTGAGTTTTTTTCCTCAGCGGGTGTGTCGCTGAGCGGAGAAAAATGATTAGAAACGTGAACAGGTTGAAGGTGTACCGGGGCTTTGCGACTAGGCTTCCTTCTCACCGTCACCCACCCAGTCTCCTCGCTGCTGAGGAGAGCCGGAGGACCACTAACAGGGTCAGCTATGCTAGCTAGCTTCGCTGCAGCTAAGGGGCGTCCGTCAAGAGTAACTGGCGCAGACGGTGTTTCAATGCAGCGGAGCCAGGATTCCAAATCAGACAACCTCACCTCGAGCGCCTCAAAAAGACAACATTTATTACATTTACCGTTATCACTAAAAGAGGCAGAGGTGTAGCTAAACATCTGACAGAGAGAGCACACCAGAGGAGGAGAGGAAGGAGAGCTAGTAGCCATCGCTAGTGGCCAACCCAAAAGCTCAGGAGACTGAGGAGAGCAAACCACACAGACAGACAGCAAAACAGGAAGTGACGATACGTTACCACAGGAAGTTAGGAGCTGACTCCTGCTGCACCACCTCTCCGCCATTCTCGCACACCGCGCCGACCGACCTGTCAGTGCCATGGTCCCGGGTCAAGCTGTGCTTCATGGCTGGCTCACTGAATTCAGCGACCGGGGACTCTTCTACTCACAGTCCCGGTCCCACCTCGAGGTCCAGCTTGGTGCCTTTAGCCTCGTCTTGGCGTGCAGCTAGCCTATCAGCTAACTCGTCCACTGGCATAGAGAGGGTCGCTAGCTTCCCACAGATAGCTAGCCCATCAGTTCCTGGCGCCAAGAACTCCATCACCCGCAGCCTCACGGACCCCATCTGACCGTCGAAGTGCCCAGCCAGCCGCTGGACAGCATCCTCATAGAGGTCCACTCCACCCAGCGTACCGAGGATCCTTCGGCCCTCCGCGCCAAGATTGTGGGCCAGGAGCACCCACCGTCGTCTCCCATCTACCCTGTGTAGGCCCAGCACCCTTATATATTCTTCAAATGAGGCTCTCCACTCTGGCCAGAGGACCACTGGCTCTCCTGCGCGCTCCAGAAACGGTGCCAATGGCTGAGACAACCAGCACACTCCCATTTTTCTCCTTGTCGCCAAATGTTATGTCTGTAAAATGACCAGGTAGGAGGCGAGTCTTCATGCAGCAACCAACTCCAACTTTATTACATACACTGGGGTATATATACAGACGGGCTGTGTCAACCTCACGCCACCCTAGGGGGCGGGCACTACCACACACACTCATATCACACACACACCACAGATGCTTTCTTTCAATGTTAGAATTCAGCACAAGTGAAGGACCAACCACTGGCACTGTTTTGGCTTTAAGCATAAATTGCAGAAATTGTTACAATAATATCTCAGCAGCAGAGGGTCTTATTACTATTGTCTAGTCAGAAGTGCAAACGTCATTTATAGGAATGTCCAAGGCCATTTTACTGTTACAGTAGTGGAGAAAAACATGCTTTACTCTCGCAAAAATTGAAAAGAGTTGCTTTAACTCCCTGAATTATTCAGAGGTGTATTTTGGGTGTAACGTGCAATGAACCGATCAGAATGGCTCGTGACCCCAGCTTTAACAGTTTGGGGTGTATGATCTGTGGTGGACTGCTATTATAATGGAGGGTTTTCCTGGGATGCAGTGTTTCCAGCAGGACTTTTGAAACCATGGTGCCTGGGTTGTATTCAGGCAATCAATTATTTTCAATTTTTCATAAATTTTTTGATTTTTTTTCTTCATTAGTCTCTCTCATCAAATAATCTCACTGCTTATTTATATAGATTTATGGGAATTTGTAGTAAAATTTTCAAAGACTAAATTTGGATCCTTTTTATTACCTCCACCAAGAGGTTATATTTTCATCGGGGTTGGCATGTTTGTCTGTCAGCAGGATTACATAAAAACTACTGGACAAATTTGGATTAAATTTTCACTGAAGGTGGACCTTGGCCTAAGGATGAACTCAGTAGATTTTGGTGATGATCTGAGAGTGCACACCTTTGTGCAGCAGGATTACACCAAAACTACTGGCTGGATTTGGATGACATTTTCACCAGAAGTGGTCCTTGGGCTAGAAACGAACCCATTACATTTTGGTGATGATCTGAGAACACATACCTCTGCCAAGGCTCTTATCTTCTCACAGTGTGTTAGCAAGAATACTCCAAAACTACTGTACAGAGTTTGATGCAGTTTTCACCAGAGGTGGCTCTTGGCCTACACATGAACCTGTTACATTTTGGAGGTGATCCATGAGGGATGGAAGGAGCCTTGGCAGAGGAATGCGCTCTATGAGTGCTTTTCTAGTTCTTGTTCTTTTACAATTTTTTTTTTCATGGATTTGTGACTTTACTTTGAGTAAAATAAACTATAAACTACCCAAATGTTTCCTATAATGTAATCTAAATCACATCATGTATAGGAATAATATATGAATCAAAAGTAAACTGTAATCTGGCATTTTTTTATGTTGCTTTTGGAGTAATGTCTTCTTCCTCACTGAGTAGCCTTTCAGCCCATGTCTGTACAGGACTCTCTTCACTGTGGATAATAACACTCTTTTACCAGCTTTTGGCCAACATCTTCACAAGCTCTTTTGCTTTTGTTCTGGGGTTGATACCCGCATTTTGCACCAAAACATTTTAATCTCTGGGACACAGAACCCATCTCCTTTCTGAGTGGTAAGATGGCTGGACATTCCCATAGTGTTTATACTTGCATATAATTGTTTGAACACATGAATGTGGCACCTTCAAGCATTTTGAATTTGTACCTAAGGATAAACCAGACTTGTGGAGGGCCACGATTCTCTTCCTGATATCTTGGCTGATTTCTTTTGATTTTTTTCATGATGTTACATAAGGAAACAATGTGTTTGAGGTGTGCCTTAAAATACATTTGAGGTGTCTCTTATTAACTCAAATGATAACAATTAACCATCAGAAACTTCCAAAGCCATGACATCATCATCTGGTCTTCCTCAAATTGTTTAAAGGCGTAGTAATCTCCCGTATGTAAATTTCTGACTCTGAAGAAAGCAATAAAAAACTCTTAAAATTATTTATCAAATGAAAAAAAAATATTTAGCAAACAAAATTAGTGTTGGTAAGCCTCACTGACCTAAAACAGGAAAAGTTTAGTCTGATTTAATGTCAGATTGTTTAGTGATAGGTCACATTCTTCACTGGATTCATAATGGACTGGTTTGATAATGGACTGGTTTCTGTACTTGTCCTTTTAGACCTTAGTGCAGCTTTTGATACTATCGATCATAATATTCTACTTGATAGATTAGAACACTATATTGGACTTAATGGAACTTCGCTGCAGTGGTTTAGATCTTATTTATCTGATAGGTTCCAGTTTGTTCATGTAAATAATGAGTTTTCTTTCAACTCAAAGCTTAGTCATGGAGTTCCACAGGGATCTGTGCTAGGCCCGACTCTTTTTAGTTTATATATGCTTCCGTTAGGCAACATTATTAGAAAGCACTGTATACATTTTCATTGTTATGCAGATGACACACAATTATACCTGTCAATGAAGCCAGATGATAGCAATCAATTAGCCAAGTTAGAAGTCTGTCTTAAGGAAATCAAAGCTTGGATGACTTGTAATTTTCTGCTATTAAATTCAGACAAGACTGAAGTCATTCTTGTTGGTCCAAAAAACCTTAGAAATACCTTTCCAAATCAAACTTTCAGTTTGGATGCGGTTACTCTTTCTCTTAATAGCTCTGTGAGGAACCTTGGAATTATTTTTGATCAAGCTCTGTCCTTCAATTCACATATTAAATTTGTTTCTAAGACTGCCTTCTATCATTTGCGTAATATTGCCAAGATTAGGAGCATCTTGTCTCAGAGTGATGCTGAGAAACTGATCCACGCTCTTGTTAGCTCGAGATTAGATTATTGTAATTCTTTATTATCAGGCTGTCCTAGATGTCCTAGAGCTGTCCTAGAGTTTAGAATTAAGTTTAAATTCCTTCTTCTTACTTACAAAGCTCTAAACAATCAGGCTCCTTTTTATTTAAAAGATCTGATACTACCGTATTATCCTAACAAAGCACTACGCTCCCAAAATGCAGGATTACTTGTAATACCTAGAATCTCCAAAAGCACAATGGGAGGCAGAGCCTTCAGTTATCAAGCTCCTCTCCTGTGGAACCAGCTGCCAATCTGGATTTGGGAGTCAGACTCAATCTCTGTTTTTAAGAATAGGGCTAAAACCTACCTTTTTGATATAGCCTACAATTAGGGAGGGATCATGTGTTTCTGAACCCTCCCTTAGTTATGCTGCTAATAGGTTTAGTCAGCCGGGGGACCTCCAGTAATGCACTGGGCCTCACTCCTTTCCTCACTCTCAATGAAATATTTTTTTTGCTGGTCATTAACATTTGTTTGTTCTCTCCCATAGATTGAGTCCCCATCGTGCTGTTTGCTCTCTACATGTCTGTTCTTTTCATCTTCTCTATCCCCTCACCCCCCAGCCAGTCGCAGCAGATGACTGCCCCTCCCTGAGCCTGGTTCTGCTGGAGGTTTCTTCCTGTTAAAAGGGAGTTTTTCCTCTCCACCGTCGCCAAGTGCTTGTTCACAGGGGATCGCCTGATTGCTGGGGTCTTTCTGCAACTGTGGGGGTTCCCCCTACAGTTGATAGTGCTATGAGATGACTGTTGTTGTGAAATGGCGCTATATAAATAAAGTTGAATTGAATTGATTCTGTCACTCTGTGCAGAATCTCTTGCAGGTTCTCTTCCAAATCAGTGCAGCATCAGTCCCTTTGGCTCCGATCTATAAAATCACTCTCCACCTTAAAGAAATTGTTTTACCCAAAAGTCTGGTCAAGGATTGTTTTCTTCACCTAAGAACCACAGTTTGAAGACACATTCCATGGTAAAAGGGACAATAAGGATCCTATTTCATTCCAGAAATGGATTAGTCTGCAATCATAAATCCCGGAACTTCCTCCCCAACCAGGCAGTTTTATGCTTCAAGAACTGTTTGAAACCTTCCAGATACATTGGACCACATTCCACAGGTCTCTTGGAATTATCCACAGCTCAACACTACCCCCTGGTGGACAACTCCGGAATATGTTCGCTGTTGTCTCTGCGAGCTGAACTGGGCCTTGAATGAAATGAATGAAGTTACTTCCTTTTAACAAAAACTCTCAATTCTCAGATTATTTTCTTTTTCAGGACACCCTGGAAAATCAAGCAGGACTCTGACATACCATTCTGGTTTGAAATGTTTCATTAATTATTGGTTTGACTGTATTGCATGTTTGGAAATGCTTAAATGAACCTTATTCTAATGCATGTTTATTATAGAAGGACAAGTTTATGAAAGTGCATGTTCAATGTAGCAAGAATGGAAAATTAGTCATAAATCACAAGTTAGTTTAGCTTACACACATAAAGTGAATTTTCATTTTAATTAAGATATGTTTCATCCTATTGGAAAAGCTTACTCAGGTCATCTGACTGGCTCAGCCAATCATCAGCCAGTCTCTGTTGGACAACGCCCCCTTTCATTCTATTGGTCGGTTACAGACAAATGACTGTTTTCTTATTGGACCAGAATTCATTCAGTTCTCCCACGATGGGAGACAATTGGTTCCCTTTCATGTCAGTCACGTTTTTCCCCTGAAAAAACTACTCAGTTTAAGTGAGGAACACCCTAGTTCAGGCAGCAAGTCAGCAAGTTTGTCTAAGTTGTCTGTGTCCTGCCTTGAATTCTCTTTCCTTTAAATGTCTGGGAAAAAATACTTTTTCTTCTATTTTGAGCTCAAACTTCTCTTTTATATGGAGTGAAACTCCGTGTTCTCAGACATTTGTTCTATTTTATTCTGTTAAACTTTTTCTATTGATTTTTCAGACTCACAGTGTTTTAAAGTGGACTGATCATTTTTCTCACACTGGAAGCTGTTTTCGCCAATCACCATGACATCTGAAAAACTCGGATTTCGTGGCTTGAATAATTTTTTTATTAATTTGTCTCTCCAATTCTGTGCCTTTGATCAGATTGAACTATCTCATCAATTTATTTGGACCCGGGAGAGCTGCTGAAAAAACCCTCTCGTGTTGTCCACATGACATACTGCGTCAGCAGCCAGCAGCCTCTCGTTATCATCACCGGATCTCAGCTCCTGACTGTTTGCTTCTGGGAAGAAATTATCTGCTGGCAGATAATTTCCGGTATCATCCTCAAATAAAGCTTCAGCTCAGGATCCAGCTAGAAAGCCAACACAAAGGTCACGTAAGCAAGATTCCTTTGTTTCATCTGCTGAGTAATGTGATGTCCATTGCCTTAAAGTATGTCATAATTTGTCTCAGGTTTAAAACTAGTTCATAACTCTGATTGGAGCTATAGAATTAAAGAGAAATAGTATCCCTCTTTTCATTAAATTCCATTCTTACTTTTTAGAGTAACCCAGAATTCCTTTTTCCATATTATTAGCTTTTATAATTTTCTTCATAAAATTTGCATCCAATTTTCTTCATATTTTGGTTAGTTATTTCAGTCTCCATTTTCATCACAGTTACAAATTCACACTAAGGTTTCCTTGGTTCCACAAATGTGATTACACTCTTTTGCTCAATAATCAGTTACAAGTTGAATGTGATGCTTGATACTTGATCATTTCACCTTACCAACAAGTCAGTTGAATGTAATGTCATTTAATCTGAGTCTGATCATTAAAACTGTAAACAGCATATGGATGTTTCTGTTGATTTCTTTTTCATGTGTCTGCTTCTGAAGTCACCCAGGAGAATTCACGAATATTTGAGACTGACTGATTGAAGGTATAAATATTAATTATTAATATATTGTCCAAGTTTTGGACTGGTGCCCCAAAAACGAGTTTTTCCAGTGTGTGCGTGGACCCAAAGCAAACCTTTGTTTCCACACACATCTCTAGGTATAAATTAAATACTCTTTGTACCTTATAACCAATTTTCCCTACATCAGTGATAAGGACAGTATCGTTTGCATGCCTCAAGCTGTTCACATTGTGCCCAACAACTTTCATTCCTTCTAGATTTATTATGTTGTTCACTGTCATTTCACTATAGATGTTGAATCGGTCTGGGGATTAGACATAGCCCAGTCTTCCAAATCTTTTATTGGGTTTGAATTAACTGATGTCATTATCCATTCTAACTACAACTTCTTGCTCCCAATACAGATTTCTAAAAATTCTCATCTTTTCTATCAATTTTGAGATTCTTAAGGATGTTGAATAGGTTCTCATGTTTTACTTTCTCAAATGTCTTTGAATAGTCAATGAATCATTTTGTACTTCTATTTTGTTACAAGCACAATGTCATAAATAACACGCCTAATCTATGACCAACCACACCCACTGAGTCAAACAGTCCACTTTTGCATGCATAAAACATGCACAAAGTCAATTGTCATCTGGACAACAAGGTCACAGAGGGAGAAAATGGGCAGTATACCGACAGAAACTACCAAAACCACTGGCAGAAGGCACAAAGTGCTGCACAAATGCATGCTTTAAATAATAATAATAATAATAATAATAGGATCCAAAGATAGAACAAATGACAGTTTTTTTCCCCCAGCACAAATAGCACTAACCCATGGCAGTGTTTTTCATTATTTCAACAAAGTAGCAGAGCAAACTTTACTTGGGTAAAGTGTATTTGAGAGACAGTAAAAGATAATCTATTCAGTAAAAATATTTCTGGACTACCAGCAGCCACTCTTCCTCCACTGATTTATTTATTGAGATATTTATTCATTTATGATTTCCTGTTGTTTTCAGTGAAATGCCTGTGAAGATGACCCTGTCTGCTTTATTCACACAGTGGGGAAGTAATCAATGAGACTGAGCTATGCCTGCAGGAAAATGGTGGAAGGCTGTGGGAGATGGAGACTTGACCATTGTGTGTCATATAAAAAATCAACAAGGTCCTGCTGAACTGTGTTCAGTCTTTATTTTCCTGCTAAGTGAAAGTTGCAGCAGGAAAAAAAAAGGGGGAAACTGTGCTGGTGAGAGTCAGTCAGACAGATGAGAAATAGCACAGTTGAATACTAATGAATGAGATTTATAAATGGAGGAATATCAGGAGCTGGTGGCAGGTAGTAAGGCACAAAGAATGCTACATTAAATGTTTTCTTCTCATTTAAACGCATCAGTGGAGACAAAGGAGACATAGGTTAGGTCACAGGAAAGCCCAGCCAAACAGAGACAACATAAATGGAAGCAGAGAGAAAACTGCGGTAAGGATTTTAATGAGAAGCAGGGAATCCTATTAGGGAGATAAGATGGACACCCTGCTCATAAAACACCCATTCACTAGCCTCCCTGAAGGGCTCCTTATGGGTTTTGGTTATATTAATAACAGCCAGGGAGAGGCTGAGACCTGAGCCTACAGACAGACCCATGAAATGCTCTTTATCTTCCCCTCATAGGTTTCACATGTCAGGGCAGGCCACGCTTTGCTCTGCTGCTGCTTTTAGCCACCTTCCTTTCTTTCACATCTCCTTCAGAAGCATCAGATCAACCTTCAGTTGTCAAGCTTCGTCAGGTGTTAAGTTCCCTCATTTCTATTCTATTTTTAGATTATTTTATTTATTTGTCATTGGACAGTGATTAAATCATCTGACCTGTGAGAAAATGGACTATTTTTAATTGGCATTTTAATACAGAAGAAGACAAAACATCTTGTGGTGGTTTTGGTGATTCTTTTGGCTCATTCCACAGGAAGTCCCACCTGCTCAGTGGTCGACTCAAACTTTGCATATAATTCAATAAATATCACTCACTTGCCTCAACTGTTGTTGTTGTGTGTTGTGTCCTGCAATTAGGTCTAAAACCTGGTAGTCTATGACACAGTCTTTCTTTCTGCTCATGTACAGAAAGGCAAATGTTCTTTGATGCATATGACAATTCCATGTAGTGGAAAGAACTCATATTTATATGAAACTTTGTATGCACAAGATATGAAAGTACACTTCTGTTATTTGATGTGTGCCACTTACATCTAACTAATGCATATGTTTATTTGCATGGCAGCAAAGTAGTTGTTGCACTGGCACCTCACAGCTTAGACGTTTCTGGTGTGAGTCTCCTGCTTAAAAGGGTTATTACCTCCTTGTAATCGGGGTGGTTTGTCTGTTTGTCCATTCGTCTGTTTGTCTGTTAGCAGTATTACGCAAAAACTACTGGATGGATTTGGATGAAATTTTCACCAGAGGTGGTCCTTGGGCTACAGACAAATCCATAACATTTCTTTTTTTGTTTATTGGTTTATTTGTCAGGGACAATGTACAGAAAAAACATTAAACACAGGGTAAAGATGCTCTGTACCAGATTATAGCATTCTCACTAATTTCCATCTGTAGTCCCTGGGGCAGGCAGGAAGATACTAAAAGAAAAACAGCACATATACAGTAGAAGGCAGTTAAGGTCGGTGTCATGTCCGCTGCGTAATTGTGCAGCGAACATGTGAATTAATGCGAGCCCAACGTGCAGTAAAGTAAGCGTGTTTATTGACAAAAAGGGAAAAACACAAAATGGCCATGTACAGTCCAAGCTGAGTTATATTGAGGAGACAACCAGCTATAAACTTTGTTGGCTTGGAAGAGATGCCGCACGCACTCCAGACAGAACAGGAGCAGAGAGGAAGGGCAGTAATTAATTAAGAAGATGACTTACATGAATGTTGGAGCAGAAAAGCTCTGGAAAAAACAACACCATATAGTCCAAAGGGAAAGGAGCCAACCACAAGCGAGCCTGGATGTCCAGTGTTGACTAAGCTGCCACACTGACTGATCACACTGCTCCACGTAAGTACACAGATTGCTAATGAGGGCAAGTGGATACAGCAGTGTGGCTGAGCAGGTGCATGAATGACAGAATGTGTGTGTGTGTGTGTGTGAAAGGGTGTGCTGAATGCGTGCGTGCGTGCGTGCATGTGTGTGGTAATGACACACAGCCAGTGAATGTCTGGCGAGGGAAGAGCGAGTGGAGGAGGCGTGGCCATAGAACTGGCAGAGAGCCAGGCTCAAATAATCTGCCAGCTGGAAATAATAAGCAACAATCAAAGACCTACAGCCACAGATCATGGGTGGGGTTGAGAACAACCCCGCACATGACAGTCAGGTTTCAGAAACTGTTGACCCTGAAACAAGCAGGGAGTAAGTTTAAAGGTAAAAAGATAAGAGAGACGGCACACATAAAAAAAACAATTTAAGAGTAAGGGAGAGAAGAATGTCTGAAGATGTCTTTTCAATGACATTAACAAGACCACTTTTCATCTTTCACTTTTCAACCAAATCCAGATGTTTTATAGATGGTTGGCAAAGCCGTCTTTTCAATGTTTTTTCAACCAAATTGTGCTGGGAGGGTTAGACTCTTAAATTCTGGTCTGGGTTCATCAGGCAGGGAATAAAAGCAATAGAATGATGTCATGTATGGACTGAATGCACTTGCTTGTAATACCCTAACACAGTCAAACCTCTCACAACAATCATCAAACCTCACTAATGTACAGCTAAAAGTAAATGATGTTCGCTTGAAATAAAAAAAAAAGTCACCATGCTCACGTCTTTGGTTGTTGATTTAATCACTTCCTCTGGCTTTACTATTCAACACTGTGATTATATGAAGCTGAAGAAATTATTAGCTGTAATGAAGTTCAGCTAAAACATTTCAGCCTCAGTCCACTTTACAGTGTTGTCAAATGCTTCCTCACTCTGTGGAATCCTTTTTATTTCCCAGTACAGCAAATAAAGAGCATGGAAAGAGGCTGTAAAACAGCCAGCGTTAAGAAGGAGCTTAGAAGAGTTCTGTCATTCTTACCAAGGGAGCTCTTAAAACCAGAGCGTCCATCACTTCAGCTCCACCGTGTGTGGCTCAGACCTGCAAACTATAAGAAACCACTGATCAGATGTGAATATTCAGAACTTAATTTTTAGAATAATTCAGTTTTTTCAATCTTTTTAAGCCACACCACATTTTTTATATTGAAAAACTCCCGCAGCACACCACCAACCAAAAATGTTACAATATGACACATTACAGCCTAAGCCATGCCCCTCTACTTCGGCATATGTGACCTAGGTTGGGAAAAATTCTGTGTTTTAGTGAATCTCAATCAAATTTTGCCACCAGTTACACATATGATGTTTTTTTTTTTCAATTTAACAGATAATTTTCCAGTTAAATAAAGTTGTCGGTTGTTGTACAATAAGAGTAATATTTAGTTTTTGTGAAACTGCTTAGTTGACGTCATCTTGTCTCGGACTATGCACATCACAAAACTCAATTATGGCAGTTCCTCTTTCAATGCTCATCTCATTTTTTTTGATGAAAGAAGCATCCAAAGAGGACAAAAACAACACAACTGTATTTTGAGAACAGCATTTAATCCAGAGGACCGTTAGTAACTGCCTCTGGGCTTACTTCTAAAATGATGACTCTGTGTTTGTGTCAAGAATGTCCCTCTGGGGCAGAGAGGAGACCCATGCGCTGAACTGTGAGTTTGTGATGAGTTATTACAAACATAAAGTACTAAGTGCACAAAAAAAAACCCAATAAGCCACAGAGAGAATAACACGGTAACTAAGTGAGAAAATAGAGGACGTCTGGAAGTCATAGTCAAGACCGCAGCAAGGAAAACACGGATCAGCAGTTCTTAAATAAGGCATAATAAAAATGAAAACAGGTGTGGGAACCAGAGCGGGCAGGAGGAAACAATAATTATAACTTGGGTCAGCTGGGAGCAATGAGAGGGTAGAGGATGGGGCAGACAGCTGACAGGGACACCACCCACAATGGAGCAAAAACCCGGAACTGCCACTGACAGCTATCAACCCAGAGGGAGAACGCAACAATAAGATATAAAGAATTAAATGTCAACAAATACAGATTGAGAAATAAATACAAACTAATACAAAATAAAAGAGTAACAAAACTTTGATATAAACAAGAGGATGAGGAAAAATAAGAAACCGTATGAAATATACAGAAACCAAAGGGCACAAAATACAACAAATATACAAATATAGAGAAAAGCCATGAAACTGAGCATGGCAGAAACCTCCAGTGTTCAGATCATGACAGAGCCCCCCTCTCAAGGGGTGGAGACCAGATACCCAGGGTACATCAAAAAAGAAACCAACCCCCCACCCCCCCAAAAAAGGAGTATAACAATAAATCAACCCAGGTGGGTGGTGGGGGAAACAGGCTAGGAGGGAACAAAACAAAACCCCACTCAGGACCCACACCAGGCAAAACCCCAACCACCTAAGCCCCCTGGACCAAAGAGCTGGACAGTTCAGGTGGGCGGCCAAAGTCCCAGGCCCGACAGATGGCAAGATGGAAAGAGTCGGGTGGCCTACCAGAGAACGTAGACCACCCAACCCCGCAGCACCATCTGCCGGGTGGTCTGCCAGAGTTCTTTAACCACCTGAACAGAATCAATCAATCAAACTTTATTTGAATAGCACTTTTTAAACATTAGATGCTGCGCAAAGTGCTTTACTTAGATAAAAACAGTAGACACATTTAGTTACATATTTTACACGATACAACCCCACCCCTTCCAACCCTCCCATAAACATACCAATAAACACAACACACACAGGCACATACATCACCCCCTACTTCTCTTACACACATATAAAATAAAAGAGACATTGCTTGGCACCGAGGCACCACGTGAAGGAGCAACCATCCTGTGGAGCCCCCCATGCCGGGAGACCACACAGCCCGTAACCACAGAAGGCGCCACAAAGGCCGCCCCAACCAGGACAGGCCAGGGCCCACACCACAGCTGTAGGCAGTGGTATAAAGCCCCCACCCACCCAAGCTAGAGCGACCCACGAGACCAACAACCCTGCAGATGGGTCAGGCAGCATCCGGCATGAGGGGCCCCACTGAGGAAACACTGGAGCTAAAACACATAAAATACAAGGTAAAACTAAGAACACATAGAACAAAGGGAACTAAAGACCCATACTTAGAAACTGAACTAAGAACACATCAAAATAAACAAATCTAAACACATCAATAAGAAGGTGAGAAAATCTAAGAGCAAATGGTGCCAAGAAGAACATAAAACAATGGAACATAAATGACTACTTCAGTAACAGTTAAACAGGTTTATTAAAAGCCAAATTAAAAAGGTGGGTCTTGAGCCTGTTCTTAAAAACATCTATTGACTCTGCTGCCCTGAGGCTCTCTGGCAGGCTGTTCCACAGATGAGGGCCATAATAGTGAAATGAAGCTTCACCAAAGGTCTTGGTCTTGACTTAGTACCAGAGGACCTCAGGATCTGCGAGGGCTCATAAGATAAAAGCAGCTCTGACAGATAAGAAGGCCCAAGACTATTGAGGCATTTAAAAACTACTAAGAGAACCATAAAATCAAACCTAAAACACATGGGGAGCCAATGCAGCGATTCTAAAACTGGTGTAATATGCACCCACCCCCAGGTCCTCATCAACACTTGTGCTGCCGAATTCTGGAGCAGTTGGAGATGTGATTTTCTTTTTTGAGGAAGACCAGAGGGCATTACAATAGTCTATACAACTAGTAATAAAAGCATGCATCAAGCCCTCCGTGCTGGTAAGAGAGCGAAAAGGGGGGGGGGTGAAAAGGGTGATCCAGGAGGCGGCTGCCCAATGGAAAGAACCAGTGGCGACAAGCTGGAGGAGTCGGGGAACCCATGCCAACATCAGGGTGAGGAGAGAGAACCATGATGGCATCGGGAAGAGAAGAGGGAACAAGGATGACCTCGGACAGAGAAGGAAGATAAACAACGGCATCTGGCAGAGAAAAGGGGACCACGACGGCATCTGGCAGAGGAGAGGGGACCACAACGCTCTCGGACCGGCCTGTAGCACCCTCGGTGGACCCGGACTGGGACATAGCAGCACCCACGGTGGGTCCGGCCTGGAGCAAAGCAGCACCAGCGGAGGCTCCGGGCTGGAGCAAAGCAGCACCATTGGTGGCTCCGGGCTGGAGCAAAGCAGCACCCGCGGTGGCTCCAGGCTGGAGCAGAGCTGCACCTGCGGTGGCTCCAGGCTGGAGCAGAGCTGCACCTGCGGTAGGCCCAGACTGAGCAAGAGGTGCACCCGGACTGGGCCAGAGCTGCACCCATGGTGGACCCGATCGTGCCAAAGCTGCACCCATGGAGGACCCAGACTAGACCAAAGCTACACCCACAGAGGACCTCGACTGAGGAGGCGCTGCACCCACAGAGGTCCTGGGCTGGGACGGAGCACCCGCGAAGACCTCATCCGGAAGGGGAGCAGCACCCACAAAGGTCCCAGGCTGGGATGGAGCACCCGCGATGACCTCAGCAGGAGGAGCTGGACCCATGATGATCTCGGGCGGTGAGGCTGGACCCACAGAGACCTCTAGCGAAGCTGGACGATTCTCTGTGACTCTGGGGGAAAGCTCAGACAGGAAAGGTACGGAAACAGGGTCACTGGCAGCAGTGGAGCCCGGTGATGTGAGCTCAGGTGCAGCTGCCGACTGCACTTAACTCCCCCCACCAAGAGCCAGGCAAGATCTCTCCAACATGGAAACAACAAAGACAAAGGAGAGCATTTGCCTCAGCTCAAGCTCCACCACCGTTCAGGACTTTGTCGATCCAGATGACAACTTCTCAGGCCCGGCCCTCTGGAGGTCCAGCTCACACTCTGCTGTAGCGGCCCCAGCCACAGGCATGGTGGTCAATGCAGTCCTGAGACCCCCCCAGCACAGTGGCCCACGCAGGTGGCTCACCCGACGTGGACACAGGAAGTCGGCTTCCTGCTGGCGCTGGATCCTCTTCTGTGAGGCCAGGGGACATTCCATTGTTGGCATAGGCTTCAGCTCAGTCGCAGTGCTCTCCCTCCGTCCAGACCGTGGCTGCGGGGCTGGGACCAGGTCCTCCAGGGCTGCAGGCTCCTCCGTCGTCCGGCGGCTCAATCCTGGGGCAAGGAAAGGAGGAGACATAGAGAGATCAGGTGAACAGTCTATAGCTACAGCAGGCGGTGAGGACTCAGATGACTGCCTAGTCTGAGCCTCACCACTGGGAATCACGCAAGATAATTCATGTTTAGGTGAAGGAGAGTGAACAAAAACACTTGCCTGAGTTCCCAGGATGCGATGTCTTCTGCTGCAGCTGGTTGGGAATCAGCCTTCTCCGTGACTTCAGTAGTTGTTAGCATCTCAGAGGAACATGGAGGAGCCACCCCTGCAGACACAGTGACGGGTGGAGCCGGGGAGGAAATGGCTACCCCCTCAGCAGCAAGAAGAACATTGAGGAGAGGTGGGAAACAGCAGCTGCAGAGAAGGAGGAAGCTGGCGGAACAGCCGTAGAGGAAAAACACAAAAAGGGCACTGCTGTGGGAGTCTTCTGCCTTGGCAAATGGCGAAGCTGCTGCCTGAGAGGCGGGGGTGTTCCTCCGGTGGTCTGGAGCTGGATGGCGGCGGCGTGGAGCAGGTGGAGCAGGAGCTCTGCTTCTTTGTGGAGCTCCTCTCCCTACCAGTGTTCTCCCTTCGCAGGGCTGCTACCAGCGTAATCCTCTCTAGCCCCTCAGCATGCTGCGCAAGCTGAGGCCACCGAGCAGCCGTCTCCACGAGGCCCAGGTACCAGAGAGCGTCTGTAGGGGTAAGAGCTCTGTGAGCAACTCACTTTGTGGGTTCATTTATCATTGTTAAGTGCAGGTTTCAAATTGAGCTTGTGTTCTGAAGGAGATACAGGAATGTAGAGTGATGTACCAAGACACAAGATTCACAGCTTGGTAAAGTAAGTTGAGGCTAAAGTCAGAAATCTGAGCGTAACAAGGTTGGATTTCTTTATATCTGGCTAAATCACCACCTCCTTCTTCTTCCGGCTCCTTCTTCTTCCGGCTATCAGAGAGAGCAGACGCATTTCTTCTCCTCTCCCTTCTCCTCCTCCCCTTACTGATCCCAGCTTGCTGTGTCCTGTCTGTGTCTCGCTCTTCTTCTGCTGCATCTCGACCCAAACAGAAATTATGGAAATTATGGAATTGAGCTTGGCTTTAATGCTATTGACACCACTTTTTAACAGGAAATCGGGCCAGGGGGAGCCCAAGTGAAGAGACTCATGGAACAATTGGAACTCATGTGTCTGCGTGATTCGATTGAAGATGTGGAAGACATCTACCTGTTTTGGCTTCATGATCACAGGATTTCTGCTGATTGGCCTTGGAGTTTTCCTGGTGTATCGAAAATTAAAGAAGTTGGAAGAGCTAATCAAATTGCGGACCCGGCGAAGCTCCTTCAATAATTCGACCAGCTGGGGGGAGCACTGATAGCGGCAATGGTGAACTGAATTGGAAAGGTGGGAAACATCTCGTGTCGCTGGGTGTTCTCTAGGGAATGATTTTAAAGCCTGTGAATGTTAATTTAAATTGTGATGCACAGAATCGCATGAGAGAGGAAATTTCTATGCTCTAAGTGAACTGTGCCTATCAGGCCTTGATTCGGCGCCCTTGAGATTTCATTCCTCCTGGAGGAAGATAAGGCAGAAGGGAGTTTTGGCTTGGCTTCTCCCTAACCCAAACACACTGGTGTGCAGTAATCTGAACTCTCAAGGACAGCGTCAGGTGACTAGCATGGAATTTACTATCGGACATGCATTGAGAGATGAACTCTTGTGGACATGCTATCTATGTTTTAGGACACTAAAGACATAACATCTAAACGTTGCTCAGGAGAGGATTTTTGCTGTTCACCAGTAACTGATACACACACTGCATACAACATTACATGACTGATACACATACACTGACACACACACACACACACACACACACTGTCTCTCTCAACTTGCTTTGTTAACGTGTGTATTGTAACTTGTCTGCTAAGTGTGCATTGAGGTTTTTTTTTTTACTATGTGATCATAATTTTGCTCACTCGAGCGCTATTCTGATAACTATGTTTTTTTTTCTCTCTGCCCAATGTGTCATCCCCTCCCCCTCCCCCTTTTTAACCCCACTGTATGATGAGGCGCCTTGCATGGCTGCCGCGTCATTAGGAAGCGCTTACCGAGCGCACCTAATGTCAAGTCAAATTCCTCATATGTGTAAACATGCTTGGCAATAAAGTTCATTCTGATTCTGATTCTGATTCTTTAACTCATCCTGAATTCATACACTGTCCAACCTGGTCTGTACCAGGTCATATACGTATACCGGAGTGGTGGCTCAGTTGGTAGAGCATTCGCCCCACACCCGGGAGGCAGGGGTTCAAATCCCGGCCGGGTCATGCCGAAGACCATATAAAAGTGTAACTTCCTGCCATCCAGCTTGGTGCTCAGCAATAATGGAATGGAGGAGGGAAATCTGTGGCGGCACCTTGCATGGCAGCGGCCCTCTGATTCTGCACTTGGGGTGTGTGTGATTGACACTGTAGATAGGTAAAGCACAATCTCGTTCTACTGTACATGATTGGTTGTACGGTTGAATGACAATAAGGGTGAATTGATATGTGTAAATCCAGGGGTACTTATTTTATTACACATAACTTTAATGTTTTGATTTCTTTGTATGTGTAGATTTCTTGAGTCATTTCTAAAGTCCAGTGAAAATTTTGTGCGAGTATCATTTCTGGAAATATACTGTATTTACAAAAATGAATAGATACAGCTCCAGAAAAAATTAAGAGCCCAAAGAGACCACTGCAAAATTATCACTTCATCCATCCATCTTCTTCTGCTTAATCCTTTTCATTTGCGGGGGGGCTGGAGCCTATCCCAGCATCTTTGGGCGAGAGGCAAGGTACACCCTGGACAGATCGCCAGTCCATCGCAGGGCCAACACAGAGACAGACAACCATTCACTCTCACAGTCATGCCTAAGGACAATTTAGAATCCCCTGTTTGATGCCAATTAACCTAACTTGCATGTTTTTGGCATGTGGGAGGAAACCGGAGAAATCCCAGAGTAAACCCATGCAGACATGGAGAGAACATGCAAACTCCACACAGATCACTGTTGGTCGGGGGCTGGGATCGAACCCAGGGTCCCCCGGCCAAGGGTGAGTTGCTGTGCTGCCGCAGTGCTAACCACTCTGCCACCGTGCTGCCCCATCTGGTTTTATTAATTATACATATGCTTGAGTAAAATGAACAATTTTGTTTTTTTTTTCTCTAAGCTACTGAAAACCACTCAGCAAAACTCTAAGTCAAAATACCATCATTTAGAGCATTTATTTACAGAAAATGGCAAGTGGCCAAAACAACAACAAAGATGTTGCTTTTAGAATAAAAAATGCAAAAAAAAAAACCAAAAGTTGACGTTCATTCTTAAACAAGTTTTAACTTAGGAAGAACTCAAATCTGTATTTGTGTAATAACTCTGATTTTTATTCACAGCTTTCATGCGTCTGTAGAGTTTTATATGTGTTGGTACAAGTATTCATGTAAATATGCATGTGAGAAGGAATGAAGATTTCTTTTCATTACAAATACACATAAGCCCCTGGGGCACTAATCCAAAAGAATGGACATGAAATCAAACAATAACTTTCATATGTCTTTTTAATATTTTAATAAGAAATTTCAGGATAGATGAACATATTCAGATGACTTTAAGACCATGAATTCAACATGTATCATGAGTATATTAGACTTGATGGATCACTGAGAACAAAGTGTATTATCAAACATTTGTGGAACCAAGGAAAACATAGCTTAAATTGGCACTGTAATGGAAAATGAAAAAAACAAAAACATAAAATAGCATTAGTTAAGAAAAATATATGTAATTTTATGAAGAAAATAATGACTAAACTATTTTAAAAAAACGAAAATTTGTTTTACTCTGAGAAGCAACGGAGATTAATGAAAAGATAAATGCATTTGAAGTTCTGAAAGGAGTTCGAAGGTGTTAGGTTTATAGAACTTATACTGGGAATATTCTGAAGAATTAAGTTTAACTTAGACAACAAACCTTCAGCACAGTAGAGTCAGATTGTGTCCCCTGGTGGTAGCAGGCGGTCCGGTACCAATCTTGGTCCAGCTGGATGTGTGTGGATTCTGTTAAGAGAAAATGGCAGGCAGGTTCTGCCACAGCACAGCTCAGGCCCTGCTCTTGGGGATCACAAACGTAGAAGCTGGATGCTCATCATGCTGGGCAAGGTCGATTTATGCACAGAAAAAGGAATTTGGCCAGGTTGTCAAATTCCAGATGATATTTGTTTATCGCTCAAAGTAGAAATCAGAAAATCAAACTTGATAAATAAAAAAAACAAACCACGCAGGGTCCATCACAGGGTCCAGCCATATCTTCAATAGCTGAGGTTGTCTGTGGAGAAGGATAAATTATTTAATTGTTCACAATTCATAGTTCAACTTCAGAGAGAAAACATTCAGTCCTCAGGGAAAATATTCCTGTGTTATCCATCGGAGGGCAATGTTGGACTTTTGAGTTTTATTGAGAGAAATCTTAGTGGTCAAGTGTGTGGAACATCAGGCTGTATGCCTGTCCTTTTGGCATTCTTTTGTCCAATGGATTGGAGATTAAATGACTCGAGGTCTTGAGCAGGGTTTTAACTTATCCACTTTATGGCCGATGGCATAGGGTTTCACATCTCCAGTCTTGGTTGAAGAGGAGGGGTTTATGACCAGACTTTTGGGTGAAACAATTTCTCCTCAGCAAAGAATAATTTTATAATTTAGAATCCAGCTGTTCATGTTACACGTCTTACCATGCTTAGATGATCACCTAATCAGTACCTGCTTAAGTAGATTGACATGTCCTTGTGTTGGAATTCAACAGATACTCAAATTAAATGGCTGCTATACATGTAGAGTTGCTAATTCAGGAAAGATTTTGTAGTGGTATCTTAATTTTTTTGCTGGAGCTGTATATATATTTTAAAGGGGTCATTGACTGCTCTTTTTATACATTTCAACAGCTCACTCCTGTCTTAATGAAGTGCTTGTGACATATTTTGTTCAGATTTTCTTAAATTTTTTAATTATTGAAGCAAATTAGTTTTTTTTTAATTATTTTTCTTGGCTTTCTTCAAACGCTCTGATTCAAATCCTGTCACATTAAGAAACAGACTTCAGTTGTTCAACTACATCCTCCCTCTTATGTCAGTTAGCCATTAGCTGAGTAGCTTCTAGCTGGCTCCTTCCAGCTCGGTTGAGCAGCGCTCTGGTTCACTGATCCACAGTCAATGGTGCATCTGTCAGTCCAGTCTGTCTCCCAATAATTTTGCTGTGATTCCACAACAAATGACTAGCACTGCGAGCTGGAAGATCACCCCAACTCCAGGCAAGCTTCCAAGCCAAGGTATCTCAAAGGGCAGTGTGGCTCTGTGGGACGTCACTCTTCTCTCACAGCCACATGAACGCTAGAGCAACTATGCTGCCCATGAGAGCAGAGCAGATTCATGGAGGACAGTGGGGTTGCTAGACGTGAGAGCCAGCAGCATCTGGTCCCGGGACATTTTGATTATAGGGAGCTGGATGATTCGTCATGATTGCATGGCGGATCACATGTACCGATGCAGATACTCCCCTGCCAATCCGGTGGAGCTCTTGGCATAACACGGGCCAGTAGCCCTGGTCCCAGGATATAAAAGTGACCAATGTGCCGTGGTGTGCAATCCACAGCAGAATCACAATGAAATCGCTCAGAGATGGGCTGGAGTGAACCAGGTGATAACAGGGATGACCATTGGGGTGACTAAGATCTGAAGAAAATAAAAATATAATCCGCGCTTACAGCGAGTGTCCTGGTAACAGTATTAGCTCATGGGCTAATAGGCTACCTTTAGCCTGCACATGGTCCCTGACAAATAAACCAATAAACTAAACTAAATTAAACTAGCTAGCGCTTCATCTACATGACGGACAGCTAGGCGGGCCAATAATAGAGCAGTGGGCAGGTCTCAAGAGCACAGTGGGTTGGCTTTTTTCAAAACTTGAGGTATACAATTTACCCAGAAGAGTCAAAAAACATTTTGGGGAGTCTCTCAGAGAAAAATGAGATAAAATGTGCTTTTTTCAGATAGTTGACTTTTTGGAAATTTTTTTGGCTAATTACATGACCAGTTGACACATATGAGACAGTTAAAACCTACAAACACACCATTTTTCAATCAATGACCCTTTTAATACTTATGGTATTTTTTGCACTGAGCAAGAGAGAGGCAATCAGGGACCTCAGGACGAAATAAAAGATGAGGACAGAAGGGTTGAACCAAAGCAAAAAAAACTCATCACATATTTACCTGGAACAGAGAAACAGTCCACAGAGATATTGCAGTGTAGGTTACAGATATTGGCCCTGAAACAGGGAGAGCAGACTCTCATTTGATCGATAGCGGAGTGCACCGCCCCAGGCAATTGCTGGGCTATTTTCCCAGCAGGACTTCTTGAGGCTGAGTGCTAGTCCTGGGAAAGGCTAGATTAACCAGAGAAAAGCATGCTGGGTAATGGTTTTCCCGTTCATACAACCTGCTCTCCACACACTTCATTGAACCCAAGTCTAGTGTACCTCCTGTGCTTAAGCATATTATTCTCCTCAAATATGAGACAGGACCAGGAAGTGCATTATGTGTCATTTCCATCACTGAAGGCTGCAGTCCATAACTCCTACACAAGTGGACTGATGTCTTACCCAGTCCTGCTATATACACATTTGAAACTGTGCTTAAGTGAAACCAATTCTTCCTAAATCTATAGCTGAACAACTCATCCACACTCTGATCTTCTCCTGTCTTGATTAATGTAATTCTTTATTCTCATGCCTCAATGACAAAACACTCGCACATTTGCAATTGATCCAAGACTCAGCCACTAGACTCCTTACAAATACATGGCACAGAGAACACATCGCTCCAGTCCTCGCTGAACAACACTGGCTCCTCATCCATTATAAAATTCAGTCTAAGATTTTACTGCTGGCATTCAAATCCCTTCATGATCAAACACCAATTTTACAACTTTTAACTCCGTATTCAGTTACGAGACCCCTCTGATCACAGAATCAGTTACTATTAAAAGTCCCACGATCCCAGTGTAATAGGCCAGAAATCACCCCTGTCCATTTTTCTTCTGGGGTAGTTCTAGACTATGCTAAGCTTACCCACAGGGTAAATGTACCCTTGGCTAGTTATTGACTCGTAATTTTGTTTTTCAAACATTCGCTCGATGGTGCATTTCAACCGGAGAGTACGTCGTGCCTGCCGAGAGCCTGATGGAATCCAAGTTGGGTGTCAGTGAGGTGTTTGTCTATAATACCCTTCCAGCACAAATTGGTTGGAAAAACACTGAAAAGACAGCTTTGCCAACTATCTAAAAAATGTATGGATTTGGTTGAAAAGTGAAAGATGAAAAGCCATCTTTTTAGTTGTTGAAAAGGCGTCTTCATATAGACGTCTCTGTATGGTCTAAATTTGTCTGAAAAATGAAGAATATAAGCTGCCTTTTAAAGGTTGTTTTTTTCCCCCTTGTCCTAACAGGCAGCTAGGTGAGCAGAACAGAAATCTGCTACCCTTATTGTGCCAAACAGATTTACTTTGCCAAAAGGAGCGTTGTACAGTACATATACAGTCAAGTGAAAAAATTTGGACACCCCTTTAAATATTTTTTTGATTTGATTTTGGATACTTTATTGATCCCCAGAGGGGAAATTGAGGGCATCCAACTGGATGGATGAAGCAGCCACAGTACAGCACTATCCCTTTACCATTTACACACACATCCATACCTAGGGCCACTTTTAGAGTCTCCAGTTAACCTAACCTGCATGTTTTTGGCCTGTGGGAGGAAACCGGAGAACTCCCGGAGTAAACCCACACAGACACAGGGAGAACAGGGAGAACACGCAGTGCTAACCACTGCGCCACCAGTTCTTTAATAAGAAATGTTCACCTATCTATGTCTAACCTTGTTTTTGTTTTTATGTGCATTTTTTTTAATTGATTTTAGCCAATTGTAAGTGGGAATGAATGTGGGGGTGTCCTAATTTATTCCTCACTATTTGTTTAGAATTACATTTTACTGAAAATTTGAAAAAAAAAAAAACTTTAATTCATTTTTAATTGTTTAGTTGTATTACATGAATCTCCCAGTATTTTTAACATTGATATTAAATGTCCAAATATGTTAAAAAAAAACAACACGGGCTTATACAGGGTGTCCTAATTTTTTTCACATGACTGTATATGTACTGTATATTGTTGTAAACTCCTCTTGTAATAACTTTTAATACTTTAAATTATTTTAGCCATGAAAGACCCGACAGGAGGGGAATGGGGAGAGGAGGTGTGGGGAGGGGGAAAGAAAAGGGAGGAACAGACAAAAAAAACAAACCAACAACTAAAACAAACAAAAGACAGACTGCTTCTTTCACTGGAGAGGTCTCCACATGTGTCTGGTATCCACACCTGTTAAAGGAGAGACATATGTGTGTGTGCATCCGTGTGTGCGGGTGTATGAGAGCGCGCACAAAATAAGTGTGGACATGTGACTGGTTTGTCAGGAAACATACAAAGAGGGTGGCCGGTCACAGCAACCCCCCCCACCGCCCCCGGAAACCCCAAGCAAGTAGGACACCACCACCAACCCCCACAGAGCACAAATGTCCGAGGCCAACAAGCCCCAGGAGAGCCAGGCATCCGACCCAGGAGGGGCGGCCGAGGGAAACCGGGCTGCCAAGCAGCGGCTGCAGCAGGCCAACACCCCCAGACCGGCCAACCCCCCCCACGCCCCAGCGGAGCAAATTTCAGCCTCCGGGCCCCAGGCGCCGGGAGGCCAGCGCCCCCGGCACGAGCCCCCCCCCCCCCCCCAGGCCTGCAGCCACCCCAGCACCACTGCTGCACACCCCACGGACCCCCACGCCCAAAGAATCCCGCCCCCCCCCGTCCAGGGGAGTCCACGTAGCCAAGAGGCACTACCCCCTCAATCCAGCACCTCCCGACCAGCACACACACCCATTCCCATGCATTCACACCCTCATGCTCTCATACACACCCAGACGCACTCACTCTCGCTTGCCCTCTCCCCAATCTCTCACTCTCACTCTCACTTGCCCTCTCCCACAATCCCACACTCGCACTCCCAGACCCACCCACTCTCTCCCACTCCTGTACTTGCTCAGTCTTGCTCCCACTTCCACTCACCCTCAGAGTCACCCACACTCACGCATGTTCACCCATACATACACTCTCCCTCGTGCTCCAACCTTCTCACATCCATTCGTGCTCTCTCCCACACACTCACCCACACTCATTCACCTTTATTACTTAGGGTGACCGCGATGCAGATGGAGCGAGCATGAATGTGCACCAGTACCCCGCAGCAGCTGGGGAGACCGCTGGTGCAGGCCAGCAGCCACACCCCCACTGACCCACCTCAGGGCGGCCGCGGCCACAGAAGCAGACCACTACCCTCAACGCCCACCTGAGCAACTGATCAGCGGACCACCGTTGGCGCTCCCAGATGCCACCCGACATGCAAAGTGCCACACAAAATCACCCCACCATCACCATCTCCATTCATCACTCCCTCACTCTCACTTACTCTGTTCTTCAATCACTCTCTCACTCCCTTGCTTGCATCCATTCATTCGGCAGCACCCAGGGATTTTGACAACGTCCCAGGCCCCTGGCAGAAGGAGGGCCTGGGGGCCCATTTATTTGACGCCACTTCTTACTCTAGTGCAGCGTCCTCATCATTCCACACCTACCTCCCCGCGTTCCTACACGTTATCGCACACCACTGTCTTGGTGTTTTAACAGCTGTAAGTTACGCTTGCCGTTAAGGCCTCATTCTTTGTGTTTTCAGCCTAAGCGCTGTTTTTTGTTATCAATAAATTATATATGAAATTCACCTAGCAATTGAGTCCTATGGGCCCTGGAGTGGCAACTATGACAGTAGGATGCCACCAAAATTGGACTCAGCTGGCAAAAAGTGCAGAAAGCAGGAGGAGGCAAAAAGGGGGAGAGCTGCCAATCACTGAGGTGTTGCAGGACCTCATCACCGTGGCCCACAGCTACCTCTCCCCTGAGGATGCTGGGGTGCTATCGCAAACATTCTGGAAGCACGCCTGAGTCTGCGCTCCCTACTCTGGGGGCAGGGACTCCCACTCTCTGCCTTCCCACCACGGGTAGCCTCCTCTTCACCACTTCAGTCAAAGCTGGAGGTATACGACGGGACCAGCTGGGCGTTCGGAGGTCCAGGGTGGAAGGGAGGTTCCTGAAAATGTCACTCCTCTTGGTGTCCCAGTCCTGCTTCAGCCCCCAGTTCCTCGCCGGACCAACTCCTTCATCACCCCGAGGGTTTCTGCAGCTGAGTCTCCACCTCCCTTGAGGGCTCTGGCAGCCGTACTGGTGTCGCCACCCCGGGAGGCTTCTGCAGCTGTTCTTCACTTCTCCACTGCACCATCGGCGCCTGCGCTCCAGGTTTCCCCGCCGACATCGCACACTACTCAGCTTAGGACTTCCTTAACCGCTTTTCCAGCAACGTTCCCTGAGGCAGCTCCTCATTACCCTCCAGCTGCTGCTCTCGGAGGGATCCCGCAGCCACTCGGGAAGACACACCTGGATCCTCAGCAGTAGCATCAGCAACAGCAGAGCAGGGGACAAGGCAAGTATATTCAACTCATTTTTTTTAACATCTCTATGTTATGTAGTTTGCCTTGTCCTGAGTGAGGGGTCTCAATGGCTACCTCAAACAGTTACTAAGCCCCACTATCTGTCTCTGCTGTCATTCCTGTTGGTGTTCCTCTGCTCATCTCTGCTCTCCCTCTTTCGCCTGGGGATGTGTCCACCTCCACTGCCTTCATGCCCAAGAGGATGAGCTTTCCAGCAGTCTGCTGCACTTTTTCAGCCCTTCTCTGCAGCAACTGTTCTCCAGACTGCCACACATGCAGCTGTGCCTCTGTCGCTCCCAAGGTCTCCAGCAGCCACATCTCCTCCTCTCCAGAGAGCTCCAGCAGCTGCTTCTCTTCCGGCCTCCTCACCTACTGCTTCTCTCCCAGCTTCCTCACCTGCTGCCTCTCCTACAGCTCATCCCGAGGTCATCACTCTTGCAGCTCGTCCTGAGGCCGTTGCTCCTGCAGTTCATCCTGAGGCTGTCACCTCAGCAGCAGTGGACCAGGAGCAAAGGCAAGTCCTTTTTTTTGTATTTATTATCAACGATGGCCCTCACAAGCCATCGATGAGACGCCGAGAGCCAGCCGATGAGTTTGCGTATTTTATTCACACAGGATAACAGTGCAAAATAATAAGCCACGTGGGGCCAAAACGCGAACATACACTTAGGTTCCAAATTTACAGATTACGATGGAAAGGCACACTGTGAAACAGAATAAGAGGGAAACACTTATTAAGGGAAGAAAACTCCAGAATCCAAAGACGGGATTAAACCGAGGAATGTTCGATGAGGTCGCAGCCCGGAGTAACCTGAGCTGCTGCTCCCTTAAATAGGGCTTTACAGGATACTCAGCTGATGAGAATGTCATCAGCTGATTGATTACCAGCCATCCCAGTGGAGCGCAGCTCTGACAGCCGGAAACCCCGCCGAGACGCTGTCACAATAAGAGCCCGAAGGCCCTGTAGTAAACCAGAGTAGAGAACGGAGAACTACCGGACAACCTGAGCGCAGACAGAGTCAGCACTCAGACCATAACAGTAGCCCCCGTTCACAAGGCGAATTCCAGGCGCCATGTAACATCAAAGCCCCCCCCCACACACACACACACACACACACACACCCAGAGGGTCAACAGGACCACCCCAGGGAGGGAGGCGGGGGAAAGGCCAGGCGGGCAAGAATCAAGGCTCACAATCAAGGACAGAAAAAAAACCTCCAACAACCAGAATACAGCAACCAGTACAGAAGAACACGCACATGCACTGTACACAGGAAAAAAAAAAAACCCATGAGGAGAAGATCAGAGTAAAAAAACTCAAAATGACCACAAGCAGAGCCTTAGAGAAAACAGGAACTCAAATACAGGCACAAGATTGCAGCATGTCCCATAATACCAGAGGGGGGGAAAAAAAACTCAAGCCGCAAAGCAACGAAACATACAGTTCAGTGTAAAATTACCACACGCAAGGAGGAAGAGAAAAAAAACACACGCTACCGGGCGGTGACATACAACAGTTCAATAAAGATAAATAAACTGCACAGGCAACACAGAAAACGACCCTCAGATTACAGAGGAGAGGGAAAAAAATAACACACACTAAAGAGCGGCGATAAGTACAGTTCTAAATAGCTCAAGACCCCAAACACAAAAGCATCCCAAATCATACAGAGGAGAGGGGGGGGGCGGATGACAACAGGCAGAGCGCAATGGAGTAAAAAAACCACAAGTTCAGGTGGTCTGCCTGCGTCTAGCGTCCAGATCGCTAATAGGGGAAAAAGGATCAGTTCGAGCGGCCTACCCCAGTCCCAGGCCCAGAAAAACAGCACTTCTGGCGGCCGGACCAGGCGCCCGAATAGAAAGGCCAATCTGTCGGGCGGCCGACCCAGAACACCAAACGGGCGAAGCAATGTCCCAGGCGGCCGACCCACGTCATTCCGCCACCAGAACCGCAGGAGAGCACTCGAAGACGGCCTCCCTATGGAGAGGGAGAGCGAGGGAGAGCCGAGCCAAAAACGGGAAGTCCCAGCGGCCCCCGATGGACGGAAACAAGGAGAGGGGAAAAAAAACGAGGGACCAGTCCAGCTGTGATCAGCGGAGGATCTGCAGCTCCACCTCCGAACTTCACAGGAATAGGCACTGTCCTCCTGTCGGATCCCACGTGAGCCCGAGCTGCACCCACGATGGACCCCGATCGGATTGCGGCTGCACCCACGATGGACCCCGACTGGGTCGCGGCTGCACCCACGATGGACCCCGACTGGGTCAGAACAGCACCAGGAACGACCTCCAACCCCGAGCCCCGATCCTTCAGAACAGAGACCAGGACCGACTCATCACCAGCAACCCTGAGAGAAGGCTGTTGTCGCCTGAGGTCTGCGCTCCTCACCTGCTGTTCCATGAGCTCTGGGACCCAGCTTTGTGATCACCCATCTGGTGGCCCAAGGACTTTGGTAGGCCACCCGACGCACTGTTCTTCTCCGTCTCTTGACTCTGGGACTTTGGTAGGCCACCTGACGTACAGTGTTCCTCCGTCTGGTGGTCTATGGACTTGGGAGGGCCACCAGATGAACTGTCTCCTTTCACCAGGTGGTCCATGAACTTTGGTAGGCGACATACTGTTACCTGTGTTCGGCCCTGGACTGTTTTCAGGTTGGGGGGGGGGCATGTTTTCACACACCCCAGCCCTTGGTCCCCCACCACCTGCCAGGTTTGGGGGGCTCCCTTCTTCTTTTCCCAGGGGCATCTGGATGTGGCCCTTAAAGGGAGGGGACATGTTTACAGACATGTCCCCTCCCTTTAAGTTATGATTACTGTTTTTGTTCCTCAGTCCTTAGTTCACTTTTACTTTGAAGTATATTCTGGTCTGTTTAGCGTCACTTTTGTGACATCATCATCAGCTTAACAACAGGGAGGGTTTGGATCAATTTGGTAACCATGGGGATGACATCCCCCTCATACCCCCTCAAATCACTGACTGCCTATAGAAAATGGGCGTTGATGTCATGCCACGCTGCTGGGCCGTCGTTGCCATTTTTGTGGTCTGGCTTCTTTGTTTACCTGTAGTCTACAACAACTGCTAACGTGAACAGACATACGTTCAATCAAACACAACAAACAGAAAATTTAAATTCCTTATTCAGAGAAGCTGAATAAGGAAGCAAAGGAGTGCTACTCCAAAAATTAAAGAAATAAAACGGGATCGAGCCATATAAGCACAAGAAATGGACCATGGATCTCGACCAACTGCCTCGAGTCACGCTCTCAGATGTGTTTGCCTACCTGGTTTGTGGGGTGAGCGCATACACCCATGAGCAATTTAAAAACTATAAATCATTGGAGGCTCATGTTCAATTCACCAGTGGATGGGTCCAGCAGCCTCAAATTTTCCGGGTGAATGACCAAAAAACCGTTGTTTGCGCAAAGGTAAGCAATCATTGTTTCTACAGTTTTCTGCACTAGCATGCGTCTGCAACTACAGGCACTGGTGCTTTCACACCTAAATTTGTTTACTTTTGTCCGAATCAGTTGATAAGTTTGTTTTCACCTAGGTTTGGTTCCCTTTCACACCAGCCAAAATTCAAGTGGACAAAATTCCCTCACGTTAAATCCCATGAGACTTACGTCAGAACGTCCTCTGTTGTTATTGGTCAGATTTTTTTGCCACAAGAACAGGAAAGGTAAATACAGGAAGTAGGATGACTACTGTGCGTTTATGCATTTCTGGAGAGAAAATAATACAAATCGTAGCATAATCTACGGAGGGTTTTCATCACCCTGGTTACTGTTTTTTACATTACGTGCATATAACACTTTCGGAAATCTACAATTTGAAAATGAAGTGCGGCTATGGATGGAAAATAACATATTAACGTTCATTAATCCTCCAGAACTATGACATGCTCAACCACAGATATTTTCGAAGATCCATCAGGTATGTACAGTTGCATAAAATATTTTACAGTTCCATTTTGGAATAAGGTTGTAACATAACAAAATGTGGAAAAAGTGAATCGCTGCGAATACTTTCCGGATGCACTGTACATTCAAAATCTAATACTACCGTTTCTGTGGAGAGAAATGACCAGATCGATATCATTTATGACCACAGCAAGTGCATCAATTAAGCAATTATTCTATTTCTTTTCCTACTAATTATAATAGAAGTGATATGATAATAAATCCATCCATCCATCCATCTTCCGCTGCTTATCTGGGGGTCTGGGTCGCAGGGGCAACAGTCCAAACAGAATAGTCTGGACTGCCACCCAGTTCACATGATCCCCATGAGCCACTGGAGTGTGGACCCATATGGCTCCTTTGGGTACACTGGGTCCTTGATGTAACTTTTCTACAGGGCCACTCTTGGGCTGGTCCTTCACCCAGGACCACTTCTTCTTGGGAGACCAATTTGTCCCTGGCAACATAGCTGCTGGGATCATGATAAAGTGGCAGTCCATGGAGGGGTGATAATAAATGATAAACTTTCATTGTTTCACTGAACTGAAAAAAACTGGAAAGAAACAAATTAATGCATTTCCTTGTTTGCTGTATGAGATGTGTGAGAAATCTACTGACACTGCAGTTTGTGGGGTGATAAGGAAGAGACATGATGATGGAGGAAAAAAGTGAAAACATTCATTACCATATTAGCTAAATGACTTGAGTCAGCAGCTAGGTGCTGTCACTGGGACCGACTGAATGACAGCTGTGGAATTGTAATGTGAAAAGGAGCAGAAGACTGTTAAGAGCATAATTTTCTGAACACTCCCCTCCTTCCTTATTGCCAGAATTGTAGCAATTTCAGGTGAAGTCTTCTCGTTTCCATTCCTTCAAAATGCTGAATTGAGATGGATGAGGATTAGGTTAACAGCAAATGAAGATCAATGGCAGTCTGTGTTCCATTTCACCTCCTTTTTTGAAACTCATCAGCAGTCCACAATTTTACTACTTATCAGCAAGAGTGGGGACAGTTCCTTCTGTTTCTCAGACTGTATTAAACAGACAAAATTTTTGTACAATAAACCCTCATCTGTCAGCTATTCACCCTCACTGCCATTTCAATTGTACATGTGATCATAAACATACAGCTTCAAATAGTATAGACAAAGTCAAATTTCACAGTTGACCACACAAGAGGACAGCTCCACGAGTCCGCAGGGCTCACTGCAACATCATTAAAATGCAATTAAATCACTTTTTAACTGATTACAGTCTAAAAACAAAGACCAGTGAAAGGAAAAACAATTTGGAAGGTCCAATTCACTAAAACATGGTGTGTTTGTTGATTTTAACATTCTAAGGGTGCTTTCACATCTAAATTTGTTTACTTTGGTCCAAATCAGTTGATATGTTTGTTACTTTGTATCATTTTCTCCTTGGTTTGGTTCCCTTTCACACAGGCAAAAATTCAAGCTGAACAAATTGTGTCCTGCGGGACTTACGTCAGAACGTTCTCTGATCTTATTGGTCAGATTTTTTTGCCACGAGAACAGGAAGGTAAATACGGGATGTAGGATGACTACTCTACATTTATGCATTTCTGGGGAGATCGTAGCGTAATCTACGAGGGGTTTTCATCACCCTGGTTATCGCTTATTACATTATGTGCATATACCACTTTCAGCAAATTGTACAGATTGAAAACGAAGCAGGGCTACAGTAGTAAAATAACATGTTAACGTTCATTAATCCTCCAGAACGGTGACATGCTCAGCCACAGATATTTTCGAAGATCTAGGAGGTATGTACTATATGTAAGAGATATATACAGTGGCATAAAGTGTTTTACTGTTTGCCGCTGGTCCTGTTATAGTGCGATCCCTTTCTCAACTGCAGGACTGCACCAGAGTTCGCCAGCTGATTCAAATTGAGACCACTTCTTTCAGAAGGTCTCGGCACAGTTGTTTTGGTGTGCACCTGAGTGTGATTACCGTGTTCTCACCAGACAAAACGAACCATACTAACTGAGAAAACAAACTCGAGTTCAATGGAAATGAACTAAAGCCTGTAGGTGTGAAAGCACCTTAAAATGCTGTCTTGGATCATGTGACTACAATAAAAATACTTAAATCTCTCTTTAGTTAAAAATATGCATAACCATAAACATAAATACAGAACACAAGACCAGGTTAGACATGCTGTCTCTTTTAACCCCTTGACGCCTGTTGTCGCGAATTCGCATCAAACCGCTTCCGCTCCAAATGCAACCAAAATACCGTCTGTATTCCTCCACTTCCGGTTGGAGCACTTCCAACACATACCTAGGAACCTTTTGCAAGCATTAGTTTCTCGTAGGAACGGTCAGAGACGGAGCACCATCCATTTCCTGATTGCTAGGGTTAGGGTTAGGGTTATAGTTTGGCAGTCACGAGAGTTGAGAATACTGAAAATAACTTTGTTGCATAAATAAAAGACTCCATACTTGAGATGGGAACAGGTGCTTTTTTATAATTTTTTACCATAGATGCCTGTTGTCGCTAATTTGCATCATACCTAAAATT
Source organism: Pholidichthys leucotaenia (assembly GCA_020510985.1). Classification (NCBI taxonomy): domain Eukaryota; kingdom Metazoa; phylum Chordata; class Actinopteri; order Cichliformes; family Pholidichthyidae; genus Pholidichthys; species Pholidichthys leucotaenia. The sequence goes on from CM035847.1 coordinate 99,527,813, forward strand.
ATATCTATTTTATGTGCTATAGTCAAATTAACTTTCTCAACTTAATTTAGCATCTACTTGAAAGCAAAAACACAAGTGAATTTTTTTTTTCATAATTGGAAATAAATTCAGGCGTTAAAGGGTTAAAACAGCGCCTCACTACGGTGCTATCTAAAGTGATTGGGAAAAGTCACAAATTTACCAGAAAACGTTATAAATGTCCAAGAATATTTACAAGGAAAACCTCAAATCTGCAGCTTTTGTTCTTGTAAATTTGTGACATAATTCTTGTGAATTTGTGATTAGTTTTTTGTGGAAATCTGCCATTTCCTTCCTGCATTCATGATTTTTTTTTCCTCACAAATTTGTGAGGGAGCTGCAACTCCCATTTCCGGAAGAACTTTGACCACATTCCGAGGGAGTCTGGAGGCATGGAGTCCAAATGGGCCATGTTCTCCACCTCCATTGTTGAAGCAGCTGCCCAGAGCTGTGGGTGCAAGGTTGTTGGTGCATCTTGTGGTTGCAACCCCCGAACCAAGTGGTGAACACCAGTTGGGGGGGGGCATCAAGCTGAAGAAGGAGTCCTACCAAGCTTGGTTGGTTTGTGGGACTCCTGAAGCAGCTGAGGTGTACTGGCAGGCCAAGTGGAGCGCAGCTCGGGTTGTTGCTGAAGCAAAAACTCGGGTGTGGGAGGAGTTTAGTGAGGCCATAGACTAAGACTTTCAGTCAGCTTCGAAGAGATTCTGGTAAATTGTCCAGCGACTCAGGAGGGGGAAGCAGCTCCCTGTCCACACTGTGTATGGTGCGGATGTGGCACTGCTGACTTCAACTGGGGACATCGTCGAGCAGTGGAAGGAATACTTTGAGGATCTCCTGAATCCCACTGACACGCCTTCCACAGAGGAAGTAGGGCTTGAGGACGAGGGGAAAAACACACCCATCACAGGGATTGAGGTTGCCGAAATAGTTAAAAGATTCTTTGGTTGCCGGGGCCCGGAGGTGGACGAGATTCGCCCTGAGTACCTCAAGACCCTGGATGTTGTAGGGCTGTCATGGTTGATATACCTCTGCAATGTTGCGTGGAAGTTGGGGACAGTGCCTTTGGCATGGCAAACCGGGGTGGTGGTTCCTCTTTTTAAAAAGGGGGACCGGAGGGTGTGTTCCAAATTTACAGGGATCACACTTCTCAGCCTCCCTTGGAAGGCCTTTGGCAGGGTACTGAGGAGGAGAGTCCGACCGTTGATCAAACATCGGATTTAAGGGGAGCAATGTGGTTTTTGTCCTGGCCGTGGTGCATCGGACCAGCTCTTTACCATCTTAAGAATCCTCGAGGGTTCGTGGAAGTTTGCCCAACCAGTCCACATGTGTTTTGTGTACTTGGAGAAGGCATTCGACTGCGTCCCTCATGGTCTCTTGTGTGTGTGTGGGGGGGTGCTGCGGGAGTATGGGGCATCGGGCTTGTTATTACGAGCTATCCAGTCCCTATACGACAATTGCAAGAGTTTGGTTCGTATTGCCAACACCCAGTCAAACTCATTTCCAGTGAGAGTTGACTCCGCCAGGGCTGCCCTTTGTCACCAATCTTGTTCATAATTTTTATGGACAGGATATCTAGGTACAGCCAAGCATTGGAGGGTGTCATGCTCGGTGACTGTCACAGTTTGAGGATGGAAATTACTGTGAGCACGTAATTTAAAATATAAGACTCCCAGGCCACAACAACACAAACACTCACAGAGGCAGAAGATCAGTTAAATGCTTAACTTTACAAATCGTGAATAATTTACAGACTACACCAGTTCAATAAAAACACAAAAAGATTAAAAATTTATAACAGCCTAAAAACATAATGTCACATTGGGTAAAATGCCCAAGAATTAATCTGGGGAAAGAAATACTGTATCATTCATCCAACAATATAAAATGGGAGTTACCCTTTACACTGCATGGGCAGAAAAAACCTTCAGCGTGTCTTACAGTGGGGTGGGGGCATGTCCGCTGTCTGTCAGAACAGGATCAGATGCTGCCATCCTCACTTGCCCCAAAAAGATGTGCTGTTTGTCAGGGCTCATCCAGAACCCTTTATATGAATCCCTGGTGGGGAATCCTGGCACCAGGGAAGAGAGGCAGGCAGGAGGAGAGGAGTGAGGCAGGCTCCTGCGGATCCGTCGTCTGGGATTACCTGCAGCACACAATGCAGCACAAACTCAGCACCCCACAGATGCACCGGGCGGCCGGTAATCATTCACATGCACACAGACAATAAGCACATTCCTTCCACTCATCTGTGTACGAGTCTTTTCTCCACACAACTCTGTCTCCTTCAGCTGGACCTTCTGGCATCCTCGCGGTGTCTTCGGCCCCAAGCTGCTGCTGCTAATCCCAGCACCTGCTGCATTCATAAAATCCCACTCATGTGAGCCTCCCCTCAGCTGCCGTCCGCTCCTTTCACCTTGCCTGCTCCGTCAATCAGTCCATCTCAATCGAATCTGCGTCCCAATCTACATGTCAAACCACAGTCATACACCATCCTTTAATAGGTCCCGCAGGGGAAGGGTTTGCAGCTAGAGCTCACTTGATTGTTTCCAATTAGTGAGAGCCAGTCAGCTCAGGTGTTGGCAATAGTCATCCACAACCAAACCAGAACACAAAAGAAATAAACTCCATCAAGTTTCAAAGCGTGCAAATAACACTACAAAATCCAACATGCAATACATTAAAGAAAATAATAAAATTCACACTAAACAGCTCTGGAGCTGCAAATATGTAAAAAAAAAAAAAAATGCACACTAAACAACAGTGAAGCTGCTTTCCTACATGACCACAGGATTTCATCTCTGCTGTTTGCGGATGGTGTCCTGTTGGCTTCATCAAGCAATGATCTACAGGCCTTGCTGGGATGGTTTGCTACTGAGTGTGAAGCAGTTGGGATGGGAATAAGCACCTCCAAGTCCGAGTCCATGGTCCTCAGACAGAAAAAGGTGGACTGTCCTCTCCAGGATGGAGACAAGGTCCTACCTCAAGTGGAGGAGTTTAAGTATCTCAGGGTCTCATTCACGAGTGAGGGGAGAATGGAGCGAGAGACTGACAGAGAGATCGGAGCAGCCTCTGCAGTGATGTGGATGTTGTACCGGTCTGTTGTGGTGAAGAGGGAGCTGGGTTCTAAAGCAAAGCTGTCGATTTACCAATCAATGTACGTTCCTACCCTCACCTATGGTCATGAGCTTTGGGTAATGACCGAAAGAATGAGATCGCGGATACAAGTGGCTGAAATGCGCTTTCTCTGTAGGATTGCTGGACTCACCCTTAGAGATAAGATGAGGAGCTCAATCATCCAGGAGAGGCTCAGAGTAGAACCGCTGCTCCTTCATATCGAAAGGAGCCAGTTGAGGTGGTTTGGGAATCTGATTAGGATGCCTCCTGGACATCTCCCACTTGAAGTGTTGTGGGCATGTCTGACTGAGAGGAGACAAAGGGGCAGACCCAGGACATGCTGGAGAGACTGTCTCCCAGCTGATCTGGGAACGTCTTGGCATCCTCTCTGAAGAGCTGGAGCAGGCGGCCGGGGAGAGGGAAGTTTGGGCTTCTCTGCTTGAGCTGCTGCCTCCGCGACTCAGACCTCCGGAAAAGTGGTAGAAAATGGATGGATGGATGGAAATTTGTAACCTTTTTTCCTCACCATTTTAAATTGTAAATTAGTATACTTCATCTAATTTTTGCACCTTTATTCTTGTAAATTTATATTTAATTTACATTTATAGGCTGTACTTGATAATACTTATGATGAATTTGTGAGTCACCACCACTACCATTCCCCTTGTTAAAAATAATTCATCTGAGAACAAGCAAGATTTTTTTTCAGCAACATCTACTGTGGAAAGAGACATTTCTTCCACCAAATAGTGTCTGCAAAAATCTGCATGGAGCAGTATTTGAGCCCTAAAATTAAGATAATAGGTAGAAAGTAATAGCTACTATTAATCTTTTTCTTCTTCTTCTTCTTCTTCTTCTTCTTCTTCTTCTTCTTCTTCTTCTTCTTCTTCTTCTTCTTCTTCTTCTTCTTCTTCTTTTGACTGCTCTCTTCACAGGTCACCACAGCAGGTCATCTGTCTCCATCTCACCCTATCCCTTGCATCTTCCTCTGAAACACCCATCTGTTATGTCTGGAATTAGGACAGCGGAGGCAGGAGCTGTACTGGACGATAACTTTATTACAGGCAAACTGTTAGCTACATGTGTTACAGTTGATAGCAAAACAAGCTAACCTCAAGCTGGTACAGGCTCTGGTCGGTTTGAAGGTGAAGCGCCAAAGAGCCAGTCTCCCACCGTCGGCCCCTTAATATTGTCACGGTGTGATGACATCACAATGTGTGTTCATTGCCACATCTATTCAGTCTGTTGTAAGCGGGAGCGTCACAACATTCACCACCACCCCCATCCCCTGGGCAAGCCAAGAAAACACCATGAACATTCTTAACTCACAGCAGCTTTTACTCACAACAGCTCTCTTTTTTTTAACAAACAGACTCAAACAGAACCTGGGCCACTGAGTAGACTGCCGGTAAACCCTGCATGGTTGAGTGGGTTATTCTGCCACTGAAATCAACCGTGCTCTCCGCTGCCAATGGTGCACATACCTTGTCGGGGTGCAGCGGCTTGTGTGCCTCAGCAACCCCCGGAGCTATGTCAACGGGAGCCTAGTGCTCCCAGAAGGTTCAACCATGTCGAACAGGTCTGCGTGGGGTAGAGGCCAGACTAAGGTGTGCACCCTGGTCCTCCAGGTTGGGGGTTGTGTAGCATGTAACAAATCACTCACGGAAAACCCAAGCTTGTTACAGCAACAAATGTCCCAACAGCGGAACAGGCGGAAGAGGAGAGCGAACTCCCAATGGCTGTGAAGGTGGAGGAGGACTGTGATGACTCGCTCTCAGCCGCAATCATCCTCAGCTGGGCACACACCTACTTCTCGTCAGGGCAGGCCTACTTAAACCCACTCAGCCCGCTGCCCTGCACTGAGTCGTCTATCTACCAGGCTATGAAGCACATCTCCTGTCTTCCTAAGCCATCCCTGACTCTACGCTCAGCCTCGCCATCTCGGCATCAACTCCTGGAGGATCGCTCCATCATCACAAGTAAGCCAACTTCTACTCACCTGTCTTTCCACTGCTCCCCTGTGCACAGGCGGAACCCCGCAGCGGCAGACTCCATCCTCTCCTCACCATTACCGCTGCAACTGCCACGACATTGGGACCGAGGGCGCTGTCTCCCTGGACAACGGGCGACCACCATCTCCCTGCAACAAGTAAGCCGCAGTTTACATCTATGCGTGAGCCCAGCTAACACCCCGCTAACTGTTTGTCTGCTCCGTTTATAGGGTTGCCAGGCTGCACAGTGCCCTGCTCCCTCCCAGCTGCTCAGAGTCTCCAGCCAGCATACACATACACTCCACAGCACACTCACGCACTCACACACAAACATTGGGTTAAAATAAAGATAACTAAATCCATTTCTGAGTCTGTGTCTGTTCCCTGGGCCAGCCATTATGTCAGCACGGCTCAGTCAAAACGACCCAGCGAACAGCACGTTAGCACTACGGTTAAACAACTTAGAGGCTTGTGTGGATCACATTGCTTACCAGCAGCAGGTTATCTTAAACCAATTAACCCAAATTAACGGCCGGTTGGATCGTCTGACTGCACAGCAGGCGTTTCCACCGGCGTCGATCGGTGCCACAGCTCTCGCTAGCTCCTCCATTAGCCAGCCTAGCCTAGCTCCTCCGACCCATCTGACTCCGGTTCCCACGCCCTCCCGCTTTAGTGGAAAGTTAGGGGAGCCGCGTGGCTTTCTCCTCCAGTGTGAGATAGTGTTCCAGCGGGTCCCAGGTGACTTTCCCACCGAGCATACCCGGATTGGTTATGTGGCCAACCTCCTGGAAGGGCAAGCGCTAGCTTGGGCATACGCAGTTATGGCGAGGGCGAGCTATGCTAGCTTAACCTATAGCCAGTTTGTGGACGAGTTCAGCGAAGTATTCGACCACTCTGACCGAGACGATGTGCTCACCACCCAGTTGTTAAACCTTCAGTAGGGGGGTAGGCCCGCGGCTGACTATGCTGTCGATTTCCGGGTGGTGGCAGCCGAGGTTGGGTAGGAGGATGCTTCACTATGTAGCATTTTCATAAGGAGCTTAAACCCTAGTCTGTGGGATGAGTTGGCCCGGTTAGATAAGCCAGATAAGCTCTCATCTCTAATCTCCCTGGCCATCAGTTTAGACAATAGGCTTAGGGAGCGGGCAGCTGAGCGGAAGGCGTCCGGTCGCTCGAGTGCCCAGACCGTGCGCTCTTCCCAGGCCCTGCTATTAGCCCTACCTCCCATTGAGTCTACTAGGACACAGGGGCCTATGGTAATAGGGCGGACCAAACTCTCCCAAGCAGAGAAACAGCACCGTAGGGAGCTGGGGTTGTGCATGTATTGTGGGGAGGAGGACCACGACCTAGAAAGCTGTCCTGTTCGGCCAAAAGGGGAGGTCCGTGCGTCGCAGTAGGGGGACTCACAGACCATCCTCGGCCAAATCCCCTCTCCAAGTGCACATTACCTATTAGGTTTACACATAACAGGACTGATTACTGCACTCACACCCTGGTTGACTCAGGAGCGGAGCAGAGCTTCATCTCAGGGGAACTGGCAACCCGTTTGGGGCTTCCCTGCCGTCCTTTAAAGGCCCCCCTTCAGCTCATTGCTCTGTCTAAGGCGCCCCTGGCTATAGTGACTGAACAAACGGCCCCGGTCTCAGTGATCGTCTCTGGCAATCATCATGAGGATCTCAGTCTGTTTGTCCTGCCGGTTACCTCATCCCCGGTCATCTTGGGTTATCCATGGCTTCGACTCCACAACCCATCCTTTGATTGGAGAACAGGAAGTGTGGTGTCCTGGAGTTCTTTCTGCCTCAGTGCGTGTCTCCAGTCCGCCGCATGTGCCCCGTCCATGCCGCTGGCCTCACCTGTCTCGCCTCCTCCCAATCTGTCCAGGGTGCCCCCGAGTACCATGATCTAGGGACGGTGTTTAGTAAGGCCAAGGCGTTGTCGCTCCCCCCCCCCCCACCGGCCCTATGACTGTGCCATTAATCTCCGGGCTGGGGCTCCGCTGCCTTCAAGCCGCCTATACAGCCTGTCGGCGCCTGAGCAGGAGGCCATGGAGGCCTACATTAAGGATTCCCTCAGCTCGGGCATCATTTGCCCTTCATCTTCGGTGGTGGGGGCCGGGTTCTTCTTTGTTGGGAAGAAAGATGGGTCCTTGAGGCCGTGCATTGACTTCCGTGCTCTCAACGACATCACCATCAAGGATAAGTACACGCTGCCCTTGATGGATACAGCCTTCAACTCTCTCCAGGGGGCCTCAATCTTCACCAAGCTGGACCTCCGTAATGCCTACCATCTGGTGCGCATCAGGAAGGGGGATGAGTGGAAGACTGGTTTCCGGACCCCAAGCGGCCACTTTGAATACTAACTAACTAACTACTAACTAACCTGCACTTATATAGCGCTTTTCTAGTCACAAAGACCACTCAAAGCGCTTTCACTAGTACTAATCCTCTATTCTAAGGGCCTATAGGAAACAGATACCTAGGGACAATTTAGAACAGCCAATTAACCTAACATGCATGTCTTCAGATTGTGGGAGGAAACCGGAGCCCCCGGAGTAAACCCACGCAGCACAGGGAGAACATGCAAACTCCACACAGAAAGGTTCCAACCCCTGCCAGCCTGGGGATTCGAACCAGGAACCTTCTAGCTGTAAGGCAACAGTGCTAACCACTGCACCACCGTGTTGCCCACCACCGTACTGCCCATACCTGGTGATGCCGTTTGGGCTGACCAGCGCTCCGGCCATCTTCCAGAGACTGATCAACGATGTCCTCCGCGACTTCCTGGGGTCTTTCGTCTTCGTTTATTTGGACGACATCTTGATCTTCTCCCGATCCCTGGATGAGCACCGCGTCCACGTGAGGCGGGTCCTGCAGCATCTCCTGGAGAACCAGCTTTATGTCAAAGCTGAGAAGTGCGAGTTTCACACCGCCAAGACGTCATTTCTCGGCTTCACCATTGCCCACAATCAAATCATCATGGACCCCGACAAGGTGAAGGCCGTTGTGGACTGGCCTACTCCCTCCTCCAGGAAGCAGCTGCAGCAGTTCCTTGGGTTTGCCAACTTTTACCGGCGCTTCATTAACAAGTACAGTGTCATCGCTCTCCCTCTCACCCGTCTTACCTCTCCAAAGACGCCCTTTTGATGGACGGAGGAGGCTGCGGCCATGTTCGCCGAGCTCAAGACCCGGTTCTCATCCTCCCCCATCTTGACCCAGGTGGACCCTGCGCTACAGTGCTTGGTGGAGGTGGATGCCTCTGATTCCAGGGTGGGGGCCGTGTTGTCTCAGCGTTCTCCAGTGGATGGGGAGGTCCAGCCCTGCGCATTCTTCTCCCGCTGTTTGTCTCCAGCTGAGAGGAATTATGACATCGGGGACAGGGAGCTCTTGGCGGTTAAGCTCACGCTGGGGGAGTGGCGTCACTGGTTAGAGGGGGCCACCCAACCCTTCATCGTTTGGACTGATCATAAAAACCTGGAGTACCTCAGGATGGCCAAGCGTCTAAACAACCGCCAGGCCCGCTGGTCCTTATTATTTGGCCACTTCAATTATACCATCACCTACTGCCCTGGGACTAAAAATACCAAGCCGGATGCGCTGTCCAGGCAGTTCTACCCTGACGCAGTGGAGGCGCCCATCCTTCCCATCCTCCCACCTTCGTGTGTCGTGGGTTCCCTCTCGTGAGAGATGAAGGAGAGGATCCTGAAGGCGCAGGAGGCAGAACCGGACCGGGGTGGGGGGCCAGCGGGCAAATGGTTCGTTCCTTCGGCTGTTCGGGGCGAGGTGATCCATTGGGGCCACTCTTCTAAACTGGCTTGCCATCCGGGGGTTTCCCACACGATCGAGGTCCTCCAGAGGTCATTTTGGTGGCCGTCGCTGCGGAGGGACATCACTGATTAGATCCGTGCCTGCCCCCAGTGCGCCACTGGCAAGACACCCTCCTCTCCTCCGGCGGGGCTGCTTCACCCTCTTCCGGTTCCTGGCAGACCTTGGTCACACATTGCTGTGGACTTCGTGACCGGCCTTCCCCCGTCTGATCATCACACTGTCATGCTCACAGTGGTGGATCGCTTCTCTAAGGCCACCCATTTCATTCCCCTACTGGGACTCCCCACGGCGAAGGAGATGGTGGATCTGCTGGTGCGGCACGTCGTCAGGCTCCATGGGATACCGCTGGATATCGTCTCTGATCAGGGGCCGCAGTTTGTGTCACAAGTCTGGAGGTCTTTCTGTAATGCCCTGGGGGCTACGGTGAGCCTTTCCTCCAGCTATCATCCCCAAAGTAACGGTCAGTGCGAGAGGGCCAACCAGGAGCTGGAGGCCATGCTGCGGTGTGTGGCTTCATCTCACCCGGCCTCGTGGAGTTCCCAGCTTCCATGGATCGAGTATGCCCACAATTCCACGGTGTCATCGGCGACTGGCATGTCTCCATTCGAAGCCTCCCTGGGCTACAATCCTCCAGTCTTTCCCAAAGGGGAGGGGGACATCGCCGTGCCTTCGGTCCAGGCCCATTTGAGGCATTGTCAGCAGGTTTGGAGGTTGGTCCGGACGGCTGTCCGGCGCACGGCAGAGCGTAACTCCAAGGTTGCTAATCGCCGCAGGAGGCCGGCTCCAGCTTACCAGGTGGGTCAGCAGGTTTGGCTCTCCACTCAGCACATTAACCTCAAGGGTGAAAGGAGGAAATTGTCCCAGTGGTTTATTGGTCCATTCCCCATCACCCGGATCATTAACCCTGTGGCTGTGTGCCTGTCTCTCCCTCCCTCCCTCCGCATCTGTCCCACCTTCCATGTGTCCCAGATTAAGCCTTTTTTCTCCAGCCCTCTCTGTCCTCCTCCCAGGTCTCCACCTCCACCAGTGGTGATTGATGGCGACCCAGCGTGGAAGATCACCTCCATCCTGGACGTCCGACGCTGGGGTCATGGCCTGCAGTACCTGGTGGACTGGGAGGGGTATGGCCCGGAGTGGCGCTCCTGGGTGCGTCCATCCTTCGTGTTGGACAAACAACTCATCAGGGACTTCCACCGGACGCACCCAGGTAGGCTGGTGCCAGGAGGCACCCCTTGGGGGGGAGTATTGTGATGACTCGCTCATCCGCAATCATCCTCAGCTGGGCGCACACCTGCTTCTCGTCAGGGCAGGCCTACTTAAACCCACTCAGCCCGCTGCCCTGCACTGAGCCGTCTGTCTACCAGGCTATGAAGCACGTCTCCTGTCTTCCTAAGCCATCCCTGACTCTACACTCAGCCTCGCCATCTTGGCATCAACTCCCGGAGGATCGCTCCATCATCACAAGTAAGCCAACTTCTACTCACCTGTCTTTCCACTGCTCCCCTGTGCACAGGCGGAACCCCGCGGTGGCGGACTCCATCCTCTCCTCACCATTACCGCTGCAACTGCCACGACATTGGGACCGAGGGCACTGTCTCCCTGGACAACGGGTGACCACCATCTCCCTGCAACAAGTAAGCCGCAGTTTACATCTAAGCGTGAGCCCAGCTAACACCCCGCTAACTGTTTGTCTGCTCCGTTTATAGGGTGGCCAGGCTGCACGGTGCTCTGCTCCCTCCCAGCTGCTCAGAGTCTCCAGCCAGCATACACATACACTCCACAGCACACTCACGCACTCACACACAATCATTGGGTTAAAATAAAGTTAACTAAATCCATTTCTGAATCAGTGTCTGTTCCCTGGGCCAGCCATTATGTCAAGGACAGACAGTTGCACAGGAAGATGCCGTTGAACTTCAGGGGCCTCAGTCGAGCTCGTGGTGGGTGCACCACTGGAGGCACCAGCTGCAGCGGACCAGAGTGCCATCCCGCTGGAGTCATGGCTCGCTCATCAGCAAAGTCCCAGCCTGGGTCCCACACCAGCTGGGTTGGCTCCAGCACTGAATCTTGATCCAAGGCAGCTGCTCTTACCTTTCGCAGATGGCTGGCATGCCATCTCGAACCATCGGCCATCTGGATGGCGGGTGGCCTCTTTTGTGCGGTGATTCTCATTTGCGATGATGGGTCTAGGCAGTCGGATTGTTGGACCCGAACCCAATCAAGTAGTGCAATCAGCGATCTGTTCAGCTGTATTCGGCACTGCTGCACTCTCATCCCAGATGCTGGTTGCTGTTGTAGTGGAGTGCCATTCACACCAATGGCAGGACATGCCCTCAGTTTGCGTTGCACTGCTGGGTCCTGCCGGGCCACAAACTCTCTATCCTGCTGTGCGGCGGCGGCTCCCTGAGGCTGATGCTGGGCAAGGATATGAGATGAGTCATTGGTGCTGGCTGTGGTCACGATGATGTGTCACTGTCGTCGGTGATGGGACACATGCCGGGTTGTCGTCGTTCATGAGGTCCCCTTTCTCCATGAACCCCCTCTCCTGCAGCTCCATAGCGGCTCCTTGAGGCTCATGCCGGGTGAGTATTGGAGGCAAGTCTGGTTTGTGCTGTCTCTTCGTGCTGTGTTCTCTCTCTGTGCTGTATTCTCTCTCCGTGCTGTGTTCTTCGTGTGGTGTCATGCTTGGAGCCGGGGCCCGCTAGCCGTGATGCTACCTGGGTCATCATCTCCAGCTGGGACGCTAATTCCATCGCCTCCATCTCCAATAGGAGGTGCAGCATCTCCAACAACATCTCCTGGAGGCTTTTCACCATGTCTGCCACTGGGTGGTTGTCCGGCTCCTCCTGCAGCGTGTACCATATCGCCGGATCCGTGGTGTACCACTTCAACTGTGAGTGTATCAACCTGTCCTCCAGTGTGTCCGAACTCGCACATGCTAGCCAAACCACGAAGGGCGGCTGTGTACTGTAAGACTGACTCGTCTTGTCGCTGTCGCCGCTGGCAAAACACAAATCTCTGGGTCATCACTTTCTGTGGAACAGTGAAATGTTCAGCTAACAAGGCAACACATTCGCTGTAGGTCTCCGCCGGGCCCAGTGCATTCAACACACGCTGTCCCTCTAAGCCAAGGCTATCACGTAGCTCAGCACGTAAGCTACATTCGCCAGCATTAGCTAGGCCCCTAGCTGACACATATGTCTGAAACAACTCAAGCAAGGCCACTGGATGGACGGCTCACCCAGGGTGCCGAGGAGTATCGGTGGGAACGCCAACCACTCGTCCAGAAATGCATCCATATTTGGGAAAAACTTTGCAATTTTCTCCTGAATATCCACTTTTCTCCTCGTTGCCAAATGTTATGTCTGGAAAGAGGACAGCGGGGGCAGGAGTTGTACCGAACAATAACTTTATTACACAGTAGTTATTTACAGCACATGTCGCAGTGTACTAGCAAACAAGCTAACCCTTAGCAGTACAGGCTATAGCTCGCATGAAGGCGACGCACCAAAGAGCCGGTCTACTGCCATTGGACCCTTAATATTGCCACGGCATGATGACATCATGACATGCATCCATCGTCACATCTGTTCAGTCTGTTGTAAGCTGGAGCTTCACAGCACAACCCTCTCCATGTCCTCCTTCACTCTATCCATGAATTTTCTCTGTGGTCTTCCTCTTTTTCTCCTGCCCAGCAACTGCATCTTCAACATTCTTTGTCCAATATATCCACTATCTCTCCTCTACACATGTCCAAACCATCTCAGCCTTGCCTCTCTTACTTTATCTCCAAACCGCTCAACCTGAGCTGTCCCTCTGATATACTCATTTATAATATTGTCCTTCCTAGTCACTCCCAATGAAAATCTTAGCATCTTCAACTCTGCCACCTCCTGTCTTTTTGTCAGCGCCACCATCTCCAAACCATACATCATCACAGGTCTCATAACCATCTTGTAAATCTTCCCTTTCACTCTTGCTGCTACCTTTCTGTCACAAATCACCCCTGGGACTCATCTCCATCCACTCCACCCTGCCTGCACTCTCTTCTTCACCTCTCTTGTGCATTTTTTTATTGCTTTGGATAGTTGACCCCAGGTATTTAAACTCATCTACTTTCAGTACCGCAACTCCTTCCACCATTGTACTTGCCTCCCTGTCATTCACACTCATGTATTCTGTCTTTCTTCTACTGACTTTCATTCCTCTTCTCTCCAGAGCATACCTCCACCTCTTCAGGTTCTCTTCCACCTGCTCCCTACTCTCACTGCAGATCACAATGTCATCTGCAAACATCATGGTCCACAGAGACTCCTGCTTGACTTCGTCTGTCAGCCTGTCCGTCACCATGGCAAACAAGAAGGGGATCAGCGCCGATCCCTGATGTAATCCCACTCCCACCTTGAATCCATCTGTCACTCCTACAGCGCACTACACCACAGTCTCATTTTCCTCATACATGTCCTGCACCACCCTCACATACTTTTCTGACACTCCTGACGTTCTCATACAGTACCACACTTCCTCTCTTGACACCCTATCATATGCTTTCTCGAGATCCACAAAGACACAGTACAAGTCCTTCTGACTTTCTCTATACTTCTCCATCAGCACTCTTAGAGCAAACATTGCATCTGTAGTGCTCTTTCTTGGCATGAAACCATACTGCTGCTCATTGATTGTCACCTCTCCTCTTAACCTGGCTTCAACAACTCTTTCCCATATCTTCATAGTGTGGCTGATCAACTTTATGTCTCTGCAGCTAATACAGCTCTAAGCATCACCTTTGTCCTTGAAAATTGGTACCAAAACACTTCTCAGGCATCCTCTCACTCTCCAAGATTGTGTTAAACAATCTGGTTAAAAAGTCTACTGCCATGTCTCCTAAACATCTCCATACCTCCACAGGTATGTCATCTGGACCAACTGCCTTTCCACTCTTCATCCTCTTTTAAGCTGCCCTCACTTCCGCCTTGCTAATCCTTGGGACTTCTTTGTTCACTATCTTTCCTTCATCTATCCTCCTCTCTCGCTCATTTTCTTTATTCATCATCTCTTCAAAGTATTCCTTCCACCTTCTCAACACACTCTCATCATTTGTTAGTACATTACCATTTCTGTCCTTAATCAACCTAACCTGCAGTACATCCTTTCCAGCTCAATCTCTCTGTCTAGCCAATCGATACAAGTCCTTTTCTCCTTCCTTAGTGTCCAGCCTCTCATACAACTCACTATATGCCTTATCCTTTGCCACCTCTCTCTTTGCCATGTGTCTAGATTCTGAATACGCTTGTCTACTTTCTTCATTTCCTGACTATCCCACTTTTTCTTTGCTAACCTCTTCCTTTGAATACTTTTCTGTACCTCCTCATTCCACCACCAAGTCTCTTTGTCTTTATTCCTCTGTCCACTGGATACACCACATACTTTTCTGTCACAAGCCTCCTCGTGCGCTTTTACACAGCGCACGGAGGAGGAGAAGGAAGAATGGGATTTACACTCAGGATTTCACCACAGCACATTTATTAAAACAAAAAGGCAAACAGTTCCAAAAAGGTGAAGACTTACAAAAATACACTGAAACACTTACAGTAGGCGTTCAGGGCCGACATCGGCCAGCAAATGTATGGAGGGGAAACGTGTTAACCATGAATATGTTAACCATGGTTGCGCCCCAGAGCCGACATCGCTTCAAGGGCACAACAGAACCATGGCTATGTGGAGTGGCTAACACATCGTGATAGTGCTGACAAAACTTGCTAATTGACAACACGGCAGAAAATGCACACACACGTATACACTCGGGAGAACTGGCAGTCTTCTAGGAGGCTCGACTGTTTAAGGAGGACAACACTGGGCAACAGCCTAAGCGTAGCAGTTGTGTCGCACAGGGAAACGGTACCAGTGAAGCGTAGCAGCACAACAGCACAGAGAAATGCAACAGTTTACTCACTAAGCAGGAACAGTCCCAGAAGTCCCATTCTCCAGCGAGCACACATACTCCTTCATTAACTTAGACGGTCATACAGCGATTCACGACTGACTGTCAAAGAGAGAGGGGGCGTGGTTGGACCGGGGAATGTTAGACAGCGCCCACCTGAAAGTGGGTCAAAACGGCTGCCCAACAACCGCCGGCCAGAGTGACAGCTACAGGCATGGAAAAGAAAAGGAACACAGACATAAAAACAACAAGAACTCAAAAGATAACAATTCATAATAAACCCGATGCCTGAGCCACAGAGAACGGTCAGAACCAAGCCTACAGGATAACACGGGTTCGGTTTGTGACACCTTTCTACCCGTTTCCCTCAATACTTTTGCTGTACTTTCCCAGTCATCTGGTAATTCTTCCCCACCACACAGAGCCTTTATCACTCCTTCCTGAACTCTGTGCATCCTTCTTCCTTCTGTAACTGTCAGGAATCCGGGTTTGGCTCTGACTTATTGTTATAAATTGTCCTAGTTTCCTCCTGACAGCTCTGGCACGCCCCCTCCTCCTGTCAAGCTCCGTCAGCTGCACTGTCACGGGTGCTCACACACATACACACACCCAAACACACACACACACATGCAAATGCTCCATTCACTCTCATTCACACGCGCTCTCACGCACCGAATGCCAATCAGTTCTGCCCACACATTCTCGCACCGGCAATCTCTTTCCTCGTTAGCTTCAGGAGTATATGTTTGCCGCTCCAGAGGAGAGAGATTGTCGGAGCATTCCCCTTCATACGTGGCAGCGTGTTCCTCTGCGTATGTTTACTCACTGCCTGCGTTCTACCCAGCCTGACATTTAAGACGATCCTTTCCTTGGTGTTTCAGCTGGTCCTGCTTCTCTGCCTCTGCCTCCAAACTGCACAGCTCGCCCCGGATTAGCTCCAGATCTGTAAGTGTCTTTAGCCTTTTCTCCTGTGCATTACAGCCCTGCAGCACTAGGCTATTCGCCTTTCCTTTTTGTGCCTTACGCAGCCCTGTTTCACGAGGCTCCATTTTAGACCAGGCTGTAGAGCATTCGGCTGGCACCCTGTTAGTCTGGTGGCCAAACTCTGTCATTACACCACTCCATATATTGTGTGGTAAACTGAACTGCATTTGGTGATCATTGAACTTGTTATTTTGGTGAACTTCAATAAACATGGCACTCTCTACTCCTGCGATTGGGTTTTTCATTCTCTCCCTCGTGCACCGTGTAATGGCACACAGGGTTTTATGACAGTAACTTCCCCCACTTAAGCTTTGGCTCTGCCTTCATTGTTTTCCTCTTCTTGCTTTGCAAAGTCATCCTACAGACTACCATCCGTTGCTGTCTAGCTACATTCTCCCCTGCCACCACCTTGCAGTCTCCTATCTCTTTCAGATTTCTCCTTCTGCATAAGATGTAGTCCACCTGTGTGCACCTTCCTCCACTCTTGTAAGTCATCCTATGCTCCTCTCTCTTCTTGAAGTATGTGTTCACCACAGCCATTTCCATCCTTTTAGCAAAATCCACAACCATCTGTCCTTCCACATTTCTCTCCATAAGACCATACCTACCCAGGACCTCTTCATCACCTCTGTTCCCTTCACCTACATGTCCATTAAAGTCCACTCCAATCATCACTCTCTTCCCCCTGGGAACACGCTCTACCACTTCATCCAACTTACTCCAGAATTCCTCTCTCTTCTCTCTGACATCCAATTTGTGGGGCATATGCACTGACAACATTTAACATCACACCTTTGACTTCTATCTTCAAACTCATGATTCTGTCTCACTCCCTCTTTACGTCCTGAACATTCTTCATATTCTC
Organism: Pholidichthys leucotaenia; assembly: GCA_020510985.1. Classification (NCBI taxonomy): domain Eukaryota; kingdom Metazoa; phylum Chordata; class Actinopteri; order Cichliformes; family Pholidichthyidae; genus Pholidichthys; species Pholidichthys leucotaenia. Next base: position 99,544,550 of record CM035847.1, read on the forward strand.
TTTCTTCAAAATTACTCCTACTCAATTTCTCTTCCTATCTACACCATGGCAGGACAGTTTAAATCCCCCTCCAATGCTCCTAGCCTTACTTCCCTTCCATCTGGTTTCTTGAACACAGTATATATACCTTTCTTCTCTACATCATATCAGCCAACTCTCTGCCTTTACCAGTCATAGTCCCTACTTTTAACATCCCTACTCTCACCTCCACACTTGTACCTTTCCTTTTCTCTCTCTCTCCCTCCTAACATGCCTTCCCCCTCTCCTCCTCCTCAATCTTTGACCAACAGTAGCCCAATTTCCACCAGCACCCGCTCAGTTAACAGCACCGGTGGTCGTTATAAACCCGGGCCTCGACCAATCCGGTATGAAAGTCTCATTTGTCATGATCCACATGCAAAGGTTTCTTTGCCAAATCAAACACAGTGGGGAGGGTTCCTGACACAACCCTCCTCATTTACCCAGGCTTGGGACCAGCACTTGGAGAACACTGGCTTGTGCACCCCCTGTGTCTCGGTCCATCCAGTAATGGAAAGAAATCCTTACTGCTCCTTTCAGCATTTTTTCCTAAAAAGTAGTACTTAAGAGCCTCAATGGGTCCTTAAAGATCTGCATGTGGCTCAAGAGCTATAGATTGAGTACTATTGGTGCAGACTTTTCTATTTACAACGGAGAATGTACATCAGTCATTGTACAGCTGTCTTATGTACCACCACAATATAACACTAGTTGTGCAGTGGAGGAGCCAGGATTGCTGGGTTTATCATCGTTAATCGTTTATCTCTATGGAGGTCTGGGTCTTTCTTGTCGCCATTGGCACCATAGGTTGCATTACTGTACATAAACAGCTGTTGTTGTTGTTTTCTTTTCTTTTTTCCAGCCTTATCCCTTTTCTTTTTATATTATGCACACCAATGAAGAGAGAGAGAAGCGCCATTTCAATTCTCCTGTATGTCCTGCACGTATAGTAGTACTGACAATAAAATCTTTGAATCTTGAATCTTATTGGCACAAACAGCATTTCCAAAGCAACAATAGACTTTAACCATGCCAACTGTTCTGCCAAAATTCCATAAATATATGAACTCCACTGGAGAAATGAATACAGAAATGACTGTCAAAGTCATTAAGACAGCCACTTCAGCCCTGTGAGATTGCTTTCGAGTGGGAGGTGCTGCTGAAGGGACAGACCTGAAGAGAAAAACATTAGGTGTACTTCTTTATGCTGAGAGTGTATTTGAATGAAAAACACCCTAAAATGTTGTATGCTTTGAGATATCATATATATTTTGTGCTATGTACATAAGAAAACCTTAAAATAGTTGCCATATACACCTTATAGTAAGGGCATTTATGTACTCAGAATCCAGTAGCTAATGTTGTTAGCACGCTTAGCCTAGCCTAACCTAGCCATCAGGTTGTTGTTGTCATTTACTCATTCCCAGTGTTGATGCCACTACTTTTGCAGTAATGTGCTGTGCAACGAAATTACTGTATAAAATTCAGAAATGTGTTACAGTTACTGAAATTTGATCAGATGTGTTACTTGTTTTATTAATATGGATAGATATTCTTAGCGCAAATAAATTAATATGCAAACCGACCCTACCGTAGCTGATGCAGCAGTCAGTTGACGTGACCTGTTGCAAAGAGTCTTCACTACTGAGCGGAGGAAAAGGTGAAGCTACTTTGTTTTTGTGGAAATAGATTATTTTTCCTTTGTCACTGTTAAGGACAAAAACGTATTGGTGGGTTGCAATCTAAATGCTGGTTGAGACCTACTGCAATCTTCAGAAGCACTTGAAAACAGCAATAAAACTAGTGCTATGCTAACAACACCATGTTAGTGGATCTACGCTATCTGAACAGCCATGGCTAGATGTAATGTGGAAATACTCTTGTCTCAACACCCATGGCTGGATTTCAAGCACAGGTATGCATCTGGACAGTTTGTGACCCAGAACCTGGACCGTGATCCACGGAAATGAACATGCATTTACTTGCTACCTGGATAAAGATTATTCAGTAATGGTTTGTGATCTCCAAAAGGAAGTTGAGGGACTAGATCATACCTCTGTCACAGCAGACATTTGGACTGTGGATAATGGACATTTTCTTTGGATCACTGCACATCAGATTAAATCCATATCATAAAGGTAAGATAACATAGATGGCTTTATGTAGTATTGCCAACTCTCACTCTTTTGGAGTGAGTCTTACTCTTTTTCCCTCTCCCTCACTACACAAACCCTATTTCTCACTCCAACATGAGGAAATTACTGGTAATATTGTGATATTGTGTTGATTTTCTTCAGATTTTTCCCACAATAAGAGCTCTCAAGGCAGGATAAAGCAGACTGAACATGTTAAGCTCTGTGTGAAAGTCTGTTTTCAGCCTGACATTAATACACCCATAATGTAATCCATTAATTAAATTATATTGCTATGTGTGCAAGATGATTTAAGTATGCAAGTAACATCAAAGTTACTTTTCCAAGTAACTAATTACTTTAATCATGCAGTAATTGGTAAAGTAACTCAATTACTTTTGAAAAGAAGTAACTAGTAACTGTAATTAGTTACTATTTTTTAGTAACTTGCTCAACACTGCTCATTCCAAATCATCATCATCATAGCAGTCTGTCGTGGGCGACAATGACTGTTTCATTTAGGTCTGATCAGATTCCTCCACACAGCTCTGTCCTTAGCCTTCCGCTGCCAGGAACTCCAAATAACACTGCATAAAACATATTTCTTAGTCCCAGTCTTTATGTAGCTTCTTGTATTATTAACTTACAGTTGTGCTCATAAGTTTACATACCCTGGCGGAATTTGTGATTTTTTTTTTTACCATTTTTCAGAGAATATGATTTATAATATAAAAACTTTTCTTTCACTCATAGTTAGTGGTTGAGTGAAGTCATTTATTATCAAACAATTGTGTTTGCTCTTTTCAAATCATAATGACAACAGAAACTACCCAAATGACCCTGATCAGAAGTTTACATACCCTGGAAATTTTGGCCTGATATCATACACACAAGTTGACACACACGGGTTTAAATGGGGCAGCGCGGTGGTGGAGTGGTTAGCACTGAGGCAGCACAGCAACTCACCCTTGGCTGGGGGATCCCGGGTTCGATCCCAGCCCCCGACCAACAGTGATCTGTGTGGAGTTTGCATGTTCTCCCCGTGTCTGGTGGGTTTACTCCGGCATTTCTCCGGTTTCCTCCCACATGCCAAAAACATGCAAGTTAGGTTAATTGGCATCAAAACTGGGGATTCTAAATTGTCCTTAGGTATGACTGTGAGAGTGAATGGTTGTCTGTCTCTCTGTGTTGGCCCTGCAATGGACTGGCGATCTGTCCAGGGTGTACCCTGCCTCTCGCCCAAAGATGCTGGGATAGGCTCCAGCACCCCCGCAACCCAAAAAGGATTAAGCGGAAGAAGATGGATGGATGAATGGGTTTAATTGGCTACTAAAGGTAGCCATTCTCGCCTGTGATCTGTTTAATTGCAATTAGTATGTGTACATAAAAAGTCAGTGAGTTTCTGGGCTCCTGACAGACCCTGAATGTTTCATCTAGTGGTGCACTGATGTTGCTGGATTCCAAGCCATGGGGAAAGCAAAAGAATTATCAAAGGACCTGCGGGAGAAGATAGTTGAACTTTATACAACAGGAAAAGAATATAAAAAATATCCAAAGAACTGAGAATGACAATCAGCAGTGTTCAAACTCTAATTAAGAAGTGGAAAATGAGTGATTCTGTTGAAACCAAGCCACGGTCAGGTAGACCAATAAAAATTTGAGCCACAATTGCCAGGAAAATCATTCGGGATGTAAAGAGAAACCCTCAAATAACTTCAGCTGACATACAGGACTCTCTGAAAACAAGTGGTGTGGCTGTTTCAAGATGCACAATAAGGAGACACTTCAAAAATATGCTGTATGGTCGAGTTGCTAGAAGAAAGCCATTACTACACCAATGCCACAAAGCAGCCCACCTACAATATGCCAAACAGCACGGAGACAAGCCTCAAAACTTTTGGAACAAAGTTAATTGGAGTGATGATGTCATGTGGTGACCCTCGCGGATCACCATAAGACGCCAAGAGTCCACCGGTGAGTTTTGCAATGATGGTAATTTATTAATAAAACAAGACAAGACACAAGGCTATGAGCCGCTAAGGGCAAAAACACACACTAAGCGATACAAGGGCTCGTAGGGCTAACCCCAGCCACTACGAGCTAAACTATGACAAGACCCAAAAGAACACGAACCTGACATCAAGGTCTAACGAGGATTGCTTGACGATGTCTGACGATACTCCTGCGATTTAACTGCCGTCAGTGCAAGGCGAACACTAACGAGCAGTAATGACAGACAGCTGACCAACCTTGACAGGCGGAAGCCCCACCGAGCGCCTTCACAATAAGAGCCCGGTGAGGCCAGAATACAACCCACAGCTGTCAAGGCCGGCAGCGAGCTGTCCGTAGCCCGAGCGCGGACTGAACCCAGCGCTCGGGTCGTAACAGTACCCTCCCTCCAAGGGCGGGCTCAGAACGCCCACGGACCACCCTGCTCCCCCCACCCCACCCTCCAGGGTGGGTAGCTGGGGGTAGGTGCAGAGGGAGAGAGACCAAACCCAGAAATAATCAAAACCTGACAAGAACAACTAAATACAGGACAATGACAAAATACCAAATATTCAAATCAAAAAAGATACACATGGAGGAAAATAAGGCAACAGTAGGACATAACACAGATTGCCAAGGATCCCCAAATAATAGTTACAGAAAACACAGGACAGCATGAGAAAATTAAATCTTGGCCCACATGTTACACAAGGAAAAGACTTCCCACCTGTGTGAATTCTCATGTGAATTTTCAAATAACCAAATACAAAAAAAACAGAGCAATTACTGGCTTATACCTAACTACACACAAAACAAACAAGGACAACTGCAAGACATAACCATAACACAAAGCACACAGGAAAGCAAGGGGAAAAAAAAACAGAACAATCACTGGGACAGATCATCACCAGAAAACGACCACTATCCCCCCGACAGTTTATGCCGACCGGCGGAGACCAGGCGCCATAAGAACAGTTCAAGTGGTCTCCCCGCGTCCAACGGCCGGCGGGTAGTCATAGGAGGTGGAACATGACCAGGCGGCTCACCACAGTCCAATGCCCAGCACGTCCACTCCTCTGGCGGCCGAACTAGGTCGCCCAACGAAACACACAACACGTCGGGTGGCCGACCCGGGGCGCCGAACCGGCGAAGCAGTTCCTCAGGCGGCCGACCCGTGTCCCTCAGCCATCAGTCCCGGGGAAAAACAGCCCGCGGCGGCCTCCCTGACGAGGACAAAACTCGGGAGAGCCGGGGCGAGCGAACAGGAACCCCCATGGCCCCCGGCGATGATGCGCAGGGGCGGTGACTCAGTAGAGGGGAAAGAAGGCAAGGATGAGCCCGTAATCCGTCCGACAGCGAAAGGTCTGCAGCTCCTCCCCCGTCCGCGGACCAAACCGGCGCTGCACCTCCGCTGGACCCCGATTGGGTCCCAGCTGCACCCACGTCGGGCCCAGATTGGGCCAGAACCGCACCTGCAGTGGACCCGGATTGAGCCTCTGGTGCACCCACGTCGGACCCCGATTGGGCCAGAACCGCACCTGCGGTGGACCCCGATTGGGTCTCTGGCGCACCCACGTCGGACCCCAATTGGACCAGAACCGCACCTGCGGTGGACCCCAATTAGGCCTCTGGCGCACCCACGTCGGACCCCGATTGGGCCAGAACCGCACCTGCGGTGGACCCCGATTGGACCTCTGGCGCACCCACGTCGGACCCCGATTGGGCCAGAACCACACCTGCGGTGGACCCCGATTGGGCCTCTGGTGCACCCACGTCGGACCCCGATTGGGCCACAGCAGCCTCCACGATGGACCCCGACTGGGTCGGTGCAGCTCTGCTGACGATCTCCACCCCCGAACCTGGGACCTCCAACCCAGTGACTCCGACTGGTTCCATGCCGGCGACACTGCAACGAGGTTCACAAACAAGAAGAAAACCGGGATCAGAATCACCGGTAGCAACAGAACCCAGCGAGACAAATGGCTGCTCCTCACTCGACTCCCCGAGAGGCAGGCAAAAATGCTCCAAAACAGGGGACAGAGACACAAGAGAGAGCACTTGCCTGCACTCAGGTTCTGTTGCCACCCAGGACTTCGACGATCCAGGTTCAGGGTGGCGACTCTCATCAGCAGGCTCCAACTCAGCTGCGTCAGGCTCCGCAGCTGGTAAGATGTCGTCTGCAGCCTGAGGTTCCTCCCACGCTGCTGTCCACGCCGATGACCCGTATGGTGTGGGGGCAGAGGACACTCGACCCACTGGCTTGGACCACTCTGGCGAGGAGACCCGGGGACGCTTCATCGTCGGCTCAGGCTCAGGGCTGCAGTCTGCTCTTCTCCTCCGTCCACGACGTGGCTGCAGGGCCGTATCCAGGCTTTCCAGCACAGCAGGCCCCCTCTTCGTCCGACGACGTTGGCCTGATGTTGCGGACCACTCAACAGGGGGGGACACAGAGGCAGCAGGTTTAGGAATAATAGTTACAGCAGGTGGCAGAAGCTCGGGGGGCTGCGAACCCCAAACTCCGGCCCCAGGAGTCAGACATGGCAGATCATAAACATGATGGAAAGAAACAATTTGCACTTGCCTGTCTCCTGGAGAGAAGGTGGTGCCTGCTGCAGCAGGTGGAGTTCTCCTCTCATCCCTCCGGGAGAAAATGGCAGGCTCCACGGCGCCACGAGGAGGAGCCGCTCGAGGTGGTTTGCTGACCGGCCTCGCCGAAGCACGACTCACAGCATTCTCAGCCGCGGGGGGGTGACATCACCGAGGAGGACATGGCAGTCGGGATGATGCGGGCACGAGGAGCTGACAGCGCAGCTGGAACAGATGACCCGTGGGCAGCGACTGTGGGGATTCCCTTCTGTCTTGACGTATATGATGTGGCCAACAGGGAGGCTGGGTCCCTCCGACGACCCGGAACTGGATCCGGACGGGATTCTCGTTGGGGCTTGGTAGGAGCACGGCTATGGGGTCTACTGGCCGATGGAGTGGCGAAGGGCCCGGAAACACATGACGCTGGGCGGGCGGCAGGCACTGGAGTCCGATCCACAGGCCCCCGGGCTTTCCCTCCAGCCGACGAATCTCCACTCTCGCCAGGGACGTTGTCCTCGCGGGAGGTGGAGGAGTTCCCAGGAGCGCCTTCTCCCTCGATGTGCGTTGTGCAAAAATCCACGCTAACCTCTTTTCTCCTTCCGGCATATAGGTCGGTGCACAGCCCGCTGGGCGAGGTCTAAGTGATAATCAGCCGCATCAATGGGCATGAGACGGGCGGCTTCCGCCAGATAGCCGTCAATCTCCTCCAGCCACTCCGGGCAATAGTCACACTCACTGACGGGCATCTCCCTACCAAGTCCAACTACAGGAGAAAAAACTCCACTCAATAGCAAAACTCACGGCAGAAAGGCGTCTCGGTGTGGCGTCTCCGTTTAGACGTCTGGCAGGAGTATACTGTCATGCGGTGACCCTCGCGGATCACCATAAGACGCCAAGAGTCCACCGGTGAGTTTTGCAATTATGGTAATTTATTAATAAAACAAGACAAGACACAAGGCTATGAGCCACTAAGGGCAAAAACACACACTAAGCGATACAAGGGCTCGTAGGGCTAACCCCAGCCACTACGAGCTAAACTATGACAAGACCCAAAAGAACACGAACCTAACATGAAGGTCTAACGAGGATTGCTTGACGATATCTGACGATGTCTGACGATGTCTGACGATACTCCTGCGATCTAACTGCCGTCAGTGCCCGCTTTATAAAGCGAACACTAACGAGCAGTAATGACAGACAGCTGACCAACCTTGACAGGCGGAAGCCCCACCGAGCGCCTTCACAATAAGAGCCCGGTGAGGCCAGAATACAACCCACAGCTGTCAAGGCCGGCAGCGAGCTGTGCGTAGCCCGAGCGCGGACCGAACTCAGCACTCGGGTCATAACAGATGAGACAAAAATTGACCTTTTTGGCCACAACCATAAACGCTACATTTGGAGAGGAGTCAACAAGGCCTATGATGAAAAGTACACCATCCCTACTGCGAAACACAGATGAGGATCGCTGATGTTTTGGGGATGTGTGACTTACAAGGGCACAGGGAACTTGGTCATAATTGATGGCAAGATGAATGCAACATGTTATCAGAAAGTACTGGAAGAAAATTTGCACTCATCAGCCCGGAAGCTGCGCATGGGATGCACTTGGACATTCCAACATGACAATGATCCAAAACACAAGGCCAAGTCAACCTGTTGTTGGCTCCTGCAGAAAAAAGTGAAGGTTCTGGAGTGGCCATCTCAGTCTCCTAACCTCAATATCATTGAGCCTCTTTGGAGAGATCTCAAACGTGCAGTTCATGACAGACAGCCCAAGAATTTACAGGAACTGGAGGCTCTTTGCCAAGAAGAATGGGCAGCTTTACCATCTGAGAAAATAAAGTGCCTCATCCACAACTACCACAAAAGACTTCAAGCTGTCATTGATGTTAAAGGCGGCAATACACGGTATTAAGAACTAGGGCAGAGGTATTCAATTACAAAATCAGTTGGGCCACAATTTGAAATCAAGACATGTAACTGGGCCGCACATGTTCAGCAATCTGTTGAATATGACAAATTTCAAACAAACACAGATCAATATGACAAAAAATATGCACTTTTTTATTAATTTTCTTGGTTTTAAATGTGTGCTTGGCACATAAAGGCACGTCAAAAGTGCACAAAAATGTGGTGATTCGCTCTTCCTGCCTGTTGCCTTATCCTTCACAGCCACACACTCACCTGATCTCCTAATCAGCCTGACTATTTAAGCCGTGCTGCCCTCAGGTCTGCACGGAGTCGTCTTACTCCCTGGTCTGATGAGACCTCAGCACTACTTCGTCATTCTCCTGAGAAATCCTCTTCTCTTCGTCGTTCTCCTGGGAGTTCCGGCTCCCCAACGCCAAGTAAGCTCTCCTTCACCTTCATCATTTCCAACCCACGCTCTGCTCCCCTGTGCACAGGTGGAAATCCGTGGCGGTGGACCTCCTCCTCCTGGCGGCGGACCAAGCACTCTCTACACTCCACAAAGCTTTGCTACACTCCCTCTGCAACCGGGGCCAAAGACACTGTCCCACTGGCCGGAGCCCTCAGGATCAAGCCTGTGCTGCTCACCAACTCGCCAACAGTAAGATTGCACATCATCGTACCATCTCTCCTGAGTGTTGGCACTAATCGCCCTTGTCTCTGCTCTTGCCTAGTGTAAAGAACTGAGGTCCACACGAATAGTGGTTTCAACAAAGTTCTCTTTTAAAAACTAGGAGCGGGAACATTAACAGGCGGCAACATCAACACATCGCCATTTTCATACATATATCACTCGGTGAAGGTCAACTCTGACCTGTGACGTCACCACAGTCTTAAAGACACACCACATATAAATATCACATTATATGACATCTCCCCCTTTTTTAGTTTTTTTTTTTTTTCAGAACAAAACAATTTTCAGTTCAAACATTTTTCATTTCCATTTCACCCTTCCCCACAGCCCATGGCTTAATTATTGAACCAAATATAACTACACTTATCACAGTGAACACGTGAATTTCTCTCTTTTTCATTCATTTTTTTTTTCTCTCTACAAATCTAGTCTTTGCACAGGTTTAATCATTCTACCAGACCGGGTAAACAACAGTCCTTGCTTTGGGTCTGGCGGTTTGACACTGGATTCTGGTAAAATAGTGTCAGCAGCAACTGCAGTTTCAGGCTGCTGATCAACAATCTCTGGCTGCAGGTCATTTGGAGCTGAAGAGGGTATCTCTCTGGCTGATTCAGGATCATGTTGCAAGTGACGGCGGTTGCGTCGCAAAGTTGCTCCCTGGGGTGTTTCAATAAAAAAGGAGCGAGGTGTGCTGCTTTCTCCTGTGACAACAGCGGGTGTTTTCCAGGATTTCTGATGGTCCAGCTTTGTGAGGACTGAATCTCCTGGCTTCAACGAAGGTAAGGGTTTAGCTCCATGGCGCTGATTGAAGTAGAATGCTTGTTTCTGTTTCTCCATTGCATCCTTATTCCTGACAACTTCCAGATCAGGCCATCGGGGCTGAAGATTCACTTCAAGTGTAGGAAGAGTTGTTTTGATCTTTCGACCCATAAGTAGCTCTGCAGGACTCACGCCTGTGGTGGTGCAGGGCGTTGATCGAAAGCACATGAGGGCAAGCAAAGGATCTTGCTGCTTTAAGATTCTTTTTGCTGTTTGAACTCCCCTCTCTGCATGTCCGTTTCCTTGGGGGTTGTGTGGACTTGAGGTGATGTGCAAAAAGTCAAACTCCCTTGCAAACTTTTTAAATTCTTGGCATGAGAATTGAGGCCCATTGTCAGATACAACCACATCTGGACAACCAAACCTCGCGAACACTGCCTTCAGCTTTAAGATCATCTGAGAAGCAGTGGTTACTGGCAGATGAAGTATCTCGAGGAACCGAGAGAAATAGTCTGACACAACAAGGTAAGTGTGCTTGTTATGCTCACACAGGTCAACAGCAAGTCTCTTCCAGGGTCGATCAGGTAGAGGGGTTGACAAGAGAGGCTCTTTTCGTTGAGCTGGTCTCATCTCACAACACACCTGACAGGACTGGACTTTGCGTTTGATTTCAGATGAGATGCCAGGCCACCACACAGATGTGCAGGCCCGCTCTCTGCATTTTGTCAGACCTTGATGTCCATCATGTATTCGATCCAAGATGTCTGCTCTGAGCACATCCGGAATCAACATGCGGCTTCCTCTGGTGATAATTCCATCGCATTCAGACAGTTCATTTTTAATGGGAAAATAGTCTCTGATAGCTGCTGGGACATTGCCTATGTATTCTGGCCATCCTGACTTGATGTACCACAACACCAACTGTAGGTTACAGTCAGCTGCTGTAGCGGTCTTTATAGTGTCTATTTTATGTGTAGTAGCTGGCAAGTTATCAATAACTGCTGCTATGTAGCATGCTACATCAGAGTGAGTATCAGTCTCGTTTTCTACGCGCTGTAGTGGACTTCTTGAGAGTGTATCAGCTACTACCAAGGTCTTTCCCGGAGCATATTCAGCTGTCGGTTTGAACCTCATAAGTCTCATAAGTAGCCTTTGGCACCGTATTGGCACATTGTCCAGGTCCTTTTTGTTCATGAGAGGCACCAAGGGTTTGTGATCTGTGACCAACTTAAAATCTTCCAGACCACAGAGGTACTTCTCGAATCTCTCACATGCCCAGACACTCGCCAAACACTCCTTCTCTATCTGTGCATATCTAGTCTCGGCCTCTGACAGACGACGTGAGCAGTATGCCACAGGTTTCCAGTTTCCATCGTGCAGTTGCAGTAGTACTCCACCTATACCATAGCTGCTGGCATCGGCTGATACGGCAGTAGGTCGATTCACATCATAGAATTTCAGAACTGGAGAAGTAGACAGAATGTCTTTGATGCGTTGAAATGCCTCCTGCTGAGAATGGTCCCACATCCACACTGACTTGGATTTCAACAGTTCATATAGTGGCTGGCCCACTGTTGACAGATTTGGGATATATTTCCCTAGGTAGTTAAACATGCCCAGGACACGCTTGAGGTCATGCACGTTCTGTGGTGGAGGGAGCTCGCGGATTGCCTTGACTTTATCAGGGTCGGGTCTCACGCCTGATTTGTCAATTTCTTGGCGCAAGAAGTGAAGCTTGTTTTGTCTAAACTTACATTTTTCTCTGTTCAGTTTAAGTCCGGCTGACTCGATCCTTTCCAGTACCTTGCTGAGACGCTGGTCGTGCTGTTCAGGAGTGTCGCCGTACACCAGTATGTCATCCATATAGATAGCCACGCCTTCCAGGCCGTTGAGGGTTTCTGTCATTTTGCGCTGAAAAATTTCAGGAGCGCTTGTGATCCCAAATGGAAGACGTTTGAATGCATATCTCCCAAAGGGTGTGATAAAGGTTGTTAATTTACTGCTTTCTGGATGGAGAGGAATCTGCCAAAACCCGGAGGCAGCATCCAATGATGTGAATGTGGTTGCTCCACTAAGTTTTGGCAGTGATTTCCTCTGCAGTAGGAAGAACATACCTCTCTCTTCGTACAGCTTCATTTAACCTCTTTAAATCGACACAGATCCGCACTTTTCCATTTTTCCTTGGGACTGGTACCATTGGCGCGCACCAATCTGTAGGCTCGATCACAGCTTCAATCACATTATTCTCCTCCATACGCTGCAATTCCTCCTTAACCTTCTGCAAAAGTGGCAAAGGGACACGACGGGCAGTGTGCACTGTGTATGGCTGAGCATTCTCTTTTAACAGGATTTTAACTGGTTCTGTTTTAAGTGTTCCATGCTCACCAAATGCTTTGTGAACTTCTTCAACACGCTTCACAAGCCCCATCGACATTGCTGTGTCTCTGCCCAGCAAATTGTTTGCATTATTGCCACTGATGACATACACAGGAAAAGTATATGGTTTTTCTTTGTATTCTGTGAAGGCTTGAAATTTTCCTATACAGTCCAACTGACCACCCGGGCTGCACAGTGTGACATTAGATGGCTCTAATTCCTTCTTAGGAACTAGTTCGTTAAATGTCTTTTGTCCCATAATGTTTGCATCTGCACCCGTATCAATTTTAAAATTGACTGGTGTTGTTCCAATTGTAAGCTGTATGGTCCATGGATCATCATTTAAGATAAGATAAGATAAGATAAGCCTTTATTAGTCCCACAACGGGGAAATTCCAGGATTGCAACAGCACAGGGATAGCAACACTCAGAGCAACAATCAGAAGGCAAGAAAAAAAACAAGCAAGCAAGAGCAGCTAATATACATATGTACATATTACTATAAAATATATATATACACACACACACACACAGACACACAGTGCAGAGCATTGTAGCTGGATGGAATAAATATGTAAATATATAAACACCCACAGTACGGAGCATTGCAGCTAGGTGGAATAAATATGCAAGTATATAAACACACACAGTGCGGAGCAATGTAGCTAGATGGAATAATATGTAGATATATAAAAACACAGTGCGGAGCATTGTAGCTAGATGGAATAAATATATAGATATATAAATATAAACACACCCAGTGCTGAGCATTGTAGCTAGATTCATCTCTCGGCGCCACACCAGTCGGCTGCCTTTTGCAACAGCGGCTCGATTCCGAGTTTTTTTTTCCCTTCCTCTCTCTTTTGATCACTTTTTTTTTTTTCACCCCACTTATATCACGGACACACAGATCGTCCCAAATGTCTCCTGAGCCGGTGGACGGAGCCACTGTTTATAGCAGGATTCGATACAACAGGGAAGAGCTGCTAGCATTTAACCGCCACCCGGTCCCACTGGAAAAACTCGACATACCGAGAGAACTGAGGCGAAAACGCCGCGGCTGCCGGGCTGGAGTAAGGCGGAGGACAAAAAATTATAAGGTACAGACCCTCCCTTCCATCTGTTGTCATGGGAAATGTACGGTCGATACTGGGAAAGTTAGATGAGCTAGCGGCTATCTCCCGTTATGATAGCACTTACCGGGAGTGCTCTCTCCTTTTGTTTACTGAGACGTGGCTAACTGAACTAGCAGCAGATGCTAACATTGAGCTGGAGGGTTTTCACATGATACGAGCTGACCGAACACCAGAGAGTGGCAAAACTAGGGGCGGTGGAGTGATAATGTATGTTAACAACAACTGGTGCAGACCGGGACATATCACTGTTAAACAACGACACTGCAGCAAAGACATTGAGTTGCTAGCTGTTAGCATGAGGCCTACATATCTCCCGAGAGAACACTCACACGTGATCTGCATTGTTGTTTATGCAAATCCGACGGCGAACGCTGGGACAGCGCGTGATGTCATCCATTCAGTAACCAGCAGGCTGCAGACAGAACACCCAGATGCTCTTCTCCTCATCTCAAGCGATTTCAACCACGTTTCACTGTCTCCCATTCTGCCCACTTTCACCCAGTATGTCACATGCCACACTAGAGACAATAAAACACTGGATTTGTTCTACGCAAACACTAAGGAGGCGTACACCTCATCACAACTCCCCCCACTTGGGAGATCGGATCACAACTTGGTTCATCTCCGACCGGTGTACAAACCCCTAGTGCACAGACAACCTCCGGCCATGCACACTGTGGAGTTATGGTCTGAGGAGACAATGGACACTCTAAAGGACTGTTTTGAAGCCACTGCCTGGAAGCAGCTCTGCGATCCACATGGTGAGGACATCGATGGCCTCATTCACACCTTCACGGGCTACCTCAGCTTCTGTGTGGACAAATCCGTTCCCACCAAGACCATACGGCGTCACTCAAACAACAAACCCTGGATCAACCCTGAGATAAAAACACTTCTGAGAGAGAAGAAGAGGATCTTCAGGTCGGGGAACAGGGAGATGTTGAAGTCCGTACAGAGGGAGCTGAGGAGAAAGATCAGAGAAGGCAAAGACAGCTTCAGGAAGAAGATGGAGGACAAGCTGCAACACAGCGACATCAGCGGGGTCTGGAGAAACCTCAAAACCATCTCGGGGCTCCAGAATACCTCCCCCCAGGCCACGGGGGGCAGGGAGTGGGCGAACAACCTGAATCTGTTTTTCAATAGATTTGACCAACCGCCCTCCCCCCTGTCTGCACAACAACCACTGCTGCCTCTAAGAAATCAAGTCCTGCTACCCACTCCCCACTCCACCGACACCCCCCCCACTCCCAACACACAGCCCCCCATCCTGACCCTGACCAAGACCCAGGTGAGGACGGAGCTGAGGAAGATCAAGGCGAGGAAGGCGTCGGGACCGGACGGCATCAGCGCAAAGCTCCTCAAGTCCTGTGCAGACCAGCTGTGTGGGATTGTGACATATATCTTCAACATGAGCCTGAAACTGGGGAGGGTACCACAGCTGTGGAAAACATCTTGTGTGGTACCTGTACCAAAAACTTCCCACCCCAAAGACCTGAACAGCTTCAGACCGGTGGCCTTGACGTCCCACTTGATGAAGACCCTGGAGAGACTGCTCCTTGCTCATCTCCGCCCCCTGGTGGAACCAGCGATGGATCCACTCCAGTTCGCCTACCAGCATGGCATTGGGGTGGAGGATGCGGTGATCTTCCTCCTTCACCGTTCTCTGTCCCACCTGGAGAAGCCCGGGAATATGGTGAGGATCATGTTCTTTGACTTCTCCAGTGCTTTCAACACCATCCAACCGATGATCCTGAAGGACAAGCTGCTGCGTGCAGGGGTGGACCAGCACCTGTCATCATGGATCCTGGACTACCTCACGAACCGGCCTCAGTTTGTGAGAACCCGGGACTGTGTTTCCGACACGATCATCAGTAGCACGGGGGCCCCCCAGGGAACGGTGCTGGCTCCCTTCCTGTTCACTCTTTATACTGCGGACTTCTCACACAACACAACACATTGCCATCTACAGAAGTTCTCTGATGACTCTGCGATCGTTGGTCTCATCTCCAGCGGAGATGAAGCTGAGTACAGAGGGCTTATCCAGGACTTTGTGGACTGGTGCCATCGGAACTGCCTCCAGATCAACGCGAGGAAAACTAAGGAGCTGGTGGTGGACTGCCGCAGGCATGGGCAGCCCCTCACAGCACCAGTAAATATACAGGGAACAGACATCGAGATGGTGACATCCTACAAGTACCTGGGTATTCATCTGAACAATAAACTAGACTGGTCACACAATACTGACGCACTCTACAAGAAGGGACAGCGCAGGCTGTTCCTGCTGAGGAGACTCAGGTCTTTTGGTGTACAAGGGGCGCTGCTGAAGTCATTCTATGACACGGTGGTGGCATCAGCCATCACTTTTGGAGTGGTCTGCTGGGGCAGTGGCATTACTGCAGCCGATAGGAAGAGACTGAACAAACTGATTAAGAAAGCTAGCTCTGTCCTGGGGCAACGCCTTGATCCGATGGAGGAGATAGGAGAGAGAAGGACGGTGGCTAAACTGTCATCTCTGCTGGAGTCCGAGTTCCACCCTATGCAGGACATACTGGATGCACTGAGGAGCTCATTTAGCAGCAGACTACATCATCCCAGGTGCACAACCGAGAGGTTTCGTAGGTCCTTCCTACCAACGGCTGTCAGACTGTACAACCTAAGCAGGGCTGCTCGCAGAGATAGCAAAAAGACGTAACAAACTAATAGTTTTTTGAATGCAAAAGATGCAATAGACTTACACAATGGTCCTCTCCGGCATACAACTAGGAACATACCGGTCGCTATGGAGGGTGAGAATATGTATGGGCACATAATCATACCATGTAGGATAACTAAATAGACGGTTATGCTGTTTCATCCCACCTAGCAACAATGCTCTGCACTGTGTGTGTTTATATATTTACATATTTATTCCATCTAGCTACAATGCTCTGCACTGGGTGTGTTTATATTTATATATCTATATATTTATTCCATCTAGCTACAATGCTCAGCACTGGGTGTGTTTATATTTATATATCTATATATTTATTCCATCTAGCTACAATGCTCCGCACTGTGTTTTTATATATCTACATATTATTCCATCTAGCTACATTGCTCCGCACTGTGTGTGTTTATATACTTGCATATTTATTCCACCTAGCTGCAATGCTCCGTACTGTGGGTGTTTATATATTTACATATTTATTCCATCTAGCTACAATGCGCTGCACTGTGTGTTCATATATTCATATATTTATTCCATCCAGCTACAATGCTCTGCACTGTGTGTCTGTGTGTGTGTGTGTGTATATATATATTTTATAGTAATATGTACATATGTATATTAGCTGCTCTTGCTTGCTTGTTTTTTTTTCTTGCCTTCTGATTGTTGCTCTGAGTGTTGCTATCCCTGTGCTGTTGCAATCCTGGAATTTCCCCGTTGTGGGACTAATAAAGGCTTATCTTATCTTATCTTATCTTATCTTAGATGGAATAAATATGTAAATATATAAACACACACAGTGCAGAGCATTGTTGCTAGGTGGGATGAAACAGCATAACCGTCTATTTAGTTATCCTACATGGTATGATTATGTGCCCATTTCTGTCTGTTTTTGTGACTGCGCCCAAAAAAATGGTGTCTGGAAAACTGTCTCTTCAGTGACTTCTCTGACTGATTTACTGTGACATTTCTTTTCCCAGTGACCCACCTTTTTACACTTGTTGCATGTTGACTTCATGGCTGGGCACTTTTCAGGATCTCTGTGTTTTAATTTTCCACATCTTCCACACCATGAGTCTCTTTGCTCTCCACTTTTTCTCTTCTTTGGTTTAAATGGAGATCTTCCTCTGCCTGCTGCTTTTCCCTGGATCTCCTGCACCGTGGCGTGTGCCTCCCCCTGCTGGTGAACCTGGAGGACAACCTCCTTGGACTGGCGAACTGTTTGAATAGTTTGGGCAAGCGTTAGATCAGCCATCATCTGCAGTTTACGTGACAGCTCTTTATCAAGGATGCCCACAACAATTCGGTCACGGATATGTTCATCTCTCTTTACACCAAAGTCACAGTGTTCTGACATCTCATGAAGGGCTCTGATAAACATTTCCACTTTCTCACCAGGCCGCTGCCGCCTCTGGTGAAAACAAGCGCGCTCATGGATCACGTTCCGTTTAGGACAGAAGTACTCGTCGTATTTTCCTAACACAACGTCAAACTTCTTTTGATCCGTTTCCTCAGTAAAGGAGAATGATTTGAAGATGTTTTCAGCTTCGGGGCCCATGGCGTAAATCAGTGAACTGACCTGAATTTCGCCGTCCTCTTTACTCAGTTTTGTAGCCGTCCGGAAACGCAGAAAGCACTCTTTCCAGCCCGCCCATTCATTTGGACGATGAAAAGGAAAACTTTCCGGGGGATTAAACTTGGCCATCTTACTGAAGCAGAGCGTCCGTCAAGCACTTCTGACACCATGTGAAGAACTGAGGTCCACACGAATAGTGGTTTCAACAAAGTTCTCTTTTAAAAACTAGGAGCGGGAACATTAACAGGCGGCAACATCAACACATCGCCATTTTCATACATATATCACTCAGTGAAGGTCAACTCTGACCTGTGACATCACCACAGTCTTAAAGACACACCACATATAAATGTCACATTATATGACACCTAGGGTTGCCAGTCTTCACGGTGCTCTGCTCGCCCCAGCTGCTACATTCATACACACACGCATCCACACACTCTACACTACACAATAAAGATAATTGAGTTTATTTCTGAGTCTGTGTCTGCTTTCTGGGTCTTGAAACATGTCAAAAAACACAATAACAGTGCTGGGGTTGAGCAGAACTTGAAGTAGTAGAAATATTCTTCCTCTTGAACAACAATTAAATAAATGGAATGAAAAAAAATTCTGTAAATAACCATTTTGGTCACATCTTACTCAGTCATATCTCAAAGTGCATAAAAAAATCAATGTGAACTGTTAGTAGCATTAACATTTGTTTCCCTTTTGAAATAAAATATATTACATCCTGGTCATAACTGACCTTGGTACATCACAAAGTGCATTTAGCTAAATAAAAAATGAACTGTGAAACACTTCAGTGCACAAACCTCCAAAGAAAAGATTGATAACATTAACAAATATTGCACATCCACTATTGTGGTTTGTTTTGTTTTAAATCACCACATGTGAGTAGGAACCTCTGATTATAACTACAGATTCCATTACGCACACATATCAGTCCAGGCAAGGTTAAACCGACAATTTTTTATCATCAGTTTTACATTTCAGAGTTGACATTGACATGTTTTAAGGTGCCTTCACACCAAATGCGAATGGGTGAATTTTACATTATAACTCAATGTAAACACGCGCATAGACATGAATTCACCATCTGAGTGAGTTGCAGATAGGCAAAGTTGCCTTTATAACTTCTGCAGCTGTGTTCAACCTGCTGTTGAAATCCCCAAAATAACATCATGATTATGTTTACATTATCTGATGGGGGCCTCACCTGAAAAAAGTTGTCCCTACCTCCAAACCTTCACAGGATGATAGGCATTTACGTTGCTAGCCTGCTAGCCTTGTTAACACATCCGTGGCAGGAGTCTGTGGGTAAATAACAACATCACAATTCAGCTGAAGAGCTTCCAGTCCTTCTTTCCCCAGGTGAGTGACTGTCTCATTTTCAAACTAGTTTACTCTCCAGTGTTAATACTTTTACTCTGATGGCAGCAGAATCTCAAAGCTAGAGCTATTCCTCGGACACGAATGCAAAATTTCGCGTGCTTGCCTCTTTCCATTGACTTTGTATGCATTTGCACCACCTGTTCGTGTTTGGTGTTGGCTTGGTATCTTGTCACTAGCACCGTTAGCCACAGTCATGATAATAGAGCCCACACTTCAAAACAAATGCCCTGCATTGTGGGTTGACGGTTGCTAGGCTACGCCGAGTGTTGCATTTATGGTCTGTAGTAATTAATGGATTTCTGCAATTCTGTGAAATGTGCTGGCCTTTGCTTCTCTGGCTGGACCACAGACTGGACCTGGGCCACTTGGAGGATGGTTCTGGGCCGCATGTGGCCTGCGGGCCTCTAAATGAATAGGCCTGAACTAGGGTATGTAAACTTTTGATCAGGGTAATTTGGCTAGTTTCTGTTGTCCTTATGATTTAAAAAGAGCAAACAATTGTTTGATAATAAATGGCTGCACCCAACCACTAACTATGAGTGAAAGAAAAAATTTTGTATTATTCATATTCTCTAAAAAAATGGCCAAAAAAAATACAAATTCTGCCAGGGTATGTAACCTTATGAGGACAACTGTATGTGCACATCCATTGGTTATTGGTGTTAGTATTACTCTTAGCTTTTCCTCCCCCAACAGCCTCCTATCGGCATTTTGGGAGGTTCTGCCGGTAGCGAACTGGCTTGCTGTTTTTACTCGACCTCTGCACTCCATTTTCAGCCTGCCGGTCTCTCAAGGCTCCTTTCAGACATGTGCTGCGCATACGCCACTGAGAGAAGTAGCTGGTTGAACAGTAGGGACAGACCTCTATATCACAGCAAGTTCACTCTCAGAGACCCTTCTGAGAGGTGCCCAAGGCCGCCTTAATGAACGGGCTTTGTGTTGCCAGATGGGAAATGTTGAAGTATCGTACCAGTGGCTTAAAATTATCATATTTTGAGGAAAATTATTGTACACACCCAATTTTCATTCTGACATGGCTCAGGACCATCTGCTTTAGTAACATATTATCACAGATTGTGCATAATACAGCCTATAACACAATCTAACCTTTAAATAATCTAACAGCTCGGTTGAAAAAAAGCACCTCTACCTGTGTGTACAGCATACCAAGAAAAGAACACTGTCCCTACTGTGAAACATGGAGGAGCTTCTGTTATGTTCTGGCGCTGCTTTGCTGCATCTGGCACAGGGTGTCTTGAATCTGTGCAGGGTACAATGAAATCTCAAGACTATCAAGGTATTCTAGAGAGAAATGTGCTGCCCAGTGTCAGACAGCTTGGTCTCAGTCACAGGTCATGGGTCTTGCAACAGGATAATGACCCAAAACACACAGCTAAAAACACCCAAGAATGGCTAAGAGTGAAACACTGGACTATTCTAAAGTGGCCTTCTATGAGCCCTGATCTACTGTAAATCCTATTGAACATCTGTGGAAGGAGCTGAAACATGCCGTCTGGAGAAGGCACCCTTCAAACCTGAGACAAGGGAGCAGTTTGCTCATGAGGAGTGGGCCAAAATACCTGCTGAGAGGTGCAGAAGTCTCATTGACAGTTACAGAAATCGTTTGATTGCAGTGATTGCCTCAAAAGGTTGTGCAACAAAATATTAAGTTAAGGGTACCATCATTTTTGTCCAGGCCTGTTTCATGAGTTTGTTTTTTAAAATAACTCTGTTGAACCACAATTCAAAAGCATTGTCTGATTTTCATTGGTTAATTTTCATAGACTTTTTATTTATTACCACTTTTGTCAGATTCAAGTTATTTCTGTGACCACTGTGGATTTTTCTTTCATTAACAGAGGGTTACCAACAATTATGTCCACATGTGTATATGCCTTCTGTTGAATCATCCTATATCAAGGTCTTGCCTCATAAATATTTTGAGAAGTACTCTGTTTATACATTAGGAATAAACACTACTGCTAAAATCCATCCATCCATCTTCTTCCGCTTAATCCTTTTTGGGTTGCGCGGGGGCTGGAGCCTATCCCAGCATCTTTTGGGCAAGAGGCAGGGTACACCCTGGACAGATCGCCAGTCCATCGCAGGGCCAACACAGAGAGACAGACAACCATTCACTTTCACAGTCATTCCTAAGGACAATTTAGAATCCCCAGTTTGATGCCAATTAAGATAAGATAAGATAAGATAAGATAAGCCTTTATTAGTCCCATAATGGGGAAATTCCAGGATTGCAACAGCACAGGGATAGCAACACTCAGATCAACAATCAGAAGGCAAGAAAAAACAAGAACAGCTAGTATACATATGTACATATTACTATAAATATATACATATATATGTATAGACACACAGTGCGGAGCATTGTGGTTGGTGAATGTGCAGCAGAAAGTCTAAGCTCTCTCTTCGCGGATGCGGCGGGCCAGCTGGATGTCTTTGGGCATGATGGTGACCCTCTTGGCGTGGATGGCGCACAGGTTGGTGTCCACGAAGAAACCCACCAGGTAGGCCTCGCTGGCTCCTGCAGAGCCATGACGGCGGAGCTCTGGAAGCGCAGGTCGGTCTTGAAGTCCTGAGCGATCTCCCTCACCAGGCGCTGGAAAGGCAGCTTACGGATGAGCAGCTCCGTGGATTTCTGGTAGCGACGGATCTCTCTCAGAGCCACGGTACCGGGCCTGTAACGGTGAGGCTTCTTCACTCCACCGGTGGCCGGAGCACTTTTTCCGAGCAGGCTAACTAGCGGCTAGCAGCCCCAATTAGCCTAACTTGCATGTTTTTGGCATGTGGGAGGAAACCGGAGAAATCCCGGAGTAAACCAATGCAGACACGAGGAGAACATGCAAACTCCACACAGATCACTGTTGGTCGGGGGCTGGGATCGAACCCGGGATCCCCCGGCCAAGGGTGAGTTGCTGTGCTGCCGCAGTGCTAACCACTTGGCCACCGCACTGCCCTACTGCTAAAATGCCTCTGATAATTAAAGCAGAAACAGGTTTCAGTTTTATTGAGAACTCCAATTTAGTGACATTTTTGCAGAAACTTGCACATTGCAGCAGCTTTAGTACTAATGCCAAGAATAGGTTTGAACCACCCAGTAAAACTGGGATGTATTCCCCCCCACCCCCGTTTGTCAACCTGCTTGTGATGTTGCTTACTTGTTCATTCTGCCGTGCCTGCATTAGTGCTGTACCGTACACGAACGATTCAATCAAGTGTACTAGTTTTTATGGATGAACGTACTATACTGAATTACTCACCGGAGCTGTAGTGGAAGCCAGGGATCGGCAGCTGAATTCCCCGCCTGAGCAGCAGACGAGCCCACTCGGTTCAGCCTACTCTCAGTTCAGTTCAGTGAGTGGTAGGCAGTTGGAGCTCCAGTACAGCACTGAGTGATTCGGTGCAACACTGTTTCTAAAAGATATTTTTAGCTTGACTTGGCATGTTTCAATGAACTGTGGATCCCATCATTAACCCCTTGCACTCTGGTCAATTTCCCTAAAAACGCCAAAAAATAACATGCCCAAAGTAAATCGAAAGCTGTTCTTCAACCCTTTGCAGCATCTTCATGGGATTGGTCTCATTTAAAAGAAAACACTTTGAATTTTTTGGCAAAATAGTCATAATCTCTCTAAGTGCTCCGGCCACTGAGTTACAGTCATCTAAACATAGTGAACTTGAAGAAAATAAATTTGGCCTGGATGTTTTTTCGGATACAAATGCTTGCAAATAACACACAGCTTCAGATCCGGGCTGGAAAATGCAACAGAAATGTAGAACCAAGTGTTATCCAGCTGAGGTCCAAATTTTGTAACAATACCACAAAAAATGAATATATTACACAGCTTTTTCCTCAGGTAGTTCCCAGGCGTTTTTGAACTGTGCCAAATTGTGCCAAATGGCACAGTTTGGAAAAACGTCTGTAACTTTTGAATGATTCAATATAGAAGCTTCATCTTGGGCTCTAATGAAAGGTGACACTCAGGGCTATGTGTGCCTCGCTACAGAGAACGGACATCGCCCGTTGCGCCGCGGTCCATCATGCAGCGATGACGCACAGCTGTAATTTACCGATCGGTCAAAAGTCATTTTGATTACAGTTTTAAGGGATAAAGAATAATTTAGCTTAGAACACTTACCTCTTCACAGCAGAAGCGGAGCTGGCGAACTTCTTCCTCATTGTCAGACGAACGTGACGCTGGTCTCGCGACCCGATCAAAACATAATTCCATTATTGCGGTTTTGCGCTTCCATGATTGCGATTTTTGGCGAACGATTTTTCAAAACAAATAACAGTAGTAATTAAAAAAAGACTGGCGAACGTGTGTGTGTGTCACTCAGCCTTCGTCGTTGGCCTCCGTCGGTCTATCCTAATGTCTAATGTCTACTCTGCTGGAACAAAAACAAAAAAGCACCGCCTGTGGCCGAACATGCCGATGCGCTAATGGCAGTCCCTGTCACACAGGTTGCACTTGTGGATGGTTTCCGTCCTGCTGGGTCTGTGGGGCTCTTCCTGCGGGTCCTTTTTTCATCTGCTGCAGCAGTCTCTCTTCACCCAGCCTTACACAAAAAAGCTCGCGAACTTCTGTGCTTCAATTGGCTCGCTGCATTCACAGCGTTGGCAGGCGGGTCCTTCTTGCCAGGTTTTCAGTCATTGGTTCTTCAAGGTTTCAGAAACCCAATTCAAGGCTCTTATTAGTCAAATGAGAGGTCAGTCATATCTGATGTGTTCGTGGCTGTGTCTGTAGTGGAAGAACCTTTTTTTTTTTTTCAGTGCGCGCTTGGAGGCAGCGCCCTCGTGCGTCCTAGAGCACACGAGAGCGCCCTCGTGCGCTCTGGGACGCAGAGACTTGCCCGCCCGCGGTACAACGGAGTGCAAGACGTTAATCTCCATCCGAGACTGCTTCTCTCCTACTGCAACACGAGTCTTATGTCTTCTTTTCGACACAGCCTGCACGTGAGATGATGCGTAAAAACAAATGTAGTATGTATGCGCAGGATCTGCATTCTGATTGTGTTTGCTCATTTATTAACGTAACCATGTAATGAAGGGGTCAAATTATCGTACATTAGGGGAATTTTGAAATTATTGATTGTACATTGTACAGAGGGCAAAATTATCGTACAAATACGATAATTGTCATACGTCTAGCAACAGTGAATGGGATAGACTGGGCTGAAGCCCAGGGGCCTATCATGAGCCAATAAAAAAGATCACATTGTTGTTAATTGGTCAAATTCTATGTCCATCACTTGATTTTCATGTGTAGCTGGCTGCTGATTGGTCCAGTTTACATGTGGCCCATGCAACAATAGCATATCAGAGGAATTGTTTTGACATGTGACTATGCAAGCGCCAATGAGAGGTAAGAAGAAATTAACTTGGTCAAAATGTCCGGTAAAAAGTTTGAAAGTGGTGCTCATAAAATTACTGAGAAGAAAAGAGCTTAGGGAAAATGAATTGCTCAAAAAATCCCAAAGAGGTAAAGGACTTATTTTAAGCTGAAGCATCGAGTGGAGGCGGGACTGCTAATTACGGCACTGAGGAGACAGGTGGGCCATTAAAGCACTCACCTGGAGGAGAAGACCACCAGATTCTGCCGAAAGAGAACAGGCCAGTGGAGAAGGCAAACTGAGAGATGGAGACCAGCACAAGAAAAGCCAGGTCTGATGTAAGGTCATCATTGCTTACATCAGACAGCTGTGCCTGGGACAGTAGACTTGGATCTCGGTAAAAAGTAGACTAGATCAAGCATGCTGCTTAAACAGACTGTGTAACCTCATGTTGATGTCCATAGAGTATGACATTATTCGTGAGCTGGACTTAAATGAGATAATGAAGGATTTTTTTATTAAAGAAGGCCAGAAGAAAGCACTTCTAAAAAAAAGGTAGGACATGCTCTTTGTATCTTTCCAGTCACCTGTGCAAGTTTTTAATTACCTCCACCAAGGAGATAATGTGATTGGGGTGGTTTGTTTGTTTGTTTGTTGTTTTGGTTTTTTTTTTTTAGCAGGATTACGCAAAAACTACTGGATGGATTTGGATTAAATTTTCACCAGAGGTGGTCCTTGGGATAGAGGAGAATCCATTACATTTTGGTGATGACCAGAGAATGCATACCTTCACCAAGGCTCTTCTCACAGTGTGTTAACCCTTTGACGTTCCGCTTTCATAAGACATCAGCGGCACCTGCTGTCCCTGGCGCAGTTCTGCGCCTGTCACATGATGTGTCCCAAAAGCACAGAAAACCCAGTTGTAACAAGCATTTCACATCACAAGATGTCAGACACGTATAGCTTACTGCTCTTCACTGGAGGACTTCACCCAACAAACCGTAGCAAACATCATTTCCGGTAACAGGGATTGCAATTTTCCGCCGATCCGCGGATTTCCGCTGATTTATTTTCAAATTGATTATTTCTGTGAATTGTCTAAATCCGTTGAGAAAATTTTAGGGGGGTAAGGTACCTTATTGTCACCGATGGTACCGATTTTAGCGAAAATCAACATGATTACATAAGCGCTCGGCGCTTCCCCGGGTTAAGTCTCCCGCGATAACCCAGATGTTTTGTACTCAAGCTACTGCTGTATTGTAAACGGCCCTGTGATTGGATAGTTGCAAACGATTGGACCAATCAAATGGCTCGTTGTATGCTTTGTCAAAAATTCATGGCGGTGTGTTCGTGTTGGAATTCTGAGCTTTCGGTATCGTTTTCAGCGGAATTATGAGATTTTTATCCAAGGATCAGGAGTCATCAGTGCTAGAAATAGACAAAAGTGTCAAAAATAAGTTCCGATGGAATTGGCTTGAGAGAAAAGTGACGGTAAAGGTGAAAATTGGCTCAAAGTTCGACAAGGTAACAGAAACACTTGGACAATTTCTGAAGAAACCAAACATGGCCGGAAAAGCTTTTTGTGTGTATTGTAAAGACTTGATTAACCATGGATTAACTTTTTTCAGTCTAAATTACTTCTGTTTTACTGAAAACCTCTCAACTTCTGGGGGGCTGCGCCCCCCTGGCCCCCCCATAAATCAGTCGACCATATTAGATTTCAGCTGAAATCAGAATTTCCTGTTGCCATCCCTGCGGTAACGTGAAGAAGAGAATGTAAACAAAGTCTCCATCTCAACATATATTTCCACAAGAAGGAAGCGTTGGCTCCAAATTTTGCCATCTATGATTCTAAAAAGAGATTATTTAGCTTCTGAAGAGAAATATTTACCTCCTGTGACAGGAGAAGATGGTCTGGAGCGTGTACACGTTCGTCTGCCATCAACGGAGCTGCACGCGACGACAGAGAACAATAGCACCAGTTCGGCGGCGTAATGTAACCGAAATTAAGGTGGAATAATTCATAACATACTGTACATGTGACAGTTTCTGGATGTGGTAGAGAAAGTGAAAATGACTGGTAGAAGATGAAATAAGGACCGTGAATGACGAAAATGGATAAATGAAGACACGACAAGCGGTAGGTCTAACCGGTTTTTATCGGTTTGTGTACATTCTACTGATTTTCTGGTTCATATACTTTGAAGATAAGGTAACAAAAAAACAAAGACAAAAAAAAACAAAACCATCACTTTTGTAAATATGTCCAAAGTCCACTTTTGACCAAAAGTTATGTAATTTGATATGGCTGCCATCGCATTATGCAAATTAGATGCATAAATTTACTCCTATCTCAAATTTTGGATCATATTCTACATCTTTCTAATTGACAGTAAGCCATTATCTCTTACCACATTCAAGTTACAACCTGTGGAATGTCTGATATTCAAACTGAATATTTTCTTCAAAAAATCCTGGCCACCAGAGGGGTGATGCTGATGGGCGCACCGTTTCACCACAGAATTTTAAGAGGTTAACAAGAATCCTCCAAAACTACTGGATAGACTTTGTTGCAGTTTTCACCAGAAATGGATCATGACCTACACACAAACCCATTACATTTTAGAGGTCCTCCATGAGGGATGGAAGGAGCCTTGGCGGAGGTATGTGCTCTCTAAGTGCTTTTCTAGTTGCTGCTGTTGTGCATTGTTTGAATCAGGAATACTTCACTGATATAACTTTGTGTTCCGCTGTCATATTAAGACTGTAACTGTTGATCAGTGTCGTCCTTCGATACCTGGTGTTGTTTAGGCCATGGTGCTGTGTGTATCTGTGTCTGAGAGAGAAAGAGATATTAGACTAATTTGTGTTTATGCTGAAGGCAGTATTATCTGTCACTGTAAAAATGAAAATCTTAGATAAAATATCTTATATCAAGGCTTTATGCTTGTTGTTCTCTCACAAGATAATTTTGACAAGAATTTCTTTTTGTTGTGCAGTTTTCTGCAAGATTTTACTTGCTTTAAGATAGTTTTTACTTATTTTAAGAAATTTAATCTTACTTTGTTGGCAGATTTTTTTTTTCTAATTTTAACTAAAATTATCTATTGCCAGAATTTTTTTGCTTATTTTAAGTAAAATTATCTCCCAATAGAACAAGAAAATTTGACTTATCAAATTGTGTAAAACAAGTTAAAACTATTGGAAAGGATGTAAAATTTTCTTACACATAAACTGCACAGCAAGAATAAATATCTTGTCAGACAAAAACAAGCATAAACAGCCTTAATTTATTTCACTTTACTTCTATTTGACTTTTTGCAGTGTAGTTGTGTTTTCTAGCTCACAGTGGCATTATTTCTCCAAGAGAAACAAAAATGAGCCTGTAGTGGCTCAGAAGGTAGAGCAGGTTGCCCAATAACCAGAGGGTTGGTGGTTCGAATCCCCCCCACCCACCTTGCTGTTGTGTCTTTGGGCAAGACACTTTACCTACCTTACCTCCAGTGTGTTCATGACACTGATATATGAATGTGAATAAATGTTCAGTTTGGGTGGATTGGCAGCACGTTTTTGTCAGTCTGCCCCAGGGCAGGTGTGGCTACAGAAGTAGCTTACCACTATCATTGTCTGTGGAGTGAATGAATAATGGACTCATTGTAAAGTGTCTTTGGGTGTCATGGAAAGTGCGATATAAATGCAATCCATTATTAAAAATATAGCTATTACATATTTTTAAACTGAGATTCTGTTGGGGGGGGGGGTACAAAACCTCTCAGCCCAAGGACCTAATGGCAGGTTAAGGTGGCCCTGCAGGTGGCCATTCCTCTTCGCTCATTAGAGGCCGAAAGGAATTAAGGGAGATTTACCAGTTGGTCAGCAAAAGGTAGCAGAAAGGTGTGGGGAGCCTGCCCACCAGACAGATGCCTGTGAGGCAGAGACAGCAGGTGTTAGGAGCTGCGGCCAAGTTTCAGCTTTGTTTGGGTTTGAAAGCAGGGCTATAGCGTGACGTCCTGTGGTGGATAAAAATCCTGACTTTTAACTTGTTTTTCATCTAATTTTACACATTTAACACTGTTCAGCCTTTTTTATTCTACCTGAACCTCTACATGTCATGAGCTGGGCATGGTCCCCAGACCATGCCCATACTTTAAGTTCATTTGTACGTCACTAGGTGTTTCCTGGATGTTATAATTATTATTATTATTATTATCGTCATCATTTTTGCATTTCTTTATTCCCATGGTTTCTGTGTTATCTTCTGTGCTTGTCCTTTGCTTTCCCCGGTCTCTAGTCATGTTGTATCATTCCCTGTCTGGTCCTGGGTCTGGTGTGTGTTCTTGTTTACCTTTTTGTCTCAGTCCCTCATGTCTCCTTTATCTGTATCCACTTCCTTGTTGTCTCCATCTGCCCTTGATTGTTCCCACGTGTTCCATATTGTCTTGATTGCCCGTTGTCTATATACAGTACGTCAGTGTGAGTCTCTGTCCTGTGCAGTGTCCTTGTCATTATTTGTCCTGTTTCATGCTTCTGTCTCACCTTGTTCTGCCTAGATACCTTAGCCTGTAAGTTTGTCCTACCTAGTCTAGCCTTGTGTCTGTGCCCTGCTCTGTTTTGCTTTTTGTTTCAGCCCACAAGCTGTATTATTTTCTGTTGTTGTTTATCTTCACCACAATAAATGGTTTACCAGATTCGCCTCACATTTGGGTTCTCCTCTTCCTTGCCAATGAGGGGCAACCCTGACACTGTGAATTATGACTGAAAACACCTGGCAGTTCATTGCCTGGAGTAATGAACCCATGTCTTGCTCATGGTGATGGATTATGGTGGGGCAGTGGTGGCCTAACTGTTAGGGATGTGGACTTGTGACTGGAGGATTGCTGGTTCAGTCCCTGGACTTGTGGAACAGATGATGTAGCAGTGTTTTCCCCACCCTGATTAACCCCACTGTGCTGCGCTTGAGCAACGCCCTTACCTCCAACTGCTCAGTGGCCATAGGTCAGTGTGTGGTTGTACTGGGCTAATTCCAGGTGTGAATGTGATTAGGGTATTCTTGAAAAAGAGAGGTGATGTCCCCTGAATAAAGGTTAAAAAATATTTGGAATGATGGGATATACAGTATATACAGTATATATATATATATATATATATATATATACACACACACATACATACATACATATATATATATTTATATATATATATATATATATATATATATTCAGTATATATATATACAGTATATATACAGTATATTTTTTTTTACCCATTCTTTGATGCAAGCAAAACACAATGATTAAAGGTGTGTCACACTGGCCTGTCAATGTTACTCATGTATTCATGGCACAGAGCTTTCACCTCAGGCTGCTTTCACACCCACAGTACACACTTTAGTCTGTTCCAGTTAAACTACACTTCATTTTCTCCTTTAGTGCTCTTCACTTTATCTGGTGAGAAGTAATCAGTTTTAGGTGCACACCAAAACAACCACACTGAGACCATTAAAAAGAGCTGGTCTTAGTCTGAATCACCTTGCAACTTTTGGCATGGTCTCCAGGTGAGAAGGGTCCATCCATCCATCCATCCCCGACTCCTTTTCCGGGGTCCGGGTCACAGGAGCAGCAGTCCAAGCAGAGACACACAGACCTCCCTTTCCCCAGCCACCTGCTTCAGCTCTTCCTCTGGGAGACATATAATGTGTCTCAATTCAGCGGTTGCAGCCTCATGGCTCATGGCCCATGAGGCCAGAACACTCAAAGGTCGGTTAGGTTGCATCTAAAGGCTGATTTATGGCTGTTAAATGAGACAGTCTGCTCTTTGGATAATGTATGTTTGTGTGACCACGCAATACCCTGTTGCCTAGCAACCATGACAGCATCAGTTGAGAGATTTTTTTTGCAACATTTTTGACAGAGATGGAACTTTATTTATTTATTTATTTATTTTTTATTCTTTATTTTGTCTTTTATTATTGTATTTTTTGTATTGTATTTTCTTTACCTTTTACTGGAGAATCTTCATCTTCATCTGACTGAGAGAGGACCATGACCAGATAAAATAAGACTTTTAACCTCTTACAATTCCCAAAGACCAAAGGACGTGCTTCCAGTACGCATGATCTTTCTCAAGGTTGTCCTTATCATACTTCAGTAAAAGCAGTACTGATGCTAGTGTGATGTCAGAGTTTTTGTGCATGCTGCAGTAAATCTTCAACTATGTTTGAGTATTGGATAAATGAAATGTGACAAAGTTTATAATGTCATTTTAAAAACAGAAAGTGCAGCACTTTAGGAATCTCAGAATTCCCTCTACAGGCTATGCCAGCACAGTGTGATGCTGAGGGACATTTTGATTGTGTGATGGACGGTCAGTGTTGGTCAGTGTTTGAGTACAGTACTACTGTGATTTTATTGTTTTTAATTTTTTTGTGTGTGGACCCCAGGAAGAATAGCTGCTACTATGGTAGTAACTAATGGGGATCTGAATAAACAAATAACACCATTACTTTTGCAGTAATGTGCAGTAATGTGCTGTGTAATGAAATTGCTAATTAAAAATTACTGTTTAAAAATTCAGTAACGCATTACAATTACTGAAATTTGATCAGATGTGATACTCGTTACTTGTTTTATTAATATGCATAGATATTTTTAGCACAAATAACTAAAAACTGACCCTACCATAGCTGGCGCAGCTGTCAGTTGACGTGACTTGTTGCAAAGAGCCTGAGTCTTCACTACTGAGCGGAGGAAAAGATGAAGCTACTTTGCTTTTGTGGAAATAGACAGATCATTTTTCCTTTGTCACAGTTAAGAACAAAAGCATGTTGGTGGGTTGCAAACTAAAGTGCCAGCTGAGACCTACTCCAATCTTCAGAAACACTTGAAAACAGCAACAAAGCTCCAGCAAAGCTACTGTAGTACTATGCTACGCTAACAACACTGTGTTAGAGGATCTATGCTATCTGAACAGCCACGGCTGGATGTAAAGTGGAAATACTCTTGTCTCAACACCCACGGCTGGATTTCAAGCACAAGTATGCATCTGGACAGCTTGTGACCCAGACCCTGGACTGTGATCCACGGAAATTAAAATGCATTTACTTGCTACCTGGAAAAAGATTATTTAAAAATGGATTTTGATCTCCTAAAGGAGTTTGAGGGACTGTACCATGTCTCTGTCACAGCAGACATTTGGACTGTGGATAATGAACATTTTCTTTGGATCACTACACGTCAGATGAATCCATATCATAACGGTAAGATAAGCATGGACAGCTTTATGCAGTGCTGGCATCTTTCACTCTTTCGGAGTGAGTCTCACTCTTTTTCCTTCTCCCTCACTTCACAAACCCTATTTCTCACTCCAAAATGAGGAAATTTCTGGCAATATCATGTTGATATTCTTCAGATTTTTCCCACAATAAGAGCTCTCAAGGCAGGATAAAGCAGACTGAACATGTTCTAAAAGCTCTGTCGGAAACAGTCTGTTTTCAGCCTGACATTCATAAGCCCGTAGTGTAATCCATTAATTAAATTATCTCGATATGTGTGCAAGATGATTTACGAATGCATTTAAAAGTAACATGAAAGTTACTTTTCCAAGTAACTAGTTACTTCAGTCATGCAGTAATTGATAAAGGAACTCAATTACTTTTGAAAAAAGTAACTAGTAAGTGTAATTAGTTACTATTTTTAGTAACTTTCCCAACACTGGTAACGGTAGAGAAAGCCGTTGCTCTTCTCTCTTCATGCTGTTGACTTTTTTTTTTTTCGAGAATTGTATGCAGCCCTACCGGCAGCACGTTTTGTGTGTCTAACACATATTGAATGTGGGATGGGAGAAATAATCTCCAGTCTCATCTCCATAGTAGTTTCCCCCTTCATCTCCCCCCTGGCCTGTTACTTCATCACATCATTTATTCCCTGCAGTTCCCGCTTTTCCTGCGTTGGAGACATGAAAACATGTACAGTATGTCATCACATAACTCAGAGCCATGACAAAGCTCAACACCTTAAGGAAGAAACAGACTACAGAGTTTGCTGTGCAAATACTGTGTTACTTTCCCTGCAGAACTTCCACACAACATTCACCCCCACTGGCTCTTCTGTGAATCAAAGACAGCATGGATCCCAAATGTCCAATATCCCACGAAACCGGTGCCCTGGATCCCCATTATGAATCCAGTCCTGACAAGGTGTTGCTGTACCGGGTCACTGACTAACTACATTAGCACGAATTAATGTCTTATTTGGTACAAAGTCAACACCCTGTGCTTATTTCAGAGCCATGCATCACCGCTTTCATTTCGAGGCTCTTGTAGTTTTTAATACATTAGCAGACTCTAATCTTGTTACTACAGCCAGGGCTATTCATCTTTGTTTCACTGGAATTCTACTCTAACTGGATTCTTGCCATTATATGTGTAATAATTTAGCATAATATGAATGTAATCAGTCAAAGTGTTTAATGTTCCTGCTGTGAGGAACTGTGCTCAGACATTATTAACAGGTAGAACGCTGCCTCATTGTCTCACTTCTGGGCAATAAATCAGTTTTATTTATTAAAAATTTGTTTATATTTTTGCACTGTAAACCTGGATATGTTTTAACTAAACTTTTAGAATAATGATTCGTTTTCTTTAATGTTTTCTTACTCCTCTCACTACTAACGCTACTTATTTATGATCATTTTAGACAAAGATAACATGTTTTATCTTAGGAGAGGAGGGGCTTATTCCAAATTCTGCTTATTGTCATGAATTTAGTAGACAGGCAGGCAGGCAAGGAAGTCCCAGGTGCAGACAGTTGACCAGTTCATAATTATTTATTTTTAACAAAACATGTGGCTCGGTGGCTGGAAAAAAAAATGAACTAAGCTGAAACACAAAGATGTTATAACTGAAGAGACATAACCAACCAGGAAACAACAAGGAGCCAGGAGACGAGGAATAATCCACAGGACATGACCGAAAACAATCCACAACATAAGATATTTCATAACGTGATAATGTCGCTGCAAGGAGCATCAAGACCAAACTGAGCTTATAGGGAATTTGATGGTTACGAACTGGAAACCGGTGGGAACAGAGGTGCCAGGAATCAAACTAGCAGAGAGGTTACAGAATATACAGTACAATAGGTATGCTGGGAATCATGAACGGGGACTAACAGGAAAACACTTTACAAAATAAACTGGAAGTCTTGTTTACCAAATACACTTGGACATAAGAAACACTGACAATGAAGAAATCTGAACGCAGTCTATCCATGGGACTGCGACACAAGAGAAACATAAAACCAGGAAAACACAAAACTACAGAAAACCTATTCTAAGAGTAAATTGTAAATCATAAACATGGACTACAGGAAATAACCATTCAACATAAAACAGGAATTCAACCTGTGGTGGTCCATCAGGGAAAGCAGAGAAGGCCACTGACAGAATCAGTGATGTACATTTACACTCTACACTCTTATATTTGTTACATGAGGATGTATTAAATTATTTCCAATAGTCTATTCTCTTCATTTCATAGGTTTTCTCTTGGTTGCACTAATTCCAGTTAAGCTGCTTTCGAATTACAATTGGCAAGCCACAGGCGCAGTTCCACTCGCATAAATTGAAAAACAACGCACTGGGCTTCACTCCTTTCTTCACTCTCAGTGAAATATTTTTGCTGGTCATTAACATCTGCTTGTTCTCTCCCATAGACTGAGTCCTCGGCATGCTGTTTGCTCTCTACATGTCTGTCCTTTTCTTCTTCTTCTCTATCCCCTCACTCCCCAGTCAGATGCAACAGATGACTGCCCCTCCCTGAGCCTGGTTCTGCTGGAAGTTTCTTCCTGTTAAAAGGGAGTTTTTCCTCTCCACCGTCACCAAGCGCTTGCTCACAGGGGATCGCCTGATTGCTGGGGTCTTTCTGCAATTGGGAGGGTTTCACCTACAGCTGAAAATGCTATGAGATGACTGTTGTTGTGAAGTGGTGCTACATAAATAAAGTTGAATTGAATTCAGTTGAATGCAGAGACAAGATTTCTGGTACTGGAAGATTTATAATTTGCCTTTGTAATTCATATGCACTTAAAGTGTTACCGAACAAAATTTGCTTTATTACTGGTTAACAACAGCTAGAGCAAACTCAAGGTATGATTTGAAAAAAGGTCAGATAACCAGTAGCTGCTGCCTGATGTGGTTTTCCTTTGTACTTTTTAAGCTTTTTTTGGTTCCTTTTTTAAAAAAAATTAAATTATCATTCTCCACCCATGCCTCTCTAGGGATACTTAGGTGTACAGTCTGCAGAAACATAAGAGAAGCATAGTGGATCTGGATGAGCATGGCACCATCTTGCACTGTTTTTGCTCTTTGCATTGCATAACCTCTCACATCAGGAGCCAAGGAGAGAGTCTGACTGCAGTTGGCTGATCGCCCATACCTGCAGGTATCCGCTGTTCCTGAGCTTTGTAAGCTTCGGTCTTGAACTGCTCAGCACAGAATTGTCACATGGTAAACCCTGTCCTTATGGCTGCTGTTGAACTAAGAACATCTAGTCTATGACACCTGCTGACCTTTTTCTTTCCTCCCCTATTTCTAGGAAACCCTGTCGGTCTGTCATCCTGCTGACCATCTCTCCTAGGCTCCTGCATGCTAACTACCTGGACTTCTTTATCCTTACTTGAAAGGAATCAAGTAAGAAGCACACTCACTGCAGAGGGCGGACTGGCAATTTGGAGAAGCGGGATATTTCCTGAAGGCCTGGGGAAGGGGGGGGGAGAAAGAGAGAGAGAGAAATTTTTAAAACATCCCTTTATTTTGTTCTGTCTTGCCACAGTACAGAAAAAAAACAGTAACAACCTCTAACCCAGATCATCCCCAAACACTACCTGACCGTCTTATATAAAGCACAGCACCCCATCAGAAGTCCACACTGATTCAGAGGTGTCCAGGTCCTGTACAGCTTTATAAAAACTAAACTCCAATAAAATTCTAGACTTCAACATTTTTACCAGTAGCAAGTCAATACTGATATTAACTGAATCAATGAGCTTTTTGTTATGTCTGAACTCGGAGCCAAGGAGGAGACTAGCAGTAGAGCTGAACACAAGTTTATTACACAGGGCGCTGTGCACCCAACTACACCCGCAGCCGCTGGCAGAGGAAAAGGCGGAAGAGACCGCCCCCCTGCCTGTAGTTCTTCTTATACCCACGGGATTTGCGGGAACGGGAGGCCACCACCCCGTGCCACACAAACAAGAGCTCCATAAAGTACAACACACGGACAATAAATAACTACATCACACACACACACACACACACCCGTAGAAAAATCCAAAACACACAAACAATCAGCCCACCCCAATTTGGAACCTGACACCCAAAGGCGGCTAGAGTTTGTCATAGGTCATAGGTAGAGGTGTTTAACCAAAGACCTTTTCCTGATCTATTGAAATTAGACCAGTATCTGTGCCCAATGAACTAGAGACTTTCAAAACATCTGGAATTAATGTGATATTATCACTAATGAGTCTGCCGGGTACACAGTAGGTCTGGTCAGTATGTATGACAGACTCCATCTGAGTCTGGAAGCCAGGACTTTAGACGGGATTTTGTAGTCCGTGCAGAGGAGCGATACTGGTCTCCAGTTTTTAAATTCTTGAAGATCACCCTTTTTAGGCAACAGTGTGATGACTGCCCTTCTGCAACTTAGGGGAAGGTAGCCCCTCCCCAAACTGTTACTGAGAAGCTCCAACAGGTCCTGTCCAAGCACAGACCAAAATGACTTATAAAACTCTGCAGGAAGTTCGTTAATCCCTGGGGGCTCTACCATTTTACAAGTTCATTAGGGCAGAATACAGTTCAGATAAACAGATCTGAGCTTCCAGTCTTTCACTGGTGTCTGCACTGACCTGAGGAAGTCTATCAAAAAAAGGGATTTATGGACCTCAAGACAGTCCAACAGTTCACTTGAATACCAATCTTCATAAAACTTGGCAGCATTTTCCCTAATTTTGGAAGGGTCAGAAACCAACCCTCCACTGCTGGATCATAGGGAGTGAATCATTTTCCTCTGCCCATTCCTTTTCTCCATCCCAAAGAAAAATTGTGACGGGACATCCATCTGGGAAACATCAAGTAAGCAAGACCTGACCACAGCCCCCTGTACTGTAAAACCTAGTAGACTGGCTAGAGCTAGCCTTTTGGATTTTAGGGCTTCTATGTGTCCCTGATTTCCTGTGGCCTCCACCATACTCTGTAGAGCAACCACTTCAATCTCTAGATCTTTTAAAGACGTGGTGATGCTCCGTGTGACACCACGAGGATACTGTTGGCAGAGCTGTTTGATCAGGCTTTTACCAAAGTCCCACCA
Organism: Pholidichthys leucotaenia; assembly: GCA_020510985.1. Classification (NCBI taxonomy): domain Eukaryota; kingdom Metazoa; phylum Chordata; class Actinopteri; order Cichliformes; family Pholidichthyidae; genus Pholidichthys; species Pholidichthys leucotaenia. Next base: position 99,581,539 of record CM035847.1, read on the forward strand.
CTGTTGTATGCAGTTAAAAATCTTGTTTTTGCTGCCTATGGTTTAGCCAGAAGAGTTCAAAAACAGACCTAAAAGCTTTGTCCTGCAGTAGTGCAGTGTTAAAATGCCAAAAAACACTGTTCAATTTGACATTTTTGATAAAAACAGAGCAAAAAACCAAACTGTGATCAGTAAAATCAACAGGACTGATAAAGCAACTCTTAAAGATATTAAAATGATGCTTGATGGGCGGCGGTAGCGCAGGTCTAGTGTGACTGACTACTTATCGGAGGGTCATGGGTTCGATTCCCGCTCTGTCTGCTGTCCGCTTGTCAAAGTGTCCTTGAGCAAGACATTGAATCCCCAGTTGCTCCTGGTGGCCTGGATAGCGCCTGTGTGTATAGCAGCTCTGCCGCCATCAGTGTATGAATGGGTGGATTGCAGGATCTGTAAAGCACGTTGGTCATCCTAGATGAGAAGAAAAGCGCTATATAAGTGAACGCCATTTACCATTTTAAAACAGTAAAAACGATCCAGTGTACACAGAGACAAAAAAAACTGTCCTTGGAGTGACACCAGGTGTATTGTACAGTGGGGCAAAAAAGTATTTAGTCAGCCACCAATTGTGCAGGTTCTCCCACTTAAAAGATGAGAGAGGTCTTCAGTTTTCATCATAGGTATACCTCAACTATGAGAGACAAAATGAGAAAAAAAATCCAGAAAATCACATTGAAGGATTTTTAATGAATTAATTGGTAAATTCCTCAGTAAAATAAGTATTTGGTCACCTACAAACAAGCAAGATTTCTGGCTCTCACAGACCTGTAACTTCTTCTTTAAGAGGCTCCTCTGTTCTCCACTCGTTACCTGTATTAATGGCACCTGTTTGAACTCGTTATCAGTATAAAAGACACCTGTCCACAACCTCAAACAGTCAGATTCCAAACTCCACTATGGCCAAGACCAAAGAGCTGTCAAAAGACACCAGAAACAAAATTGTAGACCTGCACCAGGCTGGGAAGACTGAATCTGCAATAGGTAAGCAGCTTGGTGTGAAGAAATCAACTGTGGGAGCAATTATTAGAAAATGGAAGACATACAAGACCACTGATAATCTCCCTTGATCTGGGGCTCCACGCAAGATCTCACCCCGTGGGGTCAAAATTATTACGAGAACGGTGAGCAAAAATCCCAGAACCACACGGGGGGACCTAGTGAATGACCTGCAGAGAGCTGGGACCAAAGTAACAAAGGCTACATCAGAAACACACTACGCCGCCAGGGACTCAAATTCTGCAGTGCCAGACGTGTCCCCCTGCTTAAGCCAGTACATGTCCAGGCCCGTCTGAAGTTTGCTAGAGAGCATTTGGATGATCCAGAAGAGGACTGGGAGAATGTCATATGGTCAGATGAAACCAAAATAGAACTTTTTGGTAAAAACTCAACTTGTCGTATTTGGAGGAGAAAGAATACCATACCTACTGTGAAGCATGGGGGAGGAAACATCATACTTTGGGGCTGCTTTTCTACAAAGGGACCAGGATGACTGATCCGTGTAAAGGAAAGAATGAATGGGGCCATGTATCGTGAGATTTTGAGTGAAAACCTCCTTCCGCCAGCAAGGGCAATGAAGATGAAACGTGGCTGGGTCTTTCAGCATGACAATGATCCCAAACACACCGCCCGGGCAACGAAGGAGTGGCTTCGTAAGAAGCTTTTCAAGGTCCTGGAGTGGCCTAGCCAGTCTCCAGATCTCAACCCCATAGAAAATCTTTGGAGGGAGTTGAAAGTCTGTGTTGCCCAGCGACAGCCCCAAAACATCACTGCTCTAGAGGAGATCTGCATGGAGGAATGGGCCAAAATACCAGCAACAGTGTGTGAAAACCTTGTGAAAACTTACAGAAAACATTTGACCTCTGTCATTGCCAACAAAGGGTATATAACAAAGTATTGAGATGAACTTTTGTAATTGACCAAATACTTATTTTACCGAGGAATTTACCAATTAATTCATTAAAAATCCTTCAATGTGATTTTCTGGATTTTTTTTTCTCATTTTGTCTCTCATAGTTGAGGTATACCTATGATGAAAATTGGAGACCTCTCTTATCTTTTAAGTGGGAGAACTCGCACAATTGGTGGCTGACTAAATACTTTTTTACCCCACTGTATATGATTTCTGTTAAACCATCTCCACATATCCAAAAGATCATGTGCTTCTATAAGCTGTTTCATTCTATGTGAGGAGGCCTTGTAGGGTTCCTGATGGTTTCTGTCTAATTGTGGACTCTCAGTGCAGGTAAAATCACCCCCCACAAATAAAAACTCATCATTGTTACATTTTCTAATCGTGTCACATAAAGTGTCTAACACATGCAGTCTCTCCACAGCATTGCATGGGGCATAAGCATTTACACACATGGACAAAATTGTTGGTACCCCTCTGTTAATAAAAGAAAAACTCACAGTGGTCACAGAAATAACTTGAATCTGACAAAAGTGGTAATAAATAAAAATTCTATGAAAATTAACCAATGAAAATCAGACAATGCTTTTGAATTGTAGTTCAACAGAATTGTTTTAAAAAACAAACTCATGAAACAGGCCTGGACAAAAATGATGGTACCCTTAACTTAATATTTTGTTGCACAACCTTTTGAGGCAATCACTGCAATCAAACTATTTACTGTCAATGAGGCTTCTGCACCTCTCAGCAGGTATTTTGGCCCACTCTTCATGAGCAAACTGCTCCAGTTGTCTCAGGTTTGAAGGGTGCCTTCTCCAGACGGCATGTTTCAGCTCCTTCCACAGATGTTCAATAGGATTTAGATCAGGGCTCATAGAAGGCCACTTTAGAATAGTCCAATGCTTCACTCTTAGCCATTCTTGGGTGTTTTTAGCTGTGTGTTTTGGGTCATTATCCTGTTGCAAGATCCATGACCTGTGACTGAGACCAAGCTGTCTGACCCTGGGCAGCACATTTCTCTCTAGAATACCTTGATAGTCTTGAGATTTCATTGTACCCTGCGCAGATTCAAGACACCCTGTGCCAGATGCAGCAAAGCAGCCCCAGAACATAACAGAATCTCCTCCATGTTTCACAGTAGGGACAGTGTTCTTTTCTTGGTATGCTTCATTTTTGCGTCTGTGAACATAGAGCTGATGTGCCTTGCCAAAACGTTCCAGTTTTGTCTCGTCTGTCCATAGGACATTCTCCCAGAAGCTTTGTGGCTTGTCAACATGCAGTTTGGCAAATTCCAGTCTGGCTTTTTTATGATGTGTTTTCAACAGAGGTGTCCTCCTTGGTTGTCTCCCATGAAGTCCACTTTGGCTCAAACAACGACGGATGGTGTGATCTGACACTGATGTACCTTGACTTTGGAGTTCACCATGAATGTGTTCAGAGGTTGTTCTGGGCTCTTTTGTTACCATTCGTATTATCCGTCTCCTCCTGCGGCCACGTCCAGGGAGATTGGCTACAGTCCCTTGGATCTTAAATTTCTGAATAATATGTGCAACTGTAGTCACAGGATGATGATCTTGACGCCAAGATCATCACCCTCTACAAAACCAAAGGGGAGAGAAGCGACTGCAACAACTACAGGGGCATCTCCCTCCTCAGCGTTGTTGGCAAAGTCTACTCACGAGTTGTTCTCGTTCGTCTACAGAAGCTTGCTGAACATGTCTACCCCGAGTCTCAGTGTGGCTTCCGCGCTGAGCGATCGACGGTAGACATGATATTCTCCATCCGCCAACTCCAGGAGAAATGCAGAGAACAGAACATCCCCTTGTACGTCGCCTTCATCGACCTCACCAAAGCGTTCGATCTGGTCAGCAGACAGGGCCTTTTCAAGATCCTGCCAAAGATAGGATGCCCACCAAAGTTGCAAAGCCTCATCGAATCGTTTCACACCAACATGCAGGGGATAGTGCAGCACGACGGCAATGTCTCAGAGCCATTCAACATACGCAGCGGAGTGAAACAGGGCTGTGTACTTGCGCCAACCCTCTTTGGGATTTTCTTTGCTATGCTCCTGAGGCATGCCTTCAGCACAGCAACAGAGGGAATCTACCTGCACACAAGATCTGACGGCAGGCTTTTCAACCTTGCCCGCCTGAAAGCCATAACCAAAGTACACGAGGCTCTAATCAGAGACATGCTGTTCGCAGACGACGCTGCAGTTGCAACCCACACACAGCAGGAGCTTCAGACCCTGATGGACCGCTTCTCCCAGGCATGCAAGGACTTCGGGCTTACCATCAGCCTGAAGAAGACTAACGTCTTGGCGCAAGGCACGGAAGCACCACCATCCATCACCATCGACGACTACGAGCTGGAGGTCGTGAATCAGTTCACGTACCTGGGGTCCACGATCAGCAACAACCTCTCCCTTGATACAGAGATCGACAAGAGGATTGGAAAATCAGCCTTCACACTCACTCGCCTCGCCACACGAGTGTGGGAGAATCCCAAACTCTCTGTCAAGACGAAGATGGCAGTGTACAACACCTGCGTCATCAGCACACTGCTCTATGGGAGTGAGACGTGGACAACATACGCCCGGCAGGAAAAGAGACTGAACTCCTTCCACTTGCGCTGCATTCGCCACATCCTGGACATATCCTGGCAGGACAAAGTGCCCAACACAGAAGTTCTGTCCCGCGCCGGCCTTCCCTCCATGTTCACTCTACTCAGGCAGCGCAGGCTCCGCTGGCTAGGCCACGTTCACCATATGGAGGATGGCAGAATCCCCAAAGACGTCCTCTACGGAGAACTGGCGACTGGCAGGAAAGATGTTGGCCGCCCACAGCTGCGCTTTAGAGACGTCTGCAAGAGAGACATGAAGGCCCTAGAGATCAACACAGAGCGCTGGGAGGACCTTGCAACGGACCGCTCCAAATGGAGAGGCACCCTGACCAGACAGCTCAAGGCGGGTGAAGAGAGACTGACTGCTGCAGCAGATGAAAAAAGGACCTGCAGGAAGAACCGCCACAGACCCAGCAGCACGGAGACCACCCACAAGTGCGACCTGTGTGACAGGGACTGCCATTCGCGCATCGGCCTGTTCAGCCACAGGCGGTGCTGTTCCAGCAGAGTAGACGTTTAGGATTCTCTTCCATGGTCATCATAGACCGACGGAGGCCGACGAATACGACGAATAGTCACAGGAACATCAAGCTGCTTGGAGATGGTCTTATAGCCTTTACCTTTAACATGCTTGTCTATAATTTTCTTTCTAATCTCCTGAGACAACTCTCTCCTTTGCTTCCTCTGGTCCATGTTTAGTGTGGTAAACACCATGTCACCAAACAGCACAGTGACTACTTGTCACCTTTTAAATAGGCCGACTGACTGATTACAAGTTTGTAGACACCTGTGATGTTAATTAGAAGACACATCTTGGTTGAACATGTCCCTATGGTCACATTATTTTCAATCTTTTCTAGGGGTACCATCATTTTTGTCCAGGCCTGTTTCATGAGTTTGTTTTGTAAAGTAATTCTGTTGAACCACAATTCAAAAGCATTGTCTGATTTTCATTGGTTAATTTTCATAGAATTTTTATTTATTACCACTTTTTTCAGATTCAAGTTATTTCTGTGACCATTGTGGGTTTTTCTTTCATTAACAGAGGGGTACCAACAATTTTGTCCACGGCTGTAACACAGTAATTTTCATATTCTCATACTGAACACTAAGTTTCTGTAGACACCTTTTTAATGATTTCTTCCATCTCACAGGCACCTAGTAGAAAGCCTTTAGAAAAAATTACCCCAACACCTCCACTACAGTGTGACTTATGGCTCAACAGGACTTTCCCTGGCCATTCTGCCCTCCACTTGATCTCGTTCACTGGGAAGGAAATTTTGATCTGAATGAGTGTGATCGGGTCAGAATATTCAGATTGCCGTGTTTACATGAAGCATTTTTATTCTGATCAGGCTTTTAATCCGGTTACTTGTGTCCATGTAAACATGGCTACTGATTGAGACAGGTGTGTCAATGCAGCATGGAGAGTGTAGAGACAGGCACATCAGGAGGGAAGAGAGTGAATATCTGGTAAGAATTTTTCAAAATAAAACACCCAGCAGACTTTTACATTCAGCATTATACAGAGGGACAGAATAAATTAATATTTTTTTCTCTGCTGACCCAGTACCAAGTGGCCTACAACCCAGAACTGGGTCATGGGTAGTGTGAAGAAAATGCATTTAAGTTAACTCTTTTTATACAACAGTTGGTTCCGACCGAGCAATTTGATTGGACAATAGGAATTCTAGGAGTTACTATATTCATCCATTATTACATTGCACATAACTCTCACATTGCTTTTTACTTCATTCACATTATATCACTGAATCTGAGTCCACATTGAAATACTGTGTGATTGTATATTTTTTCATATATTTCTGCAAAGTGTGGTTAGTCCGAGTAAATAACTGCATATATTCCTGTATATATTTGCATCCTTTTATAGAAACGTGGACAGACTGTAATTTACTGTACATACTCTGGTTGTCATTGAATCCTTATTTAAATCCTTCACCTGAACAACGAGAGCAAGTTTTTAGCCAAAGTCAAATTCCTTGTATGTGTTGTGCATACTTGGCCAATAAAGCTGATTCTGATTCTGATTCTGATTCTGATTCCACAAAAATTGCACTCCAATTTCACTGGATATGTATCACTCTGCTTCAAAGGTGTCCATGTAACTGTTAATTACTAAGAGTAATTTACTATCTACTCTCTGACAATTGTAGTACTGTTTTGAATACCTTAATTTCCACAGTGAGGCACTGTTCAACAAGAAATTATATATCCGTGACCTGAACGTCCCACCATTTTGAAAAGAATTTTTCCTCTACCCGCCCTGCTGTCATTTTAAGCTCATTAAGCTACATGTGTGTTTATAAAAATAGGCAATGCTAGAGTTTGATTTATTGCCTTGATTAACAAACCACAATACCGTTGTGGTGATGGACTCTTTGTTTCATCTGAAAATACGAAGAAAAGTGAGCAAAGTGTGCTAAATCGCTAGAATGTTAACTACTAGCTACTCGCTATCTACCGGTGGTTCTGATGACTGGTAGGCAATGACCGACATTGGATACATTTTGATCTGAGGTCTTCTGCAGTACCGACTCAACAGGTACAGTATATGTTTTATAAACACATTACTTTTGCGCTTGACAATATTTAATTTGTTTACACGTGTGTGAAATAACAATAGACATCTTCATGCTGATTGAGATGTTTAGCAACAGTTACTGGCTACATTTAGAAGGGACTGGTTTTCTCAAGCCTGCTTCATGATACACCTCTGCTGTCTGCGTATGTGTAACCGGAAACCTTGTGTGACAAATTTATGCCATCGTTTCCACTCCGCTAGTGTCCGCAGTGCTTGACCGCGGACGACCGCATGCAGCCCAAATTTTGTGACCACGCCGCCTGCCCACGACCTGAACGTGTTGAAAAGCACATGCGGAAGACTGAATGCCCCATTCACAAGGTGGCAATATCGACACAGCATACATCAGTAGACGAAGAAGACAACGAGGAAGCGGAACATGAGAATAAAAGCATACATGAATCATACATACATACTTTCTTTCACAGCGGCAGCAGCATCTTCGTGGAAAAGGAGTGAAAACCAGGAGGTCAAACAGCAGAAATGGACTCTATATTTGAAGAGAAACTTTGTGAAGTCCACCGTTTCTTCGTTGGTGAAAATCTTGGCGTGTCAGCGCCTTGGCGCTACCTATCGGGCGGGAGTGAAACTGATGGTTGTGCGCATGCGTCAACTGCTTCGCCTGGGTAGATGAAAAAAGTGAGCATGAACAACGCTGCGTGCGTGCCGGGCTTGTCCAAAGCGGACTAGAGGGGAAATGCAGCATGAAGCAGGCTTCAGCTGTGCAAAATAACTGGTTAAACAAACAAATCATAATATTTTGTCCAGTGTTGCTGTCATTTAATAAATTGTGCTTGACAGAACTATTGTATAAAAGCAATATTGCACTCAACATTGTTACGGTATCGTGAATATACTAACTATGGGTGTGATTCTCTAATGCCTTCCAGACATATTATACCCACAGTTGCTATATTCATGATACCGTACTTTGTCTTGGGTGATATTGCTTAATTATATAATGCATCAAAACTGGGGATTCTAAATTGTCCTTAGGTATGACTGTGAGAGTGAATGGTTGTCTGTCTCTCTGTGTTGGCCCTGTTATGGACTGGCGATCTGCCCAGGGTGTACCCTGCCTCTCGCCCAAAGATGCTGGGATAGGCTCCGGCCCTCCCGCAACCCGAAAAAGGATTAAGCGGAAGAAGATGAATGAATGAATGAATGAATGAATGAATGAATGAATAAGTATACTCAGCTGAAAATATTAGATTTGCTTTAATGTTTTGAGTTAACAAACTTAAATGATTCAAGGCAATCATTTTCCGCAAACACTTTGAGTTGACCTAACTCATCAGGTTTTACAGTGAATTATGTTATTTCACCTGGTCAGGAAGAGGGTCTAAATAAAAACAGGGAGGGAGTTATTTAAAAGCATTATTATTTAATCATTTTTATCATGCCCAATATATGCTGGCCTATCTGCCTTCAGTTTCCCACAAACACACTTCTGCAGGTGAACTTGTGTGAGACACTGGCCACTGCATTCTCTCTCTCTCTCTTTCTCTGAGTGGATGTGGCAAGTGAGTGGATGGAGTTTGACAGCGTGAGCATCGGCGTGTGTGAGTTTCAAACTTTTTTGTATGTTTTGTGTCTTTTCTCTTTTTCCTTTTTTGTGTTGTCAATTTAAGAGACTTGGATGTTGTTTATAAGTTTGTGTTCGCCGACTCACCGGGCAATATGCCCGTTGTCGACGGTAGCACAGAGTTTGAGTGGCTGACACGCCGGCATGCAGTGAAGCTGATGCCGGCTGTCAGCTGCTCGGTGGAGGAAGCTGCTTTAGCGGTAGGAGGGGTGGTCGGTTATAGCAGTGTGAAGTCGGGTTCACGGATGAACGGAGCCATTGTCATTTTTTATACAGTACAGATAAAGTTAATGATGTGGTAGTTAAAGGAGTTGTGAAGGACACCTTTACCCCCGTGCTTCCCCTGGTTAACCCCACCAGGAAGATTACAATCTCAAACGCCCCACCTTTCTTAAAAATGAAGTTCTGATCAAAGAGCCCTCTAGATTCGATCAGATTATTTCCCTGATTAAAATGGTCTCCCTAGGCTGTAAATCACCTCAGCTGAAGCGTATAGTTTGTCACTGTAGGCAGGTTTACATGGTGTTAAAGGATAACTCCACTGATTTAAATGTATCGTTCAACTTTAAGGTTGAGGGGTTTAATTATATGGGTTTTGCTACTTCGGAAACCATGAAGTGTTTTGGCTGTGGAGCTGAGGGACACTTAATTCGTCCCTGCCAAGAAACTGTCTCACAGGAGCGGGATTACACTGGGGCAGCCCCGTCCACTTCATGGGCCGTGCCTACCGTCAGCCCCAGTGTGGCTGCAGCGGAGGGCCTGCTGCCCTCCACGGCATCAGCCGTGGAAGGCAGGCCCCACGAGGCCACTGTTGCAATGGGGACATAGTGCAAGGACTGTAAAAGCAATTAAGACAGGAAAGCAGGAGCTTTTCCATTAGAAAATGACAGCGATCTTATGTCACCACAGGAAGCTGAGAGTAAAACCTATACTCTACTATCCATCCATCCATCCATCCATCCATCCATCCATCCATCTTCTTCTGCTTAATCCTTTTTGGGTCGCGGGGGGGCTGGAGCCTATCGCAGCATCTTTGGGTGGCAGGCAGGATACACCCTGGACAGATCGCCAGTCCATTGCAGGGCCAACACAGAGAGACAGACAACCATTCACTCTCACACTACAGATAAACATTTTTTTACAAGACACTAAGGGTCACAGACTGGTGAATGTTGAAAACATTTTCCTAGACCTAAAACTTTTTATTAATTCTGCTTGACCTTTGCCTTTATTGAGATGAAGGACTTACTGATCAGGAGATTTATCAGCTCAGGAAACTGATCTTAAAAGTGAAAGCACAAATTAGTGAAGATGATGGTTAGACAACTCTTTACCTCTCTCTCACCTGTCCTATTGTGTGTTTTTGTTGTTCTTTTGCTATATATATGTTATCTCTCCATGTGTGACTTCAAAATAGGCACCCGAGATGATGCAAAGAGAGCTGCTCTATACAGATTGATTGATACTAAGAAACTGGACATTTTATTAATCCAAGAAACACACACAGTAGCCACGGTTACAAGGGCAAAATTTCTTCAGTCTGATTACAGTCCAATTAGGACATGCGTTTCCATGTGTCACACATCTGAACGGAATAAATCATTTTGACATGCGCACGTCGACATTTCGAAAATAGTAGAAGAAGAAGCAACTTCTGGTGTTAGCAAGCCCAACTTCATGTCTTTCTCTTTTTGAAATGGACCTGTATTGTGTTATTCAGACTGTACTTTTGCTTCTGCTGATCTCCGTAATGAAGTTACAAGTACATACTTCTGCATATGATGAACAGAGGGAGACAGCAGGACGATACAGACCAGTTCTGTTTTACTCCCACCATGTCTTCCGGTAGCTGCTGTAAAGGCGGAAATACGTCACGTCGACATGTGGCTGACGTACAGACATGCACAGTAAATATATTTTCTGCCCAACCTTCGGAATAAGTGTTTTCATGCGCACCATTCAGATTAACAATCGGCATAACCCACCCATCTCTCCGATTCAGACGGGTGGGTTATGCCGGTTGTTAATTCGATTGTTAGTTGCTTCTTCTTCTACTGTTTATGGAATGCTGGATAATTGTGCGCATCTCAAAATGATTTAGTCCGTTCAAACGTGTGACACATGGAAACGCATGTCCTAATCAGATCAGCTTTTTCAGGATCCATGTAAACAGTAAAGTTCTGATCTGAATTGTAATCAGATTGAAGAAATTTTGCACATGTAACCGTGGCTAATGATTACCATTGACTTAGTTTGGCTTTACACTTGCAAGCTAGCTAGCTAAAATGAAGACAAAACAGTCATCACTGGAAAGCTGGGGGAAAAGGTCCACTGATGAGAGAGCAGAAAAAGAAGAAGCTATCTCTATTGTCATTCAGTCCATACAGCCAATCATGTACAATAGAAGAAAATTATGTTTCTCCTATCTACAATGTTAATTACATGTAGAATCAGAGAGGTTGCTGCCATGCAAGGTGCCGCGACAAACAACTTCTCCTTCCTATTACACTGAGCAACAAGCTAGAAGGTGGGAAGTACCATTTTTATATGGTCTTTGGTATGACCCTGCCGAGATTTGAACCCCCAACCTCCCGGTTGTGGAGCGGATGCTCTATCAACTAGGCGACCACTCCGGTCTCAGAAGAGCCTGAGACTGCAAAGAAAAATGGTTACAAGGAAACACCAGGAATCCTATTTAAAATACGGATTTATCAGCACGGGCAATGCCCGTACACCAACCCTGCTCTGTCTCATATACAGTATGGCGAAAAGCTAGCAAAGGAGTCTATGAAGCCTTCAAAACTGCATCGGCATATGAAAACCAAGCAACCTGCATTGAAATCTTTGAGCAAAAAAGAAGATCAACTCCTTGAGATTTCAAATGACAGTGGGCTTAAAACATGATTGAAAGAACATCCTCACTGCCGACATTTTGGATTAAAATCAGGACAGAATATCCAGCGGCTGCGACAAAATGCTGAAAATGCTGCTCCTATTTCCAACCTCCTATCTTTGTGAAGCAGGATTTTCTGCAGTAACAGCATCCAAAACAAAGTGTCAGAACAGACTGGATATTAGGAACACACTGCGGGTGTCACCTATCACCCTAAGATGAGATCGCCTTCTGTCAGAGAAAAAAGCTCAGGGATTTCACTGACGGTAAATTTTTGTAATTCCCTGTAATTTAACCCTTTTTGATAAATTTCGAACTTTTTCAGTGACAAATATGTGACCTTTCCATGCAAATTTGGAACATTTTACCTAAAGTTTATTTTCTATGTCAGGGGTCACCAACTAAAACTGCAAGAGGTCCGATTAGTCGGTCCTCCTCCCCAGCCGAGGTCCAAACTAGGTGTGGGAATCTTTAGGCACTTCATGATTCGATTATGATTCAGAACTCGGATTTGATTCTAAAACCATTCTCGATGCATCTTTATGCATTTTTTTTTTTCGATTCAAGATTTTTCCCTCCCACTGTGTGACAACTAGGTCCTTTTAAAGCAAAATATTTGCAATGAACCATGAATTTACTTACAGCATCTTTTATTAAAACAAATGGAAGAGAAATCTGGCACATGGACAAATTTATCTCAAAATGTGCTTTTAAAACCTGCCATCATTTGATTGGCATTTTTTCAGAAGACCATAGCTGTCTCCAGACAGGCCAGTATCATTTAACTTGCTTTCATACATTATTTTATTAAGCTCATGTTTTACCTGCTTTCAGCTCTATATTAATTTTTAATCAAAAAAAATTAAAATGATTTCTTTGTTCAATTTCAAACAAAATATGTAATTTAAAATTTTATAATACAGTAGAACACTTGGGGGCAGATTTACTAACATGCTGCACCATCGCAAAACCCTGTTTTGGCATTAAAAAACTACTGTTGAGCTTTACTAAAGGGCGTAGGGCAAAAATTTGTGGTGGAAAGGCGTGGACTATGTTAATTTTGCACCTGGTCTCGTTGCATATGTATTTGTGGGAGTTGTCATATCAACATGCAAATTTGAGGGAGGGGAGTATTTAAATGACTGTCGCAAGGTGATTTACTAAGGTTTGCGGTTGTCAATCTGCTGCTAAATGCGCCAGGATTTAACGCCCAAAAAAGGCTTGCCTGACATGATTGCGATCGTTGGAGCCGAGACACTGGGGAGAACCGAGGGCGCATGGCAGAAGTGTCTCTCTGTCCGTGACTTTATTTGGCATGACAGAAGAACAGATTATATGAATTTCAGCGGTCTCACAGAGATCGGTATTATGCTGAACTGGACATCAGCTGGCAGTTTTTTTAATTTCATTTGTTTATACTGTATATAATCTACTACATGAATTTGTATCCATAAAATGGGATACAATAGGAGCCCTTATACCCTCAGCGGACATACAGATGGTGTCAGCCGATAATGACTTCTTTTTTTTCTTTTCTGCAGAGGTTAGAATTGGATCTGGAGTTTTCCTATCAGCACTCCCTCGGTCTTGAAGCAAAATCTTCCACATTGCCAATTTTCTACGTTTTTTTCTCTATCCATATTTCTATATTTACAGTATTTCTTTTTGCTGTGCATAAAACAGTAATTCAGTTCTCTCTTCTCTCTATTTCTCTCTCCCAGTTCAGGATACACAATATAGGAGGAAAACAACAATGAGATTATTAAGAAAAAGAGTGCACAGATCCATAGAAAAGTCCCCGAAATTGCAACACCATAATTCAATGGCATTTATAAAAAGTTGTGAACTGGGAGACCTGTAGATTTTGTTAAAAGTTATTCACATAATAAAACCTCAGAGTCTCCATCAGACCATCTTGATGGTTCTAGTGTTAATAAAATAAACACGTTGGTCAAATAATCAAATTATTCATGAGTAGTCCTTTGTTAAATTAGATACAAGTGCTTCATTTATACATATTAAATAAGAAAGTCTGCCATGTTAAAGGAAAATCTAAATTTTGAAATATAATGAACAAAAATAAGCTATTTTAGTGGGGTTTGAGCTTAAACAAAAACTTTAAAAAAAAGGCTTTATACAGTATATTATGCTCCTCCGAACTGGCTGTGCCTGTGCACAATTTTGCGGTGTTCTGGGTGGATGGGTGGGCATTATTGAAATGACGTGACTGCGACTGTGTTCATAATTTTGCGTGTTGTTAGTAGATCAGTGGCAAAAATTGGTCACTCCCTGGCTCTCTGTCTAATTTGTGCACTTGCTAATTTGCTCTGCCTTACTAAATCTGCCCCTAAATGTGTTTGTTGACTCCAAATAAATAGGTCTAAAATTCTAAAATCTACAACTAAAATCCTAAAAATGTTTTCCAGGAGAACACAAACTAAATTGTATTGCATTTAAAAAAACAGATTAATATCTAAAAAACAAAATTTCACAAAAAGTCCCTCTCTATACAATATTTTCACTGCAGAAAAAAACAGTTTCAAACTAAGACAAAAAAAGGACACAAAATATAACTCCGCACTACAGAATTCTTTCAACATTTTTTTTTTTTAAATCTTAACAGTAAACTCTTTTACAGCATGGATGGAGCTGTAACTCCATGATTATAGGCAAAGGGGAGGTGGAACTTTTCATGTTCAGTAATACACGGAGCTTTTACTGAGTTTTTACGTGATATCAGAGGTTATGAAAAGGGCCTCCATAACCAGCGACCTCACCTCTGCTTCCCAGCATGGACTACTAGGAGGAAGAAGTACCCCGTAAATACACTCAATTTCACAACAGCGCTTCATTTTGTGGGTACAGACCTGAAACAAAGTGTATCTGTCTGAGGTGGATGTCCTGGCTGTCGGCCTTGTGTGTGTGTGGGGGGGGGGGTAGCGAACCATGATTTTGTGACCTGCTGCATATATTCTGGAGTGGTTGGAGACGCAGAGTGAGTGGCGTTCATGGGACAGTGAAGAGGGGAGTCTGCAGCAAGAAAGCGCCCAAGGGCTCATGCCATAATCTGTCTGGGTGGTCACCAATACAGCAGTTCATTTTTTTTCTTTTTTTTTTTTCACTTTTTTCCCATCAAAACAAAACAGTCTCCCTCTTCCCCAAATTGTATCATAAGGTTTCAGGGTCCAGACAGAGGACTCTCACAGTCCAGATCCGGACCGGACTCTGCCAGTTGGTGACCTTTACTAAAATGTTATTTAGTAAAAAACGTAGACTAACAATTGATGTGCCCTATTTAAACTATTATTCTGTATTAATAGCAACACAGTAACTTTACTATATGCCTTGCTCTTGTGTTTTAATTTTGAAAAAGTGAATAAATCAGAAGCAGCACCAGATTTAAATTAAGATTAGTCAATAAATTGTTTTAACAATCAATAGCTCAATTGACTATCAAAGTAGAAATTACTTACAGTCTGTATAATTTTCCTCCCAGCTGAAGGTTGTAATTACATATATGATGATACCTATTATTTTAAAATGTTGGCATACTAAAATCGTGGTTGTTTCTGATTTGCAAAAACAGGGTGGCCTGGGATGAAGTTGAATTCCCAGCATGAATTTTTGTTTCAGTCCATCTCTGCTCAGCACTGCAAGTTCCTAACTGTTTCCTTACCTCAGGATCAGCCCCTCTCTGTGCTCCACCTGTGGAAAACCCCATCAGGATGTGGACTTTCCGGAAACCTTCAAGTAAGGAACTATACTTGCCAAATACTACTCCACAGCGAACTCTTACCGAAGGTCCTCCCTGGCCCACGACCTACAGTAAGTGTTGGAAACCCTCACCTGCAGTCTACTTCAAGACTCTAATTAAGAACTATTTCCTACAAATAATACATGTTACTTACCTGAGTGTGAACCACAGTCACACAGTCTCAATAAATAACTTCATTTGCTTTTATTCCTGCCTGTGTGTGTTTGTGTAATGCAGTTGGGTCCTTGCCTTGTATGAATCATAACACAAACTTGCAATAACAAAGACACTATGGAATTTTGGTAAAATTCTGACTTGTAGCAATAGCCAATAAAATTACTGTAAATGAACACTATGAAGTACACATCTAATTTTAAACGTGCTGACCTTTGAGCTAAAGGGTTGTGTGTAGTATTTCTGGTTTGCACACTGTGGCTGTGTCTCATTTCAGGTGTTGCAGCCTTGTAGACTGTGGCCCAGGGGGCCAGAACACTCCAAGGTCAGGGAGGCTGCATCTAAAGGCTGATTTGTGGCTGTTAAATGAGGTGGTCTAGTCTTTGGAGGACGTATGTTTGTGTGACAACGCACTACCCTGTTGCCTAGCAACCACGACATCAGTTGAGAAATTTTTTTGCTGACATTTTTGACAGAGATGGGACTTTATCCATCCATCCATCCATCTTCTATCACTTATCCAGGGATCCAGGTCACGGGGGCATCGGTCTAGGCAGAGTAGCACCAACTTCCACCCAATTCACATAGCACCATGATCCCTATGATCCCTCCTGCAGGTGGTGAGCCCGCTGGAGGGCGGACTCATGTGGCTCCTTTAGGTACACTGGGTTCTTGATGTAATGTTTTTCATGGAGATCTACTGGACCACTCTCAGTCGGGCCCTTCACCCAGGACCAGTTTGCCTTGGGAGACCAATGGCCCTTTTCCACTAGCACCTACTCAGCTCAACTTGACTCGCCTCAACATAGTTTTGATTGTTTTCCATTACAGTTGAGTACGACCTCAAAGTGGGTGGGGTCATTATAGCAAGGCGGTCCGACACTCCCGTGACGTTATTTGTCTGCATATAGGAGACAATGGCGTTACCTAATATCCTTAGTTGTTCAAAGTGAGTTTACCACCAATTGGATAAATAATGTAAAAGATGCTTAAAATCACAAAATACTCACCATCCTCTATCACGGTTTTCAGCAAGGCCATGGGCGAGGTTTTCAACAATGTCGTGGTCAAATGGAGGCCATTCTCCTGCCTGTTGCTCGGCACTCGGTGCTTGTAAATGGCATCCATTTGATTGAACCACTTCCAGTCTTTTATGCTCGACCCACTTCCGCCGTTGGGAACCTTGATGGTCCGGTAATTGCTTTTTAGTTTCTTAAGCTTCTCCCGACATTGTTTTAATGTCCGGTGGTACCCATGAGTGGCCATCAGCTCAGAGACCTCCTGGTATACTTTTTCATTTTGGGTCACTACGTCTAGCTCCCTCTGGATTCTCTCGTCAGCCACCAAGCACAGAAAAGTCTGAACCTCGTCGCTGGACCACGGTGTTGATTTGTGTGTAGCCATTTATCTTGTTGATTATCACAGAAATAATAAAAATTCATGCTCGCTGTTGCCAAATTTTTACAAATGGCAGGTTTGACTCTTGTGAAGAAGTCTCTCTCAGACTCATCCAGTGACGTTATGTCCAGACCAATCAGTGGCCTGCAGTCTGTTGACATCACATTTTCAGCTTGACTCAGCTCACTTGGAACCCCGGCTGAGTAGGTACTAAAATAATACCTAGTACCAGGTACTAGGTACTAAATGAAAACCCTACAAACCGAGTAGAGTCAAGCTGATTAGGTGCTAGTGGCAATGGGGCGCAAGTTGCCCTCGACAACATAGCTCCTGGTATCATTCTGGCACTCCAAACCCCTCCACCACGATAAGGTGGAGATCCACCGAGGGGATGGAACTTATATATATATATATATACACTACCGTTCAAAAGTTTGGGGTCACTTAGAAATTTCCTTATTTTTGAAAGAAAAGCACTTTTTTTCAATGAAGATAACTTTAAACTAATCAGAAATACACTCTATACATTGCTAATGTGGTAAATGACCATTATAGCTGCAAATGTCTGGTTTTTGGTGCAATATCTAAATAGGTGTATAGAGGCCCATTTCCAGCAACTATCACTCCAGTGTTCTAATGGTACAATGTGTTTGCTCATTGCTTCAGAAGGCTAATGGATGATTAGAAAACCCTTGTGCAATCATGTTAGGTCTGCAATGCTGTAATTGCTGCAAATGGAGGATTCTTTGACGAAAGCATAGTTTGAAGGAAAAAATTATTATTTCAAATACAAATCATTATTTCTAACCTTGTCAATGTCTTGACTATATTTTCTATTCATTTTACAACTCATGGTGGTAAATAAGTGTGACTTTTCATGGAAAACACAAAATAATTGTCTGGGTGACCCCAAACTTTTGAACGGTAGTGTATATACATATATACGTATATATATATATATACATACATACATATATATATATATATATATATATATATATATATATATATATATATATATATATATATATATATATAAATCAGTTATATCAGTGGAAATTATGACAGTTAATCATTTATGATCGTTTAATATTATGTAGCTAAATAATTACATGTTCTGCCTTGTATCAGCTCTGACATGTAGTTTTTAATGTTCTCAAGCAGACCACAGTCCTGTACTGTAGGATGATGATCCTCAGTGATTTTCAGCAGCAGTAGAACAGAGTCTATCTTCAGCTTCATTTAAGTTGTACCAGTGCATCTCAGTAAATTAGAAAATCATGATTTGTCATGTAATTAAAAAAAAACTATAACCACTATCATCAATATTAAATCAGGTTTAAAATGTTTCACTCTGTAATAAGTAATATGAAAGTCTCATTTGGAATTATCTTGCAAAAAAACATCAACTTTTTCAAAAAATACTTTATTGAAATGCATTTTTTCTAACTATTAACAGTAAACATGCAATGTGTTGATTTAGCTTGTTTCAGTTTGCAAAGTAAAATGCTAAAAAAAAATTCACAATCAATAAAACAATTCATAAAATCAATTTTAAGATAAGATAAGATAAGATAAGATAAGCCTTTATTAGTCCCACAATGGGGAAATTCCAGGATTGCAACAGCACAGGGATAGCAACACACAGAGCAACAATCAGAAGGCAAGAAAAAAAAAAAACAAGAACAATCAAATATCAGTTTTATTTTATAAATCTTGAATCCAACCTGTTCTCTCCACAGCCAACCCTTGGTTCCTGCAGGTTCACCCCCGTGGACCTCAGAAATAAACGAGAAAAAAAAAATCAGAAAAATCTGATTATCACTTGAGATTTTTTGTATACTTTTATTAATTCCCAGAGGGAAATTCAGGGCATCCACCTGGATGGATGAGGCAGCCACGGTGCTGTGCTAACCCCTTCACACACATTCACACCTAGGGCCACTTTAGAGTCTCCAATTAACCAAACTGGCATGTTTTGGGCCTGTGGGAGGAAACCGGAGTACCTGGGGTAAGCCCATGCAGACACGGGGAGAACATGCAAACTCCACACAGAAGGGTCACTGATGGTCAGGGGGTGGGATCGAACACACAACCTTCTTACTGTGCTGCCACAGTGCTAACCACTGGTCCACTGAGCTGCCCAAGATGTTGTGATGATACCTTTATAAGATCAGCATAATCATTACAGATGTCCTACACCCCCCCCCCGCCCCCCCACAGCTTCATAAACTGCTCTGTTTTCTCTAAAGAGACCTGGCTTGGGCAAGATGATTATGTTGGTCTGAATGAATCAACTCCCTTTGGATATTTAAACTGTCATAACCCCAGAGGTTCTGGTTGTGTTGGTGGAGTGGCGGCAATTTTCCATTCTAAATTACTAGTTAATGTTAAGCAAAAATTATGTTTTAATTCCTTTGAAGGTTTGGTCCTCAGTGTGGGGCTTGTTGGCAATCTTGGCTTGAACCCAATTCTCTTTACCATAGTTTATCGTCCTCCCTCGGCCTATTCAGAGTTTCTATCTGAATGTGCTGAATTTTTAGCTGATTTAGTGCTGAAATCTGATAGAATAATTATTGTAGGGGACTTTAATATACATGTTGATGTAGAGAGTGACTGTCTTAATAAGGCATTCAGTTCAATTATAGACTCAATGGGGTTTTCCCAGAAAGTAAAAAATTCTACCCATCATTTCCACCATACATTGGACCTTGTTTTGACTTATGGTATAGATATCGAAAATCTGGTAGTGTCTCCTCATAATCCTGTACTGTCTGGCCATTGTCTGTTAATTTTTGATTTCATTATCTCTGATCACAAAAGGTCTGATATTACGTTACCAACCTAATAGAGCACTACACTCCCAAAAATGCTGGATTACTTGTGGTGCCCAGAATCTCCAAAAGTACAGTGGGAGGCAGAGCCTTCTACTACCAAGCTCCTTCTCTCTGGAACCAGTTACCACTCTGGGTCCGGGAGTCAGACTCGGTCTCTGTTTTTAAGAACAGGTTAAAATCCTTCCTTTTTAATATAGCTTACGTTTAAGGAGGGATTTTGTGTCTCTTAACCCCACTTTTGTTCTGTTGTTATTTGATCCACACTGCTGGTTGACCTCCAATAATGTACTTGGCATCTTACTGTTATGTTCTTTATGTCTGTCCTCTCCATCCTCCCTATCCCCTCACCCCCAGCCAGTCACAACAGATGACTGCCCCTCCCTGAGCCTGGTTCTGCTAGAGGCTTCTTCCTGCCAAATGGGAGTTTTTCGTCTCCACTGTCGCTAAGTGCTTGCTCACAGGGGATCGTCTGATTGCTGGGTTTTTCTGAGACTGTGGGGTTTTTTCTGCACTGTGGCGCCACGAGACAGCTTCTGTTGTGATGTGGCGCAGTATAAATACGGCTGAATTGAATTAAAAATAATCTTAAGTGTTTTTTTTACAGCACCGCATCAGGTTTTTTTTTAAGCAAATAAATAAATAAAATCAACTTACGATATCTCTTTAGGACTTTAAAAGTTATCTCAAAGCAAGTTATTTCAGCCATGTTACATCGTGGTATTTAATATTATTGACATTAGTTAATAAACTGACATGAATGAATACTCAGTTTGACTTTAAAAAAATACAGTTCAACATGTTAATACATTAAGCAAAGCATACGGCACATTAGAAAAGAAATAATGTCATGTAACATGAGCTTAAATAATTAGATGTTGCTGTTTTCTGGATCATTGGTGTTTTCACGTTCACACCACTGCATAATTCAAGTACAAAACTTGCTTTAAACTGTTTCTGACTTCGCTCCACTTGTGGCGGAGCCGGGGAATGCTGGGATGTTAGGGCCACTTGGATACTCTTCATGTATCCTTTGTTTTCGGGGTTTTGAAGGCTGCATTTGTCGACTGTATGTAAGGAGGCCACAGAATGGGACAGCCTTCAACACGGCGTAGTGACATATCTGGTCTAGAAATGCGCACTTGGAGGTTGCAGAACCTGAATTGAGACACGGCTTGTTTTCTCCTCCTGCTTATTATCAGATGTTTTGCAGCTGCTGCCTTTTCACCACCTGCCTCTAATTGTTCCAGCCTTTTAAAGGAGGAAGTTTCCTTCACTTCCTTACAGAGATCTTAGATGACCGGTGTTCTGCCATTTTACCATACTTTATCAAAACACCATACCCCCATGGCAAACTGATAGATATAGCTATCGGTTTAGCATACTTCGTCAGAATCAATTGCACTGCAAATATGCCACTAACATTACATAATTGCTTATCTTTTGTCAGCTGGGCCATGGTACGCTATTGTTTACCTTCCATCAGCTGTACTGAGTAATTTAGAACAGCAGGAAATATATATAATGTATATAAATAGACACACACTGAAAGGACAAGCTGCTGTGCGCAGGGGTGGACCAGCACCTGTCATCATGGATCCTGGACTACCTCACAAACCGGCCACAGCTTGTGAGAACCCGGGACTGTGTGTCCGACACAATCGTCGGTAGCACGGGGGCCCCCCAGGGAACGGTTTTGGCTCCCTTCCTGTTCACCCTTTATACTGCGGACTTCTCACACAACACAACACACTGCCATCTACAGAAGTTCTCTGACGACTCTGCGATCATTGGTCTCATCTCCAACGGAGATGAAGCTGAGTACAGAGGGCTTATCCAGGACTTTGTGGACTGGTGCCATCAGAACTGCCTCCAGATCAACGTGAGGAAAACTAAGGAGCTGGTGGTGGACTGCCGCAGGCAAGGACAACCCCTCACAGCACCAGTAAATATACAGGGAACAGACATTGAGATGGTGACATCCTACAAGTACCTGGGTGTTCATCTGAACAATAAACTAGACTGGTCACACAATACTGACGCACTCTACAAGAAGGGACAGCGCAGGCTGTTCCTACTGAGGAGACTCCGGTCTTTTGGTGTACAAGGGGCGCTGCTGAAGTCATTCTATGACACGGTGGTGGCATCAGCCATCACTTTTGGAGTGGTCTGCTGGGGCAGTGGCATTACAGCAGCAGCAGCCGATAGGAAGAGACTGAACAAACTGATCAAGAAAGTTAGCTCTGTCCTGGGGCAGCGCCTTGACCCAGTGGAGGAGATGGGAGAGAGAAGGATGGTGGCTAAACTGTCATGTCATGTCATGTTGTCTCTACTGGAGTCCAAGTTCCACCCTATGCAGGACATACTGAATGCACTGAGGAGCTCATTTAGCAGCAGACTACATCATCCTAGGTGCACAACCAAGAGGTTTCGCAGGTCCTTCCTACCTACGGCTGTCAGACTGTACAACCTAAGCAGGGCTGCTCGCAGAGATAGTAAAAAGACGTGACAGCCTAATAGTATTGAATGCAAAAGACGCAATAGACTTACACAATGGTCCCCTCCGGTATACAACTAGGAAAATACCGGTCGCTATGGAGGGTGAGAATATGTATGGGTACATAATCATACCATGTAGGATAACTAAGTAGACGGTTATGCTGTTTCATTCCATCTAGCTACAATGCTCCGCACTGTGTGTGTTTATATATTTATATATTTATTCCATCTAGCGACAATGCTCCACACTGTGTGTGTTTATATATCTACATATTTATTCCATCTAGCTACAATGCTCCGCACTGTGTGCATTTATATATTTACATATTTATTCCATCTAGCTACAATGCTCCGCACTGTGTTTATACTGTATATCTACATATTTATTCCATCTAGCTACAATGCTCCGCACTGTGTTTATATACTCATACATTTATTCCATCTAGCTACAATGCTCCACACTGTGTGTGTTTATATATTTACATATTTATTCCATCTAGCTACAATGCTCCGCACTGTGTTTATATATTCTTATATTTATCCCATTTAGCTACAATGCTCCGCACTGTGTTTATATATTTATATATTTTTTCCATCTAGCTACAATGCTCCGCACTGTGTGTCTATATATTTATATTCATATATACATATGTATACTCGCTGCTCTTGTTTTTTTTCTTGCCTTCTGATTGTTGCTCTGAGTGTTGCTATCCCTGTGCTGTTGCAATCCTGGAATTTCCCCATTGTGGGACTAATAAAGGCTTATCTTATCTTATCATATCTTATTTTTGGATCAGCTAATCACAGTGTACACAGCGGCATCAGCTGTTTCCATCAGCTGTATCATATGCTGAAATTAAGAGCGGAAGCGTATTTTCTGTTACTATGCATGCGCGTGCATGTATAGTAATCCAGGGTATGGCCATTCTGATAAGTATGATAAAATGTCAGAATACCGGCCAAGCAGTCTGGAACGGTCCCCTACTCTATGTGCAGCCAGTAGCTCTTTGTGCTATTGGCCAACCTTATCCTCCAACGCTGGCTATTGGAAATTGTTCTTACCCTTAAACCAGTAAAACATAATCATCATTCTCATTCATATGTTTCAGTAATGTGCTGTGTAACGGAATTACTGTTTAAAAATTCAGTAATGCATTACAGTCACTGAAATTTGATCAGATGCATTACTCGTTACTCGTTACTCATTACTCGGTTTTTAATAAGGATAGATATTTTTAGCGAAAATAAATAAATATACAAACTGACCCTACAGTAGCTGATGCAGCTGTTGTTACTATGCTATGCAAACAACACTGTGAAGTAAGTCCGCTGTATTCTGAACAGCCACGGCTGGATGTAAAGTGGAAATACTCATCTCAACACCCACAGCTGGATTTCAAGCACAGGAATTTATCTGGACAGTTTGTGACACAGCAAGAATTAAACCGACTGATTGCCAGATACGTCATTACAGACTAAAGATGTGATAACACTTTCCAACAGACAGCTGGACTGTGATCCACTGAAATTAAAATGCATTTACTTGCTACCTGGATAAAGATTATTCAAAAATGGACGTTGATCTCCAAAAGGAATTTGAGGGACTGGATCATGTCTCTGTCACAACAGACATTTGGACTGTGGATAATGGACATTTTCTTTGGATCACTGCACATCGGATTAAATCCATATCATAAAGGTAAGATAAACATGGACAGCTGTATGCAGTGTTGGCAACTTTCACTCTTTTGGAGTGATTCTCACTCTTTTTCCCTCTCCCTCACTTCACAAACTCTATGTCTCACTCCAAAGAGAGGAAATTACTGGCACTATCATGTTGGTTTTCTTCAGATTTTTTCTCCACAATAAGAGCTCTCAAGGCAGGATGAAACAGACTGAACATGTTCTAAAAGCTCTGTCTGAAACAGTCTGTTTTCAGCCTGACATTAATAAGCCCGTAATGTAATTCATTAATTAAATTATCTTGCTATCATGGTCCTCATGGATCGTCACCTTATCGTGGTGGGGGGGTTTGCGTGCCCCAGTGATCCCAGGAGCTATGTTGTCCGGGGGCAATTTGCCTCTGATAGGGTCTCCCAAGACAAACTGGTCTTGGGTGAAGGGCCAGACTAAGAACGATCCAACAGACTCTCATGATAAATTGTATATCAAGGATTCAGTGTACCCCGCCCGGTATGGGATTACCGGGGCCCCACCCTGGAGCCAGGCCTGGGGGAGGGGCTCGAAGGCTAGCGTCTGGTGGCCGGGTTTCCACCCATGGGACCCGGCCGGGCTCACCCCGAAGGCGTTACATGGGTCCGCCCTCCAGTGGGTTCACCACCTGCAGGAGGGATCATGGGGGTCCGGTGCTATGTGGATTAGGTGGCGGTCAACGGCGGAGACCTTGGCAGACTGATCCCAAGCTTTCTAAACTGGCTTTTGGTACGTGGAATGTCACCTCTCTGGTGGGGAAGGAGCCTGAGCTGGTGTACGAGGTTGAGCGATACCGGCTAGATATAGTCGGCCTCACCTCAACACAAAGCTCCAGTTCCGGAACCAGTCTCCTGGAGAGGGGCTGGAGCTTGGCCTTTTCTGGAGTTGCCCTGGGTGAGAGGCGACGAGCAGGGGTGGGTATTCTTGTATCGCCCCGCCTTGCTGCCTCTATATTGGAGTTTTCCCCGGTGGATGAAAGGGTTGCTTCCCTGCGCCTTCGGGTTGGGAAACGGGTCCTGACCATCATTTGTGCCTATGCACCAAATGATGTTTCAGAGTACCCACCCTTTTTGGAGTCTGTGACTGGGGTGCTGGAGGGTGCTCCTCCTGGAGACTCCATTGTCCTACAGGGGGACTTCAATGCGCACGTGGGCAATGACAATGAAACCTGGAGGGGGGTGATTGGGAGGAACGGCCTGCCCGATCTGAACCCGAGTGGTGTTCAGTTATTGGACTTCTGTGCTAACCACAGTCTGTCCATAACGAACACCATGTTCAAGCATAAGGGTGTCCATATGTGCACCTGGCACCAGGACACCCTAGGTCGCAGGTCGATGATCGATTTTGTTATCGTATCATCAGACCTGCGACCGTATGTCTTGGACACCCGAGTAAAGAGAGGTGCAGAGCTGTCAACTGATCACCACCTGGTGGTGAGTTGGATCCGATGGCAGGGGAGGAAGCCATTCAGACCTGGTAGACCCAAACGTATAGTGAGGGTGTGCTGGGAGCGTCTGGCTGAGGCCCCTGTCCGGGAGGTCTTCAACTCCCACCTCCGGAAGAACTTCAACCACATTCCGAGGGAGTCTGGAGACATGGAGTCTGAATGGGCCATGTTCTCCACCTCTGTTGTTGAAGCGGCGGCCCAGAGCTGCAGCCGCAAGGTGGTCGGTGCATCTCGTGGTGGCAACCCCCGAACCAAGTGGTGGACACCAGTGGTGAGGGGGGCCATTAAGCTGAAGAAGGAGTCCTATCAAGCTTGGTTGGCTTGTGGGACTCCCGAAGCAGCTGAGGTGTACCAGCAGGCCAAGCGGAGTGCAGCTCGGGTGGTTGCTGAAGCAAAAACCCGGGTATGGGAGGAGTTCGGTGAGGCCATGGAACAAGACTTTCGGTCGGCTTCAAAGAGATTCTGGCAAACTGTTCGGCGGCTCAGGAGGGGAAAGCAGCTCCCCGTCCACACTGTGTATGGTGCTGATGGGACACTGTTGACTTCAACTGGGGATATCGTCGGGCGGTGGAAGGAATACTTCGAGGATCTCCTCAATCCTACTGATACGCCTTCCACAGAGGAAGCAGGGTTTGGTGATGAGGGGGATGACTCGCCGATCACAGGGGCTGAGGTCGCCAAGGTGGTTAAAAGTCTCCTTGGTGGCCGGGCCCCAGGGGTGGACGAGATTCACCCTGAGTACCTCAAGGCCCTGGATGTTGTTGGGTTGTCATGGTTGACACGCCTCTGCAACATTGCGTGGAGGTCGGGGGCAGTGCCTTTGGCATGGCAAACCGGGGTGGTGGTTCCTCTCTTCAAAAAAGGGGACCGGAGGGTGTGCTCCAACTTTAGAGGGATCACACTCCTCAGCCTCCCTGGGAAGGTCTATGCCAAGGTACTGGAGAGGAGAGTCCGGCCGTTGGTCGAACCTCGGATTCAGGAAGAGCAATGTGGTTTTCGTCCTGGCCGTGGCACATCGGACCAGCTCTTTACCCTCTCGAGAATTCTTGAGGGTTCGTGGGAGTTTGCCCAACCAGTTTACATGTGTTTTGTGGACTTGGAGAAGGCATTTGACCACGTCCCTCGTGGATTTTTGTGGGGGGTGCTTCGGGAGTATGGGGTATCGGGCTTGTTGTTACAAGCTATTCGGTCTCTGTACGACCGTTGTGAGAGTTTGGTTCGTATTGCCAACACTCGGTCGGAGTCATTCCCAGTGAGAGTTGGACTCCGCCAGGACTGCCCTTTGTCACCGATCCTATTCATAATTTTTATGGACAGGATTTCTAGGCGCAGCCAGTGAATGGAGGGTGTCATGCTTGGTGACCACAGGATCTCATCTCTGTTGTTTGCAGATGATGTTGTCCTGTTGGCTTCATCCAGCAATGACCTACAGCTCTTGCGGGGACGGTTTGCCGCTGAGTGTGAAGCGGCTGGGATGAGAATCAGCACCTCCAAGTCCGAGTCCATGGTCCTCAGCCGGAAAAAGGTGGATTGTCCTCTCCGGGTTGGGGACAGGCTCCTGCCCCAAGTGGAGGAGTTTAAGTATCTTGGGGTCTTGTTCACGAGTGAGGGGAAAATGGAGCGAGAGATCGACAGACGGATTGGAGCAGCATCTGCAGTGATGCAGACGTTGTACCGGTCTGTTGTGGTGAAGAGGGAGCTTAGTTCTAAGGCAAAGCTGTCGATTTACCAGTCAATCTACGTTCCTACTCTCACCTATGGTCACGAGCTTTGGGTAATGACCGAAAGAACGAGATCGCGGATACAAGCGGCTGAAATGAGCTTTCTCCATAGGATTGCTGGACTCACCCTCAGAGATAGGGTGAGGAGCTCAGTCATCTGGGAGAGGCTCAGAGTAGAACCGCTGCTCCTCCACATTGAAAGGAGTCAGTTGAGGTGGTATGGGCATCTGATTAGGATGCCTCCTGGACGCCTCCCACTTGAGGTGTTTCAGGCACGTCCCACTGGGAGGAGACCCCGGGGCAGACCCAGGACTCGGTGGAGAGACTATGTCTCCCAGCTGGTCGGGGAACGCCTTGGTATCCCCTCTGAAGAGCTGGAGCAGGTGGCCGGGGAGAGGGAAGTCTGGGCTTCTCTGCTTGAACTGCTGCCTCCGTGACCCGGACCTCCGGAAAAGCGGTAGAAGATGGATGGATGGATGGATGCTATGTGTGCAAGATGATTTACAGTAAGTATGCATTTAAAAGTAATGTGAAAGTTACTTTTCCAAGTAACTAGTTACTTTAATCATGCAGTAATTGGCAAAATAACTCAATTACTTTTGAAAAGAAGTAACTGTAATTAGAAGAAGTCATCTCTATTATTATTCAGTCCATACAGCCAATCATGTACAGTAGAACAAAATTACATTTCTCCTATCTACAATGTTAATCACATGTAGAATCAGAGAGGTCACTGCCATGCAAGGTGCCGCAACAAACAACTTCTCCTTCCCCCATTCTACTATGCTGAGCAACAAGCTAGAAGGTGGGAAGTACCATTTTTATATGGTTTTTGGTATGACCCGGTCAAGATTTGAACTCCCAACCTCCTGGTTGTGGGGCAGATGCTCTATGAACTAGGTCACCACTCCAGTATTAGTGATTAGTTACTATTTTTCAGTAACTTGCCCAATACTGATTACACAGGGTTACAAAAATTATTTTTTTGTAAATTGTCTGTGTTTTTTCAACTGATTTAAGACAATTTTGCACCACTGAATCCAAAAATGACATCTGTTTCTCTCGATCAGGTGCTAAGTAAAAACCTGTACTTACTTAGTACTGTGCTTGTACTACGTGTACTTACCTTTACCTTGTACGTGTACTTGCCTTTATATAAAGGTAAGTACACGTAAATTGAATGTTACGTCATCATTGTTCAAAATTCAGTGAATTTCAAGACATAAAAAAAGAATTTTGCATCATATAAAGCGAAAATACCCGTATATGTAAACAAAAACGTATAAAACAACGTGTCCATAATTCAAAAAGTTGACCTGATTAAGTGAAACCAATGTGATTTTTGGATTCAGCACATCAAAATTGTCATGAATCAGCTAAAAAAAACTTATACAATAAATTTGGTGTTGACCAGTGTTATCAAACAACTAACCTCGGGCCTGATGCTCCCCTCTACCCATCTACGACAGACTATATACTCACCATTTCAATCTGAAGACAACCTAGCTCATTCTGGACTGGATAACTTGAGTAGCAAGAATCAGCAACAGCCCTGTAAATACACTGCATTCTGAAGAAACTGCACCTGCTTGCCAGATTCTTGCTGCGTGATCCTCATTTGTAAATAAACTTGTGAAACTGCCCATGTTGTGTCAGCATCTGGGTCTGTTAGTGAAACACATTGTTGTGGTGCACAGAAGCATACAAATAAGATCAAAGTCTAGCTAAAATATTCTATTATATTTTGGGACAAACATAAATGACCGAATGTTGGCATTCCCAGTGAGAGTTGGACTCCATCAGGGCTGCCCTTTGTCATCGATCCTGTTCATAATTTTTATGGACAGGATTTCTAGGTGCAGCCAGGAAACGGAGGGTGTCATGCTTGGTGACCACAGGATCTCATCTCTGTTGTTTGCAGATGATGTTGTCCTGTTGGCTTCATCCAACAAGGACCTACAGGTCTTACTTGGATGGTTTGCTGCTGTGTGTGAAGCAGATGGGATGAGAATCAGCACCTCCAAGTCCGAGTCCATGGTCCTCAGCCAGAAAAAGGTGGACTGTCCTCTCCGGGTTGGGGACAAGCTCCTGCCCCAAGTGGAGGAATTTAAGTATCTCAGGGTCTTCTTCACGAGTGATGGGAGAATTGAGTGAGAGATTGACAGACGGATCGGAGCAGCATCTGCAGTGATGTGGTACCGGTCTGTTGTGGTGAAGAGGGAGCTGAGCTCTAAGGCAAAACTGCCTATTTATCAGTCAATCTACGTTCCTACCTTCACCAATGGTCATGAACTTTGGGTAATGACCAAAAGAATGAGATTGCGGATACAAGTGGCTGAAATGGGCTTTTTCCGTAGGATCGCTGGACTCATCCTTAGAGATAGGGTGAGGAGCTCAGTCATCCGGGAGAGGCTCAGAGTAGAACCGCTGCTCCTCCACATTGAAAGGAGCCAGTTGAGGAGGTTTGGGCATCTGATCAGGATGCCTCCTGGATGCCTCCCACCTGAGGTGTTTCGGGCACATCCCACTGGCAGGAGACCGCGGGGCAGACCCACAACTCGCTGGAGAGACTACATTTCCCAGCTGGTCTGGGAATGCCTTGGTATCCTCTCTGAAGAGTTGGAGCAGGTGGTTGGGGAGATAGAAGCCTGGGCTCCTCTGCTTGAACTACTGCGTCCATGACCTGGACCTCCGGAAAAGTGGTAGATGATGGATGGATGGAAAAGTAAATGACAAATATCCAAAGGGAAGAAGTTTCTTTTTTATCAATTTTTGGGGGGGTTCTGAAGCCTCAGTAAGCATACAACCAGCAATTTTAAACATGTCCATAGAACTGACAAATAAATTAATAAATTATAAACTATGTTAATCCCTTGCACTCTGGTCAATTTCCCTAAAAACGCCTAAAAATAACGTACCCAAAGTAAATCAAAAGCTGTTCTTCAACCCTTTGCAGCATCTTCATGGGGCTGGTCTCATTTAAAAAAAAACACTTTGAATTTTTTTGGCAAAACAGTCATAATCTCTCTAAGTGCTCCCGCCACTGAGTAACAGTCATCTAAACATACTGAACTTGAAGAAAATAAATTTCGCCTGGGTGTTTTTTTGGATACAAATGCTTGCAAATAACACATTTCCGGGCTGGAAAATGCAACAGAAATGTAGAACCAAGTGTTATCCAGCTGAGGTCAAAATTTTGTAACAATACCACAAAAAATGAATATATTACACAGCTTTTTTCTCAGGTTGTTCCCAGGCGTTTTTGAACTGTGCCAAATTGTGCCAAATGGCACAGTTTGGAAAAACGTCTGTAACTTTTGAATGATTCAATATAGAAGCTTGATCTTGGGCTCTAATGAAAGGTGACACTCAGGGCTGTGTGTGTGTGTGTGGGGGGGGGGTTTATTCATTCATGAATGAATGAATGAACAAACAAGCCCCCACACACAAAGAAGCATGCCACGTAAAAAATGTGTGGCCTTTTTTTACAAGAAAAAATAACCTACAGTCCAATAAAAATTATACTAAAATATCCGTAATGTAGAAGATAACAACTCCCCCCCCCCAACCCCCCGCTACAGAGGACGGACATCGCCCATCGCTACATGACGGACTGTGGTGACGGTGCGCCGCGGTCTACTATGCACAGTTGTACTAAAATATCTGCAATATATCTGCAATCCGCTACAGAAGAGTAGTGGGGGGGGGGCGTTCACGGTCCAGACGCGGCGCACGGACCGTGTCCAGTCCGTGCGCCGCGGTCCGTCATGTGGCGATGACGCACAGTTGTAATTTACCGATCGGTCAAAAGTCATTTTGATTACAATCTTCAGGGATAAAGAATAATTTAGCTTATAACACTTACCTGTCCACAACAGAAGTGTCGCTGGCGAACTTCTCTTCCTCATTGTCAGACGAACATGAAGCTGGTCCGCTTGTTACGACTCGTGGTTCTGGTCACGCGACCCGGTCAAACCATGATTCCATTATTGCGGTTTTGTGCTTCCATGATTGCTTTTTTGGAGAACGATTTTTCAAAACAAATAAGAACAGTAGTAAGAAAAAAAGACTGGCAAACGCGTGTGTGTCACCCAGCGGCTTACACAAAACAGATTTTACGCACGGGACGTACGCTTTCAATTGTCGAACTTCTCTGCTTCAATTGGCTCGCTGTATTCACAGCTGTTGGTAGGCAGGTCCTTCTTGCTAGGTTTTCAGTCATTGGTTCTTCAAGGTTTCAGAAACCCAATTCAAGGCTCTTATTAGTCAAATGAGAAGTCAATCAAATCTAAACCAATCAAAGCACTCCTTTGGCTTTCTGTTCGTGGCTGTGTCTGTAGTGGAAGAACGGAAATGCAGCTTTTTTTTTTCAGTGCGCTCTGAGACGCACAGTGTGCGTCCTAGTGCGCACTAGGACGCAGAGACGTGACCGCCCGCGGTATCCCGGAGTGCAAGAGGTTAAAGTTTACTGTCTCCATATTATTAATATACTTAAATACACTGTGTATTTAATTGGAAAATTACCTAGAATTTCTCGCTTTCAATAATACTTGAATTGCCTGCCTAGAATTTATGATAGCTTTTTTATTTAAAAATAGAATATACAGACATGGACAAAATGGTTGGTACCCCTCTGTTAATGAAAGAAAAACCCACAATGGTCACAGAAATAACTTGAATCTGACAAAAGTGGTAATTGACATAACGCACGGCTCAGGAGACGCACACACACAGGCTTAGAGTAGTTCAAAGAGTTTATTAACAGCAGGAGTGAATGAGTGCGTGTCTGCGGGATGTAAATGTGTTGGTGATGGCGTCTGCTTCAGGCACAGAGGCAGGTGACCGTTCAGCCGAGCAACCCTATGGAGAGAGCACAGGGAGAGGGTGACGGGCATACACCAACACAGGAGGGATTTATGGCGAGAGAAGGACTTACTTGGTTTGTCAGGATAGCTGGCACAACAAGGGGGCGAAGCCCGGAAGACAGCCACCTGGAGAGCTCCGTACAGCAGCGAGGATTGGGCGATGGAGTGGAGATGTCCGCCGCCGGGGAATCCACCTGTGCACAGGGGAGCAGACTGGGAAAGAGAGGTAAGGGTTCTTACCCAAATAATGTTTGCTGAAGAGAAGTAGCTCACAACGGTGAGGGACGAAGTCTGACGGCTTCAGGCCGAGCCTCCGGGCGAGACGGCCTTTATCCCTCGCCGCTGATGATTGTCAGGTGCGTGAGCAGGTGGCGCCGCTGATGAATGGCGCGGCGTGACAGTACTCCCCCCTCTAGCAGCGCCTCCTGGCGATGGCTTATCCGGGTGCGCTCGGTGGAAGTCCGCGATGAGCGATGGGTCCAACACAAACGACGGGGGCACCCATTGTCGATGCTCGGGCCCATAGCCCTCCCAGTCCACCAAGTATTGCAACCCACGACCTCGGCGCCGGGAGTCCAGGATGGAGGAGACGGACCAGGCCGGATGGCCACCAATCATCCGGGGCGCGGGTTGCGCTGCAGGAGGAGGGCAAAGGGGGTCGGTGACTGCCAGTTTCACCTTCGACACGTGGAAAGTGGGATGGATGCGGAGGGAGGGGGGAATAGCCACGCGCACAGCCACCGGGTTGATGATCCGGGTGATGGGAAAGGGACCCATGAACCGCTGTGCCAGCTTCCTCCTCTTGCCTTTTAATGTGACGTCCTGGGTAGACACATACACGAGTTGCCCAACTCTGTACGCCGGGGCAGGTCGTCTGTGCCGGTCCGCCACGGTCCTGTTGTGCTCCGCTGTGCGTAAAAGCTGACGCGCGGCAGCCCAGGTGGAGCGGAACTGCCTAAGGTGCGCCCTAACAGAGGGGGCAGTTACCTCGCTCTCCTGCGCTGGAAACAGCGGGGGGTCGTAACCCAGGGACGCCTTGAAGGGGGACATCCCCGTTGCAGAAGAGCGGGCGGTGTTGTGGGCATACTCCACCCAGGCAAGATGGTTGCTCCAGGACGTCGGCTTGGATCTGGTAACACAGCGGAGCGCAGCCTCCAGCTCCTGATTGGTCCTCTCACACTGCCCATTAGACTGGGGGTGATGGCCGGAGGAGAGGCTCACCTTGGCTCCGATGGCGATACAAAAGGATCTCCAAACCTCGGATGAAAATTGGGGGCCCCGGTCCGAGACCACGTCCACCGGAATCCCGTGCAGCCTGACCACGTGTTGGACGAGGAGGCCCGCCGTCTCCAGGGCGGTAGGGAGACCTCGCAGGGGGACGAAGTGGGCCGCCTTGGAGAAACGGTCCACGATGGTCAGGACGGTGTCAAAGGAGTTGGAAACGGGGAGTCCGGTGACGAAATCCAGTGCGATGTGCGACCAGGGCCTGCCGGGGACGGGCAGAGGCTGGAGCAGACCCGCTGGAGGGGCATTTCCCGACTTGCTGGTGGCACAGATTGGGCAAGCCCGGGCGTAGCGGGCTGCATCCCTCCGCAGGCCTGGCCACCAAAAGGACCGTTGGAGGAGGCTGATCATCCGAGAGGTGCCGGGATGACAGGTGAGCCGGGAGGTGTGGAGCCAGTGGATGACCTCTCCTCGGACCGCAGATGGGACGAACAGTCTTCCCTCTGGTCCGCCGCCAGGATCAGGTTCCACCTCCTGCGCCTTCCGGATCTTGTCTTCAATGTCCCAAGAGATGGCTCCCACAACGCACGACCTGGGCAGGATAGTGTGGGGCGTCTCCTCAGCCTCCACGGGGGTGAACTGCCTAGAGAGGGCGTCAGGCAGGCCGTTCTTGGAGCCCGGCCTGAAGGTGATTGAGAAGCGGAACCTGGCGAAGAACAAAGACCAGCGCGCCTGGCGGGCATTCAGGCGCTTGGCAGATCGTAAGTATTCTAAGTTCTTGTGGTCCGTCAGGACCACAAACGGCAGGTCCGCCCCCTCTAGCCAGTGGTGCCACTCCTGTAAGGCGAGTTTAATGGCCAGGAGCTCTCTGTCCCCCACATCGTAGTTCCTCTCCGCCGGGGACAGGCGCCGGGAGAAGAAGGCGCACGGTCGTTTGGCGCCATCGTCAGGTGACCGCTGGGATAATACTGCTCCCACTCCCGTGTCCGATGCGTCCACCTCCACAATGCACTGCAGCGCGGGGTCGACCTGGCGAAGGACCCGGGAGGAGGAGAACTCCGCCTTCAGCGCCTTAAAGGCAGCAGCGACCTCTTCGGTCCAGCGGAACGGGACCTTCGGGGACGTGAGGCGGGTCAGCGGTCTGACGATCGAGCTGAAATTCGGGACAAAGCGGCAGTAAAAATTGACGAAGCCAACAAATTGTTGCACCTGCTTCCGGGATGCGGGAGTAGGCCACTCCACCACCGCCTTCACCTTCTCTGGGTCTGGGAGCACCTGGTCTTGCGCGATGATGAATCCCAGGAAGGATGTGGTCCTAGCGTAGAATTTGCATTTTTCAGCCTTCACGTAGAGCCGATTCTCCAGCAGTCTTTGGAGGACCCGCCTCACATGGACCTGGTGCTCGTCCCTGGACTTGGAGAAGATAAGGATGTCATCCAGGTAGACGAACACGAAGAGGCCGATGAAATCCCGGAGGACGTCATTAATGAGGCGCTGAAAGACGGCAGGAGCGTTGGTCAACCCGAACGGCATGACTAGGTATTCAAAGTGGCCGTTCGGGGTACGGAAGGCTGTTTTCCATTCATCTCCCTCCCGGATCCGGACGAGGTGGTAAGCGCTGCGTAGATCCAGCTTGGTAAACCAGGTCGCCCCCTGGAGGGAGTGAAAGGCAGTGTCCATGAGGGGCAGGGTGTAACGGTCCCTCTCAGTGATGTCATTTAGCGCTCGGTAGTCTATGCAGGGGCGGAGGGATCCGTCCTTTTTTCCAACGAAGAAAAACCCTGCCCCCACGGGTGACGACAATGGGCGAATAATCCCAGCGCTCAGTGATTCCTTCAGGTAAGTATTCATTGTCTCCTTCTCCGGCGCCGACAGGCTGTAGAGCCGACCAGAAGGTAGGGGAGCCCCCTGGTGGAGGTTGATAGCACAGTCATAGGGTCGATGCGGGGGAAGAGACATAGCTTTCGATTTGCTAAATACCATACCCAGGTCGTGAAATTCTGGAGGCACCAGCGACAGGTCCGGAGGTGCTGTGTCCGCCACAGGAGGGGCAGCGGATGGGGAGCAGGCAGCGGACTGAAGGCAGGTGCCCATGCAAAAGGTACTCCATGCCGATACCCCAGCTGACCTCCAGTCCAGGACAGGGTTGTGGAGGCGTAGCCAGGGATACCCCAGGATGACGGGCGACACAGAGTTGGGCAGGACGTAAAAAACCATCTCCTCCCAGTGGTTCCCTGAGATGATGACTGGGACAGGAATGGTTTGATGAGAAACTCTCCCAAGGGAGGCACGGGAGAGATGGACCAGGGAGATGGGGTGTTTTAATGCCTGACAGCGGATGCCCAATCGGGTTGCCAGGCCTTGTGAAATAAAGCTGCCTTCTGCGCCCGAATCCACCAGTGCGTGGGTGAGGTGCCCAGTGGGATTGTGGCAGAAACGGATGGGCAGCTTTAATTGGGTGAGGGTGTCTAACCGGTTGAGATCCGCGAGGCTCCCTACAGCAATTCGCGGACCCCGCCGACTGGCTCTCCACGGGCAACGCTCCACAGTGTGTTGGTCACCTCCGCAATACATGCAGAGGCCCAACTCACGGCGGCGTTGTCTCTCCGCAGGAGAAAGCTTGGTCCAGCCCGTCACCATCGGCTCCGACTCCTCGGGGCATGATGCTGGCGGCGCCGCCAGGGGGCGAGCTTGGAACAGGTGCGGCGAGACTCCACGAGGGCTAGAAGAAGAAGACTTCCGCCCCGAGGAGCGCTTGCGCAGCCTGTTATCCAAACTTACCGCTAAGGATGTCAGCTCCGCTAGTGTCCCAGGGATATCCCGTCCAGCCAGTTCATCCCTCAGATCATTATTGAGGCTGCGGAGGAACAGGCCACAGAGGGAGCGTTCCTCCCAGCCCAATTCCTCCGCCGCTACCCGGAAGTCGACCGAGTAGTCCGCTGCCGACCGGCCTCCCTGCTGGAGAGCGAGAAGCCGATCGACCTGGACCGTCTCGGTTTGAGAATGGTCAAAGACCTCCAGAAAGCGCCTCACGAACTGGTCATAGGTGAGGGTGGCATAACTGGGCCTCGCCATTACGGCGTAGGTCCAAGTTAACGCACGCCCCTCCGGAAGATTCCCTATGTACCCAATCCGGCTGTGATCCGAGGGAAAATCTCTGGGCACACGGTGGAACACGGACTCACACTGCATAATGAACCCCCGCGCTCCGCCGAGCTTACCGCTAAAGCGGGCGGGGGTCGGAATCGGTGTGAGCCGAACCGGTGCCACTGGAGCCGGCTGGACGGCCGCTGGAACAGCAGGAGCCGCACCTCCCTGACGAGCCGGGGGGAACGGCTGTTGAGGATCCAAGCGGCCCAACCGGTTAGTTAAGTTTAATAATTGATTTAGGATAACCTGCTGTTGATAAGCAATTTGATCCACTCTAGCCTCGAGAGTGGTAAACCGGTGTGCGAGCCCGCCGTCCGCCGAGCCGCTCTGCTGAAGCCGTACTGACATAACGCACGGCTCAGGAGACGCACACACACAGGCTTAGAGTAGTTCAAAGAGTTTATTAACAGCAGGAGTGAATGAGTGCGTGTCTGCGGGATGTAAATGTGTTGGTGATGGCGTCTGCTTCAGGCACAGAGGCAGGTGACCGTTCAGCCGAGCAACCCTATGGAGAGAGCACAGGGAGAGGGTGACGGGCATACACCAACACAGGAGGGATTTATGGCGAGAGAAGGACTTACTTGGTTTGTCAGGATAGCTGGCACAACAAGGGGGCGAAGCCCGGAAGACAGCCACCTGGAGAGCTCCGTAAAGCAGCGAGGATTGGGCGATGGAGTGGAGATGTCCGCCGCCGGGGAATCCACCTGTGCACAGGGGAGCAGACTGGGAAAGAGAGGTAAGGGTTCTTACCCAAATAATGTTTGCTGAAGAGAAGTAGCTCACAACGGTGAGGGACGAAGTCTGACGGCTTCAGGCCGAGCCTCCGGGCGAGACGGCCTTTATCCCTCGCCGCTGATGATTGTCAGGTGCGTGAGCAGGTGGCGCCGCTGATGAATGGCGCGGCGTGACAGTAATAAATAAAAATTCTATGAAAATTAACCAATGAAAATCAGACAATGCTTTTGAATTGTGGCTCAACAGAATTATTTTAAAAAACAAACTCATGAAACAGGCCTGGACAAAAATGATGGTACCCTTAACTTAATATTTTGTTGCACAACCTTTTGAGGCAATCACTGCAATCAAACTATTTCTGTAACTGTCAATGAGACTTGTGCACCTCTCAGCAGGTATTTTGGCCCACTCCTCATGAGCAAACTGCTCCAGTTGTCTCAGGTTTGAAAGGTGCCTTCTCCAGACGGCATGTTTCAGCTCCTTCCACAGATGTTCAATAGGATTTAGATCAGGGCTCATAGAAGGCCACTTTAGAATAGTCCAGTGTTTCGCTCTTAGCCATTCTTGGGTGTTTTTAGCTGTGTGTTTTGGGTCATTATCCTGTTGCAAGACAACAACTGTAGTCACAGGAACATCAAGCTGCTTGGAGATGATCTTATAGCCTTTACCTTTAACATGCTTGTCTATAATTTTCTTTCTAATCTCCTGAGACAACTCTCTCCTTTGCTTCCTCTGGTCCATGTTTAGTGTGGTGCACAACATGTCAAACCGGAGTGGTGGCTCAGTTGGTAGAGCATCCGCCCCACACCTGGGAGGCAGGGGTTCAAATCCCGTCCGGGTCATACCAAAGACCATATAAAAATGGTACTTTCCGCCTTCTAGCGTGATGCTCAGCATAATAGAACGGGGAAAGTAAAGTTACGCAGAGAGCTACCAGAGGACTGACCCCCCACTGTAGCTTTCACTACTTACAGTAGCTGTGTTGCCTAGGGTCAGAGAAATGGAGGTAGGCGCCACCCCATACACCAATGGTATTCCACAAAATGTGGAAGGGGGAATTAACACCATGTCAACAAACAGCACAGTGACTACTTGTCACCCTTTAAATAGGCCGACTGACTGATTACAAGTTTGTAGACACCTGTGATGTTAATTAGAGGACACATCTTGGTTGAACATGTCCCTATGATCACATTATTTTCAATCTTTTCTAGGGGTACCATCAGTTTTGTCCAGGCCTGTTTCATGAGTTTGTTTTTTTAAAATAATTCCGTTGAACCGCAATTCAAAAGCATTGTCTGATTTTCATTGGTTAATTTTCATAGAATTTTTATTTATTACCACTTTTGTCAGATTCAAGTTATTTCTGTGACCATTGTGGGTTTTTCTTTCATTAACAGAGGGGTACCAACAATTTTGTCCATGTCTGTACTACCCCCAGTTATTCACTGTACACTTATAAAGAACCTTGTCTGTTTTGAAATGCACAGCTACATCTCAAAGAATTAGAATATCATTAATGTTTTCATTTATTTTTCACAATTCCAATGATAAACTTTCATGTGCTTTCTAATCCTTACAAGAATACAAAACTTTAACTCAGGGTTTGGTCCTGGAAGGTAACCCAGCCTTGATACCCAAATGTTGCTCTATTGGACAGCCTCGCTGCCTTTCTGCATGTAAATGAGTGGGGAGCCCAAAATCCTGGCTTCAGTGCTAACAGTGCTACTAGGGAGTTAGCTTGCCAAGTGCAGTTTATGTTGTTGTTTTCTTTAGATTTCAGTTACCCTAACACACATTCCTGTTTCCACCTGGTTCACTAATCCACAGTCAGTAATATATCTTGTATCATTCTGGGGTTTTTTGTTATATTTTCACCGTGATGCTGCATCGAATCGTTAGCGTTAGCTTCACTAGGCAGTGGGAATCAGTCAGTCCAAAGCTGGATTCATGCTGCACCTCCGCTGTCCGCGTATGCACAACCGGAAGCCTGGTGTGACAAATTTACGCCATCTTCTCCAGTCCGCTACTGTCCACAGGGCTCTTCTGCAGACATCCGCGTGCAGCCTAAATTTTATGACCGCACATCCTGCCCACAACCGGACTGCGTTGACAGCGCATGCGCAAGACTGAACATCCCATTCATGAGGTGGCGCTACTAACACAGCATATAAAGACAAAGTAGAAGAAAAAGACAACAAGGAAGCGGAAGACGAGAATAAATGTACATGAATCGTTTTGCAGCAGCAGCAGCTTGAGCGGAGAACAGCACTTGAATAATAATTCCTCCTTTTTCTTGAAACAACGCCATTGTTGTTGCTCCAAAAAAATGTGTGTCGCTCTTGTGTTTGTAGCTGGTGAACAAACTGGCATGTTAGTGCATTTGCACTACCAATAGGGCTGGGGCGAAACTACAAATAACAGTTGTGCGCAGGCGTCAACCGCTTAGCCTGGTAATTAAAAAAAGTGAGCATACACAGTGCCGCGTGCACACCGGGCTTGTCCAAAGCGCACGTGGACCAAAGTGGAGCAGAGGGGAAATGCAGCATGAATCCAACTTAAGTGCGATAGAGTTCACTTCAGTGAGAAGGCTGACAGACAGGTGGCCTAGCATTAGCTTAACTGGCAATCTGGCCGGTTTTAATCGCTATTTTCTATAAATTCTGTTCACTCCCACTGGAATCCTTGTTCATCTACCAGCACTTGACTATATATGTTACTCTTAGACATTATTATAGCAGCCTTGGACTGCCATTCACTCATTCATAAGAGCCGAAGAGCCCACCTCTACTTCCGCATATGAGATCTTAAATTAGAAAAAATCTTCATTGAAATCAATGGCAATAGCGAAATTATCTTTGGATCCCAATCGAATTTTGCCACGAATTACACATATGATGTTTGTCAATTTAAAAGATAATTTTCCACGTAATTAAAGCTGTTGGTTGTTGTATAATAAAAGAGTAATATTTAGTTTTTGTGAAACGCCTCAATGGACTGCATTTCCTTGTCTCGGACTATACATGTCACCAAGCACACTTATCTCAGTTTCCCTCTCAAAGCTTACCTTCTGCTTCCTGACCGATGAAAGAAGTATCCAAAGTGGAGAAAAACAACACAAATGTATATTGTATTGTATTTTGAGAACTGCAGCTGATCCAGAGTACTGTTCCCCCTGCAGGGTACAGTTTGAAAATGATGATATAAGTTTTGCGCCTCTGTATTTGTAGTCTTTTCATTTATATATTTTCACAACCTTATACCTTAATAGTTAGACAACAATTTACATCATTATTTACATGGAAAATGATCTTTTAAATTGACAAACATCCTATGTGTAACTCGTGGCAAAAGTTAATCGGGATCAAAAGAGAATTTCGCTCTTGCCATTCATTTTAATGGAGATTTTTTTTCCAATTTAAGATTCCATATGGGGGAGTAGAGGGGGCGTGACTTAGGCTTTCTATTATAGATACGCCATGGACCAGTCATATCCTATTGACCACTAAAACCACACACTCCTGTCCACCAGTGACACTTTATTTCCTTCATTCTATCTGAGCTAGGAGCTAGCCAGCTAAGATTAGCAATCGTCATGTAAGAGGGAGGGGTTAAATGCAGCTCTTGGGCATTTAAAGAGACCTGCACTGAAACAAGCTGTTCTGAGGAAGGCTGCAAAAGATGATTCACAATGATTGATTGATGACAATTTGACCAAAATATGTCAAAAACATTTAATTCAGACAGTATATGTGACTTTTTTTTTTAAATTTAGAAATGTTTCATTTTGGACAATAAATCAATTCTGTGGACATTCCATTAAGTAAAAATAAAAAAGCTGGCTGTTTGATGAATTACAGAAACACGGTGTGCCTATCAGATGCAGCCTTAACTTAGTTACGGTCAATCAAAGGATCAGATTACAGTTTCAATTCAATCACGGAGAGCCACTTTAAAATTCAGGGCCAGAAATCTAATCTGCGGGCTCTCCGGCAGGCTGCGCTCTGCCCGCGCATCAGCACGCACGCCCCGGTCCCGTCGAGAGCGCGCGGCTCGTGCAGCAGCGGCGGAACCGAGGACCGTCAGTCTGCAGTCAGACTCGGATTGGTTCTGCTTGTGTGGATGCTACCCTGTTGGACTTTTTTTTTTTTTTCTTCCACCGGGATCTTCAGCAGCGTGAGCGGGTGAGTTCTGCGGGCGCCGCCGCGCATTGCCTTCAGATGGCCAAGTTTGTGGCGTGAACGTGCACTGCTAATGCGGGCTTCCCAGCCCCGACGATGCGTTTTGTTTCATTTTAAGTGAACGACAGGGCTGCACGCTGTTGATGAGGCGAGACGTGCAGAAGCTGTAACGCACCGTCAGGGCCTCCCCTTGTGTCGCGCATTCGGTGCTGAACGATCGCTGTGCGGGGAGATCGCGGGTGCTGCGGGGGGGGGGGTCCGCGCAGGAGCTGCGCGGGACATGCCGAGGGTCCCCGCTGCAGCCTCGCCAACTCGGTCACTGTGCACTTGTCACTGCGGTGCCCTGGCATTACTAACCACCTTGTTTAAATGCACACGGAGTCAGTCCTACATGGATGAACAGTTCACGTTTTTTTTTTTTCTCTCCCACCTTCCACCATCTGCTGTGTTGCAGTTGCATCTCCGCGTTATTGATTATTAAGCATGTGATACAGCAACTTCACTGTTTGCAGGCCTGCTGTGAGGATTTTTAATAACCCTGCTCTAACATCTGGGTGGCCCCGGGGCCGAAATATAGAAATCCCAATTAGGGTGTCAGTCCATCAGCGTGTGAGAACCCGGGAACCATCCGTGGGTCTCTTTTGTTCCACGGTCCTGCGGGCTGGATGTGATGGCAGTGCAGATATGTTCCACTGTGGATTTCCATGTGTGTTTGTGTGCTGCAGAC
Source organism: Pholidichthys leucotaenia (assembly GCA_020510985.1). Taxonomy (NCBI): domain Eukaryota; kingdom Metazoa; phylum Chordata; class Actinopteri; order Cichliformes; family Pholidichthyidae; genus Pholidichthys; species Pholidichthys leucotaenia. The sequence goes on from CM035847.1 coordinate 99,623,608, forward strand.
AGATGGAGGCAGCAACTGGGACTCGTCTGAAGTGTCCCATGGGCGCTCAGCGAAAACTAGAATACAAGTGTGTGTGTGTGTGGGTGTGTGTGTGCGTGCGTGCGTGTGCGTGCGTGCCCCCTCTCGCTCTCTCTCTCCATGTGTGTAGGATGCATCATGAAGGTTACAGGCAGCCACTTGAAGGGCTGGAGGGTGGAGCTGCAGTAACTGTCATCTTTATTGGGAAGGGATCTGTGAAGCCAATCAAAACGTAGGAGACGGTGCATCGCAGACAACACGCACACACACGCATACCTGTGCACATATCTGTTATTCTGTATGTGTGTGTAAGAGAGAGAGAGCAAGTGGGCGCTTCCTGCTCTCACCTTTCAGTAGGCGGGCAGGCAGCCAAGCAGCCTCACAGCTGTCCATTCACTTGCTGTGCAGGCCTATGCTACAGCCCCCCCCCCCTCCTCCTCCTCCTCCTTGCTGCTTTCCCTTACGCCTCCTCCTCTTCCTCATCACCTATTATCCCTACACCTTCTTCAACACCTCCTCCTCTTTCACCCAGCCTGCCTGATTGAAATTCACCCTGGCTGGCTGTGATATGTAGGACTGCATTGGCCCTTTTCCCAACATTTTGTTATTAGCTTGGTTCGGATTTGGGGCATTCAGTTTGATTTTTGACTCAACAGGGAAACCACAGCCGTCCTCGATGCATCCCGCGCATGTGGATGACACTGTGATGGTGGGGCACACAGAGAAGCTTAACGTGGGAGATGAACAACCGCCTGATCCATACAGCATCGGACTGGCAGGCTAACAATGAGCTGATAGGATTTATACATTAAAAATACATGGGATTCATAAGTGTTTGCTGTGATTCAAAGTGTCTGCAGCTCCTTTGAGAGCACAGATAATTTGCTAATATGATGACTGACAAACTAAGCGGCCTGATCCAATAATGAGGAAGTTTGGGCTGAAGAAACAGAATTAACTTTAAGCAATGTTTCATTTGTATCAGAAACCTGTTTTATTGTGCCTGTGTTGCTGTTTATTGTGAGGATTGTGTTTAATTGTACTGCTGCTAGCTGTATTCATCAGCTGCCGGTTTAATGCAGCCTTTACAGCAGGTTCTCTGGGCTATGTCCATTATAACATGATGTAAGTGTTTGGAAGTTTTTCAGGTCAAGTGTGAGCAGCTTGTTGATGTGTGTGAAAGGATTTATGGAGGTGTTGCTCAGTGTCAGCACTAGCAGGATGAGGCTAATTGATTAGCATGTGCTGTGGTGTTTGGACCAGAATAGCTGAATTGCACGGAAATTCACCTGCTTTGTGTGTCAATCTATCTGGTTTTGGTGGGCTACAATGCAGAGTGTTATTCTTTCTGTGAAACTAAACCATGAGCTGTGGACTATGCTTGCCTGCATGCACTGTTTAAAGTAGTTTTGAGGCACAGAGGTGAACTCACAGAGGTGCAAAAAGATTCCTGCTAACCAGGGGATTCAAACCCAGAACTTTCTTTCGAGGGTGGGCCCAAAAGCTTGGTTCTCCAATTTGAATTGATTCACATCTGAGTGAGCCAATATTGATTCACAAAATCCATGCAGCGGTTTCTTAATGTAATGCGTTTTACGTGTGTGAAACTTGCCAGAGATCTTAGGGCCGACTGAGCTCTCATGTTGGAGTTTGGCCGCAACTGAGTGTGGAATCTCCTGGCTGCACACTGTGCACAGCCGACGATGCCTCGGATTCAAGAGCTGTGAGGACAGCGAGAAACTCGACAGAGCCAGAGCCATGTGCTGGACTCACAGAGCAGATGTGAAATACTGTACCACAGGTCTCGGAGACTGGTATGGTGCCGGCAGGAGCACTCGACCAGAGGTGTGTTGCACTGTAGGGGGCGTCTGCGGCATCTACCTCTCAGCTACCGCTTAATGTGATTTTTTTTTTTTTTTTTTTTTTTTTTGTCTTTTGGCTGCTCCCTTTCAGGGTCTCCACAGCGTATCATTACCTTATATTGCAACAATCCGCATGTTGATTTGGCAAGGGTTTTTACGCTGGATGCCCTTCCTGACACAACCCTGCCCATTTTATCCGGGCTTGGGACCGGCATAGGGAGGACACTGGCTTGTGCACCCCCTGTGGCTGGGTAAACACCATTTCCCTCCTCCGTTCCATTATTGCTGAGCACCAAGCTGAACGGCAGGAAGTTCCATTTTCATATGGTCTTTGACATGACCCGGCTGGGACTTGAACCCGGTTGTGGAGCAGATGCTCAACCTCTAGGCCACCACTCCACCAGTACCTCTTAATGTGATAATTTATGTATTTAATTAACCAAGTTGGAGTATTCCTGGTAAAATTTGCAGTGTTAGGTCTCTGATAATTTGATTTCCTGTGTAAGTAAAATAGTTATTATGCCTGTGGGGGCTATAATGTTTTTGGCCCATCCATCCGTTTGTTTGACATTTTCTGTTGTTGCCACTCTAGCTTCTACATTTCTGATTGTATTGACTTCAGATTTATACAGAATCTTTAACTCATCAATACCTTCACCAAGTACGATTTAGAGCTAAATCTAATGAGGGGTTAACCTGCAAGGTTATCCAACATCTAAAAGGACTTGAATATGAACTTTTTTCTATTGAAAAGACACTAATTCCTTTGGCTCCATGCCAGGTTTATATTCACATCAGATGAGGGCATGACTACATTGTTCAGCGAAAACTGTGATATGGGGATATGTGGAGTATGTGAGCTTGGTCACCAAGGTTCTTTCATTATAATGGTAATTTTCTCTGAGTGAACTGATGTTGAATTGGATCAAATCAAATTGGTTCAGAACCTCAAAAATTGGAATCTTGATTCTGGAAATTAGTGATGATTCCCGGTACTCGTGTAAACGATTGCCCCACTGTGCTGTCCTAGCTATCAGTCTAAATATTTAAAGAGTACGTGGAAAAACACCAGAGTTTTGTATAACTGACTGTATCATAATGCAGTTTCAGCAGGTTAAGCTAACAAGCTAAGTAAATGTACTGATTATCTAAAGATCCACTCCGTCAGCTCTAAAACCACCTCAAAAACCAACGTGTTTTGCCTAAAATAGTATATTGTGGCTTTTTATACACAAAAAAAACCTTTCATTGCCTCAGAATCACTTGGAAAGAGCTTTTATGTCCTTGACCTGCTTAAGTATGTGCAGATCTATGAATATTCTAATTAGCTCACCCATACCCCCGCCCACCAGTAGCTGGAAGAAGACGAGGACATTGTACTAGGCTCCAAGAAGGCAATCTGACTTTGAGGAAGTACGGTCATAGGTGAACCCACGGAAGAATCACTGCGAGATCTCCGAGGTGCTCCCTGACCTCCTGCCTTCGGAGCTCACCTTGCTTCTAGTTTCTCCGAGGTGAACTGCTCGCCAGCCCTCAGCGAGGTGATCCGCGTTGAATGGGTAACCAGAGACCGCTCCTTTGGGTGAAGAAGGAGGAGCTGAGGAGTGCTCAGTTACTTCAAAGCGTTCTCTCTGGCACACTCTGGGGAGAGGCGAGGTGGCTGGTGGGACGCACTGGCGGGTCCTCCCAGCAAGGCGAGGCAAGCCCTCCAGCCAGGCAGTGACTGCCTCTCTGCTCCACCGAGAAGGATCCTTCCGCAGGTTCACCTACAATGATACTCGCCCGGCTGTTGCACCACACAAACCAGGGCCGTCCCGTATAATCTGCCATCTTTCCCAGCTTGTAAAAAGCTGAGCTCCTGCTTGCTCCTCCGCTCATCCTCCTTCCCCTGAGAGAGTCAAGTAGGGATCTCAGTGCTTAGCCTGATTGGTTAATGTTATAACCAGTCAGGCTAAGCAGGAATGTTGAAACGAGCTGGTCTACCATCAATGGAGGACATGGTAATACAGATGAACCTGAGATAGCTCAAGACATGTTGAGAGGATGGACCACCAGCGTCTCCCTCGACAGTTACTCTACTCACAGTTATGCGAGGGCAAACACAATCAGGGTAGACCAAGGTTCAGATTTAAAGACACTGTAAAAAGAAACTTGAAGAAGTTGGATATAGACAGGAGTTCCTGGCAGCGGAAGGCTAAGGACAGAGCTGTGTGGAGGAATCTGATCAGACCTAAATGAAACAGTCATTGTCGCCCACGACAGACTGCTATGATCTGCTATGATCAGGTTGACAAACTTCTCTGTACAGCCATATTTCTTGAGTACCTGCCAAAGTCCTTGTCGCGATACAGTATCAAAGGCTTTACTGAAGTCAGCGAAGACTAAATAAAGCGGCATGTTCTGTTCGATACACTTTACTTGAACCTGTTTCAAGCATAAAATCATATCCATTGTGCTTCTTCCACTTCTAAAGCCACACTGGGTTTCCGGTAGTACATTCTGTGAGATGTGTTCATTGAGTCTGTTCAGTAGTACACATGAGAGAATCTTACCAACAGTGGCTAGCAGTGATGTACCTTGGTAATTTCCGCAATCTTTCCTGTCACCTTTCTTGAACAAAGGCACAATACTTGCATCCTTCCAGTCTTGTGGTACTTTCTGGGCATCCCATATCTCTTGGATGAGCTTGTACAGGCAGTTGGTCAGCTGAACACCACCAAATTTCCACACTTCTGCTGGAATCCCATCCCTTCCTGGAGCTTTACCATCCTGTGTTGTCCTGATAGCTGCTATTAGTTCATCAAGATTTGGTGGTTCATCCAGACTTGATACAACTGGTCGCTGCACTAGAGCTTCTTTAGCCTCTTCAGCGAGATCTCCAGGGTTGTTTAGTAGCTGGTCAAAGTGGTCTGCAAATCTGTCCAGGAGCTTGTCTTTCTTCTGTAAAACCATTTCACCATCCATAGCCTTTAGTTGGATCAATCTTCTTGGTTTAGGCCCGTAGATTTCTCTCAAACCTGTGTAGAATGTTTTCATGTCCTTCATATCTGCTGCAGTTTGAAGTTCCTCCGCTTTTTCATCCCACCAGTTGGGCATCATCTCTCTGGTGTACTTCTGTAGCCTACTCTGAGCGTTTGAGTATTTCTTCTTCTTCATCCTTGTGTTACACTGTAGATTTTCCTGTCTAGCTGTATTCCTCGCTTCTAGTAGTTTCCTCAGATGTTCATCATACTCATCAAACCAATCTTGATGTTTCCTCTCATGGTGGCCTAAAACATCACTTGCAGTCTGATACACTGTATCCTTCAGTGTTGCCCATTTCTCTTCTATGTCATTCTCTGAGTTGTTGCTGTCCCAGTCTTTCAAATTTTCATCCATTTCCTGTGTAAGTTCTTCCTGCTTCTTTTGGCCTTTCAGTGCACTAGTGTTTAGCTTCCATGGTGGCTTTGCACCCGTCCTGCAGTGCTGTTTTCATCTGCAAATCCTTAAGCTAGATCTCAGCATAACATGATCAGTACCACAGTCCGCACCTCTCATTGCTCTGGTGTCCAGTACATCCCTTATGTCCCTCTGCCTTACTATGATGTAGTCTAACAAGTGTCAGTGCTTGGATCTTGGGTGCATCCATGTCTTGTGTGTGACCTTGTGCTTTAATAGGGTGTTGGTTATCACAAGGTTGTACTCTGAACATAGTGCAAGTAGAAGTTCTCCATTAGCATTGCACTTGCCTACTCCATGACTGCCTAGCACTCCTTTCCATTTCTCAGTGTCCGAACCAACTCTAGCATTAAAATCTCCAACGAGTATCAGCCTGTCATCAGTCGGTACACACCTGATAGTCTCACGTAAATCACTGTAGAACTCTTCCTTCGCCTCCTCTGTGTTGGTCATTGTTGGGGCATACAAGCTGATGAGTGTGATATACATCTTCCACTGTAGTAGGAGTCTCTAGTAATTATCCTGTCATTGATTGGCATCAGCTCCTCATCAAGGAACTACTATCTCCTTTCTAACTGCAAACCCTACTCCTGCTTCTCTCCTTTCTTGAGCTGATTTCCCACTCCAAAAGAATATGTACCCATGGTCTTCCAAGCTGTCATATCCAGGCAATCTTGTTTCACTAAGTGCAGCTATGTCTACATTGTACTTGTTCATTTCCAAGGTCACGAGTGCGGTCTGTCTTTCTGGGCGCTGTGATGTTGATCTGTCCAACAGAGTGTGTACATTCCATTCTGTTATACTAAAGGCTGCTGTTTTCCTCTTTTTTTCTCTTCCTTCTCCTAACTTACTTTTCGCTGCCTGTCAGAGTGTGAATAGATCAGCGTGGACCTTGTTAACCCGGGCGATGTCCGAGCTGGTATGAGTTGCTTTCTGACTGACCATTTCATGAAACTGCTTGCATTTGAGTACCGCTAGCTTTTGCTGGACTAGCAGCACATTTTTGGCAGATAGAGTTATTATCAGTGGCAAGGACAAGCCAATACAAACTGACTCCAGTATCTGTTGCAGTGACTGACCAGATGATAGGTTTGTTTATCCCTTGCTCTTTGTGTAGTGTATGTCACGATGCACCGACTGACAGTCCACCACAGACGTTGCGACATATGTGTTGTTTTTCTGCCAGGGTGTCCAGTCTCACCCCATGTAACTGGGAGTGGTCCACCACGGGCCTGTGGCAGATATTGTTTTTACTTCTGCCAAGACGCCCCATTTCACCCTCCACACCCTCGGAAGGGCGGGGATACCAGTTGAGTCGCAGATGGCCTGACCCATGAGACAGGTAGTACTGGTTTTCATGGTTATCCGGTAGCAAGCAAGCCAATGCCTGACCTGACAGAATAAGACTCACGTGGATATAAATCCCCTACAAAAATAAATCTACTCTATCCAAAATGGCACATCATGCCCCTCTTCTTTCAGAAAAAAAAAAAATGTCACTTTACAGCAAAAAGAAGATATGACATGTCATTTATGACAATTTTCTGAGCATTTAATTCTAAATAAATCACTGTTTAACAGGAAATTTTGGGCAATCCTGTGCTTTTCTTGCACTAAGGAAAGCACTTGTTAGCACTTGGTGGAATTATAAGTTAAATAATAAAAAGTGCATTTTTGTAACTTATTTTGTGTCAGTTCTTTATGTGGCAATTTATATAGCATGTAGTATGTAGTTATGTAGTATGTTAATGAGTAGTCATTGGTGAAGTGTCACTTTGACAATGCAAGATAGGGCCTTGATGGAGGTATGCACTAGGGGGCACTCAGAAAATAGACATAGGCTTAAGCTTCACACCCCAAAAAAGGCAGATTTGGATAGTGTTTCTGACGTAGCTAGAAAAACTCTGTCCAAATCTGCCTTTTTTTGTGGGGGTGGAACTTAAGCAGACATTCACAGCAGAAAAACACATACTTGGGAATTTGTAATGATTTTGCTCTTAATATGTCTTGTAAATCACAAGAAACATGTTACAGACATGTTAACAACAGAAAAAAGTTGATTTTTGCCAGAGTGTCACTTTAATCAGTTTTAGACTTTATTTTGTAGCATTTCCTTTCATGAGCTCCTACACACTATCGTGTTTGTGCAGAGATAGACTATGGATGCCTTGATAGGATGTCCTCCTCTTGATGAGGTGGCAGAAATCCTGTGTGGTCTGACTTTTTATTGTTAGTTTTTCAAAGAAATATAGTCTCAATTTCAACATTTAAACTGAAGATTTGCTTGGTTGTTCTTGTAATTTGTGTTTGCATCACTTCATCTAGAAAGGCGAACATTTAGTTCTATTAAAGGTTTGGACACCGCCCTTAAAAACTGAACCCTGGCATGTTGATACCTTGTTGTTCCATCACAGTAAGTTCTTGTACCAGGCTGAAGAGGTCACTGTGACAGCGGAGCAGCAATGTATCGTCAGCGTATCTGAAAGCTGTCCAGTGTGCCGTCTCCACTTCGTACTGCAACACTGCAGATGCAGTGGGCATGAGCCTTTGCTGTGGAGCTGCTGCACCTCTGCCTGCAGAGGCTGACCTCCCTGCTGAGCACACTGACCTGGGGGGGGGGGGGGGGTATGATGGAACCCTCCCTATTGGTTTTGTTCTCCTTCTCCCAGAGTGCCTTGCTCCACAGGCTGCTTGGAAATGGCATTGCTGCACCCCCTCCCCCCGGTCTTTCTACCTCCCTCCTGCTTTTCCTTCATCTCCGGGGTCCCGGGGGCTTTGAGAGCGTCTGTTCGTGCCAAATGCCAGTACTCTACAGGCCCCCCCCCCTCCCTTATTCCCTCTCTCTTTCTCCCTGTGTATGACAAAAAGAGAGAGCGAGAGATTTGGGGGATTTCTTTTTGGATCCCCGTCTTCATCAGGGAGTTGGGGGGTGGGGTGGGGTTGCCTGTTGCTGCGTGCTGGTCTTCAGTCCCCAGTGTTTGTGCAGTTGGCTTGTATGTGTCTGTGGGTGAATGCTTCTGCTATTGTTCTCAGGCACTGCTGGAATGCTGTTGAATGGCGATTGTGTCAACCCAGATGCCCAGCAGTATTGTGTGCAGTTCTCATTTTCATCCTTTTTTTTTTTTGTTGTTGTTGCCGTCACGTGTGTGACAGCCTGGTCTCACCACATCTCCCTCTGCTCCGGACACACGGTCTGCATGTGAAATGCTTTGAAGAGTGTTCAGCATGTAGAAATTCAACCATTTACATTTGACCTCGTTAGTAAAACAGTCATAAGGTGTTACAGCAGTATTTCATGTCAGTATTCTGTGCACCATTATTTAGATACTGCTTCCACATGATTATAGCATATAAGTATATAAATAAACTTAATGTATGTGGGGTAAGGTATGCATTGCCTTCGTAATATATGGCATGGTATGCAATTTACTAATGTAATACTGAGTGTGAATTTTATTAAGTTGGAACCAATATAAAGAAAAATAAAGCGGCCACTGTGCTACTTGTGCAGGCACCCACACAGTTGTTCCTGCAGGGCCCCTGTGCTCACCCCATAATAAATGGAGTGGGTTGGAGGGCGGCCATTATTTTGCTGAGTTCTACTGACAGATTGCTAACAAAGTAGCTGAAGGAAAGCCGTACAGTGCTTATAGGAGCCTCGACCTTTCAGCAGCATTCTGTGCACTGCTGTCCCCACACAACATGTGGTGGGTTAAAATGAAGGTCGCTTCATACATGAAGGTCTGTCCCATAAGACACAATACATGCAATAAGTTTTATTGAGAGGAACATTTTGGGCCAACCGCCATTCCTCAGACTTGAATAAAAAAAAATACAACATCCCCCATCTTAAAGGTCCCATTCACGGCACTTTTCCCACATGTTGACAGCTCCCACAGGTCTTAATGAAATGTTTGTAACATATTTTGGTCAAATTACCTTGAATGAATTATTGCAGCATCATTGTGAATCATCTTTTGCAGCCTTCCTCAGAACAGCGCTGTTTCAGTGCATGTCTCTTTAAATGGCCAAAAGCTGCAATTAACTCCCCTCTCATCTAATCTTAAGCCTTGTTTATGCTACGCCTCCACTCTGTGGTGCTGAGATCCGTGTCTACTAGGCCAAGCGTTTGTCGCATGCGCATGACTGTCATTTGTAGTTTCACCCTAGCTCTGTGGGTAGCACAGATGCGCTAACATGGTAGTTTATTTGCTGGCTATATAAAAGAAGTGCGAGAGCTAAGCACATTTTTTTTGCAGCAACAACAGTAGCATCGTTTTGAAGAAGAGGAGGAATAACCATTTTTCAGTGCTCTTCTCGGCTAATGCTGCTGTTGCAAAAGGATTCATATATATCTATTCTTGTCTTTGCCGTTATCTTCGTCTGGGTTTACTCCGGGATTTCTCCGGTTTCCTCCCACATGCCAAAAAACATGCATGTTAGGTTAATTGGCTGTTCTAAATTGTCCCTAGATATCTGTTTCCTATAGGCCCTTAGAATAGAGGGTTAGTATTAATGAAAGCGCTTTGAGTGGTCTTTGTGACTAGAAAAGCGCTATATAAGTGTAGGTTAGTTAGTTAGTTAGTTAGTTCTTCGTCTACTTTGTATGCTGTGTCGGTAGTGCCACCTCTTGAATGTGAGATTCAGTCTTGTGCATACGTAGTCAACACACCCAGGCAATGTGGTCACAAAGTTTGGGCGGCACGCGGTTAGTTATTTAGTGAGTTATAACTTTAATAAAAAAATAAAACAACACATTAAAATAAAACAAGACAAAATGTCCATAAACTGAAGGAATGAATGGGAGCAGAAAGAAGAAAAAAAATCTTATGAAATCTGCCCCTTTTATCATAATTCTACTGTTACTATATACAGCAAACAAATTAAAAGAAGTAACACAAATGACACAAATGCTGCAGAGTGTCGCACCGTCCTGTCTGCTTGTTTACAAAACTGGCATTCGACTAACACATTTTATTTTATTTGTTTATTGCATAATTTTTATTTATTTTTTTTTTAAAAATGCAATACCAGTTCCTGCTGTTTTGGCTTCTTTGTTCAGCTCATTCCAAAGACTGACTCCTTTCACAGACACACAGCGTTCCTTCAATTTGGTCCTAAACCTTTTGTTTTTGTTTTTTTTAAATCTCTGTTCCTTTTAAGTTATAACAGCTTTCTCTTTTTATCAAATCTTCTTTGAATATTGTTTGGTAATGTATTTTTATTTGCATTGAACATAATTTGCAAAATGCAGAATTTGGTTAGATTTGGAGGGGTCCGCAGAGCCTGGAGTACAATAAGATCAGAAACATTCGTGAATGAGTAGCTAAACTGCTAACTTTAGCTTTGGCCTTTTTTAGAGAAAGTAATGTCTTGGAACAATATACAGTGGTACAAAATAGTGTTTGCCCCCTTCCTGATTTCTCATTTTTTGTATGTCTGACACACCTAAATGTTTCAAATCATCAAACAAATTTAAATATTAGACAAAGATAACACAAGTAAACGCAAAATGCAGTTTTTAAATGAAGGTGTTTATTATTAAGGGTAAAAAAATCCAAACCTACATGGCCCTGTGTGAAAAAGTGATTGCCCCCTTGTTAAGACATAAATTAATTGTGGTTTATTACATCTTTGGAAAGCTGAGTTCAATTTCTCTAGCCACACCCAGGGGTGATTACTGCCACACCTGTTCTCAATCAAGAAATCACTTAATAGGACCTGCCTGACAAGGTGAAGAAGACCAAAAGATCCTCAAAAGCTAAACATCATGCTGCGATCCAAAGAAATTCAGGAACAAATAAAACAAAGTAACTGAGATCTGTCAGTCTGGAAAAGGTTATAAATCCATTTTTAAAGCTTTGGGACTCCAGCAAACCACAGTGAGAGCCATTATCCACAAATGGCGAACCTTCCCAGGAGTGGCCAGCCGACCAAAATTACCCCAAGAGTGCAACGACGACTCATCCAAGAGGTCACAAAAGACCCCAAAACAACATCCAAAGAACTGCAGACTTCACTTATGACTCCACCGTAAGAAACAGACTGGGCAAAAATGGCCTGCATGGCAGAGCTCCAAGACAAAAACCACTGCTGAGCAAAAAGAACATAAAGGCTTGTCTCAGTTTTGCCAGAAAACATCTTGATGCTCCCCAAGACTTTTGGGAAAATACTCTGTGGACTGATGAGACAAAAGTTGAACTTTTTGGAAGGTGTGTGTCCCATTACATCCGGAGTAAAAGTAACACAACATTTCAGAAAAGGAACATCATAGCAACAGTAAAATATGGTGGTGGTAGTGTGATGGTCTGGGGCTGTTTTGCTGCTTCGGGACCTGGAAGACTTGGTGTGGTAAATGGAACCATGAATTCTGCTGTCAACCAAAAAATCCTGAAGGAGAATGTCCAGCCATCTGTTCGCGACCTCAAGCTGAAGCACACTTGGGTTCTGCAGCAGGACAATGATTCAAAACACACCAGCAAGTCCACCTCTGAATGGCTTAAGAAAAAAAAATTAAGACTTTGGAGTGGCCGAGTCAAAGTCCTGACCTGAATCCGATTGAGATACTGTGGCATGACCTTGAAAAGGTGGTTCATGCTCGAAAACCCTCCAATGTGGCTGAATTGCAACAATTCTGCAAAGATGAGTGGGCCAAAATTCCTCCACAGCGCTGTAAAAGACTCATTGCCAGTTATCGCAAATGCTTGATTGCAGTTGTTGCTGCTAAGGGTGGCCCAACTAGTTATTAGGTTCAGGGGGCAAACACTTTTTCACACAGGGCCATGTAACGATTTGGATTTTTTCCCCTTAATAATAAACACCTTCATTTTAAATCTGCATTTTGTATTTACTTGTGTTATCTTTGTATAATATTTAAATTTGTTTGATGATCTGAAACATGTAAGTGTGACAAACATACAAAAAAAAAGAGAAATCAGGAAGGGGACAAACACTTTTTCACACCACTGTATATGGACAAGTGTTGGTAGATGAACAGTGGGGGGTGAATGGAATTTATAGACAACAGTGATCAAAACCGGTCGGATTGACAGTTAAGCTAACGCTAAGCGCTCCTTCGGTCAGCCTCTCCCCACTGAGGTGAGCTCCAATGTGGTTAGGCTGATTGATTTTGACTGCCTAGCCAAGCTAATGCTAACGGTTTAATGTAGCATTATGGCAAATATATAACAAAACAAGCCAGAATGACATGAGATATATTATTAGCTGTACATTCGTGAACCAAACGGAAACAGGGATGTCGATTAGGGTGATTGAAATCTAAAGAAAATAACAATATAAGCCACACTTGGTAAGCTTACTGCCGAGTAGCACTGTTAGCTCTGAAGCTAATGCCTTAGCTAGGCTCTCTGCTCATCTACACAGCAAATAACAGAGCAGCAGATGAGCATCAACCGGAGTGGTGGCCTGGTTGGTAGAGCATCTGCCCTACAACCGGGAGGTCGTAGGTTCAAATCCTGGCCAGGTCATACCAAAGACCATATAAAAAATGGTACTTTCCACCTTCTAGCTTAGTGCTCAGCATAATAGAATGGGGAAAGGAAAGTTAATGCACAGAGCTACCAGAGGACTGACCCCCCCTCCCCCATTGCAGCTTTCACTACGTCAGAGAAATGGAGATAGACGTTGCCCCTATACAACACATGGTGCCCCACATGCTGTGGAAGGGAATCAATTTAACTTAAGATGGGAGTCTGGAGACATGGAGTCTGAATGGGCCATGTTCTCCACCTCCATCGTTGAAGAGGCTGCCCAGAGCTGTGGCCGCAAGGTCGTTGGGGCATCTCGTGGTGGCAACCCCCGAACCAAGTGGTGGACACCGGTGGTGAGGGGGGCCATTAAGTTGAAGAAGGAGTCCTATCAAGCTTGGTTGGCTTGTGGGACTCCCGAAGCAGCTGAGGTGTACCGGCAGGCCAAGTGGAGTGCAGCTCGGGTGGTTGCTGAAGAAAAAACTCGGGTATGGGAGGAGTTCAATGAGGCCATGGAACAAGACTTTTGGTTGGCTTCAGAGAGATTCTGGCATACTATTCACGAGTGAAGGGAGAATGGAGCGAGAGATTGACAGACGGATCAGAGCAGCATCTGCAGTGATGCGGATGTTGTACCGGTCTGTTTGGTGAAGAGGGAGCTGAGCTCTAAGGCAAAGCTGTTGATTTACCAGTCAATCTATGTTCCTATCCTCACCTATGGTCATGAGCTTTGGGTAATGACCGAAAGAACGAGGTTGTGGATACAAGCGGCTGAAATGAGCTTTCTTCGTAGGATTGCTGGACTCACCCTCAGAGATAGAGTGAGGAGCTCAGTCATCCAGGAGAGGCTCACAGTAGAACTGCTTCTCCTCCACATTGAAAGGAGCCAGTTGAGGTGGTATGGGCATCTGATGCCTCCTGGAAGCCTCCCACTTGAGGTGTTTCAAGCACGTCCCTCTGGGAGGAGACCCCGGGGCAGACCCAGGACTCGCTGGAGAGACTATGTCTCCCAGCTTGTCTGGGAACACCTTGGTATCCTCTCTGAAGAGCTGGAGCAAGTGGCTGGAAGTCTGGGCTTCTCTTCTTGAACTGCTGCGTCTGCGACCCGGACCTCCGAAGAAGCGGTAGAAGATGGATGGTTGGATGGATGGATTAAGATGAGCATCAAGGTTGGGTTTACCATGTTTGTGGTGTTCTGTAGCAAACCTGGAAGAGTTAAAACAGCTCCTCAGAGACAGAAACGATTTAAAGGCTGTGTGTTTTTAAGAGAAGTGAGTGTTTTGATGTTTTTCAGTAATCATGCTGCTGATAGAGGCATTTCAGAAGATTAAAACCTACAAAACACCATTTTTCAGTGAATGGGACCTTTACAGGATGTCTCTGAACTAAGTTGTGTCAGTCCTTTCTTTATACATTGTGTATTATTTACTGCTTTGGCTAACCAATTCTTATCTTATTATCTTATTTACTATTACTCTGAGTGTTTCTATCCCTTTGGTGCTGCAATCTTGTAGTTTCCTCATTGTGGGACTAATAAAGACTTATCTTTATCTTTTCTACTTTCATGTGCTCCTCTTATTTACATCAGTGTACTGTGCTGTGAGGATTTTCCTCATTCTTATAAATGAGAATTTGTCTATAAATGTGATAACATATTTGCAAAGGTCCAACTCACAACAGTTAGTCAGCTGCTTCTCAGTACTCGTAAAAAATCACTGTTTCCACATCAATCACATCAGCAGTCAATAATTAAAGTAAGTCCAGTAAATAATATGTGGACAGGTTGTTGCTTCAATTGGAATTTTTCTGACTTGTAACATTTCACATGATCTTAATTACCTCCACCAAGGAGGTTATGTTTTCATCGGCGTTGGTTTGTCTGTCTGTTTGTTTGTTTGTTAGCAAGATAACTCAAAAAGTTATGGACGGATTTTCATGAAATTTTCAAAGATTGTCAGAAATGGGGTATCCTACAGATGACTAGATTTTGGTGGTGATTTGGATCACCGTCCAGAAGAAAACCGCCATTACGGAAAATGCGATTTTTGTCAATAACTACTGAACCACTAATCCTATCATTGTCAATCCAATTGCTAGTCATATGTTTTCATGGTCAAGGACTCTGAAAACGTACACACAAACACTGTATGGGGGGAACTGTGCCGCTTGGCGGAGGTCTGCGCTCTCCGAGTGCTTTTCTAGTTGAGTATTTTTGTTCTTCAACATATTTTCTTTCCACCACATCACATCCTTTTTGACTGATAAACTTTAGTCTGTCTAAGGTATAACTAATGTATGAATGAACATTTCTGTCCCTGTTTGAAAATGAAGTTTTGCCAAAATCAGAGTAGAGATGGGGTGAGGAGCTCAGTCATCCGGGAGAGTAGAACCGCTGCTTCTCCACATCCAAAGGAGCCAGTTGAGGTGGTTTGGGCATCTGATCAAGATGCCTCCTGGACGCCCCCCATTTGAGGTGTTTCGGGCACGTCCCACTGGGAGACGACCCCGGGGCAGACCTAGGACACGCTGGAGAGACTACGTCTCCCAGCTGGCCTAGGAACGTCTTGGTATCCTCTCTGAAGAGCTGGAGCAGGTGTCCAAGGAGTGGGAAGTCTGGGCTTCTCTGCTTGAGCTGCTGCCTCCGCAACCCGGACGTCCGGAAAAGTGGTAGAAAATGGATGGATGGATGGATATATATATATACTGTGTAAATCATTGCAGTATTTACTTGCCCACAGTGTTTGTTTTGAGACCTCCTAGCATGAACCTTGAAAGAAAGACTGAATGAATGAGTTTTATAGGGGATTGATGTTCTGAGGAAGATACCAAACAATTCCACATGACCCAATTCTGTTATCTGAGTGGCGCTGATCTGTCTGCTCACAGTCAGCTGTCTCAGTCATTCAGAGGTGTCTGGAAGAACACTGGAAGCCTGGTACAGACCTGGGGATCACTGTTGCAGAGACAGATAATGTTGACCCAGGACTGCTTGTTATATCCTAAAATTCATATTGGGGTATAATTTGAAGCACAGACAGTGGGGTGGGAATCTGTGAGCACCTCATGATTCAGTTTGCTTATGATTCAGAAGGCTGTGATGTTGTGATAGAGTGACTGTTGATGGGTCTTGATGCATGTTTTTTTTTTTTCCTATCAGGATTTATTTTTCCTCATAGTGTAATAACTACTTGATATTTACAAAGCAAAATATTTGTAATTACCCTTAATGAATTTACTTCCAATATTTTTCATTAACAAAACAAATGGAAGAGAGCAGTGATGTGCAGTCAGGGGAGGCATCATGAAAAAATAAAAAATAAAGAATTATAAATACATTATTGTTTGTCCACTAATTTGTCTTGTACGTCTAAATGTAATTTGTGAATAATTCAAATCATGTCAACAATATTTATATATTTAAAATTGATTCAGTGCCTCACCACCCACAAGCCTCATCGCATTGTCACTGGAAGAGAGGAATGACAAGTAAACTGGAGTGTTCCTTTTTACCAGGATCTATGCCGTCACAGGTGTTACAGTACCTGGTCCCTTCCTCTTCAGCTCTGACTTAGACAGATACTGCTGGACCCTGGACATTAAAAAATTGATTTTTTGACATTTGTGCATCGATTCAGAATCTTCCACATCTGCATTGCAAAACATCTCAAAATAATTATTTTCATCATCCCATAATAGACAATATTGGTATATATCAGATGTCCCCAACGTTTTATGGCTGACAGACCACTAATACATACTAAAATTCTTCAGGACCCACCCAGTGGGGGATTGAAATCAATGGAAACAAAGTGTATGATTAACAAAAAACTTACTTTCAGTGGGGGGCCTGAGCCTGTTTCTCTGGGGGCGGTGGGGAGGAGTGGAGCCTGAGGTGATGGTCCCCGTGTCTGCTCTGCTGCGGTGCCTTGTCCCATTGCTAGTGCTTCCATGGCTGTCTGAAGATGCTCCGCCCTGGCTTCGGTCCAGGGTGTTGGCGGTGGAGTCGCTACCCCAGCTGTGTGTAATTTGCGGTCCCAGGTGGCCAGTCTTCCTGCATGTGTTTGGTTGACTTGCGTGGTGCACTCAAATTCTGAACTAAAATAGCTAGGTGTCAAGACCGTGCAGACACATCAGGCAGGAAGTCAGGTGGGAAGAGAATAGCAGGTAAATTTTTAAACTAAAACACTTCAATAGTCAATACAGAGGAACAGAAGATTTTGTTTTCTTTGTGGCTCTCTGCCACCTACTACCAAGTGGTCCACAACCTACCAGTGGGTCTCAACTCACAGGATGGGGATCACTGGTATGTAATATTACAATATATACGTGGATATACACTGCCTGGCCAAAAAAGTCACCACCATCGGGAAAAAAAGGGCTTCAGTTTGCTAGGTAGCATAAAAATTGGACTCTGGACCAATGGAAGAAGGTCATGTTGTCTGATGAGTCCAGATTTACCGTTCCAGAGTGATGGGCGCGTCACGGTAAGAAGAGAGGCGGATGAAGTGATGCACCATCATGCCTAGTGCCTACTGTACAAGCCTGTGGGGGCAGTGCTATGATCTGGGGTTGCTGCAGTTGGATCAGGTCTAGGTTCAGCAACGTTATGTGCCCAAAGAATGAGGTGAGCTGACTACATGAATGTACACTGCCTGACCAAAAAAAAAAAAAAAAAAGTCACACACTGTAATTTTTCCTTAAACTGCTTTTAGCTTTGATTACAGCTTGCACTCGCAGTGGCATCATTTCGATAAGTTTCTGCAATGTCACAACATTTGAAAAGCTCGTTTGCAAAAATCGATAAACGCCACTTCCAAGAAAATTTCCCTCTGTACAACAAACAAGTGTTCACATTACCTACTTATAGAAGTTAAAATTGTTTTTTCGAAAAATCCGCTCTATCCTCTGTTATATGCACTACCAAGTTCATGGTTTTTTTTTTCAAAAGCCGATGAACGCCGGGACCCCGTTTTTACAAAACTAGATAATTCCACACACGGCAAATCAGCGCTTGGTATTTGGGTGATGTGACTCAGTGGTGCAGCAAAGATTATCCAATCACACGTCTAGCTGCTGAGACCAGCCAATCATGTGCCCATCTGCTGCGGCAGCGTTCTGCAGAGACCCCTACCTGGGTCTGCTCACTTTGCATGATCTCCCTGCCAGTTTTTTTTTTTACAATTTTGTTGCATTTTATGTCAAATATGAATAATTTTGATGAAGCAGATGAGCCAGTGATGCGTTCACCAGACAAACTAGCGTGGTTTTTGGGATGTCTGTTTTTGCAAAAGTATGTGTTGTGGACTTATCAGTTTTTGTACTCATAAACTGCCAAAAAATAACGAGATGATCTTCAATTTTTTGCTTTATTGTGTTTGAGATACTCATATTTCAAGTGACCATGTCTTAGAAGCTGAATTGGAAATACTAACACATACAAACCAACAGATGAAAAAGTTGTTTTTCTCATTATTAAACCAGTTGGGCTTACCTGTTTTTGCAAACCAACTCTTCATTTAGTTCCATCCAGGGTTGCATTAATTTTTCGCCAAGATCTTGTATTGATGATGGGACAGTTGGACCACTGCGCAAAGTCTTCTCCGGCACATCCCAAAGATTCTCAATGGGATTAAGGTCTGGACTCTGTGGTGGCCAATCCATGTGTGAATGGATGTGTGGGAATATACCCGTGCCATCAGGGAAGAAAAAAAAATCCATTAATGGAATAACCTGGTCATTCAGTATATTCAGGTAGTCAGCTGACCTCATTCTTTGGGCACATAACGTTGCTGAACCTAGACCTGACCCATGGGAGGCTCTTACCTAATATTACAGTAGTTAAATCCAGGTGGTGACTTTTTTTTTTTTTTTGGCCAGGCAGTGCATAAATTTCAATGGAACTGTTTCTCAGTGGGTGACATATTGTCTTCTCAGTGGGACTTCCTGTTAAAATAAAGGGTTAAAAATATGTAGTAGAGCCTTCAATGGAGAGGGGGGCTTCTAAAACTAGTAGTATAAAATTCTCTAATTATTTTATCTTTTTTTTATTTTAATGGCTGGGGGCAGGAGCATGAGCCCAAATCACTGCTGCCCCTAGGCTCCAATATTTGGTGATTTATCTCTAAATTCAGTAGAATGCAGACAGTGTTCTTATGGGAATATTCAAATGGCCTTCTATACGCTCAAAGCAACTCAGATAACAGAAAATGCATTGCTGCAGAAAGTCAGTAGTAATATTAGCAGGCTAGGATTTTAGCCTCTTAAAAAAGACTGTAGAGGTATATTTAGAAATTTTTTGTTGCTTTTGCTGCCGACAGACTTCTAACAACCTTGTTGCCTTTCGATATCTGATGCATGGCTCACAGCACCAGATAATAAACTGCTCCTTTCTTAACGACCATCTCCACTCAGTAGGTGACTGACAACAGTGACATGCAGTTGTAACATTAACAGCAACATCTCTAAAATTGCTGAAATACACTTTTTTAAATATCCTCATAAAATGTCTCTGGATAGTCCTCTAGACCTCGTTTTCCTTTCAGCACCTTAAAAAAAAACTACAAAAAATAATAGTGATTGGACGGGCAGGATTTTGGTGAAATGTTTGACTGGGTGCATGCTGAAATTTGTGTTTTTCTAACACATAATAGTGAAAACAACTCGTAACTTGTTTTCTGGGCAACGTGGTGGTGGAGTGGTTAGCACTGCGGCAGCACAGCAACTCACCCTTGGCCGGGGGATCCTGGATTCGATCCCAGCCCCCGACCAACAGTGATCTGCGTGGAGTTTGCATGTTCTCCCCATGTCTGCGTGGGTTTACTCCGGGATTTCTCTAGTTTCCTCCCACATGCCAAAAAACATGCAAGTTAGGTTAATTGGCATCAAACTGGGGATTCTAAATTGTCCTTAGGTATGATTGTGAGAGTGAATGGTTGTCTGTCTCTCTGTGTTGGTCCTGCGATGGACTGGCGATCTGTCCAAGGTGTACCCTGCCTCTCGCCCAAAGATGCTGGGATAGGCTCCAGCCCCCCCGCGACCCGAAAAGGATTAAGCGGAAGAAGATGAATGAATGAATGAATGAACTCTTGTTTTCTGTTAATTTTAAAACACCTTTTTCCAGTGTGGGAACTGCGCAGGCTTATTGATCGTGCTCCTGGGTGGAGGGGCAGGAAGCTGTGAGGGCTGTGAGATTTGAAAACAAACCTGCTTCTCTTCTCTGTAGCAATGTAGGAATGTTGCCTTTAATATACCTACAAACTATGAGGAGCTTTAGCAGCTGCAGAGGAGCAGGTGGGTGACTAAAACCTCCCTGGTTATACTGTATGATTAGAAAAGGCTGTTGTAATAAAGCCTCGGTCACAACAGACCGTACAAATTTAGATATCGTACATTAGCTGCAATTTTCTGGGGCCGTGGAGGATGTGGATGTTGTAGGGGTATTGGATAGGCTGCAAGGAGTTCTTGAGACAGTCTTAAGTGTGTTTTGTGCCAGATGATGCCACGTCATCCATAGTCACCATCAGATACTGAAGAGTTCACTTCATCCTGCCGGTTTCCAGAGAATATGGCGATGCCAAGACAACTTTGTCTTCTGCAACTTTTAATGGAGCTTGAAGAGGAAGAAGACCATGATGCTATACTGGCTGCTTTGTTTCATGCAAGTCAAGGCCAGCCAGGTCGGCAGAAGGCCAAGGTGCTGGTGGGTCGGACCCTGGATCGTGAGACGGCGGTTGTTTGGTTAGTACAAGACAAATCTTCCATGAGCTGGACAGAGAATGTTAAGGAGACTACATGGCCTTCATCCGATTGGACCACAGCCTCTTCGCTGAATTGCTACAGCGTGTCTCACCCCGCATAACCAAGGGACCAAGGTGGGTATGTTTATTTCAGTTTGATGTCAGTGTTGTCATTTTTAGAATTTAGAAAAATATTACGATGTACTGGACACTCATAGTATTGTGTGTTAAGAGTATTATAGCACATTACAACACATGTAGCATTATCGTTTTATACCATGATTTTTCTTCCCAGGGGCCTTCAGAATCGTACGTCTAACATGCAAACTCCTTTCAGGTGAAGCATGTCACACTTGCAACCTGTTGCTTGCAGAGAATTCATGGAGTTTGTTGGACATGTCCATCTTCCCCTGTATGTTCTTATGTGGTCGAAAAATTAGCAAGAAACACTTCTTTGGCACGTGACATTCGGCCTAAACTCTGCATGAGAAGAGGCCGTAGCAGTCCGTATGGCCTGTTGTGACTAAGACTTAACTCGAATTCCACACTGTTTCTCTAAACTATTGTGATTGGCTAATATAATGAAAATCCCTACCATTGGACATATCCTCTGCCTTATATACTGTTTAGACCCCCTCTTGTATCCACAAAACTTGGACGGTGACGTATTTTCTCTCATTTCATTAACACGTCTATGTTTGGAACAGGCTCATCAGCTTGTTAATAGTTAGTGTGAACACACGACAAGGTGACTGATAAATACAGCATGTACAACACTCACACTTACCGAGGAGCCGTGCGCACATTCTCCACACACAGTTAGGTGTGATCTGAGAAGAGCTGCTCTCACTGCTCTCTGGTTCTCTCTCACCAATTACACAGCTGAGCAGATGAGGGAACTGTCATCTGTAGGTAACACTTCTTTCAGAATCTGTTTGTACATCAGATGAGATCAGTGATTATGTGTTTACCATGAGCTGTGATTTATAATCATAAATGTTTATGGGAAATTGGGAAAAAAAAATAGCCTCACTGCCAAAAGTGGGGCCCTGTGAAAACCATGACACAGAAATAAAATGGAATCTTCTGGAGAATGTGGAATATCCTGCAGAAACATGCACATGTGGATTTGTGTGAATGTGTGCCACGATTTCTAGGGGTTGGAAGCCACCTCACGGTTCAATTAGATGATGATTCAGACGGCTGCAACGATTCTTGATGCATTTCTTTTTAAATTCATTTCTCACTGACTATTTGGTACATTCAAGGCAAAGTATTTGTAATGACCCATAGTGAATTTACTCCAATATTTTTGTTATTAAAACAAATGGCAGAGAGATATGACAAGTCAACTGGAATGTTCCATTTATTCTGAGTACCACCCACCACAGATACTACAGTACCTGGTTACTTCTTTTTCAGTTCTGGCTGAACTCTGGTCATTTAAAAATTGATTCTTTTGCGGCGGCATGAAATAATGTGGCGTTGTTGGAGGTTTTAAGGAAGTTTTATTATCATACCGCCGTCACAAGCTCCGCTCCCGGCGCCATGCATGCGCGCCGAGAGCGAGCCCTCGGCTCTCAGGGAAGGAGGGACACAAAGTCTGTGTCCTGCAGCAGAGGTTGAAGTCAGATTGAGAGAGGATGAGAGCATGGTTACAATGCAGTATATATACACCCAACTACAACAATACATCAAAGCATTCACAGCAGTTGGTCTGATCAAACAGATAACAGGACAGGCATGAGACATTTGCATGAAAGGCAACATTAACATTACAGAGGTGAGCCAGACGAAACGAGTCTGCCTGTAGACATTAATACACATTTCCTGTTCTGTTATTTGCTCTAGCCGAGCGCTGTGTTTGACCAGTCTGTTTGTGGGGATTTACATCAAAGCACATCTACATATGTAAGATGCTCAGAAGAAGCACAGTAAGGACAAGACGCATGAACACTATACGAGAATGGTGCATTACATCACAATACATGCATGTTTGCATCACAAATACATGAATGGCACATTGCATCTCAGTAGTGCAGCGGGAAAAACAAAGACAAGAGAGCTGAGTGTCCTTATGTGTTGTGGGGGTTAACCAAACCGCCACACGCTCCCCCCCAGAGGGCGCGGTAGGGGGCCGAGACCTCGATAATCCATCTGTGTGAGCGAGCTGTGGGAGAAGCTCGCTGCAGGCGGAGGGGGAGGGAGGGGAGGGGTAGTAAGTGCCGGCAGGGGCTGTAAAATCGTCCCGAGCCGCGCAAAAATTGCTTGCTGCTCCGCGACGTCGAAGGGCTGTCCCGTTGCGCGTGCGGAGATCATAAGAAGAAAAATTAGTCTCTGACTCCTCTCGTGGCCATGAAGAAAAGCAGGAGCGGCTGTAAGAAAAAAAATAAACAAAAGCAGAGGGACTGGCGTGTTGGCTTTAGGTGCAGGGGCAACCCCAAAGCCCCCGGGAACAGCTGACGGCTGAAATCCCTTTGTGCCGTGGCTGAGACCATTAAAAAAATCCAGTGGCGAGCTGCGTGCTTGCTTCAGGTGAACGAGCAGCCCTGAAGGTTCTGTGAGCAGCGGCGGAGGACGATGGCGGTCTCTTGTAGCCTTTATTGTCCCGTGCGTGATGCGCCGTCCTCGTAACTCCCCGGTGCGCGCGCGGGGGTTCCGTGCTTGGGTGGGCCGCTGGAGAGGAGAACCAGGGTGCAGAATCTTGGTGGAGATCGGCGCAGACGGCGCAGATAAAATCCAGGTTGAGCTGTGGCTGCATGATTGGCCATGGTGCGTTGGAGCGGTGAGAGGAAATAGACGATCTTTTGTCCCTCAGGCTCGTGCAGATGCGTTGGAGCGGTGGGAGGGAATAGACGATCTTTGTTCCTCAAACTCGGGTGGATGAGTAGGATCGCTGAGAGGGAGGCATAGCGGTGAGAGGGAGAAAACGTTCTGTGTCCCTCGGCTGGTCCAGCGTGGACGTCCCGATCTCAGGCGAGGGTCGCGCCATGACGTTTTCTGCAGTTTTCCCGGTTGTGGGTGATGTCCGGAGAACGGCTTGCCTGTGTTGGCTCCGCATCGAGGTCTCCCTGAAGCCGCAGGGAGGGCAGACCAGTCAGGCCGCTGCGACGGAGCATTCATGCCCGGGTGCTACGTTCGCTGGCCGCTCGTTTTTTTCAGCGTTGGTTCACCAGCGTGGCCGTCCAAATCAGAAGGCTGCGTCGCACAAAGCATGTGCGTCTTCAAGGGGTCACCAGTGCGGCGGCAAGAAATAATGCGGCGTTGTTGGAGGTTTTAAGGAAGTTTTATTATCATACCGCCGTCACAAGCTCCGCTCCCGGCGCCATGCATGCGCGCCGAGAGCGAGCCCTCGGCTCTCAGGGAAGGAGGGACACAAAGTCTGTGTCCTGCAGCAGAGGTTGAAGTCAGATTGAGAGAGGATGAGAGCATGGTTACAATGCAGTATATATACACCCAACTACAACAATACATCAAAGCATTCACAGCAGTTGGTCTGATCAAACAGATAACAGGACAGGCATGAGACATTTGCATGAAAGGCAACATTAACATTACAGAGGTGAGCCAGACGAAACGAGTCTGCCTGTAGACATTAATACACATTTCCTGTTCTGTTATTTGCTCTAGCCGAGCGCTGTGTTTGACCAGTCTGTTTGTGGGGATTTACATCAAAGCACATCTACATATGTAAGATGCTCAGAAGAAGCACAGTAAGGACAAGACGCATGAACACTATACGAGAATGGCGCATTACATCACAATACATGCATGTTTGCATCACAAATACATGAATGGCACATTGCATCTCAGTAGTGCAGCGGGAAAAACAGAGACAAGAGAGCTGAGTGTCCTTATCTGTTGTGGGGGTTAACCAAACCGCCACACTTTGACATTTATGCATCGATTCTGAATCTTCCGCATATGGTGATTTTATGCGTCTACAAAAGGATTATTTCCCCCACCCTAAGCCATTCCCCAATCAGCGGGCGTGCATTTTACATATGGATAGCCCAAAAGGTCAAAAACCTGTGTTCACAAATAATCACAAGTAGTTTTATTGATTGAGATTAATGAGGTGTTGAGTTATCAAATCAAATCAAACTTTATTGTCATATTGCTGTACATACAACTGTAGTGCAGGCAAGATGAAATTGCGTTTCTCTCGGCATCCATATAAGAAGCAGCATGATTTAAGACACATTCCCACATAGCTCCCCCCCACCCCCACCCCCCCATCCATTCACACATCCCTGAGACATACTTGGGGAAAAAAAAGAATAACTAACTATAATATACAAAATGTCCGTAGGTGCAGTAGTGTGTATGAGAGATTCCGGGTCAACTGTTCAGCATCCTGACAGCTTGTGGAAGGAAACTGTTGATCAGTCTGGTGGTTCTGCCTCTGATGCTCCGGAATCGTTTACCAGATGGAAGAAGTTCAAAGTGTTTATGCAGAGGGTGAGAACGGTCCTTGACAATGTTTAGTGCCCTGCTCCTACAACGGTTCTGAAAAAGTTCTTGGACAGAGGGGAGGGAGACTCCAATTACCCTCTCCGCCCCCTTGACTATCCTCTGCAGGGCTTTTTTGTCTGACATACTGCAGCTGGAGTACCATGTAGCAATGCAGTACGTCAGAACACTCTCCACCACACCTCTGTAGAAGGTCCTGAGGATGCAGATGGGGAGAGAGGCCTGTTTGAGTTTCCTCAAGAAGTGCAGTCTCTGCTGAGCCCGCTTCCTGATCTCCAAGGAATTCTTGCTCCAGGTCAGGTCCTGCGAGATCTGCACTCCGAGGAACTTGATGTTCTCTACTCTCTCCACTAAACGGCCACCGATGCTGAGGGGGACGTGCTCAGGCTGCGACCGCCGGAAGTCGATAATCATCTCCTTCGTTTTGTCCACATTGAGCACCAGATTGTTCTCCCTGCACCAGCCCTCCAGGTCTCTCACTAAGGGGCGATTAATTGTTCTCTCTCATATACGAGGGGGGCTGAAAAGTTTATAGTGGTCAGATTTGACCAAATGTGGTTTATTTTTCAACATAGTCTCCCCTTTGGTCCACACACTTCTTCCATCGATGTTGCAGCGCTTGGGTTCCTGCGGTTGAAAAATTAAACCACATTTGGTCAAATTTGACGACTATGAACTTTTCAGCCTATGAACTTTTCAACCCCGTCCCTCATATATACAGTGGAGAAAATAAGCATTAAACACATCAACATTTTTCTCATTAAACATATTTCTGATGGAGCACTGACCTGAGATTTTCACCAGATATCAGTAACAACCCAAGTAATCTATACATACAAAGAAATCAAGGCAACTGTGTTCACAAAGCAAGTTATATTCAATAAAGTGGGATGACACAGGGAATAAGTATTGAACACATTTGGTGAAATGCAATTAATATTTAGTAGAAAAGCCTTTGTTGGTAACAACAGCTTCAGACACCTCCTGCATGGAGAAACTAGGTGCAGACCTTACTCAGGAGTGATTTTAGCCCATTCTTCCACGCAAAGTGTCTTCACATGTTGAAGGTTCTGTGGGTGTCTTCTTTTTGCACTGATGGGGGATAGAATGGCTTCCTAAATTCTGATGGATTTCAGCTGGTTTCTTGGCTTTCTATGTCTTTTTGCAACTCATTTTCTTCATGTGTTCAAAATTTATTCCCTGTGTCATTCCACTTCATTAAATTTAACTTGTTTTGTGAACACAGTTGTCTTGATTGGTTTGTCTGTATAGATTACTCGGGTTGTTACTGATATCTGGTGAAAATCTCAGGTCAGTGCTCCATCAGAAATATGTTTAATGAGAAAAATGTTGATGTGTTTAATACTTATTTTTCCCGATATTCATAGATAGATAGATAGATAGATAGATAGATACACACACAGTAATATATATGATGACTGTGTACCAGCCTACAGCACCAGCCACATCATCAAGTTTGCGGAACACGACGGTGAAGAGGCCAACTACAGAAATGAGGTGAGCCAACTGGTCCAGTGGTGTAAAGACAATAATCTCTTCCTTAATGTGAGAAAAACCAAGGAGATTGTGGTCGACTTCAGGAGGGGACACACACAGCACCCCCCTCTGATCATCAATGGAGCAGCTGTGGAGAGGGTAAGCAGCACCAAGTTCCTGGGTGTGCACATCTCTGAGGACCTCTCCTGCTCTAACAATACCACATCACTGGCCAAGAAGGCTCAAACTGGCCTCTGTTTCCTGCCCAAACTGAGGAGAGCATGAGTCCCACTCCCCATCATGTGCTCATTCTACCGGGGCACCATTGAGAGCATCCTCACCAGCTGCATCACAGTGTGGTATGGAAGCTGCATCGCCTCCTGCTGGAAGACACTACAGCGCACAGTGAAAGTAGCCAGCAAGATCATCAGTGCCCTTCTGCCCTCCCTCCCGGACATCTACCACACCCACCTCACCCGCAGAGCCTTCAACATTGCAGATGACACCTCCCACACCTCACACTCCCTCTTCAGCCACCTGCTTTCAGGGAGAAGGTACTGGAGCCTCCGGGCCCGCTCCACTAGACTGCTACACAGTTTTGTTCATCAGGCCATCAGGACCCTGAACTCTGCCCCCCCCCCACCATCCCCCGCCCCCTGCCCCTAGACTGTAACACACTCACCCACACAATAACTACCTCAACTGTTTGCACAGAAAGATTTGGCACACCAACAGTAATACATCTGCTGCTGTATGTCTTGCACCTTACTGCAACCATTTGCACAATTGCCATACCTGCTGCTGTCTGTCATTGCAATACTGATCATGCACAGACCAATCTGTCACTGTCTGCACCCCCGTTACTGCATTGAATTTGCAGTTTACTGGTATTACAGTTTACTGTTCATAGGATTGCTGTGTTTTTACCGTTATTTGCACTACAGGTAGCATTACTGTCCATAGATTGTTGTTGTTTTCCATCTTTATTCCTTCTTGTCTTATATATTGCTTACACCACTAAGAGAAAGAAACAGCATTTCTATTATATGTCCTGTACATATAGAAGTATTGACAAATAAAAATCTTTGAATCTATCTATCTATCTATCTATCTATCTATCTATCTATCTATCTATCTATCTATCTATCTATCTATCTATCTATCTATCTGTCTGTCTGTCTGTCTGTCTGTCTGTCTGTCTGTCTGTCTGTCTGTCTGTCTGTCTGTCTGTCTGTCTGTCTGTCTGTCTGTCTATTTTTCATTGTTCAGAATTTGACAGAATATCAGCTGTGGCTATACCACTGCTGTACTAGCTTGTAATAGTGTTTTCCTATTATGTTGCTTCTCAACAGCTTCATGAATGAAGTCTGGCATTCCATAGCCAGAACTGTCCCCAGCTCTTCTAATAGTCGTCCTGCTTCACAAACCAGGGACCTGACTGTGAGCAGAAGCTGGAAATGAAGCGCTGAATTCAAAAGGTTCAAATTAATTACTGCATCGACCTTCAAAAGGAGCCCATTTTCTGAGGCAGCTGTCTAATCATCCTACAGAATAATTCTCAGTAAGATTTTTGTCATGCTAAATCACATCCACTGCTATTCATTTACTGTGTTAGATTTAGCTGACACAGTGCAAGAAGTTCCCTTTTTACTTGTACGTCCACAGAAAGAAAGATGAAATTATTGCCAGTGTGTAAAAAAAAGGAAACACTTCTTTTCCCCTGAAGCCACAGTGACTGCTGACAGAGTCATTACTGGTGAATAATTGTGCTTCTGAAGAGTCATTATTTAAGGAGTCATGTTTGGAGACAGTAATGTACCTGATCATTTACACACCACTCCTATAACCAAACACAGCAGCCAGGCTCCATGGCAGAGCTCCATCAGTTAGATGGCCACTGCTTCTGTCTCGCATCTGTGCATGTACATATGCATAACATGAGGGAGGTTAAGTGACTGCACAACTGACCTGAAGGTGACTCTTTAACTGGGGAAAGTAATTAAGGTATCATATATAACAGCAGACATGTAACCATGAGGTGAAATATTTGGTGGAGTCACAGTCACAAGTACTTGATGAGTTTTTACCTCATTTTGATTACATCCCCGCGACCCGAAACGGATTAAGCAATAGAAGATGGATGGATGGATGGATTGACTACATCCGGTCATTTTCTGGTGGTCACTGTTGAGATTACTCAGTGTGTTGTGTTCAGACTCTCTTTCCTAATCTGGTTATATTTCAAACAGCCCTTTAAAGTTGGTTTCTTCATGCTTTTCAGTGTTGACCTGGAGTCCAGCTTGTTGGATTGTGTACAGACTGAGACGTGTTAAGTGCCCCCACATCCTCCTTCATACCAGCCATGTGTGCCTGGCATCAGTGCTGCCGTAGCAGATGGGTATTGATCCCACGAGCTGGCACATCAGCTGCTCACTAAGATAGAGACTAGAAATGTGACTATGGATCAGCACAAAGAGAAATTGTGCAATAATTTCCTCTTTTTAGGTTGGTAACAGTGGGGAGTTTGAAGTTTAGTTGTAGGCTTGTTTATTGATTTATTTTATCACAGGCCTTACTGCAAATGCTGGAAATATTCAGTTAATTTATAGACACAGTACATAAGTGTTGGTTTTACATTTACCTTCCCTTACAGTTCATGGAGTGGGTGCTGACATCTTGACATCAAACAGAGCTGTGGTTTAGTTGTCAGCCTTGTTTCCTAACAGCAACAGGGTCTGGGATCAAAGCAGGTAGAACTTTTCTGTGTTGAATTTGAGTGCTCTCCCCTGCTTTATGTGTGGCTTTACTGTGTGTGCTCCAGTTTCCTCCCATAGTCCAAAATCATGCCTGAAGTTGCAGTGTCTTTGTGGATCTAGAGAGAGCATATGACTGGGTGCCAGCATATGACTGGGTGCTGTCAGGTCAGGCATTGGCTTGCTTGCTACCGGAAAACCATGAAAACCGGTACTACCTGTCTCATGGGTCGGTCCGTCGGCGACTCAGCTGGCATCCCCACCCTTCCGAGGGTGTGGAGGGTGAAATGGTGCATCCAGGCAGAAGTAAAAACAATATCTGCCACAGGTCTGTGGTGGACCACTCCCAGTTACACTGGGTGAGACTGGACACCCTGGCAGATAAACACATCTGTCGCAAGGACTGTGGTGGACTGTGCCAGTCAGTGCATCGTGGCATGCAGTACACAAAGAGCGGAGATAAACAAACCTATCATCTGATCAGTCACTGCAACAGATGCTGGAGTCAGTTTGTCTTGGCTTGTCCTTGCCACTGATAATACCTCTATTTGCCAAGAATGTGCTGCTAGTCCAACAAAAGCTAGTGGTACTCAAATACTTTGCAAGCAGTTTCATGGAGTGGTCAGTCAGAAAGCAACTCATACCGGCTTGGACGTCACCCGGGTTAACAAGGTCCGCGCTGATCTGTTCACACTCCGACAGGCAGCAAAAAGTAAGTTTGGAGTAGAAAGAGAAAAGAAGAGGAAAACAGCAGCCTTGTATGTAGTAGAATGGAATGTATGCACTCTGTTGGACAGATCAACATCACAAGCACCCAGAAAGACAGACCGTGCTCATGGCCTTGGAAATGAACAGGTACAATGTAGACATAGCTGCACTTAGTGAAACAAGACTGCCTGGATATGACAGCTTGGAAGACCATGGGTATATATTCTTTTGGAGTGGGAAATCAACTCAAGAAAGGAGAGAAGCAGGAGTAGGCTTTGCAGTTAGAAAGGAGATAGCAGCAACGCTTGATGAGGAACTGGTGCCAGTCAACAACAGGATAATGACTATGAGACTCCTACTACAGTGGAAGATGTATGCCACACTCATCAGCGTGTATGCCCCAACAATGACCAACACAGAGGAGGCGAAGGAAGAGTTCTACAGTGATTTATGTGAGACTATCAGGCATGTACCGACTGATGACAGGCTGATACTCATTGGAGATTTTAATGCTAGAGTTGGTTCGGACACTGAGAAATGGAAAGGAGTGCTAGGCAGTCATGGAGTAGGCAAGTGCAATGCTAATGGAGAACTTCTACTTGCACTATGTTCAGAGTACAACCTTGTGATAACCAACACCCTATTAAAGCACAAGGACACGCACAAGAAGACATGGATGCACCCAAGATCCAAGCACTGGCGCTTGTTAGACTACATCATAGTAAGGCAGAGAGACATAAGGGATGTATTGGACACCAGAGCAATGAGAGGTGCAGACTGTGGTACTGATCATGTTATGCTGAGATCTAGCTTAAGAATTTGCAGACGAAAACAGCACTGCAGGACAGGTGCAAAGCCACCATGGAAGCTAAACACTTGTGCACTGAAAGGCCAAAAGAAGCAGGAAGAAGTTACACAGGAAATGGATGAAAACTTGAAAGACTGGGACAGCAACAACTCAGAGAATGACATAGAAGAGAAATGGGCAACACTGAAGGATACAGTGTATCAGACTGCGAGTGATGTTTTAGGCCACCCTGTGAGGAAACATCAAGATACTAGAAGAAAGGAATACAGCTAGGCAGGAAAATCTACAGTGTAACACAAGGTCGAAGAAGAAGAAATACTCAAAGGCTCAGAGTGAGCTACAGAAGTCCAACTGGTGGGATGGAAAAGTGGAAGAACTTCAAACTGCAGCAGACATGAAGGACATGAAAACATTCTACACAGGTTTGAGAGAAATTTACAGCTCTAAACCAAGAGGATTGATCCAACTAAATGCTATGGATGGTGAAACGGTTTTGCAGGAGAAAGACAAGATCCTGGACAGATTTGCAGACCACTTTGACCACCTACTAAACAACCCTGGAGACCTCGCTGAAGAGGCTAAAGAAGCTCTAGTGCAGTGACCAGTTGTATCAAGTCTGGATGAACCACCAAATCTTGATGAACTAATGGCAGCTATCAGGACAACACAGGATGGTAAAGCTCCAGGAAGGGATGGAATTCCAGCAGAAGTGTGGAAATTTGGTGGTGGGCAGCACGGTGGTGCAGTGGTTAGCACTGTTGCCTTACAGCTAGAAGGTTCCTGGTTCAAATCCCCAGGTTGGCAGGGGTTGGAACCTTTCTGTGTGGAGTTTGCATGTTCTCCCTGTGCTGCGTGAGTTTACTCCGGGGGCTCCGGTTTCCTCCCACAATCCAAAGACATGCATGTTAGGTTAATTGGCTGTTCTAAATTGTCCCTAGATATCTGTTTCCTATAGGCCCTTAGAGTAGAGGGTTAGTATTAGTGAAAGCGCTTTGAGTGGTCTTTGTGACTAGAAAAGCGCTATATAAGTGCAGGTTAGTTAGTTAGTTAGTTAGTTAGTGTTCAGCTGACCAACTGTCTGCACAAGCTCATCCAAGAGATATGGGATGCCCAGAAAGTACCTCAAGACTGGAAGGATGCAAGTATTGTGCCTTTGTTCAAGAAAGGTGACAGGAAAGATTGTGGAAATTACCGATTAATTATCAATTAATCGGCAGTCAGTCATAATCCCACAGATGGTAGCTGTGCACCAGTGGCTCCTCAGCCAAGCACATACACCAAATGTCTGAACCTGCGGTTCCTCTCGTACTGAGCGGGATTACTCAATTATCATTTATCATTGTTAGCCACTGTTGGTGAGATTATCTCACGTGTACTACTGAACAGACTCAATGAACACATCTCACAGATTGTACTACCGAAAATCCAGTGCGGCCTTAGAAGTGGAAGAAGCACAATGGACATGATTTTATGCTTGAAACAGGTTCAAGAAAAGTGTATCAAACAGAACATGCCACTTTATGTAGTCTTCATTGACTTCAGTAAAGCTTTCGAGACTGTATCACGACAAGGACTTTGGCAGGTACTCAAGAAATATGGCTGTACAGAGAAGTTTGTCAACCTGATCAAAGTACTCCATACAGGTATGCAAGCAAACGTGGCAATGAGTGGTTTAGTGACTAAAGACTTTTCAGTAAGCAACGGTGTGAAACAAGGGTGTGTGCTGGCGCCTACACTCTTCTCGCTATATCTGTCAGCCATGCCTGAGGTGGCATTCAAAGACACTTCAGAAGGAGTATACATTCAAACAAGGAAAAAAGCAGACTTGTTCAGTGTGGCACAGTTTAAAGCTAAGAGTAAGACATTGATAAAGGTAGTAAGAGAAATGCTCTTTGCCGACGACAGTGCTCTAGTTGCACACAGTATGGAAGATATGCAATCTTTAGTGGAGAAATTTGCAAGAGCAGCTAGCCAATTCAGCCTCAAAATCAACATCAAGAAGACAGAGTGCCTTTATCAACCACCAAAGTTCCAGTTATCAACATCACCACCAGAAGAGATCAGCATTGGTACAGAGCCACAAGTCAAGTGTAAGACTTTTAAGTATGTCGGGAGTACTGTTTCAGAGAATGCTAGGCTGGAGGATGAAATATCTTTCAGAATGGGGAAGCACAAGTGCTGTGTTTGGAAACTTGAGGGAGAGACTGTGGAACAATCAACATGTGTCAATCCATGTGAAATGCAAAGTGAACAGAGCGACAGTACTGGCTACTCTATTGCACGTTGCTGAAACTTTGACTGTCTACAGAGTGCAGGTAAAGAAACTCTACACATACATGATGAGACACCTTCGAGCCATCATGAACATCTCATGGAAAGACAAGATAACCAACAAAGAAGTGCTGAAACGAGCTGGTATACCATCAATGGAGGACATGCTAATACAGATGAACCTAAGATGGCTCAGACATGTTGAGGATGTATCACCAGCGTCTCCCTCAGCAATTACTCAACTCACAGTTATGCGAGAGCAAAGGCAATCAGGGTAGACCAGGGCTCAGATTTAAAGACACTGTAAAAAGAAACCTGAAGAAGTTGGATATAGACAGGAGTTCTTGGCAGCGGAAGGCGAAAGACAGAGCTGCGTGGAGGAATCTGATCAGACCTAAATGAAAGTCATCGTCGCCCATGACAGACTGCTTTGATGATGACGATGGGTGCCAAGAGAGGAAGTATGGTACTGCATGAGGAAGTCAGGAGTGACAGAGAAGAATGTGAGGGTGGTGCACGACATGTACGAGGGGGGGGCTGAAAAGTTCATAGGCTGACCATGATGCAGTGGTCAAATTTGACCAAATGTGGTTTATTGTACTTTTGACAGTTCTCACTCTCATTTCTGCTCTCCCCTCTTGTTCCTTGGGCACTGAAGCACAAATACTACTGGCTCAGCACCTATGAGCATAACTCCTTATTAGTCAGCCTATGAACCCCCCCCACCCCCCCACCCTCGTATGAGGATATTGAGACTGTGGTGAGGTGCTCTGTAGGAGTGACAGATGGATTCATGGTGTGAGTGGGATTACATCATGGATCAGCTCCTTCTTGTTTTCCTGGTGATGAACAGGCTTACAGATGAGGTCAAACAGGAGTCTCCATGGACTTAGATGTTAGCAGATGACATTGTGATCTGTAGTGACAGTAGGGAGCAGGTGGAAGAAAACTTGGAGAAGTGGAGGTATGATCTGGAGAGAAGAGGAATGAAAGTGAGTAGAAGTTTGACAGAATACATGTGTGTGAATGAGAAGGAGGCAGGTGTAACAGTGAAGATGCACAGAGTAGAGGTAGATGAGTTTAAATACCTGGGGTCAACCATTCAATGCAATTGAAAATGCACAAGAGAGGTGAAGAAGAGAGTGCAGGCAGGGTGGAGAGAGTGCAGGGAGTGGGTGGAGATGAGTGTCAGGAGTGATTTGTGACAGAAAGATAGCAGCTAGAGTGAAAGGGAAGATTTACAAGACAGTTGTGAGACCTGCTATGATGTATGGTTTGGAGACAGTGGCACTGACAAAAAGACAGGAGGAAAGGTTGGAGGTGGCGGAGTTGAAGATGCTAAGATTTTCATTGGGAGTGACGAGGAAGGACAGGATTAGAAATGAGTATATCAGAAGGACAGCTCATGTTGAGCAGTTTGAAGACAAAGTAAGAGAGGCAAGGCTGAGATGGTTTGGGCATGTGCAGAGGAGTGATAGTGGATATTGAAGATGGAACTGCCAGGCAGGAGGAAAAGAGGAAGACCACAGAGAAGATTCATGAATGTAGTGAAGGAGGACATGGAGAGGGTTGGTGTTACAGAAGAAGAGGCAAGAACAGGGTGAGATGGAGGCAGAAGATCCACTGTGGCGACCCCTAAAGGACAAGAAGAAAACTACAATAATGTAATGCTGTCAGTGGCGGCAGGTGAGGGATGCATTAAGCTGGATTCATTCTGCACCTCTGCTGTCCATGTATGTGTAACCGGAAACCTCGTGACAAAATTGACGTCATCGTCTCCACTCCGCTAGTGTCCGCAGTGCTCGACCACGGACGACCGCGTGCAGCCCAAATTTTGTGACCATGCTGACTGCCCACGACCTGAATGGGTTGAAAAGCGCATGCACAAGACTGAATGTCCCATTCACGAGGTGGCAAATCGACACAGCATACCAAGACAAACTAGACGAAGAAGACAACTAGGAAACTGAAGACAAGAATAAACATACGTGAATCATACATACATACTTCAGTAGCAGCAGCAGCATCTTCATGGAAAAGGAATGAAAACTGGGAAGCCAAGCAGCAGAAAGCAAGCAGCGTTTCTTCATTGGTGAAAATCCTGGCGCATCAGCGCATTGGCGCTACCTATAGGGCGGGAGTGAACAGTTCAAATGCTGTTGTGCATCCACATCATTGTGAGATAAAGCTCTGGCCTTGACAGAAGATAATCTCTGTGTTTGGTTTTAGCTTCGGCATCATTTTTGCTAAACTTTCAGTCTTAAAACCAAGTCTGGAACCAGAGCAGGGTGTTTTAGTAACTCAAAATGTGAGGACGTTTAATCACTCAAAACTAAACTATATTATTATAGAAGACAATGAACTCTGCACACTGTCTTCTGAAAAATAGTGGCGAACCACAGTTCTCATTATGTTGACTGTGTTCATCCTGTTTGATTTGTAACATCCACTGACCCAGATTACACAACATAAATTAGTCTGGCTCAGTGCTTGGACAATATATCACCAAACCTCAGCTGCATTTTGGTTCTTATGATAAAACAACCGTCAGTCTTTTCCTGTTGTTTGAACATAACTAACTAAACTGCTTCCCCATAATACAGTTTAAGAGCACAGAAGATATACTCTCATGCAGCAGAACTGACTGTCAGGGTTATGGCTATCTTACAGAGATGAAAAAGTTTGTGAAAAACCTCCTTATGAGACTCAAGGAACACCGCAAACTCAACAATTCTGGACAGTTATGTAGTCCACTTTGAAGTTTTCTTTGCTAGTGCCTCCTTGTTTGGTGAAGTTCATGATGGAGATCTTCAAAATCACTTTTAGAAAATACTCCAAAATTATGAATTACAAAACTTTATTATCCACAAATATGGAAATTTGTCTTTGACCATGAAATACATAAAATACAATACAGTATCAGCCAATGGCTGACCAGACACTCCATCCCATGCAAACAAGCCTCATACAGATTAAAATATAGACACAACATTAGATAATTTAGCGATCAATAAAAGGAAATAATAGGTAAAAAATCTATTTGCTGTACAAAACCTTACCTCACCATCTGTCACTGGGCACAGTCCCAGTGTTGTTTATCATCTTAACTGCATTGGGGACAAAGGATTTCTTGTAGATGTTCTTATTTGCTGTTGTGAATCTGAGACGCCTCCCTGAGGGCAAGAGTTCAAATTCGCTATATTGTGGATGAGAGGACTCACTTATAATTCTCTTTGCTTTACTTCTTAGATTTTCCTCATACGTACCATTTAAATGTTTTTGTGACCTTCCTAGGATTTCTGAGGCCATATTCACTGTTTTCTGCAGTTTATTCCTCCTCTGGATGTTTAGATTACCAAACCACATGATCAGGTTAAAAGACAAGACACTTTCCACTAGGCTTTTGTAGACAGTTTGAAGGATGTTTTGGTTCACTCCAAAGTTATTCAGCTTACGTGCAAATAAAGACATGAGCATTAAAAATAAAACTGTGTTTTCCTTAAAAGTTTACTGTCAATATATGTGCCAAGATATTTAAAATAATTTACTATTTCAACCATCTGTCCCTTAATTGATATTGGTGGTATTAAATTTCTGTCATTTTGAATAATTAATTATTTTGTCTTACTAACATTTACATCTAAATAACTTGTTAGGCACCAATCTTGTAGACCAACGACATGACTGAAGTATAAGCGCTCTCTCTCATTGTCCCTTCTCTGTAGTAAAGCTACCAGAGCCATATCATCCGCATACTTAAATAACTAAAATGATTATAATGGATCTTAAACTCGTTTGTGTAAATAGAAAAAAGTAGAGGCAATAAAATTGTCCCCTGTGGTGCTCCCATATTCAACTCAATTTCATCTAACTGACTGCTGCCAACAATGGCGTTTTGAGGATGATCAGAGAGAAAGTCTCTTATCCAGTGAATTATGCCTCCATTTACCCTTAGATCCACAAGTCTCTGCAACAAAATGTGTATTTACATAGAGTTAAATGCAGATGTCAAGTCTATAAACAATACTTTTACATACTGTGTTGAGACTTGTAGATGTTTAGCTATGGTGTTAAACAGGGTTACAGTTGCATCATCTGTGCCCCTCTGGCATTTATATGCAAATTGTAGATGATCTAAAGAATTAGCTACAGAAGATGGTATATGTCTGCTAACAACTCTATCCATACTACCTCCTGAGCAGTAGGTAGAGCAGGTCGTCCAATAACCGGATGGTTGGCGGTTCGAATCCCACTCTCCCCAGATATCCTGCCGTTGTGTCCCTGAGCAAGACACTTCACCCCCAATTGCTCCTGGTGGGTCTGGACAGCGCCATGTTTGGCAGCTATGCCCCCATCAGTGTGTGAATGGGTGGATAGCAGGATCTGTAAAGTGCTTTGGTCATCTAGAGATGAGAATAAAAGCGCTATATAAGTGAATACCATTTACCATACAGTTACATTTGGTCTAAAATCATTTAATTCTGTCGTTCCAGTTTGGGTTTTTTTTAGTAATGGGCAGAATATCTGATAACTTCCATGATTTAGGAACTGTAGCTGTCTGCAGAAGTAACTTAGTTAAAACACCTTTTAGTTGGTGAACACTTTCTTGAAGCACAAATAAAAACACTGCTTCCTCCTGAAGGAAACTTGGACTTTTTCCCCTCCACAGCTTGTATCCCTCTCATTATGTCACAGCTGCCTTGGGAGAAATGCCTAACTCTCCAAGGAGGGTGTCCACAATAGGACAGAAGACTGTTCTCTGACAGATACCCTTGTCACCAGGGTTGCATTTGTGCTGACCTAATGTAGATGTCATGACAGATCCACCAAGTCTGGAACTGACTTTTTGAGACCTCCTTTTCTCTGTATTTTGACTCGCTGTCCTGCACTTTGTGGCACTATTAATCTTATCATTCCACAGATTCACTTCTGTACGTGGCAGTGGCGGCCTAATAGTTAAATGGTAAATGGCATTCACTTTTATAGCGCTTTTATTCTCGTCTCTTGATGACCAAAGCGCTTTACAGATCCTGCTATCCACCCATTCACACACACATTCACACGCTGATGGTGGCATGCTGTCTAACATGGCGCTTCCAGACCCACCAGGAGCAATTGGGGGTGAAGTGTCTTGCCCAGGGACACGACGGCAGTATATCCGGGGAGAGCGGGATTTGAACCGCCAACCATGCGGTTATTGGACACCCTGCTCTACCTCCTGAGCCACTGCCGTCCCCAGTTAAGGGATGTGGACTGGTGACTGGAGGGTTGCCGGTTCGATCCCTGGACCGGCAGGATCAGGTCTGGGTGGGACACATGACATAGCAGTGTTTGCCCCACTGTGGCACCCTTGAGCAAGGCCCCTTACCCCAGCTGTTCCAGTGGAGCTGCTCGGTGGCCACAGGTCAGTCTGTGGTTGTACTGGTCAGCTTCCAGGTGTGAATGTGCAACTGTGAGTGTGAACAGAGCATCCTTGAAAAAGAGACTGTGCTTTTCTATGGACCTCCCCTGTGTAAATAAAGGTTAAATAAATAAAATATTCTTTAAGTGAGTCTTTCAGTGCGTTAACAGAATCTGCCAGCATAGCTCAGTCGAGTGATGGAGATTGGAGGATGTCAGATAGTCAGAAGTAGACTGGCAAAGCTTAGGTCAAACTGAGACTGTAAACCATGGATTGGATCTAAACTTAATATATATAAAAATATATTTTTAATATATAAAAAAAGTTTAATTAACTCATCCATTGCATTAGGGCTGTGCGATATGACAATATATATCAGATGATGAAATAAAGATGTCTATCGTTTCATCTAGCACTCCATTGTTTATATCGGGGTTTAAAATGTGTATACTCTGTTTCTTCAGCAAGACTCCTCACACACCACGACTCAGCATCCCGCCTCTCTCCCCAGTGCGCGCAGCAGAACAGCTGTGTGGTTGAGAGGCCAGGCTTCATCCCGGTGATTAGCACAGCAGCTAACTCCAAACTAATTGTTTGGTCAGATAGCCA
Organism: Pholidichthys leucotaenia; assembly: GCA_020510985.1. Classification (NCBI taxonomy): domain Eukaryota; kingdom Metazoa; phylum Chordata; class Actinopteri; order Cichliformes; family Pholidichthyidae; genus Pholidichthys; species Pholidichthys leucotaenia. The sequence goes on from CM035847.1 coordinate 99,662,669, forward strand.
CTGCGTCCGTGTGTCAGGGATGCAGGACTGTTTCCCACCGTGCTGCTTCAGAGAGGATAGTCTTCTAACCCCATTTTAATTGGAGGTAAGTCACATTAACACCGTCTCACTCTAATTAATAAACAGCAAATGCTAAATGAGTGTGTCAGACCATCGTTTTTTGTTTTTTTTTGGTTTTAATTACTGCAGAGTTTCTTACTTTTTTCCTGAAAAAAATATTAAAGCTGCAAAAGTTTGTGATAGCTGCACATAAATAAATAATTAATTAAAGTGTGCTGGAGGAGCAAATTGGCTCTTAATGTAATTGATTTCTAATAATTTTAATTAGTAAAGTAGTGATAATGAATAAAGTTGAAGTCATCACATGTATTTTTTTACCTTTTGTGCCTTTGATTTTCAGATCAAGGCCAATCTGAAATATTTTTACAAAGTAGCAGACAAGTTGATCAGACCAGAATGGTCGTCTTCAGGCTGCCATTTGTTCAGTTTGCACAAATTTGTTCAATTGATTTTTTTCCGTATGTAGTTTAAAATCTAAAAAAAGTGAGATGGTGTCATGGTTTGTGCCCGGGCTGGGCAGAGAGCTGGACTCAAACACGAAGCGAGCATTTAACATGATTTATTACACAAAAATACATCAGCTTGAGAGCGGGGACACAAAAACAGGCCGAGGCTTGGCAGGCAAAAACTACAACCGGATTAAACGGAGCAGAAGAAGTAGAAGCATGTGGGCTCACGCCACAATGACGAGACAAATGACGCAGCGCCCAGATGAGGGGCTGTGTTCCTTAAATAACAGGTAGAGAAATGAACATGATTACAAACTGGTGCGTGCGCTCAGCAAATTAACAAGACCAAGTAGGCAATGCAGAAGGGAACTGAGAACACTGTCAAAATAAGGACAAACCCAAAACAGAAGATCATGACAGGAATAACCACAGTGATGACAACTCAGGATAATAATAAACACGAGAATAACTTAAAGGGTGAGCCTGGTCCTCCGACCAAACTCAGACCCTGACAGATGGTCCTTTTTATGTAATTATCTAAACTGTAGAATATACAGCAAATGTTTATCGTGATATATATCGTTATCGTGATATAAGAATGTTTATATAGGGATATGAAATTTTGGTCATATCACACAGCCCTACATTGTATTATTGGCTATTTTTTTAAATAAAAAAGTATTTTGAAGGCATTTGAAGATGACAAACCAAGTTAAGGTTAATCAAGGACGAAATTTGGGGTAATTACAAATAAGTGCATTTCTATATTTACACAAGCTCTATGGGTGATCAGAGGCAGAAGCAGATTTTGTTCATACATACACAAAGTTTGGAGCCACTAACATCTACAGTATCTGTAAATGCACCGTGTGTGTGTGTGTGTGTGTGTGTGTGTGTGTTCCTCAGATATCTCCCAAACCGTTCGTTGGACTGACGTCAGATTTTATAAGTGCTTTGCTGAGGCTATGAGGGCCGCTCAGTCAAAATATGTAATTTTTATCAATAAAAGTTTAGCCACCGCTCTGTCACCACTCTGTCTCTTCATGCCCTGGCTTCAGGAAGTGCAGGCGGGGTTTCGGGTTGACTCTGTGCTGATTGGATAATACGCGGCACAGGGGCAAAAATTCCATTTCACAGTTGGGGGGGGGGGCAATAAACAGGAAAATTTGAGAATTTAATTTTTGAGGGGGGCATAAAAAAATGCCTTTTTTTTGCTGTGTTGTCTGATACTTGCTCAAATGTCTTATATAATGATATTAGATAATTACAGACAGTGACAGAGTGCGAACAGAGTTTGACAGCAGGAAGTGATGCACGAGCTGTCACCGCGCCAGCAACAATCAAAACAAAACCCAAAGAAGGAAATACAGACTCTAATAAACAGAAACCAAATACTGTCAAACAGAAAAATAAACAAACAGAACAAGACAAAATAAATCTAATAACTAAGCATGGCCCCCGCCCATGCACCGGATCATTATAGTAATAACAATTTTTACTTCTAAAAATGTATAATGGGTACTTCTAAAAATGCACAAATGGTTACAAGACTGGCTGTAATGTTATATTTTATAGTTTTGGCAGATGGGGTGCATTTCTCAGCAAGTGAGCAATTCTCGGCATAAGACCGGCAGACTTTGGAGAGGTGAGATGAAATATCGCTTTTCATGTTCTGTATGTGACTGTTGAAAACATGGACTGATAAATAACTTATTAACCATTCCCTCATTAAGCTTTCAATGCACTTACTTACCGCTCTCTGCCTCTCTGCCGGCGTGTGTGTAAGGAGCCGCAGCAGCCCCGCCCATGGGGGGAGAAACAGATTGGACTAAACCACTGTGAGGATGGGAGGGTTCTAATCTTTCAATAGTTATAAATGTCAAACAATGTGTTTTTAAGTGGCACCACTTGTATTGCGCCTTCAATGAACATTACTATGCTGTTCAAATAAAACATGTTTGTGTTTACAATGTGATTTTGGGGGTCAGCTTTATGGAAGGGGGGACATGACCCCTGCGTCCCCCCCTTCCCGGGATTTACACCCCTGACACGGCATCATGACCAGTCAGTCACCACATGCTGGTAAGGGCGATACCAGCATTTTTCCTTTTGATACAATAGCATTAATTAATGGGACTTTTTCTTCGACACCAAGACGATACTTTTTGCCCCTTAAAGGAAAATCACGTGATTGTAGTTTCATTAACAACTTTATTGCAAGGGCAATATGAATAAAAGTCATGAACGTAAATACTTGAAAGAAATGCTTATAAATGATAATAAAATAGAACAATGAGCAAAGTAAATAAAAAAATAAAATGATTTTTTTCCAATTATAATAAAAATAATTAAGACTTCAAATGAATGTAAAATTAATTCAGTTTCTTAATTTGGTGAAGATTCTCAGTCATCCAGGTGGGTAAGTATGCTGTATGAAAGCTCAGTCAAGTCAATTATTTTTTACTTTTGAAATGTTTCACCATTCATCCAAATTATATGGTAATACCAAGCAGCATATATGTGTCATTTTTTTTTCACAATGCAATGTTTTTTTTAAATTTATTTATTTTTTACACTATCATTTTACAAACTTAAATAGTGCTTATTTTGTTCATTTTTCAAAATTACTAGTACATACTCCTGCATACCCGTTCATGCCCGTAGAAACCAAGTATAAGCAAGTATTTCTGCATGGCCGTTGCTGAAGGGTCTCCTCCTGTCTGAGATGGCTGTGTTGTTCACAGTCATGCCTGCGGCGTACTGCTCGAACCTGAGGTGTTTCATCTTCACGGCATCTTTTCTGACGTGCAGTAGTTCTCACTCTTGCTCTCCATCTGGTGGGTCTTCTTGTTCTTCTTCTTCTTCGTTCAGTCCGCTGGTTGAGGGATAGGTGCGTTGTAATTCCAGTTCATGGACAGGATCATGAAAATGGATCTGAGCAAAAAGTGGCTTTCAACCCTGTTCAGGAAGACCCGTGCATGCCCATCAAAACCCAGAAACCAGAACACCCAGAGAAAATCAGCGCTTTGCTTGGCATTTTACACATTTGTAGTGTAGACTGCCATTCTTCATGGGTACTGCTTCGAATGGGTGTGGTTTAAAGTAGTGTGTCCTGTTCTTAATGGGGTAACAGACTGACACACTGACAGAGATTTCTTGAATTTATAGAATGCCTTCTGCCTTACTGAGTGAGATTTCCAGATTTACTGCTTCAAATGGGTGTGACTTAAAGTAGTGTGTCCTATTCAGTCTCAGCTTCTCTGTGCCTTGCCTGGCGTGCAGCGTTGGCAGCCAGTCGACTATTCCACATCTCCTTGGTCTCAGCTTGTCTGTGCCTTACCTGGCATGCAGCGTTGCTCGCTTTGCAGGCATTTCGGGCTTCAATTGACTCAGCACGTGCATGGTGCACTGCCACACGTTTCCTGTCTGTCTGTGCATCCCTTGTCTGTCGTACCGTATGACGTGCTTGAACCTCAGGTGTTTCATCTTCATGGCATCTTTTCTCACGTGCAACACAGTCATGCCTGGGAGGTACTGCTCGAACCTCAGCTGTGTCATCTTCACGGGGTCTTTCCTGACATGCAGCAGTTCTCCTCTTCTTCTTCTTTTAGATTTGATTGGTGGTTGGCAACCAGCTTACAGGTGCATTACCACCACTGACTTGACTATCATCACTCTGTATCTTTGTATAAGGAGTTCTGAACAACTCCTTATGTGTGAAAAAAATTATCCATCCTTGGACTGTGTCCTCGGCGTCGTCGTCAACCCATACCTGTGGCTGTCTGCCAGCAGTTCTCTTCTTCTTCTTCTTCTTCTTCTTCTTCTTCTTCTTCTTCTTCTTCTTCTTCTTCTTCTTCTTCTTCTTCTTCTTCTTCTTCTTCTTCTTCTTCTTCTTCTTCTTCTTCTTCTTCTTCTTCTTCTTCTTCTTCTTCTTCTTCTTCTTCTTCTTCTTCTTCTTCTTCTTCTTCTTCTTCTTCTTCTTCTTCTTCTTCTCCTCCTCTCAGTTACTGGCAGATAGCAAACAACTGAAAGGTGCATACCACCACCTACTGTACAAGAGTGTGTAACACTATGTCATCTGAGCCCGACCCCTAAATTTCTATGACTTAATCCTGTGTTATTTAAAAAAGAGAAAAGAGCCCTTCTCGGGATTCTTATTGCCTCTCCATCTCCATCTGTTCTCAGAATCCCAGTTAAATCCCATTCCCTACCGGCCTCTCAAACTTCATTTTCCATTATCTGTCTTTCATTTCCGTACTTGTGACAGTGTAATAAGATGTGCTCGACATTTTCTTTTTCTCCACATTCTCTACATTTGTCACTTTCGCTTTTCCCCATGGTGAATAAAGTGCCATTTAAATCTGTGTGATCCAGTCTGAGTCTTGCCATAATGATGTCTTCCCTCCTTTTGGTTGTTATGAAATTCTTTTTTACTATAGATTTTTGTATTTTGTTATATTATCTACCTTTATGATCTTCATCCCATCTTTTTTGCCATAGCTCAGTTCCTTTTTTCTTGATTATTGCTTTCCCTTCACCTTTTCCAAGACACAATGGTATAGTTATCTCTTTTCCAAGAGCACTTTTTGCTAATTTGTCTGGACAGTCATTCCCTTTCAACCCTTCATGTGCAGGAACCCAACAAAACTGAACTTCCCCACCATCCCTGTGTACCCTAAATAAACTGTGATATAGCTCAATCACCAAGTCTTCCCATGTAGATTTTAGTGTCTGTATGGTTTTTAGCACTGCAAGTGAGTCAGTGCGCACCACCACCCAGTCCGGTCTGACCTCCTCCACCCACTGCAAAGCAATAATTATTGCCACCATCTCTGCTGTAAACACAGATGTATTGTTGGAGAGTCTTTTTGCGATGGTCACTTTAAACTCTGGGATGTATACGTCAACTCCAACAGAGCCCTCTTTATTCTTTGAACCGTCAGTATAGAGCTGTAAGAAGTTAAAGTAATTGTTCCTGAGGTAAATGCTTGTTTTAACACCAACTTCACTCATATGCTTATCCTTTTTCCTCATTAGCAGACTAGCGTCTACTTCTATTCCCAGAAACAGCCATGGGGGAACATTATTCACTGGACTGGTGTTTGCTATATCAATAGTGTGCAGCCTATACATTCTGGTCCTTCTTTCAATTGTCCACCCAAACCCATGTCCATGGAAATTGAGTATTCCCAGCAGTCTTGTAGAGTTGTTTTTGAAATATTTGCTTCGTCACTTCCTTTCAGCCTGACCCAGTATGATAATGTGAATTTATCTCTTCTCAAATCCACTGGCATTTCTCCTGCATCTATTAAAACTGCCTTGTTTGGTGTTGTTTTGACGGCTCCAATGCACAGGCAAAGCGCTCTATGCTGCTTTCTGTCTATTTTTTCCAGAGTCGTCTTTGCCGCTGCTCCATAAATCATGCATCCGTAGTCTATTGTCGATCGCATTAGTGCTCTGTAAATGTCAATTAATGCCTGTTTATCTGCACCCCATTTGTGTCCAGCTACAGCTTTTATGAGATTAATGACTTTTTTGCATTTTGTCTCCAGATTTTCAACATGAACTTATCCATGTGTATGCACTATCAAACCACAATTCTAGATATTTGAACTCACTGACTTTCTCTGTTGGTTGATTATATAATGTTAATGGTTCTGTACCAGTTCTGCGTTTTTTGTGAAAGTCATATAGCAGGTTTCACTGTTTGAAAATTTAAATCCCCAGTCATATGACCACTTTTCCACTTTCTCCATTGCTTTCCTGATGTTTTAGAACACAAATTTCTCATTTCTTCCCCTCGTCCATATGGCTCCATCAGCTGCATATAGTGCTGTTTTGATGGATCCCTCTTGATCCTCAAACATGTCATTAATCATTATATTGAATAAAACAGGGCTTATTACACTCCCCTGAGGAACACCATTTTCTATTTCAAAGTCATTAGAAACTTGTGATCCTACTTTAACCCTAATTGTCCTGTGTGTTAAAAAAATCCATTATCCAATTATACATCTTACCACCAGTGCCCATTTTATTCAGTTTCATAAGAAATCCATCCCTCCACAGTGAATCATAAGCCTTTTCAATATCCAGATAAACTATAACCATTACTTCTTTCATTTTGAGAGTCTTTTCAATATCATTACTTACCCTAACTAGAGCATCCACTGTGGATCTTCCTCTTCTAAAACCATTCTGATAGTCGTTTATTAATCGTTTTTGGTCTAATACATATGAGAGTCTGTAAACTGGCACCTTCTCCATCCATTTCCCTAATTGTGACGTTAATGCTATTGGCCTGTAGTTGCCTGGATGAGCTGGATCTTCCCCTGGCTTATTAAATGGTAAAATTACAGCCTTTTTCCACCCACTTGGGATAACCCCCTCCTTTCGTATCCTGTTAAACAATTTCAGCACCAGTTGCATTGATTGCTTAGGCAACTGCCATAACATAGCGTAGCTTAACTGATCATATCCTGGAGCTGTGTATCCAGTATCTTGCAAAGCTGTCTTAAGCTCTGACATTGTGAGCTCGAGGTCTAACATAGTCGTGTCCTCTTTCACTTCATTTTTTTAAGTTTGCATTTTCTCTGAGTTTATGCTGCCTTTGCTGTCTGTGACTCTCACCAAGATGGTCTCCTCTATGCACTGCTGCAAATGCTCTACCTAGGACTTCTGCCTTTTCTTTGTCTGATAAAGCCATCTTGTCCCCACCCACTAAAGCTGGAATTTGGGGTATGGGAATGGGCTGCACGGTGGCGCAGTGGTTAGCACTGCGGCAGCACAGTTTACCCTTGGCCGGGGGATCGTGGGGATCGTGGGTTCGATCCCAGCCCCTGACCAACAGTGATCTGTGTGGAGTTTGCATGTTCTTCCCGTGTATGCGTGGGTTTACCCCGGAATTTCTCCGGTTTCCTCCCACATGCCAAAAACATGCAGGTTAGGTTAATTGGAGACTCTAAAGTGGCCCTAGATGTGAATGTGTGTGTGAATGGTTAAGGGATAGCGCCGTATCGTGGCTGCTTCATCCATCCAGGTGGTGGATGACCCTCAATTTCCCCTCTGGGGATCAATAAAGTATACTAAATCTAAAAAAAAAAAAAAAAAAAAAAAAAAAATTAACTGATACCCTTTTCCCACTCATTTTTTTAAACATACCCCAGACATCACCTAGTTCTGTTTTCCTACCAAGGGTGGAACAAAATTCTCTCCATGTTGACCTTTTCCTGTTTTTAATAATCCTTCGAGCTACTGCCCTTTTCTTTTTATACTCTATTAGGTTTTCACTAGTCATATTCTTCCTCAGCTCTCTGAATGCCTTGTTTCATTCTTTTATTGCAATACTACATCCGTCATTCCACCAGGGTACAACCTTTCTTACCCTGCGTTGTTTTCTTAGGTATACTTGCTATTGCAGCATTCAGAATATGATTGGTTACCTGACTTGAACACTCTTCTATGCCACCTTCAAATGTTACCAAATGACACGATTGAACACAGTATTGCCTAAATTTTTCCCAATCTGCTTTGTCAAAACACCATCTTGTAAAACATCTTCCCTCTTGTATACATACTTCAGTTTTAATGACTGTAAGTACTGGGAAGTGATCACTTCCCATAGTTGTCCTGTTCATAACCGTCCATTCACAGGTGCTCACTAAAGAATCAGATACCAGAGTCAGGTCAATACATGATAATGTGCACCTATGCACATCCACCCTGGTACCTTCACCACTGTTTAGACAAATTAACAATCTTTCATCTAACATCTCTTCCACAACATTTCCATTGTTATCTGTATGTGTGCTTCCCCACAAGCTATTATAGGCATTAAAGTCTCCACACCATACCTCTTTCATATGCCCTTCCCCTGCCATAACACTGAAAATATCTGCTGTTAACGTCCTACATGGGTTGTAATAATTAATCAGCTTAATATTCCCTTGTCCATTTGGCCTACATATTTCAATAATATTACACTCTATATCCTCAGGGGAGGGAATCACCCTATATGCCAGGCCATCTTTAATGAAAGTGGCACATCCTTCTCCATTTACAGTGTTAATTCTATCCTGTCTGATTGAACTGTGTCCTGGAATAACAAAATCTAAGTGAGGTTGAAGCCTTGCCTCCAGTACAGACACTACCTGTGGAACAACTTCTAGTTCATAAAGATACTGCTTGAGTTCTTGTCCATTTGCTATACTGTAAGACTCCTCACATTCCACTGTAGTATGTGTAGTACCATAATTGAGGTCTTGTTTCAGCATGTGCAGTCTCTCCAGTTTCAGCTTTCAATAAAGCATGAATCTGGTCAGCTGTGATATCTTTCACATCTAGGAAGCTTCCTAATGCTTCCACAATGGTTTTGATTCTTTCGTTTTTCTTCTTTAGCTGTGCAGCAACATTCATGGTATGGCAGATAAAAGCTACAAAGTTTGTCCTCTTAACTATCAATGTGTCATCATCCATTTTGATTTGTGAACACAAACATTCTTTGCAGCCGCACGATCCTGTGCTTGCGTGGGACCCATTGATTGCTGGGCTTCAATTTGAATTGAACTTCTTTGAGGACGGCCTGCTGTGTTTCTGACTATTCCTACCTCTCTAACTGTCTTTAGAGCTTCCGCATACGAAATTTTCTTAGTTATTCTGATTTCCTGCGCTTGTCTAACTTCCCTCTGCACAATACATCCTCCATATGCAGCACTGTGCTCACCCCCGCAGTTACAACACTTTACTTTGGCGTCCTTGTCACATTTACCATATTTGTGCTCCCCTCCACATCTAGCACATCTTAGCTTTCCCTTACATTGCTGAGCAGTGTGACCCATCCTTTGACATTTGTAGCACCTGAGTGGCTTTGGGACGTATTCTCTGACACTGAAATATGTATCCTATTAGGACTGATTTAGGGAGTATTTCCTCAAATTGAATCATGACAGACTGTGTGTCCTTCAGCGAACCTTCATTTTTACTCTGTAGCCTTTTCACATCCTTCACCTTTCCTCCTTGGATCTCAGATGTTTTTCACTTCTTCCATAGACATGCACAAAGGGACACCTGATATAACTCCCCTCAAGTTAGCTGTCACACCAGGAACAAGCACCTTCATTTGTTCTCCGTTTAGACATGCCATTACCAGTATTTTCTGTTGCTGTTGTTTACTTGTGGCATGAATCAGCAGCCGGTTATTCTTCAAGAACTTGGCAAACTTAACTCTCCCAATTTCTTTCTCAATTGCTTTTGTTAGCTTAACCGGGTGATAGTGCCCCCCACCCTGACTGAGCTCAGTGATAACCTTCCAGTCATTCCCTACATCCTCAAACTGCCATCCATTTTGGCCAGTTCGTGTTTTCTTCGCATTGTTACTTCCTCCCACATCACTCTCATCTGACCCGCTTCTAGGTCTTGTTGCACCCCCAGCTGCTCTTTTCCGGCCCCCAGGTCTGGATAGTGTCCAGCCCACCTCATCTTTATTGTATCCGTCAGAGCTAGATGCCATAATGTTACAGTGTACAGTTTTTGCTATCTGCCAAAAACAAATCAATCCTGCCGCCAGCCGAACACAGATGTAAATGCGGTCCCAATCTTCTTCTTCTTCTCTTCGACGCCTCGACTGATGGTAGTTCAGCAGTTCTCCTCTTCTTCTTTCTTCTTCTTTTAGATTTGATTGGCGGTTGGCAACCAGCTTACAGGTGCATTACTAACACTGACTTGATTATCATCATTCTATATCTTTGTATAAGGAGTTCTGAACAACTCCTTACTCTATTGCTCTCCATTTATGTAGCGTGTGGTTGGTCTATATGACATCATAAAGACATTGAGGCAGGCATCATAGGACATTACATCATAGGCAGCCAGTCCTATTGCCTATATGACACCATTGCCTATATGACGCCATCGTGAGTCCTATGTAGCCTGGGATCATAAGATCATCATAGAACATCATGTAGACATCATAGGCAGGCATCATAGGACACTACATCATAGGTAGCCAGTCCTATTGCCTATATGACGGCATCGCCTATATGACATCATCGCGAGTCCTATGTAGCCTGAGGTCATAGGCTCATCATAGGACATCAGGCAGACATTGTTGGCTGTCCTATGATGTCCTATGATCATGACAGACAGACACACAGATTTCTTAAATTTATAGAGTGAAGTGATGCTGCTTGGTACCACCATAGAATTTGGATGAATGTTGTAACATTTCAGAAGTAATACTTCTTCTGCCACTGCGATGCTACTGAGCTCACTGTGCAGTTCCTAGTGAGTCTTCAGCTCTGACATCTGATAGGTTGCCATAATCATGTGACACGGCAGGCCATCTCAAAAATATGCCTGGGCTGGTTTTTTACCGGCTTTCACACATATATTTAATGCCTAAAACTCTCAGAAGTGAAAACATATTGCACGTTTTGTATTAACACTGTGCTATCGCGATATTTAAAAGAGCATTGACTCCAAAGTATCAAGCAGCTGGTATCGAAGTATCAATACTTGCGTATCGATATGCCCTTCCCTATGCCACAGCGCTTCACAAACCCAAAAAGGAAGTGAAAAGCGACAAATTTGACAAGAAAGAGAGAATAGTGAAGATGTAATGCTTAAAAAGTTATACTGTAATGTTGCCGTGATTGCGTACATCTAAAGGATAATTCGGGGAATGCCAGCGGGGACCTGGGTACTACCTAAAGAACGCTGGTGTTGGAGAAGCAGTGGGGGGAACGTGGTCCTTCGCAGGGAAGCAAGCTCAGCCTGCCCGGACAGCAGTAGACGGGAGTCCCTTTGCAGGACCACGACTCACCATTGCCGATGGTGCTCCTCTCGGTGTGCTCGCACGGCTTATCTAAAAATTAAAAAAACTAGTACATACCCGTGCATGCCCATAGAAACCAAGTATAAGCAAGTAATTCTTCATCCTCGTAGAAAGCAGTCTCTGGTGAGTGATGGTCTATATGACATCTTAAAGACATCAGGCTCGATGTCCTATGATGCAGACCTCCAAGGAACATCATGTGGCATAATATGAATGTTTAGGTAGCCAGTCCTATTGCCTATATGACGGCATCGCCTATATGATATCATGCGAGTCCTATGTACCCTGAGATCATAGGATCATAGGCAGCCAGTCCTATTGCCTATATGATGGCATCGCCTATATGATATCATTGCGAGTCCTATGTCCCAGGCTTAAATAGGGCAGTCAGGATGATTGCATAATCAGAGTCAGCTGTGAGCCAAGTGAGTGGAGAGGAGCCAGGGCTGACAGCCTGACAGGTGCAACGCCCACACATGGAGTACAACCCTGGAAGTGCAACTGTCAGCTGCAGCCCAGAGAGAAGCAGAGCAAACACACAGGAACAAAATGGTGCTGGCCAAAATACAAATATAAAGCGAGAACTAAAATGAAGACAAATAAGGGCTGAAGGATAAATACACACAAATACCCATTAAATAAATAAGACTGCGATGAACGTAAACAGGAGAATGAGTAGAACTAAGAAATAATACAAGATATATGAAAACCAACCAAGGATAAAATGACAAAAAACTGAGAACCTAAAAAATACAACAAATATGCAAATATGGGAAAAGACAATGAGACTGAGCACGACGGAATCCTCCGTGCTCAGATCATGACAGGTGGTGAATATACCACTGATGACTTTGTCCCTCTTTCTTCTGAGCAGAGCAGCATGTCAGCACCAACCTCTCAATCAGTTTCTGATTTGTTGCTGAAGGTGTTGAGCAGTGGGCCGGATCCCTTCCTTCCTTTGATGGATGACGTTGTTCAGCTGTCGGCAGGAAATGTGGAAATTCTGCCTCTGAAGCAGAAGCAAGGTGGTGTGTTGGGGATCGATAGCTCATTAGAGAAGCTCTTGATGAGCTTTGGAGTGGAAAGTAATACACTTAATAATTGAAATAAACTGAGATGTAGACCCTGACACTTGTTTCTATCAGTGAATGACAGAAACAACAAGTTTATGGTAAATGGCATTCACTATTTAGCAATTTTTATTCAGCTCTGGTTGACCAAAGCACTTTACAGATCCTGCCGTCCACCCATTTACACACTGATGGCGGCGGAGCTACTATGCACAGGCACTGGCCTGACAAACCAGGAGCAACTGGGGGTTCAGTGTCTTGCTCAAGGACACTTCGACATGCAGACTGCAGACAGAGTGGGAATCAAACCCCTGACCCCCCTCTGCTCAGTAGTCGGCCACGCTACACCTGCGCCACAGCAGGCCCCAGGGTTACCTCTTGGTGGCGGAAATAATGTGTCTCATGGTACAGAATGAGAGGATCAAACTAGACAGCACATCTGCTCAGTTCCACAAAGAGTCAGATGGATTGAGATTAGTTCATGTGTGTCTTTACAACTACAGCAACAAAAAGCAAATGATGCAGAGCACATGAAATGGGACAGATCTTCATCTCAAAGATCTATGTGCATTTTTTACATTTCTGCTGGGATGGAAAAGATGCAATTCTAAAAGTCAAGAAGATACTCCAGTCACTGAGAAGACCCTACAGGATGGTACATCCTGCAGTCCCGCACATTACCCATAAGACCAGAGTGCTGCAGAGGCATGGGCGTGCGAAGGGGAGGAGAGAGGAAAGAGGAAATTTTGGTGATCACTGGAAGATTGTTGAGAGAGCTGACCATTTTTTTCATCTTGCAATGATCTCCACCTATGTGTAAGGGGGCATTAGGTGTTTTAGGTGAATTTTACACAACAGTAAGGGGTAAAGAGAAAAAAATGCATTTGAAGAAAATCCAAAACTATTCTTTTTACTCATAAGGGAAAAAAAATCCATACACACATTCCTGGTGTATTGTATGATATAAAATAACTAAAAGTGTATATACAAAGAGAACACATCTAAAATGAAAGTAAACAAAGTGACTACTTTATACATTCAAGTGACTATTTTAAGTTGCTATCCCTGGACTTCAGTGAACTGACCATTTCTCAGCGTTTCTCAGCTCTCCTGCCATATGAGCAGTGGTGTGGGTTCCATAAAGGTGATGGGGGACTGTGCGCTTCATTTCCCACTTCAACAAACACTGAGCAGTCAGCACGAGCCTGGCACCTTTAGCCATTTGCATGTTGTTTCACAGAGGTTAGGAATCACCTTGGTGGAGAAAAATCTGTGCGAGTACTTTGCTACGTGGATGGAGCGTGTTCAAAAGGAAATCCTTCATCAGCGGCTGCAGATTCTTGGCAATAAGCAGCCCTACTGCCCTTATGTTTTGTATCACTCTGAGTCAGTCAGGCGTGTATGATGAAAGGATGAAAGGCAGCGTTACTTGCTCCACTGTACACAAATGAACACGGTATGTTAATCTAATTTCTTAGAGTCCTATAATGGCCTTAATCTGATAAAGAACATAGATTGCCACTCCTGAAATTAATTCTCAGCTGATGACTGAATAGGCATAAAAAACCCCAACTTATTGAACTTCGTTTCCCCTTTCATTTGATTCAGGCATTTAGTTCATATATGAAATAGAAGGAAAACTGCTGGAGTGGGAGCATGTTGACAGTCTCAATTTTTAACCCTGCTCTAGGTGTGTTCACCCTGAAACATACAGTAGTTCTCATGCCAGATAGATCACCCAAACTAAGAGGTGGTCCGTTCTGAGCAGATGTTTCTTTCCTGCTTCACTAGCTTCCACACGACGTGGCAGATGAGATAAACGACGTGTCTGGACCCCTGAGGCTGACTAGAGCTCAGACCAAAGAGAGGAGAACTTCTGAGCTGATTTGGCTGGTGGTGTTGAATATGCTGTGTGTGTGTGTGTGTGTGTGTGTGTGTGTGTGTGTGTGTGTGTGTGTGTGTGTGTGTGTGTGTGTGTGTGTGTGAGATAGCATAATTAGTTGCCTTCCACTGATGTGTGTACTCAGATGACTGTAGGCAGTGTGTAATGGACCATACATCATCATTTTATCTGTCTCATTGTAGCGCTGTACGTGTGTAGTTATTATTATTATTATTATTATACCCATGCAACAAAGTTGCAGAGGGTATAATGTTTTCCCTCCATCCATCTGTCCGTCCAGTTGACATTTTTCTGTTGTTGCCACTCTAGCTTTTACATTTCTGGTGAGATTGACTTCAAATTGATCCAGAAACTTTAACTCACCCATACATTGGATGAGTTCGATTTTCAGCTACGTCTAATGCGGGATAAACCTGTAAGGTTAACCCTTGGGGATCCAGGGTGATAAATGGGCATTTCTGGCTACTTTTGATTTTACCTTAAAATTTAATATTAAAAGCTGTTTACCTTGCCTTGTTTGGTCTCATTTGTTTCAGCACAACCTCACATGTGTGAATTCACGGTTAGTTTTTCATTTTTGCACACTGTATTAACACACTGGACCTAAAATCACGCAAAAAACATAAAGTTCAAGTATGAATAAGTTTGATTGTTTTTTTTTTTTTACTGTGAAACCCACAAACATGTCTAACAAACCATGTTTATAACTAAGGATGCAAATATAAAATTGTAAATTTCAAAGACTTATGTAAAAATTTAGCAAACAGCAAGGTTATATACAGCTGTTTACATGAAAATGCAAGCAGTGCTCAGGTGTTTTTTGTACAACTGTTTACAAAACAATCGTGTCACAAAAAGATGACACAAATTATTTGTGACACTCAAAAAAGCAGTTCCTGACAGCAACAACACAGAGGGGCACATCAGCTTGTGTGCACAACACTTTCAGCTGATCTGACCGTTTTTTTTCCATTTTGTAAAATGACAAAAATGACAAATGATGTCCGACTCCGGCAGTCGGAAGTCTCAAAACTTAACGTGGAATCGGTGTGTGACTTTGCAAAAACAATGCCTGCTTCTGTAGTATTCTCTGGGCCCCTCCCCAATCTGACCAGTGATGACATGTTTAGCCGCTTGTCATCCTTCAACCGCTGTCTGTCTGTGTGGTGTCCTGCAAACAATGTGGGCTACATAGACAACTTGAGCTCATTTTGGGGAAAACCTGGTCTTATTAGGCGAGACGGCGTCCATCCCACTTTGGATGGTGCGTCTCATTTATCTATCAATCTGGCATCATTTTTATCCAAATTTCCAAAACCTTGACAACTCAGAGTTGGGACCAGGAAGCAGAGTCGCAGTCTTACACGCCTCTCTGCAGCTCCTCTTCATCCGCCACCCCTCAACGTAGCCCCTGTCTTCCCCATCAGAGAATCAGTGTCTGCTCACTCCAAAGTAAATAAAAATATAATGTATAAGCATCCCAAAGTGATTAAACAAAAAGTTGGTAAAACTCAAATTAAACATGAAGCCTCTAAATTGAATGATTTGGCCTCTGTTCCTCTGTGACTCATAATTAAAAAATTAAATTTGGTTTGTTAAATATTAGGTCTCTAACTCCCAAGTCTCTGCTAGTCCATGATCTGTTAATTGATCATCAGATTGATTTAATTTCCCTTACAGAGACTTGGTTAGGGCAAGAGGATTATGTTGGTTTAAATGAATCAACTCCCTCTGGTTATTTAAACTGTCAAAATCCCAGAAGTTCTGGTCGTGGAGGAGGAGTGCAACAATTTACCATTCCAAATTACTAGTTAATGTAAAACAAAAAACACGTTGTAATTCCTTTGAGGGCTGGTCCTCAGTATTGGGCATTTTAGCAATTTTAGGCTAAACCCAATTTTATTTGCCATAGTTTATCGTCCTCCATCAACCTGCTCAAAGTTTTTATCCAAATTTGCCAAATTCTTAGCTGATTTATTGCTGAAATCAGATAGGATAATTATAGTAGGGGACTTTAATATACATGTAGATGTAGATAGTGACTGCCTTAATTTGGCATTTAATTCAATTTTAGACTCAATAGGGTTTTCTCAGAAAGTAGGAAATTCTACCCATTATCTCCACCATACATTGGACCTTGTTCTGACTTATGGTATCGAAATAGAAAATCTGGTAGTGTCTCCTCATAGCCCTGTACTGTCAGACCATTGTCTGTTAACCTTTGATTTTACTATTTCTGACTATTTGGCTCCTAAAGAAAAATATTACTACAGTAGATGCCTCTCAGATGATGTTGTTACCAAATTTATGCAGATTGTTTCCTCTATGCCATGTGTCAACACAATGGAAATAAGCTATAGACAGCTTGCGCCTTCTGTAATTGATAGCATGGTAGATAGTGTTACAGCTTCTCTGCATCAGACTCTGGACATGGCGGCCCTTTTAAAAAAGAAAAAGTCTAATCAGAGATTTCTAACTCCTTGGTTCAACTCAGAAACTCGTAGCTTAAAACAGAAGACTCATCAATTAGAAAGAAAATGGTGCTCCACTAATTTAGATGAAATCTATTTAGCTTGGAGAAATCATCTTTTAATTTATAAAAAATCTCTTAGAAAAGCTAGAACGAGTTATTATTCTGCATTAATAGAAGAGAACAAGAATAATACCAGGTTTCTTTTCAGCACTGTAGCCAGGTTGACAAAGAGTCAGGACTCTGTCAATCCTAGCATTCCCTTAGAGCTTACTAGTCAGGACTTTATGAACTGTTTCAATAATAAAATTTCATCTATCAGAGATAAAATCAGTCAGATTCTTCCCACCATTAACTTAAATACAGTAACTAGTACAACTCCTTCAACTGACATCTGTTTGGATGAGTTTACTCCAGTTGACCTTTTAGAGTTAGACAGAATAGTTTCCTCATCCAAGCCTTCAACTTGTCTTTTAGACTCTATTCCTACCAGGTTATTTAAAGAAGTCTTCCCATTTATGAGTAGCTTTATTCTTCAAATAATCAATTCTTCATTAACTTTAGGCCATGTACCGCAGGCTTTTAAAACTGTTGTAATTAAACCCTTACTAAAAAAGCCAACGCTGGATTCAGGAGTTTTAGCTAACTATAGACCAATCTCTAATCTCCCTTTCATTTCAAAAATCTTAGAAAGAGTTGTTGCTATACAATTATTTGACCACTTGCAGGGAAATGGTTTATTTGAATATAAACTATAAAAAATAGTTTCAATCTGGGTTTAGAATCCTTCATAGTACTGAAACAGCCTTAGTGAAGGTCACTAATGACCTCCTGATCGCATCTGATAATGGACTTGTTTCTGTACTTGTCCTTTTAGACCTTAGTGCAGCTTTTGATACTATCGATCATAATATTCTACTTGATAGATTAGAACACTATGTTTGACTTAATGGAACTCCGTTGCAGTGGTTTAGATCTTATTTATCTGATAGGTTCCAGTTTGTTCATGTCAATAATGAGTTTTCTTTCAACTCAAAACTCAGTCATGGAGTTCCACAGGGATCTGTGCTAGACCCTACTCTTTAGTTTATATATGCTTCCGTTAGGCAACATTATTAGAAAGCACTGTATACATTTTCATTGTTATGCAGATGACACACAGTTATACCTGTCATTGAAGCCAGATGATAGTAATCAATTAGCCAAGTTAGAAGCCTGTCTTAAGGAAATCAAAGCTTGGATGACTTGTAATTTCCTGCCATTAAATTCAGATAAGACTGAAGTCATTCTTGTTGGTCCAAAAAACCTTAGAAATACCTTTCCAAATTAAACTTTTAGTTTGGATGCAGGTACTCTTTCTCTTAATAGCTCTGTGAGGAACCTTGGAGTTATTTTTGATCAAGATCTGTCCTTCAATTCACATATTAAATTCGTTTCTAAGACTGCCTTCTATCATTTGCATAATATTGCCAAGATTAGGAGCATCTTGTCTCAGAGTGATGCTGAGAAACTGATCCACACTTTTGTTAGCTCTAGATTAGATTACTGTAACTCTTTATTATCAGGTTGTCCTAAAACATATCTAAAAAGTCTTCAGTTGATCCAAAATGCTGCAGCAAGAGTTTTAACAGGTACTAGAAAGAGAGATCATATCTCTCCGGTTCTGGCCTCCCTTCACTGGCTTCCCATAGAGTTTAGAATTAAGTTTAAAATCCTTCTTCTCACTTTCAAAGCTCTAAACAATCAGGCCCCTTTTTATTTAAAAGATCTGATATCACCGTATTATCCTAACAGAGCACTACGCTCCCAAAATGCTGGATTACTTGTAATACCTAGAATCTTCAAAAGTACAATGGGGGGCAGAGCCTTCAGTTTCTCTCTTGTGGAACCAGCTGCCAATGTGGATTCGGGAGTCAGACTCGAGCTCTGTTTTTAAGAATAGGGTTAAAACCTTCTTTTTTGATATAGCCTACAATTAGGGAGGGATCATGTGTTTCTGAACTCTCCCTTAGTTGTGCTGCTAATAGGTTTAGACAGCCAGGGGACCTCCAATAATTGCACTGGGCTTCAGTCCTTTCTTCACTCTCAATGAAATATTTTTTTTTGCTGGTCATTGACATCTGTTTGTTCTCTCTCATAGATTGAGTCCTCATCGTGCTGTTTGCTCTCTACATGTCTGTTCTTTTCATCTTCTTTATCCCCTCACCCCCCAGCCATTCGCAGCAGATGACTGCCCCTGCTTGAGCCTGGTTCTGCTGGAGGATTCTTCCTGTTAAAAGGGAGTTTTTCCTCTCCACCGTCACCAAGCGCTTGCTCACAGGGGATCACCTGATTGCTGGGGTCTTTCTGCAATTGTGGGGGTTTCCCCTACAGTTGAAAGTGCTATGAGATGACTGTTGTTGTGAAATGGTGCTATATAAATAAAGTTGAATTGAATTGAATTGAAATATATTTATGTTATATAGTTATGATATCTCTATATAATATTATATTATTTATATTATACATATTGTAGATTTGTATTATATTTATATTATGTATATTTAGAGAGAGAAAGATTTACAATTTAAATGTACTGGAAGTTCAGTGCTGCACACGTCATCACCCCACGTGACGATATGTCATTATCAGCTGATGTGACCATTTTTTTCTGTTTGTAAAATCAAGTCAAGTAAAATGACAAAAAAGTGACAAATATATGGAAAGAAACATGACGCCTGCCCAGCCCACCTTTACACACGGTAAATATTTTTGTACTGTAAAATTAAAACCATTTCTCAGTGTTTACAGGGTCTATCACCATTGCATTGTTGTGTCAAAACATTGTGTTTTGAATTCACACTTTTGCTTCATTTCATTTTCCATTTTTACCATTTTTTGCTGCTCCAAACGCGCACCAAACATGACAAAAATATTCGGAAAAGCATGACAGAAATTATTTTCTCATAACTCTGGTTTTACTTGCCTTATCAACACAGTTTAAAAACTGGGAGAGAGTTTCATATCTCCACTTTGGACACAAACTGAAACAGTGGAACTGCAACTCTGTGTGTTCTTTCTATTTCATCCTAAGTGGCCTTGTGATGCTATTGTGTATGCACGTGGTCTGATCCCCAAGAGTTAATCGGCAACTAAAAAAAGACACTAATTTGTTTGGCTACATGACAGGTCTGAGTTTCATTGTTCAGCAAAAACTCTGGTATAGGGATGTGTGTGGGATGTGAGCTTGCTCTCTAAGGTTCTTTCATTATTATAGAGGGCAAGGGGCCCTATCGGCCCAGTAGTGTGAGAGTTTGTGTTTGTGTGTGTCTTCCTGTTAAAAGGGTTTTTTTCCTCTCCCCCATCACCAAGTGCATGCTCATAAGGGATCTGTTTTTGCAATTGTGGTGTCTCTGCCCTACAGCTAAAGTAATATGAGATTACTGTTGGGAACTGCAGTGTTTGAATTATTGCACTTTTTGTTGTCTCAAAGACAACTCAAATTGCTTAAGTGGTAACTACACTAACCCTCTATTCTAAGACTTATTGGAGACAGATTCCTAGGGCTAGTTTAGAATCACCAGTTAACCTAACATGCAAGTCTATGGATAGCGGAAGGAAACCTTAGCACCCGTAGTAAATCTAGCTAATGCTAATGCCATACTTTTGCTTCAGAGTTAATTTTCCCTTTCATCTGATTCAGTCATTGTCATATGCGCCTCTACGAGACAGGGAGAGACGAACCCAAATGCTGAATGTGCCGTGTGTTTTATTCCACAAAAGAGCAACAGACAAAAACGTGTTAAATACCAAAATATAAAATGCCAAACAAGGGTAAACTCACGAGATGTGCCTCAGAGTGGGGAAAGCGGTCTGGAGGGGAAAACAGCACATACAGTTGAATCAACAGGAGAACAAGGGGAAAAAAAACACATGTAGTGCCTCAGCGAAGAAAAGCTCTGGAGGAGAATTCAGCACTTCAGCAAAATAACCGAGAGAACTAAAAGGTGACATTCAATGCCACGACGAGGAGAAAGTGAACAGGTTGAACTTAAGTAGTGAGTGAGATGACAACATGAGTGATAACAAGTGTGGGAGCTGAGCTGCAGGTGAACTGATTGCAAAGCTGCTCACAGCTAATGGCAAACAGACTGTGAACAGTGAGTGGGAGTGTCTGGAGAGAGAAGGGCAACACAAAGACAAAGACCCAAACTATACACATGAACAGACACAAAAATAATAACAGAAATACAAAACTTGACAATAAAATTGAGTCTGAGCTCAGAGATGACACTAGAGCACAGACACATGACAGGCATTTAGTTAGTATATGAAATGGAAGGGAAACTGGGCATTTGTGCAAAGTCTTCATCAGGAAAAACTGATCAAGTGATTAACTGGTTGATTAAATGGGCAGATTAATCAGTTAGGATATTTGATATGCTCTCTATTTTGAACATTTGCGTAATTTTACCTATACCCAGGGACATTAGACAACACTCGTGTTGCTCTAGAAGGAGAAATCACCATGAAGTACTGATTTTATCACTGGCTCCTGTAGACCTTGAAAAGAGCACTTAATTTTTTCAACAGTTTAACAAACTCTACTGACTAGTTGCATCTAAAACCTCAATATTAAGTCATTATATACCTTCAAACTTACTGTTGCTGTTTATTCTTTGAAGCTCTAGAACTTAATCACAACACCCTATTGTAGCACAAATCTTTTTACAGCAACACCAAACTATTCTGTATAAATCTATTTCTAATCATTTTCAAACTAATCCATTCATAATATAGTGATAATAACTGTACCCTTTATGGTTTTGACTGAGAAGGGCTCTGGCTACAACTGGTATCTGGTGTGAGGACGTGTTAGAGATATCCAGTGATACTTTCATCCATGGTCAGGCTGTATCTAGGAAACCCTTCCTGACCATCATAGACATGTGTAACCTCAGAATTGTGTGCACCATTCACTGCAGGAGAGGACATTTTATGCTGCAGCTTATCAGGTTCACCCTCACCTCATTGCACACACTTGTATGGTCCTGCTGTATATAAACCAGTCAAAATAAATTATGAACAGGTAATTTATGTGCATAGATGTCATGATGTGTTAGTTTTTGACAGCTCACGCGCACGATGCCAAACACAGGGTGAACCACACAGAGGGGCACGTTTGACAGTTTGATTAATCTCAAAACACAGCATTGCACAGCTACACAGTCACTCGCCAGAGGAAATGGACCTGCGGAGAGAAGACGAGAGCCGTGAGCTGAGGAGTGGAGTAAGGGGAAAATGGGCGAGCCAAATTGCCACTTACTTGGGAAATTCAGGGACAACCGGCTGGACCCAGCGGGGAATAGACGAACCAGTAGGGTAGGGGGGAGTAGTGAAGCTGATGGTGCCTGACTGGGGAGAAGAAGTTACTGATGGATTGTGAGGTGGAGCAGGAGAGCGCGCGCAGTCCCAAGAACACACCTACACGGTGGCAGCAACCTGAAAGAAAGGAGAACACGGTGGTTAACAATGTGTTAACGATTCCGGTTAGTAGCTAGTCCATAGGACGGGCAGTATACCCAGAGGAGCGAGCGTAGACTGCGCGGAGGGAACCTCCTTAAGTACGCTGGCTGATGAGCGGGCGCAGGTGTGTCTTCTGCCTCAGGTGCCATGATGAGCTGGAGGAGATAGGACCGGAGGGGAGGGGCGTCCTCCCGCTGCTCATGACAGGGCCGCCACTTCTAGGGATGCCTCCTGGCGGACTGGAGGGCTTGTCCAGGTGGGCACGGTGAAAAGCCCGGAGCATCTCTTTGTCCAGTACCCGTGCCGAGGGAGTCCAGGATTGCTCCTCTGGCCTGTAACCCTCCCGGTCGATGAGATACTGCAGGGCCCGCCCCCGGCAGCGAACATCCAGGATCCGCCGAACAGTGTGGGCGGGGGAGCCGTCGATGACACGGGGAGGGGGTGGCGGCGGGGGAGGGGGGCAGAGGGGGCTGGTCGAGAGGGGTTTTATGTTGCTGACATGGAAGGTAGAATTCACCCGAAGGGACAAGGGCAATTTAAGCTGAACTGGCGCGTCATTGACCACCCTGACGATGGTGAATGGCCCAAGGAAGCGGGGAAACAGTTTCTTGGATTTGCCCTTGAGGGGAATCTGGCTAGATGCCAGCCAGACCTACTGTCCCATGATGTACTTGGGGGCCCACACCTGCTTACGATCAGCAGCAGCCCGGGTGCGTTCGGTGGTGCGGGTCAGGGCGTCCTGAGTGGATCTCCAGACACGCCGGCAGCGCTGCGTGTGTGCCCCTACAGATGGCACCAAAACCTCCCTCTCGGCCATAGAAAGAAGAGGCGGCGTGTACCCCAATGACGTCTCAAAGGGAGTTAGTCTGGTGGCGGAGGATACCGCAGAGTTCATAGAATATTCGACCCACGTCAGGTGCGCGCTCCAAGACGAGGGGTTATCAGCTGCTACACACCGCAAGGCAGCCTCCAGAGACTGGTTGGCGCGCTCCGCCTGCCCATTACTTTGAGGATGATTTCCTGATGAGAGGCTCACAGTCGTTCCCAGCGTCCAATAAAAAGCCCTCCAAACCTGGGACGTGAGCTGGGGCACCCGGTCCGACACAATGTCCATAGGGATGCCGTGGATCCTGATGATATGGTTAGTGAGGAGAACCGCAGTCTCCAAGGCCGACGGGAGTTTAGGGAGAGCCACCAGATGAACCGCCTTGGAGAAGTGATCCATGATGGTCAAAATGACCGTTTTGCCGTGGGAGGAGGGCAGCACGGTAACAAAATCCACGGCAATGTGGGACCACGGCCGGCCAGGAATGGGGAGGGGGTGAAGGAGTCCCGATGGGAGGAACTGGAGTCACTCTTACCCCGGACGCATGTCTGGCAGGCTCTGACATATTCCTGAACGTCCCGCCGCAGCATGGGACACCAAAACGCCCTTTTAACGAAGTCGATGGTCCGGGCGATGCCAGCGTGGCAGGCAAAGCGACTAGTTTGCCCCCACTGGATAACTTTGCTGTGGAGGGCAGCCGGGATGTACAGACGGTTCCGGGGGCACCCTACTGGCACAGGCTCCCGGGACTGAGCCTGGCGAACCCTCCGCTCGATATCCCAAGTAAGGGCTCCAATAACGCATGCAGGTGGCACGATGGTCTGGGGGGTGCAGGGGGGCTACGTCCTCGGCATCAAACTGGCGCGAGAGCGTGTCTGGTTTCATATTCCGAGTGCCAGGCCGGTAGGTGATAATAAAGTTAAATCGCTGGAAAAATAGCGACCAGTGGGCCTGCCTGGCGTTCAGTCGGCGGGTCGACCGCAAGTACTCGAGGTTCTTGTGGTTGGTCCACACGATGATAGGGTGAACAGCACCCTCTAACCAGTACCTCCACCCCTCAAGTGCCAACTTAATGGCCAGCAGCTCTTTGTCCCCTACGTCATAGTTCCTCTCGGCTGGTGAGAGCCGCCGAGAGAAATATGCGCATGGGCCAAGCTTCTGATCGGGGGGCGTGCGCTGTGATAGCACAGTGCCAACTCCCAAGTCAGACGCATCCACCTCGAGGACAAAAGGAAACTGCGTGTCGACCTGGGCCAAGATGGGTCTTTCCGTGAACTGGCGTTTTAATTTATTAAACGCCAGTTCAGCTGCCTCAGTCCACCGAAAGGGGACTTTAACATAGGTCAGCTGCATTAAAGGCAGTGCGATCCCACTGTAGTTCCGGATGAACCTGCAATAAAAATTTGCGAACCTAAGGAAGCATTGAAGCTCCCTGCGGGAGTGCGGTGTTGGCCAATCCAACACTGCCTTTACCTTGGCCGGGTCAGCAATCAGCTCCCCCTCGGCCATGATGAAGTCCAAGAAGGTGGTAGATGGTCTAGAGAACTCACACTTCTCGGCCTTCACGAACAGCTGATTCTCCAAGAGCTGTTGTAGAACAGCCCTTACGTGGCCCTTGTGTTCCTCTGGCGAGGAGGAGAAAATCAAAATCTCATCAAGGTAGACAAACACGAATTGATAAAGCATATCGCGGAGGACGTCATTAATTAACCGCTGGAAGATGGCGGGGGCGTTAGTGAGCCCGTATGGCATCACTAAGTATTCGAACTGGCCCAGATGTGTTTTAAAGGCCGTCTTCCATTCATCGCCCTCGCGAATGCAGACCAAATGATACGCGGTCCTGAGATCTAGCTTGGTGAACACCCGTGAATGCTGAAGGAGCTCGAACGCTGAATTGATCAATGGCAGAGGGTACTTGTCCTTGATGGTAATAGCGTTGAGCTCCCGGTAGTCGATGCATGGGCGCAACGAGCCATCCTTCTTTCCGATGAAGAAGAAGCCGGCCCTGAGCGGGGCCGAAGATGGCCGAATGAGGCCGGCGTTCAGGGAATCCTTGATGTATTGCTCCATTGCCTCCCTCTCCGGGCCGGAAATGCTATACAGCTGGATAGACGGCAGCCTCGCCCCCGGGATGAGATCTACAGCACAGTCATAAGAGCAGTGATGTGGCAACGACAATGCTCTTGACTTGCTAAAGACCTCGACTAAATCATGATAAGCCGGGGGACGAGGCTGAGGTCCAGCGGCTCGGCCCGGGAGGAGGGAACAGAGAACGATGGGGAGGAATCAGCCGAATGCATACAATGGGCCAGACAAAACGGGCTCCAGGCGGAGATGGTGCGTTTAGCCCAGTTGATCATCGGGTTATGTTTCTGGAGCCACGGGAACCCTAGGACCACCAGGGAAGATGATACTGGGAGAACCAAGAACGAAAGTTCCTCCCGGTGGTTCCTGGAAAGAAGGATGGGTATAGGCACCATGCTTAGAGTGACCAATGTGAGTTCGCTGCCAGATATGGCAGTAACTCTCTGATTACGATGCAGTTTACACGTGGGAATGCCCACCTGCTCAACGAGAGCAGAGGAAACGAAATTACCCTCCAACCCTGAGTCAATCAGTGCCTCAACCCTCCTCTCGACCCCCAGCAACTGCACAAGGGCCGAAATACAAAATTTGACAGGGGGAGTAGATTTGGTCCTGCCTGCCAGACTCCCCGCGGTTACTGACGGGTCAAGTCTTTTGGCCGCTGGCGGCATTCGTCCTGACTGTGGTTCAATGAACTGCAGTACATGCACGCGCCGGCCCTTTCGCCTTCGCTCCTCATCGGTTTGGCTCCGAGAGAGCTCCATTGGTTTGGGCGAAGCGCCGCCGCCGCCAGCTCCAGTAACTGCAGCAGATATGTGCTCGGCACACGGGCGAGAGGTGGGGCCACGCTCCTCCGCGTGTTCACGGTACCAATTGTCTAATCCTACCGCCTGATCTATCAGGTCGTCGAGCGTCTCCGGGAAAGGATGAACCACCAGGTTGTCACGGAATTGGTCGTTTAACCCGTGGAAGAACGTGCTGCGTAATGCAGTCTCGTTCCACCCCGACTCGAACGCCACAATCCGGAACTCCACCGAGTACTCGGCCACCGACCGGGCACCCTGGCGGAGAGTCATTAGGCAGCTCATGACGTTGCCCTGACGCTCGGTCCGGCCAAACGCGCACTTGAAAGCGACCACAAATTGGTCAAACGTGTATTGGCGCCCCTCTGGGTTCTCTAGAGTTGACTGGGCCCACTCCAGGGCTCGATCCCTGAACAACAGGGTAAAAAGCTGAATCCGTGCCACGTTCCCCGGATACCCCTCCCCGACCTGCTCCAGGTACATCTGTACTTGAAGGAGAAACGGCTTACACCTCCCCACCCCCGCATACGGGGAAGGCATGGGAATGGAGAAGGTATGGCGCATAGCGCGCGGAGCAGGCTAAGGGGGGACAGCCGCGGGATGTGCCGCGGACCATAAGGTACACATGTTAGACACCTGTTGCATCAACGCAGCAAGCTGCTGCTTGGTCGCTGCTAGGCGATCCATAGCAGATAGCTCCTGCGCAGAGGCGCCCGCTGAGCTGCCTTCATGGCTGGCTCGTTCTGTCATGACGTGTTAGTTTTTGACAGCTCACGAGCACAATGCCAAACACAGGGTGAACCACACAGAGGGGCATGTTTGACAGTTTGATTAATCTCAAAACACAGCGTTGCACAGCTACAGAAACAGTCACTCGCCAGAGGAAATGGACCTGCGGAGAGAAGACGAGAGCCGTGAGCTGAGGAGTGGAGTAAGGGGAAAATGGGCAAGCCAAATTGCCACTTACGTGGGAAATCCAGGGACGACCAGCTGGACCCAGTGGGGAATAGACGAACCAGTAGGGTAGGGGGGAGTAGTGAAGCTGATGGTGCCTGACCGGGGAGAAGAAGTTACTGATGGATTGTGAGGTGGAGCAGGAAAGCGAGCGCAGTCCTGAGGACACACCTACACGGTGGCGGCAACCTAAAAGAAAGGAGAACACGGTGGTTAACAATGTGTTAACGATTCTGGTTAGTAGCTAGTCCGTAGAACGGGCAGTATACCCAGAGGAGCGAGCGTAGACTGCGCAGAGGGAACCTCCTTAAGTACGCTGGCTGATGAGCGGGCGCAGGTGTGTCTTCTGCCTCAGGTGCCGTGATGAGCTGAAGGAGATAGGACCGGAGCGGAGGGGCGTCCTCCTGCTGCTTGTGACAATAGAAGTTTATTGCTGTCTACAGAATCAGTGGTCATGGTGCTACAGGTGCAGTTGTATATGTGAGTACATTCATACAGGAGTAGAGACGCTGCCATCTGAATACCTATTCTGCTAGACTTTGACCACTCATCAATTCGGCTATGATGTCATAAACCCTGATGGTAAACTACTCTCCTATATTTTGAAATTCCATTAAAACATTTATTTTTTGATAAGACTGGTTGTTTGGAGCCTTTGGCAGTTGGGTGAGTGAGTCATACATCTGTCAGCTGCCTCTGTGGCTGTGTAGCCTTAAGGCTCTGATGTCCTTTCCTTTCACTTTGGATGTGATCACTGGGATGGCAGCTGCCCACAGATCAGACCGGCTTGTGACCAATCGGCTGTCAGTTTGACTTCTAGAAGCTGCCGTTTCCTTTTGTGTCTGTACAGCTGTGTGAATGTAAAGCTGTAAGGGTTGCTGGAAATTTCTCAGATTTCAGCCGCCTTGCATCACTGCACCTCCCCGCGGTGTGTCCTACTGCTCCTCCTCCTCCTCCTCCAGACCCCAGCAGTGTTGAGATTTGCTGCTGCTGCAGTACATCACCATATAGGTGTGATGGATTACTACTGGGAGTGTGTGAGCACGTGTGTGTGCGTGAGCTTGAGTGCTGCTTTATCCTGGTTTAAAGGTCTGCAGATGGGGCGAGGGTGAGGCCAGGTTCTGATAAAGGTAATTACCTATTGTTGGATTCAGGACATCTTCTACTGTGTGCTTGTCATGGCTATTTGCCGCCCCCTCCCCTTACACACACACACACACACACACACACACACACACACACACACACACACACACACACACACACACACACATTCAGAATAAAGCTTTCTTTCTGACCCTTTTTTTTTTCTGTTTACCGTCATGTGTGAAATAGAGCCAGCCAACCAGGCCAATCCTTCAGATTTGTGTGAAAGCGGTGTAATTGGTCTGCAATGACTGGGCTTGTCACAAAAATGAATGTGTTATTTAAGAGTGCTTCAGACTTCCTGACACTTCTCTCTGAACCTCATTGTGTTTGCTATTGAGAACTGCACACATATAGTTCTACGTGAATCCAGTGTTGTTTGTGATTTTATTACCCTTCTCTCCATGTATTCTGTTGAACATGCAGCATGTGTATGCACATTCATTGTCTTGTTCCCACATAAACTGGATTAGCCCGTGAGCAGACCTCCAGGCAGATGTATTGTGTTAGGCTGTCCCTGACTCCTCAGATTCCAACACTTTTCCTTTGAAGGTTTTCAGGTCATCTTGAGACTAAAAAGAACATAAATGTGCCGATTCTTCATCCACAGAGGAAGATGTTGTACCTGCAGGAATAGTGGAATAGCTCTACAGGGTTCATATGGCCCACCTCCTGAGGACTGTTTCTTTTTTCCTGGACTTATTAATATTATGATTTACTCTTGCCTATGAGGGAGGGCTGAAAAGTTTATAGTGGTCAAATTTGACCAAATGTGGTTCATTTTTCCAACATGATCTCCCCTTTGGTCCGCGCACTTCTTCCATCGGTGTTGCAGTGCTTGGATCCCTGGTCAAATTTGACCACTGTGAACTTTTCAGCCTCCCTTATAGTTGTGGTTTTATGTTGAAAGCATTTCCTGTGGGTCCCTGGTTATGCTTCTCACTCTACTCTTCTGTTTAGTGTGATTCTTGTTTTATTTTGACAGTTCTTCCTGTTTAGTTATTGCTTCTGGTTGTCACTTGACTGCTGTCAGGTTTTGTTCTATGGTTATCTTAGATTTTTAAAAATGATTATTTTCCCCCACCCCTGATATACGTCACCCTTGACAGTGCTGTGACCAGTTCATCACAGGACCAACACAGAGAGACAACCATTCTCTCTCACATTCATACCCAAGGACAATTTATTCCCAGTTGGTGCCAATTAACCTAACGTGCATGTCTTTGGACTGTGGGAGGAAACCAGAGTACCTGGCGAAAACCCCCGCAGACATGGGAAGAGTATGCAAACTCCACACAGAAGGGTCACTGCTGGCCCTTCATAGGTTTGAAGTTGTGGGTCGGGGAGAAGGCAAATCTCGTTTGAATGGCAGGTTTGGATTACTCTGAGGAGATCACTGAGCCCCCACATGAGGACAGTGTGGTAATCCTCTGACATGCTGAATGGAGGGGCTGTGGTGGATGACCTAACACAGAAGCTGCCAGGATTTAACTCACTGAACATAGACAGTGGACCCTAGTAAACAGAATAAGATGGTGACAGGACAGAACAGCTGCTAATCTATATCGATGGAGGATCACAGACTTGCTGATTTGCCCAAACTGTGGTGAGGCTCCTTGAGACACAGACCACTTAGTACTGTATTGCCCAATCACAAAGATGGCAGCCCAAGTAGCTAACGGAATCGGGCCAATTCTGGTTGAGTTCCGGCATCTTCGTCTTTGCTCTGGCAACGACTCACCAAAACCCAGCCAAATCTGGGCCATTAACGAGTTGCTGGATGCGGCTGGGTTTTGGGTGCCCGGATCAGGCCCACTGATGGCTGAGAAATGGCACATTTAGAACCGACAGTGGTCACCTTATTTACCCAAGATACAGATCTGGTGATGATCTTGGGAGGGTAGGGTATATTCCTATTCTGTATGTGTGTACAACTATGCACATTAATGAATTGAATCAGTATTTATAATATGAATTATTATTATTAATACTTGCCCACCAGATGCAGGTGGACTTGGCCTGCATTTGGCCCAGTGTGTCGGACAGATTCTGGCACATCATTCACTCCTGCATTTGGTGTGACTCTGGCCTCCTGGCCTGCCAGATTCGGGCCATAACATTTTGGCTATGAGGCCATGCACAAGTGTGGTGAGGCTTTTACTCCATGGGACACAACATCAAAATTGGAGTTGTAGCCATACGATACTGCTACCACTGGCCAAGGGGTGGTTTTGAAATCATGACCTTCTCGCTGGAAGGTGACAGTGCTGACCACTGCTCCACCGAGTTTCCCACTCTTTACTATAGCCAACAATAATAAAAAAATTGTAACTGCAGATACCATTTGCTGTTGAATGATCGTAGACTGACGGAGATGTGTGCTAAATTCTGGTTATTATAAACATGTTTCCAGTAAATGTCCCACAGGCTGCATGTAGTCCTGATCAAGTCCAGCTAATGGAGGTTACTAACACAGCATGGTTTATAGCAGCTCAGTTAAACACCGATGACTGCTAAACTGTACAACTTAGGGCGTATTCAGACGGCCACTGTTTGGTCCGGAAAAAAGGACCAAGCAGTGGCTTTCATGGAGAGTTTGGTTTGTTTGGTGCCGTCTGAACGTACGTTGGAACTCTGGTACACACCAAACAAGCGAAGTGTGGTCCCCCTGAAAACGGGGGTCTCAGCTCACTTGCAAACGAAGTCTGGTGTGCTCCGCTTGCAGTATGAATCCGAACGGACTATCCAGGGGACCAAAGGGTGGAAGTGCCCCTCCCGTTTGTGTAACCATAGCAACACATAGTCTGAGAAGAGGAAGTGGCATTTACCGTAGTACATTTTAGGTAGACAATAACAATAAAAACAATCACAAATCCAAGAAATCCGTTTACTAGAGAAAGCTGAGGAGAAAAGTGAAAAAAAAATGTCTTGTTTGTGGCGGACAAACAACCCGGCTGAAGGGAACAGGTTTCCGTTTTCGGTCCTGGCCAACTGATGAGCCTGATTTTTCTTCTTCGCCAAGATTTTTTCTTCCTGGTCTACAGTGCCCCAAACGAGCAGTTGTTGTAACTGCGTGGCGTTGTCCAGGCAGTTTGGTTCGCTGCAGTGTGAATGCAAACCAAACCAAATGAAGGTGTGAAAATTCTCGGCATTCCCCGCCCAGTCAAACCGAGACCTCCAGACTATCCTGGTCTGAATGCAGCCGTAGAGTCTGACTCACACATACAAGCTGGATTTTCCAGCAGAACATTTGTGCTTCATATTACAGTATAGTATGGTGTTTTCTTTTTTAAGCTTCCAGCCAGCTCATTCAGAGCTGAACATGGTATCCTGATTCTATGAAAACCTGGTCTGGGTGATGCAGTGACCGATTTTAGCAAATGCCAAACATCCCAATCAGCATGTGAGAGTAGTCGGGGTTTAGTCACTGAAATGTTCCTAACAGAGGAGGACAGACAAGCAGGGTTGGGAGCAGGAACGAGGAGAGGGGGGCAGCTTAAATTACATCTGAACAGAGCCTAGCGGCTCTGCTGAGAAATGGGACTCATTTCAACTTTTTTACTCAATACGCACATATGCTCACACACGCACACACACACACACACACACACACGCATGCATGCATGCACGCACACACACGCAGACACAGAGGTAACAATGTTCCAGAAGAAGCACACTCTTGATTTCCCTGCTGTCCATGTCCCTCAGAGGCTTTTTAAAAGAGTGCTTAGAAACTAAATGCTGAACATATTAAAGGACAGAATGATGAAGGAGTGAAAATTAGAATGATCAGTGAGGGAAACTTTTCAGCAACCCTCTAACCCTATGACTGGACTGGTGTTTAGGCCTAGGTTTTGGCACTGATTCCCTGAGTCAATTCTGATTCTCAAGACCCCAGTCCAGTCAGATTTTTTGATGCAGTATGGACTCAGATTCCAAATTTTGTTTGATTATATGAAGATTTTCAGAAGAGAAATGCCATGAAACCATCTAACTTAATGCATGATTCAAACAATATTACATGAGAGGGAATATGGTATCAGAATAACTTCAGTGATTTGTCGTAGGCCCATGGCAAAGCTGAGGGCCAAAGACATCACCGCAGTTATATATTCATGATACCGTATGACCTCCAATGTCATATTACTTTTATACAATAGTTCCACAAGTAACTTTATTAAATGACCACAGAGTTATACTGACTGGCTATTTGAGACAATAAATCCAACTCTAGTTTGTCTGTTCTGTTGTAAACTGGTGTAAAATATCATATTGGATGTCACAAAGGTCTGGATTTTTAGTAGGGGTGGGAATCGGGAGGCATCTCGCAATTCGATTCACATCGTCATACCTGGGTCACAATACGTTCCTGGCACGATTCAGTGATAATCAAGATATCGCGATCTCGAGTATCTCAATACCATAGCTTTCAATTTTTTTTTTCATTTTATTCAACTTCAAATTGTTTCTCAAAGTAAAACTCTTGACATCTCTTTCATATAATGAAGTATTCTTGGGGCTTCATTTTCCGCAGTAACACATCTCCGCACACACGGAGGGTGGTGGACAGCGTTGTTTGAAGATTTCTCCTCCAGCTACATTTATCTTACTCTATGGACTGTTTTAAACAGCAGCTGAAAAAGTTTTTGTTAAAGGAGGCTTTCCATTGAGTTTCAATTCAACTGCTTTTTAATGGTAAAAGTCTGATATTTTAAAATTATTTTAATCTTGTGTTTTAACTTGCTTTCGTGTTTTTAAAAATATTTTTATCAAATTCCTTTTATTCTATTTTATTGTACAGCGCTTTGTGACTATGTCTCTGAAAAGTGCTTCTTAAATAAAAATTACTTACTTTTTCTCTGAGCGCTGCTTGCAAGCTCCATGCCGGTGTGTTTTTAGCTTAGCTGTTGCTAATGCTGCTCCGAGACGTGTGCTGGCCCGCATGATTTTTTCGTGCAGCGCTTCTTGCAGGTTGTGTGTCATGTCATGGGTGTCCATCTTTGTTATAAAATCTAAAAAAGGCCCAACAATTGAGCTAACTTTGAGTTAACTGCTTCCTAACATTCAAAGCTGACTGCAGAGCTCACGAGACAACCTATGACTTCACTTGACTGAGTTTTGTGCCATCTAGTGGACTAAAAGCGCAATTGGTTGAATACCCAAGAGAGAATGCAATGCTGGCATGAATATACATAATTAATAAAAGCTTGAGCCATGCATTTAGGGATCAGTGGGTCATCATTAGTGTCAAGTATCGAGATCATCACTGAATTGTTCTTTTGTCCCACTCCTGTCATGATTACTATAAATATCAGCTCACGTGCAAGATGCTACACCAGGGAATACACACAACGCAGAGAGGCAAAGTTTAAACACAGTTTTATTGAAAAGAGTAAACGCAGGATTGGCGGAAAAAACACCTTACTCACCAGAGGAGAACCCAGCCTGTAAGGAGGGAGACGAGAGCAGGTTAGTACGAGGAGGGAGACAGAGAATAATGAATAATAGGAAAATTCTTACGAGTGACAGCAGAGAGCCCGACGGAGGAACCCAGTATGGCAAAGATGAATTGGAGAGGAAGCTGCGGATGAGAAGGGCTGGGGAAATGTCTGACCAGGTGGAGCAGGCGATCTAGAGAGAAGATGATGATGACGGAGCAGGTGAGCACACAAGGAACCCCGGGGACACACCGCAGAGATGGCAGCAACCTAAGAAGGGGAAAGCGAGGAAAAGGTAAATATCTGGGTTCCTAGATAATTAAGACTTCACTTACTTTATTTTCTTGTGGCAGTATACCCAACGAGCCAGCGCTGCAGCGTTCACAAACTGGTCCTTTTAAGAGCTGGCAGTGAAGAGACAGCAGGTGCGTCCAGTCATGCAGGTGTATCGATTAGCTGCGGAGCCGGGGAACCTCTCACAAGAAGGGGGGGGGGAGCGCACTCACCCGATCATAACAACCCATCATTTTTAGGACTGCCTTTTTTCAAACAGCCCCCCAATGTGGACATTAAGGTATCCAGCACAGTATTACAGTTCTGACATATTATAACACACCACTGATATTAACTATAATTTAAAGATTAATAGAACACAGCTGAAGTGGAGTGATACATATTCGGTGAAACATTCGACTATTAAGGAACACTGTAATCCTAACCACCTTTATAAAATGATGCTGCAGCCTAAATTCTTAACAGTTGAGTCGCATACACACGTGGACAAAATTGTTGGTACCCCTCTGTTAATGAAAGAAAAACCCACAATGGTCACAGAAATAACTTGAATCTGACAAAAGTGGTAATAAATAAAAATTCTATGAAAATTAACCAAAGAAAATCAGACAATGCTTTTGAATTGAGTTTGAACAGAATTACTTTAAAAAAACAAACTCATGAAACAGGCCTGGACAAAAATGATGGTACCCTTAGAAAAGATTGAAAATAATGTGACCATAGGGACATGTTCAACCAAGATGTGTCCTCTAATTAACATCACAGGTGTCTACAAACTTGTAATCAGTCAGTTGGCCTATTTAAAGGGTGACAAGTAGTCACTGTGCTGTTTGGTGACATGGTGTGTACCACACTAAATATGGACCAGAGAAAGCAAAGGAGAGAGTTGTCTCAGGAGATTAGATAGATAGATAGATAGATACTTTATTTTGAACAAAAAGTTAAAAAAAACCAAAACAATTGACAAGTGCGATAAAGTGACGGTATACAGTGCTCGAAAGGGAGAAGGAAGAAGTGAACACTTATTAACTCCAACTCCTCTATTCCATAAATACAACCCATGTGAAATATATACAAATTAACACATTTAAGACACCAAGTAAACAATTAACTATATTATGTACATATCAACATTAACACCCATCCATCCCAACATACATACAGTCCATACATCAAAACCAGCCCCAAACAACACAGATATACACAGCACTGTCCCACCTACCATTCCAAAGTGTCCCAGAGTGAGCATAGTGAATCGTACATATAAATACTACCCTTCTAACATATATTCTTTGAGCAAATAATGTTTATACCTATTTTTGAATTGATTTCTGTTTGTACTTAGTTTCAGTTCCAGCTCCAGACTGTTCCACAAATCCACCCCACAGACAGATATGCACATACTTTTCTTGGTTGTTCGTATCTTAGGTTTTGTAAAGTTCAAGTCTCCTCTCAAATTATAATCATTGTCTCTTTTTTTGAATATTTTTTGTATATTAGTTGGGAGTTGATTGTTAATTGCCCTGTACATGACTTGTGCTGTCTTAAATTTAACTAAATCCATGAACTTTATGACATGTGACTTTAAAAACAACGAATTGGTATGGTCTCTATATCCTACATTATTTATTATCCTTATAGCTTTTTTTTGTAATGTGCATATTGGCTGTAGGTTGGTCTTGTAGGTGTTTCCCCAGACTTCTACACAGTAGTTAAGATAAGGTAGAAACAGTGAATTGTACAGTAAGAACAATGATTTATAGTCCAAGATGTGTCTTGTCTTCCCTAGTATCCCTATACATTTTGCCAACTTGGCCCGGATGTCACTGATGTGAGGTTTCCAGCAGATTTTATTGTCTAGCGTCACCCCCAGAAACTTATTTTCCTGTACTGTTTCTATTCTGGTATCATCTATCGTTACCAAATTAGAAATAGAAAGAAAATTATAGACAAGCATGTTAAAGGTAAAGGCTATAAGACCATCTCCAAGCAGCTTGCTGTTCCTGTGACTACAGTTGCACATATTATTCAGAAATTTAAGATGCCACGGGACTGTAGCCAACCTCCCTGGACGTGGCCGTAGGAGAAAACTTGATGAAAAATGGAAGAGACGGATAATACGAATGGTAACAAAAGAGCCCAGAACAACCTCTAAACACAGTCAAGATGAACTCCAAGGTCAAGGTACATCAGTGTCAGATCGCACTATCCGTCGTTGTTTGAGCCAAAGTGGACTTCATGGGAGACAACCAAGGAGGACACCACTGTTGAAAACAAATCATAAAAAAGCCAGACTGGAATTTGCCAAACTGCATGTTGACAAGCCACAAAGCTTCTGGGAGAATGTCCTATGGACAGACGAGACAAAACTGGAACTTTTTGGCAAGGCACATCAGCTCTATGTTTACAGACGCAAAAATGAAGCATACCAAGAAAAGAACACTGTCCCTACTGTGAAACATGGATGAGGTTCTGTTATGTTCTGGGACTGCTTTGCTGCATCTGGCACAGGGTGTCTCGAATCTGTGCAGGGTACAATGAAACCTTAAGACTATCAAGGTATTCTAGAGAGAAATGTGCTGCCCAGTGTCAGACAGCTTGGTCTCAGTCGCAGGTCATGGGTCTTGCAACAGGATAATGACCCAAAACACACAGCTAAACACCCAAGAATGGCTAAGAGCGAAACATTGGACTATTCTAAAGTGGCGTTCTATGAGCCCTGATCTAAATCCTATTCAACATCTGTGGAAGGAGCTGAAACATGCCATCTGGAGAAGGTACCCTTCAAACCTGAGACAACTGGAGCAGTTTGCTCATGAGGAGTGGGCCAAAATACCTGCTGAGAGGTGCAGAAGTCTCACTGACAGTTACAGAAATTGTTTGATTGCAGTGATTGCCTCAAAAGGTTGTGCAACAAAATATTAAGTTAAGGGTACCATCATTTTTGTCCAGGCCTGTTTCACAAGTTTGTTTTTTAAAATAATTCTGTTGAACCACAATTCAAAAGCATTGTCTGATTTTCATTGGTTAATTTCCATAGAATTTTTATTTATTACCACTTTTGTCAGATTCAGGTTATTTCTGTGACCATTGTGGGTTTTTCTTTCATTAACAGAGGGGTACCAACAATTTTGTCCACGGCTGTAGTTGCCAGATTGAGGACAGACAAACAGGAGCTCTAGCACACACTGGGAAAGGATGATGACTCCTGCATAGTAATTTTTGGCGAAAATGATCTGTGGTCTCATTCTTTTCCTTGTCTCCATGGCTGCATCACCCCGTGTTTTCTCACACAAAAGTTTTCCCATCTCTTATTTGGCATCACAGAATGTGTTGATTTTGCTTCTAGGAAGTAGCGTATCCCTCACAAAACAAAAACAGCACAGACTGTCACGTTTGCACGTTGGAATAGCAGGGCTGTCATACTGCGGTTGGAGAAGCCAGTTTTTCAACCCAGTGTTTAATAATCTCTGGTAACACCACGTACAGTATATATACAATGTTTTTGATTTTTTTTGGGGGGGGGAGGGGGTGACGTAATGGCTAGAGATGTGACTGGTGACTGGAGGGTTGCCGGTTCAATCCCTGTACTGGTAGGATCACATCTGGTGATACAGCAGTGTTTGCCCCACCCTCATTAACCCCACTGTGGCTCCCTTGAGCAAGCCCCTTAATCCCAACTTCCCTGAAGAGTTGAGGCTGTTAGAGCTGCAAATGGTGACTTTCCACAAGGTTTAGGAGTGTGTTTATGGGAATTTCTGACCATTCTTCCAGAAACACAGTTGTGAGGTCAGGCACTGATGTAGGACGAGAACGCCCGGCCGTGTCCACTCTAATTCATCTCAAAGTTGTTCTATTGGGTTGAGATCAGGGCTCTGTGCAGGAGAGTCTGGTTGGGTGCTGTCCTTGTAATTCACCCTCATCTCTAGTTTTAGAGTGAAAGATCTGTCCCACTGTGGTTGTATTCATCATCATGGTAACAGCAACCCACCCTTGGCCGGGGGATCCTGGGTTCAATCCCAACCCCCGACCATCAGTGATCTGTGTGGAGTTTGCATGTTGTCCCCGTGTCTGCGTGGGTTTACCCCGGGATTTCTCCGGTTTCCTCCCACATGCCAAAAACATGCAAGTTAGGTTAATTGGCATCAAACTGGGGATTCTAAATTGTCCTTAGGTATGACTGTGAGAGTGAATGGTTGTCTGTCTCTCAGTGTTGGCCCTGGCGATCTGTCCAGGGTGTACCCTGCCTCTCGCCCAAAGATGCTGGGATAGGCTCCAGCCCCCCCGCGACCCGAAAAGGATTAAGCGGAAGAAGATGGATGGATGAATGGATGGTAACACAGTGATATTCTGTAAAGAGAGAGCAGCCTGGTTCAAGTTTCCATTCTGCTCAAGTGTCCTCAACAGGACAAGCACACCTCCTCTGCTTTGTTTTACCTCTGACCTCTCACCACATGAAATAGAGGTTTTCTGTTTCCATCCATATATTTCCTTCAGAGGTTTAGTGATTCGGGATGTTTTTGTTGAACACAGATAAGGGCTGGTATACAGTAGAGGAAATGAATTAGAAAGCGCTGTGGCAGTGTTGACTTCAGTGACAGGCGTGCTCTGAGCTGCTGACATCTCAGTGATGCTGGACCTTCACATGGTAAACATTTTCACAGAAAAGGTCCTTATCATGACCTCATCATGTCTGTGTTTCTGGTGGGAGAGACAGCACTTAATGTGTGTGTTGCGGTTTGATTTATGAGCAGCATGACAAGTGAGCACAGAGGTATGAGGACCTGTAACGACCGTCTTTGTTATCAGAGAGCAGGAAAAAGCCAGACACAGCTTTAACAGCTGAATTCTAAGCCACGGACAAATCCTGACAGGAGGAAAATGATAGTGAGCTTTAAAGTTACTTCGGAATCTTATCTCATTTTAAAGTTCATTTTGTTAGTAACTCATTGTTTTCAGAAGCAAATCCTAGAAAGAGCTCACAGGCACTAATGCTGTGTTACCAAGGCGCAAAGCAGCTGTGACTTTTTCAGAATTCAAGCATTAAGGCTGCATGTCCACCAAACGCGTTTTTTGTTGCCTGACCGCCCTGAGCATTTTTTTTTCAGCGTTTGTGCGCAGCGCTCTGGGGAAAAAAAAGTCTGTGCCCTGTATCCCAGCAACAGCTTGTCACTCTCAGCTCATCACTCCCACTTTTCCTATTGTCAGACTTTCTACAGATTTTTTAATAGCAGTGTCTAAATAACAATAGACAGGAAACGTTTTCTAGCAGCTCTGGATGTAAAATATGATGACACGGAAAGCAGGAGTCTGAGTACAGACCAGTACTGGCGTCCTATGTCCCGCCCACGCAGCAGTTCTGATTGGCTGCTTAATGTCTGACATTGACGAGTTCAGCTGCAGTTTCTGAAAAGTTGAACTTTTTTCAACTCTGAGCGCCCTGAGCGCCGTGACAAAAACCAGCCACTGCCGAGAGCATTTCAGCGCTGTGGGCGCTCAGTGCAGTAAACGCTGGACTACATAGAGAATGAATGGAAAATAGCCGCCCAGAGCGGAAAAAACGCGCTTGGTGGACATGCAGCCTAAACGAACGGATCAAAAAGCAGAAATCAACTTGAATCTCTGTAGAACCATCAATCCAGCAGGCCTTGAGAAGGTGATGTGACTCAGATTACTAATACCCCTTTACACAGGGGTGGAGATCGTTGAGAGACCACTCTGGCGATTGTTGAAATATTATTTTGGATTAAATCAAAACTTTAAGTAGACCATGGTAACAATGGAGGTCACTAAAAGATGATTCAGAGATCATTGAGAGATCTTGGTGATTGCCGGGGCTCTCACTGAAAGATCGCTGATCATTTTTGTTTCTTAACAATCTCTCAACAATCTCTACCACTGTGTAAAGGGGGTAGAAGAGCACCAGAAACCTCTCATATACCCAGAGGCTCTCTGTCATCCAAGAAATGCTCAGCAACCTCCTTGGTTGCCTAAGAAACTCACAGTGATCTCTTGTAGTCTCTCAATGAGCTTTCAAAGCTCTTCCAAAGATCTGTATAGATCGTCATGAAAGTTGCTAAAAATTGAATTTTTGATCTCACAAGGATCACATAAACATTTACATAGACATGGCTTTTTCGATGCTTTAGTTTGCATTTCCACACTTGTATATTGTAGGGCTGCAACTAACGATTATTTTGGTAGTTGACTAATCTAATGACTATTTTTTCGATCAGTCGACTAATCGTGATTATTTCTTTCATGTCCATCTCTGCTTCCTGTTGGCACGGCTCTTGTTTGGGGCTTTAGTGCATGTTTTACCTCACCTCAGGGGCAGACTGTGTATTTTACAACTAGGCCTTCAATGGTAAGCTACCTGATTTAAGTGCCATCCATATCAAGCCGTCCACACAAAGCATGTTTATGATAACTATAAAATTATAGTTTCTAAAAATTTCTAAAAATTGTTCTAAAGGTGTATTCAGACCAAACGTGAAGCAAATTTTTCACGCAGCACCAATACATGTAATGTAAACGTGTAAGACGCGCAAATGTGTATGTCCGAGGGATAACGCTAGCCAAAGCTTCTAGCTAATAATTGCCTTGACATTTTTCCATCAGCGGAGTAAAAATATCAACATTGGAGAGTAAACTAGTTTTAAAAAAATTAAACCACCCGCAGACAGATGGACCAGGGGCTGTACAGCTGAATCGGACCCACGGACTCCTGCCACAGATGTGCTAACAAGGGCTAGAAGGCTAGCAGTGGTAACAACCATCAATCAGATCAACATATTGAAGCTGCTTAAGCAAGTCCTTGCACGCACATTTTACGAGCTAGGATGCTCCGGGTGTCTCCGTTTCAAATGCTCACGCATTACTGTAGTGCTGCTATGATAAGAAAAGTCTGCCTTGCAGAGTCTCCATTTTACTTGTTTCGTTTCTTTATTTTCAGTGAAATGTTCCCATACTTTAGAAAGTTTGGGTCTTGCGTTTTTTTTTTTTAGCTCCGCTTCTATGTGTTTATCCTTCCGCTTTGCTATGCTGTGCTCCTCTTCTTCGCTGGAAGTTGTTCATGCATGCCGGACAACAGAAGCACTACTGCTCACAGCAGTTCAGGTTCTGCATTGCAGTTACAACTGAACATTTCCATGGCATGTCCATAAACTTTAAAATTAAACGACGTGTCGACAATAAAATTTTGCGTCTACAAATTTTTATGATTGACGTTGACAATGTCGACTAATCGTTGCAACCCTATTATATTGCTAGAATTTTTTTATTGTATAAATTTTCAAATTTCTACATCAAGAATTCAAGAATAAAAAAAAGATAGAATAACATCATTATGCCAACTGAAGTCATTTCAAGTGTATAGAATTAGACGACAAACTACACTCTTTGTCTGGTTCCTTGGAGAAAATGCTCTGTGTGTGTGTGTGTGTGTGTGTGTGTGTGTGTGTTGGGGGGTACCTAATCTTACATCCGGTCCTTTGAGGGCAACCACGTTGCTGATGTTTCCCAGGATGAAAATGGTTGGTGCCCCTGCTTTAGGAGATCATTGTGAGATCAAGCTAATTTTTGATCTCTCAATGGTCTCCCAATGATCTCCATGCAGAGTAAAAGAGCCGTGAGTTTTTCACTGGATTAGGCACATTAAATTGGAGAATTCGTTGTTTAGTGGATGACTGTCTTTGTCCTCAGCTGTGTAGGAGGCAGTGAAAGGCATGTCATGGTTCAGTTATAACAAGTCAGCTTTATTTGGAAAAATAAAGGGAGTGTATCTTATGTGTTTTTCTTGTTTTGTTGGGACTTATGAGGTATTTTTTGTAATTAAATGTTTGCACTGTTCCAGTTCACATTTATAAAAAGTAAATTTGACCCCTGATTTGATATCTTGTATGACTGCACAATAGGAAGATATACATGTATCGGTGACGCAATAAAAAAAAACAAACTACCATTTCAAATAAAACTGTATTGTTTATATCGGGATTTAAAAGACACACACCCCATTTCTACTTGTCACCTCCCCGTCTCTCCTCTGCAGTACACCAGGTGTG
The DNA here is from genome assembly GCA_020510985.1 of Pholidichthys leucotaenia. Classification (NCBI taxonomy): domain Eukaryota; kingdom Metazoa; phylum Chordata; class Actinopteri; order Cichliformes; family Pholidichthyidae; genus Pholidichthys; species Pholidichthys leucotaenia. The sequence continues at coordinate 99,704,566 of CM035847.1, forward strand.
TGCAGTAGTGGCTTCCGGTGGTTAGCACAGCAGCTAACGGCAAGTTAATGCTTTGGTCATATAGCCGCTACTTCTGTTTGCCAGGGATGTGGGACTTTTTCCCACTGTGCTGCGTCAGAGAGGATAGTCCTCTAACCTTGTTTTAATTGGAGGTAAGTAATGTTAACACCATCTCGCTCTAATTATAAAACAACAAATGCTAAATGACGAGGCTAACTTGTCGCTAATAGGAAACATTATAGTGTATCAGACCATCGTGTCTTTGGTTTAAATTACTGCTGAGTTTTTTAATTTTGTCTGAAAAAAATATTACCAAAGCTGCAAAAGTGTGTGACAGTGGCCGCATACACACTAAATAAATAAAAATAAATTAAAATGTGTCGGAGGAACAAACTGGCTGTAAATGTAACTTCCGTCCATCCATCCATCTTCTTCCGCTTAATCCTTTTTGGGTCGCGGGGGGCTGGAGCCTATCCCAGCATCTTTGGGCAAGAGGCAGGGTACACCCTGGACAGATCGCCAGTCCATCGCAGGGCCAACACAGAGAGACAGACAACCATTCACTCTCACAGTCATACCTAAGGACAATTTAGAATCCCCAGTTTGATGCCAATTAACCTAACTTGCATGTTTTTGGCATGTGGGAGGAAACCGAAGAAATCCCGGAGTGAACCCACACAGACACGGGGAGAACATGCAAACTCCACACAGATCACTGTTGGTCGGGGGCTGGGATCGAACCCAGGATCCCCCAGCCAAGGGTGAGTTGCTGTGCTGCTGCAGTGCTAACCACTCCACCACCGCACTGCCCTTGTTAACGTAACTTGATTTCTAATAATTTTTAATTAGTCAAGTAGCAATAAGGAATAAAGTTGAAGTCATTTCAAATGCACATTAAAACAATTTTACAACAACACTGCAAAATTAAGAGGGAAAAAAGTTCATAAAATTAATGACAGATGAATTTGTACAGTTGATTTTTTTTTTCACTGTTTTATATATATATCGTTATCATTAAATAAGATTACTTATACGTAATATGAAATTTTGGTCACACCGCACAGCCCTATCTTATAGTCAACAGCAAATTCTACCAGTCAGCTTAGAGAAAAAACAGCTTCTACATACTTGACCTCCACCACTGAACAAACAACCCACATAGTTTTAAATAAACCGCTGATCTGATACTATTCGATAATCACTGATTCAACACTAATTTAGTAATTATTAAATACAGTAAGCATCTCTAATAAGAGGTATCAGATCTGAATGCATTCTGCTACAGCTGCATATATCGTGTTACAGCATGGCAGGTCTTGAAAATTAAACACAGTGTGAACTTTTATGGACTATTTTGCATGTTAGAACTAGTGTCAGTAGTTTTGTCAGAATATTGAATTTTGCTGTGACACTTGGAGCTAAAATGACTCCACTTGTCATCTGGAACACCACAGATTATATTAAACTAGAATTACAGTGGGGAAAATAAGTATTGAACATGTCAACATTTTTCTCATTAAACATATTTCTGATGGAGCCATTGACCTGAGATTTTCATCAGATATCAGTAATAACAACCCAAGTAATCCATACATACAAAGAAATCAAGGCAACTGTGTTCGCAAAACAAGTTATATTTAATAAAGTGGGATGACACAGGGAATGAGTATTGAATACTCCTTCCTGTTCACTCTTTATACTGCGGACTTCTCACACAACACAACACATTGCCATCTACAGAAGTTCTCTGATGACTCTGCGATCGTTGGTCTCATCTCCAGCGGAGATGAAGCTGAGTACAGAGGGCTTATCCAGGACTTTGTGGACTGGTGCCATCGGAACTGCCTCCAGATCAACGCGAGGAAAACTAAGGAGCTGGTGGTGGACTGCTGCAGGCATGGGCAGCCCCTCACAGCACCAGTAAATATACAGGGAACAGACATCGAGATGGTGACATCCTACAAGTACCTGGGTATTCATCTGAACAATAAACTAGACTGGTCACACAATACTGACGCACTCTACAAGAAGGGACAGCGCAGGCTGTTCCTGCTGAGGAGACTCAGGTCTTTTGGTGTACAAGGGGCGCTGCTGAAGTCATTCTATGACACGGTGGTGGCTTCAGCCATCACTTTTGGAGTGGTCTGCTGGGGCAGTGGCATTACTGCAGCCGATAGGAAGAGACTGAACAAACTGATTAAGAAAGCTAGCTCTGTCCTGGGGCAACGCCTTGATCCGATGGAGGAGATAGGAGAGAGAAGGACGGTGGCTAAACTGTCATCTCTGCTGGAGTCCGAGTTCCACCCTATGCAGGACATACTGGATGCACTGAGGAGCTCATTTAGCAGCAGACTACATCATCCCAGGTGCACAACCGAGAGGTTTCGTAGGTCCTTCCTACCAACGGCTGTCAGACTGTACAACCTAAGCAGGGCTGCTCGCAGAGATAGCAAAAAGACGTAACAAACTAATAGTTTTTTTTGAATGCAAAAGATGCAATAGACTTACACAATGGTCCTCTCCGGCATACAACTAGGAACATACCGGTCGCTATGGAGGGTGAGAATATGTATGGGCACATAATCATACCATGTAGGATAACTAAATAGACGGTTATGCTGTTTCATCCCACCTAGCAACAATGCTCTGCACTGTGTGTGTTTATATATTTACATATTTATTCCATCTAGCTACAATGCTCTGCACTGGGTGTGTTTATATTTATATATCTATATATTTATTCCATCTAGCTACAATGCTCAGCACTGGGTGTGTTTATATTTATATATCTATATATTTATTCCATCTAGCTACAATGCTCCGCACTGTGTTTTTATATATCTACATATTATTCCATCTAGCTACATTGCTCCGCACTGTGTGTGTTTATATACTTGCATATTTATTCCACCTAGCTGCAATGCTCCGTACTGTGGGTGTTTATATATTTACATATTTATTCCATCTAGCTACAATGCTCTGCACTGTGTGTTCATATATTCATATATTTATTCCATCCAGCTACAATGCTCTGCACTGTGTGTCTGTGTGTGTGTATATATATTTTATAGTAATATGTACATATGTATATTAGCTGCTCTTGCTTGCTTGTTTTTTTTCTTGCCTTCTGATTGTTGCTCTGAGTGTTGCTATCCCTGTGCTGTTGCAATCCTGGAATTTCCCCGTTGTGGGACTAATAAAGGCTTATCTTATCTTATACATGAAGAAAAAGAGGTGCAAAAAGGCATAGAAAGCCAAGAAACCAGCTGAAATCTACCAGAATTTAGGAAACCATCCCACCCCCCCATCAGTGCAAATTAATTTCAGCTGGTTAAGTCCTGATTGATAGTCTTTAAAAAGTTCTGTGAATATCAGATTGTCACACCACAAAGAGCTCATGATGGGTAGAAGCAAAGAGCTCTTTCTAGACCTTTGCATCATTATTGTTGCAAAACATAATGATTGCATTGGTTGCAGGTGCATTTCTAAACTGGTGAATGTTCCAATGGGCACTGTTGGAGTCATCATTTGGAAGTGGAAAGGACATAATTTTACCATCAAAAGGCTATGACCAGGAGCTCTTCACAAGATTTCTGACAAAGGAATCAAAAGAATTATCAGAAGAGTTATCCAAGAGCCAAAAACCACTCGTGGATAGCTCCAAAAAGACCTGGAGTTAGCAGGTACTGCAGTTTCAAAGAAAACAATAAGTAATGCACTCAACCGACATGGGCTCTATGCCCGTTCACCTCGCAAGACTCCATTGCTGAAGAAAAAGCATGTTGAAACGCATTTAAAGTTTGCTGTACAACATTTGAGCAATCCATTAAAATACTGGGAGAATATAATCTGGTCAGATGAGACCAAAATTGAACTTTTTGGATGCCACAATACACAGCATGTTTGGAGGAGAAATGGCACTACACATCAACCCAAAAACACCATACCAACAGTGAAGTTTGAAGGTGGGAGCATCATGGTGTGGGGGGTGTTTTTCAGCACATGGTACAGGCAGACATCATATAACTGATGGAAAGATGAAGGGACAAATGTACAGAGGCATCCTTGATAAGAACTTATTGCCATCTGCCAAGATGCTGAAGATGAAACGAGGGTGGACATTTCAGCAAGACAATGATCCCAAACACATAGCCAAGAAAACTCTGAACTGGCTCCAGAAAAGGAAACTAAAGCTTCTAGAATTGCCCAGTCAGTCACCTGACCTGGATCCAATTGAAAGTGTATGGAACAAACTGAAGATCAGAGTTCATATAAGATTCCCATGGAACCTTCAAGATTTGAAGAATTTGTGTGGAAGAAGGGGCTAAAATCACTTCTGAGCAATGCCTGTCCTAGTTTCTCCATAGAGGTGGCATCTGGAAGCTGTTATTACCAACAAAAGCTTTTCTACTAAATATTAAATGAATTTCACCAAGCGTGTTCAATACTTATTCCATGTGTCATTCCACTTTATTAAATATAACTTGTTTTGTGAACAGTTGCCTTGATTTCTTTGTACTAGTGTATTGCCCATAGAACGCAAGTATTCCTGTCTAAAGCAGGTAGCCCAGTTAGGCTTTACAGGCCCAAATGTAGGCTGTGTTTGAAAGTGGAATGCAAAGAGCTGTAGCCTATATATAGGCAATTACATGTTAGACTTTGACAAATATAAAAGGGAGTAAATGGCACTAAGATTTATTTGATTGCGTGATTATTAATTTCAGAATACCTAAATATTGAAAATGAATGGGACATCCAATATTAGCGACTGTTTCGGATCCCTTGTTTATTTTTTGTCAGATCACTTATTTGTGTGATCTTTTATCACTTATATTCATAATAGTGTGTCTTGCACTTTGAGGAATGGTAGTTGTTCAGTCACCATTATAATTATTTTAGTTTATATCACTGTTCAGTGATGGAGTTCAGTGTAATATTGAATTTCTTCTGTGTATCGTCAATAAACTCATGCAGCACTATAACAGGACACGTTTACAAATATTTGAGACCCATTGTAGTGCATCAGTTTATATTTTAGCAATTTTTTTGTTAATAAAAGGTTTTTAAAACTGTAATCAACCAAATTAACTACAAAACACCCAACATCATTATACACAGCAGAAGCACCCATTGCATCAGTGATGCCCATTTGTCAATAAATATTTAACTAAAAATGATTTATTTCATTATTTGGGCGTTTTTGTGTCCTGCGTTTGGTCGTTCAGTCATTCCGGCCATTCCGCTTTGCAATCATGACGGTATTATTATTATTAACCCTTAAACTGCCTTGGTTCATGCACAGGTAGTGCTGTGGAGTGTCTGTGTCACAGCTCTGCGACTGTCATGGGACGTGGCCTTAAACCATAATAAATCGCCAGTTGTACTAAGTATTGCACCTCACAAGGTGACAGACACATATAACTTACTGCTCTTGCCTTGGAGGACTAATGGCCCCCATATAACCCCCCCCCCACACACACACACACACACACACACACTTCTGGACACCAGAAAAGAAGAGTTTGTAAGCAAATGTTGATCGATCGCAAGGCATTTGCTCCCAAATTTGCCAACTATGATTCTAAAAAGAGATTATTTAGCTTATGAAGGTAAATATCTACATTTTGTTATAACAGAGGGTGGGCGAAGCTGGTTGATTTGCACCTGCCATCAACCCCCAGCGCCATGTGACTGGACAGAACAATTGCGCCGGTTCCCGGTCATCATATGAGATAAATTGCGGCGGAATAAAAATGAAATTGCAGTGGAATAATCATAACTGTTTCTGGATGTGGGAGAGAAAGGCCAAATGACTGGGACAAGACAGAATAACGAGCAGGATGCCGCAAAAGGATGATGCGAGCAAGCTGCCTGGCCAGCGGTAAAGGACGAATGTCTTTGTTTGTTTACATTGTACTGATTTTCTGGCTCATATACTTTGAAGATAAGAAAACAAAAAACCCAAAACAAAAAATGGTGACAAAAACAAAACCATTCTTTGTGTAAATATGTCCAAAGTCCACTTTTGACTGAAAGTTATGTAATTCGATATGGCTGCCGTGGCATTATGCAAATTAGATGCATAAATGTACTCCTATCTCAAACTTTGGATCATATTCTACATCTTTCTGATTGACAGTAAGCCATTATCTCTTACCACTTTCAAGTTATAGCTTTGGAAATCTCTGACATCTGAACTATTTTCTTGAAAAAACCTTGACCACTAGGGGCTGACGGCGCAATGGAGTGCCACAGGCAGTCAAACAGTTAAGTTTTTAATTTTTAGATACTCGCGCGGGAGGGCGGACTCTCAGTCCTGCAAAGGACAGTGGCACCACACGGGTGAAGCAGCAGTCAGGACTCCTGTCTACCACTGACTGGGCAGGCTGGGCATGCTTTCCCATGAAGGACCGTGCTCTGCCCGGTCGGGCCGCTGCTTTCCCCGACATGTCCTATGTAGGATACACCGGTGTTCTTTGTCAGACCCAGTCCCCGCTGACGCTCCGCCCAGTCTGCTCACACACCTCATGTTCTCCACATATGCCGAAATATCCTTTAGACCTACGCAATCACGGCAACTTTATGGTATAATTTTTTAAGTATTAAATCTTCAGTATTGGGGCAGCGCGGTGGCGGGGTGGTTCGCACTGTGGCAGCACAGCAACTCACCCTTGGCTGGGGGATCCTGGGTTCGATCCCAGCCCCCGACCAACAGTGATCTGTGTGGAGTTTGCATGTTCTCCCTGTGTCTGCGTGGGTTTACTCCGGGATTTCTCCGGTTTCCTCCTGCATGCCAAAAACATGCAAGTTAGGTTAATTTGCATCAAAACTGGGGATTCTAAATTGTCCTTAGGTATGACTGTGAGAGTGAATGGCTGTCTGTCTCTCTGTGTTAGCCCTGTGATGGACTGGCGATCTTTCCAGAGTGTACCCTGCCTCTCGCCCAAAGATGCTGGGATAGGCTCCAACCCCCCCCCCCCCCTCAACCCGAAAAGGATTAAGCGGAAGAAGATGGATGGATCTTCAGTATTGTCTTTTTCTAGTCAAATTTTTTTGTCGCTTTCCATTTCCTTGTTTTGCTCACGGAGCACTGTGGTTACTGATGCTGTGATGCTGCATATTATCCAGTCAGTACTGAGTCAATCTGAAACCCCACCCACACTTCTAGAAGCCTGGGCATGAGGAGACAGAGTGATGACAAAACTTTTATTCATAAAAATTACATATTTTGACTGAACAACTCCATACTTGGGGATGCACACCCTTGTAACCTCAGCAAAATACTTATAAAATCTGAGATCAGTCTGAAGAACAGTTTGAGAGATATATGAGGAACACACACACAAACAGACAGATATCTTGCATCTATAGATAGATATATGGGTTACTTGGGTTGTTACTGATATCTGTTGAAAATCTTAGGTCGATGGCTCCATCAGAAATATGTTTAATAAGAAAAATGCTCACATGTTCAATACTTATTTTCCCCGCTGTATAACCTCCAGTATGTATCTACAGGAAGGGCATACAAACTCCACAGAAAAGCGCCACTGTTCCTCTTCTGTCTGAAACGATGAAACCATGGATGCACTACAGATAAAGAAGCCCTTCAGTGGCTCATTGTTAAGAGTATCTAGATGAAGAAGGTGGGGTTTGGGATTGAGCAGCTTGTGCTGATTTTGTCTGTTCTAATCAGATGTTCAACAACCCACAGCGGGTGTCAGAGGAAACAGCCAGCAGGAGCTGTGTTTTCTCTGTGTGTGACGGAACCTGAGTGTGAATGAGACGAGTATGGATTTAGCACCAGGGAAACCAGAACACATGAACACATGGTCCAGGCTTGTTTTCTTCGGCTTCTTCTTTTATGAAAGTTATAAGATTGATGAAGACTCATCTGAGTTTTCAGATGTTCCCACAGTCAGAGATTTTCATTTTTTTTCTTCACCCAACCAGATGCTCACCCTTGTTCATTCCATAAAAAAAAAAACTGTAAACGGGGCCTAAACTGGCCCATCCATTTATATTTAAATTGGAGTGTTTGACCCCTGAAGTTCCTCCTGCAGCAGCCCCTCCCCCCTCTCTGTGTCTCTGTCTCCGAGTGAATGGATTCATCAGGCTGGAAGCTGTTTGTTCACATCCCACTGCCCTCATTAACATTTCACTGCCCCTCTCTTGCTTCCTCCCGCTCTTTTTAGTGCAGTCACACTCATGCACCCCCCCCCCCCCCCCACACACACACATACACAACTGTATGCACTCTGACGGTAACCATGGGCTCAAATATCTGACGGGCAGTTGAAGAGCACTGCAGGAACGGTTCTGTCCTCATCCCCTCTCTAACACTCTGTCTGCATCACTTTCACTAATCTCCATTGTAGCTGCAGGAAGTGTCTGCATACTGAAATGTCTGATTAGTTAGCTATCTGAGGCAGCAACAAAACTGTCTGTGAAACTATAAAGGCTTCACCCGAATCAGCTGTAGCAACATAGTGGTGAAGCAATTATAGAAATCATGATGAAAACATGATGGAAGGAATTCCTAGACTCCCTTACAGCCAATCAGTTGTTGTTGCTCTTTCTTTCTTTCTTTCTTTCTTTCTTTCTTTCTTTCTTTCTTTCTTTCTATCTATCTATCTATCTATCTATCTATCTATCTATCTATCTATCTATCTATCTATCTATCTATCTATCTATCTATCTATCTATCTATCTATCTATCTATCTATCTATCTATCTATCTATCTATCTATCTATCTTAAATTATCTGACACTTCCTTCCTGGGAGTATCGGGTATCGTGCTGGTTGTTACAAGCTATCCAGTCTCTATATGACTGTTGCAAGAGTGTGGTTCTTATTGCCAACACTCAGTCAAATTCATTCCCAGTGAGAGTTGGACTCCACCAGGGCTGTCCTTTGTCATCGATCCTATTCATAATTTTTATGAACAGGATATCTAGGCGCAGCCAAAGAACAGAGGGTGTCATGGTTGGTGGTCATAGGATCTCCTCTCTGCTGTTTGCAGATGATGTGGCCCTGTTAGCTTCGTCGATCAATGACCTACAGGTCTTACTGGGATGGTTTGCTGCTGAGTATGAGGCGGCTGAGATGAGAATCAGTACCTCCAAGTACATGGTCCTTGGCTGAAAAAGGGTGGCTCGTCCTCTCCAGGTTGGGGTTGAGCTCCTGTCCCAAGTGGAGGAGTTCAACTATCTCGGGACCTCATTCACAATCGAGGGGAAAATGGAACAGATGGATTGGAGCAGCATCTTCAGTGATGGAGGTGTTTTACCGGTCTGTCGTGGTGAAGAGGGAGATGAACTCTAAAGCAAAGTTGTCGATGTCCGCTCAATCTATGTTCCCACACCGACCTATGGTCAGGGAGGAGACCCCGGGGCAGTTCCAGGACACACTGGAGAGACTATGGGCCGTATTACAACGATGAGGGTCAGTTGATCACTTGTCACTGATGCAGAATGCATTTATGGGTGTTTCCAAGTTCATTTCCCTATCACAACGGCATAAAAACAAACTTTCCGCAGACACATGATGCAAAGATGCTGGTCTAATCATTCAGAGGTGTGTTTCGGAAAATCCAACCCAAAGCACTCTTTCCCATCCCTTTAATGCAAAGGGCGCATTATCTAAAGTGAATTGTGATCATGATGGTTTAAGACAGGTTTTGTGCTGACCAAAGCCCATGTGTGTGAGCCAAAATGCACACGATAGTAATGCTGCTTGGTAATAAGGAAGACATCAGTCACAGTTGATGCCCAGTTAGTTATATTAAAAAGAACAAATGGTGAAGAATGGACTGAAAAAATCAGCTGAATGGTTTAATATGCACATGGATGCAACACAGACAAGAATGGGTTTGACACTTAACGAAAAGAGGGTGATGCCTTACAAACTTTCATAAACTTTCATTAACAATGGTGTGGAAGTCACTCCCACCTGTGGGGAGATGAAGCGCTCCCACTCCTGTTGCTTTCAACCACTGAGGGTGTCCCCATCCATCCTGGGTAGGAGGGAAGGAGACAATCTGGAGTGGCTTCCTGCCCGCCCCCGGCCCCCACCACAAAGCAAGCCCACTCTCGGCAGCCTCTGCCGGGAGGCTGACAGGTGGCTGTCGGGGTGCTTGCTGGGCTGGAAACCCGGGGCACACTGCTGAGGCAGATGTGGACGCATCTCCTGTCTCTCTGGGAAGTTACAGTGAAAAGTAAAATGCTGCACACTCCTTGTTCATTCATCTATTCCCCTAAAAATAAACACATTAATGCCTAATAAGTTTGTGATGAAAACACCCCCCACCCCCATCACACTGGAACACACTGGTACACATGCTCCCCGTTCATTCATTCATTCCCCTAAAAAATCATACATTAATGCTTAATCTATAGACTCCAATGGTAAGTCCACAATTAAAATGAGAGTGTGGATGGAATAAAAAAAAACTAGTGTGTGATCATCATATAATTAAAATGACGGGTGGTTATGACTGTGATACAACTCTCTCTAGTAAAATAAGATCCCAGCGCATGCTGTTTCCTGAGCTCCGGAGCTACACAAAGTCAAAACACGTCACTGAAATATCATTAAACAATGTGCTTGTGACGACAGACCTCCTTTTTCCTGATCAAAAGCGGATTCTCATGGACTGCACTGTAAGAGTAATGCCCATTATATTGTGCGCTGCCACACCTGTTTGAAATGAGGCTCCTCCTCTGAGCGCATAGCGGGCGCACTGTCTACTGATAATTTGATGGCGTGATGCAAGGCATAAAAAAACAGACAATGCGCTGACAGAAACTAGCAAAAACACTGGCACATGGCGGAAAGTCTGTTGGAACAGTGTGTGGATGACCGTCAAAATAGGGCCCTGTGTCTCCTAGCTGTCTAGGAGGTGGCTGGAGAGAGGGAAGTCTGGGCTTCTCTGCATAGACTGCTGCCTCTGTTACCCAGAAGCACTAGATGATGGATGGATGGATGGATGGATGGACTGTTCCTGTAAGATTACCCCCATCACCCACTCACCCTAACAACTCAGATTGCTCTAATAGTTGCAGTCCATCTGTAAACTGTTAGCTTTACTGGGTAGAGTTTGAATTTGGAACTTGGCATGTTTCTTCCGTTGAGATCACTGAGTACCATAAACTGAATGTGACCATTTCACATGTCAGACTCTGCTATCTAGAAACATATTCTTCACCTACTTTGGTGTGGCTGGCAAATATCCCCTAGGATGACCACCATCTTATGAGTACACATTCCTTCCACTGGCAAAAATGAGCAAAAAATAGTGCAAGAAATATTAAAGACTTTAACACAAACTATTTAATTGGTTTATTTTAAATAGATGACTGGTTTAAGATTAAAAAATGACTTTGTCATGTACGTTTGGTGTCCAGTGTCAGCAGCCACAGAAAATTGATTCTTTTCAGATGCTTCACGGCCCTGTGCGTTTTTATCTTGACCATAGTCTGTAAAATAAAGAAAGCGAAGCTCTACTTCTTGGACCATGGTGTAACAATGGTTAGTACTGTTGCATCACAGCTACAAGGCTTTTGGATCAAATGCCCACACTGTCAGCACAGTAGTGACCAAGAAGTGGAGCTGGGTTCTGGACTCCCCATCCGTAGAGCCATGCAGTAGCCCATAGAGCAAGCCCCACTCAATGGTGACAAATGACTTATTAAAAATGAACACTTGAACATAGATCAGCATGATAAGAACAACCTACAAATGCAGAAATCATCTTTAAAAAAATACATTCAATTATTTAATTTTTTTTTGCACCTAGTAATGGGAGGAAGCAGGTTTAAATCCTTACTGTACGTCTGTACTCCTTACTCCTCCATCGGCTGTAATGTGATCTGCATCTGTGTCGATTTTGTCCTTTCCACTGATTGACTCTGATGGTCCACATCAGCTGAAGGCATGGTTGAAGTCGAGATGACAGAGTAGTTTCCCAGTCGGTAGTGTGTCTAGTGCATGAGTCAGAATGGTGGGCGGCAGGGGTGAGCAGCTGTGATAGCTACTCATATGCTTGGAAGCGCACGTTTGAGAAGAGGAGGACTTCAGGCAGGACTGGGTCTTGGTGAATTGACTTAAATTGGCAATTTCTTTGCAGTGATTCCGGTGTAGTGACATTGGGTTGCGGAGTAAAGTGAAGAACACATGTACACATAATAGGAGTGGAAGTCTATTTGGGAGTTGTACTGCACTCCTCGGTTCATGGTTTAGGCTACTATCTCAGGAGGAAAGTTTGATTTGCAGATTAGATTTGTTTATTTAAAGTGTCACATCCAGCTAGCACGATGGCTGAGGCGGCGGGCCAACAGAGGACAGGTGAAAGTGATCCCAAACTGAGCCACAGAGAAGATACTGATAGACTTGTTATGAGTGTAGGAATGTAGCATTGCAATTTCATATCCAAAATGATTCGTAGCAGTGGAGCCGGTTGTTTCATTGCTTATATTAGAGAATATTTAGAGGTGAAAATGCAGTTTTTGAGAAGATGATGATGAAGAAGTATGGGCGACATGTAGCCCATACTTGGGCTGGTACCTTCACACCTATGATTTACTGTATTGTGAACTGCGCTATTTCAACAGTATGTGCTATATTATTACAATTTTTGTGAATTTTCCTACTTAATTGCACATTTGCAAATGTATAATCATAATATACAGTACATTGTGTCATGGGGAACATGTTTAGGATTATGCCCCACCCTTTAAGTTATCCTATTATGTTGGCCTTATTATTATTATAACTATTCTGGTTTATTTCCAGGTTTGTGTTTAAAGTATTTCTTGTCTCATTCTTATTGAGCTTAGTCTCCATTGTTCTTAGTTTATTTTGTAAGTATTTCCTGTGTTGTTCTTGCTTTAGTTAGGCTCTCCTGATCTTATGGTTATTTTTGAAATAATTTCTTGGATTATTCTTGTCTGATAGTTTTCCCTGGGTTTTTAGGTTTATTTTGAAAACACTCCCTGATTTGATTTTGTTTAGGTTCGCGCAACTTGATTCCTTGTTTTATTTTGATAGTGTCCTTCTGTTAGTCCTTGATTCTGATTTCTGGTTTACATTTTGTTTTATCTAACTTCATGAGTTTGATCCTTTGCCCTGCATGCCCCAGTTGGTTCACATGTCTAATTATCAGTTCTATATAAGTTTAATTTTGTCCTTCCCCGCCTTGTGGTGGCATAACCTGCATTACGGTATCATCTTCCCCTTCTGTGTGGAGTTTGCATGTTCTCCCCATGTCTGCGTGGGTATTCCAGTTTCCTCCCATAGGCCAAAAACATGCACGTTAGGTTAATTGCATCAACTGGCGATTCTAAATTGTCCTTAGGTATGAATGTGAGAGTGAACGTTTGTCTGTCTCTGTATTAGCCCTGCGATGGACTGGCGATCTGTCCAGGGTGTACTCTGCCTCTCACCCAAAGATGCTGGGATAGGCTTCAGCCCCCCAGTGACCGGAAAAGAACTAAGCAGTTGAAGATGAATGGATGGATGAGTGACATTAAGGATTGAATATTCTCTTTATAAATGTTCTCTATATAAAGCCAAACCCAAATACAGTGCAGACTATATTACAGTTTGAAACTATGCTATACCTGACACAGACTTGATCTGACCAAGCCTCTCTGGAAGCAGAACATGTAAATGTCATGCCTTGGCGTCCGTGTTCCCAAGACCCCAACCCAACAGAGCATGTGTGGGATTTCATAAAACATTGACGTGCAAGAAGAAATCCAGGTCCATGTACACCCAATCAGTGGATCCAGGCAGTACAAAAATGGCAAGCTTTCCCATAAAAATAGTGTACAGTGATTAATGGTGTGTACAAGGGCAGTGCGGTGGCGCAGTGGTTAGCACTGCGCCAGCACAGCAACTCACCCTTGGCCATGGGATCCCTGGTTCGATCCCAGCCCCTGACCAACAGTGATCTGTGTGGAGTTTGCATGTTCTCCCCGTATCTGCGTGGGTTTACTCCGGGATTTCTCCGGTTTCCTCCCACAGGCTAAAAATATGCGGGTTAGGTTAATTGGAGACTGTAAAGTGGCCCTAGGTGTGAATGTGTGTGTGAATGGTTAAGGGATAGCGCCATACCGTGGCTGCTTCATCCATCCAGGTGGATGCCCTCAATTTCCCCTCTGGGGATCAATAAAGTATACAAAATCGCCCCCCCCCCCCAAAAAAAAAAGATGCAGTACTGCCTGCATCAGTGTTGCTGTTGGACACTGGAGTCTGAAACATGTGCATGAACAGTGTTATGAGAGCTGATTCAGAATCACCCTTTTATTTTTGTTCACTGAATCAAAAGTCGCCTTGTCTCCGTAACAGTCAGTTTGGCAAAGCAAGATCTTGTTTCTTATTTTTTTTAACTATGTGAGTGCCTATTTGCATTTTTAAAAGGTAAATAAATGAGATAAGGGAGCTGTAGCCATGGATGAGCAGGATTAGCCAAATAATCACTAAAATGCTGTTACCACTGCTACTTCGAGTGCTAGTATTTCAGTCTGGAAAATGATCTGTGTCACAGGTGTAGTGTGGTCGACTACTGATTGGAGGGTCAGGGGTTTGATTCTGGCTCTGTCTGCAGTCTGCATGCTGAAGTGTTCTTGAGCAAGACACTGAACCCCTAGTTGCTCCTGGTGGGTCAGGCCAGCACCTGTGCATGGTGGCTCTGCCGCCACCAGTGTGTGAATGTGTGTGTGTGAATGAGTGGATAGCAGCATCTGTAAAGTGTTTGGGTCATCTAGAGATAAGAAAAAGTGCTATATAAGTGAACGCCATTTATCATTTATTTTTTCAAAAGCCATATATTAAAATACTTTCAAGTTTTCACATTGATGCATTTTCACTGATTGTCAATTTGCTGACAAACTGAGACTGCTGATTGTTAAAAATGACATTACTGACACATTGAACATTTTCTTTTCTTGCATGCCTTATGTTTATTCATTTGAAGAATGTAATAAAATGAGATTATTGTGCTGTAATGTCATATTTTCCCACTATGGGATTACTAAACTCTTCTCTTGTCTGGTCTCCTCATTTTATTTATCTGACTGGACTTGTGTAGTCTGTAAGCATACTTGAATGAGGGCTGAATCTTAAAAAAAAAAACCAAACTACTCCTGACAGTGTGGGACATACCTGTATGTGTGAAAAAGGAGATGGAATAACAAATGTGTCATGAACCGCCCAGGCAGGGCGGAATGGAGACCCAAACGCGGGCCTATGAGTTTGCAAAACATTTAACGAAAAACACAAAAGTCCAACAAGGTGGAAAAAACTTACAGGCAGAACTGGAACAGAAGGCTAAGGCATGTGGACATGCCAGATAACCAGACTAGATGTGGGACTCACATCTGAGAGAAAGTGAACAATGAGAAGGACGTTGCCTCAAACTGCGGGACGGCAACCCCTAAATAGGCCAGGAGAAAATAATACAAATAATGAACAGGTGTGGGTAACAAGAGCGTGGATAATTAACCAGAATACAAACAGCTGTGACAACCCCAATTTTGAGCTAGAACAGGAAGTAAATAAAGAGTACTGTCAAAATAAAGGAAGAGGAGAACAAGACAACCGAAATGAATACAGAATGAGATCTGAACAAAATAATGCAAAAGGAGAAAACAGCAATGACTCACCAAGGAAGGACTAGAAGGAATATAAAACCAACAGATACTAATAATATAATATAGATTAGAGAAGTGACGGCGAAGATGAGAGCACGCTCATGTCAAAACACAGGAGGAAATAATTTGAAATACAAGGTGACCATAGACACGGGATATCAATAACCAAACTAACATAATAGGACAACTCAAAACAAACTGAGACAGATATCATTTGTATTGCAAAATAGGGTGACCATAGAAACGTAGTATTAGTAAACAAGACTGTAGTAACTAAACTAAGATACAGGAACTCTCATAACCATTCATTCATTGATCTTCTTCCGCTTAATCCTTTTTCGGGTCACGGGGGGGCTGGAGCCTATCCCAGCATCTTTGGGTGAAAGGCAGGGTACACCCTGGACAGATTGCCAGTCCATCGCAGGGCCAACACAGAAAGACAGACAACCATTTACTCTCACAGTCATACCTAAGGACAATTTAGAATCCCCAGTTTGATGCCAATTAACCTAACCTGCATGTGGGAGGAAACCGGAGAAATCCCGGAGTAAGCCCACGCAGACACGGGGAGAACATGCAAACTCCACACAGATCACTGTTGGTCGGGGGCTGGGATCAAACCCAGGATCCCCCAGCCAAGGGTGAGTTGCTGTGCTGCCACAGTGCTAACCACTCTTCCACCGTGCCGCCCCCTCTCATAACCAAACAGAAACAAATGGCAAACTAGAATAACATAATACAGACGAAACAAATCTCAAATTCATAATAAAACTGAGATGGGGAAAGTACAGAAAATAACCAGAATGACTGAAAGTGTGAGCACGGTTCCCCAACCGTGCTCAGCATCATGACAAAATGTGTAATGTGGGATGGTGTGCATGCTGATCAGAAGATCAATGAAACTATTTTAATGGTTTTAGAACAGAATATAGAAAGGTTCCCTTTTCCACTACACCATGTTGCAAAGGTTTCAACTGTCACACTTCAGTAGTCCTTCTTGTACCCACATCAGTTTAAGGATCAGAATGGAGGCTTTATTGTCATATACACAGTAAACAGCCATTACACTATGACATTGTCATAACATTTTATTGCTACATAACTCCCTTCATACAACAGTAAAAAAGTAAGTAGCATAAATACAAACAGACATAAGAATAAATATTAAAATAAAGCGTGCTGTGCCTCATGCAAATGTGCAGCAGGTAGGGGTGGGAATCGCGAGAGACCTCGATTCAGATCACGATTCTTGGGTCACAATTTGATCCTATCATGATTCAACGATATTCAGGATATCACGATAATCGAGTATCACGATCCCATCATCTCAAATTTTTTTCACCTTATTCAACCTCAAATCGTGTCCCAAAGTAAAACTGTTGACATGTCTTTCATATGATAAAGTATTGTCGGGGCTTCGTTTTCCGTGGCGATACGTCTTTGCACACAGGGAGGATGGTGGACGGTGTTTGGAATTAACTCCCACTCCCAACATGTCTTGCTGACTCTGTGCACTCTTTTAAAAAGCAGCTGAAAACGTTTTTGTTTAACGAGGATTTCCGTTGAGTTTCAACTGCTTTTTAATGGTAAGTCTGATATTTTTAAATTATTTTAATCTTGTGTTTTAACTTGTTTTTGTATTTTTAAAATGATTGTTATCTACCAACTTCCTTTTTTTCCATTTTATTGTGCAGCGCTTTGTGACTGTATGTCTGTGAAAAGCGCTTCATAAATAAACTTTACTCACTTGAGGCTTGGAGATAAAGCTCCATGCCAGTGTCTCGCTAGCTTAGCTGTTGCTAATGCTGCTCCGAGACGTGAGTGGCCTGCTGTATTCTGAGTGTTTTTTCTTTTTTTTTCGTGCAGAACTTCTTGCAGGTTGTGTGTCATGTAAAGGTCTTTCCTTCCATCTTTGTTATAAAATCCAAAAAAGGCCTGACATTTGAGCTAACGTTGAGCTAACTGCTTCCTAACTTTCAAAGCTGGCTGCAAGTCTCAGAGACAAGCTATGACTTCACTTGACTGGGTGTTTGCATTGCACCATCTAGTGGACTGAAAATGCTGTTGATTAACTCATAACTCAAAAGTATGTGTGCTCATTTTTTTTTAAAGTAAAAGATCAATCCGTACATTTATAGATCAACGCATTGTCACTAGTGCCAAGTATCACGATCCATCACTGAATTGATCTTTTTTCCCACCCCTAGCAGCAGGCGTGCTGAGTTTTTGTGGGGGGCAACACTGACTAGCACAAACAAAAGTCAAATTCCAGGAAGCTGTTTGACAGCCTGGAGGTGTGGGATTTCACACTCCTGTAGTGCCTTCCTGATGGCAAGGGTGAGAACAGACTGTGTTGTGGATGGGTATGCTCCTTGATGATATTGTGGGGCCCTCCTGATGACGCTGGTGTTGCAGATGTCCATGAGTGATGGGGCGGCTGCTCCAAAGATGGCGTGTACAGTTTTATCACACGCTGGAGAGCCTTCCTGTCTTGAGCGGTGCAGCCACCATGCCACACTGTGATACAGCTGGTGACGACACTCTCAACTGTACATCTGTAGAAGTTGCCGAGGATTTTGGTTGACATCCCAAACTTTGTCATCCTTTGTACAAAATATCCTACATATACAGATACACTGCATAGAGCAACAAGGCCTTTTAACATTTTGCTACACGGCTGGGTTTTTACTGCAGTAAAAAAAAAATAAAATGTAAAACTGACATTTGATGTCAGAACTTGTTTCATCTGGTGTGTAACTTTAGCAACACAACATATTAATGCTCCTGTTTTGGATTTCTTATACTTCTGCTCTGTGTTTCCCTCACATCTTTCTGTGGCCTTCAGAATCAACACTTCGATAGGCAAGGAGAAGCCTGTTTCTGTTCTGTCTTCCTCTGCCTCTCATCTTATCTCCCTCCTTCACTCCGCCTGGCAGTCTCCCCTACACTCTCTCTCTATCTTGTTGACTACCCGCATTCGGTGTTGCTGTGCAAGAGACACCCTCTTGCTCTCACCCTGGCTTGATGCTTCCCTGTCCTGCAGCACTGTCACACAGAAACCCAGGGAGTCAGGTCTAACGGGGGGAGGGTGGGCAGCAGCAGGAAGGCAAAGACTGACTAACAGGGAAAGTCCTGCTGCCTCCTGGATGATGGTGACAGATAAGAGCTGCTGGAGTGAGAGGGGCCGAGCATATAAATGAGATATTTAAGAAACATGAAAAATTGGCCCCAAATTGTAGCAAGCAGTCAGTGCTGGACCCTCATCTAACATGGGAGCCATTTCTAATCCACTCTGAAGGTTCACTGTAAGCCAAAGGAGGCAGCCGGTGGCTGTGTGATAAGAAGGAGCGGCTACCTCTGACCTCCACGCATCTGCCGTGAGCGTATACCCAACCAGATTTTTCGTGTGTGTGTGTGTGTGTGTGTGTGTGTTCCGACTGTATGAAATTGCAGAAAATAGAGTTTGTGAAATGTTCTGAGTTGTTAGAAATGAGGGCCAAAGTACTGTGTGTTTACTGTGTTGTGTGTCCTACCTGAGTGTGAGCATCGCTTTGCCACGCTTTTATGTTTCGTCACACTGTAAATGTCAGCTCACTCAGTGCTGCATGAATATTGACATGGTGCTCTGGTGCGTCCCAGCTCTCTGGCTTGTCGTGGATGTTAAAGCAGCCACTTACCAACTGAGAGGCTCCCAGCAGAGCGGGACTGACTGTCAGCCAGATTGGCTAGGGTGCTTTTATCTTTAAAATTCTCAACATAGACACCAAACATGAATATATTAGTACCAGAGCCTTGAATTATGCAGAGCATACACTGAGGCCAAGTGGATTGGAGAAAGTGATTCTTCTGAGAGGAATTTAGTTTCAGGCAAAAAGTTGCATGGTTCTTTATGCAAGGCCGATGGATTGCTGACATTTTTTAAAGTTTTAACTGAGGAAAGAGACTTGAGCTGTTGCTACAGTTACTAGCACAGTCACTGTTGCAGTCAACTCAGTGTGCTCTGATTGGGAGCTGTATTGCTCCGTTAAGGTAATATAATTGTTTCTTTGAAAGAGAAAGAGACTGAGTTACCTTTAAAAAAGAAACTTGAGAAGAAAATGATGCTGATGGAATGCACCAAGGTAGAAGGACAATTGACAGTACTTGGTATTTCACTTTGTGTTCCTCAAATATAATCAGAGCACCAAACAATGAGGATGCACGACAGCAAGACAGATGTCAGTAATAGACTGGCATATACATATAATATATATATAGTAGGTTCTGGAATAATTCATTAAAAAAAATTGATGCTATCAAGTCACTCCCTGACGTGGTGTCCGCAGTGGTGACTGGTTTGTCTCGGCAGCTGGCTCAGCTTAAAACAAGAGTAGATTTTGATTTTCAGCGTTTAAATTTACACCACACAAAACAGTTCCTCTGGCACCCCACTTAAAGCACGCACACACACGCCTGACCTAGCGTCATTGATTGGGGCTGCTCACTCAAAAGAATGAAAATATTTTCTGTCGTAGTGATTGGAGAAAAACACACGCCAATATAAAGTGAATAAAAGCTTCTAACTCACCATTAAGGTCAGGAGCTCTGAAAATCAATTAAGAATTACTCAGTTTTTACTTTTTAGGATTGAGATTATTAGGAAAGTTATCTTAAGTTGAAGCACTGACTTCCTCTTTGACTATTTCAAAATAAAACAGGAACTATAACAACAATATTAAAAATGGTAGGTTAAGAATATTACAAATTGCTATAACAAATGGTAATTTTTAAAAAAAAATTGAACATGCATTCACAATTATCAAGTGTTTGATGTTGCTCTAGCAATATTTTTGTTCAATATCACAGTCACAGGTATATTTTGGGATGTAATGGCAGGAAAAGAACCATTTGTGGGAGAAGTAAACTAGGTGATGGGTGTAGTCTATGGCAGCATGTGAGTCTATGTCTTTTGCCAAGTTTGGCAGATAACTATTGTGAGAATGGGGGCGGCCGTGGCGCAGGTGTAGTGTGGCCGACTACTGATCGGAGGGTCAGTGGTTCGATTCCCACTCTGTCTGCTTGTCGAAGTGTCCTTGAGCAAGACACTGAACCCCCAGTTGCTCCTGGTGGGTCAGGCCAGCGCCTGTGCATGGCAGCTCCGCCGCCATCAGTGTGTGAATGTGTGTGTAAATGGGTGGATAGCAGGATCTGTTAAGCGCTTTGGTCATTCTAAGATGAGTAAAAAGTGCTATATAATTGAATGCCATTTACCATAGATGTGGATCAAATAGAACAGTACTTTTCAACCTTTTTTGTGCCACGGAATCTTTTAAAATAAAAGAAAATCCCTCAACATCCCACCAATATAAAATGTTATAAAATGACACACTGTAGCCTATTATGACATATATAATGACAATAAATATGTCAGCGTATGTCGCATCCCCATGCTCTATCAGAAGGCCGTTGTGCCACACACGTTATTTCTTATGCAGTCCCCTACTTCTGGGCCGGTTTGTGTTGGTAGTCTGAGCATTTTATCAAGCTGAATCCCTGCAGATCCATTTTCTACTGCAGTACATCTCCTTCTGCTCAAAGACTCTTCTCATTGACATTCATATCAGCAGCACTGTGATTTTAATGCTGTGACATTATTGTGCATTTAAACAGCCAGTGGAGTTATTAGATAAAACAGCAGCAAGTGACTGACTTAAAACAAAAAAAAGAGCAAACACTGAGTGGGTGGAGTGGGCGTGAAATATGAACCCCACTTCGCTTAAGGCCAACAACACTGAGCTGAAACTGTAGAAACGTTCATCTTTCAGCACACATCAAGTCATGGAGGCTGTTCGAATGTTGGTGCTGCAGTTGTGAATAAGTGACTGATTTGGGCTCAGCAGCGAGCTTTGATCTAAATCAACACTCTGCTGCCATGCCACAGTCAGGAGCGTGGCTGTGCATACTAAACGTGAGCAGAGAACCGCTCTCTACCCTGATTCACTTCCTCGCAGCTTCATCATTCACTGCTGTCTGTGCACCATAGGTCACCTTTTCTTCAGACGCGTATAGGCTATGGTTGGGATCATTACCAGCGTCTGCAGGAGCACACTGACTAAGCCCTTTCACATGCTCTGTTTTTTCATTCTGTTTCTGCAGTAATGAAATTCACCGAGACCCGTCTGCTCAGGTTTCCTTCGTTAACGCTGCCTTTTCAGTGTGAATGGCAAACTTTGAATAGTCAGGGTTTTCTGCCTATTTTGCAGTAAGTCGTTGCTTTATTTGGCGCTTTATAGCTCAAGGACAGAAGAACTGTGAAAGGCAAAATGAATTAGAGCCTATTTATACATTCACGGCTTTTAGTGGCAAAAAATACAATTTTTACACCATCAAAAGCGGTGCACTTAATAGTCAAGACCTTCTTATCTTTTAGTAGTTAACTTACTGGTCAGGCTAAAAGGACACCAATATCTAAAGTGAAATAACACTGATGAAAAAAGCAAAGTTGATAGAACTTTGACAGAACTCATTTCATCAGTGTTTAGACAGACAACACAAACTGCCAGTGATAAACAGAACATGACGATGCTGAACCGATTGGTTGACCAGCACAGCACAGTGTGTTGTAGTGTTTGAGCGGCTAGCAGTTTATCTGCCTGTTGGACCCGCACCAGAAGTCACCACTGCCAGTGATGTATTCTCATGTCTCCGTGTGGCTACGTGCCCAACTGCTGTATTGGAGATGAGAGGACGCTGCGGTTTGCTGTGAGAGCAGTGTACGCTCAAAAGCCAGAAGCCAGGACGCTCTGCTCCGGCCATGGACACGCTGAGCCTGTGTCTGCAACACCCCCTCTCTTTGGGGGAAAGCGTGGCCCCATCGGACACAGCCCATGGCTTAAAAGTTGGGTACATTGAGAATAAAAGAGAGAGTTTTGTCATTTTTGACGCTTTATTTGCAACAGAGTTTGAACGTGTACTGAAAAGATGGTATGAAGTTGTTTTTTTAAGATGTTGTTTTGTTTTTAGATCTTATTTGGCATTAATACCCTTTTTTTTTTTTTAGCAGAGATTTTAGTATGGATTCCCCAGTAAAACCTGAAATCTTCTGACTATGAACAATCCCAGAGGGAAAAACTTCCTGGAAATACTATTTAAAAAAACTTTGAAAAACAGCTGGACAGCGCGGTGGCGGAGTGGTTAGCACTGCGGCAGCACAGCAACTCACCCTTGGCCGGGGGATCCTGGGTTCGATCCCAGCCCCCAACCAACAGTGATCTGTGTGGAGTTTGCATGTTCTCCCCGTGTCTGCGTGGGTTTACTCCGGGATTTCTCCGGTTTCCTCCCACATGCCAAAAAACATGCAAGTTAGGTTAATTGGCATCAATCTGGGGATTCTAAATTGTCCTTAGGTATGACTGTGAGAGTGACTGGTTGTCTGTCTTTCTGTGTTAGCCCTGTGATGGACTGGCGATCTGTCCAGGGTGTACCCTGCCTCTCGCCCAGAGATGCTGGGATAGGCTCCAGCCCCCCCTCAACCCAAAAAGGATTAAGCAGAAGTAGATGGATGGATGAAAAACAGCTGTTGATGGGAACATTTAGATAAAATAAAACATCTTTTTTTATTTGACATTAATCACAGTTAACTGTAACAATCATGCAGTTAATTACTATTTTAATGGATTAACCGCACTAGTAAAAATGTGTTAATAATGAATCTGAGATTTCTACATCAAACACACATACCAAAAATTTAAAGAGACAGATTTGTCTGTGCATGCTGGTAGTGGATGAGGGCAGGTATATGCTGTCCAAACTTCCATCTTCATCAGTTTTTTTACTTCTTTGCATGTCCCGCACCTTTGATTCTGACTGTTCTTGTCAAATCCTGCCTAGATGCCGTGGGTTGAACCTCTGCCTGACTTGTCAAGCTCCTGGCTCGGTCAACCAGCGTGATGTCAGCCATGGGCATCATATTGAACTCCTTGATCTTCCTCAGTACTTCCTCTTCTTCTCTTCATGGTCCAGCTCATGTTTAACTCTTGAAGGAATTAAAAGGCCATGTTCCAGATCACCTTCCATGTTCTCATTCCTTGTTGAATGTTATTTTTTTTCTTGTTCTTCCTCAAGCATGCACTGGTCCTCCTACATCTGACGAGGAGCTACTCTCTGAGCAGGTGTGTCTTTGCCTGTGTAGCTCCGCTCTCACATCAGTTCTAGACTGGCTGACCCAACCAAAGCTGATGTTCCTGCTGTGATGAAAGACAGCAATAGCTTCTCTTGCGGGGTCTACATAAATGGTCTATAATAGTCCATTACATTATGAGAGTACTCCAATCCTGTCAGCACTTTGTGATTTAGAGAAAGAAACACCATCAGGCTCTTAGTGAGCTCTGGAAATCTCATTATGCCCAAGCCTGATATGTTGTACCCTGCAGGACTGCGTTATTACTCAGCCCCCACAAGACAGCTAGAAGGTGTCGATATCACAAACATACAACTTCATGTTTTTCATCCAGCCTGCTGGAGTGGATCCACCTTGTAAATGTCTGACGAAAGGAAAATTCATGAGCTGCACTAGTAAGAAAGCTGAGAGCCGGTGACAGGAAATCTGTTTTACTCATAATGGGTCTTACAAAGGACACACTGCAATGTATAGTCTGTAGCAGCTGTTACATGTTAAAGTCATTTAAGTATACTCTAAGAGCACCCTCTCACTAGGACTAGCTGATGACTAACCCATGTTCCCCACTATCCTGCACTCACATTGTTTTCCATCCCATCCAGGCTTAAGAGCCACTGCGTGTTAAGGATAGGTCATGCATGGCTTTATGTCATCTGCAAGTGGCCTTTGTTGAGGAGAAAAGAGAGCAGAATGGAAAATAACACAGTGAACACTTCAACTTTGTTTGAGTGGTTATATTCTCCTGATAGAGCTCTCTCACACACTGCTATTTTAAAAATGATTATCCAGAGGAAGAGACACATTGTACATCATATCCACATAGTACAGCGCTGGAAAAAATTAAGAGACCACTGTGAAATCATCCCTTTGTCTGGTTTTACTATTTATACGTATAGCAGGGAAAATAAGTATTGAACAGGTCAACATTTTTCTCATTAAGCATATTTCTGATGGAGCCATTGACCTGAGATTTTCACCAGATATCAGTAACAACCCAAGTAATCCAAACATACAAAGAAATCAAGGCACCTGTGTTCAGAAAACAAGTTTTATTTAATCAAGTGGAATGGCACAGGGAATAAGTATTGAATACGTGAAGAAAAAGAGGTGCAACAAGGCATAGAAAGCCAAGAAACCAGTTGAAACCCATCAGAATTTAGGAAGCCATCCCATCCCCCATCAGTGCAAATTAATTTCAGCTGGTTAAGTCCAGACTGATAGCCTTTATAAAGGTCTGTCATTTAGAGCATTTATTTACAGAAAATGATAACTGGCCAAAACAACAAAAAAGATGCTACTTTAAGATATGCTGTTTGATGTGCTTTTAGATTAAATGATGCAAAGAAAACAAATTCATGCTCATTCTTAAACATTACAGTCCTTAACAGGAAGAACTCAGAAATCTGTTTTGTGTGATTTTTATTCACAGCTATCATGGGTGTTATCATGCTTAGATGATCACCTAATCAGTACCTCCTTAAAAATAAAGATCCGTACCCCACCCAGAATGGGGATGCTGGGGCTACCAAGTATCTCTCCATGGGACCTGGCTGGACTCAGCCAAGTGAGCCACATGGGTTCAACCTCCAGTGGGCTCATCATCTGCAGGAGGGATCATTAGGAATATGGGTGGGATGTTGATCAGGTGGCAGCCTAAGCTTCTCCCCTTAAACTTCTGCCCTCACAACCTGGACCTCCAGATAAAGAGTAGAGTGTATGGATGGATTAAATGGATGATTTACATGTATGTTTCCAAAGGAATTAAGGGTCTACTCACAGTGTGCAGTTTGTCCTGAGTCTTGGCCCTATGTCCATACTACATGCAGTGGTTAAGCATGGCTAACTGCTTCAGCTTTGGCTCCCCTGGGAGTGGTGGGCTTCAGCATGGCACCGTTGCTCATGTGTGAGCACACATGCATATACAGCTCTGGAAAAAAGTAATAGACCACTGCAAAATCACTCCTAAATTAGCAGCTCTACATGTATGACAGCCATTCATTTTGAGTGTCTGTTGAATTCAGTGTTGGGCAAGTTACTAAAAAATAGTTACAGTTACTTGTTACATCTTTTCAAAAGTAATTGAGTTACTTTACCAATTACTGGATGATTAAAGTAATTAGTTACTTGGAAAAGTAACTTTCATGTTACTTTTAAATGCATACTTAAATCATCTTGCACAGATAGCAAGATAATTTAATTAATGGTTTTCATTATGGGCTTATTAATGTCAGGCTGACAGACTTTCAGACAGAGCTTTTAGAACATGTTCAGTCTGCTTTATCCTGCCAGAGAGCTCTTATTGTGAGAAAAACCTGAGGAAAATCAACATGAAATTGCCAGTAATTTATTCATTTTGGTGTGAGAAATAGGGTTTGTGGAGTGAGGGAGAGGAAAAAAGAGTGAGAATCACTCCAAAAGAGTCAGTTGGCAACACTGCATAAAGCTGTGCATGTTTAACTTACCTTTATGATATGGATTTAATCTGATGTGCAGTGATCCAAAGAAAATGTCCATTATCCACAATCCAAATGTCTGCTGTGACAGAGACATGATCCTGCCTCTCAAATTCCTTTTGGAGATCAAATCCATTTTTGAATACTCTTTATCCAGGTAGCAAGTAAATGTGTTTTAACTTCAGTGGCTCGCAGTCTCAGCTGTCTGATGGAAAATGACTGTTTATATCCCATCTTCAGTCTGTAATGACATAACTGGCAATCAGTCAGTTTAATTCTTGCTGGGTCACAAACTGTCCAGATGCATACCTGTGCTTGAAATCCAGCTGTGGGTGTTGAGATAGCATAGATCCACTAACAGGGTGTTAGTTGTTAGCATAGCTAGCCGTTACTAGCTATGTTAGCTTTGTTGCTGTTTTCAGGCGCTTCTGAAGATTGCAGCTGGTCTCAACCAGCACTTAGCTTGCAACCCACCAACATGCTTTTGTCCTTAACCACGACAAAGGGAAAATAATCTGTCTATTTCCACAAAAACAAAGTGGCTTCATCAGAATCAGAATCAGAATCAGATTTATTGCCATTGTTCATGTAGTACACAAACTAGGAATTTGTCTCGGTGCAATGCTGCAACATTAAACATGATAAAATAAAAGAAATAAACTATACATGCAATAAAGTGTAGAATAAGAGTGAGTAATACTAGTCAGCAGTTTAAATATATTAGCGAGCAGCAGATAATGTGGAGAACCATATAGTGCAGTCGGTAATGCAGGAAGAAAACAGTGATGATTGACATGAGTCTGGTTGAGCTGCTGTACATAGTGCACGAGAGTCAATAAGTCACTTAGTGTTCAGCAGTCTGATGGCAGAGGGGAAGAAGCTGTTCATGTGACGGGAGGTTTTAGTCTGGATGGACCGAAGTCTTCTACCTGAGGGGAGAGGGGCAAACAGTACGTGACCAGGGTGTGAGGGATCGGCTATGATCCGGCCAGCACGCCTCCGGGTCCTGGAGATGTACAGATCCTGGAGAGATGGGAGCTTGCAGCCGATCACCTTCTCAGCAGTGCGCATGACGCGCTGCAGCCTTAGTCTGTCCCTGGCAGTGGCTCCTGTGTACCACACGATTATGGAGGTGGTGAGGATGGACTCGATGATGGCTGTGTAGAACTGCACTAACATCTTGGTGGGTAGCTTGAGCTTCCTCAGCTGCCGCAGGAAGAACATCCTCTGCTGGGCCTTTTTGATGAGGGAGCTGATGGTCGGCTCCCACTTGAGGTCCCTGGTGATGGTGGTGCCTAGGAAGCGGAAGGAATCAGCAGTGGTGATGGGAGAGCCTGTGAGGGTGAGGGGGGGGGCAGAGGGGTTGTGACTTTCCTGAAGTCCACAATCATCTCCACTGTCTTCAGAGCTTTCAGCTGCAGGTTGTTGTTGTTGCACCAGGACGCCAGCTGGGCCACCTCACTCCTGTAGGTGGACTCGTCACTGTTGGAGATGAGCCCGATGGGGGTGGTGTCATCCGCAAACTTGATCAACTTGACAGACTGGTGGCTGGAGGTGCAGGAGTTGGTGTAAAGGGAGAAGAGTAGGGGGGAAAGTACACAGCCCTGGGGTGATCCGGTGCTGATGCTAGCAGAGTCTGAGACAGTCTTTCCCAGCCGCACATGCTGCCTCCGGTCCGTCAGGAAGTCGGTGATCCACCTGCAGAGGGAGTCAGGCACGTTGAGCAGGGACAGCTTGTCCCGGAGCAGATCGGGGCGGATGGTGTTGAATGCGGAGCTGAAGTCCACAAACAGGATCCTGGCGTAGGTTCCCGGGGAGTCTAGGTGCTGCAGGATGGAGTGGAGGGCCAGGTTGACTGCGTCGTCTACAGACCTGTCGGCTCGGTCATCTTTTCCTCCCCTCAGTAGTGAAGACTCAGGTTCTGTGCTACAGGTCATGTTGACTGACAGCTACATCTCAGCTACAGTAGGGTCAGTTTGTATATTCATTTATTTGCGCTAAAAATATCTATCCATATTAATAAAACAAGTAACAAGTAATCCATCTGATCAAATTTCAGTAACTGTAATGCATTACCGAATTTTTAAAAAGTAATTTCGTTACACAGAACGTTACTGCAAAAGTAATGGCGTCACAGTAACGTGCTACTTTTTAACACGTTATTCCCAACACTGGTTGAATTACAACACACGGACACCTCAGTCTTCTTAAGTTTTTCATAGTTTCATAGTTTTTGCAAGTTGCTCCCAACAGCATACAATAGCTGCTGGGATCATTGGAGAATGCAAACCCCTCCACCACCATGACAAGGTGATGATCCTGAGCGCATGCGCACGCAGCGACCGGCAGCGGGTAAAAAAAGTTCGACGTATGTGTCTCTGTTTTTATGCACTTTAACGTGTTTTAATGTAATTCTCTGTGCCGTTTTTGTCCTTGAATGTTTGTGGACTGTATAACGAAGAGCTCCCTGGCTCCATCAGTATGGATTTCCTTCTTGTGTTTGCACTTGTTGTTTCTTTCCTACCGGCTCTTTGTCTTGGAGGTAAGCGTGATCGCGATCATGCCGGGAAGAATGCAGTATTCCAGAGACATGTTACTGCATTTAAACATGGATAATGCAGCATCTGTGTTTGAGTCTGTGCCGCAACTGCCGGACTTTATTTTACGAGATTTTCATGGACACAGCGATGAAAAGAGGGACAAGAGGAGGAAACGCAGAAAGCGTGGAGGCGTAAGATTAAGCCTGAGGAGGCACCAGCTTAACCGCATTCCTCTTCCTTCCATTATTATGGGGAACGTACAATCCCTGAGAAATAAAGTGGATGAAATTCAAGGGAATGCACGATATCAGAAGGACTTCAAGAACTGCTGTGTCATGGCTTACACGGAGACGTGGCTTACGGCACATGACCGGGATGCGGACCTGAGTATTGACGGCTTTGGAGCCCCACTTCGCTCGGATCGGCAGGAAGAGGTAACAGGGAAACGTCAGGGGGGCGGCGTATGTTTATATATCAATAAACAGTACTGTACATCCATCACGGTCAGAGAGCGCATCTGTACACCCGATGTGGAGCTTCTGTCCATGTCACTACAGCCCTTTTATCTGCCCCGCGAGTTCCCCCAACTTTTTATAACGACTGTGTACATTCACCCAAGAGCGGATGCTGACTTCGCCTCCAGCACCGTCTTTGATGTGGTACAGCGGTTGCAGTCAAAATCAAATCAAATCAAATCAAACTTTATTGTCATATTGCTGTACATACAACTGTAGTGCAGGCAAGATGAAATTGCGTTTCTCTCGGCATCCATATAAGAAGCAGCATGATTAAGACACACTCCCACATAGCTCCCACCCCCCCATCCATTCACACATCCCTGAGACATACTTGGGGAAAAAGAATAACTAACTATAATATACAAAATGTCCATAGGTGCAATAGTGTGTATGTGAGATTCCGGGTCAGCTGTTCAGCATCCTGACAGCTTGTGGGAGGAAGCTGTTGATCAGTCTGGTGGTTCTGCCTCTGATGCTCCGGAATCGTTTACCAGATGGAAGAAGTTCAAAGTGTTTATGCAGAGGGTGAGAACGGTCCTTGACAATGTTCAGTGCCCTGCTCCTACAACGGTTCTGAAAAAGTTCTTGGACAGAGGGGAGGGAGACTCCAATTACCCTCTCCGCCCCCTTGACTATCTTCTGCAGGGCTTTTTTGTCTGACATACTGCAGCTGGAGTACCATGTAGCAATGCAGTACGTCAGAACACTCTCCACCACACCTCTGTAGAAGGTCCTGAGGATGCAGATGGGGAGAGAGGCCTGTTTGAGTTTCCTCAAGAAGTGTAGTCTCTGCTGAGCTCGCTTCCTGATCTCCAAGGAATTCTTGCTCCAGGTCAGGTCCTGCGAGATCTGCACTCCGAGGAACTTGATGTTCTCTACTCTCTCCACTAAACGGCCGCCGATGCTGAGGGGGACGTGCTCAGGCTGTGACCGCCGGAAGTCGATAATCATCTCCTTTGTTTTGTCCACGTTGAGCACCAGATTGTTCTCCCTGCACCAGCCCTCCAGGTCTCTCACTTCTTCCCTGTACGTTGATTCCTCATCCCTCTGAATAAGTCCCACCACCGTGGTGTCATCTGCAAACTTAATAATCTGGTTCCCCTCGTGTTTGGATACACAGTCATGTGTTAGAAGTGTAAACAACAGTGGACTGAGTACACAGCCTTGAGGGGTTCCGGTACTCAGCGTGACAGAGTTGGAGATGTTGTTTCCAACCCGGACAGACTGAGGTCTCTCAGTCAGGAAATCCAGGATCCAGAGACATGTGGCGGTGTTCAGACCGAGAAGGAGTAATTTCTCTATCAGTATCTGGGGAATAATGGTGTTGAATGCTGAACTGAATTTCACCAGAGGCTCAAAATTTTATTCTTAGGGATTTTAACCATGTTTCTTTAAAGAAGACACTTAAAAACTTTATGTCTCCTGCCCAACCAGGCGAAAAAAGACATTGGACCTGTGCTACGGCTCCATAGAGAGGGCCTATAAATCACTTCCCCTTCCTCCTTTAGGATCCTCAGATCACAACTGTGTACATTTGCTGCCCACATATAAAACTGCTCTCAGAAGAGGCAAGGCGAAGACCAGAGACATAGACTTGTGGACAGAGGATTCAGTGCACTGCCTCCAGGAATGCTTTAACTGTACGGACTGGGAGGTGTTCACACTGGCCTGCGGGGTTGATTTGGACTCTTTGGTGGACGTGACATGCTCATACATGGCTTTCTGCAGAGATATGATCGTTCCACGTAAACGTGTCAAAATATATCCCAACAACAAGCCATGGGTTACAAAATCAGTTAAATCCTGCTTACAGAGGAAAGCACTTGCCTTTAAACAGGGGGTTGTTTCTGAGCTGCAGGTTGCCACAAAAGAGCTGAAGGCCGAAATTTTAAGAGCAAAACAGAATTATAAATCAGAGTTGGAAAGCAAGATGGCAACAAAGAAGCTTGGTTCAGCCTGGGCCAGTATGAAAACTATTACAGGCCTTCAGAGCACGGAGCACAGTAATCGTGTGTTTTTAGATGGTTTTAATTCAGACTCAGAGCTGGCTAATGCTCTTAATTGTTTTTATGGTTGTTTTGATTCCTTTGATTTTAGCACAGAAACCCAAGATTTGAAACAGAAACTCAAAGACAATCAGCACTTTAATATTGAGGCGCAGGATATTAAAAGGGTGTTCTGTGCTGTAAAAGTGAACAAAAGTCAGGGCCCTGATAATATATGTGGGCGATTGGTAAAGTCCTGTGCACATGAACTGAGTCCTATATTTCACTACATTTTCAATAAGTCCTTACAGACACAACATGTGCCTAAGATCTGGAAAGATGCCGTGGTTGTTCCCGTTCCAAAATCCAGCTGTCCTAAAAACGGTAAACGACTTTAGACCAGTTGCTTTGACTTCAATTTTAATGAAAATTTTTGAAAAACTGGTCAGATGTGAGGTCCTAAAGCAGACTGAGCATGCATTGGATCCTCTGCAGTTTGCCTATAGGCATCACAGAGGAGTGGAGGATGCCACTGTCACTTTGTTTAACATGCTTTTTGAACATCTGGATTTTAATGGGACACACGCCGGGCTTTTATTTATGGACTTTTCTTCCGCCTTTAATACAATCCAACCTCATATTTTACTTGAAAGGCTCCTGCAACAATTTGATTTGAGTAATAATCTGGTGGGTTGGATTCTGGATTTTTTAACCAACAGGACACAGAGAGTAAGGGTCAATGGTACATTGTCTGACCTAAAGTGCTCTTCTACTGGCTCTCCGCAGGGGTGTGTGTTGTTACCACTACTCTTCATCCTGTACACAAACATGTGTTGGAGCAGACATGACAACAGACACATTATAAAGTATGCTGATGATTCAGTTATTGTCAGTCTCCTCCAGGATGGTGAGAGTGGCCACGGCACAGTAGTTGATGATTTTGTTCACTGGTGTGAGGATTCATACCTGCAGCTGAATATGACAAAAACTAAAGATATGATTATTGACTTTAGGAGGAAAACTCCCAGGTATGAAGTCACTGTACTAAAAGGCCAGACCACTGAATGTGTACAATCCTACAAATATCTTGGGACGATTATTGATAGTAATTTAAACTTTGAAGAGAACTGTGAAAGGGTGTGCAAAAAGGGTCAGCAACATTTGCATTGTTTAAGGAAACTTGCACGCTTCCAAATTGACCAAACCATAATGATAATGTTTTATTGGGCTTTTATTGAATCTGTTTTATCCTTTTCTTTAGTGTCATGGTTTGGTCAGATAAAACTGAAACAGAGAAAATCCTTGGATCAGGTAGTTAGATGGTCCAGTCGTTTGCTTGGTGAGTCACAGCTGAGCCTGACATCCCTGTACACCAGACAGGTACAGAGGATGGCTACCTCCATTTTAAATGATGATTCCCACCCTTTGCACTGCAACTTTCAGCTTCTTCCTTCAAGACGGAGGTTTGCTGTCCCAAAAAGTAAAACCCAGTGCTACAAAAACAGCTTTGTTCCTGCTGCTGTTAAAGAGTTGAACAAGTTGTAATTTAGTTACCTGTTTATTAATTTAATTTTATATTTACTTATTTTTTTAGGTTTTTTATTTGGGTTCTAAATCTTTTATTGGGTTTTAGACTTTTGAGTTTTTAACCTCTTTGACTAGTCTTTAACTTTTTAGTATGACCCTTCTCTCTTCTCTCTTTGTTTTTTCTCTTATCTCTTTGTCTTATGTCCTGATTGGTGGAGCCTTGAGTACTTTTATCATGTTTATAGTCAGCTTCAAGTGTGCCTGTGTTTGTGTTCATGTTGAATGTAATTGTGGTTTGTAAATATGGATGTCATCTGACTGCAAAACAAATCTACCTACGGGTACAGATAAAGTAACCTGAACCTGAACCTGAACCTGATCCACGGAGGGGTCCAATATATAGTAAGCTGCATTACATTTTCTGTTTTGACATCAACTAATTCATTTTTTACTGAATTTGTATTAATTATAAGCACACAGACTGCTGCTGCATTTAATTTTGAAAATGTTCTCCATCTGTTACAAGTGTAGAACACTATAAAAATCCACTTACTCCTACTTCAAACTGAGTAACAACAGATTAATTTACGCATAGTGACACCTGCTCAAATCTCTACATAGATATTATCTCAGAAACATTTGCAATAAATGGGCCTAAGCGTTGCTATTATTTCTCTAGAGTTAAGCAGTCATGGTCTGACTGTATCTGCTGGCTTCATGTTCAGTATGGCAGCTGTGTTACCATTACCCAGTGGTATTCAGCCCAGTCAGCTGCACACCTAGCTACTGATCCAGTGGGAGTGTTAAACCTTTCCTGTTATTGCTGGTTTGTTTAAAGTCTTATGAAAGGTGTCCACTGGGGCATTTTAGCTGGTTGGATTGCCCTGATTTTAGCGGTGAAGTTTTGATGGGTGGGCGCATAGACAGTCACAGTAGATGACTGACAGGTACTGTCTTTGCTGCAGTCATACAAATACTGAGTTCTGCCTGATAGGACAAATGTCATACTTGCAGTGTTGGCATCAAACCAAAACCATTATGGTGCATTACTTACAAACTTTCTCTTGTAATATTATGAAAACAGTCTACCATTAATTATATATATTTTTTTTAAAATACTTGAGGCTTGCATGAGTCCGTGTAGATATAAGACAATCTGTTGTTCACTGACACAAAATAAATGTTTAGCCAGAAAGTTCACATTCAACATCTGCTAATCATGACAGTAAATCCCTTCTTGTTTATGTTATGTCTGTAAAATGACAGAGAACGAGGCGAGGCTTCATGCAGCAAACAACTCTCTCTAACTTTATTATACCGAACAGGGTTTATATATAGAATGGGCCGTACCCGCCTGACGTCACCCTGTGGGTGGGCACGGCATCCCAGACGCACCTATCCATACACTACATTCCCCGCCCCCTCAAAAAAAAAATCAAGCACACAGGAAACCCACCCAAATCAGGTAACCCGACTCACACACTAAGAACAGGGAGAAAAACAGTAATAAAACAACCTATCACATTCACACAGACAATAGAACTGGACCTAGTCTCTGAAAAATAAAATTAATCCCATATTACCACTCACTCACATGCACACCAGCATCAGCTATATACTGTATATACATACACATATATACATATCATTATTTACACAAATAAATTATTAAGTGACGCCATAGTCTCTGGGCAGCCACCATTCACATAGCAGCCACGGAGAGCCTGGGCACCCCCACAGCATCCCCAAGTTCGGTCGCCGCCCCCCAGGGTCGAAACACTCCCTTCTGGCCAGACTGTCTCCACCTCTCCAAACTGGCTTCTTCTCTCCGGGCCGAACCCTGCTGTCGACCCGCAGGGAAACCCCACCTGGTCTCCCATGCCCACCACGTCATCTTCGGACCCTCATTCTGCGTCGCGTTGTCCCACCGGCCCGGTCCAAACTCCCGCTCTGACGATGGCGTTTGCCGCTCAGCAAAACCGTGCCAAAATGTCCCGCTCTGCTCTCTCCTCTTTTGGCCTCGAACACTCTGAACTCCTGTAGTCGTGCTCTGGGGACCGCCGAAACCCACTCTTCGGCGCCGCTCGCTGCCACCGTGTCTTGCGGCTGCTGTTGCTCCTCTCCGGGGCCCGCACCATCACCTTTCGCCAGGCTTGTTCACTGACCTGGGCTCCTCGCCGCTGCGTCCAGCGCTCTCAGTCCCGGCACTCCGCTGTACTGTCATTAAGCCCGGCTCTCGTCGTTCACTTTCAGGGACCGCACCATCACCGTCGTTGGGCTCGCTCACCGACCTGGGCTTCTCACCACTGCATCCATTGCTTTCGGCGTCGGTGCTCTGCTGCTCTGCCATCATGTCCGGCTGTGGCTCTTCCCCGAAGTCCTCGGCCTGCACTGTCCCGCTCGGCCGCTGTACAGCTTCCAACAGCTGGGCCGACTCCTGCTGCGTCACCTCTCCATCCTGCTGCATCACCTCTCCGGGGCTCTCGACGTCACCCTCATAGGTCACGTCCTCCGACACCGGCTCCTGGTCGTCTTTCCCAGCACTCCCGGTCTTGGTGCTCCTCTGTGCCATTACCGCGTCAATTGCCAGGGGCTCCTTCACATGTGGCCCCGGTTCTGTCTCGAGGCCCAGTTTCGCCCCATTAGCCTCGTTTTGGCGTGAAACTAGCTTGTCAGCTAGCCTGTCCATAGGCTCCGACTGAGCCGTTAGCCTCCCAAAGCTAGCTAGCTCCTGCTCGACCAATGCCATCAGCCTCTTCGCCCGCAACTCTCTGGCCCTTGACCGCTCCGCGAAGTGTGCCTCCATGAGCCCGACAGCCTCCACTTAGTCCTCACTCGTGCCCAGCGAGTCGAGAATCATTCGGCCCTCCATGCCGAGGTTACAAGCCAGGAGGGCCCGCCATTGTCTCCCGTCAAGCCAAGGGAAACCCAGCGAGGCGACGTACCCCTTGAAGTCCCGTCTCCAATGAGGCCATGAAATCAATGGCTCACCCGCGTTCTCTAGAAACGGCCAGAGCGGCTGCTCAAACCAGCACGCACCCATTTTGCTCCTCGTTGCCAAATGTTATGTCTGTAAAATGATGGAGAGCGAGGCGAGGCTTCATGCAGCAAACAACTGTCTAATTTTATTATACAGAACAGGGTTTATATACAGAATGGGCCGTGCCCGCCTGACGTCACCCTGTGGGTGGGCACGGCATCCCAGACACACCTATCCATACGCCACGGTTTAATTGTTATTTTTTGCCTTTATTGGGCAGTTACAGCTAAGACAGTGACACAGAGAGGGTAAAGAGCAAGGGAGAGACTTGCTCTGGCCGGGATTAGAACCAGAGATCAACAGATTTGAGCGGCATGCTCCTGTGGTTTGCTTCATGACCACAAGCCCACCCCAGATCTGTTCAATTTGAAATATATAGTTAGATTAAATGGATACACTAGCTATCGCTGTGTGATTTGCAGTACGATGCACACTCATGGTAACACTACATATCTAAATGCTCTGATTGTGTGCATCATCTACTTCACATAAGTTCATGTCAGTGTGTTACCTCCAGTTAGATTTCCTTTACTGTCTGAGGCCCGCCATCACTTTGTCATTTTTAACTGCACACTAGCTCATTTCACATCAATTTACAATAATTTGTTTGAATGAAGTGTCATCAGAAGCACCCATGAGGTGGTAACTTTGCAAATTGTTATAAATATTGATAGTACGGTTGCATATTGTGTTGCCTTATTATGATTTAATTGCAGACATGGCTACTCTGTACTCAGAGAAACACACACACAGTCTAGGCATCTGTTGACTCATGTGAACTGAATCTGCAATGATGATGTCATTCTCTAACCGTTATCATGGTAAACCGGGGGGATCCAGTCAGCCTTTGTCTACCATTGACTGTTATTGCACTTGGCAAGAATGGTGGTGCCTGGATGTTGGAATGCTAGGCAGTGGGCACTGGGAAGAAGGTTCTTTTGGATTTGGTGTCATGGCAACCTGACCCACCCCCAACTCAGGAGATCTGGGTTTATAGCTATAGATAGGACGGAGTGGAAAAAAAAGGCTGATGAACAAGCTAAATAACTGACAGAGGTAACATAACGGCTGCTTTGTTAGTTGCCACCATCATAAAGAGCCAGAGCTGTGTGTGTATGTATGGGCATGTGTGTGTGTCTAAATCTTAGCCAGCCTCTTTCTCACCCACTGAACTACCATTAATCTTGGATGTTTGCCTGTTTATCTGTAACGGATTATAAGGCGCCAGAACTGATGAGTTTTAGACCTTAACCCTGAATTCACTGTAGCAAGGACTGGGGAGTTAAGGAGGGTGGCTGAGGGTAGGATGTGTGACAGAGTAACACAAAATAGATGGAGAACAAAGTAATTGGACAAAATAGAGACTCACATGGAGGTTCAGTGAAGTAGGTGTATAGTCATTTTCTACAACGCCAATGATCCCACAGAAGCGCAGCAGGTAGGAGACAAGAAGGAGTACAGCCAATGCTCGGGGGCCAGCTCTAGCCAGGCTAAACAGGATTACATTCGGTGTTCTTGGTCAGGACCAAATGCCCTTTGTTTTCAAAGTGCAGTGATAAATATGCTACAAAGGCGTAGTCACAGTGAAATTAACAGCACTGAAAATGATGCACAAAGCTGTTGTAACTGTAGAGGCTAAAAGTTATTAGTGAAACCATGAAGATTTAGGAAAGTTGTTGAAGACATTTAAGAAGAGAGATGACAATCAGTGAGCAGCAGTATGGTTTCATGCCAAGAAAGAGTACTACAGATGCAATGTTTGCTCTAAGAGTGTTGATGGAGAAGTATAGGCAAGGTCAGAAGGAGTTGCACTGTCTTTGTGGATCTAGGGAAAGCATGTGATAAGAGTGGAAGAGAAGTATGTGAGCGGTGCAGGACATGCATGAGAACAGTGAGATGGTGGTTAAATGTGCTGTAGGAATGGCAGATGGATTTAAGGTGGGGGTGGGATTAAATAGAGATAAAATAATAGAGATAAAATCAATCAGATTCTTCCCACAGTTAACTTAAATACTGTAACTACTACAACTCCTTCTATTGATGTCTGTCTTGATGAGTTTACTCCAATCAACCTTTGTGAGTTAGACAAAATAGTTTCCTCATCCAAACCTTCAACTTGTCTTTTAGACCCTATTCCTACCAGGTTATTTAAAGAAGTCTTCCCACTTATTGGTAGCTTTATTCTTCATATAATCAATTCTTCATTAACTTTAGGCCATGTACCGCAGGCTTTTAAAACGGCTGTAATTAAACCCTTACTCAAAAAGCCAACGCTAGATCCAGGAGCTTTAGCTAACTATAGACCAATCTCTAATCTCCCTTTCATTTCAAAAATCCTAGAAAGAGTTGTTGCTACGCAATTATTTGACCACCTGCAGGGAAATGGTTTATTTGAGGAGTTTCAATCTGGGTTTAGAATCCATCATAGCACTGAAACAGCCTTAGCGAAGGTCACTAACGACCTCCTCATTGCATCTGATAATGGACTAGTTTCTGTACTTGTCCTTTTAGATCTTAGTGCAGCTTTTGATACTATTGATCATAATATTCTACTTGATAGATTAGAACACTATGTTGGACTTAATGGAACTTCGTTGCAGTGGTTTAGATCTTATTTATCTGATAGGTTCCAGTTTGTTCATGTAAATGATGAGTTTTCTCTCAGCTCAAAGCTTAGTCATGGAGTTCCACAGGGATCTGTGCTTGGCCCTACTCTTTTTAGTTTATATATGCTTCCGTTAGGCAACATTATTAGAAAGCACTGTATACATTTTCACTGTTATGCAGATGACACACAATTATACCTGTCAATGAAGCCAGATGATACTAATCAATTAGCCAAGTTAGAAGCCTGTCTTAAGGAAATCAAAGTTTGGATGACTTGTAATTTCCTGCTATTAAATTCAGATAAGACTGAAGTCATTCTTGTTGGTCCAAAAAACCTTAGAAATTCCTTTCCAAATCAAACTTTCAGTTTGGATGCAGTTACTCTTTCTCTTAATAGCTCTGTGAGGAACCTCGGAGTTATTTTTGATCAGGATTTGTCCTTCAATTCACATATTAAATTTGTTTCTAAGACTGCCTTCTATCATTTGCGTAATATTGCCAAGATTAGGAGCATCTTGTCTCAGAGTGATGCTGAGAAGCTGATCCACGCTTTTGTTAGCTCGAGATTAGATTATTGTAATTCTTTATTATCAGGCTGTCCTAAAACATCTTTAAAAAGTCTTCAGCTGATCCAAAATGCTGCAGCAAGAGTTTTAACAGGTACTAGAAAGAGAGATCATATCTCTCCGGTTCTGGCCTCCCTTCATTGGCTTCCCATAGAGTTTAGAATTAAGTTTAAAATCCTTCTTCTTACTTACAAAGCTCTAAACAATCAGGCTCCTTTTTATTTAAAAGATCTGATACTACCGTATCATCCTAACAGAGCACTACGCTCCCAAAATGCAGGTTTACTTGTAATACCTAGAATCTCCAAAAGTACAATGGGAGGCAGAGCCTTCAGTTATCAAGCTCCTCTCCTGTGGAATCAGCTGCCAATCTGGATTCGGGAGTCAGACTCGATCTCTGTTTTTAAGAATAGGGCTAAAACCTACCTTTTTGATATAGCCTACAATTAGGGAGGGATCATGTGTTTTCTGAACCCTCCCTTAGTTATGCTGCTAATAGGTTTAGTCAGCCGGGGGACCTCCAGTAATGCACTGGGCCTCACTCCTTTCCTCACTCTCTATGAAATATTTTTTTTTTTTGCTGGTCATTAACATTTGTTTGTTCTCTCCCATAGATTGAGTCCCCATCGTGCTGTTTGCTCTCTACATGTCTGTTCTTTTCTTCTTCTCTATCCCCTCACCCCCCAGCCAGTCGCAGCAGATGACTGCCCCTCCCTGAGCCTGGTTCTGCTGGAGGTTTCTTCCTGTTAAAAGGGAGTTTTTCCTCTCCACCGTCGCCAAGTGCTTGCTCACAGGGGATCGCCTGATTGCTGGGGTCTTTCTGCAACTGTGGGGGTCCTCCCTACAGTTGATAGTGCTATGAGATGACTGTTGTTGTGAAATGGCGCTATATAAATAAAGTTGAATTGAATTGAATTGAATTGATTACATCAGGGATCGGCTCTGAGCCCCTTCTTGTTTGCCATGGACAGGCTGACAGATGAGGTCAGGCAGGAGTCTCCATGGACTGTGGTGTTCACAGACAACATTGTGATATACAGTGACAGTAGGAAGCAGGTGGAAGAGAACCTGGAGAGGTGGAGGTATGCTTTGGAGAGAAGTGGAATAAAAGTTAGTAGAAGCAAGACAGAATACATGTGTGGGTGTGAGAGGGAGGCAAGTGTAATGGTGATTATACAACAGTTAGTTCCGACCGAGCAATTTGATTGGACAATAGGGATTCCAGGAGTTACTATAATCCACGATAATTGCGCTCCAATTTTACTGGATATGTATAACTCCACTTCAAAGGTGTTCTAGTAACGTTAATTACTAACAGTATTTTTCTGTCAACTCTCTGACAATTGCAGTACTGTTTTGCATACCTTGGGGTGCTTTCACACCTGCAGGCTTTAGTCCGTTTCAGTCGAACTCAAGTTCGTTTTCCCCGTTAGTGCGGTTCATTTTGTCTGGTGGGAACATGGTAATCGCACTCAAGTGCGTACCAAAACAACTGTACCGAGAGGTTTGAATTAAATGGTGAACTCTGGTGTGGTCCTGCAGGTGAGAAAGTGACCACACTAAAACGGGACCAGCAGCAAATGGTAAAACATTTTATGTCACTGTACATACCTGATAGCTCTTTGAAAATATCTGTGGCTTAGCACGTCACGGTTCTGGAGGATTAATGAACATTAACATGTTATTTCCCATCCGTAGCAACACTTCATTTTCAAACTGTACGATTTGCCAAAGGTATATGCATGTATGTAATAAACGATAACCAGGGCAATGAAAACCCCACACAGATTACGCTTCGATTTGTATTATTTTCTCCCAGAAATACATAAATACACGGTAGTTGTCCTACTTCCTGTATTTACCTTTCTTGTTCTCGCTGCAAAAAAAGCTGACCAATAAGAACAGAGAACATTCTGACGTAAGTCTCGCAGGATTTAACGTGATGCAGTTTGGTCTGCTTATGGTCTGCCTCATTTTTTAACTGTGTGAAAGGGGACCGAACTGAGGAGAAAATGATACAAAGTAACAAACTGTCATGATTGGTAATAATTGACAGCTCACGTGCAGGGAGTGACACCAGAGAAAACACACGATGACACAGAGAAGAAGTTGATTTGGATTCTTATTAATCCGTTAAGGAAAAACGCCACTCTCCAGAGGAAGGCCCAGCCTGTAGGGAGAGACGAGAGCAGGTTAGATAAGGAGGGAGACAGAGAAGGGAAAAATAGGACTGCACTCAC
Source organism: Pholidichthys leucotaenia (assembly GCA_020510985.1). NCBI lineage: Eukaryota > Metazoa > Chordata > Actinopteri > Cichliformes > Pholidichthyidae > Pholidichthys > Pholidichthys leucotaenia. The sequence continues at coordinate 99,745,854 of CM035847.1, forward strand.
ATGGGAGAAACAGAAAACCCAGCAGTGGAACCCAGCACAAACGGCAAACCAGGAGTAGATGCTGGATGGCAGGGATAGAGCTGGGTGAGGTGTCTGACTGGGTGAATATGGCTGCTGAAATGGTGGTGATGATGAGGCAGGTGAGCACACAACAGCCCCGGAGACGCACCACGAAGGAGGTAGCAACCTGAAGAGGAGAAGACAAAAGGATTAAGGGTTTTGCCTCAGAGAGGGAGAATCAAACTTACTTGCTGTGGAAGGTAGTATACCCAACGAGCCAGCGCTGAAGCATTGACAAGAAGGTCCTTTTAAGCGCTGGCGAAGCAGAGGCAGCAGGTGCGTCTCATCACGCAGATGAGATGATTGCCTGCAGAGTCGGTGAAAGTTGAATAGCAAGGGAGGGGGAGAGTGCGCTCACCAGAACATGATACAAACTTGTCAACTGATTCTGACCAAATTAAACGAATTTAGGTGTGAAAGCACCCTTAATTTCCACAGTAAAGTGCTGTTTTGACAAGAAGAAATTATACATCCGTGGGCCGGAAGTCCCACCCTTTTGCAAAGGTCTACTTCTGTCCCAGTCATTTTAAGATCATTAAATGATTTCACATCTGTTTAAAAAAAAATAGGCAATGCTAGAGTTTGTTTATTGTCTCGATTAACAAACCGCAATATCTTTGTGGTGATGGACTCTTTGTTTCATCTGAAAATGTGAAGAAAAGCGAGCAAAGTGTGCTAAATCGCTAGCATGCTAACTACTTTTTTTTTCCCCTTGTCCTGTCAGGCAGCTAGGCAAACAGAACCGGGATCTGTCACCCTTATTGTGCCAAAACAGATTTACTTTGCCAAGAGGAGCTTATACAGTACCTAACTGTGTATTGTATATTGTTGTAAACTCCTCCTGTAATAACTTTTAATACTTTATTTTAATTATTTTACCGATGGAAGACCCAACAGGATGGGGAAGAGGGAAAGGAAGTGTGTAGAGGGGGAGAAGAAAAGGGAGGGGAACAGACAAAAAAACCAAACAAACCAACAACTAAAACAAACAAAAGTCAAACTGCTTCTTCCACCAAAGATGTCTCAACATGAGTCTGGTTTCCTCACCTGTTAAAGGAGAGACACTTGTGCGTTGTGCGTGTATGTCTGCGTGCATATATACTGTATGAAAATGCGCGCAAAATAAGTGTGTGCATGTGAGTGGTTTGTCAGGAAACATACGAAGCGGAAGGCTGGTTGCAGCAGCTCTCCCCCTGGGAACCCCGAGCAGGCAAGGCAGCGCCACCAACCCCCACAGGGCACAAACGTCCGAGGTCAGCAAGCCCCAGGAAAGCCAGGCATCCACCCCCGGAGGGACGATCAAGGGAGGCCAGGCTGCTCGGCAGCCGGCGCGGTGAGCCCCCACCCCGGACCCGCCCAACCCCCACCCACCCCAGCGGGGCCAACGCCCACCCCCGGGCCCCAGGCACCAGAGGCCAGCGACCCCACCAGCCGGCGCAGTGAGCCCCCACCCCGGACCCGCCCAACCCCCACCCACCCCAGCGGGGCCAACGCCCACCCCCGGGCCCCAGGCACCAGAGGCCAGCGACCCCACCCCCCGGGGAGGAGACCGGCTCGTGCCCCCTGGCACGAGCCCCCCCAGCCACCCCCACAGCGGGCCCGCCCCAGCACCTCTGTCGCACACCCCGGGGACCCCCATGCCCAAAGAAGTCCCCCTGCCCAGGGGAGCCCACATTGCCAAGAGGCACTACCCCCCTTAATCCAGCACCTCCCAGCTCGCAGATACACCCCTCCTCACACCTTCACACCCACATGCTCCCATGCGCACCCATATGCATTAACTCCCTCTTACTCACGCAGACCGATCCATTCTCTCTCACTCCTGTACCCGTTCAAACTCACCCCTCATTCACCCTTGTTTCATAAGACGGTTGCAAAGCAGATGCAGCGAGCCTGAACACGCACCAGTGCCCGGCAGTGACCAGGGAGACCACTGGCGCAGGCCACAGAAGCAGACCCCCACCCCCGGCGCCCATCTGAGCGACCAATCAGCAGACCACCACAGGCGTCCCAAGATGCCACCCGACATGCAACGCGCCGCACAAAACTGACCCACCATCACCACCTCCATTCATCACCCCGTCACTCTCTCAGCATGCTAACTACTAGCTTCTGGCGACTGGTATTAAGATAAGATAAGCCTTTATTAGTCCCACAACGGGGAAATTCCAGGATTGCAACAGCACAGGGATAGCAACACTCAGAGCAACAATCAGAAGGCAAGAAAAAAAAAACAAGCAAGCAAGAGCAGCTAATAAACATATGTACGTATTACTATAAAATATATATATATACACACACACACAGACACACAGTGCAGAGCATTGTAGCTGGATGGAATAAATATATGAATATATGAACACACAGTGCAGAGCATTGTAGCTATTAGATACGTTTTGATCTGGGATTTTCTAAAATATCGACTTAACAGATATTTACTTATTACGTTTGCACTTGACAATATTTAATTTGTTTACATGTGTGTGAAATGACAAAAGACATCTTCATGCTGATTGAGATGTTTAGCAACAGTTCACTGGCTAGATTAAGGGACTTTTTTCTCAGCTGTGCAAAATAACTGGTTAAACAATCATATCATAATATTTTGTACAGTATTGCTGTCATTTAATAAATTTTGCGTGCCGGAACTGTTGTATAAAAGCAATATTACATGAGAGTGAGTTATTAGTTAAGTATGCAAGGAGTAGAGGTAGATGAGTTTAAATATGTGAGGTCAACCATCCAAAGCAATGGAAAATGCACAAGAGAGGTGAAGAAGAGAGTGTGGGCAGGCTGGAATTAAATTAAATAAATCACCCTTTATTGTCATTCAGCCATACAACCAATCATGTACAGTAGAACGAAACTGTGCTTTATCCTATCTACAGTGTAAATCATACACACCCCATAGTAGAACCAGAAGGGCCGCTGCCATGCAAGGCGCCGCCACAGATTTCCCTCCTCCATTCCATTATTGCTGAGCACCAAGCTGGACGGCAGGAAGTTCGGCTTTTTTATATGGTCTTTGGCATGACCCGGCCGGGATTTGAACCCCTGCCTCCCGGGTGTGGGGCGGATGCTTTACCAACTGAGCCACCACCCCGGTAAATGGGTGTAGACGAGTGTCAGGGGTGATTTGTGACAGAAGGGTAGCAGCTAAACTGAAATGGAAGCTTTACAAGACATATTGAGACCTGCTGAGATGTATGGTTTGGAGACGGTGGCACTGACAAAAAAACAGGAAGCAGGGCTGGAGGTGGCAGAATTGAAGATACTAAGGTTCTCATTAGGAGTGACTAGGAGGGAAAAGATGAGAAATGAGTATATCAAAGGGACAGCTCAGGTTGAGCAGTTTGGAGACAAAGTAAGAGAGGCAAGGCTGAGATGGTTTGGGCAGGTGCAGAGGAGGGATAGTGGATATATTGGACAAAGGATGTTGAAGATGGAGCTGCCAGGCAGGAGGAAATAATGAAGACCACAGAGAAGATTCATGGATATAGTGAAGGAGGACATGGAGAGGGTTGGGGTTACAGACGAAGATGCAAGGGATAGGGTGAGATGGAGGCAGATGATCCACTGTGGAGACCCCTAAAGGGAGCAGGTGTAACAAGAAGAAGAAGAAGAAGAACAAGAACAAGAACAAGAAGAAGAAGAAGAAGAACAAGAACAAGAACAAGAAGAAGAAGAAGAAGAAGAGCTTATGGCCAGTTTCAGTTGCACTGACTTTACTCATAAAATAACTCCTTGCCAGTACTTACTCTGGATCGTTGGTTGATCCAAGGCCAGTTACAACATATCATCCTTGTTAACACTTCAATATGCCTCGGACTCTACTACACCTTACACATTCCATCCCTACCTTAACTAAACCCTTTAAACACAAAAGAAGAACCATGAGTGCCGCTGATGTGCTGCACTGTCTTATACCAAGTCAACTCTTAAACAGTTCATGATTAGAGTTAATGGGTTGGACCAAACCACCAAAACTCAGACTCACTTAGATTCAAAGATTTTATTTGTCAATACTACTACACGTACAGGATATACAGGAGAAATGAAATGGCGTTTCTTCTCTCTCTCTCTAACCCTTAGTTCTGTTCTGTTCTGGGGTAGCAGGGCCAATCAACCGCAGAACAACCCAGTAAGTATCTCAGCAGGCCCTCAAGAAGGCTGTTTTCTGATATCAGGAAAAATGTGCATCATTTCAGAACTATGTATATTTAAAATTGTAATTTAGCTGATTTCTTACACATTTCTGATCCAGCTGAGCACATCTCATTATCAGCAGCTCTGTCCTTTTTTCCAACAATTGTTTTGTAACCCCTCAAAGATGCAACACTAACCAGCATGTTCCATTACACTACTCCCCATCTTTCTTCACTGTTTGACAGCATCACACATGTTGCTTAGGGACGTTATTCCACAGCTGCATCCTTTCAAATGGAAATCTGATGAACGCCTCATGCTTAACTTTGTTCACAGTTCGGTGTTTTGACATTCAACCTGATAAATTTGATTTCTTTGGAAACTTTTGGAGCCATTCTTAGTAGTATGTACACAGAAGGTCCCCAGATTCTAGAGGACCTGCAGGGGTTGGTGAATCGTGGTTCAGAAGAGCTTTTATGTCTCTGCTACTGCAGGACTGTCTGATTATTCTCTGTCAATTTCATAATCAGTTTTCTCTGTCAATTTTATAATCATATTCAATCACTCAATCAGTTATGGTAGCCTTAGCCAACCTGAATGCCTGGTGAGTAGAGCTAAGAGTTCTGCCATGTCAGCGACTCCAGTGTTCAGCATCAGCATATCTCAGAAGGTGGATGCTGGGTGGCCACGGCTTAGGTGACCACGGGTTGGCTGACAAAGGAGAAGTTGGTTTGGTTTACCGGAGTGGTGGCTCAGTTGGTAGAGCATCCGCCCCACACCCGGGAGGCAGGGGTTCAAATCCCGGCCGGGTCATGCCGAAGACCATATAAAAGTGGAACTTCCTGCCATCCAGCTTGGTGCTCAGCAATAAATGGAATGGAGGAGGGAACTCTGTGGCGGCGCCTTGCATGGCAGCGGCCCTCTGATTCTGCACTTGGGGTGTGTGTGATTTACACTGTAGATAGGTAAAACACAATCTCGTTCTGCTGTACATGATTGGTTGTACGGTTGAATGACAATAAGGGTGATTTAATTTAATTTAAACGACCAGCAAGACCGAGCCTTCTGAATGCAATCTTATCAGACACTAACGATGATGTGGATGCTACGATAGCTATCCGAGTTAGTGATCTGACACTCCAGCTGTTGTTAAGAAAGTGGCGGCACATGCAGGTATAGGTACTGTTCAGGGACTTCTCTATCGAGATAATGAGTGTCCAACCTCCACATCCATAAGCAGAACAGATTCTGCGGTTGCAAAAAAGAATCATAGTTTTAGGTCTTGGGCGATGGTAGATGACCATATGTTTGCATGCTGTTGAGCCCTTTCCAGGCAAGATCCTTTCTGACTTTTATATCCTTCTCTTAATACCCAGGAACCAAGGTATTTGAAGTCAGGCACCCGTCCATATGGTTGGCACTGTGGAGAGAAATCTGGAGGGTTTCAAATCAGGACAAGGCCGATTTGGATGCAATACTCTTGAACGAGATTTAATCACCTTTGGGCTTCGGGGCCAGTGTCTGTTAACAAAGTGATGTCATCTGCATAGTCCAGGTCGGTCAGAAAAATGAAGTTTGGAAGGTAACCTGCATGATTGCTTTGGTGTGATTATGAAACTGAACTCTGACTACTAATTAAGGGTGGCTTTTTTCATCGTATAGTCAAGATCTGTGATGAAGAGAAATTGTGCTAGAGTGTCACCCTGCAGGACCCCAGAAGTGATTTTGAATTCCTCAGAGTTGCCATCAGTGGTAACAACCCTGGCTCAGGTATTTGAGTACATGCCCTGAGTTGCCAACAGAAGGTTGGGGGGAATCCATATGCTTGAAGGAACTTAAAAATGTTCCCTCTATTGATCCTGTTGAACACCTTCTGGAAGTTGATGAATGTAACTTCTTGGGGAGGGGGTGGTCCTTTTGGCTTCTTTTAAGATTCTGCAAAGGGCAAGAATGTGGTTTGATGTGGATTCTCCCTCACAAGAGCTGTTTTGGTTGTATCTCAGGTGAGGGTTGATAGGGTCAGGGATATGATCGAGGATTATTCAGTTGTACCTTTTAGCAATTACTCAGATAGGACTGATCCCTCAATAATTGTCCGTGTTAGTGAGATTACCAGACTTGGGAACTGGAATCAGGTCTGAGAGTGACTACAGATGAGGTTTTACCACCTCTCTTTGAACACGATAACAGAAGTGGAGGAGTTTGTCCAGTAATCATATTGAACACTCAGTAAGGTCTCCACTCAGATGCCACTGTTGGCCCAGCAACTCCTGCAGTTTCTTTTTGCTCATATCCAACCTGCTGGCTGACTACTCAGATAATGAGAATGGTAAACGACAGGAAATTATTCCATGGTGAGTTTTTGTGTTTGTGGTTAAGTGACTGAGGGTTACAGATTAGGCTATTCAAATCTTTGTGGTGCCATTGTGTGTTTGTATTATGTAGTTCAGTTGCTTCCAGACTGCATTAAGGTCTGCGAATAAAGAAAATCTCTGATGTGAAAACTGTTCCTGCCCTGTCATGTATGAGAAACATGCCCTCTAAAGCTAGAGAGGGTGGTGACACAGTTTTAAATGGCATGAACACACACACACAAACTGGGTGAAAAGAAATGAGAGGATCTCTCTTTCTTCCTCTTTATCTACAGTTGACTCACTTTCCAGATATTCGTGCTCAATTATCTTCAAAGAAAACCGCTGTGTGTGTGTGTTTCAAGGGGGGGTTTCAAGTGTGAGAATATGTGTTTTATTGTGTATGTGTGCACCCCTAGGTGATTACCCAGAAAGAGAGCTTTCATTTAACAATAGCAGTTCCTTCAGGTCAGCACAAGAGTGCAATGTGCTAGAAAAGCCCACCCAGTTCTGAAGCCTTCAGCCATGGCATGGTTCCACTGGGAAGAGTCCTTGTTAATACTGAACCAGCAGTTAAGCTGGTGGCTCTAATTTACACCCGGGAGAATGTAGCACCCTTAAATCTCTTCCAGGGGTTTTGTGCTTAGCTTGGACGTTTGTTTGACACAAGGCTCCAGAATGTTTTGTTGTTTTTCCAGTTCCTTTCTCTTCCTCTGGCCTTCTGGCTTCTCACTCACTCATCAATCTTGTATCCAGTCAGTTGTCAGCCTCTCCAGGTTGGCCCCAGTGGATCTTGCCTCACCTTAATACATTGTGGCTGCTATAGCTCCAGGCTTCTCCTCTGCACCAGGCAGCCGAGTCAGATATCAACCCACACTCCTGACAAAAATAGCCTGCACCCTCTCCAGACCCCAGACTGTGGGGGCTGACTAGATTTGTTGGAAAGTCTTCATTTGAAACTAATTTTACCTTAACCGCGAGCATACAGTATTTGTTAGGACTGGGTCATGTGAGTCCAATGACCAGAATGACCCTACAGCCATTTTGCTTTCAGGATTTTTCACTTCTATTCATTTAATTTGAGTGATGCTTAGGTGTGGTTTAGACTATAATCAGTTGAACTGATATTACAACAAATAATATTGAAATAATTACTGTTTTCAATTATGTTTTAAAGGAAATGCCCAGTTTTTTGCATGCTTTTATTGGCCACCTGATGGTAAAGAAATCTACCGCTGAATTATCTAAGACCCCAACACCGTAGTCAGACCAGTCATTAGCTGTGAGGTTAGAGACACACCGAGGATGAATAACATCCTTCTGTGCGTTTTTTTTTTTTTTTTTTTGTGGAGTTTGTCAGCATGAAAAATTGCACTTGGACACACAGGGAAGACCGCAGGAAATGACAAACAAGCATATATGTTCTATACCTGTGTTCACTCATTCACTATGTTCAACAGGAAATTAGAGTGATGTCTTTAACTGATAGCTTTGATGCCATTTAAACATGTCGAATCTGCCAAAAATTGCCAGAAAGGTTTTTGTGCCAATGGTGACATACCAAACTCGCCACATGACCGATCATTGACGTGGTGTGTCTCCAGCCTTGGGGATGGAAATCATCAACTGTCGATACGATATTGTCCCAATACAAGCCAGTCACCAAATAAAGTGATCAGACCTGACCCGATTATTACCTACATATATTTATGTACAGTTCATTGTGGATAGGACTGGGAATCATCACTAATTTCCAGAATCGATTCGGTTCCGATTCTTGAGGTTCTGATTCGATTCAATTCCGATTTGATCTGAACCAATCCCAATTCGATCAGGGAAATTACCAATTTAACAGCTATTTTTCGTGCCAGAAAAAAAAAATCTTAGAGATCTAATGCTGCAAATTGTAGCAGGAATACTCCAACTTTGTTAATACATAAATTATCACATAAAGAGCTGACCCAAAATCAGTTACAATAATGCACTTTTTATTATCTGACTTATGATTTCACAAAGTGCCACCAAGTGCTTTCTTTAGTGCAAAGGGTGTGTAGTTTCAAGTTAACAACCCAGAGTCAGTAAACAAATTCAATGCATGAAGCATGTATACATAATCTCACTGGATTTCAGTTCCTCCAGGATTTTGTCGGCTGTTTTTGTGATTGTTGTGGCCCAAAAAGCCTGAATTTGTGGGAGCTTTTCCAAAAAGTTGCACTAAAAGTTGTGACATTTTTAGAGGTTTTTTGGACTGAAAGTTGTGTGAGGAAGTACAAATTTTAAAGTAGCTATTTTTCCCATATTCACAGTGATGCTATTCTATGTAACACCACAAGAAAAGCACAGGATTGCCAAAATTTCGTGTTCAACAGTGAATTTATTTAGAATTAAATACTCAAGAAAATTGTCAAAAAATTACCAACATTGTATTCTTGCTGAGAACTTAAATAAACTAGAAATATAATCATATTTTTAGATCCCCACACCACAGTAGAGTTTAATAATTTAGGTTCTTTTATTTTTTTGTTTATATTTTAACTACAAATTAACTTTCAATTTTTGAAAAAGGTGTCAATGAATTTCCTGAAAGATTTGTTCATTTCAGTTTTGTTCTATTGAGTAAAAATGGCTCATTGTACTGCAGCCTTTATTAATTCTGCCATTTTCATGCATGAGTTATTAATTTATGACACAAATGTTAAAAAAAAAAAAAATATTTTACTTACCCCCAGCAGCTGCAACAGTCTCCCTCTCTGGTATGTTGTCGTTCTCCGTGTGTTTTCCGTTTGAGAAGTGTTTATCAATCAACGACTTTTATGTTCCAACATAGCGCTGCATGTAGTACAAAACTGTTTATCCCAGCTTTATGAAAAATATTCGGGAGCTGTTGAGTGCAGTCTTTAACCATAAGTTTTGTTGATAAATCAATGACCCTGTTTACATGATCACAAGTAAACCGATTATAATCAGTTTTCTGGAGTTACCTGACTATTCAAACTGTCATGTAAACAGAGTAATCTGATTATCTTTATCAGTTAAAGGCCATTATCGGTTTATGAGAAAACAGATTAACACACCTTATTTATTTGTCCAATAAACTGTTTACTTGGTGCATGTAAACACCATAAGCCGTTTATTACCTTTATCGGTTTACTCCAGTAATCAGTTTATTCGTGACCATGTAAACAGGGTCAGTGTTGGCAAGTCCACTCTGTGGCTGCCTGCCAAATGTAAACATGGAAGTAATGTGAGCGTGCAGCGAAGGGAACGCTTCTTCTGTTTATCACGCGAGACTTCAGCCGGCTGCTTGTGTTTTGTGTTTCACAGACTGTAAAATTATGATATTAAACGCTCGATCTGCAGATTTTGTGGATCGATATCAGCTCAGTCAAACGTGGATCAATTCAAATCGTTTGATCGACCTTTTGAGCCCACCCCTAATTGTAGATCTTATTTACACACAGCTAGATTATTGTGACTGGAGCTAAAGTGTAAGAATGAGCTTTGGGTTACACCTTTTATTTTTTTTAAATTTTGGTTTATAGTAAATAAGCAAAGCTCATTGCTCTTAAAAGTGTACTCTGTTTTTTTTTCTCAGATGTGATGATGTGGCTTCACCAACCAGCCTGCTGGGGCAGTTTACTGTAAAAGGCTCTGTGGTTAGACCATGTTCTCCAACTGGATGAGAAGCCAATGAACAGGCAGGTCTGCACAATATGATGGTCACAAATGACTGGTTCTAGCTTGCTAACAACCTCCTGCAGATTAGCATGCCAAAAAACACGACGGTAGCTGTGCAGCCGAGGGCCACAGAAACGGTAATACATGCACCCTTTACACCACACGGTGTAGAAACTGACTCAACTTTAACTTAGTTGGCCTCCATTCATATTAATGTGGTTAGAAGAGACCCAGAGCTGGAGTGTGTTTAAGTATGAGAGTGGATATAATGAGGAGAAGAGAACTCTGTTTTAAATCACCACAGGAAATGTTGGAGTAGGTGTGTTCCTCATTGATGTGTACGTGTCATTTGTATCTATGCTCGTATGTGTGCAGTCTCTGATGTCTAAGTTGAAATCAATACTGTTTGCGTTGGTTCTCAAAAGAAGAGCAGCAGCCTCCCAGAATGAATCATTCATGACATTAGATAACAAAAAGATGCAAATTTAGCTACGAATAAAAACAACCTCAGCTAAGATTCAGCATGTGGCTCTCTGCTCACCATTAACCCGTCTACTTGGCCAACCTTAATCCACTCAGATCAAAGATCCTGCAGAGTTCTTACTGTTTGTTACCATAGTCACTGCTGGACAGATGCTGGACAGTCACTGCTGGACAGATGTACACACAGCATGAAAAAAAGGGTTTTGGAAAATTTGGATTATCTGGTTAAGAAGACAGTAATCATGGAAATGACCAAATGTTCAGAAGAGTCAATGATATGTATCGAAAGGGAATATATAGCTGTGGAAAAAAACTAAGAGACCGAAGACACCACTGCAAAATGATTATTGGTTTTAGTATTTATATGTATGGGTTTGAGTAAAATGAACAAGTTTGTTTTATTCTGTAAGGTACTGAAAACATCTCAGCCAAATTCCAAGTCAAAATATCATCATTTAGAGCATTTATTTAGAGAAAATGACAACTTGCAAAAACAATAAAAAGATGTTGCTTTTAGATCAAAAAATACAAAGAAAACAAGTTAATGATCACTCTTAAACACTACAATACTTAAGTTTTAAGTTTGGAAGAACTCAGAAATCTGTATTTGTGTAATAACTCAGGTTTTTATTCACAGTTTTTATGTGTCTTACCGTGTTTAGATGACCACCTAATTAGCACCTCCGGAGTGGTGGCCTAGTTGATAGAGCATCCACCCCCAACCGGGAGGTCATAGGTTCAAGCCCCAGCCGGGTCATACCAGAGACCACATAAAAATGGTACTTCCCACCTTCTACTGTAGCTTTGTGCTCAGCATAATAAAATGGGGGAAGGAAAAGTTGTTTGTGGTGGCGCCTCATATGGCAGTGGCCCCTCTGATTCTAGATGCGATCAACATTGTAGATAGGAGAAATGTAATTTCATTCTCCTGTACACGATTGGCTGTATGGATTGAATGACAATAAAGTTGGCTTCTTCATACTTCATACTTCACCCGGAATGGGGAAACTGGAGTTACCTGGAGCCAGGACATGGGGAGGAGTTTAACGGCAAACACCTGGAGACTGAGTATCAGTACCAAATAAGTACCTCCTTAAGGAGATTGACATGTGCTTGTGTTGGAATTCAACAGATACTCAAATTGAATGGCTGTACTTCATTTTCTGATTTAATTTCCATGCTCAGTAATGATAGTTTGTCCTTACAGCTGATTTACTGCTCTGGTCTGCTTCACCCTAGTTATTTTAAAAAGTCAGAAGCACTTATTTGTATACTGTGTATTGTTACAGGGTTGTTTTCTGGATCTTGAAGCATGTGGTTGTCTCAAATTTTTTCTTTGCAGGGCTACAACACATGGAGATTCTCCTTCTGAGTATTGTACTTTACTGTTTCTATGGCAGCCATAAAATCTGTATTTTTTTTTTTTTTTTGGATAGAACATTTTAATGCTTAGATTGACCAAAAGGCACTTTGCAGCTTCATGTCGTCTTTATTTGACTTCCGGCGCCACACGAGTAGGCTGCCTTTTTGCAACAGCGGATCAATTTCTGCCTATTTCTGCCTATTTCTATTTACTATCTGGCTCTCTTGCCAATCTTTCTGATCCAGCGTCACCTTTATTCCATCCAAACACGTAGATCGCCCAAATGTCTCCTGAGGCAGCGGACGGAGCCACTGTTTCTCGCAGGAGGCAGTACAATAGAGACCAGCTGTTAGCTTTTAGCTGTCCCACGATGCTAACACAAAAACTCGACATACCGGGAGATATAAGACGGAAACGACGTGGGTGTCGAGCTGGAGTAAGACGGCGAGCAAGGAATACAGTATAAGGTACAGACCCGTCCTCCCATCCGTTATTATGGGGAATGTTCGATTGCTACTCAGTAAGACTGATGAGCTAGCGGCTATCTCCCGCTACGAGAGCATGTACAGAGAGAGTAGCCTATTGTTGTTCAGCGAGACGTGGCTAACAGAATTAGCAACAGATGCTAACATCGAACTGGAGGGTTTCCACGCTATAGGGGCAGACCGGACACCAGACAGTAGGAAGACAAGGGGCGGAGGAGTGATAATGTATGTCAATAACAACTGGTGCAGACAGGGACATATCACGGTTAAGGAACAGCACTGTAGCAAAGACATTGAGTTGCTAGCTGTTAGCATGCGGCCTACATATCTCCCGAGGGAATACTCACACGTGATCTGCATTGCTATTTATGCAAATCCGACGGCGAACGCTGGGACAGTGCGTGACATCATCCACTCAGTAACTGGCAGGCTGCAGACAGAACACCCAGATGCTCTCCTCCTCATCTCAGGTGATTTCAACCATATTTCACTGTCCCCCTTTCTACCCACGCTCACCCAGTATGTCACATGCCACACTAGAGGCAATAAAACACTGGACTTATTTTATGCAAATACTAAGGAGGCGTACACCTCATCACCACTCCCCCCACTCAGGAGATCGGATCACAGCTTGATTCATCTTCTGCCGGTGTACAAACTGTTAGTACACAGACAACCTCCGGTCATGCGCACGGTGAAGTTATGGTCTGAGGAGGCAATGGACGCCCTAAAGGACTGTTTTGAAATCACTGCCTGGGAGCAGCTCTGCGATCCACATGGTGAGGACATCGATGGCCTCACTCACACCATCACGGACTACATCGGCTTCTGTGTGGACAACACCGTACCCACCAAGACCATACGGTGTTGCTCAAACAACAAACCCTGGATCAACCCTGAGATAAAAACACTTCTGAGAGAGAAGAAGAGGATCTTCAGGTCGGGGAACAGGGAGATGCTGAAGTCCGTACAGACGGAGCTGAGGAGGAAGATCAGAGAAGGCAAGGACAGCTTCAGGAAGAAGATGGAGGACAAGCTGCAACAGAACGATATCAGCGGGGTCTGGAGAAACCTTAAAGCCATTTCTGGGCTCCAGAATACCTCCCCCCAGGCCACGGGGGGCAGGGAGTGGGCGAACAATCTGAACCTGTTTTTTAGTAGGTTTGACCAATCGCCCTCCCCCCCCCGACTGCACAACAACCACTGCTGCCTCTAAAGTCATCAAGACCTGCTGTCCACACCCCACTCCACCAACACCCCCCCACTCCTAGCACACAGCCCCCCAACCTGACCCTCACAAAGACCCAGGTGAGGATGGAGCTGAGGAAGATCAAGGCGAGGAAGGCCTCGGGACCGGACGGCATCAGCACGAAGCTCCTCAAGTCCTGTGCAGACCAGCTGTGTGGGATTGTGGAGCACATCTTCAACCTGAGCCTGAAGCTGGGGAGGGTACCACAGTTGTGGAAAACATCTTGTGTGGTACCAGTACCAAAGACTTCCCACCCCAAAGATCTGAACAGCTACAGACCAGTGGCCCTGACGTCCCACATGATGAAGACCCTGGAGAGACTGCTCCTTGCTCACCTCCGCCCCCTGGTGGGACCAGCGATGGATCCACTCCAGTTTGCCTACCAGCATGGCATTGGGGTGGAGGATGCAGTGATCTTCCTCCTTCACCGTTCCCTGTTCCACCTGGAGAAGCCCGGGAACGCGGTTAGGATCATGTTCTTTGACTTCTCCAGTGCTTTCAACACCATTCAACCGATGATCCTGAAGGACAAGCTGCTGTGCGCAGGGGTGGACCAGCACCTGTCATCATGGATCCTGGACTACCTCACTAACCGGCCACAGTTTGTGAGAACCCGGGATTGTGTGTCTGACACGATCAACGGTAGCACGGGGGCCCCCCAGGGAATGGTTTTGGCTCCCTTCCTGTTCACCCTTTATACTGTGGACTTCTCACACAACACAACACACTGCCATCTACAGAAGTTCTCTGATGGCTCTGTGATCGTCGGCCTCATCTCCAACGGAGATGAAGCTGAGTACAGAGGACTTATCCAGGACTTCGTGGACTGGTGCCATCGGAACTGCCTTCAGATCAACGTGAGGAAAACTAAGGAGCTGGTGGTGGGCTGCCGCAGGCAAGGACAACCCCTCACAGCACCAGTAAACATACAGGGAACAGACATTGAGATGGTGACATCCTACAAGTACTTGGGTGTTCATCTGAACAATAAACTAACTGGTCACACAATACCGACGCACTCTACAAGAAGGGACAGCGCAGGCTGTTCCTACTGAGGAGGCTCAGGTCTTTTGGTGTACAAGGGGTGCTGCTGAAGACATTCTATGACACAGTGGTGGCATCAGCCATCACTTTTGGAGTGGTCTGCTGGGGCAACGGCATTACAGCAGCCAATAGGAAGAGACTGAACAAACTGATCAAGAAAGCTAGATCTGTCCTAGGGCAACGCCTTGACCCAGTGGAGGAGATAGGAGAGAGAAGGATGGTGGCTAAACTGTCATCTCTGCTGGAGTCCTAGTCCCACCCTATGCAGGACATATTGAACGCACTGAGGAGCTCATTTAGCAGTAGACTACATCATCCTAGGTGCGCAACTGAGAGGTTTCGCAGGTCCTTCCTACCTACGGCTGTCAGACAGTATAACCTAAGCAGGGCTGCTCACAGAGATAGCAAAGAAACGTGACGACCTAATAGTATTGAATGCAAAAGATGCAACAGACTTAAACAAATGGTCCCCTCCAGTATACAACTAGGACAATATCAGTCGCTACGGAGGGTGACAATATGTATGGGTACATATTCATACTATGTAGGATAACTAAGTAGACGGTTATGCTGTTTATTCCATCTTGCTACAATGCTCCGCACTTTGTATATATATTTATATATTTATGTGTACGTATGTATATCCACTGCTCTTATTTATATTTTTCGTATCTTCTTAATTATTGCTCTGAGTGTTGCTATCCCTGTGCTGTTGCAATCCTGGAATTTCTCCATTGTGGGACTAATAAAGGCGTATCTTATCTTATCTTATCTTATCTTATCTTATCTTATCTTATCTTATCTTATCTAAAGGCATCCAGAGGCTGGGTCAGAAAGAAGCAATCAATCCATAATCCTAAATTCATATTATCGATGTTTTGCTCTGGACACCATGATTACAGATATTCTGATTATGGTTTAGTGTATTTGACTGATGTGAAGGGGCCACACTTAATAGTTGAATGTATAAATGCGGTGCCTTTATTTAGCTGTGAGCCTCGGTCCTGCAGATGAAGGTTGGCATCTTGGCCAGCTTCTCCTTTGATATCCATGCTGCAGCAGAACTGATGAATTATTAAGTAGCACATTGTTTACTGGCTTCACGAAAGCTATAGGCCTTAAGATGTGTATTTTTGATCTCTGAGAATAGGATATTGCTACAGCTTTTCACAATAAGAGCCCCATCAAAAAACTAATAGTTTTTTGAATGCAAAAGATGCAATAGACTTACACAATGGTCCCCTCCGGCATACAACTAGGAAAATACCGGTCGCTATGGAGGGTGAGAATATGTATGGGCACATAATCATACCATGTAGGATAACTAAGTAGATGGTTATGCTGTTTCATCCCATCTAGCAACAATGCTCTGCACTGTGTGTGTTTATATATTTACGTATTTATTCCATCTAGCTACAATGCTCAGCACTGGGTGTGTTTATATTTATATATCTATATATTTATTCCATCTAGCTACAATGCTCCGCACTGTGTTTTTATATATCTACATATTATTCCATCTAGCTGCAATGCTCCGCACTGTGTGTTTATATATTTACATATTTATTCCATCTAGCTACAATGCTCTGCACTGTGTGTCTGTGTGTGTGTGTATATATATATTTTATAGTAATATGTACATATGTATATTAGCTGCTCTTGCTTGCTTGTTTTTTGTTTTGTTTTTTCTTGCCTTCTGATTGTTGCTCTGAGTGTTGCTATCCCTGTGCTGTTGCAATCCTGGAATTTCCCCGTTGTGGGACTAATAAAGGCTTATCTTATCTTATCAGCCGCTGTGCAGGGATAGAAACAAAAAAGACCTTTTGTGATTGGTCCGAGGTGTCATTCATCAATCACCTTCCTACCCAATGTCATGCAGGGTCACTGCAATGGCTGGCTTCTCATGGTCCCTGTGGTTGGTTGAGGACTGTTTGTGTTGCTGTCCTGGACACTGCCCCACCATGGCAGTCAGGTCAGCGTTAATTGATGGTTAATGATTCTGGCACCCAGACCAAGTTCCACTCTGTCCATCCTGGTGGTGGAAGGTGAAGGTGGAAAGTGTCTGCTGTTAGAACCCAGCTGGAATTATTGCATAATATGGGATTAGTGATGGATGGATAGTACAGTTACACAGTCTTATAGGCAGAAGTTTGATTGAAGTGTTTGGCAGCGTTGGTCACAGCTCCCAGTGTGGGCTGCTGCATGAGTGGGATTTGAGGTTGGAAGGGAGGAAGTCTTCATTACTGCGTCAGTGGCAGATGGACTACCCTGATAGGACTGTATCCTGTGTAGGATGTTAAAAGTCCTTTTTTTTACTTTTTTGTTTGAAATGAAGTATGTATGTATGTATGTATCTATGTATCTATCTATCTATCCTTCGTGTAGGGGACATGTGACAGGACCCAGACTGACTGATGGTGATTTGGCCTTTTTTCTGGATGGTATTGCAGTGCATTCCAGCCTGGCGAACATCTTGTCCTTGGTTGTCCGTGGGCAGCTCTTTGGTCTTTTCAGAGGTGGCGAGGTTGAACAAGTAGAGGCTAGTCAACCTTTTATTGTAATTAACAATGAATGATGCCTTGGTAAATTAAATGCTGCCCGTGAAACTTTTCCCATTAATAAAATTCAAAATGTAACTGTATTAATACTTTTTTCTTTGATTATTTTGTTGAATATCATGAACTATTATGCTAAACCTACATTCATGTTCAGACAACATTAGACTGCTTAATTCGCTAGTTCTGTTTTTTTTAAGTGAATTAATTCAGCAGCGATTCAAAGACTTATTCCCAGTTGTGTATATGTGTATGTACACACATGCAAGCAGCAGAGGGATGTACTGTTTGTTAGAGCAGGTCAGTGTGAGGAATTACTGATTTCCTACAGTATAAGGACAGTGTCATAGAGAGACAGGCCACCCCAGCCTCCACCATTACGTATCTGTGTCCTGTACAGTATGTCTGGGAGAAGCTTTTGGCACAGAGCTGATTAATTAGTACGATCGGCTGCCTGCAGGGTCACTTCATATTCTGATCAGTTGCTCATTTCCTTTCTCCAGTCGTCACCAGGCTGCAAGATGAAAATATTTTTAGTGTGTTGTGGAGCGCTTGTTCCTTCACTCGTGTATCTGCTTCTGCCTTCAGCTCTTCTCATCAGCATCTGTGCATGAACTTCTCCGTGGGCTGATTCTGTCACTTCCCTGACCTCTCTGGACACAATCTGTGCAGCTACTTCACAATTACGAGCCCTGCGTCAGCACTTTGGAAAAGTTTGGGACATTTTTGAAAGACTCCGGCAACATGACCTCTGTTTCTACTCAGTATTTTTAATTAATTGTCCACACATACAGACACACATGCTCGCTCGCTCTCTCTCTCTCTCTCTCTCTCTCTCTCTCTCTCTCTCTCTCTCTCTCTCTCTCTCTCTCTCTCTCTCTCTCTCACTCACACACACACACACACACACACCCACATATACAAAGATGGAGATAGAAGGAGAGCAGTCCAACCTGGTATCTGTCATGATTTAATAAGTTTTCTGCCATTTTGGAATGTCAGCAAGAAGAATTTATGACTAATTAGTTTGGGGTGAACTTTCGACCTGCTGCCCAGTGTGTGTGTGTGCGCGCTCGTGTGCTCAGCCAAAATGTCAGCTGTACACAGGAGGTAGGAACACATGACTCTGTGAAGCAGTCCAATTGCTATTTAGCCTCCCCAGCCCCCAAACACATGCTTCCGTAGTTCAGACTGCCCCAGACTGTATGCTGAGAAACCCCAGCCTTTAGGTGTGTAATGCTGAAGGTTACTGAATTTTACTGAAAGTTATTGGGCCTCCATGCTTTTCCTGAAAATGTCACGTTCTGTATGTAGCGTGTTTTACATATTTGTAACAAAGCAGCTTCATTTTTGGTGACATCACTTTGGCAAATCACATGTAGTGATGATTGTTCCTGTGCTTGCTTTCAACTATATATACCTGCATTTTGTACAGCCATCCATCCTCTACTGCTTATCTGAGGGCCCGGGTCACAGAGGCAGCAGTCCAAGCAGAGAAGCCCAGACTTCCTTCTCCCCAGCCACCTCCTCCAGCTCCTTGATTTTTCAGCTATCATGGGGATCCATTAGTCTGGCCCTTCACCCATTTTGTACATTTACAAATAAATTTATGGATGAAAACACAATACTCACATCATCTCCAAAATCTACATTAAGGCTGCAGCTATCAACTATTTTACTGCCACTGTAATTGATTAAATTATTGAATAATCAGATAAGTTTTTTTTTGCTTGAAGATCTCGTGACCAAAATCTTGGTATTTTTGTATTGAAGAAACTTGCACTGAGCATTGCTGTCTTTTATTTATTTTAAAATGCTCCCTTGAACTTTTATTCCTTTTATACCACAAAGAAGAGCTGAGCTGTAAATTTGGTTGCACAGGTGTAAAATGGCAAAGGTATTCTCATGTTACGTTTTAAGTTACGTTACATCATAAAGTTCAGTTTTGTAGCGTTAGCCTCAACTCACAGCAGAGAAAGAAAAGCACTGGCTGGCTGTTAGCGGTAGCTGCCGTATGTTCTTTAGGGCTGCAACAATTAGTCGACGTTGTCGATAACATTGGTCATAAAAATTTATCAACGCAGATTTTTATTGTTGATGAGTCATTTAATTTTAAAGTTTATGTGCATGCCGTGGAAATGTTCAGTTTATCATAATAAATTATGATGGCGGCGTGCATGGACGCAGCGGCCCCTCTAGGCATCAGTGAGTGTGAGAATTTTGAGTGTTTTGATCATCCCAGACGTACATTCTGTAAAACTTACAACCGTGAGACCTTATTAAACATCAAGGTACTGCACGCTGCAAGAATCGCGGCGCTCGGTTGTGACTTGGACATTCTACGCAGCATAGAATTCTGTCAGAGTTTCTACTGGGAGCTACCCGGGAAAGGAGGAGGCGTAAGCGGAGCGAACGCAAGCAAAAGCGAAGAAAAAGGGCCGGGATTCATGATAGGCTAAAGGCTAACCTCTCCAGACCAGCAGTACCATCGCCCCTTCTCTCTAATGTCCACTCCCTCGACAACAAGCTGGACAAGCTGCGTCTGCTGAGAGAAACCCAGAGAGAGTGGAGGGACTGCTGTGTGCTTGCGTTCACGGAGACATGGCTCCACGACAACATCCCTAACGTGGCCATTCAGCTGGAAGGTACGACATCGTTCCGGGCGGACAGAGAAGCTACGAGCTCCGGTAAGAGCCGGGGGGGGGGGAGCCTATGCATCTATGTTAACGCCACGTTAGTATCTAAACACTGCTCTCCGTTGGCGGAGTTCCTTATTGTAAATTGTCGGCCATTTTATCTGCCGAGGGAATTCACCAACACGTTTGTAGCTGCTGTTTACATAGCGCCAAGCGCTAATGCTAAAGCTAATGCTAAAGAGGAACTCGGAGAGCTGCACGATGCTATTAGTGAAATTCAAACTTCACACCCGGACAGTTTTGTGGTGGTTGCAGGGGATTTTAACCACACCAGCTTAAAGACTGTGCTCCCCAAGTTTAAACAATGTGTAGACTTTAAGACCAGAGGAGAGAATATGTTAGACTTGGTGTACACAAACACAGATGCTTATAAGGCAACACCTCGCCCCCACCTCGGCCTTTCTGACCACCTATCCATGATGCTGGTGCCTGCCTACAAACCTTTACTGAAGCGCAGCAGGCCAGTAGTGAAACAAATCAGGATTTGGCCAGAGAGTGCAACCTCAGCACTTAAAGACTGTTTTCTGCACACAGACTGGGAGGTCTTCAAAATAGCAGCCTCCCAGGAAGACAAGACAGATGTGGAGGAGTATGCTGAAATGGTCACCAGATACATCGCGAAGTGCACAGAGGATGTCACTATAGTGAAGACTATCACTGCATGGGGCAACCATAAGCCCTGGATGACTGCAGAGGTGTGCTCGCTGCTCACAGCCAGAGATGCAAACTTCAGAGCGGAGGACAGGATCGCCATCCGCTCAGCCAGGTCTGCGCTCTCAAAGGGAATTAAGACGGCGAAGCGCGCCTATGCGGAGAAAATCCAGGAACACCTCTGTGACACTAGGAACACCAAGCGGATGTGGCAGGGAGTCCGGGCGCTGACGGACTATAAGTCTAGGCAGGGGGTCGATGATGACGACGCTTCACTTCCAGACAGGCTCAACAGCTTCTTTGCACGTTTTGACCCATCAAACCCGACAATCAGAGGGAGGGCTGGCCCATCTCCACCATCGGTTGGGCCAGCTATCACCATCAACGCAGCGGACACACGGAGGACCCTAACCAGGGTCAACCCACGTAAAGCTGCAGGTCCGGACAACATCCTGGGACATGTGCTCCGAGACTGCGCGAGCGAGTTGGTGGATGTCCTGACTAACATTTATAACATCTCCCTGAGTCAGGCCATCGTTCCCAGATGCTTTAAGACCTCTGTCGTAGTACTGGTGGCAAAGAAGCCAGTTGTGTCCTGTCTGAATGACCATCGTCCTGTCGCACTGACACCAATTGTGATGAAGTGTTTTGAACGGCTTGTCAAACCATACATCACAGCCTGCCTCCCTGCATCACATGACCCGCTCCAGTTTGCATATCGTTCAAACCGCTCCACGGAGGATGCTATAGTCACCACCCTGCACTCTGTCATCATCCACCTGGATCAGAAAGACACCTATGCCAGACTCATGTACATTGATTTCAGTTCAGCATTCAACACCATTATTCCCCAGAGACTGATGGAGAAATTACTCCTTCTTGGTCTGAACACCGCCACATGTCTCTGGATCCTGGATTTCCTGACTGAGAGACCTCAGTCTGTCCGGGTTGGAAATAACATCTCCAACTCTATCACGCTGAGCACCAGATCCCCTCAAGGCTGCGTACTCAGTCCACTGTTGTTTACACTTCTAACACATGACTGTGTATCCAGACACGAGGGGAACCAGATTATTAAGTTTGCAGACGACATCACGGTGGTGGGACTTATTCAGAGGGATGAGGAATCAATGTACAGGGAAGAAGTTAGAGACCTGGAGGGCTGGTGCAGGGAGAACAATCTGGTGCTCAACGTGGACAAAACGAAGGAGATGATTAACGACTTCCGGTGGTCACAGCCTGAACATGTCCCTCTCAGCATCGGCGGCTGTTTAGTGGAGAGAGTGGAGAACATCAAATTCCTCGGAGTGCAGATCTCGCAGGACCTGACCTGGTACAAGAATTCCTTGGGGATCAGGAAGCGGGCCCAGCAGAGACTGCACTTCTTGAGGAAACTCAAACAGGCCTCTCTCCCCATCTGCATCCTCAGGACCTTCTACAGAGGTGTGGTGGAGAGTGTTCTGATGTATTGCATTGCAACATGGTACTCCAGTTGCAGTATGTCAGACAAAAAAGCCCTGCAGAGGATAGTTAAGGGAGCTGAGAGGGTAATTGGAGTTTCCCTCCCCTCTGTCCAAGAACTTTTTCAGAACCGTTGTAGGAGCAGGGCACTGAACATTGTCAAGGACCGTTCTCACCCTCTGCATAAACACTTTGAACTTCTGCCATCTGGCAAACGATTCCCGAGCATCAGAGGCAGAACCACCAGACTGATTAACAGCTTCCTTCCACAAGCTGTTAGGATGCTGAGCAGTTGATCCGGAATCTCTCATACATACTACTGCACCTACGGACATTATGTATATTATTTGTGTATTATAGTTCTGGTTAGTTTTCAAGTATGTCTCAGGGAAGTGTGAATGGCTGTGTTGGGGTGGGGGGTGAGGGTGTGAATGAGTGTGTCTTAAATTATGTTCTTTTTTTTTTTACGTATATGGATGCCTAGAGAAACACAATTTCATCTTGCCTGCGCTACAGTTGTATGTACAGCAGTATGACAATAAAGGTTGATTTGATTTAATTTGATTTGATTTAACTGTTCCAGCGAAGAAGAGGAATGCATCACGGTGACATGGAGAGAAAATCACAGAGAAGGCCAAAAGTTTCAAAAGTATGAGAGGATTTTACTGAAAATTAATAAATGAAACAAGTTAAATGTAGACTGTAAAGCAGTGTTGTCATATCACAGCTGCACTACAGCGATGCATCCATTCCCTCCTCCTCTCCATTCCTCCGTCTCCAGCCACCTGTCAGCGGACTGCACCGGTAAGGTTAGCTAGTAATGGTAGCGCTTCTTATTTTCAATGAGCGACTCTCTCCGCTTTAGAAAACTTACCACACTATTAGTACATGTTGTTTAAATAGTTTACCTGCTGTCAGACAATAATCTCTCTTTGAGGATAGTTGCTGACAGCTGAGCTGCTTCCATAATGCTAGCTAATATGTTAACTGACGTAAATGGGTGAATTCCATGAGCAGCTTACTCTTTTTTGTATTCTCTATTATTGTCACCATAATATCAGCCTTCATTCTGAATATTAGTGCATCACTCTAAATTAGAATACCATGATTTGTAATTTAATTAAAAAAGGATAATCATAATCATCACAAATAAATTAAAATGGCTTGATAAATATTTAACTGTATGTGTGGTGGAGGCTCACATTCCTGCAGATATTTAAAGTGTTTGTAAATTTATTTTGGGCTGGGAGAAGTTATTTTAATTTTCATCTGAAGCCTAATTAAACTTTTAAACTTCTAGACTCAGCATGGTTTCAAACAGGATGGATTAGCTTGTTATTTTCTTTTCTTACTTTAATGGAGTTGAATATTACTCTAGTTTGTTTTGAACATGCAGCATTACAACAGCCTTTATGGAGTAGCAGAGGCTGCTATTTGATTTTTTGAGCTTTATTTTGGGGATTAAAAGACTGGCCTTTAACATTTATTATTTAATTGTGTTGCTACAAACACTTCTGATTAAGCTGTCAAGTTCAAGTTTCCAACTCATGTTTGATGGGTCATTATTTTATTTAGATATGGGAACTTTTTATAATAGGCTACATTATATTCAGGCAGAGACTGATGACAAAGTGATTTTCACAGGTGTGCAGGCTTAAACAGGTGAGGTAAAACATGACCTGGAGCCTGAATAGGAATGCGCCAGCAGGAAGCTGAGATGGCGGACATGAGAGAAATAATCGCGATTAGTCGACTAATTGAAAAAATAGTCGTTAGATTAGTCGACATGACATGTCAGGTCAGGTCAGGCATTGGTTTGCTTGCTACCGGATAACCTTGAAAACCGATACTACCTGTCTCATGGGTCGGGCCGTCGGTGAATCAACCGGCAGCCCCGCCCTTCCAAGGGTGTGGAGGGTGAAACTGGGCATCCTGGCAGAACTAAAAACAATATCTGTCACAGGCCTGTGGTGGACCACTCCCAGTTACATGGGGTGAGACTGGACATCCTGGCAGATAAGCACATCTGTCGCAAGGTTTGTGGTGAACTTTTTCCAGTCAGTGCATCGTGACATGCACTACACAAAGAGCAGAGATAAGCAAACCTATTATCTGGTCAGTTACTGCAACAGATACTGGAGTCAGTTTGTCTTGGCCTGTCCTTGCCACTGATAATACCTCTGTCTGCCAAGAATGTGCCGCTAGTCCAGCAAAAGCTAGTGGTACTCAAATACTTTGCAAGCAGTTTCATGAAATGGTTAGTCAGAAGGTAACTCATACCAGCTCAGACATTGCCCGGGTTAACAAGGTCAGGAGTTCCTGGCAGTGGAGGGTGAAGGACAGAGCTGCATGGAGGAATCTGATCAGACCTAAATGAAACAGTCATTGTCGCCCTCGACAGACTGCTATGATGATGAGATTAGTCGGATACCAAAATAATCCTTAGTTGCAGCCATAATGTTCTTCAGCCATAAAAGCATAATTAGCATAGCTGACTATATTTTGTTCACCGTAATTTCCACTCTCAATCACGTACCTTGTCTCGGTCCGCTGCTTGTGCGTGTTGTGGCTGGGGGCTTCCTGCTCAGATGCTGTAACATCGACGTCCTATTGTGGTATCCTAGCTCATCTTTATAATGTACACACTGTCCAACATTTTCCTTCCATTTGAGCTTGAAATGATTCCAGATGTAAGATACTTTTTGCCATTTTCTCTAGCTTTAATTTTCTTTTATCACATTACTCTGTTGCTTTTCTCCCTGCTCCTCTGAGTTCATGATATTGCCCCACCAAACAAGCTTGCATCGTGCTTATGTCATGTGACCCGAAGAAGATCATAAAGACTGGAAGTGCTGCTTTAACGCCTTGATTCATAGAATTTGAATCAGTCATTTTTGTAATCGAGTCTTCAATTTATTTGAGTAATCCTGTCAGCCCTACTGTGCAATATTTTATTTATTTTCTATATTTGCAGGGAGTGGACAAAATGTGAATCAACCTGATGGGAACAATTTACATTAACAATGATGTTTCCACTCAGTACAACAATTAAAAACACTGCAGGGAGAACCATCCTGTACTGTGCAGACCTGAGGGCACAACGTTATGCATGTGTAATTGTTCTGCCTCTGCCAGCTTGCATCCTCATACGTCAGCCCACCAATCCTCCACATATGGCACAACACACTCTGCAGCTGTCTACAAGAATCTTGCTGTATAGAAGTCAGCCTACACACTGCAATAGCCACACGCTGATCAGTTGGCACAGAAGGTCCACAGAAGGTCCAATCACAGCAGTCATGTCCCTAATGGCAGCTCTAGAAAGTGGAAAATGGCCAAGACCTCTGCTGCTTAATAAAATTGAAAACACTGTCCAGCAGTACTAAGCACAAGATAAGATAAGATAAGATATGGGTGTCATGCTGTTTTTCACAGTACAGTGACAATAAAGCTTATGTTTCCCATCCCAATCTTTGTCTTGGGGAGAATGTGGCGCAGGTGTAGAGTGTAGTCCACCTCTGATCGGAGGGTTGGTGGTTTGTTTCCTGCTCTCTCCGTGGTCTGCATGTCAAAGCGTCCTTGAGCAAGACACTGAACCCCGAGTTGCTCCTAGTGGGTCAGACCACCACCTTGCAGGTTCTGTCCCCCCAGGCACAGAATCTGGGGGGACAAAGCCTTTTTTCATCGTCGCCCCCTCCCTCTGGAACTCTCTCCCCAAACACATCCGTGACTGCACAGACTTAAACTCCTTCAAATCATTACTCAAAACCCACCTGTTCAGACTTCCTTTTAATCTTTAATTTTAATTGTGCAGGGGTTTTTTTCTAATGTAAAGCATCTTTGATTGCCTTGGAAAGTTCTATACAAATAAAATGTATTATTGTTATTATCATTATGATGATTATTATTGTTATAAGATATGATTACAATAATATTGTGATGCTTTGTGGTGGTGATACTGTATCGATTCAGAGACACCACTATAGTTATACTTTATTAAGAATTAGGAATAAATATTGAAAACACAAACTTATTTATTCAGGTGCCAGAGTAATAAAAACCAGCTGACTTTTCAATGCATGAAATGGTGCTAAGGTCTCACTGTCTGGTTAGGTCAGCACGGCAAAGGAGTGACTCCTAAAATGTAGCTTGGAGTTGGACATAAAATGGTAATTGGCATTAATACAGCACTTTTTTCTCATCCCTGGATGACCAAAGCATTTTACAGATTTAGCTCTCTACTCAGTCATACACATATTCACACACTGATGATGCAAGGTGGTGGACTGACCCACTAGGAGCAACTCAGGGTTCAGTGTCTTTCTCAAGGACGCTTTGACATGCAGACCACAGAGGGATCAGAGGTGGACTATACTCTACACCTGCACCACAGCCTCCCCAAGACAAAGATTGGGATGGGAAACATAAGCTTTGTTATCAGTGTACTGTGAAGAACAGCACGACAATGAAATTATGTTGACACTACCTGAAGTATGAACCAGCAATAAATAAAATAATAAAAGGACAAATAAAAATACTTTCAGTTTACAATATAATGATGTTACACAAGGATCACAGTCGTGATGGCTCTATGAGGGTAAAATTGTAATATTGCACAAAATGAAACACTGAGGGTTCAGTTGCATGTGTATACGTGTGTGTATGAGCTCCTGGTCTGTTAAGCAAATTAACAGCTTTTTGGAAGAAGCTCTTTTTCAGTCTTGTATTCGAGGGTAGTGTCCTGTGCCGCCTACCAGAGGGGAAGAGTTTAAATATGTTATGTGGAGGGTCCCAGATGATGAGCCTCATATATGTGTCCTTGGTTGCAGGCAGTTTAGTCTCAATGAGGCTTTGTGCAGCATTGATAAGCCTCCGCAGGGCCTTCTAATCCCTCCTGTTGCAGCTGCCATACCATGCTGTGATGCAGTAGTCAGAATGCTCTCCACCATGTTGTGGTAGAAGTTTTTCAATACCTTCTGCTGTAGTCCAATTTTCTTCAGCTTCCTCAGAAAGTACAGGTGTTGCTGTGCTTACCTGATGATAGTGGAGGTGTGTTTGAACCAGGAAAGGTCATCAGTGATGTCAACAGCACAATATTTGAACTAGATCATGGACATGAACTCAGTAAGTAGTTCACATAATGTTGTTAATTGGAATTGGACATCTTTTATATTTCTTTAATCTATTTATCAAAATTAAACATTAAAAATGTGAGAAAATGGGATGAGGTTGACAGCTGAAATCCTTATCCTTATTTGTGCTTTAACTTTATTGATTGTCAGACTCATTGATAGAGCATATTGTCACTTATCAGAAGGGGTTTGTTTACCAGAGGGAGGGGTCTATACACCAGAATGTTGGGGTACTGGTGAGCACTGGAGGTTTCCACCTTGCTCAGTCTCATGACTTTTTCTCTACATTTATATATTTGTTGTATTTTGTGCTTTTTGGGTTTCTGTAATTCTTGTACTGTTTGCTGTTTTCCTGTTTATGCTTTAGTGTTGTTACGCTTTTATTTTGTATTAATTTGCATTTGTATTTCAGCCTACATTTGCTGATATTTTATTCTTTATATCTTTACTGTTGTGTTCTTTCTTTGGGTTGACAGCTGTCAGTGTTATTTTCGGATTTGTGCTCCATGTGGGCATCACCGCTGTCAGCTGTCAGTTCCAGTCACTCCTCTCTCATTACTCCCAGCTGATCCAGATTATTAATCATTGTTTTCTCCTGCCCGCTCTTGTATCCATACCTGTGTCATATTTTGTTATGCCTTATTTAAGACCGCTGTGCCTTGCATTCCTCGCTGCGGTCTTGGCTTCTGTTTATGACTCCCAAACGTAAGTTTGACGTGCTCTGTTTTCGCTTTGTTACCGGGTGTATCTCTTTGTGTCTTTGAATTGTTTTGTGCACTTTATGTTTTCAATAAATCTCACAACCTCACAGTTAAGCACATGGGTCTTTCTCTCTGCCCCAAGGGGCAATTCATGACAGAGATGGGGTGATTTTTTTTTTTGTATTGCTACAGCTACCTTAGTAAAGTTGAATTGAATTGAAACAGAAAACAAAAATCAGTTTGTTTGTTTTTTTATTCTAAAGATGGCTTTTTTATCCTCATGTATATTATTTGGCAGTACCAATCTTCAGCTGCTCCTAGGACACAGTCTAAGGACGGATAATTTTTTCCACACATAAGGAGTTGTTCAGAACTCCTTATAAGAGCTTATTATACAAAGATGTAGAGTGATGATAATCAAATCAGTGGCAGTAATGCATCTGTAGGCTAGTTGCCAACCACCAATCAAATGTAAAAGAAGAAGAAGACAATATGTTCAAGTCTTTGTTTTTTCAGATCAGTTTAAATGAGTTATATGATGTTACAAAAATGGGGGTGTGGTCATGATTAGTCATTCCTGAGGGAGCTGCCTATTGGCTGTGGTATAGTCTACTGTATGATAGGCTGTGGAACTTACAGTATGAACTGTTCTATACAGTTGTGATTTCCACATATTTCTCATGTATGTATCAAGTGTAATGGGATTATATAATAAAATATTTGCCATAACGTACAGGAATTATTTATTTTATTTAATCATGGGTGGAAAAGGGGGCGGAGTTAAACCGTCACTTCTACACCCGCTAAATTAAATAAAAGCACTCGTAAAAAGGGGGCACCAGTCACAATGGACAATAATATTAACTTTAATTTTAATTAATTTTCTACCTTCAATTACTTAATGAATCAGTCTCAAAGTTTCAGTGAGTTCTTTTCCTGCCGTGATTAGGAAACAGATATATGCGAAAGGAAAACATTTCAACTTCTCTCATTCACCCTTTTATTAAACTCATTCAGGTTACATGGCATGGCATTCAAATGATGGCTAAACAGATTTAAATGATAACAGTGTACGATATCACATCAACTGATATTGCATTTCTGAACATAAAATCCAGCGTTACACCTCTGTAGAACCAAGGAGGAACCAGACTTATGTTTCAACGGTAAATGAGGCTGAAATGTCTAACAAAACAACGCAATTTTATGGGGGAAAATGCATAAGCTAATTATCTAAAAATGACTTCTGAATTAATCTACAAAAATTAAGGGCAGTTACTTAAAAATGACTAAGAATTTTCCTTCAGTTTACAGCTTTACCCTGTGGCTGAGACTAATTGAGCCCTGAAATACGGGCTATATTCAATTGTAATTTAATTGTTCGGACATCACGTTTTGAACCCAGCAGATAGGAGAAGTAGGAGTTTCACTTACGAAAACAGCTGTAGGTCCATGTTTCAGCGGGTCGGTACCACTGGGTTTTGAAGTTAGGATGTCGGAGGAATCAGCTGCTGTTATACTTCCTCACAGCCGTGAAGTGATAACTCGGCTGGGGGCCCTTCGAGGAGACAGTGGCAGCCGTGGATGGTTTGTCTCAGGGCGGCGTGAAAATCCTTGGAACAAGTCCGGCCGAATCGGTGGAGTCTCTAGGAGCGGGATAGACCAAAAAAACTGAAGGAAAATCTTCTCAGTCAGGCGGGTATGAGGCCGGAAAGAGAGTCCAAAAACACAGTCGCTGTTCACTTTAAATTAGGAAAATTAAAGGTCCACTTTAACGGCGTGAAAAGTCATTAAAAAAAACGAGAAAAACATTTACTAGGATAAGAATGGCTTCTGAGGGGAAGGAAAAAGTTTGAGAATTTGATTCTCTGAGAAAGCGAGTTCTAAAGAAAAGGTGATTTCTCCTCAGTAACCAGAAAAACTAACACAGGATTTGACAAACTTCACACAGAACAATTTAGATAAAATGAAACTACACAGGACCTTGAAATGGTGGAACAAAATCTTCCCAGACTTATCTAATCTCATTCTGTCTCTTTCTTGTCTGCTTTTTCTGTGTTCTTAACTTTTTACTTCTTTCTTTCTTAACTTAATCTGCCTTATTCCCACTCTTAATATTACATCTTGTTCTCTAATTCTGTTCTTAATCTGTGTGTTTTTTCCTGAATCTTCTTCTCTCTCTAACTGCAGAGCAGCTTCAACTACTTTTTAAAATGGCCTCGCCTGGTCATAAACTGGTGATGTCGATCGCAAGACTGACCAATCGACTTTATCAAAAGCAGTTTGAAATGGCTGCTATCCAATGTGAAAACATTTCTTTGTTTGAGAGCAGCCAATCAAACGAAGACACCATCCCATGAAATTGCAGAGAAAAATCAACACTCAGTCAGTTCTTATGAAATTAGGTGCTCAATATAAAATCCAACTAAATTAAATGACTTGGCTAATATTTGGTGATCATGCATTTATAGCATTACTCTAATATTACATTTGTTTGAATAACACTCATGAACATAACATTTCTTATACATAATTATAATACATGCATTCATATTTAGATCAAAGCTTAAGGTAGTACAGCAAACTATGGTTAGTGATAAAAAGGGATGATTTTCAGTGTTCTTAGGATCCAGGGGAGAAGAGGATAAGCTGAAAGAAACTTAATGTTGAGAACAAATTAAAAGGTCATCCCATATACTGAAACACATTTTGTAGGTATCCGCTAGGAGGTACTGTTGAGCTGTAAATGATTTCTTTTAGGTCCATGGTATCTGGAAGGAAATCTGGAAAACATCGGGGGTTATAAACCTGTCTGATTAAGCCGTTTATGACCCTTTTAAGAGCATTGGTTTCCTGTAAAGGAGGATATTATCCAAATGCAGTGTTCACGTTGGAGGTCTGGTCTCCCGAGTTTTATGTTCCTTTGAGCTTTTAAAAGCAAATTCTGATCCTTACAATCTCTGCAAGAGGCAACTGTTTACATTGGGGTCCTGGGAAAACATCTTTGGTTCAGGCCGGGATGAGTGTAGTCACTATGAAAGCCAGTGATATTCCTGTAGAATGCAGAAAAGTGGTTTTCCTGTAGAAGGAATAAAGTGAAATTCCTGTAAAATGGAGAGAAGTGATCTTCTGTCTTGGTTTGAGGAGACGATGATGCTACACAAGTTATTAAGATTGATACAGTATGGATGGACTATTGTTCCTCTCCCACTTTACGCTAATCTATTTACAATGTTGTTTCAATCTCATCCAAATTCGTGAGTTGCTAGGAGGACAGTACTGACTGTTGGGTCTATTAGCTCTTTGCCTATCGATCTACTTCATGTGTGTGGAACAAAAATGTGTTTATAGAACACAAAAAGTTGATTTGTCCCTGGAGGAAAATTCATGCAGGAGCAAAGTGTTGCTGTCAAAAAATTACACCACCACCTATTGGCCGGACATGAAAACTACAATGTTTTCTGTAACTTCTGCAGATCCCTGTGAAGGATTTATACCTCCACCAAGGAGGTAATGTGATCAGGGTGGTTTGGCTGGCTGTTAGCAGGATTATATAAAAACTACTTGATGGATTTTTGATGAAATTTTCACCAGAGGTGGCCCTTGGGCTACAGAACCCAGTGGATTTTGGAGATGATCCAAGAGTGCTTAGCTCCTATCTCACAATGTTAAAGAAAGTGAAAAACAGGATCCAGAATCTGCATCCTGACCTGGATCACTTCCAAAATCTATTGAGTTCATCCGTAGGCCAAGGGCCACCTCTGGTAAAACGTGCCATCAAAACTCCATCCAGTAGTTTTTTGATAATCCTGTTCACAAACAGATAGACAGACTTTGGTGGAGGCATGCACTCTCTGAGTGTCCTCTTACTACCTTTCCTAAGGAGGTAATGTGATTGGGGAGGTTTGTCTTTTTGTTAGCTGGATTAAACAAAAACTACTGGACATGTTTGGATGAAATTTTTATCAACGGTGGCCCTGGGGCTACGCATGATCCTGGAGATATTGGAAGTGACCCGGGTCAGGATGTGGATTCTGGACCCTTTTTTTTGTCACTTTCTTTAACATTGTGAGATGGGGCCTTGGTGGAGGTAAGCACTCTTGGATTTTGGAGGTGATCCATGAGCGCATACTTCCACCAAAGCCCTATCTTGCAATGTGTGGACAAATGGATGGAGACATGGAGAGATGGAATGGCCTGAGCTGGGCATGGTCCACGCTTTATGTTCATGTTGAGTTCTTGTCCCCCCCCCCTCAATTATGAGTATGGGTAGTGTTGATTGTCCTTTCTGTCTTTGGTCATCCCCTGTTTGTTTTATTGTCATTATTGTGGTCTTTGTGTTCCCCCTGCCCTTGGTCTTGTCCTTTGTTTGGTTTTGGGTCTTGCGTGTATATTTGTCTACCTATTGTCTCCAGTCCCTCATGTTTCCATACCTGTAGACACTTTCCCTCATGTGTGTTACCGTTTAGCCCCTGACTGTTCTCCCAGCTGTCTGGCATCTGTAATTATTGGTTATCTTATTTATGTTTGTGTTAGTCTCAGTTCCTCGTGGTGTCATTAATGTTACTGTGTGTCCCATGTCCTTGTTCCCGAGAGATCCCTGTTTCTAGTGAGTTATTTTTACCGTGCCTTGCTTTTGTGTGTTTTACTTAGTTTGTTCCAGCCCATGTGCTGCTTGCTTTGTTCCTGAGGTTTTGTGTTTTGTTCAATAAATACCATCTTTGCACCATATCCCTGCCTGCACTCTGAGTCCAGCCTCTTCACCCTCAACTAACTGCCTGTGAGGCGGTGTTGTGACATGAAGGGACATACGGAGCCATGGTGGAGGTATGTGCTCTCTGAGTGCAGTCTAGTATAAGTTGTGTTCATGTGGGAATACAGATTCTCTTTTCCATTTACCATTGGCTGTGTAAAACTGGCCCATGTGCAATGCTACTCAGAGGTTCCCTCTCTCTCTCTCTCTCTCTCTCTCTCACACACACACACACAATAGATGGACTGTAGGGAACGTTTTGTGTTCTGTGGGTCAGGGGGATGAGTTATATTTGCACTTTTGAGATGTGACACACTTGGGGCCGTGATATTGGTGTTCTTGCATTTTTGAATTGTACAATAAAGCCTTTTTGGAAAAGTCAAAGTCTCTCTCACACACTTCTTCTTCTTTTAGATTCGATTGGCGGTTGGCAATCAGCTTACAGGTGCATTACCGCCACTGACTTGATTATCATCACTCTATATCTTTGTATGTCATCATCATCATCATCATCATAGCAGTCTGTCGTGGGTGATAATGACTGTTTCATTTAGGTCTGATCAGATTCCTCTATGCAGCTCCGTCCCCTGCTCTCCGCTGCCAGGATCTCCCGACCCTGCAAACCCGGACAACGTCCAAGCCGGCATGAGCTGCCCTCTGACTGACCATTTCATGAAACTGCTTGCAAAGTATTTGAGTACCACTAGCTTTTGCTGGACTAGCAGCACATTCTTGGCAGATAGAGGCATTATTAGTAGCAAGGATAGACCAAGACAAACGGACTCCAGTATCTGTTGCAGTGACTGACCAGATGATAGGTTTGTTTATCTCCGCTCTTTGTGTAGTGCATGTCATGATGCACTGACTGGCAAAAGTCCACCACAGACCTTGCGACGGATGTGCTTATCTGCCAGGATGTCCAGTCTCACCCCATGTAACTGGGAGTGGTCCACCACAGGCCTGTGACAGATATTGTTTTTAGTTCTGCCAGGATGCCCAGTTTCACTCTCCACACCCTCAGAAGGGCGGGGTTGCTGGTTGAGTCACCGACGGCCCGACCCATGAGACAGGTAGTACCAGTTTTCATGGTTATCCAGTAGCAAGCAAACCAATGCCTGACCTGACAGAGGCCATCTTTGTATAACGAGTTCTTATAGGGAGTTCTGAACAACTCCTTATGTGTGAAAAAATTATCCGTCCTTGGACTGGTCCCCTTGTCTTGTGAAATATCTGTATGAGGTGTCAGTCTTATGCAATGATTTCTGCTACTCTGCAATGCACTCGGTGTGTGTGTGTGTGTGTGTGTGAAAGCGAGATAAAGGGTATCTTGTTGCATTGTGGCATCGCCTGTGTGTCTCATTTTGGAAAATTAATGCTTTCAACACCATGTAAATGTGGTGAGTGCAAACCATTCTGTGTTCACATGCAAAATCTGAGCCAGCATTACTTAGAGGGCGGTAGAACATGAATAAAGTATGTATGAGTCTGAGCCAGGTCCCTGCAGCTTTAACACACATGTGGATGAGAAATTTGCTTGTCTAGCTGCCTGATGACCACGACCACAGATAGCACTTCAGCTTCAGGGCCAAAGTTGCTCTGTGTGTGTGTGTGTGTGTGGGGGGGGGGGTTATAGCAGATGCTTGAAATTTGTTTTTGTGTTGG
This sequence comes from Pholidichthys leucotaenia, assembly GCA_020510985.1. Classification (NCBI taxonomy): domain Eukaryota; kingdom Metazoa; phylum Chordata; class Actinopteri; order Cichliformes; family Pholidichthyidae; genus Pholidichthys; species Pholidichthys leucotaenia. The sequence goes on from CM035847.1 coordinate 99,780,324, forward strand.
AAGGCCATTCACTTTAGAGAAAATGTTGAAGAGAAAGTAGTAGTGAACTTTGGCTCTTAAAGGTCTTCTATTACAGAGAAGTCTTAAAGATAGTGAAACAGTCACTCAGTTGTTTTTTATTCTCAGTGTGTCTACACAAAACTGACATGTATATGCAGAAAAGAAAAATGAACTGACTCATGCACAGTATCTACAGTACTTAGGTTTATACCTGTCAAGCACTGAAATCTATTCATGCATGCATGCATGCATGCATCCATCTTCTACCGCTTTTCCGGAGGTCTAGGTCGTGGAGGCAGCGGTTCAAGCAGAGAAGCCCAGACTTCCCTCTCCCCAGCCATCTGCTCCAGCTCTTCAGAGAGGATACCACTTTATTTGATGTCTAATAGATTTCAGTGAATTGCACTGAAATCTATTAGACATCAAATAAAGTGTCAATTACTGAAATTTAATTGTTGTATACATTCATTCATCTTCTTCCACTTAATCCTTTTTGGGTCGCGGGGAGGCTGGAGCCTATCCCAGCTTCTTTGGGCGAGAGGCAGGGTATACCCTGGACAGATCGCCAGTCCATCGCAGGGCCAACACAGAGAGACAGACAACGATTCACTCTCACAGTCATACCTAAGGACAATTTAGAATCCCCAGTTTGATGACAGTTAACCTAACTTGCATGTTTTTGGCATGTGGGAGGAAACCGGAGAAATCCCACGCAGACACTGGGAGAACACGCAAACTCCACACAGATCACTGTTGGTTGGGGGCTGGGATCGAACCAAGGATCCCCCGGCCAAGGGTGAGTTGCTGTGCTGCTGCAGTGCTAACCACTCCACCACCGCGCCGCCCCTTCCAAACAGACAAACTGCTGAACTGAGTAACAAGTATCCAGAAATATCCAGATTATTCACAAACGCCAACTTTATTCTCATAAACCCCCTCTGGTGACAGCAGTCCTTGTTCTGCTCTGAATTGTGAGGTTTGTATCAGTTCTCCACCTGCTGCAGGTTGTGGTTAGACTGGTAGGAGGACAACTGTCTCCTGCAACAGTTCAAGATAGTGAAGTTGGAGTTGGACCTTTTGTCTCTTAGTGTTGTCTTCAGTTTTGAACTCAGTTTTCCATGTAATTTTGAATCAGTTTGACTCAGGGTTTATTTTGAAAACACTTCCTGTTCAATTCTTGTTTAGTTTCATGTAGCTTGATTCTAGTTTCATTTTTGTAACACTTCCTGTTTAGCCCATGGTTACGCTCCGTGGTTATACTCCTCTAATTTACCACTGGGTTGATTCGTGTTTCTCTCTGTAGTAGTTCTTTATTTAGGGCTCTTTTATACAGCATGGAGGTTGTTGAGAGATTGGGCCAATTTTTGATCTTTGGAATAATTTGGGAGATCCTTGTGTGTTTTGGACTGAATCAAAACTTTGAGGAGACCGTGGTGACTGTGGAGATCATTGAAAATCATTTCTAGATCAACATTGGCCAGATCTCTCAATGATCTCCACCCCTATGTAAAGGGGGTATTACTGCCTGAATTTTTTTCCAGTGTGTTTTAGAGTATGTTCCCATTCAGTCCTTGGTTTTCCCAGTTTAGTTTCATGTGTTTTCTGTTGTTCTTGTTGTTTTTTTTTGTCTTGTCTCCCACATTAGTGTATTGTTCTCACTTGTGGTTTGTCCCCTGATTACTCCTCATTATATTCTCCTCAGTCTGTTTCTCCCCATCACACCGTCAGATGTCTTTGTGGTTTGTTACTGAAGCTCCTGTGTTCCTTGTCCTTAAATTCTGCATTCTGGTTAGTATTTAGTCTAAGTTTCCTTTTGTCATCTTCCAGTGTGTTTTCAGTAGTTTGTTTTCTGGCCCACGTTCCTTGGCTTTTTTTGTAATTATCGCAGCATTGAAGTATTAGTCCTCTTCCGGTCCTTTGTAGTTTCATTTATTTAATAAATCCTTGCACCCCCTGAGTGCTGCCTGCGTTTGGGTCCTCCTATTGCCTGCTCCTTGGTAAGTGCTGACAGTTGGAGTCTTTGTGACTGTGTGACAAGCAACTCTCTGATAGTTCTCGTTCAGGTGGCTCCTGCAGAAAAAAACAGTGTAGTTGGATTGTTCATTAATGCAGAGAATGTAGATAATCAATCAATGAATCAGTGTGGCCTCAGCTGAGCTGCACACGTAGCGGTCCAATCTTCACAGTCTAGCATACAGGCGGCAAGCTTGCCAGTGTTGGCTGTCCCATTGTCTCCCTTCAGAGTGTCCACAAATTATGATAATGGCTGTCCTGGGTGGTGAAAGCCATGCAGAATGTGGTACTGCAGAACACGGCAGATCTAGGGGAGCAAACCTCGAAAAAATAACCCATCATATTGTTGGCTTAGCAGTGTGAGGAGTTGTGACCCCACTGCCATAAGTATACCATCTTATCGCATTGTAAAGTTTCATGCCATGATGAGTTCAATTTTCACAAATCCTATACTTCCAATCCCAGGAGTGGGCAGGAACTTAGCTGCGGCAGTTGATGCCAATCTTCCTAGTGAAAGAACGTATGACAATGGGCCCTCAAATCTACCCGGAAAGGGCTCACCTGATCTCAGCACTGGCTCCAAGGCACTTTTGTGTTGTAGAAGACCCTTCGTGATGGCTACCTTCAACGCTTGTACCATCAAGGCTGACTATAGAGGAAAGGAACTGGCCTACTGTACTGGTTCCTGCAACATCAGAATTTTAGGAGTTCAGAAACATTGTATAATAAAATGTAGATAAAAACACATTAAAATACAAAATGACACAACCAGGTGTATGTGTGGCTTACTTGTTAACAATTCTGATATTTAGTATGAAGTCTTTATTACTGTGCATGTGAGAGTTTTACTAATTATACAAATTTTTAACTGATGGACGACTTGAAATTTGTTCTTTGTATTTTATTATCCAAAGTTCATCACTGTTCTAAACAGGGGAGGAGACCAGTAGACAGAATGAACCAAACTCCTCTTGTTCTCTCTTCCTCATCTCTGAGGCTGGTGAACTTGTAGGGGGTGGGGGGATTCTCATTTTCCATGGGAGTGAGGGTAGAGTGTGTGTAACATGGTTTCTATTCTATCCATGTAACAACTAACCTAATTTGTGTGTGTGTGTGTGTGTGTGTGTGTATGCATGTATATTATCCCACAGAATGCATCTTTGTGGTTTGTAACCAGAGGGTTAGGGCTTGTAGCTCCAGTAAACCTTCTCTCTGTGCCTGGACAGGATGATCACAGTTTAAGGGAAGACTCGCCATTTTAGCACAGTAGGTGATCATTTATAAAAATAGAAGATCATTTTCAGCATACAAGTAAATGCAATGTGATTCTACACCACATTCCAAATTATTATGCAAATGATTTTTGTCTCTGATTTTCCTAAATAGTTGATGCAAATGACGTCATCAGTCATAAGAGCATAATTCAAATTTTATTGAACAAATCTCCCAATGATAACTTTTTTTTTTTGCAAAAATTAAAAAAACCTCAAAATGCACTGTTCCAAATTATTATGAACAACAAGAGTTTCAAAACATTTTATTGGTTGTAAAGAACTGAAAATGGTCATTTGTTGAATTTGCAGCATTAGGAAGTCATATTTACTGACACCAAATGCTATTTCAATCAAAAACATCTTAACAGGCCAAGTTATATGTTAACATAGGACCCCTTCTTTGAAATAACTTTCACAATTCTTGCATCCATTGAACTTGTGAGTTCTTGGAGAGTTTCTGCTTGAATTTCTTTGCAAGATGTCAGAATAGCCTCTCACAGCTGCTGTTTTGATGTGAAGTGCTTCCCACCCCCACAGATCTTTTGCTTGAAAATACTCCAGAGGTTCTCAATAGGGTTGAGGTCAGGGGAGGGTGGGGGCCACACCACGAGTTTCTCTCCTTTTATGCCAATAGCAGCCAATGACACAGAAGTATTCTTTGCAGCATGAGATGGTGCATTGTCATGAAGATAATTTTGCTACGGAAGGCACGGTTCTTCTTTTTGTACCATGGAAGAAAGTGGTCAGTCAGAAACTCTATATATTTTGCCGTGACATGATTTATGACCCAGAAGGCAGACAAAGACTCCAGAATAAACTCAATTATCATTTTATTATGCAGTGTGAGTGTGGATGTGTGCGTGAGTGCAGGAATGTAACAGCCGGGGCGAGCAGAGCACCGTTCAGACTGGCGACCCTAGGGAAGAGCAGAGACAGGTGGATTAGTGGCTGGGATCAGAAGGAATGATTCAGAGAATGATCAGTCTTACTGTTGACGAGTTGGTGTGTAGCACAGGTGAGATCCTGGAAGCTCCGGCCAGTGGGACAGTGTCTTTGGCTCCGGCTGCTGAGGAGGTGAGAGGGTGAAGAGATGTGCTGTGAGCTGGGGAGGTGCAGGTTGAGCTCAGTCCGCCGTCAACAGATTTCCACCTGTGCACAGGGGAGCAGAGCGAAGTAGGGATGGGCATTCGGTGAAATTTTCTTCACCGATCGTCGGGAGAATTAATGATTAATAATCGGTTAATCATTAACATTTTTAGGTACGTAACAAGGCAGGTAGACTACATTAGAACATCAGGAATCAGCACGGAGAGCCCTCGGGAATCTCGCAAGCTGATTGGCCGAGACGTTTCACCCCGCAAGCTGATTGGCCGAGACGTTTTACCCAGCTTCTGTCCCTGCCGAGCGGCCACCCAACAAACGAAGACCACATTCATTGCTCTATCGCTCGTGTTACTTAGTCTAGCCGCGCAGAACTTTTTGCTGTTCTCTTGTGCCATTTTGTGCGAAATAGTCTTCCCGTCGAGCCACTACGCCGCCTCCTGCAGCTTCTCTCGACGTGTGTACACCGAATCTTCATGACCTTCTCAATAAAGTTTCTGAAAAAAAAAAGAATCTTCACGACCGCCATTACTCAGCGCGCAACCACTGTTGGCGGTTTCTTCGCGTAATAAGGGTGTTCCATGGACCCTGTCGATGAGGTATATTTGTATGCTGCATTGCAGTGATTGCAGTACACCTGGTCATTTTTTAAATTGAAATGGTCCCACGCAACACTTCGCCGTAACCGCTTCATGATTTGGCGATTGCCCTACGGAAGCCCGCATGTATCAACTGAAGCACGCCAGGGTACGGCGATGGTGTAATGTTGCCCCCTGGTGCCCAAATTTTGCCATTGCATTGTTTGAGGACGGCCGTGCAGTAGGCCTAATAACCTCGGATTGTTTAAAAAAAAAAACGGTTTGTCGACGAAAATGAACTTCCTCGGTGAAATTCTTAATGATCAATTATCGGTTAATCGGTAAATTATGCCCATCCCTAGAGCGAAGCGTGGAGATGAGGGAATGATGAGGGCTTACTTGTCGTTGGGGAGCTAGGACTCCCAGGAGGACGACGAGGCTGGAAGGATCAGAGGAAATGGAACTCCGGATCATGAAGACGACGAGAAGGCAAGGAGGTCTTGCCAGACCAGGGAGCTTAACGTTTCCGTGCAGACCCGAGGGCAGCACGGCTTAAATAGGCAGGCTAATGAGGAGAGCAGGTGTGCGTGCAGCTGTGAAGGAAATTAGGGCAACAGGCAGGCAGCACAGATCACTACATGCTGAGGTCATTTTCACACCTTCAGGGACCCTAAAGGGGCCGACCACCTCTCTCCCCATGATTCCGGCCCAAAACATGACTCCGCCATCTCCTTGCTGACGTTGCAGTCTTGTTGGGACATGGTGGCCTTCCACCAACCATCCACTACTCCGTCCATCTGGACCATCCAGGGTTGCAGGGCATTCATCAGTAAACAAGACTGTTTGAAAATTAGTCTTCATGTATTTCTGGGCCCACTGCAACCATTTCTGCTTGTGAGCATTGTTTAGGGGTGGCCGAATAGTAGGTTTATGCACAACTGCAAGCCTCTGGAGGATCCTACCCCTTGAGGTTCATGGGACTCCAGAGGCACCAGCAGCTTCAAATACCTGTTTGCTGCTTTGTAATGTCATTTTAGCTGCTCTTCTCTTAGTCCGATGAATTTGTCGGGCAGGAACCTTCCTTATTATGCCTTTGTCTGCACAAACCCATTTGTGCTCTGAATCAGCCACAGATTTCTTCACAGTACGATGATCACACTTAAGATTTCGTGAAATATCTGATGTTTTCATACCTTGTCCAAGGCATTGCACTATGTGATGCTTTTCGACAGCAGAGAGATTCTTTTTCTTTCCCATATTGCTCGAAACCTGTGGCATGCTTAATAATGTGGAACATCCTTTTTAAGGGGTTTTCCTTTAATTGGGCTCACCTGGCAAACTAATTATGACAGGTGTCTGAGATTGATATCTGTGATCCAACGAGACCTGGGACGCAATATCATCCATGAGTTTAATTGACAAACAAAAAATTGAATGTTTATGGCACTAAAATCTTATTTGCATAATAATTTGGAACGCGGTGTCAGATGTCTCTCTGGTAGCAAAAAACATACTATACAAAAGTAGTATCTACAACTACTGTAGTTTTTGAGGTGCACAGATGGCCAGAGGATCTCCAGTTTGTTAACAAATGTGTCAGAAATTTACTTAAATATTTAAGCAATCTTAGATTAGAAGGGATTTGCATATTTCTCTCTCTATAGTACATAATAATATTAAACATAATATTAAACAAAAAAGAGGGATTTTATTTCATAAAGGGCAATGTCTGGGAGGTCTTCAGCTCCCACCTCCGGAAGAACTTCGACCACATTCCAAGTGAGTCTGAAGACATTGAGTTTGAATGGGCCATGTTCTCCACCTCCATTGTTGAAGCAGCTGTCCAGAGCTATGGCTGCAAGGTTGTTGGTGCATCTCGTGGTGGCAACCCCCAAACCAAGTGGTGGACACCAGTGGTGAGAGGGGTCATCAAGCTGAAGAAAGAGTCCTATCGAGCTTGGTTGGCTTGTGGGACTCCCGAAGCAGCTGAGGTGTACCGGCAGGCCAAGCGGAGTGCAGCTCAGGTGGTTGCTGAAGCAAAAACTTGGGTGTGCGAGGAGTTTGGTGAGGCCATGGAACAAGACTTTCGGTTGGCCTCAAAGAGATTCTGGCAAACTGTCCGGCGACTCAGGAGGGGGAAGCAGCTCCCTGTCCACACTGTGTATGGTGCGGATGGGCACTGCTGACTTCGACTGGGGGACATCGTCAAGCGGCGGAAGGAATACTTCAAGGTTCTCCTCAATCCCACTGACACATCTTCCATAGAGAAAGCAGGGCTTGAGGATAAGGGGGACAACTCGCCCATCACAACGATTGAGGTCGTCGAAGTGGTTAAAAAACTCTTTGGTGGCTGGGCCCTGGGGGTAGACGAGATTCGTCCTGAGTACCTCAAGGCCCTGGATGTTGTAGGGCTGTCATCGTTGACACGCCTCTGCAATGTTGCGTGAAAGTCAGGGACAGTGCCTTTGGCATGGCAAACTGGGGTGGTGGTTCCTCTTTTTAAAAAGGGGGACCGGAAGGTGTATTCCAACTTTAGGTGGATCACACTTCTCAGACTTCCTGGGAAGATCTATGCCGAGGTACTGGAGAGGAGAATCTGACCACTAGTCGAACCTTGGATTCAGGAGGAGCAATGTGGTTTTTGTCCTGGCCGTGGCACATTGGACAAGCTCTTAACCCTCTCGAGAACCCTCGAGGGATCATGGGAGATTACCCAACCAGTCCACATGTGTTTTGTGGACTTGGAGAAAGCATTCAGCTGTGTCCCTCGTGGTCTCTTGTGGAGGATGCTGTGGGAGTATGGGGTATTGGGCTCGTTGTTACGAGCTATCCGTGTCATGCGGTGACCCTCGCGGGCCACCATAAGACGCCAAAAGTCTCCAGTGAGTTTTGCAGTTGATGTTTAATTAACAAGACACAAGACATGAATACAAGACTATGAACCGCTGTGGGCAAAAACACACACTACAGAATACAAGGGATCATAGGGCTAACCCCAGCCACTACGACCTTAACCATGAACATGAACAAGAACAAAAACACGACCCTGACATGAGCGAGGACCAGGAAAGTTAGACGATACTCCAGCCCTCAACTGCTGCCAGCGCCCGCTAATAAAGCCGGTCGCTAACGAGCAGTGATGCCAAACAGCTGATTGACCTTGACAGCCGGAAACCCCACCAAGCGCTGTCACAATAAGAGCCCGGTGGAGCCAGAATGTAATCCACAGCTGTCAAGGCCGGCAGAGATGATACATGGCCCGAGCGCGGACAAGATCGACGCTCGGGTCGTAACAGTACCCTCCCTCCGAGGGCGGGCTCCAGAACGGCTCCAGAACGCCCATAGTCATCCATGCCACCCCGCCACCCCCTCCAGGGTGGGTGGATGGGGGCAGGCCCAGCGGGAGAGAGACAAAAGCCGAGAAACAGCACAGACAGGACAACAGAAGATACAACACTCACTAAGGGAAAAAAAAAATAACTATACAAAACACGGTGATAAAAAAAAACATATACCCAAATCAAATACGCAGGACAAATGAGGCAACTGCAAGACACAACAGGGCACAGACAACCAGAAGAAAAAACAAAAGTACATGAAACGCCGTAGCACAGACATGATAACAAAAAAATACGCCCACTAGAGCAAAAACACGATCAAAACAAGGCAGAAAAAGGGGAGGAAAAAAAACAACTATACCAGGCACAATGACAAAAATACCGCATTCCCATATGCACAAATCAAATACCCATAGGACACATGCAGCAGCTGCAGAACATAAATCACAAATTCCCCAAAATACACAAATAACCATACGAGAAACAAAACACATGATAGCAAGAAAAACAGAACAAATACTGGATCAGCCTACCACAAAGAAATGACCTCTACCACCCCCCCCCCCCCGACAGTTCACGCCGAGCAGCGGAGACCAAGCGCCACAGGAACAGTTCAGGTGGTCTCCCCGCGTCCAACAGCCGGCAGGTGGTCATGGGAGGCGGAACATGATCGGGCGGCTTATCATAGTCCCAGGCCCGGAAAGTCCACTCCTCTGGTGGCCGAACCAGGTCGCCCAGAAAAACACACAACATGTCGGGTGGCTGACCCGAGGCGCCGAACCGGCGAAACAGTTCCTCAGGTGGCCGAACCAGGTCGCCCAGTAATACACATGACAAATCGGGCGGCCGACCCAAGGCGCCGAAAAGGCGAAACAGTTCCTCGGGCGGCCGACCCACGTCCCTCAGCCACCAGTACTGGGGAAAAACGACCCACAGCGGCTCCCCTGGCGAGGACAAACTTGGAAGAGCCGGGACGAGCGTAGCAGGACCTCCACGGCCCCCGGCGAAGATGAGCAGGAACGATGACTCAGAAGAGGGGAGTTAAGGCAAGGATGAGCCCGAACTCCGTCCGGCGGCGAAGGGTATGCAGCTCCTCCACCGTCCTTGGACCACACCGGCGCTGCACCCACGTTGGACCCCGATTGGGTCCTGGCTGCACCCACGTTGGACCCCGATTGGGCCAGAACAGCACCTGCGGTGGACCCTGATTGGGACTCGGGCGCACCCACGTCAGACCCCGATTGAGCCAAAGCAGCTCCCGCAATGGACCCCGATTGGGTCTCGGGCGCACCCACGTCAGACCCCGATTGGGCCACAGCAGCCTCCACGAAGGACTCCGACTGGGTCGGCGCAGCACCGCTGACAACCTCCACCCCCGAACCTGGAACCTCCAACTCAGCGACCCCGACTGGCTCCGCGCCGGTGACACTGCAAGGAAGCTCAGAACACACAGAAGAACCGGGATCAGTATCACCGGCAGCAACAGAACCCAACGAGACGAGCTCGGGCGCAGCAGGTGGCTGCCCCCCACTCGCCTCCCCGAGAGGCAGGCAAAAATGCTCCAAAACAGGGGACAGAGACACAAGAGGGAGCACTTGCCTGCACTCGGGTTCTGTTGCCACCCAGGACTCCGTCAATCCAGGCTCAGGGGGAAGAAGTTTGTGCGCAGGCTCCAACTCAGCTGCGTCGGGCTCCGCAGCTGACAAGATGGTTTCCGTAGCCTGAGGTTCCTCTCGTGCTGATGTCCACGCCGATGACCCGTTTGGGGTGGAGGCAGGGGACCCTCGACCCACTGGCTCGGACCGCTCTGGCGAGGAGACCCGGGGACGCTTCATCATCGGCACAGGTTCCGGGCTGCAGTCCGCACTTCTCCTCTGTCCACGACGAGGCTGCAGGGCCGGATCCAGGCTTTCCAGCACCGCAGACCCCCTCCTCACCCCGCGACGTAGACCTGGCGTCGCGGACCACTCAACAGAGGGAGACACAGAGGCAGCAGGTTTGGTTATCACAACTACAGCAGGTGGCGGGAGCTCGGGGGGCTGCGAACCCTGAACTCCACCCCCAGGAGTCAGACAAGGCAGGTTACAATTATGGTGTAAAAAACGAACTTGCACTTGCCTTTCTCTCAGAGGGAGGATGATGCCTGCTGTAGGGGACGTTGTTCCTCTTTCTCCCCGCTGGGTGGCGACAGAGGGCCCCCTGGAAGGACGAGGAGGGGCAGCTCTCAGAGGTCCGCTGAAGAGCTTCGCCGGCAGCGGGTCCAGCCGGGGATTCTGCTGAGGTTTGCCTTGGCCGTGGCACCGACGTCTTCGACGGCCCCCAGATGGCGCGAACTCCTGGACTAGATCGAAGACAGGAACAGGATCCCAAAGCAGGGAGCAAGGATGCCTCCTCCTCTGCTTTCGGCCGTAGTCCCCCTTCACTATACGGAGTATTTCACGCTGTGCGGCGATGTCATCCCTCCTCGTGCCGACTTCAGGGTAGTTGGCATAGCGGGGGAGATGATTTAGGACATCCTCAGCGCAGTCCAGGTACCAGCGTACGTCGCTGTGGTAGTCAAGGTGGGAGGCAGCGATGAGCGTTTCGTCCATGTATTCCAAAGCCTCCGCCAGCTCGTAGTCCCGACTCCGAGCGTGGCCCCTCCGCGACGGCATTCTCCCAGCACGCAGTTACCCAGACAGGGAAGAACAATCGTCCAATAAGCAAAAACTCACCGGGACGGTGTCTCGGTGTGGCGTCTCCGTTTAGACGTCTTGACTGGAGTATACTGTCATGCGGTGACCCTCGCGGGCCACCATAAGACACCAAAAGTCTCCACTGAGTTTTGCAGTTGATGTTTAATTAACAAGACACAAGACACAAATACAAGACTATGAGCCGCTGTGGGCAAAAACACACACTACAGAATACAAGGGATCGTAGGGCTAACTCCAGCCACTACGACCTTAACCATGAACATGAACAAGAACAAAAACACGAACCTGACATGAGCGAGGACCAGGAAAGTTAGACGATACTCCAGCCCTCAACTGCTGCCAGCGCCCGCTAATAAAGCCGGTCGCTAACGAGCAGTGATGCCAAACAGCTGATTGACCTTGACAGCCGGAAACCCCACCGAGCGCTGTCACAATAAGAGCCCGGTGGAGCCAGAATGTAATCCACAGCTGTCAAGGCCGGCAGAGATGATACATGGCCTGACCGCGGACAAGATCGATGCTCGGGTCGTAACAATCCGGTCCCTATACAGCCGTTGTGAGAGTTTGGTTTGTATTGCCAACACCTAGTCAAACTCGTTTCCAGTGAGAGTTGGACTCTGCCAGGGTTGCCCTTTGTCACTGATCCTGTTCATAATTTTTATGAACAGGATATTTAGGCACAGCCGAGGATTGGAGGGTGTCATGCTTGGTGACCACAGGATTTCATCTCTGTTGTTTGTGGATGATGTTGTCCTGTTGGTTTCATAAAGCAATGGCCTGCAGGCCTCGCTGGGACGGTTTGCTACTGAGTGTGAAGCGCCTGGGATGAGAATCAGCACCTCCAAGTCCAAGTCCATGGTCCTCAGCCGGAAAAAGGTGGATTGTCCTCGCCGGGTTGAAGACAGGCTCCTACCCCAAGTGGAGGAGTTTAAGTATCTCGAGGTCTCATTCACGAGTGAGGGGAGAATGGACCGAGAGATTGACAGACGAATCGGAGCAAGACTCTGCAGTGACAGGGACGTTGTACTGGTCTGCTGTGATAAAGAGGGAGCTGAACTCTAAAGCAAAGCTGTCGATTTACCGGTCAATCTACATTCCTACCCTCACCTATGGTCATGACCGAAAGAATGAGATCATTGATACAAGCGGCTGAAATGAGCTTTCTCTGTAGGATTGCTGGACTCACCCTTAGAGATAAAGTCAGGTGCTCAGTCATCCGGGAGAAGCTCATAGTAGAAATGCTGCTCCTCCATATTGAAAGGAGCCAGTTGAGGTGGTTTGGGCATCTAATCAGGATGCCTCCCACTTGAGGTGTCTCAGGCATGTCCCACTGGGAGGAGACCCCGGGGCAGACCCAGGACATGCTGGAGAGACTACGTTTCCCAGCTGGCCTGGGAACGTCTTGGTATCATCTCTGAAGAGCTGGATCAGGTGGCTGGGGAGAGGGACGTTTGGGCTTCTCTGCTTGAGCTGGTGCCTCCACGACCCGGACCTCTGGAAAAACGGTAGAAAATGGATGGATGAATGGATAGAAGGGCAAGGACACAAGCCTAAGTTGAACACCTGTGATAGAAGATCCCTCAGACAGCACTGCATCAAAAATCATCAGTCATCAGATAATTGCACTGGTAGGAGATTACTTTTACAAAGCTTTGTTAACAAGGACATTTTGGACAAATGCCACTTAAATATTTTGCTGTGGATTAAAAGAAGCCTTATGATAAATATGTTCTGTGATGGCAGCATTAATGCGGACAAATACACTGTAATTTTATAGCAATATATGATGCCTTCAATGTGACGTGTGCATTTTTCAAAAAGACAGTTAAACACATTCTGCACACATTGCAAGGGTATGACTGAGGAAGAAGAGGGTACAGGTACTGGACTGGATTTCCTGAAGTTGTCATCAGTCCCCAACAGAGAACGTGGAGGAGTTTGAAACGAAAAATGCAATACAACCCCTTACTGTTGCACACCGTAAAACAGGTTTTCAGGAAGAATGGGACGAAGTAACACCTGAAACACTTCTTTTCACTACTTTATATCTTCAGCACCAGGATGTGTTGTGAGAAGATAGGACAACATTACAAAGCGATCAGTGCTTTACTGTCAGAACTGTTCTTGGAATGTGTTCTGAGCCTGAAATTCAGGACTTAAATTAAGTTGTCAAGACAAAATTTTAAATATCATGGGTTCCTATTATCTGCAATCAAAGTCAAAGTGTTTTAATAATCACTGCATTTTATTTTGCTTTTTACTTTTTCTAATTTGGGGGGTTGTAATATACTGATATATGCAACTGCCTTTGACTTATGCAGACCATTCTTAAGTGAAATGGTGAGAAAAGTCTGACATTTGCCAAATTACTTTTGGAGTGATGGAGTGATGAAATATGCAATTAACTTGACAAAGAAGAGAAGAAAGGGTAGCCAACCTTTGAAATGTCCTTCAAGTCTGCAGAGTTCTTCCTGAAGTTACTTAAAGAAATGATGATAAAGTTTTCCTGTGTGAGCTCCACCTGTGTGGAAGAATGATGGTGGTCTTACTAAGTCCAAATATTTACAAAATATTTAATGAGCTTGTTACAAATATATAAACATTTTATTCACAATAGAACATGAAAAACATATCACATGTTGAAAGTAGGACATTTTACTATTTCAGGAAAAATTAGGGATGCATGTCAATATTAGATATTTTTGTCGATTGCCAATACCAATGAATGCACATATTTTTCCCACCTATTTCTGTCAACGACGTCCTCGTGCGCTTTTATGCAGCGCACAGAGGAGGGGAAGGAAGGATGGATTTACGCGCTGGGTTGCACCACAACACATTTATTAAAGTAATAACAAACAGTTCCGAAAAAGGTGAGGACGTACAAAAATACAATGAAACTTACAATGGCAAACGCATGAGGAGAAGCGATCAACCACAATTGTGTCCAAGAGCCAACATTGCTTCAGTGGCGCAAGAGAACCATGGCTGAGGTGGAATGGTGAACACTTCATGGCACACCTTTAACACATGACTGTGCACATGAACAGGCAATTCAACGGACCAGCAATGCTTGACTGGCAGTCGCCGCTTAAGTGCAAGCATTGCTGGTTCCACCAATTGAGTACACCTGGGTGAGGCGTGGGAATGACAATCACCAGAGTAGAATCAGCTGGCTGTCAGAGGAGAGGGGGCGTGGTCGGACCGGCGAATGTTAGACAACGGCTACATGAAAGTAGGTCAGAGAAGCTGCCCAACAGCCGCCAGCCAGAACGGTGGCTACGGGCATGGAAAAGAAAAGGACATAAACATAAAAACAACAAGAACTCAAAAGATGGCACAATACGTAAATAACCCAATACCTGAGCCACAGAGAACGGCCAGAACCGAGCCTAAGGAAAACACTGGCTCGGTTCATGACAGAGCCCCCCCTCCCCCCGGGGTGGGTTCTAGACACCCATGGTGACATCACAAGTAAAGGAACCCCCCCCCCCCAAACAGGAACAACAATGACGAACTCGGGTGGGAGGTAGGGGGAACAGGCAAGGAGGGAATGCAGTACATCCTGCCCAGGGCCCACAATTATCCCCCCCCTAAGCCCAAAGGCGGGGAGGCTCGGGAGACCGCCCAGAGCCCCAGGCCCAGCAAGCAGTCCAATGAATTGAGTCCGGTGGCCTGCCAGAAAACACGGGCCATCTGGCCCAGGGACTCAGTCCCTCTGGAGGTCAGCCAGCATTGTAGAGCCACCAGGACCAAAGAGGTGGAGCCGGAGGTGGCCTTCCCACCGGCAGGCTCAATGGCGGGTGACCAGACCATAGGGAGGGAACCCCCATGGCGTTGGACAGGGAGGACAAGGGGAACATGGCTTCCTTAGGCTGACTGACAGCACCCTCGGTGGTCCCAGCTTGGGACACAGCAGCACCCGCGGTGGACCCCAACCGGGCCAATGCTGCACCCACGGTGGACCCCGACTGGGCCAACGCTGCACCCTCGTGGACCCCGACCGGGCCAATGCTGCACCCTCGTGGACCCCGACTGGGCCAACACTGCATCCTTGGTGGACCCTGACCAGGCCAACGCTGCACCCTTGGTGGACCCCGACCGGGCCAACGCTGCACCCTCGGTGGATCCTGACCGGGCCAACACTGCCCCCGCGGTGGCTCCCAATTGGAGCTTTGCAGCACCTGCGGTGGACTCCGACTGGAGCAGTATAACACCCGCGGCAGACCCCGACTGGGCCAACGCTGCACCCTTGGAGGTCTCCGGCTGGAGCTCAATAGCACCTGCGGTGGCTCCCGGCTGGAGCTCTGCAGCACTCGCGGTGGCTCCTGGCTGGAGCTCTGCAGTACCCGCGGTGGGCTCCGGCTGGAGCACTGTTGCACCTGCGGTGGTCCCTATCGGGGACCTTTTTGTTCCCGCGGTGACCTCCCAAGCAAGGAATGTAGGACTCTCCACAACCTCCGGTGCTGGACCTGGATCCTCGGTGGCCTCAGGTGGATTTGGCTGCTTTTCAACGACCTTGGTGAGGAGCTCCGAAACCGGAGGGAGAGAGAAAGAGACCGAGTCAGGGTCGCCGGCAGTGGCAGTGTCTGGTGAGGTGAGCCTGGGAGCTGCAGTGAGCTACCCCTGACCCCCCTCACCATGAGTCGGGCAGTGTGACTTCAACAAAGGCACAGGAGACATTATGGAGCACACTTGCCTGAACTCAGGCTTCACCGCAGTCCAGGACTCCAACGATCAAGGGTGCACAGGTTCTTTAGGTCCGGGAGGTGCTATACCCATGTCGACCTCTACCGGGGTGGCTGGACTCACTTCACTGTAGTCTGCGGACCCACCAGGTAGTGGTGGTTCCTCTATGGCAACCCTAGGAAGGAGCTCAGGGATGACGGGAAGAGAGGGGTTAGGGTCGCTGGCAGCAGCGGAGCCCGGCGAGGCAAGATCCGATGCAGCTGAGGGCTGCACCTAATTCTCCTTACCAAGAGCCAGACAAGATTGCTCCAGTGTACAGGGAAGAGAAACAAATGAGAGCACTTGCCTGGACTCGAGCTCCACTGCCATCCAGGACTCCGTCAATCCAGATGACGACACGGGCCCAACCTCGAGGCGGTCCAGTGCAGGTTCCTCCTCCGCTGCGGCAACCTCTGCAGCTGGTTTGATGAGGGTGACAGTCCTGGTGCCCCCAGGCGAAGACTCCAGCGCTAGTGACTGATCCAGTGGGGGGGGGGCTGGGGGCTTGCTCTGTGCTGGCACTGGTCTGACCTCCGCCAGGGCCACAAACTCTTTCATCGTCCGGCGACTAGGTTCAGGAGCCAGCGGACACTCGGGAGAAAATGGGGGAGACACAGAGAAAATGGGTGTACATTGAACTGTTGCTGCAGGAGGGGAGAACCCAGTGGACTGCTGGGACTGGGCCTCCCCCTCAGGAGACAGACAAGGTTTATCATAATTAGCTGGAAAAGAATGACAAAACACGTGCCTGTTCTCCCGGTCTCTGATGTCAAAGGCTGCAGGCGGAAGCGAGTCGTCTCTCTCCGTGCCTAGGTTGGACTCAGGCCCCCTCGTGGAGACTGGAGGAGCCGTCTCCATGGTGACGGAGATAGCAGAGACTGGTGGCAGACTCACAGGCCTCTTATGGCGGCCCCTCCGGGAATGGCGGCAACGGGAGGAAACAGGCGGCGAGGGCTCCGGTTCTCCTGGTGACAGCCTCTCCTTCATCCGGGATCCATCTCCCGGCATAGACGTTAGCATGAGGAAAACAGGAGAGACAGGTGGGCAATCAAAGTCACCAGCTGACACCTCCTCAGGAGTCAGGCAAGCAGTTTCAAATGACATTAAAAGTGACTGAATAAGTACTTGCCTGAATTCCTGGGAAGTGATGACATCAGCTGTTGTCTCCAGGTCGGGGAAGTGTGGTGGCTCCATGGTCGAAGCCCGTTCCTCCTCGAGCTGAAGCTCCGGTTCCATCGGGGAATTCTCCAACCTCCCAGCCAACTCTGGGAGGAGCCATGGTTTTGCCTCCAGGAGATCAGCCTCCGCCAGCAGAACCAGTCTACGTTCCTCTAGCTCCTCTGGAGACGGGATGAGCCATGGCTCAGAGCGAGTAGGCGCGGCTGTCGTCGGAGGGACTGGAGGCTTCTTTCGGCGAGGCTTCTCCTCCTTGCGGATGGTTTGGGCACCAGATGATTCAGAATTCTCAGCACATCACTGGGCTGAGAGTCACAAGTGCGAAGAGACTCCGGAGTGTTCAAAAAAGAAGGTGGGGTTGCCACAGGGGGCTTGAACGCCGAGAGCTCCTCTTCTGACCTTTTGCATGGCACCGCGAAAATATCCCGGAGAATCCCCATTGCCTCAGGATGGTTCCAAAGGCTGTCCCGGTTCATAACTTTCACTGCCGTGTCCCGAGCCCGTCGAGCTGATGCGGAGGAACAGGGCTCCCGTGTCCACAAGAGAATCTCATCCAGAGAACACAGCGAGCGCAGCTCCCTCTCCATCCGATCGGCCATAGTGCCCGGGAAGCAGGTAAGTGGGGAAAAAAAAGAAAAATTGTTCAAAAAGAAAAACAGATGTGTGGGTGCACCCGCTAAAACCTACGCTGGCTGGTCCATTCTGTCAAGAACCTCCTCGTGCACTTTTATGCAGCGCACAAAGGAGGGGAAGGAAGGATGGATTTACACGCTGGGTTGCACCACAACACATTTATTAAAGTAATAACAAACAGTTCCCAAAAAGGTGAGGACGTACAAAAATACAACAAAACTTACAATGGGCGTTTCTGGGCCGGTATCGCCCAGCGAATGCATGAGGAGAAGCGATCAACCACAGTTGCATCCAAGAGCCAACATTGCTTCAATGGCGCAGGAGAACCATGGCTGAGGTGGAGTGGCGAACACTTCGTGGCACACCTTTAACACACGACTGTGCACATGAACAGACAATTCAATGGACCAGCAATGCTTGACTGGCAGTCGCCGCTTAAGTGCAAGCATTACTGGTTCCACCAATTGAGTACACCTGGGCGAGGCGCATTAATGACAATCACCAGATTAGAATCAGCTGGCTGTCAGAGGAGACGGGACGTGGTCGGACTGGTGAATGTTAGACAATGGCTACATGAAAGTAGGTCAGAGAAGCTGCCAAACAGCCGCCGGCCAGAACGGTGGCTACAGGCATGAAAAAGAAAAGGACAAAAACATAAAAACAACAAGAACTCAAAAGATGACACAATACGTAAATAACCAAATACCTGAGCTACAGAGAATGGCCAGAACCGAGCCTAAGGAAAACACTGGCTCGGTTCTTGACAGTTTCCATCTCCTTTGTTGTACAGTGATGATTAACTGGCATATAAAGACACATTCCCCAAGGAAAATAAAAAACTACCACCGCTGGCATAGAAGCTAAGGTTTTACTGGTTTATTTTATTGATAGTTTAATGCTGCTTTGGAAACTTTTTATTATGAATATTTTAAAACATGACTGCTTTTAACAATCTTGTTTCAACATGGAGCAAAGTTCCTCAAAGTTGTGATGAAAGGAAGAGATAAACTGTCGGTACAGACTGCTGAATATTATCATGAAAAGGAGTAAATGAGAGTACAGTTACCTCTGTTTTGAGATGGGGGGTGGGTTAGCCTCCATTGAGCAGCTCAGGTCTCCTTCAGTGTCAGGCCTCCCTCATCTCCCAACTATCCTTGCTAGGCTGCCTCAAGATGACTAGCATACTAGTTACAGTCAGCACTCAGTTGACCTGTCTCTCCCAGCTGTTCTACCTGAGCCTCGGTGGTTAAAGGCAAAGAAAGATGTTCCCTTCTCTTCTTTGATTCCCTTGATTCTTCATTCCTCTGGCTGGTTTACCATCATCACCATACCATTCTTGAAAGGAGGTTGTAACAAAGCTAACAGCAAGGCTTGTGCTACCTCCAGAGGACGAAGATCTCCTTGCTGTTATCCTATTACCGGTGGGCACTGTGGAGGAGGCTGCTGCTGAATGTTTTTTGTCTTTGCCATTGTGGATTCCTCTTGTTGTGTTTTTGCGCCTCCTTGTGTGGACTCTGGGGAGGCGGACATTTTTGTTTTGAAACGCTTGCCCAATGTGATGATGTCTTTCCCTTCTGCTGTTGGAAAAGCATAACACTTATATTTTATCAGCTGTAAATAATAATTTTTGCCGATACCAATAAATACGTTGGAAAGCTTGATCAGCTGATACTGATAACATGTTAATATTATCGTGCATCCCTACTGCCTATAGTTAACTTGTGAAAAATATCACCCTTGTGTTCAGTTCATTGCAAATAAAGTGTGGTGACCATGAACAGACTATCAGTTTCAGTTGTTAGAACTGTTCTGAAAGCACCTGGATGAAATGTGACCCGGCTCCTCTTCAGTTCACCCATTGATTGATTAGTTTTACTTGCCATGGGTAATCCCTTTGTCTGTCATGCGTGTGTTTCTGTCATTTGGTTGTCTACTGTCATGCTGCTGTTACACTGTAATTTCCAAGTTTTGGGATCAATAAAGTACATCTATCTGATTCAGAGAGGCCACCCACCTCAACTCAGGGAGGACAGATGCTCCTTAGTAATCCATAGTACACACACACCAAACTCGTTTGTGAGTCCAACAGTTCTGTCTGTCTGTGTGCTGTCTGTCTTCTAGGATGAACATATAACCATCTTTAATATATATATATTTTTCCTGATCTGTAGCTGGTTTCAGCTTGTGGACATTTGATAACACTACAATTAATAACGACTTATTTTTACAAAATATCTAGTCATGCATTCAGAAACAAATTATAGTTTTTCTATTTCACACGGATTGAAGCTCTGTAAAACTGTTAGAAGTGGGAATCACCAGACACCTCACAATACAATACAATTGATACTTGAGTCTTGATACTTGATACTATCTTGATACTACAGTTCCTTAAGTATTGCAATGTCATGATGGATTGAGTATTGTGATGCCACATATTTTATTTTTCCCCTTATTCAAAATCAACTTGCACCTACAAACTAAAACTGTCAACATCTGTTTCATATAATAAACTATTCAGTCTAACAAACTCACCATGGTCACTTTAGTTTCAGTGGCTGGAGGATCTCAGTCCTCCATGGGATGGTGTACTGTTGTTGCCACGTACGAGTTCCCTGATTCAGAGGTCCACCCGTCACTGGGTGGTACACTTCTTTCTGGTGTGCTCAGGGATTCCTCGGCTGTGGGCTTCACTTCCCGGTAGGGATGGGTGATATGAAAAAATTCCAGTCACGATAATTTTTTTTTTCATATTGATTGATATCAATATATATTGTGATGTGATCACTATTTCTGTCAAGCTTAAAGGTTCCTTTTTTTTCCCACAATATTTTTTATTGAACCTGTTTTTACAAACATGACACAAACAGTCAAACACTAGCACTCAAGTAATTTAAAAATTAAAAAAAAACACTAACAACAACAAAAAAATGTACTAAAAACAACAACAACCATTAACAAAAGCAAGTCAACAACAATGCTCCTCTGTTTATTCTAGGTAATTACATAAGAATACATAATATACATTCACCAGTTTGGAATTTGCAAGGTCCACACATATCATTCACCTTCTTCTTCAGAAGTTATGTTTAATTTCTTTACATAATCAATGAAAGGTCCTCATATATTCTCAAACACATTTTCCTTTAATTTCAGTATATGTGTTATTCTTTCTAGTGGAAGGTTTGTTAACATCTGTCTTAACCACTGAGTCACATCTGGTCTATGAGTCTTTTTCCACAGTAGTGCAATACATTTTTTGGCATTAAGCAAACCGAGGTCTATGAATGCTCTTTTACTCTTATTAAAGTTATGTTTTTCTGGATACAGACCCAACAAAAACAGTTTAGGGTTCAATGTGAATTGTTTTGAAATTATTTTTTCAATTGTTACCCTCACCTCTTCCCAAAACATTCTGATTTTTCTACATTCCCATAAACAGTGAAATAGGGTTCCTTTACTTTCCATACATTTTGTGCATGTATCTGGTATGTTTTTGTTATATCTATTTAACTCCACTGGTGTAACATACATCCGCATTAACCATTTAAAATGTATCAGTTTAAGACGTACATTTATTGATTTGGTTTGAGCTTCTGCACAAGCCATTTCCCATTGTTCCTCTGAAATTTCAATTTGCAGGTCTTCTTTCCAATAATTCAGTCTTTTCTGTGAGTTTTCACTTGAGAATAGTGTCAATGAGTTATAAAACTCTGAAATAATACCCTTTTTCTTACTATCTTCTTTATTCTTACTATCTTACTATCTTTCGTCAAAATTTTTTCCAAGGATGAATAAGTAGGTCGGGTGAGAGCATTATTTTGATTTGATCGAATAAAATTTCTAAGCTGAAGACATTTAAAAAAATGTGTTCTATTAAGATTGAATTTAATCCTCAGTTCTTCAAAAGACATGTTATCTGAGCGTGACAAATATAACTCTTGAATCTTTTGAATCCCTTTTAAATTCCATACTTTAAATACAGCATCCGCTCTCCCTGGTGTAAAATATTGATTACCCCATATTGGGCTAAATTGTGACAGTAAGTGTGGTTCTTTTAAATATTTTTTGGTTTCACACCATATTTTGATCATGTGCTTTACAATTGGATTTTTAACTTGTTTCTGTAATTTTTTTAGCCGAGTCTGAGTATATGAATAAGGGAAGAGGTAAAGGTAAATTGTATGATTCCATTTCAGTCCAGTGAGGAGGATCATTTGATGAAAAATAATATGTCATAGACCTCAGTTGTGCTGACCAGTAATACAACATAAAGTTTGGACATTTCAGACCTCCACGATCAAATGGTAAATATAGTAAGGACAAACGTAATCTAGCCTTCCTATTGTTCCATATAAATTCCACTAACTTTTTTTTAATTCTTGAGAATAGATCTGAAGGTGGTGGTAAAGGAATGTTTTGAAATAAATAAAGTATTTTTGGTAAGATATTACTTTTAAGTATGTTAATTCTCCTGATCATCGACATTGGTAGTGACATCCATCTCTGAAGTAACTCATTAATATCTGTCGTTAAGGCTTCATAGTTGGCACTGGTGACTGATTCTAGCTTAGGCACAATTTGAATTCCTAAATATTTAAACTGATTTACAACATTGAATTGATTTACCTCAGGAGCTGGGTGATTTCTCTGGGTCTCATTTAGCATTAATATTGAAGATTTTGTTTTATTTATTTTATATCCTGATATTTCCCCAAAGTTCTTTATTAAATTTAACAAGGTCGGAATTGATTTTTTTAAAATTCGACATAAACAAAATTATGTCATCGGCATACAGGGAGATTTTATGTTCTATTGGTCCTACTTTAATTCCATATATTTGTGGATGTAAATGTACTGCCATCGCTAAAGGTTCAATTGCCATAGTAAACAGTAAAGGTGAAAGTGGACAGCCTTGTCGACATCCTTTATTGATTTTGAGATATTGCTGTTTGTTAGGATTTCTGCTGTAGCTTTATTGTATATTATCTGGACCCATTTTATGAAATTATTTCCAAGTCCAAACCTTTGTAGGACTTCAAAAAGATAGGGCCATTCGACCCTATCAAAGGCCTTTTCGGCATCCAATGATAGGAGAGCTGTATCCAGTGCTTCTTTATTGGAATAAATAATATTAAATAGTCTTCTTACATTATGGAAGCCTTGTCTTCCCATTATAAAGCCATTCTGATCTCGGTTAATAATATTTGGTAATATTTCTTGTAGTCGTTTTGCTAAAATTTTACAGATCATTTTAAGATCAGCATTTAATAGGCTTATTGGTCTCATGTTTTCACATTTATTAGGGGGTTTACCTGGTTTTGGCAACAGTATAATTAAGGCATTATTCATGTATGGTGGTAAATTACCATTTTGAAATGCTTCTAAAACCATTTCCAAAAATGGTTTTATTAATTTATTCTTAAATTTTTTATAGAGGTCAACTGGAAGACCATCTGGTCCTGCTCTTTTTCCTGATTTCATATTATCAATGGCTTGCCCAACTTCTTCTTGACTAATTATAGACTCCAGTATCTCCCTGTTTTCATTTGGAATACACGGTATAGATAATCCACCCAAAAACCCATTTAGTTTTGTTAAGTCAGTTTCATTTTTTGTATCATATAGTTTTTCATAATAATCTCTAAAGGCACTATTAATTTCTAAAAGATCTATAACTACCTGTCCGTTACTTATAATACTGGTAATTGGTGTTTTAAATTGTAATTGTTTAATCTGCCATGCCAATAATTTTCCTGATTTTTCACCTTGTTCATAAAAAGTTTGCTTCAATCCTAGAAGACTCGAGGCAGCTCTATTCGCTGATTTTTTTTTTATCATATTCAGCTCTCAGAATCAGTAATTCATTCTCTAACTGTGGGTTACTTCCTGCATACACCTTTTCTTGAAGAATTTTTATTTTACGTTCCAATTGGACTCTCTCCTCTCGAGTCTTCTTAGATTTTGAACCTGTATAACTAATAATATGCCCCCTAATAAAAGCTCTGAAAGCCTCCCACTTTATACATGCCGTTGTTTGTGTAGTATTAATATCAAAGAACTCATCTATCTGTTTTTCTATGTACTTAACAAATTCCTCATCCTGAAGCCATTTATGCTGAAAATGCCACCTACCTGGATCCTTTGTCAATTTCTTATCTACATATATTAGACAGCAGGGTGCATGATCAGAGATCACAATGTTATCATAGAAACAGTTTTGAATCTTGGACCTTAATTCTGTGGAGATCAAAAAGTAGTCAATACGTGAGAATGTCTTATAGGTATTAGAATAACAAGAATAGGCTTTGACTTGTGGTTTCATTTCTCTCCATATATCTAGCAATCTCAATTCTTTCATAAAATGATTAATAGTCATCCTACATTCATTGTGCGTACAGTCCAGTCCTGTTGATCTGTCTATACTGGGATTCAATGTACAATTAAAATTCCCTGCTATTATATGTTGCCCTGTAAGTGATGATAAAGTAAGGAATAAATTAACAAAGAAGTTTTGATCATCAATATTGGGACCGTGTAAGTTCACCAGATTTATATTTTCTAATAACAAAGATCCTTGGATGATTAGATAACTTCCAAATTTGTCTCCAGTTACATTTTTCACTTGAAATGGGACTGTTTTATGTATGAGAATCATAACTCCCCTAGCTCGGGATGAAAATGATGAGGTGAACATGTTGCCTTGCCATCTTCTCCTAATTCTTTTTACATCCTCCTCTATTAGATGACTTTCTTGTAAAAATACAATTTTTGAATCTATATCTTTTATTTTATTCATAACTTGTTTAAGGTTTTTAGATTTTGGAGACCTCTGCAATTCCATGAAGTTAAATTAAGATTGACGCTTTGATCTATGATCAATAAGGAGTTTGAGATTACCTTGCAATATGAACATGCTCATACAGAGAAGCAAAAACATGGATGATAGAACATTCATCCTACAAACCAAACAAAAACAAATTCCCTTTCCCCACATTCGTGGTTATCCCCCCAAAATCAAAAAAATTCCGTCTCCCGTTATAGCTAGTGACTGTTCCACACCTGCGAGGATCAGTCAAACCACTCTCTCTTTCTCCTCTCAATCACCCTGACTCTACTATTTTTATGACATGACATTAACTCTCTTCTGTAGTTTTTTCAACATAACTTCAAAGTTTTATAGCAACTTTGTACATCATAGCTTTTTTTTTTAATACAGTCTGTATTTTGTAGACATGTTATATGTTTCAGATCAATCAGATGCCTGTACAAATGCTTAAATGTTCTACCTTTGTCATGTTCATGCTTAGCTCCCACCAGTTTCCTTTTGGATCTGCTTAATGAGCTCCTGCGCCTCTTGAGGGGTCTTGAAGATGTGGGTTCTCCCTTTATATGTGACCAGCAGTCTTGTTGGATGAATCACTCCGTGACGAATCCCGAGGTTGCGCAGCTCTTTGCGGGCGGGGTCGAACTGCCTCCTTAATTGTTGAATTCCTGTGGCGAAATCTGGGTAGAACCGCACCTGTTGATCCTGGTATTTGATTTCCCCTTTAGCTCGTGCCGCATTGGTGACCGTCATCTTGTCTCTGTAGTTGAGGAACTTCATAATCAGCGTCCTTGGTGGTGTCTTATTATTTCTCGGTGGGCCGATTTGGTGAGCGCTCTCTAAGACGACCAATGACTGCAGGTCCGTGTTGTTCAGCGCTTCTGGAATCCACTTTTCCAAAAAGGAACATGAGTCCCATCCCTCCACTCCCTCCGGGAGGCCCACCAGCCTCAAATTATTCCGTCGCGAGCGGGATTCCAAGTCCAGGACGTTATCTTCCAGACGTTTCCATTTTAATTCCAGTGTTTGCAACTTTGATTGTAGGCTCGTAGGCTGGTGACGTCATCTTCAGCGCTTGAAATTCGGAGCTCCGCCTGCGATACTCGCTCCATGCAGTCGCTTATTTCCTTTCTCATTCCTTCTATCGCTGCTATAATTCCATCAAATTTAGACGAAAACTCTGCTCTCCTGGAGCTGATGGCAGCGAGCACCGCGCTTGTCCCCTCCTCAGCAGCTACCGCTCCACCGCTGGCTCCATCCTCCGCCATCGTCCCCGGAGCCTTTTCTGTTTCGCCTCGAGCGTGGAAGTCTGTTAGCTTGGGTTGTTTTGTCGAATTGCTTTTTCCTCCACCTAATTTCCCAGCCTTGTTCTTTACCATATCCGCGCCTAAACGCTGGGATGGGTTTTTGTTCCAATTAAGAGAGTTTTAGTAAACTTTTTATTTTTAGGAGCAGAGCAGTGTGAAACACGTCTTCCTACGTGGCCGCCATAACTGGAAGTCAAAAGGTTCCTTTTTACTCCCAAGTGAGATGTGAAGCTACAACAAGATTAATTTTAAATATTTATTTTCTGTCAGAAGTTGAACTTGACAAATGTAGTGTAGAACATTATACAACTGTATTTCAAATAATTATAAAACATAAAATATGAATGTTTTATAATATTCTGCTCACCAACTTACCCATAGCTGAGTGAAGTACATGTCCAAAGCACTGCAGCCGTGTCCACTTGTTTAGTGATGTGGTCTTCACTGTATTTGTCCCACTGTCTGTCATGATGGAGACTTGTTTGTCTTCACTCAGTCTCCAGGATGCAAGTGCTAAAGATGCAGGATGCAGTACTAAAGCAATGACTTCACCTGCATGGTCTTCAGGAAAGTTTGAAGACATTTGCTTTTCAAATTCCAATCTTGATCAATGAAGTGGGCAGCGAGGTGGTTGCACTAAACAGTGAACGGGACCGAACGGGACGCCCGGGACACCAACCCCCTAGAAAACATCCAAATAATAAATGAAATCATTTTTATGGGACACCAAATGCCCCAAAAATCAATTAAATCATTTTTATTTTAATATTTAACAACAAATGGCCATTCTTGTAGTAACTAATGCTACACAAAATGCCCAAATAGCACATTAAATTATATCTATTGGGATCAAGTAACATCACGTCAACTAACGGAACACATTTACAAATATTTGAGACCCATTTTAATATTCTTTGAAATTTAATTTAATAATTTTGGCGTTTTGTGTCACATTCGGACACGTTCATTGTTTAATTCAAATACTAACCAGACATTTAAAAAGCCCAAATTATAAATAAAATCATTATTACTTAAATATTTACGGCAAATGGGCATTGCTGTAGTACTGAACAGCATTCAAAACGTATTCCTTTTGTAATTTAGCACAATTTGTTTATTAAGAGCTTTCTGAAATCGTAATTATCAATTGAAGGACAAAATACCTGACATTACCGAGCAGGAAGACTGGTTTGGCTGCAGTCCTCCTACTCCACACTTGCACTGGAGGTACTTCAATTTCACATGGATGAGAGCTGGACTGTAACAGCTGCTACTTACTTATTTTTTTTTTTCTTTCTCTCCCTCGGTCTGAGTTTGCAGGGAGTGAATGACTGCTGCATCTGCAATCAATTATGACCCATAATCCAGCATCAGACAAAAGAGATGCGGTATGGCTGTGTTGTGAGACATGTATATGTTGGACACTGCATATGTGATTTAACCACGATGAAGGAGAGCCAGCCCCCTGCGGTGCGGAGCCACAGAGCCTGGACCCCCTGCGGAGGACAGGGGACAGAAGACTTCCTGACCACTGAGGCTCGGGAAGAGAGAAGGGGGAGTTATGTAAATAAAAGGCTAATGAATGTGAATAAAGAGACTTTGATATAGATGTGTGATTTCCCCCGCGAGGGAAATGGTTTGATGTGAGAAGGTTTAAATGAGAGAACTTTGGTGTGTTCAATCTCTTTGTTCGCTGCTCAAGAATAAGAGCAGACAGTGGAATGATTTCTTGAATAAACTGAAATGAAAGACAATTCGGTTTCGTTATTCAAGTCTCTCCACATTGGTGACTGACGACGTTGAGAATGAACGAAGAAATTCTCAGGGTCCCGGACTCACAGCGCTCAGAGCTGGCGAGCGCAGTGGCCGTTAAGCTGCCTGATTTCTGGCAGGATAACCCACGGTCGTGGTTTCTGCAAGCAGAGTCGCAGTTCGCGCTCGCAGGAGTAACGGTGGATGACACTAAGTTCCACCATGTCATCGCTAAACTGGACAACAGCACAGCTCGGTGCGTGCAAAGCTTGGTGGAGCAGCCACCCGCGACCGACAGGTACAGCAAGCTGAAATCCACCCTCATCAAGTTTTTCACCCCCTCGGCTGAAGTGAGGGCGAGGAGGATCCTGTCTTTGCTAGACCAAGGTGGACACAGGCCGAGCGCCCTGATGGAGGAGATGATACAGCTGAGAGGGTTGGACAACGATGATTTCATTTTTCAGTTCATCTTCCTCTCCAACCTCCCGGCGCATGCGAGAAGCACGCTGGCCGGCAAAAAGTGTCACACCCTGGAGGAGTTCCGGGAGCTGGCCCAGGAGGCAGACGGGATCCTGGACGCCTGCGGCGGGCAAGCAACCACAGCAGCGACCCGAGACAGCGGGGAGCCAGAGGCGGCAGAACCAGACTGGCCGACGATGGCGGCAACACGGCCGCGACGAGGGGGAGCCAATAGCCCGGCGACAGAGGCGCGGGCACGACACAGCGGAGGAGAAGATCTCTGCTTTTACCATCGGAGGTTCGCAGAGAAGGCACGCAGGTGTGTGCCGCCCTGCATCTTCAGGAGTTCGGGAAACGGCAAGACCGGGGGTCGCTAGCAGCTTCGACCCTCGGAGAACGCAACAAGCTGCTCTACATCACGGATGCGCGCTCCGGACGAGTGTTCCTCATTGACACCGGAGCACAAGTGAGCTTCATCACCCCAACATACGCGGACCGGGTAGCTGGACCCCACGGTGACGGAGCTACAGCGGCAAATGGCTCGAACATCAACACCTACGGGAGAAGGACCTTGCCTTTATGCTTACATGGCCGCACTTATGAATGGACTTTTGTAGTAGCGGCGGTGAGTTTCAACATGTTGGGCGCGGATTTTTTGTGTTCACACAATCTGTTAGTTGATCTTGCTAATAGACGGCTGGTAAATGCACTCTCTTTTTACTCTCTCCCCTGTTCAGCTCGAGTGTCCCCGCCACCAGTACAGACCCACGTCGCTACAGCAGGTGGTAAGTTTCACACACTCCTCACCCAATTTCCAGCGCTCACTGTGCCCACTTTTTCAGCGACGGTCGCGAAGCACGGGGTGAAACACTTCATCCCCACTTCTGGTCCTCCCGTGTTTGCAAAAGCTCGGCGCTTGGATGCAGTTAAGCTCGCCATTGCGCGCGAGGAGTTCGCCAGCCTGGAGAGGCTGGGCATCGTTCGTAGGTCGAAGAGCCCGTGGGCTTCGCCGCTGCACATGGTACCGAAAGCCGATGGCTCCTGGAGACCGTGCGGGGATTACCGCAGGCTAAACAACGCTACGGCACACGATCGTTATCCCATCCCGCACATTCAGGATTTTTCGGTGCACCTGGCGGGGGCGCGCATTTTTTCAAAGATTGATCTAGTTCGCGGTTATCACCAAGTCCCGGTCCAACCGGAGGACATTCCTAAAACAGCGGTAATAACCCCGTTCGGACTTTTCGAATTTTTACGCATGCCGTTTGGTCTCAAAGGGGCGGCGCAAACATTTCAGCGGATGATGGATGCCGTGTTACGCGATCTCCCTTTCGTGTTTGTGTACCTCGACGACATTTTGGTCGCGAGTACTTCAGAGGACGAACACGAAACGCACCTCACAGCAGTTTTTAGGAGGCTGGGAGAGCACGGCTTAATAGTTAACCCAGCCAAGTGCCAGTTCGGCGTTGAGCGGATTGATTTTTTGGGTCACCGCGTCTCCCCGGAGGGAGCGGTTCCGTTACCAGAGAAAGTACGCGCGGTAGCGGATTTTCCCCGTCCACAAACGGTCAAATCACTACAGGAATTCTTGGGGATGGTGAATTTTTATAACCGGTTCCTGCCCCACGCAGCTCAAATCATGCAACCGTTATATGCCGCGCTCAAAAAACAAAAGCCGACCCAGGCGGTCGAATGGTCCCCGGAGCGGGAGCGCGCGTTCACAGAGGTTAAAAAAGCCTTGGCTGACGCTGCGCTCCTGGCCCACCCAGACCCTGCAGCACGTATCGCGCTGACGACAGACGCTTCAGATTTAGCCATAGGGGCCGTTATTGAGCAACAGGTAGCCGGAGTTTGGCAGCCTTTGGCTTTCTTTAGCAAATCTTTAAGCGCGGCTGAGCGAAAATACAGCGCGTTTGACAGAGAACTGTTGGCGCTGCATTTGGCTATTCGTCATTTCCAGTTCTGGCTGGAAGGACGGTGCTTCACCGCTTATGTGGACCACAAGCCGCTCACATACGCCATGGCCAAAATTTCAGATCCGTGGTCCGGCAGGCAGCAGAGGCAGCTGGCCGCAATCTCGGAATTTACCACTGACATTAGGCACGTCGCGGGCAAATTCAATGTAGTAGCGGATTGTCTCTCACGCGCGTTCACGACCCCGACACGCGCAGAGGCAGAACGGGCCACCGTGACCGCGCCGCAGGAGAGCGGCACGGTGGCGCGCGCAGCCCCGGTGCACGTGGGTATAGATTACGCAGCCATGGCAGCGGACCAGGGGGCGGACGCAGACGTGCGCGCGCTCCAGTCTGGACCAACAGGGTTGAGGCTGGAGAGCAAGTGTTTACAAACCGGTATGCCCCCCCTGATCTGCGACATGTCGACGGGGCGCCCGCGTCCGGTGGTTCCGGCCACGTGGCGCCGCCGTGTTTTTGACTCGGTCCACTCACTGGCGCACCCGGGGGTGCGCGCGTCGGTGAAACTAGTGGCGGAAAAGTTTGTTTGGCCGTGCCTGCGCAAGCACGTGAAGGAATGGGCAAAAACCTGCATTTCCTGTCAACGGGCCAAAATTCACAGGCACACAAGGGCCCCGTTAGAACCGTTCCGCATTCCGGCCAGAAGGTTCGACCATGTGCACGTCGACCTTGTGGGCCCCCTACCGGCATCACAGGGGTTCACGTATCTTTTGACAATGGTGGACCGCACCACACGTTGGCCGGAAGTGGTCCCACTTGCGACGACCACGGCCGCGGAGGTGGCTCGCGTTTTTTTAACGGCTTGGGTGGCGCGCTTCGGGGTTCCGTCGGACATTACGTCCGATAGAGGACCGCAATTCATCTCTGAGCTGTGGTCAGCGATGGCCAACGGCTTAGGAGCCAAAATTCACCGCACTACGGCTTACCACCCTCAGGCTAATGGTTTATGCGAGCGTTTTCATAGGTCTTTGAAGGCAGCACTCAGAGCGTCGCTCACGGATGCAGATTGGGTAAATAAACTCCCATGGGTTTTATTAGGGTTGCGTTCTGCGCCTAAAGAGGACTTAGACGCCTCCCCAGCGGAGCTGGTATTCGCACAAACTCTGAGGCTGCCGGGCGAGTTTTTACCAGAGCACCCAGAGCCCCCACCTCTCTCTGCTCTGGGACCGTTAGTTGGCACGGGGGCAGACACGCTCCCGGGTCCGGTTCATCACGCTTTTCCACGAGTTTTCGTCCCCAAGGCTTTGGAAAATGCCGATTTCGTTTTTGTCAGGCGCGAAGCCCTTAAAGCAACGCTCAAACCACCTTACGAAGGGCCATTTCGAGTGCTGGAGGCAGGTGATAAGCAATTTGTGCTAGATTTTGGGGACAGAAAAGAGACAGTCAGTATTGACAGACTAAAACCTGCTTTTGTCATGAAGGACGTGTCTGTACCGGTCGCGGTGGCGCCTCGACGAGGCAGGCCCCCGCAGAGGGCAATTAACCACTCTCTTCCTCAGTCAACAGACCCGAAGCAGAACAGCACCGCAGGCAAGGCGGGGCCAACGCACAGCAGATTCGGCAGACGGCTGAAGCCCAAGCGGCGCACAGACTGAATGTTGGTGTTGATTATTCAGTAGTGAGTAAGGTGCTATTAAATTTTGGGAATTAGTCTGTTCTTCATCGTTTGGGGGGGGGTTATATGGCTGTGTTGTGAGACATGTATATGTTGGACACTGCATATGTGATTTAACCACGATGAAGGAGAGCCAGCCCCCTGCGGTGCGGAGCCACAGAGCCTGGACCCCCTGCGGAGGACAGGGGACAGAAGACTTCCTGACCACTGAGGCTCGGGAAGAGAGAAGGGGGAGTTATGTAAATAAAAGGCTAATGAATGTGAATAAAGAGACTTTGATATAGATGTGTGATTTCCCCCGCGAGGGAAATGGTTTGATGTGAGAAGGTTTAAATGAGAGAACTTTGGTGTGTTCAATCTCTTTGTTCGCTGCTCAAGAATAAGAGCAGACAGTGGAATGATTTCTTGAATAAACTGAAATGAAAGACAATTCGGTTTCGTTATTCAAGTCTCCCCACATGCGGGTTTTTAAACAAGGGAATGCAATATTCATTCATTTATTCATTCATCTTCTTCCGCTTAATTTTTTTTTTTTTTTTTTTTTTTAGATTTAGTATACTTTATTGATCCCCAGAGGGGAAATTGAGGGTCATCCACCACCTGGATGTATGAAGCAGCCACGATACGGCGCTATCCCTTAACCATTCACACACACATTCACACCTAGGGCCACTTTAGAGTCTCCAATTAACCTAACCTGCATGTTTTTGGCCTGTGGGAGGAAACCGGAGAAATCCCAGAGTAAACCCACGCAAACACGGGGAGAACATGCAAACTCCACACAGATCACTGTTGGTCGGGGGCTGGGATCGACCCCACGATCCCACGATCCCCACGATCCCCTGGCCAAGGGTAAACTGTGCTGTCGCAGTGCTAACCACTGCGCCACCGTGCAGCCCAATCCTTTTCGGGTCGCAATATACAGAAGTATTTAAACTTGGTGATGTGATAACAAGTGGCAGAAGTATAATCTGGCATTTATTTTTATTATTTATGTCCATGTTCAATCTGTTATTCATCTGACAATCTGCTCACTCTTATTTTGAAGGTTAATGAGACTGGATTAGAGCTCTTATTTTGAAAGCTCACTTGCAAAGGGAGAAAGTTTACCTGCAGAATGCAGACACTGCTGCTGAACTGTTTACCTTTACCTGGCTGCCGTAATAACTGTTACAGTCTGATGGTTGCAGCCAAACAACACCAGTTAGTATTTGGATTAAACAACAAACATGTCCGAACGGGACACAAAACGCCAAAATTATTAAATTAAATTTCAAGGAATATATTACAAGGGGTCTGGAATGTTTCTAAACATTAGTTAGTTGACTTGATGTCACTTGGTCCCATTAGATATAATTTAATGCACTATTCGGGCATTTTGTGTAACGTTAGTTACTACAAGAATGGCCATTTGTCATTAAATAGAATAAAAATGATTTAATTGATTTTGTGGGCGTTTGGTGGGCTTTTGGTGTCCCATAAAAATGATTTAATTTATTATTTGGATGTTTTCTAGAGGGTTGGGGTCACGGGAGTCCTGTTTGGTCCGCTTGTTCGCTGTTTAGTACAGCCCGGCAGTGAGGCTCATATATGGTTCAGATGTGCGACTTGACCACAAATCTGACATAGTAGTGAAGAATGAGAGACTTTGCAGCTCCTTTTCAACAGTTTCTCTGTATTCCATGTACAGCTGGGGAAGTGCCGTCTGGGAGAAGTATTTATGGCCAGGGAGTCGGTAACGATGGTCAATTACTTTAATCAGCCGCTTAAATCCGACATTCTGTTTGCACTACTGAATTCCTCCAACCCTTCTTTTGAACAATCTCGTCTGTTGAGCATTGAGTGGCGTCCGTTTCGGTGTCTTCTTTGGTAACGCAGTCACTGGACTATTCATTAATGTTTTCTGTCATTTTCTTTTTAACCATGCTCCAACTTCTACATGACTGCGCTAGCCCAAATATTAGCAGGTGTGCTAAACCCCAGCTGCTGGTCCCATGCGCCTGCGCATGTTGTTATGTGCGTCAGTCCAACGTGACTTCCAGCCACATGATTGGTTCGGTGCGGTGCATTCTAATTTTCATTGGCCTTTCGTGCCGTCTGTCAAAACACAGAATGAATGACTTCTATTAATGTTCTATTGAAAATGTATTATGTCTCTATCAAGAAAAAGTTATTTCATGATAATTATCGTTATCGTTTTATCACCCAGCCCTACTTCCTGGTGGAGTTTCAGAACCACCGTGGCAGTGGGATGGGATCACATGCTTTGGCTCCAGCATTTTACTTTTGTGCCAGGGGCCTTCGTTGTCCACAGCGCTGTATGGATGCAGCTTTTTGCAGGTGGAGTATGTGGTGGATTGTTGTCTTCTAAGCTCACTTGAGTTTGGTGGTGTCTGTGTTGAACTGGTACAGAGTTGGTTGATTTTTACCTGGTGCTGTTTTCTTCCTGCATTACCGACTGCACTATATGGTTCTCCACATTATCTGCTGCTCGCTAATATATTTAAACTGCTGACTAGTATTACTCACTCTTATTCTACACTTTATTGCATGTATAGTTTATTTCTTTTATTTTATCATGTTTAATGTTGCAGCATTGCACCGAGACAAATTCCTAGTTTGTGTACTACATGAACAATGGCAATAAATCTGATTCTGATTCTGATTCTGCTGTTTTAGCTCGACACTAACACTGCTGTCGCTGGATGGTGCAGAGATGGGTGGGTGTTTGTCCTGTCCTGAGTGTTTTGTTTTTTTTTTTCGCTGTAGTACTCCTTGCAGGTTGAGTGTGTCATGTCAAGGTCTTCCCATTCATCTTTGGTATAACATTTTTTAAAAAAGCCCAGAATTTTGAGTTAAACTTTTTTGGTGCAGTTCTTCCTCTGGTGTGGTTTCTCCCTTCTTCATCTTAATTAGTACACCTGACCTGACAATGCATGCTTACTTTGCATCTGGTGGACTGAAAACTCAGTTATACTGAAGAGTTTGCAACATTTGCACATACAGTGCCACAAAAAATAAGAGACCACTGCAAAATTTTTCCTAAATTAGCATCTCTACATGTATGGCAGCCATTCAGTTTGAGTGTTGAATTCCAACACAAGGACATGTCAATCTACTTAAGGAGTTACTCGTCATCTAGGCATGGTAAGATGCATGAAAACATTAGAAAGCGTTACTACACAAGTAGAGATTTCTGAGTTCTTCCTAAGTTAAAACTTTATTGTGTTTAAGAATGAGCAAAAACTTATCTTTTCATTATATGATCTAAAAGCACGTCAAAAAGCAACATATTTTTTGCTGTTTTGGTCAATTGTCATTTTTCTGTAAATAAATGCTCTAAATGATGATATTTTGACTTGGAATTTGGGTGAGTTGTTGTCAGTAGGTTAGAGAATAAAATAGAATTATTCATTTTACTCAAACACATACAGTCATGTGAAAAAATTAGGACACCCTTTATAAGCCTGTATGGTTTTTTTTAACATATATGGACGTATGGATATTTAATAGGCAGTGCGGTGGCGGAGTGGTTAGCACTGCAGCAGCACAGCAACTCACCCTTGGCCGGGGGGTTCTGGGTTCGATCCCAGCCCCTGACCAACAGTGATCTGTGTGGAGTTTGCATGCTCTCCTCGTGTCTGCGTGGGTTTACTCCGGGATTTCTCCGGTTTCCTCCCACATGCCAAAAACATGCAAGTTAGGTTAACTGGCATCAAAACTGGGGATTCTAAATTGTCCTTAGGTGTGACTGTGAGAGTGAATGGTTGTCTGTCTCGCTGTGTTGGCCCTGCGATGGACTGGCGATCTGTCCAGGGTGAACCCTGCCTCTCGCCCAAAGATGCTGGGATAGGCTCCAGCCCCCCTGCGACCCGAAAAGGATTAAGCGGAAGAAGATGGATGGATGGATATGTAATATCAATATTAAAAATACTGGGAGATTCAAGTAATACAACTAAACATTTAAAAATTAATTAAAGGCTTTTTTCAAATTTTGTGTAAAATTTAATTCTAAACAAATAGTGAGGAATAAATTAGGACCCCCCCCCATCTTTTTTTAGGACACCCCCACATTCATTCCCACTTACAATGGCTAAAATAAATGTTAAAAAATGCAAATAAAAACAAAAGCAATGTTAGACATAGATATGTGAACATTTATTAATAAATAATTGAATATTTAATGGAGTGTCCTAATTTTTTCACATGACTGTACATACAGTGCATCCAGAAAGTATTCACAGCGCTTCACTTTTTCCACATTTTGTCATGTTACAGCCTGATTCCAAAAGGGATTATTTTTTTCTCAAAATTCTACACACAATACCCCATAATGACAACATGAAAAAAGTGGGGGGGGGGTTTAGATTTTTGCAAATTTATTAAAACTAAGAAATCACATGAACATACAGTAAGTATTCACAGCCTTTGCCATGAAGCTCAAACTTGAGCTCAGGTGCATCCTGTTTCCATTGATCATCCTTGAGGTGTTTCCTCAGCTTAATTGGAGTCCACCTATGGTAAATTCAGTTGATTGGACATGTTTTGGAAAGGCAAACACCTATCTATATAAGGTCCCACAGTTGACAGTACATGTCAGAGCACAAGCCAAACATGAAGTCAAAGGAATCGTCTGCAGACCTCCGAGACAGGATTGTCTCGAGGCACAACTCTGGGGAAAGCTACAGAAAAATTTCTGCTGCTTTGAAGGTCCCAGTGAGCACAGTGGCCTCCATCATCCATAAATGGAAGAAGTTCAGAACCACCAGGACTCTTCCTAGAGCTGTCTGGCCGTCTAAACTGAGCGATCGGGGGAGAAGGGCCTTAGTCAGAGAGGTGACCAAGAACCCAATGGCCACTCTGTCAGCACTCTAGTGTTCCTCTGTGAAGAGGGGAGAACCTTCCAGAAGGACAACCATCTCTGCATCAATCCACCAATCAGGCCTGTATGGTAGAGTGGCCAGATGGAAGCCACTCCTTAGTAAAAGGCACATGGCAGCCCGCCTGGAGTTTGCCAAAAGGCACCTGAAGGACTCTCAGACCATGAGAAACAAAATTCTCTAGTCTGATGAGACAAAGATTGGACTCTTTGACGTGAATGCTAGGCGTCATGTTTGGAGGAAACCAGGCACCGTTCATAACCATGCCAATGGTAGTGGCAGCATCATGCTGTGAGGATGTTTTTCAGTGGCAGGAAGTGGGAGACTAGTCAGGATAGAAGGAAAGATGAATGCAGCAATGTACAGAGACATCCTGGATGAAAACCTGCTCCAGGGTGCTCTTGACCTCAGATGGTTCATCTTTCAGCAGGACGATGACCCTAAGCACACAGCCAAGCTATCAAAGGAGTGGCTTCAGGACAACTCTGTGAATGTCCTCGAGTGGCCCAGCCAGAGCCCAGTCTTGAATCCAATTGAACATCTCTGGAGAAATCTGAAAAGGGCTGTGCACCGACACTTCCCATCCAACCTGATGGAGCTTAAGAGGTGCTGCAAAGAGGAATGGGACAAACTGCCCAAAGATAGGTGTGCCAAGCTTGTGGCATCATATTCAAAAAGACTTGAGGCTGTAATTGCTGTCAAAGGTGCATCAACAAAGTATTGAGCAGAGGCTGTGAATACTTATGGACATGTGATTTCTTAGTTTTTTATTTTTAATAAATTTGCAAAAATTTAAAAAAAAACTTTTTTCACATTGTCATTATGGGGTGTTGTGTGTAGAATTTTCAGGGGGGAAATTAATTTAATCCCTCTTGGAATAAGGCTGTAACATAACAAAATGTTGGAAAAGTGAAGCGCTGTGTATACTTTCCGGATGCACTGTAGAAATAGTAAAACCAGCGTAAGTGATGATTTTGCAGTTGTCTTTCTGGTATCTTATTGTTTTTTTTCCCGTATATCCATCCATCCTCTTCCGCTTAATCCTTTCAACAAAAGAGTGATGTGTGCAATTAGGGATTGATGCATTATCAGGAGTGCAAAGTATCACTATATTACACTGAATCTACCCCCCACCCCTATAAAATGTGATAAGATAAGATGCTCCTTAATAAATGTTTGTGTGCTGACAGAAGTCAAAAACTAGAATTTGCACTTTGAGTGAGTGAGGGGGACTAAGGACAAACCCAAACTAGGAGGAAATGAAAACATTCATTCATTTAGAAGCAGATCTCCACTGTTAATATCACTTCTTCACCAGCCACCCACACTTAAGTATTGATAGGTAGGAGAGCACAGAACAAAGGGAGTGACGTGGTAAATGTAAGGTAAACAAGGAAGGGCAGGGGGGAGAAGAGAATGAAAGGAAATGGCAAAATAATGAAAGGACAGAGTAAGAGTAGAGAGGAAAAATGATCTAAAACAAGCCAATCTTCACCTCCTGGTGGACCCTCTTTTACATTCACATGATTCATTCAGAGCTATCACAATTCTGAACTATCCCGTCTGAGGGGGAAGTAAAGAGTGGGGGTGAAAGGAAGGAATGAAGGAAGGAAGGGAAAACTAGTGCAGCTGGAGAAGGAAGGAAGGAAGGAAGGAAGGAAGGAAGGAAGGAAGGAAGGAAGGAAGGAAGGAAGGAAGGAAGGAAGGAAGAGAGAACTAGTGCAACTGGAGAAGGGATGAGGAAAGGAAAGAAACTGAGGGAGAGGGAGGAGGTGGTGGAGCTGAAAGGGATAAAAGGTATGGTAGGGTGGAGGAGCAGGGAAGCAGCAGGGAGGGGTTATGTGGAACATTGAACAGTGGAACAAAGCATACACATCAGAAACAGTTCTTTTGCCTGGCACCTCCCTATTGGTCAGAAGGATGTTCTTACAAAAGAGCATTCTTGGATATGATTGGTTGCTGGGATCTAGCCCACTTTCTCTCTTACGTTACAACAATCATGCAGTGATTATAGTGTGTGCAGAGAAATTAGAGTTTCTGCTTTTGAGAGTCACTGGAAAAGCCTTTATAGATGTGATCTTGTAGGGAAATCAGTGTGGGTCATTCCATGCCGATGGTTCTGTTAATCTGAGTGAATAATTTTCTGCAGTGGTACTGCTGTTGTGGACAAAAAAAAAAAAAAAATGAACAGGTTGGTACAGTGAGCATTTCTTTATGGAAATGAGTTTTGATTTGATTCAATTTAATTTACTCTTCAGTCACAGAAAAAGACCACAACAGTCAGGCGGTGCCATAAGAGAGGAGCCTGGTAACTGAAAGCTCTGCCTCCTGTTGTATTTTTAGAGATTCTAGGTATTAAAGTAATCCTGCATTTTGAGAGTGTAGTACTCTGGTAGAATGATATGGTGCTATCTTTTAAAGATGCACTCTGGCAGCTCTAAAACCACCTAAAACTAACTCAAAAACAAATATGTATTGCCCAAAATAGTATATTGTGGCTTTTTACCCACAAAAAAGTTCCATTACTTTAGAATTGCTTGGAAAGAGCTTTTAAATCTTTCACCTACTTAAGTATGCACAGATCTATGAATATTCTAATTAGCGGCCTGCAGGGCTTGCACATGATTGGTCGCCATGCTTCCTGACCTGCAGGACTTGCATGTGATTGGTAGCCGTGACTCCTGGTAGGTGGGCTGCTAGTCTGTTCACAACACTTCCAGACGTTAAAGTTTTGCCTACAGCTTCAAAAGTAAAAAGCGAAACATTTTTCTGAAAACGGTCTCGCCGAGCTCGGCGCCCCGTCCGCCAGCAACTGAGGCAAGCTGGCGCTGGTTTTGCTTACTAAAAGTGGCCCACTGGGCGGCTCACATTCCACAGCTCAGCGCCCCATCTGCCAGCAAAATGCGCTGAGAGCAGCGGTCTCAGTGAGCAACATTCAAGCCGCGCTCGCCCGTTGGGGGGGGGGGGGTTACCAAACTGGAAATTCACAGCAGGAAAATACAGACTTGGGACTGTGGTGAAGTTTTGCTCTTGATATGTCGTCACAAAAAACACGTTACAGACATGTTAACAACAGAAAAAACTTGATTTTTGCCGGAGTGTCACTTTAAATTAAACAGATCAGCAACATTCATCTCATAGCACTTTCAACTGTAGGGGAAACCCCCACAATTGCAGGAAGACCCCAGCAATCAGGCGATCCCCTGTGAGCAAGCACTTGGCGACGGTGGAGAGGAAAAACTCCCTTTTAACAGGAAGAGACCTCCAGCAGAACCAGGCTCAGGGAGGGGCAGTCATCTGCTGGGACTGGCTGAGGGGTGAGGGGGTAGAGAGGAAGAAAAGAACAGACATGTAGAGAGCAAACAGAATGATGGGGAGTCAATCTATGGGAGAGAACAAAAACAGATGTTAATGACTAGCAAAAAAAAAATATTTCATTGAGAGTGAAGAAAGGAGTGAAGCCCAGTGCATTATTGGAGGTCCTCCGGCTGTCTAAACCTATTAGCAGCATAACTAAGGGAGGGTTCAGAGACACATGATCCCTCCCTAATTGTAGGCTATATCAAAAAGGAAGGTTTTAACCCTATTCTTAAAAACAGAAATCGAGTTTGACTCCCGAATCCAGATTGGCAGCTGGTTCCACAGGAGAGGAGCTTGATAACTGAAGGCTCTGCCTCCCATTGTACTTTTGGAGATTCTAGGTATTACAAGTAATCCAGAATTTTGGGAGCGTAGTGCTCTGTTAGGATAATATGGTAGTATCAGATCTTTTAAATAAAAAGGGGCCTGATTGTTTAGAGCTTTGAAAGTGAGAAGAAGGATTTTAAACTTAATTCTACACTCTATGGGAAGCCAATGAGCAGATATGGGGTTTGAGATGTGTACCCAGTATGGGCTCAGGACAAAACTGAGATGTGAGGAGGTGTTCAGCTGTCAGAGTGACTAATTATGCTGCTGTGTTCACCTCACTGTTAATTGCTCATCCATTACTCTGAGATAAATAACATACCCACCAAGGACATCAGCTCTGGATAACTGTTTGTGCGTGCGTGTGTGTTTGTGTGCGTGCATGCGTGCGTGTGGGTGTGGGTGTGTGTGTGTACAGTATGTTTGTGAGAGAGAGACAGAGAGAGAACCTGTGAGTGACTTTCAGACTGTGGGATTGATAATCAGTGTGCAGACTGGGCCTCTACTCCCTCATTTGTTAGATACAACCAGGGCTTGACATTAGCTTTTTGCTCACCAGCCACTGTGGCTAGTGGTTTTCCAAAGTTACAAGCCACTCAGCATTTTCACTAGCCACAATTTTGTGGTTAGAGAAACATGATCAAATTGGACAATGGCATGGTAAAATTTACTTGAACTAAATTTACAACCTTTTTAAACATAATTGACCCTTATATATACACAAAAATGGCAAGAGAAACACTGTTTAATTATTTATGAACAGTAGTAAATACTGTAAAACAGTAGAGAAACATTTGTAATGTGAGAGTGAAGTGCAGGTAGATTTGGGGTCCATCCCACTTCTCATTTGTACTCCTTCCCCTACCCCTATGAACTGGGACGCCCCTTCATGGCTGCACTGCGTCATTAGTAGTTACTGATGGATTTAAACTAACCGGTTTTCACCACAACAAAGAAGAGAAAGAAAAAGAAAACTGATTAGAGAAAAGTCTCATCTTAAGGAGAAAAAATGTTTCAAATTTACATGAACTATAATCAGTAGAAAAGATTAGAAATTTACTAGAAATAAAGCTGTAAATTCACAGAGAAAAATTTTAACCCCCTGGTGGCTGGTTTTGGCCCATGGGCCATATGTTTGACACCCCTGGACCAACCCAAATACATATTTAGAGGGTAAACGACAACTTCTTGCTCTAAAAATAAATACAGAGATAGGAAGTGATGGGGGGGGTCCTCCAGTAATCTGATCGCTGAGAGCGGGGATAGGTGTGTTCTGATGGCTGCTGTCTGTTCCGAGCATTTTCTCCAGAATAGCTGCAAAATGAACTCGCTGTGGGCAGAGTCTGGCTCCACTCCGTACTCGGGACAGGAGAAGCCGCCACCCACCACGGCATTTCTTCCCACCGGGCTGAACAGGGCCAGGATGGGAGACCGACCCGTGGAATAGACCTCAACAGCTTCTCCAGACTCTGTCCACGGCGACAGGACCAATTAGCACACACTGTGTGCTGATAGTACTTATGGGAGTTGTAGTTTTGTGGTCTCACATTGCGATAGGTTTATTGTTTTAGGAGTGGCTGTCTTCCCGGTCACTGCTGAAATCCACCCGCCATTGGCCGATGTTAATGTCAAGCTCTGGATACATCTACCTGTTTGGACTTCCTCCACCTGATGGTACAAACGTGTTTTTCTGACATATATATACTCAAGGATGTGAGTACTGTCTTGAGTTGTTCCAGCTAAGGTTGTGTACAGGTAATTTTTTTTTTTTAAAGTTAACTTTTTAGAACATGACCTACCATTGGGATGTGTCAGCTTCTTCGTAGGGATGAGATCTCAGTCCAAAAGATGTCTGCTACTCCAAATCCAACACCACTGAGTCACAGATTAAGTCCGTCACTAAATTTGTCTTTCATCACCTCTAAAACATCTCCAGACTCTGTCCCTCATGCTCAGATTCTGTGGCTGAGACCCTCATCCACACCTTCATAACCTCCTGGGTTGGATTGTTGCCATGGAGTCCTGTTCTGGGTCCCCAACACAGCCCTTGACAGAGCTCCAGTACAAAGCTCATCTGACAGGGTTCTAACCCATACTAAGCCTTGGCAGCACCTCACACCCGCTATCACCCACCTACAGTGGCCCCTGCTTAAGTACCACATCACCTACAAACTCCTGCTTGCCTATAAATTGCTCCACAACCTTACCCTACCACACCTATTGTATTGGACCTCCTCTACCCCATACCCCAGCAACACTGTACTCATTTAACTGTGAAATATACTGATAATATACAGTTGAAACCAGAAGTGTATATACATTGTATAATTAAACAATATTACACGTGAGGGAGTACGGTATCAATGAGTATAGTAACTGCGGGTGTGATACGTCTAATGCCTGATGAGTAGCTTTTTCGTCGCATTTTCAGATGAAACAAAGAGTCCATCACCACAAATGTATTGTGGTTTTCAAATCGAGTCAATAAATTCAACTCTAGCCTGTCTGT
Source organism: Pholidichthys leucotaenia (assembly GCA_020510985.1). Classification (NCBI taxonomy): domain Eukaryota; kingdom Metazoa; phylum Chordata; class Actinopteri; order Cichliformes; family Pholidichthyidae; genus Pholidichthys; species Pholidichthys leucotaenia. The sequence goes on from CM035847.1 coordinate 99,822,869, forward strand.
TTTGTTTAAACAGATGTAAAATATATCGCCAGATGTTTAAAAGGACAGGACTTCTGGATCAGAGATGATTGAGACTGTAGCTGCTTTTCAAACAGCGCCTCACTGTGGAAATTAAGGTATCCAACACAGTATTGCAATTCTCAAGTCGAGACTTGACAGTAAATTACTGTTAGTAATTAACGGTTACTAGAACAGCTTTGAAGTGGAATGATACATATCCAGTAAAACATTGGAGTGCAATTATCATGGAATATAGTAACTCCTGGAAGCCCTATTGTCCAACCAAATTGCTCAGTCGGAACTAACTGTTGTATAAAAAGACACATAACATTTTTTGTCTCACTGTTGGACATTAAATCAGACTAAACTTTTCCTGTTTTAGGTCAGTTAGGATTACCAAAATTATTTCTATTTGCTAAATAATTTTTATATTTCCTAAATAATTTTTTTAGAGATTTTTTTTGTATTACTTTCTTCAAAGACAGAAGTTTACATACATCTCCTTAGTATTTGGTAGCATTGCCTTTAAACTGTATGACTTGGGTCAGACGTTTTGGGTGTCCTTCCACAAGCTTCTCACAATAGTTTGCTGGAATTTTGGCCCATTCCTCTTGACAGAGCTGGTGTAGCTGAGTCAGGTTTGTAGACCACCTTGTCTGCACACATCTTTTCAGCTCTGACCACAAATTTTCTATGGCAGTGAGATCAGGCCTTTGTGATGGCCACTCCAAAACATTGACTTTGTTGTCCTTAAGCCACTTTGTAACTAATTTGGCAGTATGCTTAGGGTCATTGTCCATTTGGAAGAATTAAAATAGATATGCGGTTTCCTTCCAGCTGGGTGTGGCTAGCATGTTTTTTTTTTCCACAATATCTTTATTGAACCTTTTTTTTTTTTTTTTTAACAAACATGATACAAACAATCAAACACTAACACTAAAGTACTACAAAAAAAAAAAATACCCTAAAAACACCAACAACCACCAACAAAATCAAATCTTCAACAATGCTCCTCTGTTTAGTCTAGACAATCCAATACATAAGTATACATATTATGTTCACCAGTTTGGAATTTACAAGGTCCACACACATCATTCACCTTCTTCTTCAAGAGTTATGTTTAAATTTTTTACATAATCAATAAAAGGTCTCCATATATTCTCAAACACAATTTCCTTTGATTTCAGTATATATGTTATTCTTTCTAATGGAAGGTTTGTTAACATCTGTCTTAACCACTGAGTCACATCTGGTCTATGAGTCTTTTTCCATAATAGTGCAATACATTTTTTGGCATTAAGCAAACTGAGGTCTATGAATGTTCTTTCACTTTTATTGAAATTATGCTTTTCTGGGTACAGACCCAACAAAAACAGTTTAGGATTCAATATGATTTGTTTTGAGATTATTTTTTCAATTGTTACCCTCACCTCCTCCCAAAACATTCTTATTAATCTACATTCCCATAAACAATGAAATAGGGTTCCTTTACTTTCCATGCATTTTGTGCATGTATCTGGCACATTTTTGTTATATCTATTTAACTCCTCCGGTGTAACATACATCCGCATTAACCATTTGAAATGTATCAATTTAAGGCGTGCATTTATTGATTTGGTTTGAGCTTCTGTACAAGCCAATTCCCATTGTTCCTCTGAAATTTCAATTTGCAGATCTTCTTTCCAGTAGTTTAATCTTTTCAGTGAATTTTCACTTGAAGATAGTGTCAATGAGTTATAAAACTCTGAAATAATACCCTTTCTTTTACTATCTTTCATCATCATTTTTTCCAAGGATGAATAAATAGGTCGAGTGAGAGCTTTATTTTGATTTGATCGAATAAAGTTTCTAAGTTGAAGATATTTAAAAAAAATGTGTTCTATTGAGATTAAATTTGATCCTCAGCTCTTCAAAAGACATTATGTTGTCTGCACATGGCAAATATAAATCCTGAATCTTTTGTATCCCTTTTAAATTCCATACTTTAAATACAGCGTCCGCTCTCCCTGGTTTAAAATATTGATTACCCCATATTGGACTAAATTGTGACAATAACTGTGGTTCTTTTAAATAGTTTTTAGCTTCACACCATATTTTGATCATATGCCTTACAAATGGATTTTTAACTTGTTTTTGTAATTTTTTTGCCGAATCTGAGTATATGAATATGGGAAGAGGTAAAGGTAAATTGTATGATTCCATTTCAGTCCAGTGAGGGAGATCATTTGATGAAAAATAATATGTCATAGACCTCAGTTGTGCCGACCAATAATACAACATAAAATTTGGACATTTCAGACCTCCACGATCAAATGGTAAATATAATAAAGACAAACGTAATCTAGCCCTCCTGTTGTTCCATATAAATTCCACTAACTTTTTTTTTATTCTTGAGAATAGATCTAAAGGTGGTGATAAGGGAATGTATTGAAATAAATAAAGTATTTTAGGTAAAATATTACTTTTAAGTATATTGATTCTCCCGATCATCGACATTGGTAGTGACATCCATCTCTGAGTTAACTCATTGATATCTGACATTAAGGCTTCATAGTTGACACTGGCGACTGATTCTAGCTTAGGCATAATTTGGATTCCTAAATATTTAAACTGATTTACAACATTGAATTGATTTACCTCAGGGGCTGGGTAATTTCTCTGGGTCTCATTTAGCATTAATATTGAAGATTTAGTTTTATTTATTTTATATCCTGATATTTCCCCAAAATTCTTTATTAAATTCAACAAGGTTGGAATTGATTTTTTTAGATTCGACATAAACAAAATTATATCATCGGCGTACAGGGAGATTTTATGTTCTGTTGGTCCAACTTTAATTCCATATATTTGTGAATGTAAACGTATCGCTATCACTAAAGGTTCAATTGCCATAGTAAACAGTAAAGGTGAAAGTGGACAGCCTTGTCGACATCCTCTATTGATTTTTATTGGTTTTGAAATATTGTTATTTGTTAGGATTTCTGCTGTAGCATTATTGTATATTATTTGAACCCATTTTATGAAATTATTTCCAAGTCCAAACCTTTGTAGGACTTCAAAAAGAAAGGGCCATTCAACTCTATCAAAGGCCTTTTCGGCGTCCAATGATAGGAGAGCTGTATCCGGTGCTTCTTTATTAAAATAAATAATATTAAATAGTCTTCTTACATTATGGAAGCCTTGTCTACCCTTTATAAAGCCATTCTGATCTCGATTAATAATATTTGGTAAAATTTCTTGTATTCGTCTTGCTAAAATTTTACAGATTATCTTAAGGTCGGCGTTTAATAGGCTTATTGGTCTCATATTTTCACATTTATTAGAGGGCTTACCTGGTTTTGGCAGCAGTATAATTAAGGCATTATTTATGTATGATGGTAAATTATTATTTTGAAATGCTTCTAAAACCATTTCCAAAAAAGGTTTTATTAATTTATTCTTAAATTTTTTATAAAGGTCAACTGGAAGACCATCTGGTCCTGCACTTTTTCCTGATTTCATATTATCAATGGCTAGCCCAACTTCTTCTTGACTAATTTTAGACTCCAATATCTCCCTGTTTTCATTTGGAATACACGGTATAGATAGTTCGTTCAAAAACCCATTTAGTTTTGTTAAATCAGGTTCATTTTTGGTATCATATAATTTTTCATAGTAATCTCTAAAGGCTCTATTAATTTCTAAAGGATCTATAACTACCTGTCCCTTACTTATAATACTGGTAATTGGTGTTTTAATTTCCAATTGTTTAATCTGCCATGCTAATAATTTTCCTGATTTTTCACCTTGTTCATAAAAAGATTGTTTCAATCTTAGAAGACTCGAGGCAGCTCTATTCGCTGATTTTTTGTCGTATTCAGCTCTCAAAATCAGTAATTCATTCTCCAACCTTGGGTCACTTCCTGCATACACTTTTTCCTGAAGACTTTTTATTTTATGTTCCAATTTAGCTCTCTCCTCTCGAGTCTTCTTAGATTTTGATCCTGTATAACTAATAATATGTCCCCTAATAAAAGCTTTGAAAGCCTCCCACTTTACACATGCTGATGTTTGTGTAGTATTGATGTCAAAGAACTCGTCTATCTGTTTTTCTATATACTTGACAAATTCCTCATCCTGAAGCCATTTATGCTGAAATTGCCATCTACCTGATTCCTTTGTCAATTTTTTATCTACATATATTAGACAACAGGGTGCATGATCAGAAATCACGATGTTATCATAAAAGCAGTTTTGAATCTTGGACCTTAATTCTGTGGAAATCAAAAAATAATCAATACGTGAGAATGTCTTGTAGGTACTGGAATAACAAGAATAGGCTTTAACTTGTGGTTTCATTTCTCTCCATATATCTAACAATCTCAATTCTTTCATAAAATGATTAATAGTCATCCTACATCCAATGTGCGTACAATCCAGTCCTGTTGATCTATCCACACCTGGATTCAATGTACAATTAAAATCCCCTGCTATTATATGTTGCCCTGTAAGTGATGATAAGATGAGAAATAAATTAGCAAAGAACTTCTGATCATCTATATTGGGACCATATAAGTTCACAAGATTTATATTTTCTAATAGCAAAGAACCTTGAATGATTACATATCTTCCAAATTTGTCTCCAATTACATTTTTCACCTGAAAAGGAACTGATTTATGTATGAGAGTCATAACTCCCCTGGCTCGGGATGAAAATGAAGAGGTGAATACACTTCCCTGCCATCTACTCCTAATTCTTTTAACATCCTCCTCTATCAGATGAGTTTCTTGTAAAAACACAATTCTTGAACCCATGTCCTTTATTTTATTCATAACTTGTTTAAGTTTTTTTAAATTTTGTAGACCTCTGCAATTCCATGAAGTTAAATTAAGATTAACACTTTGGTCCATGATCAATAGAGAGTTTAGGATTACCTTGCAGTGTAAACATGCTCATACAGAGAAGCAAAAACATGAGTGGTTGAACATTCATCCTACAAACTACACACAAACAAATTTCCCCTTCCCACACTTGTGGCAAACCCCCCAAAATCAAAAAAAAAATTCTGTCTCCCGATATAGCCATCGACCGTTCCACACCCACGGGGAACAGCCTAAGCCACTCCTTCTTCATCCTCCCAATCACCCCAACTCTACTGCTTTTAATGACGTAACATTAACTCTCCTCTGTAGTTTTCCAACTTAACTCCAAAATTTTTAACAACTTTGTACATCATAGTTTTTTTTTTTTGTTTGTTTTGTTTTTGTTTTGTTTTTTTAATATATAATACAATCTATATTTTGTAAACTTACTATTTACTTCAAGTCAGTCAGATGCCTGTGCAAATGCTTAATTATTCTACCTTATATTTTGTTCATGCTTAGCTCCCACCAGTCTCTTCTTCTTCTTTGATCTTCTTGATGAACTCCTGCGCCTCCTCTGGGGTCTTGAAAATGTGGGTTCTGCCCTCATACGTGGTCAGCAGTCTCGCAGGATAGATTACACCATGACGAATCCCAAGGTTGCGCAGCTCCTTACGTATGGGATCAAACTGCTTCCTCAATTGCTGGATTCCTGTGGCCAAATCTGGGTAGAACCGCACCTGCTGGTCCTGGTGTTTAATCTCTCCTTTAGCACGTGCAGCGTTGAAGATCTTCATCCTGTCTCTGTTGCTAAGAAACTTCATAATTAAGGTCCTCGGCGGTCCCTTATCTCTCCGTGGGCCAATACGATGTGCTTTTTCCAGAACCACTGCTGATTGCAACTCCTCGCTGCCCAGCACCTCCGGAATCCACTTTTCCAGAAAGGAACATACGTCCCGACCTTCTGATTCCTCTGGAAGACCCACCAGCCTCAAATTATTCTGTCTCGACCGAGATTCCAAATCCAAAATATTATCTTCCAGAGATTTATTTTTTTTTTCCAAAGTGCGCACCTTTAATTGAAGACGGGTGACGTCATCTTCAGCACTAGCGAGACGGAGCTCCATCTGCGCCGTTCGTTCTACACAGTCACCCAATTCCTTTCTTATTCCTTCCAACGCTGTCATAATCCCATCAAATCTAGAGGAAAAGTCCGCTCTCATTGAACTCATGGCAGCCATCAGCGCATCTGCGCCATTCCCCGCAAACATCGCACCGCCGCCAGCCTCCTCCGCCATATATGGAGTTTTGTTTGCTGCGTCACAGACCTGAAAGTCCGTTAATTTGGACTGTTTCGGCGGCTCGCTTTTTCCTTTTCCTGGTTTTCCAGCCTTAGGCTTCGCCGACATATCCTCGCCCAAATGCTGGGATACGTTCTGTCCCAAATGAGAGAGTTATTTGCCGATTTTTTTTCTCCAGGAGCAGAGCAGAGCGAGACACGTCCGTCCTACGTAGCAGCCATAACCGGAAGTCCGGCTAGCATGTTTTAAAGGGAATGCACGCTGGAGCTGATGTATGGATATATTTTGATGTAAACTTTGCTCCAGTTCTTGATTTGTGCAGCAGATTTATTCGGTTTGTTTGGAACACCAGAAGAATGACTAAAGTGGTTCTATTCTGAGGCGTCTTTGAAGTGTGCACTGAAAGACAAATGATGGATTGTGAGTAATTGAGTTTTTCTGGCCCGATGGAAGCCTTTCTGCTGACTGATGTGTGCAACACCATTGACAGTCATGATTGTAGGCACCATTGTACCACAGTTCTCTGTATAGATGAGATAATACTCACTCCCATCTCTTCCTTCTGTCTTGTTGTGGTGTTTGTTTTTTACTCCACCTCTCAACTCTCTGTTCCCGCTCGTCTGTCAGTTTGTCTTTCTGCTTCCCTTGCTCGTATTCTTCCAGCGAGAGGAGGCTGTAATTATCGCAGTAGGACACAAAGCAGTTTGTGGGTTTTGCTGCATTCCCAGCCTTTGCAGTGAATCTTCCTTTGACTGACAACACAAAATTTTCCCCTAAATGATGTTTGTTTTGTGTTTGGTGGTAGTGTGATGCGTGAGGGGCATTTAACATGAAGAGTGGACCAAATTTAGGCCTGCTGTAGCTCGAAGTTACTCTTGTGTAAATGTGCTAAATGACATGGCTCATGTGACACAGACAGTGAAGTACAGCAGCTCATTCCGCCATGTTTTGCTTGTGAGAAAGAGCTTTTCTACCAAAGAGTACAAAGAGCATTTAAATGAAACAGAAATTGAATTTTCTGAGTCTTTTTTGTCTCTTTTTTAGTCAGAAATGGAATGAAGACTGGCAGTTGGTAAAAAAAAAAAATTAAGTTCAGTAAAGCCAATAGTGTCAGTTTTATATAATTTTGGATCTAAATGTTTTATTATTTACAGCTGATATCTAAGTGTGTGCGATCTGCGTATTTAAATCTGTTAACCCACTTACATCATGATGACCATAAATCAAGCCTCCATGACCAAAATCATTACGTTTTAGGGTTGTGACACATTGAGGTTAAGATAAGATAAGATAAGATAAGATAAGCCTTTATTAGTCCCACAACGGGGAAATTCCAGGATTGCAACAGCACAGGGATAGCAACACTCAGAGCAACAATCAGAAGGCAAGAAAAAAAAACAAGCAAGCAAGAGCAGCTAATAAACATATGTACGTATTACTATAAAATATATATATATACACACACACACAGACACACAGTGCAGAGCATTGTAGCTGGATGGAATAAATATATGAATATATGAACACACAGTGCAGAGCATTGTAGCTAGATGGAATAAATATGTAAATATATAAACACCCACAGTACGGAGCATTGCAGCTAGGTGGAATAAATATGCAAGTATATAAACACACACAGTGCGGAGCAATGTAGCTAGATGGAATAATATGTAGATATATAAATATATAAACACCCACAGTACGGAGCATTGTAGCTAGATGGAATAAATATGCAAATATATAAACACACACAGTGCAGAGCATTGTTGCTAGATGGAATGAAACAGCATAACCGTCTACTTAGTTATCCTACATGGTATGATTATGTGCCCATACATATTCTCACCCTCCATAGCGACCGGTATGTTCCTAGTTGTATGCCGGAGAGGACCATTGTGTAAGTCTATTGCATCTTTTGCATTCAAAAAACTATTAGTTTGTTACGTCTTTTTGCTATCTCTGCGAGCAGCCCTGCTTAGGTTGTACAGTCTGACAGCCGTTGGTAGGAAGGACCTACGAAACCTCTCGGTTGTGCACCTGGGATGATGTAGTCTGCTGCTAAATGAGCTCCTCAGTGCATTCAGTATGTCCTGCATAGGGTGGAACTCGGACTCCAGCAGAGATGACAGTTTAGCCACCGTCCTTCTCTCTCCTATCTCCTCCATCGGATCAAGGCGCTGCCCCAGGACAGAGCTAGCTTTCTTAATCAGTTTGTTCAGTCTCTTCCTATCGGCTGCAGTAATGCCACTGCCCCAGCAGACCACTCCAAAAGTGATGGCTGATGCCACCACCGTGTCATAGAATGACTTCAGCAGCGCCCCTTGTACACCAAAAGACCTGAGTCTCCTCAGCAGGAACAGCCTGCGCTGTCCCTTCTTGTAGAGTGCATCAGTATTGTGTGACCAGTCTAGTTTATTGTTCAGATGAATACCCAGGTACTTATAGGATGTCACCATCTCGATGTCTGTTCCCTGTATATTTACTGGTACTGTGAGGGGCTGCCCATGCCTGCGGCAGTCCACCACCAGCTCCTTAGTTTTCCTCGCGTTGATCTGGAGGCAGTTCCGATGGCACCAGTCCACGAAGTCCTGGATAAGCCCTCTGTACTCAGCTTCATCTCCATTGGAGATGAGGCCAACGATCGCAGAGTCATCAGAGAACTTCTGTAGATGGCAGTGTGTTGTGTTGTGTGAGAAGTCCGCAGTATAAAGAGTGAACAGGAAGGGAGCCAGCACCGTTCCCTGGGGGGCCCCCGTGCTACTGATGATCGTGTCGGACACACAGTCCCGGGTTCTCACAAACTGAGGCCGGTTCGTGAGGTAGTCCAGGATCCATGATGACAGGTGCTGGTCCACCCCTGCGCGCAGCAGCTTGTCCTTCAGGATCATCGGTTGGATGGTGTTGAAAGCACTGGAGAAGTCAAAGAACATGATCCTCACCATATTCCCGGGCTTCTCCAGGTGGGACAGAGAACGGTGAAGGAGGAAGATCACCGCATCCTCCACCCCAATGCCATGCTGGTAGGCGAACTGGAGTGGATCCATCGCTGGTTCCACCAGGGGGCGGAGGTGAGCAAGGAGCAGTCTCTCCAGGGTCTTCATCAAGTGGGACGTCAAGGCCACCGGTCTGTAGCTGTTCAGGTCTTTGGGGTGGGAAGTTTTTGGTACAGGTACCACACAAGATGTTTTCCACAGCTGTGGTACCCTCCCCAGTTTCAGGCTCATGTTGAAGATATACGTCACAATCCCACACAGCTGGTCTGCACAGGACTTGAGGAGCTTTGCGCTGATGCCGTCCGGTCCCGGCGCCTTCCTCGCCTTGATCTTCCTCAGCTCCGTCCTCACCTGGGTCCTGGTCAGGGTCAGGATGGGGGGCTGTGTGTTGGGAGTGGGGGGGTGTTGGTAGAGTGGGGAGTGGGCAGCAGGACTTGATTTCTTTAGAGGCAGCAGTGGTTGTTGTGCAGTCAGGGGGGAGGGCGGTTGGTCAAATCTATTGAAAAACAGATTCAGGTTGTTCGCCCACTCCCTGCCCCCTGTGGCCTGGGGGGAGGTATTCTGGAGCCCCGAGATGGTTTTGAGGTTTCTCCAGACCCCGCTGATGTCGCTCTGTTGCAGCTTGTCCTCCATCTTCTTCCTGAAGCTGTCCTTGCCTTCTCTGATCTTTCTCCTCAGCTCCCTCTGTACGGACTTCAGCATCTCCCTGTTCCCCGACCTGAAGATCCTCTTCTTCTCTCTCAGAAGTGTTTTTATCTCAGGGTTGATCCAGGGTTTGTTGTTTGAGTGACGCCGTATGGTCTTGGTGGGAACGGATTTGTCCACACAGAAGCTGAGGTAGCCCGTGAAGGTGTGAATGAGGCCATCGATGTCCTCACCATGTGGATCGCAGAGCTGCTTCCAGGCGGTGGCTTCAAAACAGCCCTTTAGGGTGTCCATTGTCTCCTCAGACCATAACTCCACAGTGTGCATGGCCGGAGGTTGTCTGTGCACTAGGGGTTTGTACACCGGCCGGAGATGAACCAAGTTGTGATCCGATCTCCCGAGTGGGGGTAGTTGTGATGAGGTGTACGCCTCCTTAGTGTTTGCGTAGAATAAATCCAGTGTTTTATTGTCTCTAGTGTGGCATGTGACATACTGGGTGAACGTGGGTAGAATGGGAGACAGTGAAACATGGTTGAAATCGCCTGAGATGAGGAGAAGAGCATCTGGGTGTTCTGTCTGCAGCCTGCTGGTTACTGAATGGATGACGTCACGTGCTGTCCCAGCGTTCGCCGTCGGATTTGCATAAACAACAATGCAGATCACGTGTGAGTGTTCTCTCGGGAGATATGTAGGCCTCATGCTAACAGCTAGCAACTCAATGTCTTTGCTGCAGTGTCGTTGTTTAACAGTGATATGTCCCGGTCTGCACCAGTTGTTGTTAACATACATGATCACTCCACCGCCCCTAGCCTTGCCACTGTCTGGTGTTCGGTCAGCTCGTATCATGTGAAAACCCTCCAGCTCAATGTTAGCATCTGCTGCTAGTTCAGTTAGCCACGTCTCAGTAAACAAAAGGAGAGAGCACTCCCGGTATGTGCTATCATAACGGGAGATAGCCGCTAGCTCATCTAACTTTCCCAGTATCGACCGTACATTTCCCATGACAACAGATGGAAGGGAGGGTCTGTACCTTATATTTTTTGTCCTCCGCCTTACTCCAGCCCGGCAGCCGCGGCGTTTTCGCCTCAGTTCACTCGGTATGTCGAGTTTTTCCAATGGGACCGGGTGGCGGTTGAATGCTAGCAGCTGTTCTCTGCTGTATCGTATCCTGCTATAGACAGTGGCTCCGTCCACCGGCTCAGGAGACATTTAGGACGATCTGTGTGTCCGTGATATAAGTGGGTTAGGATCAGTGTTGGGGATAGCAATAGGCAGTACTATGAATGAATGAATGAATGAATGAATCTTTATTTTTGGATAGATTAAAAGTAAAGATTAAAAAGAAACAGAATAATATAACAAAGGGGAAAAATCCAGCAAGGTCAAATTAAAAACAATAACTCCTCTGATTATACAGTTCAACATAAGTTATCCGACATGGGTGATGGCTGAAGCTGCAGCTTATATTGCCCACCCATATTCCATCTAAGAAGTCAAAAGAAAAACAAAACAAGAGCGATTACAATTCGGAACAAAGCTAAGACAAAATGTGACAAAAAAACTAAGCAACAGCACAACACAGACTGGATATGACAATCCTTATGTGATTTTACATGTCATCTTGTATATATGTTTGGAGTATTTCTTGCTTTAGTTTTTGTTTAAATTGTCCAAGCGTTGTACATGATTTTAATTCAGGTCCAAAATCGTTCCATAATCTGACTCCTTGCACTGAAACACAGTGTTGCTTGGTGGTAGTTTTCACTGAAGGTTTTTGAAATATACATGTTCCTCTGAAATGATATTGTTTCTCCCTTATTTGGAACAACTATAGTGAAGTCTCCATGAAATGGAATTTAAGTCCCATTTACTGCACTTTTCCCACATGTTGACAGCTCCCACAGGTCTTAATGAAATGTTTCCGACATATTTTGGTCAGATTGCCTGTAATTATTGCAGCATCACTGGGATCATCTGTTGCAGCCTTCCTCAGAACAGCTCATTTCAGTGCATGTCTCTTTAAATGTCCAAGAGCTGCAGTTAGCTCTGCTCTCACTCTTACAGCACTGTTGCTAATGTTAGCTGCAAGCTCCTAGCTCAGGCAGTGAGCCTGAGCCAGCTAATGTAACTTTATTTTAAAGAATGAATTAAATAGAGCATCATCGGTCAACAGGAGTGTGTTGTTTCAGTGTTTGATAGGATATGACCAGTCCCTGAAGTACAATAAGACCATAAACAGTCATGAATAAGTGAATGTGCCCCAAGGCAGCTAACTGATGCTAGCTGGTAGTGTCTGATGGCCACCTATAAATAAAATTATAGTAAACTAAGCAAAAATAACAATTGGTAGATGAACAAAGATTAAAATGTGTGTGTGTGTGGGGGGGGGGTAGAATTTATAGAAAATAAAGATCAAAATTGGCTGCATCAACAGTTAAACCAGCGTCAAGCAGCCTGTCTGTCAGCCTCCCCTCACTGAGGTGAGCTCTAATGCAGTTAGTCTGACCGACTCTGACCGCCTAGCCAAGCTAATGCTAATGGTTCGATGTAGCATCACATCAAAATTATAGCAAAAAAAGCCAGAATGATGAAAGTTATATTATTGACTGTGGATTAATGAACCAGATGGAAACACCGATGTCTATTAGGATGACTGAAATTTTAAGAAAATAACAATTTAAACCACACATGGTAAGCTAATTCTCTAGTAGCACTGTTAGTTCTGAAGCTATCACCTGTGGCTCCTCGCTCATCTGGGTGGGGACTGGGTCATCACAGCCAACAACACGGTGATGGTTGTAACTGAAGACCGGATCATTTGTCTGTGACGTAGGGGAAAAGATCCCGAAGAGCAAAACTGCCTTCTGTACCTTCTGCTGAAATGTTAAAATAGAATTATTTCTAAGTGAAGAGAGATTTTAATATTTTTACTGTAGTCACATGACCCAAGAAAGGATTTTAGAGGGTTTAAACCCACAAACAGACCATGTTGGATTGAATGGAATTTTTAACTTTTGCGTACCAGACTCTGTGTGTGTGTGTGTGTGGGGGGGGGGGGGGTGCACGTGTGTGTCCTGCTCTGTCAGCAGTAGTAAGCCAGCTGGGTTGGAACCTGCAGCAGCCTCACCAGCAGGCGTGCCCGTCTGTCGGAGGGTCAGAGGCGGCGGTGGACTGTGTGTTCGGGGCGTGGAGGCTGATGGTTGCTGTTTGCCACACAATTCAAGGCCAATTAGCCTGTAATGAAAAGTTAATGAGAGGGTGTTTAGAGCTGACAGTGAGTGGGACTTCTCTCTAGAGAATGATACTGGTTTTCTGTGTGGCTGCCTTTTGTGGTGCGTGTGACAAACATTCAGCAGACACATGCATGTGGAGATTCCTAATGTAGAAACAACACAGCAATTATGTGCTTAAGCTGCAAACAAAGGCAAAAATGCCTCATAGTCAGTGCTTAAAAAAGTTACAACCTCAAACTGAAAATTAAAAAGAGGAACACCTCATTGTTACCAATGGTAACAATGGCTGCGTGATTCAAGAAAAATGTATGATCCCAAATATTGTGATCCGTGTTGCATTTTTGATTATTTGCTGTATTTTTTTTTTTATCATTTTTAATGGATGGTTTCATGAGTCCCCTTGCTTTGTCTTTAAGGAAAGTGCAAAGTAAATTGATCATTCTGAAATGTTTTCTCAACTCAAATATTAAGTTGCATAACGAAATAATACAGAGCACTCAGAGAGGACATACCTCCTCCAAGGCCTTGTCCCGTAATGTCAAAGAAAGAGGGGGAAAAGTGATCCAGAATCCACATCCTGACCCAGACCACCTCCAAAATCTAATGGGTTCATCTGTAGCCCAAGGGCCACCGCTGGTGAGAGTTTAATCCAAATCAGTCCAGTAGTTTTTGTGTAATCCTGTAAACAGGCAGACAGATGGACATGAAAACATGAGCTCTGGAGGTAACAAAAAGTTTCTGCAGTACTGTTTACTAAATATGTAAACTAAATCAAAATCATAGCATTTTGTGTGATTAATAATAATGGTAATAGCAGAAACTGGCATGATTTGGTTAACTGTGCAGCTCTACGTGTGATTCACCCTGTTCAAGTTTACTGTCTGTAACGGCTTTAATACTGGAGCATGTTGCTGTAATGCAGAACTGGGGATAAGCTTTGCAAATTATCCTTGACATTAAAAGCTGTGATGTGGAACGTTTGATTGATCTGTGAATGACTTACAGTATATGTACACATCTGTACCTATCAGATTAAATTTTAAATAAATAAATAAATAAATTTTAAATAAATAAACACTTTGTTGTATTAATGTTTACCCATTTCTGGCTTTTCATGCTTTTTCCACTAAATAAATCAAATAACACAGAGACAGTGTAGCCTGAAGCAACAGCCCATTTACTGATAACAGCACATACGCAACACATGTTTGTCCAGCCATAGAGGAGTGGCACCACAGCAAATTCTGTTTAAAACAATTACATAATCAATCATGAATAAGGCAGCACGGTGGCGCAGTAGTTAGCACTGTGGCAGCACAGCAAGAAGGTCACGGGATCGATTCCACCTCTGACCACCGTGGGTTCGATCCCACCCCTTGACCATCGGTGACCCTTCTGTGTGGAGTTTGCATGTTCTCCCCATGTCTGCGTGGGTTTCCTCCGGTTTCCTCCCACAGGCCAAAGACATGCATGTTTGGTTTGTTGGCATCAACTGGGGATTCTAAATTGTCCTTAGGTGTGACTGTGAGAGTGAATGGTTGTCTGTCTGTCTGTGTTGGCCCTGCGATGGAATGGCAATCTGTCCAGGGTGTACCCTGCCTCTCGCCCAAAGGTGACGGGATAGGCTCCAGTCCCCCCGCAACCCGAAAAAGATTAAGTGATAGAAGATGGATGAATGGATGGAATTATGAAAAAACTGAATACTGTTTTTTTTTTTTTAAATTTTTTAAAGTGACACTTAAAGTGACAAAAACCAATTTATTTTCTGTTGTCAACATGTCTATAGCATGTTTTTTGTGACTTACAAAACATATCAAGAACAAAATCAGTCTCAATTCCCAAATGTGTGTTTTTCTGCTATGAATTTCCTCTTAGGAAATGCCCCCCATAAAACGGGCGACTTTGGACAGACCATTTCTAGCTACGCAAGCATTCCTGCTTAGCCTGATTGGTTATAACATTAACCAATCAGGCTAAGCACTGAGACCCCTACTTGATTCTCTCGGGGGAAGAGGGAGGAGCCGAGGAGTAGGCAGAGAGAGTGGATGAGAAGCGGGGGGGAAGGGGGTGTCTTGAATGGCACCGGTGAGATAATGGTCAGTCACAGTCAGTATCCCTTCTTGGGGGTGGCGCGAACTGACCATGGCTGCTGTTTTCCACTGCTGGGGCTACCGCATTCTGGGGCCCCGTTCCGCATGTGGGGCAGGTTCAGCTCGGAGACTGAAGTCCACCGGCTGCCAGAGGTGCCCACAGAGGAATGGGAGACACACGGTAGGTAGGCCGAACTAGAGAGAGACGTCTGCTCACAGGTGATGAAGGCACCAAGCCCGCCACCCATACGTTTTGTATTCGTTTGACTCAGTTTGGTGAAGAGGTTTTCGGGGCAAACATAAAACCTCCCGGGCCACACACACACACACACACACTCCTTTCTGTTCTCAGGTCAGACCAGAAGCCCTCCCCGGCTGGCCTTGCAGCATACTGGTGGGCGGGGGTATGGGTGGAGCTAATTAGAATATTCACATTCACATATTAACAACCTGATTTTTTTTTTCTTTTCTGCTCTGTTTTGAACTAAAGCTGCTGATGAACAATATCTGCCACTTAAGAAACCAGATGTCGTATTGCTACCATCTACTGTTTAGTCCTGGAACTTGTTTGTACTTTGAATAATGATCCCGGTTTCATGGTCACAATAAACCAATTACTGGCAATAAACTGATAATGCCAGTAATCAGTTTTCTGGTGTTTACATGCACTGAATAAATAGATTACTGGAGGATAAACCACTTGAGTTAATGACCCGGTTACATGGTCTTTATCAGATTATTCTGTTTACATGGCCACTTGAATAATCAGATAACTGCAGAAATCCAATCATAACCGGTTTATTAGTGTAAACCGGCATGTAAACATGATCATTAACCATGTTTACATGCACATGAATAAACCAGTTATGATTGGATATCTGGAGTTTCAATCCAGATTAAGACCCTTAATCAGTTTTTGGCAGGCAAAATACAGAATTATTGTCCTTTGAGACTATTTCACAAGTGCGAGAGAGCAAGTTAGAGTATTATATTCACAATTTAATCCTGAACCAAATAAAATCATTTTTAAAGCATGCCAACTGTTTCAATCAACAGTAATACCTTTAACCAATTTTTGGCAGGTGAAATAACACATTTATAAGTTATAACGGCCCTTTGAGACTATTCACAAGTTGGATAGAACATGTTATATTATAATCTTCACAATTCAACCTTGAAGAACCAAATCAAGTAATTTTTTGGCAGATAAAATACTTAATGACTTTTTGGCAGATGAAGCATACATTTTAGGGATTCTACTTACAATGTATAATTATAGGACATAATGCACAAACACTAGTATTCATGGGAAAGAAAAGCTTTATAGACTTTTACATCGTTATATAGGGATTTTGTTAATTTCAGCACACTTTTTTAAGATATAAGGCAAAATATTAAAAGCTGCTACAGGATAAAATGTCATATCTGATTATTTTAGCACAAACTCGTGGGTCTAAAATTATGACTAATCCCTCACCGCATTAAATATTCACAGACATACAGTGGTGTGAAAAAGTGTTTAACTCCTTCCTGATTTCTCATTTTTTTGTATGTTTGTCACACTTAAATGTTTCAGATCATCAAACAAATTTAAATATTAGACAAGGACAACACAAGTAAACACAAAATGCAGTTTTTAAATGAAGGTGTTTATTATTAAGGGTAAAAAAAAATCCAAACCTACATGGGCCTGTGTGAAAAATTGACCCCCCCACTGTTAAAACATAAATTAACTGTAGTTTATCACATCTTTGGAAAGCTGAGTTCAATTTCTCTAGCCACACCCAGGTCTAATTACTGTCACACCTGTTCTCAATCAAGAAATCACTTAAATAGGACCTGCCTGACAAAGTGAAGTAGACCAAAAGATCATCAAAACCTAAACATCATGCTGCGATTCAAAGAAATTCAGGAACAAATGAGAAAGTAATTGAGATTGATCAGTTTGGAAAAAGTTTTAAAGTCATTTCTAAAGCTCTGGGACGCCAGCGAACCACAGTGAGAGCCATTATCCACAAACGGCTAAAACATGGAACGGTGGTGAACCTTCCAGGAGTGACCAGCCGACCAAAATTACCCCAAGAGCGCAGCGACAGCTCATCCAAGAGGTCACAAAAGACCCCACAACGACATCCAAAGAACTGCAGGCCTCACTTGTCTCAGTTAAGGTCAGTGTTCATGACTCCCCCATAAGAAAGAGACTGGGCAAAAATGATCTGCATGGCAGAGTTCCAAGACAAAAACCACTGCTGAGCAAAAAGAACATAAAGGCTCATCTCAGTTTTGCCAGAAAACATCTTGATGATCCCCAAGACTTTTTGGAAAATACTCTGTGGACTGACGAGACAAAAGTTGAACTTTTTTGAAGGTGTGTGTCCCATTACATCTGGCATAAAAGTAACACAGCATTTCAGAAAAGGAACATCATAGCAACAGTAAAATATGGTGGTGGTAATGTGATGGTCTGGGGCTGTTTTGCTGCTTCAGGACCTGGAAGACTTACTGTGGTAAATGGAACCATGAATTCTGCTGTCTACCAAAAAATCCTGAAGGAGAATGTCCAGCCATCTGTTTGTGACCTCAAGCTGAAGCGCACTTAAGATAAGATAAAATAAGCCTTTATTAGTCCCACAATGGGGAAATTCCAGGATTGCAACAGCACAGGGATAGCAACACTCAGAGCAACAATCAAGAAGACAAGAAGAAACAAGAGCAGCGAATATACAGTACATATGTACATATAAATATATAAACACACAGTGCGGAGCATTGTAGCTAGATGGAATAAATATATAAATATATAAACACACACAGTGCGGAGCATTGTAGCTAGATGAAATGAACAGCATAACCGTCTACTTAGTTACCCTACATGGTATGATTATGTACCCATACATATTGTCACTCTCCGTAGCGACCGGTATTGTCCTAGTTGTATACCGGAGGGGACCATTGTGTAAGTCTATTGCATCTTTTGCATTCAGTATTATTAGGTTGTCACGTTTTTTTGCTATCTCTGCGAGCAGCCCTGCTTAGGTTATACAGTCTGACAACCATAGGTAGGAAGGACCTGCGAAACCTCTCGGTTGCGCACCTAGGATGATGTAGTCTACTGCTAAATGAGCTCCTCAGTGCGTTCAGTATGTCCTGCATAGGGTGGGACTCGGACTCCAGCAGAGATGACAGTTTAGCCACCATCCTTCTCTCTCCCATCTCCTCCACTGGGTCAAGGCGTTTCCCCAGGATAGAGCTAGCTTTCTTGATCAGTTTGTTCAGTCTCTTCCTATCGGCTGCTGTAATGCCACTGCCCCAGCAGACCACTCCAAAAGTGATGGCTGATGCCACCACCGTGTCGTAGAATGTCTTCAGCAGCACCCCTTGTACACCAAAAGACCTGAGTCTCCTCAGTAGGAACAGCCTACGCTGCCCTTCTTGTAGAGTGCGTCAGTATTGTGTGACCAGTCTAGTTTATTGTTCAGATGAACACCCAGGTACTTGTAGGATGTCACCATCTCGATGTCTGTTCCCTGTATATTTACTGGTGCTGTGAGGGGTTGTCCTTGCCTGCAGCAGTCCACCACCAGCTCCTTAGTTTTCCTCGCGTTGATCTGGAGGCAGTTCCGATGGCACCAGTCCACGAAGTCCTGGATAAGTTCTCTGTACTCAGCTTCATCTCTGTTGGAGATGAGGCCAACGATCGCAGAGTGGTCAGAGAAGTTCTGTAGATGGCAGTGTGTTGTGTTGTGTGAGAAGTCCGCAGTATAAAGGGTGAACAAATAAAGGGTGAGACAAATTCCTAGTTTGTGTACTACATGAACAATGGCAATAAACCTGATTCTGATTCTGATTCTGAACAGGAAGGGAGCCAAAACCGTTCCCTGGGGGCCCCCCGTGCTACCAATGATTGTGTCGGACACACAGTCCCGGGTTCTCACAAACTGTGGCCGGTTAGTGAGGTAGTCCAGGATCCATGATGACAGGTGCTGGTCCACCCCTGCGCACAGCAGCTTGTCCTTCAGGATCATCGGTTGGATGGTGTTGAAAGCACTGGAGAAGTCAAAGAACATGATCCTCACCGCATTCCCGGGCTTCTCCAGGTGGGACAGCGAACGGTGAAGGAGGAAGATCACCGCATCCTCCACCCCAGTGCCATACTGGTAGGCGATCTGGAGTGGATCCATCGCTGGTCCCACCAGGGGGCGGAGGTGAGCAAGGAGTAGTCTCTCCAGGGTCTTCATCATGTGGGACGTCAGGGCCACTGATCTGTAGCTGTTCAGATCTTTGGGGTGGGAAGTCTTTGGTACAGGTACCACACAAGATGTTTTCCACAACTGTGGTACCCTCCCCAGCTTCAGGCTCAGGTTGGAGATGTGCTCCACAATCCCACACAGCTGGTCTGCACAGGACTTGAGGAGCTTTGCGCTGATGCCGTCCGGTCCCGACGCCTTCCTCGCCTTGATCTTCCTCAGCTCCGTCCTCACCTGGGTCTTGGTCAGGGTCAGGTTGGGGGGCTGTGTGTTGGGAGTGGGGGGGTGTTGGTGGAGTGGGGTGTGGGCAGCAGGACTCGATGTCTTCAGAGGCAGCAGTGGTTGTTGTGCAGTCGGGGGGGGGGGCGGTTGGTCAAACTTATTAAAAAACAGGTTCAGATTGTTTGCCCACTCCCTGCCCCCCGTGGCCTGGAGGGAGGTATTCTGGAGCCCAGAGATGGTTTTACCAATGTCGCTCTGTTGCAGCTTGTCCTCCATCTTCTTCCTGAAGCTGTCCTTGCCTTCTCTGATCTTCCTCCTCAGCTCCCTCTGACTTCAGCATCTCCCTGTTCCCCAACCTGAAGATCCTCTTTTTCTCTCTCAGAAGTGTTTTTATCTCAGGGTTGATCCGGGGTTTGTTGTTCGAGCAACACTGTATGGTCTTGGTGGGTACGGTGTTGTCCACACAGAAGCTGATGTAGTCCGTGATGGTGTGAGTGAGGCCATCGATGTCCTCACCATGTGGATCGCAGAGCTGCTCCCAGGCAGTGGCTTCAAAACAGTCCTTTAGAGCGTCCATTGCCTCCCCAGACCATAACTTCACTGTGCGCATGACCGGAGGTTGTCTGTGCACTAGGGGTTTGTACACCGGCCGGAGATGAACCAAGTTGGGGTTGCCAAGGGGCTGCACGGTGGCACAGTGGTTAGCACTGCGGCAGCACAGTTTACTCTTGGCCCGGGGATCGTGGGATCAATCCCAGCCCCCGACCAACAGTGATCTGTGTGGAGTTTATATGTTCTCCCCGTGTTTGCGTGGGTTTACTCCGGGATTTCTCCGGTTTCCTCCCACATGCCAAAAACATGCAGGTTAGGTTAATTGGAGACTCTAAAGTGGCCCTAGGTGTGAGTGTGTGTGTGAATGGTTAAGGGATAGCGCCGTAGCGTGGCTGCTCATCCATCCAGGTGGTGGATACCCTCAATTTCCCCTCTGGGGATCAATAAAGTATACTAAATCTAAAATACTAAATCTAAAAAAGTTGTGATCCGATCTCCCGAGTGGGGGGAGTGGAGATGAGGTGTACGCCTCCTTAGTGTTTGTGTAGAATAAGTCCAGTGTTTTATTGTCTCTAGTGTGGCATGTGACATACTGGGTGAACGTGGGTAGAATGGGAGACAGTGAAACATGGTTGAAATTGCCTGAGATGAGGAGAAGAGCATCTGGGTGTTCTGTCTGCAACCTGCCAGTTACTGAGTGGATGACGTCACGCGCTGTCCCAGCGTTCGCCGTCGGATTTGCATAAATAACAATGCAGATCACGTGTGAGTATTCCCTCGGGAGATATGTAGGCCGCATGCTAACAGCTAGTAACTCTATGTCTTTGTTGCAGTGTTGTTGTTTAACCATGATATGTCCCGGTCTGCACCAGTTGTTATTAACATACATCATCACTCCTCCGCCCCTTGCCTTCCCATTGTCTGGTGTTCGGTCTGCCCATATTGCGTGGAAACCCTCCAGTTCAATGTTAGCATCTGTTGCTAGTTCTGTTAGCCACGTTTCCATGAATAGCATGAGGCAGCACTCCCGGTATATGCTCTCGTAGCGGGAGATAGCCGCTAGCTCATCTGTTTTTCCTAGTATCAATCATACATTCCTCATAACAACGGATGGGAGGGTGGGTCTGTGCCTTATATTCCTCGCCCGCCGTCTTGCCCCAGCTCGACAACCACGCCGTTTCCGTCTTATCTCTCCCGGTATGTCGAGTTTTTGCGTTAGCATCGTGGGCCGGTTAAGTGCTAACAGCTGGTCTCTATTGTACTGCCTCCTGCACGAAACAGTGGCTCCGTCCGCTGGCTCAGGAGACATTTGAGCGATCTACGTGTTTGGATGGAATAAAGGTGACGCTGGATCAGAAAGATTGGCAAGAGAGCCAGATAGTAAATAGAAATAGGCAGAAATTGATCCGCTGTTGCAAAAGGCAGCCTACTCGTGTGGCGCCGGAAGTTGACGACTTGGGTTCTGCAGCAGCACAATGATCCAAACACACCAGCAAGTCCACCTCTGAATGGCTTAAGAAAAACAGAATGAAGACTTTGGAGTGGCCTAGTCAATGTCCTGACCTGAATCCAACTGAGACGCTGTGGCATGACCTTAAAAAGGTGGTTCATGCTCGAAAACCCTCCAATGTGGCTGAATTACAATTCAGCAAAGATGAGTGGGCCAAAATTCCTTCACAGGAGGAAAAGACTCATTGCCAGTTATCGCAATTGCTTGATTGCAGTTGTTGCTTCTAAGGGTGGCCCACCCAGTTATCAGGTTTAGGGGGCAATCGCTTTTTCACACAGAGCCGTGTAGGTTTGGATTTTTTTTCCCTTATTAATAAACACCTTCATTTAAAAACTTCATTTTGTGTTTACTTGTGTTTTCTTTGTCTAATATTTAAATTTGTTTGATTATCTGAAACATTTCAGTGTGACAAACATACAAAACAGGGGGCAAACACTTTTTCACACCACTGTACCTTCGCTAATTGCAAGGACAAAAAGTTACATCTGCTTTGCTCAAAAGCAGCTGTTGGCTTCAGAAACAGAAAAGAAATGGCTTTAGCTGAGTGAGGTGTGCTCCCACAGCGAGCCAATCAGTTTCTGGTGGCCCATCACTTTTTGGCAAGACACCATAGCTTCTCTTGTTTGGAACATGTTAAAAAAAAATTTGTGACAAGAAAAGCTGGTTCCGACTGTAAAAACATCCAGCAAAAGGCACTGAACTGACGCCCTTCCCACAGTACCCGCTGAGCTGCGAGACACGGGGGTAATTGTATTTTTAAAGTACAGTTATTAAATACAATAAATACCATGACGTTTCAGTGTGTGCTGGATCCGGCATCCATAAAAAAAGACTTGTTGCATAGTTTTAGTGACCTGTTATGGGCAAGAAGAGATAATAGAAGACACGTGGGAAAAGTTTTCCTTGGAGAGTCTTTCTGGAAGAAATCCTGTCCTCCCGACCTGCATAACAGACTCCCTCAGTGTAAATTGGGGATCACTTTTGTGTCTGCTACTCTTTGCGACCCCAAATGAACAAATTGGGAATAGAAGTTACTTTACTGGAAAAAGTGCTGCTCATATATTATATTGTTTAATTTTCACACTTTGCAAATTCATTCCACGGGCCGGTTTGGACTCTCTGGCAGGCGGGTTTTGACCCGCGGGCCATACGTTTGACACCCCTGATCTAAAGTGAAGTCTGATCATGATGGCTTTTGTGCTGGCCAAAGGGTATGCTAGTGAGCAAAAATGCTTGTGATAATGACACTGCTTGGCATTAAGCAGGCATTAACCACAGTTGATGCCCAGTTAGTTATTTTAGAGAGGACAAATGGGGAAGAGATAATGCTGGGCTAAAAAAAATGAGCTGAATGGTTTAAGGTAATGTCCACAGATGCAACAGGGCAGACATGAATAGGTTTGAAACTTCAGGAAAAGAGGGTAGTGCAGGTGCAAGTTTTCATAAATTCACACACCGTTTTTTTCAATGTGCAGTGAAAAGCTGCTTTTTCTTCAAATGAAATCTGTGTTACAGGGTGTAGATGGATAGTTTGTATTTAACTGTCCTCGGATTAATATATCTAACAGAAAAACAGCAGCAGCACATCTCCATGTGCTCATGGAGATGAGTGCAGTGGTCTTTGTTCTTGTTTTGGGGTAGTGGATGTTTTGTTTGGGGATGGCCTTAGACTCGCCATCTTGGCTTTCTTTAGGCCGCTGCTTAGCCCTTCATCTGGGTTGGTGTTTTTGTTCTAGTTGGTGGTCAGGGTTTTTCCTCCTCAGGTGTTTGTCCATTGCTGTTTTTCTTTTTGTCACAGGCACCTCTTACAGGTATCACTTAAGTTCATTAACTTGAGAAGAAGAAGATCATCATTATTGCATTTATACTGCCACCCACTGACATGGAAGAGCCACTACATTGCAGACACAGACACACTACAATAATGGCAAATTATTTGCAGCAACTAAATAATCAGTTCTTCCTCCTTCAGAGCTTGTATAACTCAGTACAGTGATGTCAATGAAATGGTTAATCACTTAAATGATGTATGCCTGAAGACTCTGGATCGAATTGCTCCCATAAAAGCTAAATCCTGTTGACCCTCAAACCCTAAACCCAGAATAAATGATAATATTAAAGAACTCAGGAGAGAATGTAGAAGAGCTGAGCACAAATGGAATAAGACAAAACTGCAAGTCCATCATCTCCATATGAAAGAATTGTTATTATCACTTAACTCCCTAATCAGAGATCAGAGACTGGCTTATTTTTCAAATTTAATTACCTCAAAAAATATAATTCTAAAGTCATTTTCAGTGCCATTAACCTTCTTGTAAATCCTGTCCCACCCAGTGTCTGTGCTTCCTCTGCTGATGACTGTGAAAGGTTTTTAAAGTATTTTACAGAGATGATAGAAACAATCAAATCATCAATTGTACCTCCTCTCTCTTTGTTTCTACCTCCACCTGGCCCCCCGCCTTCTGCCATATTGTTAGAAGAATTTTCCTTAATCACACTCACAGACTTAGATGACATTGCGTCAAAAACAAATCTCAGACTGCAAACTGTGAGCTAGATATCCTCCCAAGAAAATTATTTAGTGAAGTTTATGATGTCATTGCCCCTTGGATCCTTAATATTGTGAATGAGTCCCTACAAACTGGTCTGGTCCCAGACTATTTTAACCATGCCTGCATTCAGTCTCTTCTTAAAAAAAAACTGGCCTGGATCCAACACTTCCACATAATTACCGTCCTATATCAAAACTACCTTTAATCTCAAAATTCTAGAAAAGGTAGTTGCCAGATAACTGCTGGATGTAATAAATGACAACAGTATATTTGACAAATTTCAGTCTGGTTTTAGAAAAAATCATAGTACAGAAACTGCTTTACTCAGAGTCACAAATGATATCTTGATGAGTGCCAACTCTAGTAACTCTTCAATTTTAATAATGTTAGACCTGACTGCAGCATTTGATACAGTGGATCACAAAATTCTTCTTAACAGACTCAGAGACTGGGTTGGCCTTGGTGGAACTGTTCTTAACTGGTTTTTATCCTATTTATCAAACAGAGTTTTTTTTTTTTTTATTTAAGTTTTTGTAAAGGGTATACAGGTCGTTACAGCAATGCAGTGTTTACATTTTCATCACATGTTCCCTTATTTTCTGATATCTGACAACATTGGAAGATTAATTCTTACAACACCCCTTTTTTTTTTTTTAAAGTGAAAGAAAAAGTGAAATTAAAGAGAAAAAAAAAACAAGAAACAAATAACAAAAAACAAACAAACAAACCAGTAAAAAACAAACAAAAAGAAAAAGTAAGTAAATAAAGATAAAAGAGCATCTGAGTAGCGTTGGAACAAAGAGCGGAACCATTATTGAAATGGTATTTGTCAAAGATTAGATCTAATGGAAGACACATATGCGGTCCAGGGTTGCCAAAAGTTCATGAACACATCCATGTCCTGTCTCAGTGCGAATGTCAACTTTTCCATCGAGTAAATGTCTTGGATCACGTTAGTCCAATCTTCAGGTGTAGGACAGTCCTTCAACATCCATTTTTTAGTTAGAGCTTTTTTGCTTG
Source organism: Pholidichthys leucotaenia (assembly GCA_020510985.1). Classification (NCBI taxonomy): domain Eukaryota; kingdom Metazoa; phylum Chordata; class Actinopteri; order Cichliformes; family Pholidichthyidae; genus Pholidichthys; species Pholidichthys leucotaenia. The sequence continues at coordinate 99,848,076 of CM035847.1, forward strand.
CCAATATTAAAACATTGAATAAGTATTTTTCTCCTCGTCTTTCCAGTGAGTCCGGTAGTAAACCCAAATACAAAGTTACAAAAGAAAAGGGAACTGTAATTTTGAATATTTTCCCCAATATTGTCTGTACCTTGGTCCAATATTGGTGGATAACTGGGCATGACCAAAACACATGAAAATGATTTGCAGTCTTTTCACCACACAAGCGCCAACAGTTCAATCCCTTATGGGTAAATTTGTTTTGTGCAGGTGTTCTGAAAAATCTTGCCAAGTTTTTCCATCCAAATTCTCTCCACTGCAGGGATGAGGTACTTTTCCATTGCTGTTTATTTAGCTTTTCCCATATTTCCAGTTGTAAAGTGAAATTCCCCTCTTTTTCCCATCTCTCTTTTATATAAGATGTGTTGTCTCCTTTTAAGTCTTGAAGACCTTGGTATATTTTAGAAATGTATCTGATCCCTGGGATCCCTTTATATGCCATTAAGAAGACCTTCAGAACACCTGACTGGGCCCTTTCCAAAACCTCCTTTTTAAGTATATTGTTTATGTGGTGTCTAAGCTGGAAGAACCTGTAAAGGTCTTGATTTATTAGGCCTTGTTTTTTCAAATCTTCAAAACTTCTTAAGATTTGCCCTTTAAAAAAATCGTAATATTTTATCAGCCCTTTCTCCTTCCACTTTTTAAATCTGGTGTCTGTTTTATTAGGAGTAAAGTCCTGATCATAGGCGATCCATTGCAGAAGTCGATAGGGCTCTTTAGTTTGATTCTCTCTGACTATCTTAAACCAAATTTTTAGCGGGGTCTCTATCCACGGGTTAGTGTTATTCAAAAGCTTAGGTAAGACATTGTTCCCTATTATCGCCTGTAGGGGGATGTCACTTGTTATTTGGCATTCGATCTCCTTCCATTGTGCAGTGTAGACTGGGTTACATATCTCTACTAAAGTTTTAATTTGTGCGGCTTTAAAGTAGTCCCTGATATTTGGCAGCGCGAGCCCACCTTTGTCTTTGTTTAGCTGTAGGGTTCTATATCTGATTCTAGGTCTCTTGCCCTGCCATATGAATCTTGAGATCCTTCTGTCCAGCTCCTGCCATGTTTTTTTGGGAGGTTCTACCGGTATTGTTTGGAAAAGGTATAGAAGACGTGGAAGTATATTCATTTTGACTGCTTCAATTCTTTGTGCAGTACCCAAGAATGGTATCATATTCCATCTTGCTAGGTCAGATTTTATTTTTGTCACCAGTGGATCATAGTTTAGTGATATAATTTTGTTGAGTTGTTTCGGGATATTGACCCCTAGATATTTCATAGATTCCGACTCCCAGTTAGTTTTGAGTTTGCTTAGTGAATAATGATTTGGGTCATAGTTGAATGTTAAAACTTGGGTTTTATGCATATTTAATTTGTATCCCGATAAATCTCCATACTCTGAAAAAACTGAGGTTAGTTCTGGTAAAGAAGTGTCCGGCTGCCCTAGGTATATTAAAATGTCATCAGCAAAGAGTGCTATTTTATGTTCCTTCTGACCAAGTGTAATACCTTGAATTTTTTGGTTTTGTCTTATCCATTGGCTCAGAGGTTCTATGAAGATTGCAAAGAGCAGTGGAGACAGGGGGCAGCCCTGACGACATCCTCTTTCCAGTTCAAAAGATGATGATAAATTACCGTTAATCCTTATTTTAGCTGTTGGTTTTTTATATAATGCCTGTATAGTTCTAATGAAGTTGTTATGAAAATTGAAACTGGATAAGATTCTATATAGAAAAGACCAGTCAACCGAATCGAATGCTTTTTCAGCATCTAATCCCAATATGACTGCATTTAAGTTATATTTTTTTATATGATGAATTATGTGTAAAGTGCGTCGAATGTTGTCTTGTGTCTGTCTTTGTCTTATAAAACCTGTTTGGTCTAAATGAATTAGGTCTGTCAGTATATTTTCTAACCTTTTGGCAAGGATAAGGGTAAAAAGCTTATAGTCCTGATTTAGTACACTGATTGGTCTGTAGTTGGAGCACTCTAGTTTATCCTTTTCAGGTTTAGGTATAACTGCAATGACCCCTTCTCTCCAGGAGGGGGGGATTTCCCCTGTGTGGAGGACATAATTAAATGTTTTCAGGAGGAGAGGAGATAGTTGCTGTTTAAAGGTTTTGTACCACTCTGCTGTATAGCCATCAGCTCCTGGGGATTTGTTAGCTTTAAGTTTCATAATTGCTTTTTCCAATTCTTTAGGATGTATTTCTGACAGTAGTGTTTTATTTTGTGACTCCGTAAGTTGGGGAAGGTTTAATGTGTTTAGGAATGCCTCGGATGCGTTTTTATGTTTTTTGTGGGAGTATAAGTTCTTATAGTAATTCTCGAAGTTTTTAAGAATATCCTGAATTCTGAATTTTATTTCCTTTGATACTGGGTCTCTGATTTTGTAGATTGCTCTTTCTGTTTGATGTTTCCTCAATTTATAGGCTAGCAATTTTGCCGATTTACTGCCTGCTTCATAGTATTTTTGTTTCAGAAATGTAAGTTTCTTCTGGATTTCTATTGTGTAGATCTCATTTATTTGGTTTTTAATTTCCTTAATCTTGAGCGAGTCAGTAGAATGAGTGTTGCCTTTGTGTTCTTTTTCTAGGTTCCTAAGTTCTGACTCTAATGTGGATAGTTTTTCTTGTCTTAGTTTCTTTTGGGTTGCCAGTTTTGCAATAATCTTTCCTCTTATTACAGCTTTACATGCATCCCACAGTATTAAAGGGGATACTTCTCCATTATCGTTATCTTCCAAATATCTGAGAATATCTGATTCCAATTCATCTTTCAATGGTCCTTTCAGGACATTTGAATTTAACCTCCAAGAAAATGTATTATTTGTGTATTTTTGGATATTTAAGTCCATGTAGATCGGACTGTGGTCGGAGAGATCCATCAGTCCTATTTTACATGTTTTTACTCTTCCAATGTCTCTATTAAACATAAAAAAATAGTCAATCCTTGAGTAAGATGAATGTGGAGTTGAGTAAAATGTATAGTCTTTTACACTGGGGTTGAGTTCCCTCCACACGTCACAGATTCCCAATTCTTTTAGTAGCATCCGAGTCTTCCTGTTTTGGGTGTTATTTTGATGTGGGGAATTACCAGAAGCATCCCAGTATGGATTCAGTCTAAGATTGAAGTCCCCACCACATATCACTAAACCTTGAGCTTTAGTTATCATTAGGTCGAATACATTTTTATAAAATTTCCAGTTAGCCCCTGGGGGAGCATACACATTCAGCAGGGTGATATCTTCTCCCTCTAGCCGCCCAGTTACCAAACTGTATCTCCCGTCTTTATCTTTGTGTTCTGATTTTTTTTCAAATGTAATTTTGGTTGATATCAATGTCGCTACTCCCCTCCTCCTCCCTGATTTATATGAAGATGAAGAGATCATTTTAAACCCTTGTCTACTGAGTTTATTGTGTTCCACGTCTGTTAGGTGGGTTTCTTGTAAAAGTATTATTCCTGCTTTGTCTTTTTTCATTTTGCCTAGAATCTTGGATCTTTTAACTGGATTCAGGATTCCTTTTACATTATATGAAATTATTTTGGTTACACCCTGTTTCTCCATTGTGTTGTTTTGTTTAGTATAACTGTGTGGTGGCCCTCATTTGTGCTACTCAGAAACTGAAAGAACATTAAAAACAAGAAAAACATTAAGAACATAGTGTAAAAAACTTTAAAACAAAAAGCTGTCATAAGAACTTCCTGAGCTGAGGTCTTTTTAAAGACCCTGTAAGAGCCTTGATGGAGTGAAGGCTCTGAGGGAAATTCCTCAAACTCTGTTACGTGTTGAGGGCCCTCTCTTACCACTGAAAGTAGTCCCATGCTTTTAACGTGAGTTTCAGAACCCAATCCAAACTTGTAATGATTTTTTTTTTTTTCCTTTTATGCCTAAACCCTGTGAAATTGTGTGCACCCTCCCACCCCCATCACATCAAACATTCACGCAAAAACAGTATTTGTTAGTATGAGGAGAACATGTGGATTATTGTCACATTTCTATTTTAACAAGTTTTTTTTTTTTTTTATTACAAAGACTTATTTGTTTCAAATAATATGATTGTTCCATGAAATGTTTTACCACATGCTGAATATGCATCTCCTTTAATGTTTGTTACCTTGTATGAGGGGGGTTGGATGTGCGGATTGATTCAAGAGAAAAAAAAAAAAAAAAAAAAAAAGGTCGCTATTCCAACCTGAAAACGGATAGTTTATCCGCGACGCTCTGGTGCTGGGTTTCCCGCTGCTGGTCCGTGGATTTTGAAGGTCTTTGTGTTGTCCATGTTTGCGTTTTGATCTTCTCACTCGGGTCTGCTGGGGGTTTAAATAGCGTTACCGGGAGGCCTCTTTTCGCCATGTCAGCTGTTGCTTCTTCCGCCGAATTATAGAGACACGTTTCATCGCCGTAGAAGACCCTTAACTTCGCAGGAAATGGTGTCTGAAAGCGCAATTTCTTCTCTCTTAACACCTTTTTCGCGTCGTTGTATTCCCTGCGCTTTTTAAGGACCTCCGGGGCGTAATCGTGTTCCACGTAGACTTTTCTCTCCTGGTGCATAAATCCTTTTTTCTGCCAGGCCAGTCTTACAACCTCTTGTTTTATTTTGAAATTGGAAAATCTTACCAACACCGAACGTGGGGGCGCTTCCGCCGCCGGCCTAGCGGCTAATGAACGATGTGCCTTTTCTATCTTCAAGTCGGTGGTTTGTGGAATATCCAATTTCTCTCTTAGTAAGGATTCCACGCATTCTGCCATTGAGTTAAAACCATTTTCGGTTCCTTCTATCAGACCATGAATTCTTATGTTGTCTCTTCTTTGTTTTCCTTCTTGGTCGGTTAGCTTAGCCTCTATAGCTGCTTGTCTTTTGCGTAGGTCTAGCACAGAATCTTCGAGCACTTTTATTCGATCCTCTGTTTCCAAGATTCGGTTCTCGGCCTGGTCCACTCTGCTGTTTGTCCTTTTCAATTCTTCTCTGAATTCCCGAAATTCGGCCGTAACATCTCGGCGAAATCGTCGTAGCTCCTCAAATAGTGATTTCAGGCTAACCCTTTTGTTAGCTATCACCAGTTCCTCGTCTTCTGAACGGAGATCTTCCAGTTCGGATTCTCCGGCCGATACGTGTCCTGGCCTGGAGAATTTCAGTTTCTTCTGTTTTCCTTTAGACATGATGATTTTGTCTTTTGATTTTCACTCCTCCAAAAATCCGTTAAGTTTGATTTTCAAGGTGTTATCCTAGATTGGGTCTGAGAACTTCAGTGTTAAGCTGCAGTCGCCATGGCGTCCAGACCGGAAGTCCATCAAACAGAGTTTTTAAGGTTTGTGTTGACAGTTTTACATCCTCAACTACCCACATGTTATGTGGAGTCCCACACGGCTGAGTCCATGGCCCTGTTTTATTCAGTCTGTATCTCCTGCCTCTTGGTCATGTAATTAGCCAGTTTACTGCTGTTTCTTATCACTTCTATGCTGATGACTCCGAGATTTACATTTCATTCAATCCCAAAAGCCACAGTCATCTGGATTCTCTGCACTGCTGCATTACAGCCATTAAGGACTGGATGGCTTACAGTTTACTACAGCTGAATACAGATAAAACTGAAGTTCTAGTCATTGGTCCCCACCAGTTATCAAACTGCACCACCCCTTACTTGGCATCTCTTACAAACAATATAAAATCTTCAACCACAAATCTAGGAGTTGTTTTTGATAATAAACTTAATTTCAATCAACATGTCTCAAGTATTACCCAATCCTGCTATTTACATATTCGAAATATCGCTAAAGTTAAATCAATCCTCCCTAAATCTATAGTTGAACAACTCATCCATACCCTCATTTTTCCCCATCTAGATTCTCATGCCTTAATGACAAAACATGCCGACATTTACAGCTGGTTCAAATCTCAGCTGCTAGACTCCTTACAAATACACGATGCAGAGAACATATCACACCAGACCTGGCTGAACTTTGCTGGCTCCCCATCCATTATAGAATTCAGTTTAAGATTTTACTACTGACATTCAAATCCCTTCATGATCTAACCCCATCTTACATTTCTGAACTTCTAACCTCATATTCGGCTCCCCGACCCCTCCGATCACAGAATCAGTTACTATTAAATGTCCCACAATCCCGCCTCCGCACAACGGGTGATCATGCTTTTTCTATTTTGCTCCAACTCTCTGGAGCAGACTCCCCCCCGCCCCCCAGTATCAGATCAGTTAGCTCAGTGCCGCAGTTTAAGAAGTTGTTAAAAACCCATATGTACAGACTGGCATTTTTATAATGTTTTAATTGAACTACTATACTCGTATATTCCTGTGTGTATATGCATATGTATACATTAACTGTGTGTATGTGTATGTAGTTGTATGTCCATATATGTATTTATACATTATGTATATTTGTGTCTATGAGTATGTTCATGTCTATTTGATGTTTTTGTTTCTTGTTGCTGTGAAGCACTTTGGAACTCTGGCTTACAAAAGTGCTATAGAAATAAAGCTTATCATTATTGTTATAACAATAATAATAATAATAATAATTATTATTATTATTGTTATTATTATTATTATTATTATTATTATTATTTCTGGACCAATTAAATGAAATTGAAACAAATTCTTGTGACATACGATGATCTCTCACAGTACACTGGTTATAATACAGTCACTGGTATATACACTCCAGCCCCTCCTGTTAGACCTGTTAATCAAAATCATCACTACTAATCCCAACCATGGCAGTTTGTTTAAGCTACGGTCACAAATACCCTTATGAAGGGCTGCAAACACCGTACGAATTAGTTTTAGACCATTTTATTCGGCCTTCTTAAGACAGCTGTAGGAGAATCCAGCGTACATAGACTGTTCATAAGTTCATGGCCAGGTCAATGTTCTTGTCCAAGATTTCTACGAATGCACCACAAAAACCCTTCATCATAGGGTGGCCGTATGAATGCCTTAAGAAGACCGTAAGAACTACGCAAGATGTTGGCCGTAAGTATGCCTCAAGAACACCATAAGTTATTCTTGTGGGGCCCTTAATTTGTTCTTAAGGGTCATAGAAAATGCCACAGGAATCCCCGTTCGTATGGAGAGTCATACAGCGTGTGTAAGGCAATAGTGAGGCGCTCATAAGGAAAAAGTACGGCATTCGTACAACATTTGTGCCGACAAAATGTGCCGAAAGCTGTAAGATCTTCCTACCAATGGCTTGAGAGTGCCATGAGTTACACAAAAATTTTTGTAAGATGACATTAAGTATGCTGTAAGAAGATCCCAAGGCACCCTTACAAAGAACATAAGAACTCTAGGGCTATCGTACAACAGAAAAGCACCTCACTTCTCAAGAATGCCTCAAGTTGCTCTTGGGAATTGAACTGTAGCCATAGGAAACTATGCCTCCCTCCATGAATGTCTGCAAACCCAAGAATTTGTAGGAACTGGGAGATTTTTACAAACCCATTGTTTGTAAGAATCTTTGTGGCTGTAGTTTTAGCCATGACAGTGAAATTACTGCAATACTGAATTAAACAGTCTTCGCTATTTGAAAAGTTCCTGGTGCGACTCCTAATGTTGAATTACTTTATCAAAATGTCCCCATTCATGTTCACACTGAAATCATCTTCAGTGCAACAACAGCATTTTTGTTGTATATCCTGATAAAATGTAATATCAGGATCAAAGTCACTTTTTATATTAATCTCCATCATCCACTAGAAATAATTATCTTTCACTCTTCCCATTTCCTTTTGCATCCTGCTATCTTCCTTGATATTGCAGTCACAGAAAAACATACTCGTGCTGTAGAGGTAATATCCTGGAGTCATTCTTTTATTTAACCTGCTTTATGTCCATATCCGGTTTTCTTTTATCGTCAAAGGATATTTCACAAATCCTGCACTGAGCAGATGTAGCTCCGTCCTCATTTTCTTTAATCCAAGTCACCCCGTCCTCCTCAGGTGTTCCATTCAGCCTAATCCATGTTTTACAGTTTCTCTGGTTAGAATTTTCTCTCATTTTCTGTGGAGACGTGCCTGTCGGTGCTCTTTTTTGTCAGGTGCCCTTCAGTTTTTCGGCAGAATGAAGTAATGCTCTGCCTACATGTCACTCAAATTCCACTCCTTCCTCAGCTCTGCTACATGCTGCTGTAGCATAGGAGTGTGGCTGGGTGTTAAAACAACATTCTCCATCTGCTTTTGTGCAGATCTTCTCAGACGTGAAGTTAAAAGACTTCTCAATTTCCTCCACCTTTTTTTCGTTTAAGTCGATTTTCCACTAATCATTAGTGATACTTCTGTTTCCCTACAATCCCGTACCACAACTGCTGTTACAATGGATTGTTGCTTTGGGGAAATATGTTTACAGTGTACGTGTATTTTGTCAGCCTCTGCCTACTTGGATTATAACACAAACACACATTCAAGCACCCCAGGACAGAAATCTGGTGCATGGCGTGGCAGCTCCAGCTTGTCAGTAGCGTCACTCTGCAGCAGCTCCTGTGTGTGAACACTGTTGTCCCTGTTCTGGAGGCTACCTGAAGGCCAGAGCAAAGCAGCAGTTGCACGTTCTTGACATCAGCAAGTAGCAAACTGCCCTCGAACCAGCCCCGAAGGCAAAATGACGAGACAGAAATGAACTCAGATGGCCACAAGTGAACATGCATGAGTGACATCAGACGTAGCGGACAATACTTTGTGAAGATGTATGTTTGTAGGGCTTCTACATTTGGCTGACTGTTGGCTATTGTGGGATTGTATGGTTTGTGAATGACAGCAGGCTAAATGCGAGTTGTCTCAGTCGCCACAGGCTGCTACAGTCTCATGGGCATTTTTCACCCGCATGCTTTCGCTGCTGCTTGAACACAACAACATCAGGAAATAAATACTGTATCTTCAACCGACTTGTTGGTTGACCCTGCAGGTGAAGAGATCTAGTAATGACTAGAGTGTCACTCAACAGCACAAAATTAAAATATAGTTGGAGTTGCTAAACTAGCACTCCATGCACGTCTGCAGACTTACTCAGCCAGTATATCTGTGTGGGCCCCTCTATAGGTTAAATCTGGGCTGTCTTATACACCATTTACACATGGGTGGGGATCACTGAGAGATCAGGCCAATTTTTGATCTCTCAATGGTCACCCAATGATCTCCATGCTGTGTAAAGGGACCCTGATAGGTGCCATGTGGGTTTGGCCATTGTTTTCCATGTTGGTCCCATCTGTGTTTGCCCACATGGACTTTACCTGTGGCTCAGGTAAACAACTAATCTGTTTAACCACTAGGGTCAAGGGCATAATTGGCCTTTTTTTTTCCTGTTTTTGACTACTTTTGAGTTTACCTTTATATTTCACATTAAAAACTGTTTAACTTGCCTTGTTCGGTGTCCTTTTTTCAGCACAACCTCACATGTGTGAATTTACAGTTATTTTTTTTTTTCATTTTGATTTACTGTATTAGCACAATGGACCTAAATTCTCACAAAAAACATAAAAAATCACAAATAGAAATAAGTTGGATTTTTTTTACAGTGAACACCACAAACATTTTTAACCATTTTTATAATCTAGATGCAAATATACTGTATATTGTAAATTTCAAAAACTTACAAATTCAGCAAACAACTCTTCCTGTCTCTCGGACCTGATGGGCGTATCACGCTGTCCCCTCCTACCTCTGAGTAGTTGTGCGGCCATTGGAGGCTCCTCTTGCTCTCATCTTCCTGTTTTTTGACCGACATCCAAACATCAAGTCAGAGCTCTGGTACTGTATATTCATCATGCAGAGTATTATCAGCTGATTTGAGATTTGACCACTTTTTCCATTTTGTAAAATGACAAAAAATGACAGATATATCGAAAGCAATGCAATGCCTGCAACCCACTTTTATGCATGGATAAATATTTTTCAGCGATAAAACTAAAACCATCATATATATGTATTTACATGGTGTGTCAACATCAAACAAAAACTGGGAGCGAGTTTCAAATCTAAACTGTCAACAGAAGTTGAAACGGAGTCACAGCGCGGCTGTCCTGCTGCTGCATCATCTTAAAACAGTCATGTGATTTGGACGCGTCACGCCTGTCCTCTCCAGGGGGTTAATACCATCAGGACCCCACGTGGGTTTAATGTGGGTGAGCAGGGTTCAGTAACCGTGGTGCCACAGGTAAAGTCCACGTGGGCAACCACAGATTCTACCAATATGGAAACTGCGGGTAAACCCACATGGAGCCATAAGACAACCCAGGTTTAACCGCTAGTGGGACCCACATGGACATGCTGGCTGGGTAGGAACTCATTCTTTAGTTTGTAAGAGTGAAACTGATAAATGTGGGTAATCCACTATTAAAGAAAAATTCCTCCTTAGTGGCACTCCTTTTTAGGGGAAAAAAGTAGTGAGCCAGTAACACTGACTTAAACCCCTTTGAGATATTTTCAAAAGAAAAGGTCTCCATCCCGCCACACTACCTTTTTCCTCTCTTACTGAAGTTGAAGATGACAGTTTCAGGTCAGACTAAAACGGAAGTGCTATTTACTGCATGCCACTTGTACCAATTGTAGCGTTTTTCTTCCCTGTTGAACTGTATTTAAACTGAGGCTCAGACTCCAGTCTTATTTTTTCAGCTAAGGTGGTTTCTGGTCATGCTCAGCCAGCCAAGTGGTTTGTCTTTCCATAGGAAGCATGAAGAAAATGTGCTTCTCCCACAGCTGTGCGAATGTTTGTATGTGTTCTTTGTCGGAGCGCTGAACATTCAGCCTTGACTTTCAACAAAGTGTTTATTTACCAGGGCACTCGGCTATATTTTCCACTCGTATCCATCCCTTGTGGTAGAAAGTGCCGAGTCACCAGCATGCATCCCACCGTGGCACTCCCATGGCCACAGCATTACTCGAAGCGGATCAGGCTTTCCTCCCAAAACCCTAACTGATACATATTTGTGGTTGCTTCCTTACAGGACACAATATATTCCTTTTGAAAAGGTTTAAAGGCAGCAGCTACTTGAGGCTTACTTTAGGAGATATTGTGTGGTTTTGAAATAGAGGTGCAGTTTTCATGTATTTCAGGAAAGGTTTGCTATACAGTCATGAAGAAGCAGACCATCCATTTCTTCTCTGTGGGTTTTTTTTTAGGGTTTATGTTGGGGATGTTGTACTCTTCTTCCTAGCCACACAATTATTTTCATCCTTCTGAAAATCCTTCTGGTTTTTCTGAAGGTAGCAATTGACTGCGAGTATCTAGATACCAAACAAGAGTGATGTCATTCTGCATTCTGGTTTCAGCGGAGCTGTGAATTTCCCTTCCTGCCTGCTGGATAGTTGTGAGAAACTGCGAGTTGTTTTTTTGTTTTTTTTTGGGTATAATCCCTTTATCCGGATGCTAACATGTTTCTCTTTGTCTTTTTCCTCCTCTCTGTTTCAGGATGGAGTTATGATGTAATGGATGTGATTATGGGCCGGTGGGCAGGCATGCGAGCCTCTCTTCTCCACTTGGCCCTGCTGCTGCCATTGCTGTTCTTCAAGCCACCACCCTGCTACAGCAAGAACACCCAGACAGACCCTCAGGATGGATCTAAGTTCAGTTTCACTCAGCCTGTCTACCATGCCACAGTTTATGAAAACTCGGCAGCACGCACCTATGCCAACAGTAAAATTAAAATGGGCATCCATCTGGCCCAGCGTTTCTGGGAGATCCGCTACAGGATCACGTTAGGTGATGATGAAGGGTTTTTTAAGGCGGAGGAATATGTGCTCGGAGACTTCTGCTTCTTACGCATAAGAACTAAAGGTGGCAATGCAGCCATCTTGAACCGAGAAATTCAGGACAATTATGTATTGACAGTAAAAGCTTCCGTGAAGGGCGATGCCCTCCTTGAAACCTGGACTAAAGTCAGTATCCAGGTCCTGGACATGAATGACCTCAGGCCCTTATTCTCACCCACCACATACTCTGTCACCATAGCGGAGAGCACCCCTCTCAGGACTAGCATAGCACAAGTAACTGCTACAGATGCAGACATTGGTTCCAATGGGGAGTTTTACTATTTTTTCAAAGAGAAAATGGAGCTGTTTGCAGTACACCCAACCAGTGGAGTGGTTACTCTCAGTGGAAAGCTCAATGTTGAGGAACAGAACCGGTATGACTTAGAAATTTTGGCAGTAGACCGTGGCATGAAGCTGTATGGAAATAATGGTGTCAGCAGCACAGCCAAGCTATTTGTTCATGTAGAGCGTGTGAATGAGCATGCCCCGGTCATAAATGTGGTCCTGCACAGCCCCTCACAGCTGGACAAAAACCCCGTGTATGCCATGGTCACTGTTGAGGACCTTGACGATGGCTTAAATGGAGAAATAGAATCTGTGGTCATTGTGGGTGGGGATCCCTTAGGACAGTTTTTTGTTGAAAGGTCTGAGGAAGGTGAGTTTTATGTCAGAGCCTTTGAGCCACTAAAGTGGGAGAATTACCCATTTGGTTGTAACATCACCTTGCAGGCAAAGGACCAGGGAACCCCACAGAAGTTCTCTGCTGTCAGTGTTGTCCACATGGTGGTCAAGCTGCAGACAACAGAAGCCAAGTTTGAGCAGGAGTTGTATGAAGTGCATCTAAATGAGATTTCCCCACCAGGCACAGTTGTAGGAGCTGTTAAAATCAAGCCTGAGCCTGATGATGCAGAGTACATCCTGACACCTTCTGCAGATTCAGCTTTTTTCCAGATGAACACATTAACAGGGGTGATATCCACCGCTCGCTGGTTCACTCAGGTGTCCCAGGATGTCTTCAATCTAGAGGTTTTAGAAATAGATAGTGATCTTAAAACTAAACTGCGGATAACTATTGAGGATGCCAATGACAACACACCGACATTTGCTCAGTCCTCTTATGAAGCCTTTGTCAATGAAAGCATAGCAGTTGGGACCAGTGTATTAACCGTGTCTGCAGTGGATCAGGATAAAGGTGAAAATGGATATATAACTTACAGCATTTCCAGCCTTCACCAGTTACCTTTTAGAATCAACCAGTTTTCTGGTGTTATAAGCACCACTAAAGAGTTGGACTTTGAATCATCGCCTGAGAGTTTTGTGTTTGTTGTCAGAGCGTCTGACTGGGGGTCACCCTACAGGCGTGAGAGTGAAGTCAATGTCACGATCCATCTAGAAAACATAAACGATAACCAGCCACTGTTTGAGAAGATAGCGTGCCAGGGGGTGATTTCTGGGGATTTCCCTGTAAATGAAGTCATCACCACGATGTCTGCCATTGACATAGACGAGCTGGAGTTGGTCAAATACAAGATCATTTCAGGGAATGAGAGGGGGTACTTTGATCTTAACCCAGATTCAGGGGTCCTTTCACTGCGCCATTCCCTTGCAGCAGCCAGTCTAAAGAACATCATCTTCAGTTTAAAAATAACTGCCACAGATGGTGAGAACTTCTCAGATCCGATGTTTGTTAACATCTCAGTTGTTCACGGTAAATCTTCTCCCAAACATTTCACTTGTAAAGAAACAAGGGTCGCACAAAAATTGGCTGAAAAATTACTGAAAAAGTCAAAAGCTAGCACCAAACCCAAAATTGAGGAGGGCTTTATTGACCTTTTTTCTGTCAATCGACAGACGCCCCAGTTTGACAAAGCATTCCCCACAGATATTGCTGTTCCAGAAGACTTAAAGGTTGGCTCAAGTGTTTTCCAGGTAAATGCCTACGATGGGGATACAGGTTTCAATGGTCAGATTCTATACTCTATTTCAGATGGAAATATTGACAGCTGCTTTACCATAGATATGCGTACAGGTCTTGTCAGTGTCTTCCTACCCATGGACAGAGAAAAGAGAGATCGCTATCTTCTTAATTTCACTATATATGATCTTGGCCTTCCAAAGAAAACTGCCTGGCGTTTACTGACTGCCTACATTGTTGATGCAAATGATAATTCTCCTCAATTTTTACAAGAAGAAGGCTATAGAATTGTCATCCCTGAAAATACTGCCATAGGCACTGATGTCATCCAGGTTGAAGCCACTGACAAAGATCTGGGACCCAATGGGGAAATTGTGTACTCTCTTTTAACGAGCACCACTCAGTTTGGTATTAACTCCACTAGTGGAGTAGTTTACATTGCTGGGCAGCTGGACCGGGAGTCTGTTTCTTCTTTTAACTTGAAGATTGAGGCTCGAGATAAAGCAGAGAGGGGGAGACAGATGTTTTCTGTTACCACATTAAGAATTATTTTGGAGGATGTGAATGACTGCCCCCCAGTATTCATACCCACTGTGTACAAAGCCAGGGCACTTGAGGATCTACCAGTTGGAACAGTTGTGGCCTGGTTAGAAACCCAGGATCCAGATTTGGGGCTTGGAGGCCAGGTTCGATACTCACTAGCCAACGACTACAATGGATGGTTTGAGGTTGACCGGACAAGTGGAGCTATTCGTCTTATGAAGGAGCTGGACTACGAGACCCAGCAGTTCTATAACCTCACTGTAAAGGCGAAAGACAAGGGGAGGCCGGTTTCTCTTCTTTCCATTACCTTTGTGGAGGTGGAGGTTGTGGATGTGAATGAAAACCTCTATGCTCCGTACTTTTCCCAATTTGCCATGACGGGATTAGTTAAGGAGAATACACGGATAGGAACAACGTTACTCCAAGTCACTGCCAGTGATGAAGATTCCGGTAGAGATGGTGAAATCCAGTACTCCATCCGAGACGGGAGCGGACTTGGACGATTCGCCATCGATGAAGAGACAGGTGGGTCTAGTTTAACAATTATATTGTTTAACATATCTAATAGCTGTCATTTCCCAGTTTGGGATCAATAAAGTACATACAGTATATCTAATCACAGTAATCTGTCAACAATGAATATTCACAGAAGCTTTAATCTCTCTCACATCTGCTTTATGTCCTTTCACACTATCTTTTTATAGCACTGTTCTCGGAAACGTTTTCTTTTCATAACATTGCTGTCAGTCTCTGAAGAATTGTTATCTCTGGAGAGTCCTGGGGTTATTTTTACATTTGAATTTGACAGTTATATGAATAACATTATGTATAATTGAGGTAAGGACCTCTGCCAAATATTCAGTTGAAATGTTTTACTAGAACTACTGTGTGCTGAAAGCTATGACCCCAGGACAACATGAGGGTTAACTCAAAAACAGGGTATACTGTCCCTGAATTCCAAAACGAAGGGAAAACTTTGTGGTAATGGGTCGGACTGAGGTAAGATTAAAAGTGTAACACAGAATTGATTGAGCATTTATTTTATATGCCTTAAATAACAGTCAAATCAGGTAGGGTCATTTTTGACAATGGAGGAGAAAAGGTGTATGGCAGCCAGGAGGACATATGAGGGTTAACACAAGGCAGACAGCCACACACATTCAAACCTGGATGCAGCTTATAGTTTGATGCATTGGTCTGTGATCATCTTCATATATAATGACATTGTATTAGTCATTAGACTATACTTATTCCATAACTAAGGTAGTGCCTTAAGCAGGGCTTGACATGAACTTTTTTGCTTACCAGCCACTGTGGCTAGTGATTTTCCAAAGTTACTAGCCATTAAGCCTTTTCACTAGCTACAATTTTGTGGTTTGAAAATTAGGTTTAATATGATCAAACTGCATGATGCTAAAATTTACTTGGACTACATTTACAACCTTTTTCAATATAAATTACTCTTATATATATAAAAAATAGCAAGAGAAACACTGTGTTTAATTACTTATGAAGAACAGTTAATACTGTAAAACGGTAGAGAAAAATATTTGCAATATGAAAGTGAAGTACAGGTAGATTTGGGCCTGTCCCAATTCTCATTTGTACCCCTTCACCTACCCCTATGAACTGGGACTCTCCTTCATGGCTGTACTACATCATTGATAGTTGCTGACGGATTGACCCTAAAAGGACACTACCTGTTTTCACCAGAAAAAAGAAGAGAAAGAAAAAGAAAACTGATTAAAAAAAACAGAACTCATGGGAGCTGTAGTTTTGTAGTCTCACATTGCAATAGGTTTATTATTTTAGATGCTGTTTGAGAAAACTACAACTGGCCAGCGTCTCTAGTGGGCATGGCTGTCTTACTGGCCACTGCTGAAATCCACCAGCTACTGGCCGGTTGGTCAGTGTTAATGTCAATCCCTGGCCTTAAGAATGAAGGAGACAATGTGAGCCACATTTAAAGCATGAACAATATGAAGCTTGAGGAATTTACACACAGATTTAAGTAGTTTTCATAAACTCTGAAATAAAACTTATGATTCACTTGTTCAAACTGATCTGCTTGAAGAAACTGCAGATTAGTGTAGTAGTACTAGAGATCGGTCTTTGTCATGAGACCACATTTTCAACATCTTGGTCTCATCTCAGAATCAGTCATTTTTACCTGGTCTTGTCTTTGTCTCAGAAAAAAATAGACTCTGGGATTTTAAATGAAGATCAGTCAAGGCCAGGCCTTGTCTACATAATTAATGTGACTGCAAACAAATATTCCCCTTAAATGCAGCAACAGGTTTAATTTTGTCACAGCCCCACCTCCTTTACACAGCCCCCGCCCCATATATATATACACTACCGTTCAAAAGTTTGGGGTCACTTAGAAATTTCCTTATTTTTGAAAGAAAAGCACTGTTTTTTTCAATGAAGATAACTTTAAACTAATCAGAAATACACTCTAATATCTAATATACATTGCTAATGTGGTAAATGACTATTCTAGCTGCAAATGTCTGGTTTTTGGTGCAATATCTACATAGGTGTATAGAGGCCCATTTCCAGCAACTATCACTCCAGTGTTCTAATGGTACAGTGTGTTTGCTCATTGCGTCAGAAGGCTAATGGATGATTAGAAAACCCTTATGCAATCATGTTAGCACAGCTGAAAACAGTTTAGCTGGTTAGAGAAGCTATAAAACTGACCTTCCTTTGAGCAGGTTGAGTATCTGGAAAAAATTATTATTTCAAATACAAATCATTATTTCTAACCTCATCAATGTCTTGGCTATATTTTCTATTCATTTTACAACTCATGGTGGTAAATACAGTGGGGCAAAAAAATATTTAGTCAGCCACCAACTGTGCAAGTTCTCCCACTTAAAAGATGAGAGAGGTCTCCAATTTTCATCATAGGTATACCTCAACTACGAGAGACAAAATGTGAGAAAAAAAAATCCAGAAAATCACACTGAAGGATTTTTAATGAATTAATTGGTAAATTCCTTGGTAAATAAGTATTTGGTCACCTACAAACAAGCAAGATTTCTGGCTCTTACAGACCTGTAACTTCTTCTTTAAGAGGCTTCTCTGTCCTCCACTCGTTACTTGTATTAAGGGCACCTGTTTGAACTCGTTATCAGTATAAAAGACACCTGTCCACAACCTCAAACAGTCAGACTCCAAACTCCACTATGGCCAAGACCAAAGAGCTGTCAAAGGACACCAGAAACAAAATTGTAGACCTGCACCAGGCTGGGAAGACTGAATCTGCAATAGGTAAGCAGCTTCGTGTGAAGAAATCAACTGTGGGAGCAATTATTAGAAAATGGAAGACATACAAGACCACTGATAATCTCCCTCGATCTGGGACTCCACGCAAGAGCTCACCCCGTGGGGTCAAAATGATCACGAGAACGGTGAGCAAAAATCCCAGAACCACACGGGGGGACCTAGTGAATGACCTGCAGAGAGCTGGGACCAAAGTAACAAAGGCTACCATCAGTAACACACTACGCCGCCAGGGACTCAAATCCTGCAGTGCCAGACATGTCCCCCTGCTTAAGCCAGTACATGTCCAGGCCCGTCTGAAGTTTGCTAGAGAGCATTTGGATGATCCAGAAGAGGATTGGGAGAATGTCATATGGTCAGATGAAACCAAAATAGAACTTTATTGTAAAGACTCAACTTGTCGTGTTTGGAGGAGAAAGAACACCATACCTACTGTGAAGCATGGGGGTGGAAACATCATGCTTTGGGGCTGTTTTTCTGCAAAGGGACCAGGACGACTGATCCGTGTAAAGGAAAGAATGAATGGGGCCATGTATCGTGAGATTTTGAGTGAAAACCTCCTTCCGTCAGCAAGGGCATTGAAGATGAAACGTGGCTGGGTCTTTCAGCATGACAATGATCCCAAACACACCGCCCGGGCAACAAAGGAGTGGCTTCGTAAGAAGCATTTCAAGGTCCTGGAGTGGCCTAGCCAGTCTCCAGATCTCAACCCCATAGAAAATCTTTGGAGGGAGTTGAAAGTCCATGTTGCCCAGTGACAGCCCCAAAACATCACTGCTCTAGAGGAGATCTGCATGGAGGAATGGGCCAAAATACCAGCAACAGTGTGTGAAAACTTTGTGAAGACTTACAGAAAACGTTTGACCTCTGTCATTGCCAACAAAGGGTATATAACAAAGTATTGAGATGAACTTTTGTTATTGACCAAATACTTATTTTACAGAGGAATTTACCAATTAATTCATTAAAAATCCTTCAATGTGATTTTCTGGATTTTTTTTCTCATTTTGTCTCTCATAGTTGAGGTATACCTATGATGAAAATTGGAGACCTCTCTTATCTTTTAAGTGGGAGAACTTGCACAATTGGTGGCTGACTAAATACTTTTTTGCCCCACTGTAAGTGTACTTTTCATGGAAAACACAAAATAATTGTCTGGGTGACCCCAAACTTTTAAACGGTAGTGTGTATATATATATATATATATATATATATATATGTATGCCCCCTTCCCGATGTTTGCCCACTTCCTGATTTCTCATTTTTTTCCATGTTTGTCACACTTAAATGTTTCAGATCATCAAACAAATTTAAATATTACACAAAGATAACACAAGTAAACACAAAATGCAGTTTTTAAATGAAGGTGTTTATTATTAAGGGTAAAAAAAAAAAATCCAAGTCTATGTGGCCTGTGTGAATAAGTCAATGCCTCCTCCCCTTCCCCGTTAAAACATAAATTAACTGTGGTTTATCACATCTTTGGAAAGCTGAGTTCAATTTCTCTAGCCACACCCAGGCCTGATTACTGCCACACCTGTTCTCAATCAAGAAATCACTTAAATAGGACCTGCCTGACAAAGTGAAGCAGACCAAAAGATCATCAAAAGCTAGACATCATGCTGCGATCCAAAGAAATTCAGGAACAAATGAGAAACAAAGTAATTGAAGTCTATCAGTCTGGAAAAGGTTATAAAACCATTTCTAAAGCTTTGGGACTCCAGCGAACCACAGTGAGAGCCATTATCTACAAATGGTAAAAACATAAACAGTGGTGAACCTTCCTAGGAGTGGCCGGCCGACCAAAATTACTCCAAGAGCGCAGCAACGACTCATCCAAGAGGTCACAAAAGACCCCACAACAACATCCAAAGAATTGCAGGCTTCACTTGTCTCAGTTAAGGTCAGTGTTCATGACTCCCCCATAAGAAAGAGACTGGGCAGAGGAAATGGCAGAGTTCCAAGACAAAAACCACTGCTGAGCAAAAAGAACATAAAGGCTCATCTCAGTTTTGTCAGAAAACATTTTGATGATCCCCAAGACTTTTGGGAAAATATTCTGTGGACTGACGAGGCAAAAGTTGAACTTTTTGGAAGGTGTGTGTCCCATTACATCTGGCATAAAAGTAACACAGCATTTCAGAAAAGGAACATCATAGCAACAGTAAAATATGGTGGTGGTAGTGTGATGGTCTGGGGCTGTTTTGCTGCTTCAGGACCTGGAAGACTTGCTGTGGTAAATGGAACCATGAATTCTGCTGTCTACCAAAAAATCCTGAAGGAGAATGTTCGGCCATCAGCTCGTGACCTCAAGCCGAAGCGCACTTGGGTTCTGCAGCAGCACAATGATCCAAACACACCAGCAAGTCCACCTCTGAATGGTTTAAGAAAAACAAAATGAAGACTTTGGAGTGGCCTAGTCAAAGTCCTGATCTGAATCTGATTGAGATGCTGTGGCATGACCTTAAAAAGTTAGTTCATGCTTGAAAACCCTCCAATGTGGCTGAATTACAGCAATTCAGCAAAGATGAGTGGGCCAAAATTCCTCCATAGCGCTGTAAAAGACTCACTGCCAGTTATCGCAAATGCTTGATTGCAATTGTTGCTGCTAAGGGTGGCCCAACCAGTTATTAGGTTTAGGGGGCAATCACTTTTTCACACAGGGCCATGTAGGTTTGAATTTTTTTTCCCTTAATAATTTTGATTTTTTTTTTTGATTTTGTATACTGTATTGATCCCCAGAGGAAAACTGCATTTTGTGTTTACTTGTGTTACCTTTGTCTAATATTTAAATTTGTTTGATGATCTGAAACATTTAAATGTGACAAACATACAAAAAATGAGAAATGAGGAAGGGGGCAAACACTTTTTCACACCACTCAGTGTGTGTGTGTGTGTGTGTGTGTGTGTGTGTGTGTGTGTGTGTGTGTGTGTGTGTGTGTGTGTGTATTAGTGGTATTGGACGATTACAATTTTTAATCACGATTAATCTTTTGGAATGTTGAGTTCATCATGATTGATAACATGTTAATCGTAGGTTTTTCTATACAGATACAGTGTACCTTAAGTCGTTAATTTTTCAAGTTTGTCATACTGTTATGAATATGGGAGTGGACAAATATGCTTGCTGTCTTCACCTGCAGGTTTATTAAAGCTCTCACCATATCCAAAATGATAAAAACTCTCCAGAATATTCTCCAGAAAATTCTCAAAAGTAGACTGCGTGTGCAAACAACAGAATGCCAGGGCTCATTAACGTCACTCCAACGCAACTCAGCATCCAACCAGCCAGCAGCCAAAAATGGAGCTTGCTCTTTCTCCCATAGCAAACATCCACAACTTTTAAGCAGATCAACACAAAACCATAGACCTCATGTGTCACAGCAGACACAATTTCCCTTTTAGCAGTAACGTTACAAACATAAACAACTCTCTCGCTTGTGATGATACCCCACCATGCTGCAAAAACGGCGGGGGAGTGAATGGACATTACAAGCACAGCTTGAGAATTTTTTAGACTGGTACTCACCAACAGTTGGACCTAAAGCTATGAGGATGAAAACAGGCGAATTTCTGTCCGTGTCAGCTGCTGGAGGTCAGCTATAACCTAGCATGCAACTACTAGCCACCTAGCTAGCTTTCACAGAAGAAGAGCAACCCAACATCCAGGCAGAGTTTTGGAGGAGGCTGTAACAATTATCCAGGTGAGAGCTCCGACAGAAAACATTGCAGACTTAAACATGACAGCACTTTGGGGATATTCATGGCTGCAATCCAGCTTGTTTGACTTCGCAATGTCTGCATGGCACGCACAGTGTCTGTGGCCACTGTGGCTTTGGTACGGAGAGCCGCTAGGCCAAAAAGTACTGTTTGTGCTTTCTGCCGTTAACCGCGATCACAAAATTTGTCGCCGTTAAGGGGGGCAAAGCATTAATGGGCGATTAACACAATAACGCCAACACCACTAAAATTATACATATATATGGTCTAGACAAAGTCTCCATCTCGCCTGGTCTTAGTGTAGTCTTCAGAATCAGAATAAACTTTTTTGTTCCTCATGGGAAATTTGTCTTTGATCACCGTGTTACAAGATGCTGCATTCACATTTAGTCACAAGTTTAAAATGAGAAAAGCACTCAGAGAGCGCATACCTCCACCAGGGCTTCTTCTGTCCCTCATGGATCATGTCCAAAATGTAATGGGTTTGTGTGTAGGCCTAGAGCCACTTCTGGTGAAAATTGCATCAAAGTCTGTCCATTAGTTTTGGAGTGTTGTTGCTAACACACTGTGAGAAGATAAGAGCCTTGGCTGGGATATGCATTCTCAGATCATCACCAAAATGTAATGGGTTTTTCTGTAGCCCAAGAACCACTTCTGGTGAAAATTTCATCCAAATCCATTCAGTAGTTTTGGAGAATTGTTGCCAACACTCTGTGAGAAGATAAGAGCCTTGGTGGAGGTATGCATTCTCAGATCATCACCAACATGTAATGGCTTCCTCTGTAGCCCAAGAACCACCTCTGGTGAAAATTTCATTCAAATCCATCCTGTAGTTTTTGTGTAATTCTGCTGCACACATACAAACAAAGCCCTTGGTGGAGGTATGCACGCTCAGATTATCACCAAACTCTAATCATCTGTTCCCCGTGCCATGACACACCTTTCCTGAAAATTTAATCAAAATCCATTTATAACTTTTTGAGTTATGTTGCTAACAGACAGACAGACCAACCAGCAAACCAACCAACGCCGGCGAAAGCATGAGAGGTAACAACACATCTTGACTACCACACTACTGCAGGTTAATATGAAAAGGGGTAAAATGGAAAGAGGAGAAGAAGAGAAAGAACTACACTGTCATTCTTCAGTTGAGTAGCTTATAAAACCCAATAGCCAAATTTTACTTGTTATACAGCTAACACACCCACACACACACACACCCACACACACACACATTAACCTGGTGCAGTTGTCCCAAGGTGATGAACAGAAGCAGAATGGAGGGGAGGATTTATGGCCCTTGTTAACTGAGTATTGGCAAGTCTCATAAATCACCCCCAAGTTGCAGTGAAGCACTGCAAACACAATTACAACTTAAAGGGAATTATTCTGGCTTTGCACATGATGTAGAAACACAAACACAGACAAAGTCAGGCATGCACTCTCAGGCAAGTTCAGGATAATATAATAATTAAATGACAAAATCCTGGCCAAACATTTGCAGGCGAGGGTAATCTGTGAAGACCACCATGACTGATGCCCTGGCTGACGGTGACCTGTTGAGACAGAGGGTTGAACAAACGCACTTCACACCGCCACCCCATCACAGCCGCCCTCATGCTACACGCGGAGTTCTAATGAGCAAAACCTTTTGCCCAGTCCCTGGTGCTACCGTCTGCTGTATAGTGGAACGCAGGTGTAAAGCACTTCCACATCTGCTTTGCTTTTTAGGCTGGGACACTGTGCCCAGCTTATAATAAAGTCTATGGTATAACCATTTTTAGGAAGCCCGATCGTGTTTATGTTGGGCTTTAAATGCTCCCTCTGTATTCCTTCTTCTCAGCTGAAGGGAGTGTGTCCTTAGAAACCACTGTGACACGTTATATTTGGGGGTTGTAGGGCAGAGACCCCACAACTGCAGAAAGACCCCGACAGTCAAGTGATCCCCTTGGTGACGGCGGAGATTAAAAACACCTCCCTTTTAACAGGAGGAAACCTCCATCAGAACCAGGATCAGGGAAGGGCAGTCATCTGCTGCAGCCATCTGGGGGGTGAGAGGAAGGAAGGAACAGACATGTAGAGAAGGAACAGGATCAGCACCAGCCTGGCATTAAAATCTACCATCATATGTGGGCCCACAATATCCAGTTCTATACTTAATAAATCAGCCGCTACTCTTGTACATCCACATGACAGTTTTTTCGCTCTCTCCAAGGAAAAATGACTGATGTGAGTTTAGTTTTGCTGTCTGTTGACCGGTATGGTAGGTATGCTGTACAGTGGTAAATGCTGGTTAGTTCAGCAGCCGTTACCTTATCTGTGTGGAAATCATCTTTGGGTTTCAGCAGGAACGCGTGCAGACTGCCGTGCTTCCCTCTGTGCAACTCTTTTTCACATGTGCTGTGTCGCTTCACGTCATACTCGCCGCTATGAGCGACTGAAAAATGAGTCTGGCAGAAAAGACAGGACTCTGTCTGAACTGTCCTTCACTGGCGTCTCCCAGCTGTGGATACGTTCCCACTCTGGATTGAAGCCGCACTCCCCTTTTTGTTGTTTCTATATTTTAGCAAAATTAGCCCAGTTGTAGCATTCTCTGCTAACTTTCTCTGTGGGGAGTGGATTGATACGGTGCTAGGCTAAGCTGTGATTGACCCATGCATGCAGTTTAACTAGCATCAGTCACGGCCCCTGAGATGACAGCCTGCCCTACTTTCCTCTCAGCGTCTGGATTTAAATTACATCTGGTGCAGCGTTCATACAGACTTTGAAAATCTGAGGTTATCAGAATGCCGGACAACATCTCTATTTGTGGGATGACTGAAAAAAAGATCAAAATATTGAGCAGTCCTGCAGAAAGTGGGACACGCGGTCACCGGTCAGAGACCTAACTATAAACTTTGTCATAAAAGAAAGTTTTCTTAAAAACAGAGATTGAGTCAGGTAGTTTAAGAACCAGAGGCTAAAACAGTTTCAGGTGCCTTTGTGTTGCAGTACAAAAACTCTGTGTCTTTGTCAGGGTGACAGTGCCGCCTCAGTCTAGCCGTTAGCCTCCTGGACAGCTTTCCTTTGACTAGCCCCTGTGGGCCACAGACGGAGTGGAGCTCAGCTGGCAACGCTTGATTATATTGTCCCACGGCTGTCCTCTTTCCTCCATGGTCCCAGCTCTTCACCTTGATGGTGGATCCTTGTCTTACTGGTGCCTCCTAGTCCCAGGCTGGCTCTCAGGTGTCTCAACCTCCTGCGTACAAGTCATGGCCCAAACTCTCCATTCAGTCTTCTTGGGCCAGGGTAGTCATTCATTCATTTTTTTTCATCTTCTTCCGCTTAATCCTTTTCGGGTCGCAGGGGGGCTGGAGCCTATCCCAGCATCTTTGGGCGAGAGGCAGGGTACACCCTGGACAAATTGCCAGTCCATCGCAGGGCCAACACAGAGAGACAGACAACCATTCACTCTCACAGTCATACCTAAGGACAATTTAGAATCTCCAGCTTTGATGCCAGTTAACCTAACTTGCATGTTTTTGCCATGTGGAAGGAAATCGGAAAAATCCCGGAGTAAACCCACGCAGACACGAGGAGAACATGCAAACTCCACACAGATCACTGTTGGTCGGGGGCTGGGATCGAACCCAGGATCCCCCGGCCAAGGGTGAGATGCTGTGCTGCCGCAGTGCTGACCACTGCGCCACCGTGGCAATTGACACCACTCCTCAGTAGTGATGGGATGGCAGGCTCCAGTGCTCTGAGTTTATCCAGGAAATATTTGGCGAAGTGTGTTTCAGTGCATGTATTGTTGATGTTGTACTATGTGACTGGGTCAGGAAGCCATTCATGATTTTGCACGCAACATGAAATAAAGTGAGCAGCAATACACAATGGAAATCCCCGTCCCTCACATTTTGTGTTGTCATGTTTGACTGTGTAAGGGATTTGTCACAGCCAGTTTTCACAGCCAGCACCAAGACACAGACTTCTCCTGTTTGGGAACATTTTGAGTGCATTTCTCCCATTGATGTATTTTTCAAATAACAAATAGTGGCTATTTATTGTATCTGAGGTAATGGCTTAGTGGTGAAGTATATGCTCTACAAGTGGGCGGCCTGGGTCTGAATCCCAGCTGTGTCATTCTTGTAATTTTATTTTTATTTGCAAGGTGAAGTGTCTGTTGTGTTTCAAAGAGCTTGGATCATTTTTACGCATCATTATGCTGAGGCACTATTGCCATTGTGCCCTGCATGAAACTAAGGACAGAGTTGAATATACTGGTAAAGACAGTATAAGACTGTTGAAAATTTATTATTTCTTAATAAAACTGGTACAAGCACACCAAGTAACACAGGCACATTCACTGTAGTCACCCTAGTTTTATTATTTTTTTTCCCTTATGATCATTGATATTTCTTGAAAGACAGCACATTTATTGAAATTGAAAAAATACACATTAAACCAATAATGCCCTTGTAAAAATCTGCATGCTGTATACTTTTTGTTGACTACATGGCCTAGTAGAGCAAATGTAGTTTCACATGAGGCTTTGTCAGTATGAACCATTTTGATGGAAAGGCTCAAGTCTTCAAGAAAGCCTTATCTGGCTATCACTAAGTGGTAGCCTAGAGGTAAAATATCTGGCAAGCTGGGGATCAAGTCCCAGTGGGGGTAGTCTTACAATTTATTTTTATTTGCAAGGTGAAGGCCTGTTGTGTTTTAAAAAGCTTGGATACAACAACAACACATCATCATGCTGAGGCACTATTGTACCCTGCATGACAATAAGAACAGAGATAAATGTACTGGGAAAGACAGTATAAGACTGTTGAAAAGTTATTATTTCTTAAAAAAATGGATAAGTAGTACAAGCACGTTCACTGTAGTCACCTCAGTTTTATCATTTCTTTTTTTTCCCTTTATGATCATTGCTATTTCTTAAAAGACGGTGCATTTATTGAAATGAAAAAATACACAAACCAATCACACCCTTGTAAAAATCTGCATGTTGTATACGTTTTGTCCACTAGATGGCCTGATATAGAAAATGAAGTTTCACATGAGGCCTGGTCTAGATGAGCCATTTTGATGAAAGGTCTCAAGTCCTCCAGAAAGCCTCATCTGGCCATCACTAGTCCTCAGTTCTGTTGTGCTACATTTTGCAAGACTGCACTTCTGTGCTCCCATCTGGCCAGCTCTGGGTACCTGCTGCTGCAGGATGTGGGACAGTAATTACCCACAGGTGCTATCCATCCCCAATCAGCACATGTGGGGAGGATCACTAATTAGGAGAGACACCGTGTTGGAAGAAACAAAGTAACTTAATTTCTCTTTATACTACTTTATAACGATTTACTATAACTTTAAATGTTTTGATTTCTTCCTATGTGTGGATTTCTTGAGCTAATACCAAAGTCTGGTGAAAATTTCATGTAAGAAACCTTATTGAAAATATATCTACATATTGTTGACACATTCAATATGTATATATACATATTAGGGCTGTGTACTGATAAATTTTATTAACTGATTAATTATTCAATTTTCTATAATTAATTGTGATTAATCACTAAACTTGCATAAAAGAATCAATGAAACAGAAGTATACTATAGTAGCTTTTAATATGATCCTCATATTCAACAAAAATACTGCCAGAGCAACATAAAACACTTGCTAATCATGAATACATATTTATTTTAAAAATTTGTAATTATCATAGCAAGTTGCAGTATTATTTTTCAGTTCATTATAAAGAGGGTGTCCATTTCTCTGCAAACACCACCTTTAACATTGTCTAATTTCCTGTTTTATTTTGAAATGTCAGAGAGGAAGTAGGTGCTTCTACTTAAGATAATGTTCTTAATTATCTCAACCCTTAAAAGTACAAACAGAGTAATTCTTAATTGATTTCCAGAGTTCCTGGCCTTAATGGTGAACTAGAAGCTTTTATTCATTTTATATTGGAGTGTGTGTTCTCTGCTCACTCTGACAGAAACTGTCCTTAAGTAAGCAGCCCTAATCAATGATGATAAGGTCACCCTGAGTACCAGAGGATCAGTTTTGTGCTGTGCCAATTTAAACCTTGAAAAACAAGACTTACTCTCGTTTTAAGCTGAGCCAGCTGCTGAGCAAAAACAGGGAGTGATCTGACACCATCAACTTTTTAAACAATGTGTTAATTTTTAAAATATTAATTAATTTAATTTTAAATAATTTAATTGTTAATTGGCCCACATTAATCAAAAAAGTTAATGTGTTGATTATCCCAGTCTTAGTACATATGGTGGAGCAGTGGTTAGCACAGTGGCAACACAGTAAGAAGGTCACGGGATCAGTTCCCCCCCCTGACCATCATGGGTTTGATCCCACCCTCTGACCACTGATGACCCTTCTGTGTGGAGTTTGCATGTTCTCCCTGTGTCTGCATGGGTGTACGCCGGTTTCCTCCCACAGGCCAAAAACATGCAGGTTATCCAAGTCCCTGAATTTCCCTCTGGGATTAATGAAGTATACAAAATACAAAATGTATAGCACACATTTAATATATACAGTGGGGCAAAAAAGTATTTAGTCAGCCACCAATTGTGCAAGTTCTCCCACTTAAAAGTTGAGAGAGGTCTCCAATTTTCATCATAGGTATACCTCAACTATGAGAGACAAAATGAGAAAAAAAAATCCAGAATATCACATTGAAGGATTTTTAATGAATTAATTGGTAAATTCCTTGGTAAAATAAGTATTTGGTCACCTACAAACAAGCAAGATTTCTGGCTCTCACAGACCTGTAACTTCTTCTTTAAGAGGCCCCTCTGTCCTCCACTCGTTACCTGTATTAATGGCACCTGTTTGAACTCATTATCAGAATAAAAGACACCTGTCCACAACCTCAAACAGTCAGACTCCAAACTCCACTATGGCCAAGACCAAAGAGCTGTCAAAGGACACCAGAAACAAAATTGTAGACCTGCACCAGGCTGGGAAGACTGAATCTGCAATAGGTAACAGCTTGGTGTGAAGAAATCAACTGTGGGAGCAATTATTAGAAAATGGAAGACATACAAGACCACTGATAATCTCCCTTGATCTGGGGCTCCACGCAAGATCTCACCCCGTGAGGTCAAAATGATCACAAGAACGGTGAGCAAAAATCCCAGAACAACATGGGGGGACCTAGTGAATGACCTGCAGAGAGCTGGGACCAAAGTAACAAAGGCTACATCAGTAACACACTACGCCGCCAGGGACTCAAATCCTGCAGTGCCAGACGTGTCCCCCTGCTTAAGCCAGTACATGTCCAGGCCCGTCTGAAGTTTGCTAGAGAGCATTTGGATGATCCAGAAGAGGATTGGGAGAATGTCATATGGTCAGATGAAACCAAAATAGAACTTTTTTGTAAAAACTCAACTTGTCGTGTTTGGAGGAGAAAGAACACCATACCTACTGTGAAGCATGGGGGTGAAAACATCATACTTTGGGGCTGTTTTTCTGCAAAGGGACCAGGACGACTGATCTGTGTAAAGGAACGAATGAATGGGGTCATGTATCGTGAGATTTTGAGTGAAAACCTCCTTCCATCAGCAAGGGCATTGAAGATGAAACGTGGCTGGGTCTTTCAGCATGACAATGATCCCAAACACACCGCCCGGGCAACGAAGGAGTGGCTTCGTAAGAAGCATTTCAAGGTCCTGGAGTGGCCTAGCCAGTCTCCAGATCTCAACCCCAAAGAAAATCTTTGGAGGGAGTTGAAAGTGCGTGTTGCCCAGCGACAGCCCCAAAACATCACTGCTCTAGAGGAGATCTGCATGGAGGAATGGGCCAAAATACCAGCAACAGTGTGTGAAAACCTTGTGAAGACTTACAGAAAACGTTTGACCTCTGTCATTGCCAACAAAGGGTATATAACAAAGTATTGAGATGAACTTTTGTTATTGACCAAATACTTATTTTACCGAGGAATTTACCAATTAATTCATTAAAAATCCTTCAATGTGATTTTCTGGATTTTTCTTTTTTCATTTAGTCTCTCATAGTTGAGGTATACCTATGATGAAAATTGGAGACCTCTCTCATCTTTTAAGTGGGAGAACTTGCACAATTGGTGGCTGACTAAATACTTCTTTTCCCCACTGTACATAGTACATATATAAAATGTATATGGTATATGGTCTGAGTCTGTAATACCCAAGTGTGGGCAGTGTTCTTAAACAAAATAATGAGGTGGTGGGTGGCTTAATGCTGGAGAGAGGAAATCATAGACTGTCATGTGCTTTGGTATACTGTGGATGTGTTGTAGTCTGTCAGTAGCTGTTGTAAATGGATAGGCTTAACATCAGATGCCCCTTTTTACTCAAGCCTAACACACACACACGCGCGCGCACACACACACACACACACACACACACACTTTGTAAATAACCTCTCTATGCCATTTTCCCACCCACTGAATTCAGTTCTTCTTGTCAAGACTCTTAATCACGGTGTCACTTCTCCCTGGGAACTGCTGTGTTTTGGGAGAGAAGGAAAGAAAAGGAGGAGGAGGAGGTAAAGGAGGATTCATGGCTCCCAATTCTTTAGTGACTTGTTCCTGACAGACAGTGAGTCCTGCTGCTTTGTTTCCCTGCAGTGTTGTAGAGAGCCTTATACGGAATCGTACACATACTTAAATTTTTACTCAACATTATGTAATTTGCTTTAGCTTTATCCAAATTTCAGATTTATGGAGATTCACCAGAGGTGGAAAATCCTGGCTCCAGAAAGCTGTTTCAGCCATTCAGTAACCCAGCTGATTCTGATGAGCACAGCACTACAGCCAGGAGGAGCTCTTTGTTTCCACCGTTGACAGTTGCGTTTATTACAGTCAGCTGGGCTAGTAAATGACATGGACAAACATGTGACTGGACTTTAACTGTCTGAATCCAAAAATTCTCCACCTCTGCATTTCATGCAGTGGATATAAAAAGTCTGCACACCCCTGTTCAAATGCCAGGTTTTTATGATGTAAAAAAATGAGACCAAGATAAATTATTTCAAAACTTTTTCCACCATTAATGTGAATTATAACCTGTACAACCGAATTGAAAAACAAACTGAAATCTTTTAAGGGGAAAAATGATTTTTTTTAAAAACTTACAATAACCTGTTTAAATAAATATGAACACCCGTAAGTTAATACTTTTTTTGCAGCATCTTTGGCTTTTATTACATCACTCAGTGTTCTTGGGTAGGAGTCTATCAGCGTGGCACATCTTGATGTGGCAGTATTTGCCCACTTTTCTTTGCAAAAACACTCCAAATCTCTCAGATTACGAGTGCATCTCCTGGGCACAGCCCTCTTTAGATCACTCCACAGATGTTCAATCAGATTCAAGTCTGGACTCTGGCTGGGCCATTCTGAAACCTTAATCTTCTTCTGGTGAAGCCATTCTTTTGTTGATTTGGATGTGTGCTTTGGGTCATTGTCATGCTGAAAGATGAAGTTCATCTTCAGCTTTCTAGCGGAAGCCTGAAGGTTTTGTGCCAACACTGACTGGTAGTTGGAACTCTTCATAATTCCCCAACCTTGACTAAGGCCCCAGTTCCAGCTGAAGAAAAACAGCTACCACCATGCTTCACTGTAGGTATGGTGTTCTTTTGGTGATGAGCAGTATTGTGTTTGCGCCAAATATACCTTTTGGAATTATGGCCAAAAAGTTCAACCTTGGTTTCATCGGACCATAACGCATTTTCCCATATGTGTTTGGGAGATTTCAAATGGGCTTTTGCAAAATGTAGCCGGGCTTGGATGTTTTTCTTCATAAGATAAGGCTTCCATCTTGCCACCCTACTCCATAGCCCAGGCATATGAAGAAGACAGAAGATTGTTGTCTCATGTACAAAACAACTCCTTCAATGTTGCTGTCGGCCTCTTGGCAGCCTCCCTGACCAGTTTTCTTCTTGTCTTTTCATCAATTTTGGAGGGACGTCCAGTCCTTGGTAATGTCACTGTTGTGCCATATTTTCTCCTCTTGATGATGACTGTCTTCACTGTGTTCCATGGTATATTTAATGCCTTGAAATTCTTTTGTACCCTTCTCCTGACTGATACCTTTGAGCAATGAGATCCCTCTGATGCTTTGGAAGCTCTCTACGGACCATGGCTTGTGCTGTAAGATGTGACTACAAAAATGTCCAGAAAAGCTTACAAGAACAGCTGAACCTTATTTGGGGTTAATCAGAGGCACTTTGAATGGCGGCAGGTGTGTGCTGACTTCCATTTAACATGAGTTTGACTGTGATTGGTTAATTCTGAACACAGCCACATCCCCAGTTATAACAGGGTGTGCATATTTATGCAACCAAGTTATTGTAAGTTTTTATTTTTCTCCTTAAAAGATTTCAGTTTGTTTTTCAATTGGGTTGTGCAGGTCATAGGTCACATTAATGGGGGAAAAAGTTTTGAAATGATTTATCTTGGTCTCATTTTTTTTTACATCACAAAAACCTGACATTTGAACAGGGGTGTGTAGACTTTTTATATCCACTGTATACTAGGGCTGTCACTGTAATTGCAATGTTATAATAGCTCGCTATTGACAAGCCAACTGCAGAGGTTGCCAAGCAACCACAATAACTGCAAGGGTCTTGTTTTTAAAATTTTTCACCGTCTTAAGTTATTCAGAAGTTGGCAGAATGTTTTTTCAAGTGAGCGGAGAGAGTTTCTGGATCATGTCAACAACTAACACAGGACGAGGCCAAGCATATAGATTATGCATTAATTAATTTTACCGTGAGCAGATGAAGAGACGCAGTGTGTGTATGTGTGCGTGTTTGCACTTATTTGGTGTGTGTGTGTGTGTGTGTGTGTGTATGTGTGTGTGGCTTTTCATGTCCAGCACCACAGAAAGCGGATGAAGGGGGTTTTTTTTGCTTTTACGGGACTGTCATGGGAAAAAGAGGAGCAGAGGATGACACAGTGCACGTTAATATGGAGAGAACTGGGATGCACGAATGAGCACAGTACACTTAGGATCACACAGTGCACGTCCATGCAGGCTGAATAGGGAGACTGTCCCGGTCCGAACCGATGTGTCTCCCACAGCTTTTGTTCCAGCATGGGTCTTGACTTGACAAGACCTGGTGACAGTCACAGCCCAGAACACATCATGGAGGTTGAATGAAACGCCATGCTCTAAAAAGAAACTTTTCACTCAACTGCTGTGATATTTGTGTAATTGTAGAACACACCGTTGTCTGCTGCAGCTTCAAAATTAATATCATCTGTCCTATGGAACAGGCTATTTATATACCGATTTTGTTATTACTCTTGAACTGCTATCTACAAACTTATACTTATTTTTAAAATGCACAGAGCCTGCTCATGAGCTGAATGACAGCTGCCACCACCCACCCACATGGACTTTAGTGAAAACACAAATCTGATCATGGGTTACCTCTCCAAACTCTACTATGCCCAAATTACCCTTAATGTACTGCTTTATTTTTCAGGGCGTTAAGTTATATAAATCCGATTGTTACCATCGATAATGCACCTCTCATGTCTGTAGACTAATTTTATTTAGGCAGCATCTTGTCAAATTCAGCATCCATAGATGATGAATTAACACAGCGCATAGCTAAAGCATTTGTAGTGCTCAGATAGACTGCGGGATGAGCACGATGTGAAACTGTGTACAAAAGTTGATGTGTAAAAGGCAGCGGTACTTACTACCCATTTGTGTAGCTGCAAGCCTTGGACAACCTACTGTCACCACATTAAGCTCCTGGAGTAGTGTCAGCAGCACTGCCTGAGTTCTACTTGTGCCGTTAAGTGGCAGGACAAGGTCTCTAATGTTGAGATGCTAGAGCGTTCCCATGTCCCCAGTGTGAAAAGCCAGATTGTCAAGACACAGCTTTGTTAGGTGGGACACCTCAGTAGAATGGAAGACTCAAGAATTCCAAAAGCTGTTCTCTTTAGGCAGAGCAGTAGGTGTGCCAAGGCTAAGGTATAATGATGCCTTCAAACAGAGCCTTAAGGCATGTAGGATCAGTCCTGATGGCTGGGAAAAAATTGCACAGGTTTGTGCAACATGACATAACACCTGCTATGAGAGTGTCTGAATTTTTGAAGAGTGCAGTGCACGACTTTCTAACAATAGGAGGGCTGGAAGGAAAGCCAGCACCACATCAACACAGCAGCAAACTCCTTATATATATGCTGAACCTGCAGTCGAGCCTGTCATTCAAGAATACGCTTAATCCCCCACAAAAAGACTCACCATTAATGGTGCTGTTGGATACTCGTGTCGATGCATCAACGAAGGGAGAATCCATCCATACATATACTGTACGTATATTTATCAGGGCTTTTTAAAGAAAAACAGCAGCTCACCTTGGAGCCATGACTCTTTCTGTCTGTGGGGGAACCTGTGATCTGCCCTCCTGTCACACACACACACACACACACACACACACACACACACACACACACACACACACACACACACACACACACACACAGAGTTGTGAACAAATCAGGCGTTGACTGTGTCAGCAGTTACCACAGGAAGGAGCCATGCTAAACAAAAAAAAAAAATGTGATTGTGGGCTGGTCCCAAGTGGAGGAGTTTAAGTATCTCGGGGTCTCATTCATGAGTGAGTGGAAAATGGAGTGAGAAATTGACAGACGGATCGGAGCAGCATCTGCGGTGATGTGGACGTTGTACCAGTTTGTTGTGGTGAAGAGGGAGCTGAGCTCTAAAGCAAAGCTGTTGATTTACCGGTCAATCTACATTCCTACCCTCACCTATGGTCATGAGCTTTGGGTATTGACCAAAAGAATGAGATCACGGATACAAGCGGCTGAAATGAGCTTTCTCCATAGGATTGCTGGACTCACCCTTAGAGATAGGGTGAGGAGCTCAGTCATCGGGAAGAGGCTCAGAGTAGAACTGCTGCTCCTCCACATTGAAAGGAGCTAGTTGAGGTGGTATGGGCATCTGATCAGGATGCCTCCTGGACGCCTCCCACTTGAGATGTTTTGGGCACATCCCACTGGGAGGGGACCCCAGGGCAGACCCAGGACACACTGGAGAGACTCTGTCTCTCAGTTGGCCTGGGGACGTCTTGGTATCCTCTCTGAAGAGCTGGAGCAGGTGTCTGGGGAGAGGGAAGTCTGGGCTTCTCTGCTTGAGCTGCTGCCTCTGTGACCCAGACCTTCAGAAAAACGGTAAATGATGGCTGGATGGATGTATTTCCGGCTGGTGCCGGCCACTCACTGACACAGCAGCAGACAACCATTTCACTTTGCGTGTCACAAGTCACCTTTTATTTTTATTTATACTTTATTATTTACATTTCACTTAACCAGGTAAGTCAATTGAGAATCAGTTCTCATTTACAGTGATGACCTGGGCCAGAGGCAACAAAGACAGCATCAGACATACATTGATGCATATGAATTAAGTATACACAATTTAAACAGCAGCATATAAAAAATGTCAAATTAAAATTTATGTACAGTGTAACAGATTCTGATTCTGAAAGGCAATTAGTAGCAGGAGCA
Organism: Pholidichthys leucotaenia; assembly: GCA_020510985.1. Classification (NCBI taxonomy): domain Eukaryota; kingdom Metazoa; phylum Chordata; class Actinopteri; order Cichliformes; family Pholidichthyidae; genus Pholidichthys; species Pholidichthys leucotaenia. Next base: position 99,882,863 of record CM035847.1, read on the forward strand.
ACGATCACAGACCATCTTTCACAAGTTTGTAAAAGAGAAAAAGGCAATGAGCGAACTGAGTTTTAGATTCTGTTGCAAATGGTTCCAGTCAGTAGGAGCTGCAAATTGAAATGAGAAATGGCCAAAGGAAGTGCGGTCTCCCGGGAAGAGTAAATTAATGTAGTTACTGGAATGTTACGGTCACTGTTATGGATATTGAGTAGAGAGATAAGCAGGGGTTTGGCCAATTATGGTTTAATAAATAAACTGATGTCAGTGGATCAGTCTGTGGGGCCAATTGACAAGAGAGTACAAACTGCCGTGATGGGTGTTGAAAGGAGCGCTGGTGACAGAACAGACGACAATATGGTAGACGGCGTCCAGTTTGTTGGGAAGCTTCTCAACAAAGCAAGGTGTTGATATGCACGTCAGAGGAGAGGTGCCAAGCATTTATAGGTGTTAAGAAGTTAGATTTCTGAACATCCAGAGAGGAGATTTTGTCACCAGTGAGAGCACGCCCTGAAGTTATTTACTGTTTGTTAAACTAATTTAAAAGAATTACATTCAAACAGAAACAACGATGCTGAAGTTAGCGATTTCCTTACATTTTGTGTGAGCATGACACATCAGCCTCGCCCACCTGTCTTCCGATCTCTCTGCCTCTATTTTCATCAGCTTTTGAAGCGGTGCCTAAAAACGCAGGAGAAACACTGCATATATCACAGCTCTTCTGTTTCACTTATATACATTTATGGTCTGATTTCCTTAAATTTTGGGCGTACGCAAACGTGTTCAGAGCACCCACACACACAAGAAAACAAAAACCAAAGTGATTAACTAAGACTGTGTGCTGAGGTTTGCTTCTGTGGCTGAGAAAAATACTCAGTTCAGCACAAATGCAAAACAGCAGCTCCCCATCTGACTTTAAGGAGAGTTGCACACAGTGGGCCCCATGCAAGAACATATTAGTGTTAGTATGTGTAAATCGCACGTATTTTGTTAGTAAGAGGAGTTAAAACTAACAAATGCTCATATGTCCTCCAAACGTTTGTAAACAGCATGCGTAAAAATGGCGGATTACACCTGCGTGTAAATGAGTGGGTGTGTATGTGAAATGAAGATTTGCATAACTGACGCCTAAAGCCATCACTGTCATACCACCTATACTGTAGTCATAGCGCAGACAAACTACAATAGTGCATAGAAGTGATCTAAAACTCAAGCATCACAGCATGCTGACCTGTGGCCATATGTATAACAGTAACACAGAGTACACGTTCTGTCACGACCTGTGCACGGGGGGGTTTCACCATGCTCTCTTTCTTTGCTTTTTGGTTTTTCCTTATTTGTATAATGTATTCTGAGTTCTTTACCTTTTGGTTTTTTCTTATTGGTATAATGTTGCATTTTGAAATTCTGTGCCTGTTATGTTTTTTGGTTTGTTTTCACATATTCAATATTGTTTCTTTGTATGATTTATTCTCCTGTTTTCGTTCAGTATAGTTTTGTTATCTGCTTCCACTTTTCTTTCTCCCTTCGGAGTTGCAGTTGTCAGGAGCACTTCCGGGTTTTTCCCTGGTGGTGGGCGGTGCTCCTGTCAAACTGTCAGCTCCGTCTCCTCATGACTCACAGCCGATTGTCATTTTCTCTCCAGCCCGCTCATGTGATTCGCGCCTGTCCTCATTTGTTTCATTTGAGTTTAGCTGTATTTAAGGGCTGTTATGTTCATTCCGCCTTGCCAGAGTCTTACGTTCTTCACCCTCATCTCCATCAGAACCAGCCCTTCTTCTGGTGTGGTATTGTAAGTTTTCTTTGTTTGTCTGTAGGATTTAATTTTGAGCACAGGTTTGATGTTGTGTTTGTTTTTGTAATAAATTCACAAGCTGCAGTCCTGCGTGTGGGTCTCTCCTCAATGCCCCAAGGGGCAATTCATGACAGAAGACTCCGGCCAGTTTGAGACCCAGCAGCTGCAGTTTGTGTTAAATTTTTGTTTCGCTTCAGCAGCAGCTAAAGCTCATAGGTTTGCCCTATTTTTCTCCAGTTTTGTTTTTTCACTCAGGGTTAACCATGTCAGTCACCTTGGATTTGTCAACCTTGGGACTGAGCGAGATGGAGCGGTGAGCTGAGTGTGTTCTGGAGGACATTCTTTTGCAGGCCTGTGCCTCCCGTACTCCCAAGGCAGCCCGAGAGTGTCTGGAGGGCGTGGCGCAGGTACTCGAGGCATGCCCCAGCCTGTGGGACCACCCAGAGCTCACAGACCTACTCCTCTCCATATTTCTCCCACAATCTACGAGTTATGGGCCAGGGGAATCTGCACTGATGTCCGTGCCTGTGCCAACAAAGAGCAAGAGCTCGCGCACACGGAAGCCTCCAGCCTCACGCTGCTGTCTGGCAGCAGCTCCGCCTCCTCCTCCTGAGCACTGGCCCGCTCCATCGGCAGAGGAGCTGGAGGAGCGCAGGCAGGTCTTATTAGCTGAGACTGAGTTACTTCTGGAAGTTAAGCCATGGCTCCTCCTGGATCTTGCCAAGGAGTTGGAGGAGATTTCACTGGGGGGCCCGGAGTTTGAGCCAACAAGGGAGCGTCCCCTGACTTCGGAGCCTCTCCTTCCTCTCCTTGAGCCTACGTCTCCGCCTCCCGCTCCCCGCTGTCGTGCTAGGAAATTACGCCTGAAGAACACTTCCACCCTTCAGTCTGCAGCTTCCCTCACGTCGAGTCAGACAACTCCCGCAGCAGGTTTCTCCTCGTGTTTCTCCTCGCCGGCTGTCCCGTCAGCCCACTCAGTCTCTTTTTCTGCTGCCACTCCTGTCTCCTCAACATCTCCTCCCACTGTTGAGAACTCAGTCGTTTTTTCTCCGGCTCCACCCGTCACCATGTCTGCAGGGGTGGCTCCTCCACGTTCCACTGAGGGGCCCACATCCACTGAAGTCATGGAGAGGGCTGATTTCCACCCAGCTGCAGCAGAAGACATCACAACCAGGGAACTCAGGCAAATGGTTTTTCTTTCTCATCCTGTTAAGCATGAATTATCTTGCCTGACTGCTGACGGTGAGGCTCAGACTAGGCAGTTGTCTGAGTCCTCACCATCTGCTGCAGCCTCAGACTGTTCATCTGCTCTCTCCATGTCTCCTCCTCTGCCCCCTGAGTGTCCGCCGGTCCCAGGATTGAGCCACCAGACGTTGGAGGAGCCTGTGGCCCTGGAGGACCTGGTTCCAGCCCCCCAGCCACATTCTGGGCAGCACAGTGGTGCAGTGGTTAGCACTGTTGCCTTACAGCTAGAAGGTTCCTGGTTCGAATCCCCAGGCTGGCAGGGGTAGGAACCTTTCTGTGTGGAGTTTGCATGTTCTCCCTGTGCTGCGTGGGTTTACTCCGGGGGCTCCGGTTTCCTCCCACAATCCAAAGACATGCATGTTAGGTTAATTGGCTGTTCTAAATTGTCCCTAGATATCTGTTTCCTATAGGTCCTTAGAATAGAGGGTTAGTACTAGTGAAAGCGCTTTGAGTGGTCTTTGTGACTAGAAAAGCGCTATATAAGTGCAGGTTAGTTAGTTAGTTAGTTCTGGATGGAGGGTGAGCGCTGAGACTGAGCCGACGCCTGCACCTGCACCGCTGAACAGGATCCAGTGCCAGCAGGAAGCCAACCTCCTGTGTCCATGCCGGGCGAGCCACCTGCGTGGGTCACGTCACTGGGGGGTCCCGGGACTGCATCGACCACCATGCCTGGTGCTGGGGCCACCACAGGAGAGTCCAAGCTGGACCTCCACACCTCCGCAGGTGCAACCTCGCTCCAGCCTGGAGCCTCCGCGGGTGCAGCCTCGCTCAACTGCAGTCCTGCACGTGGGTCTCTCCTCTCTGCCCCGAGGGGCAATTCATGACACTTACACTCTGACTAAGGAGGAGAATCTCATTTTTAAACATTTAAAATGTCCCATCACCTGCAAAGGCTGCTGGGAAATGGGAAGGCTGTGTTCTCTTTTTTGGTGTGTACCACACTGATACACTTAAAATGCAGTCTTGCATAGGGGTCCCCCAAAACCAGGAAACAGCCATGATGACACATTTCAATAATTTGGGCTTTAAAAAAAGTGTGTGGCTGTGTGTGTCTCTGTGTGTGTCTGTATACACAGCCTCGTCTTTTTTTTCAAAATCACTTCACATGTGCTCCTCACATGTACTATATGAGTCTGACCATGTGAAGCTGTTACCTGTTCATTATAGCGTAGAGCAACTGAAGCTTGGCCACATGTATAATATCATCAATGGGAAGGCACCTGAATATATGAGCTGCAATATCTGTTTGGTTCAGAATGCACATAGTCATGGTACAAGTTCAAGTGTATTATCATGTGTTGTCCCCAAGGTTGAAAGTTTTGGTTTGAAGACATTTTATTATGCTGGAATCATGCTCTGGAATGATCTTCCACTATCAAGCAAGCTATACACTATAAAAGATAGTTTGAATAAACCAGTTAAAGCACACTTGAGAACCAGGTTGGTAAATGAGAATTCTGATATTTTTGTCATTGTGTAGTTTTTGTTTATTGTTTTAGTCGTTGTTTTAGTTTTATATAAATTACACCTTCGGGGGGATTGTTATTATTTAGTCCATTATGTTTGTGATGTATGGTTTTTAATCAGTAATTAGTGTATTTCTTCCTTATTATTTATACATTTGGGTTTTTTTTTCTTAGTCTATTCAATTCAGTTCAGTTCAGCTTTAGATAGATAGATAGATAGATTAGTTTATTTGACAGGGACAGTGCAATAAACATAGACAATTAATCAATGACAATCAATCTGATGTGTTGCACATGGAGTGTATAGCTATTAGCTAATTTGCAACTCTTGTCCCTGGATGGGCTTTAGAAAAGAGAATCAAGTAAAGAAAAGAAAAGAAATAAAGAAAATACACAATAACCACATACATCAATGCAAAAAGATTATAAATATACAATTATAAATATTATAAATACTATAAATACACAATTATAAATATTATAAATATTATAAATACACAAATATAACAACCTGACTCACATTTGCCTATTTCAGGCCTCCCTCCCTTCGTCACTCACTATAAACAAACACATTCATTCCTTCCCTTCATTCACTCTCACCTTGTAGACAATCAATTCATACATGAGTACATTCTTGTTTATTTTTCAGCCAGTTTTTAACCTTTTTAGTGAATGTTTTAAAGTCCGTTATTATTTTAATTTCATTTGGCATTGTGTTCCAGATGTGACTGCCCTTTATAGAGAAAGCTGTTTGTCCAAATGTGGTTCTGCGGTGGAATATTTTACAGTTATTGTTAACAGAACTCCTGATGGCTCTGCTGCTGTCCTGTCTTTGGATGAAACCAGCAAGTGGCTCGGGTGCTGATTTATGGAGACATTTGAATGTTAATTTCAGAAAACAGAGGTCAATGAAACTCTCAAAACTCAGTAGGTTGTATTTTTTTAAAACATTACAGTGATGCCACCTAATGGGCTTTTTGTCCAAGATTTTTAGGGTTTGATTATATAATGAACCTATATGTCTTATTGTGGAAGGGGCTGCTTGAGCCCAGACTGTCAAACAGTATGATATATGAGAAAAAACCATAGAGTGCATATACAGTACAGCTGCTTCGTAAGGTATGTAATATCTAATTAATTTAAAGCAGTTCAGATTTTTTTTTACTGTTTTTGAAATTTTCTTTATATGAAGATTAAATTTGAGTTGAGGATCTAGTACAATGCCAAGGTATTTGAATTCTGTAGCTAAACTGATGTCATGATCATGTATATTAACTTTAAAACGTTGCAGGTTACATTTTTTGATTGAAAAGCACATTGAGACTGTTTTCTGAAGGTTTAGCAATAGATGGTTCTGGAGGAGCCACTCTTGGACATCAACCATACTTGTAGACAGTACATCTGCAGCCTGTGCTGGAGTCTTGGCAGCTGTGTAAATAACTGCATCATCTGCATAAAGTTGGCATGTTGCAGCTGAGCAGTGTAACGGCAAGTCATTAATAAAAATGCTGAAAAGTAATGGACCAAGAATGGACCCTTGTGGGATACCCATGCGGTTGTTTAAGAATGAGGATTTATCCTGGTGAACTTTTACGCATTGTTCTCTATTCTGGAGATAAGATGCAAACCATTCTAATGTATCTGGGGAGAAGTTAAAAGTTACCATTTTGGATAAAAGCAAACTGTGGTTTACAGTATCGAAAGCCTTTTTGAGATCTAGAAAAACGGCTCCTACCACATTACCCCTGTCCAAGGACAGGGGTAATGTGGTATATTTATTTATATTTATTTATATAGTATATTTATTTATGGGGTATATTTATTTATATAGTGCCATATCACAACAGAAGTCATTTCATGGCACTGTCAAAAATAGGGGAAACCCCACAATTGCAGAAAGACCCAGCAATCAGACGATCCCCTGTGAGCAAGCACTTAGCGACGGTGGAGAGGAAAAACTCCCATTTAACAGGAAGAAACCTCTAGCAGAACCAGGCTCAGGGAGGGGCAGTCATCTGCTGTGACTGGCTGGGGGGTGAGGGGATAGAGAAGAAGAAAAGAACAGACATAAAGAGAGCAAACATTAACGGTGAGAAGCCAAGTACATTATTAGAGGTCACCTGGCAGTCTGAATCTATTAACAGCAAAACAAAACGGGGGTTCAGAGACACATGATCCCTCCCTAATCGTAGGCTATATTGAAAAGGAAGGTTTTTACCCTATTCTTAAAAACAGAGATCAGGCCTGACTCCCGGACCCAGATTGGTAACTGGTTCCACAGGAAAGGAGCTTGATAGCAGAAGGCTCTGCCTCCCATTGTACTTTTGGAGATTCTGAGTATTACAAGTAATCCAGCATTTTGGGAGCGTAGTGCTCTGTCTATCCACCTTATTCCTGAGGGCGCTGCTGTAGAAACGATTATGAGCGCAGCTTCCGGTTTCGGTCTGAAGTAGTGTTAAATCAGTCAGCAAGAGTGGAGTAGTGGGACATTTAAAATAGCATCTCTAAAAGTTTTTCAAATTTGTTTTAATGTATAGTCTACATACTGTATGTGTTTTGCAGTCAAGTGGCAGCTAATTTCAGCACTTGTAGTTTTTGTATTTTTTCAATGTTTTGGCATAGTTCTGGTACTTGTTGCTACTGTTCGTGGTAGTGCCATAGACTGTATAAATGGAGGCTTCTCACACATAAGCACAGCTAAATCTGTGGCTTCAACGGCAATGGGTAGATCATGCACTGAAAACTAAAAAGGACTGTTGGTGTGATCAGTGGTACAGACACAGGACAGACACAACAGCGCCAGGTACGTTTTCACTTGTATGAGTGTCACAGAACTGACGTTTATATATGTCACCAGATGCAAGGCTGCATGAAGTAAAATAATAAATAAAAATAGTAACAGTTAGGGCTGCACAATAAGGCCAAAATTTCTTACGATATAAGTAACTTTATTTGACGACAACGATATATATCACGATATACATTTCCAGTAAATTCTATAGTTTATATACAATAACCAATAAAAGGGCCATTTCTTTTTCTACATTTTAAATTACATACTGAAAAAAATCAGTTGTGCAAATTCATCTGTCATTAATTTTATGCACTTTTTCCCTCATAATTTTGCAGTGTTATAAAATTGTTTTTTTAATGTGCATTTGAGATGACTTCAACTTTATTCATTATCGCTGTTTGAGTAATTAAAAATTATTAAAAATCAAGTTACATTAGGAGCCAGTTTGTTCCTCTGACACGTTTTAATTTATTTATTATTTATTTAGTGTATATGTAGCCACTGTCACACACTTTTGCAGCTTTAGTAATATTTTTTCAGACAAAATTAAGAAACTCGGCAGTGATTTAAACCAGAACAATGGTCTGATACACTATAATGTTTCCTATTAGCAACAAGATAGCATCGTCATTTAATATTTTTCTGTTCTGTAATTTCCCAGTTTGGGCTCAATAAAGTACATCTATCTAGGCTCAATAAAGTACTGTACATCTATCTATCTATCTATCTATCTATCTATCTATCTATCTATCTATCTATCATTACAGAGAGATGGTGTTAGCATTACTTACCTCCAATTAAAACAAAGTTCGAGGACTATCCTCTCTGATGCAGCACGGTGGGGAAAAAATCCCACATCACTGGCACAGAAGTAGCGGCTCCACGGAAGTAGTGGCAAAACATTTTAGCTGCTGTGGCGCTAACCATCGGAACCCACCTGGTGCACTGCGGGGGAGGGGTGGGGAGGTGACAAGTAGAAACAGGGTATGTGTCCTGATATAAACGATGACGTTTCATAGGAAACTGTAGATGGTTTTTATCGTGTCACCGATATATATCGTCATACCGCACAGCCCTAGTAACAGTTTGCTTCGTAAGGCTTAACGATTTAAGAAAGATATCAAATAGTTCTTTCGGGGGGGGGGAGTTGCATTCGTTGCACTGCCTTGGAGCAATATGGACTTGATATTAGCAGCTTCAGCATGCATTAATTTTTAAATTATCACAAAATATAGATCAACAAAATTTTGAACAATTGTCAGAAAATGTCTGTACGTGTTAAGTTAAATAACAAGCATTCATAGCATGACAGCAGCATGAGCTGCAAACAGCTGCAGCTGTCTGTATTTACCCCGACATTAAAACAGACGAGCACGGTGTTGTGGTTCTTTGTGGCTCTGACTAGATTCTACGTCTGTTCTGAGGTAAATTTGATTATGTCCAACATCTTTTAACAAAATGCAACCGACTTTACTGCAGTGGAGACATTGATATATCTCAGAGCTTTTATTTGTTTACAGCATTAGCATCTTAGCAGCGGAGCTAACTAATGGAGCTGCTGTCTGTGAGGCCACTTTTTAAGGTCATCTTCCTGTCCCTCCGTAGTCGTGGGCAGTGGTATGATTATATTACTCTTTTTGAGGTGCAAAAGACCGTGTTCCCACATTTTTGATGCCAAAGTCATTGTTTTTTAACAAGGAAAAGTGTCCCATTTCCATGACAACTCCACATTCTAAACTAGTATTTGAAGTTGCGCACATAATTCACACAAGGCATCATGGGGGTTAAGAATAAGGTGGATTATTTCTTTTTTTGTTTTTGTTTTTCTAGTCCATTATCTTGGTATTGTGTTTTTTCTTATTTTTAGTGTATTTCTTATGTTATTATTCTATTTTTCGTATATGTTGGCTGTTGCATCAGTACCTTTTTTCTCTTTTGAGGACCACATTAGAAATAACTGTGCCAATGGTATCATCCATGTGTTAGCCTGAGACAGCCCACTGTGCTGTTGTCCGGTAAAACGAAGCCGTGCGTTTCCCTGTGAACACTGCAATCAGGCAGCTGCATTTAAAATCTTATATTTTGCGTCAAATATGATTTGGATGTTGATGGAAGGATTCTGCTTTTAATTATTTTAACTATATTTGAATTTTAATTATAACTTGAGCCAATGTATAGAATCTTGCTGACTGATTATTAGTTTGTAGGGTTTATTCGATTCAAAGAAATAAAATATAGAGCCATTTAGTGAAAACTAAGGTTAGAATAACAGCAAACCATTTACATGTAACTCTGTCAACTGGTCTGGACCACTGGTAAATTGTCTTAGTAAATGTACTAAATTTCTAGATCCTAACAGATTGGTGAATCCCAAAAGTTCACATAAATTGATCGTACGTCACATTTACAAACAAATCTGTTAGTACTAATGGCTCTTGCATGAGGCCCATTGTCTGGTCTGTCCCTGACTTTGTGCCAACGATTCAAAGGTAACAGGGCTCCTGCTTTTTCATATATGTTGTCCACAATATACTGTATTGTGTTGCTTTAATACCACAGAAACACAAGATCACAATTCAGAACAAAAGAGTGCAAAGAAAGAATGGTAAAAATCATATCTAAAGTGAAATGCGCAATAAAAAATTGTTTAGAAAGCAGGGCCATGAGAGTGTTAGACTGACAGGTTTTATCAGTGTACGTGTGTCTGTGTTTTAGCACTGATCCTTGAAGAGGGCTATTAGCTGCTGATGGCCTGTCTGCCATCTAACACTTGCATTGCTTTTTGCAGAAAGGACTTATTATTGGAATAATAATTTACTTTGATGAGCTGGGAGTGTGGACAGGCGCTCCGGTTGTAACACCAAACATTCAGCATGAAAGCATACTGAAGGAGTTAGCTGTTCAGAGAGCTCAGACATGTTCCCAATGAGCAAATTTGACTAACCAGTCCTACCCAGCCGGCATGTCCATGTGGGTCCCAATGTAGGTTAAACCCAAGCTCTGTTATGGGCCCCATGTGGGTTTGTCCGTGGTTTCCATGTTGGTCCCATCTGTGTTTGCCCACATGGACTTTAGCTGTGTGGCACAGGCAAGCAAGTAATCTGCTTACCCCGCTTTAACCAACACTGGGACCCACACGGACATGCTGGCTCAGTGTTTCCCCTAGGTTTACAGCCTTGTTGGGGATGGGGGCAGTGTGAAGGTTGACAACAATAAACGCTTAAAGGAATCATGATGTTCATAAGTTTCTGTTATTAACAACAGTTTCTTTTAATAGCAGCAGTCAGTATAAATAACAGTAAGAACACAAACAATTATTGAACAAAACATCAGAAAATTCTAACGAAATAGCTGAACATTTGTTTATATGGCAATTATCCACGAAGTGTGCAGCTTTTGTCGCTGTAGTGTATTTTTCTGGGCTTCTGGAAGAACATTTCAAGAGCCTCTTGATATGGGAGGTCTGACACATCTGGCCCATTTATTCATTGATTGATTGATTGACTTTATTTATTGAGGTTCACATGCAGGCCGCAAGGTGTTCTGGGTCAAAATCTGTCGTCTGGTGATGACCAAACTTTTGCTGCTTGTTGGGGGCAGGGTGTGCAGCACATGGGCTTTTTTCTACACTTGGACCTCGAGCAGGAGAGCAACTTTGGCTGCTACTAGCAGGAGAGCTAGTGTTGCAACCTTCGTCATCCTGGCTGCATTTAAAAACGCAGATATTATTTCTGCTGTCAGTTGGCTGACGCATCATGCTTTCTGACACGCTCTCTCTCCGTTGGTGCGAGTGTGTTCATCTGTATGTGTGCACATTATGTCTGTGTGCGTGCGCACGTGTCTGTGTTTAAGCGCAGTGAAGTTCCACCTCGCTACAGAGAAGAGAGAGAAATGAGCTGCTGTCGTGTAAATAAGATGAATAACATAATGATATTTAGTTTGTTTAATAATAAAACAAGGTAAAGGACAAGGACAAGGTAAAAACTTGGTTTAAAGTGAATGTATCTTAAAATGACTTCTGTTGTGATCTGGCACTATATAGTAAAATAAAATAAAATAAAATTATAAACTATAATGGTAGAGGAAACACTGTGGCTGGGCAGAGAACAAAAAAGAAAAATTTGGCCCACATCCCACTTATTCCCTTCATGAGTTCAAGGCTAGGTCCACAAATGGACTTGGGCCAGTGTCCTTTTGCACAGTGGACCACAAGCTGCACATGTCCATTTAAAAAAAAAAAAAAAAAAAAAAAAAGCTGGGCCAGCTCCAGACTGGATGGGGATTCCTTTTTGGTGATAGAGCCTACAGTAGGACTGTTTTGGGTCTGGTTTGAGATCTGGCCAAACCTGACATAGATCAGTCCCACTGATTCAATATTTGATTCAATACTGTTTAAGTATTTATTTATGGTCAATTTAGAATCACCAGTTAACCCAGGAAGCATGCCTTTTGACTCTGGGAGGAAATCTGCAGGCACAGGGAGAAAAAGCAAACCCTTCCATGGTGCCACCAAACATCTGAGGTGATGTTATAAAACTCAGGCAGAAATAGATTCCTTCCACTTATTCCAGGTTGTGCAGTTATGCTCACATGGATCATCTATCTATAAATGCAACAGATCTCTGTGTGTATGTGTCTGTTCCTCAGATACAGTCATGAAAAAATTAGGACACCCTGTATAAGCTTGTGTGGTGTTTGTTTGTTTGTTTTTTTACATATTTGGACATATGGATATTTAATATCAATACTAAAAATACTGGGAGAGTCACGTAACACAGCTATCCATCCATCCATCCATCTTCTTCCGCTTAATCCTTTTGGGGTCGCGGGGGGGCTGGAGCCTATCCCAGCATCTTTGGGCAAGAGGCAGGGTACACCCTGGACAGATCGCCAGTCCATCGCAGGGCCAACATAGAGAGATAGACAACCATTCACTCTCACAGTCATACCTAAAGACAATTTAGAATCTCCAGTTTGATGCCAATTAACCTAACTTGCATGTTTTTGGCATGTGGGAGGAAACCGGAGAAATCCCGGAGTAAACCCACGCAGACACAGGGAGAACATGCAAACTCCACACAGATCACTGTTGGTCGGGGGCTGGGATCGAACCCAGGATCCCCCGGCCAAGGGTGAGTTGCTGTGCTGCCGCATTGCTAACCACAATAATTAAAAATGAATTAAACACCTTTTTTCAAATTTTCTGTAAAATGTAATTCTAAACAAATAGTGAGGAATAAATTAGGACACCCCCCCGTCTTTTTTTGGGGGGGGGGGGGGTCCCCACATTCATTCCCACTTAAAATGGCTAAAATAAATGTTACAAAATGCAAATAAAAACAAAAACAAGGTTAGACATAGATATGTGAACATTTCTTAATAAAGAACTGAATATTTAATGGGGTGTCCTAATTTTTTCACGTGACTGTATCTCCCAAACCGTTTGTCAGACTGGCCTCAGATTTTATAAGTGCTTTGCTGAGGTTATGAGGGTGTGCATCCCAGAGTATGGAGTTGCTCAGTCAAAATATGTCATTTTTATTAATAAAGGTTTAGCCACTGCTTTGTTTCCTCATGCTCTGGCTTCTAGAAGTGTGGGCGGGTGTCACGAACCCGAGCGGTCAAGGCACACCAGAGAAGGAACGGAGGCTTCCAAACAGTTTTGCAGTCAGCAATTTTCCATTTATTACAAGCTACTTCACAGGCAACAACTCACGTGAACATCCAACACCCACCACAAACCAAATGACAAAAACCTGTTATATACTAAGTGAGATAATTAGACTTAATTGGACCCTACCAAAATCCCAAGCAAAACAAACATTTTCATATTGCCACATACTCAATAATATCTAAAAGAGACATAAATACATAAATAATTTCCCCCCTATTTACAGAATAAATACACACCATAAATAATACAATAAATAGTTTAAAACCCTTATGTACATATTAAATTACCCCTGACTCAACCATCACATGCCTCCTTCCTCCTGGCATCCTTTAAAAGGCACTCAAACCTCTAAGGAGTCTTTTGCCTGGATACCACCAGGAAGCATGCTGGCAAAGGTGCGTGGGCTTAATATTCAGTTGCCTCACCCAATTAATATAATTAACCTTAACATTCATCTCACAAAAGGAATTCAAATCAGTCAAAACAGATCTCCAAATATATGTGCACTTTATCAATACAATCATGTTAACATTTACAAGTTCTACACATATAATTCTCAATTACAGAAAACCATAGCAGTGGCGACACTCCATTGTCACAGCGGAGCTTCAGATTGACTCTGTATTGCACTGAAAAAAAAAAATTCTTTGAATTTACTGTATTTTATTGTGTACATCAGTCCCACATGATCCAAATGTGTCCAACCAACACCTTTCCTCTTCCTCGCTGTTAATTATTGCTAGTTAAACCAAAGTATGTCATTCACATCATGCTGTTTGAACATAATATTTTCCAGTTACCGTAATACTAATTGATTGTGTAAAACTGTTAATCCCCCTTCCACACCATGTGGCGCACCTATCTCCATCCCTAGGCCACACAGCTACTGTGAGTAGTGAAAGCTACAGTGGAGGGTCAATCCTCTGGTAGCTCTGTGCATTCACTTTCCTTCCCCTGTTCTGGGATTTGAACCCATAACCTCCCAGTTGTGGGGCAGATGCTGTACCAACTAGGCCACCACTCCGGTATTTTTAAATTACTATAACAAAAATGTATTGTATAGACTGCTTAAATCAGGGGCGTCCAATCATGTGCCATGGAGGGCCAAGATCCTGCAGGCTTTACCTCCAACCAGTGTCTTCAACAGCAGATTTCATTGAATTTCTTCCCACTGACTGCTGATCAGTGAAAACACCTGCTGAAGAGACTGGGTTAAAGAGAAAACCTGCAGAGTTGTGGCTTGGATGCCCCAAAATAGCAATATTACTTCCAGTGGTGGCCAAACATGATTGAATTGTTTTTTTCACTTTCAATTCAGTTACTTTCTGTTAATACAAAAGAAACTAGTATAGCCAACATTTTTTTAAAAACAAAGACTATGTGATCAAACCATGTTCATAGTGGGAATATGATTCAAATGTGCTGTATCTATTAACTTCATTTTTGTATAGCCAAAGACCCACCAATTCCATTTTTTCAGTGTGATTGGATAATACACGGCATGATGACCCGTCACCAGAGCACTCTGTGAACAAAGCAAGGAAAAGTGACAAATTTGACCTGAAAAAGACAATACTGAAGATTTAATGTTGATGTGATTGTGTAGCTCTAAAGGATAATTTAGCATATGTGGAGAACACGAGGTGTGCTGTGGGGAGGGGGGGGAGCAGCAGCCGGACCAGCTTATCACAGTCCTTCCCAGGGAGCCAAGCCCAGCCTGCCCAATTAACAGGACGGAGCCTCAGCAGCTGCTTCACCCGTGTGCCACTGCTGTCCTTTGCAACACCGCAGGTGCAACATGGCACTCCTCCCAGTGCACAGCTATCTAAAAATTAAACGTTCAGTAATAATACCACCATGACTGTGGAGTGGAATGGCCAGATCAATTGCATATCATATGCAGCCACATATGCACGCTTTGACTAAACAACGACCGTGACAAAAAACCACCCAATTAACAAAATAAATAATTTTTTATTTACTGACAAATGGGCAACACTAATGCAACAGTTGTAGCCAAGCGGGTCATTCTGCTGAGTATAATAATGTTGGTTGTTTTGTATGATCTGTGTGGAGTTTGCATGTTCTCCCCGTGTTGCGTGGGTTTACTCCGGGATTTCTCCGGTTTCCTCCCACATGCCAAAAACATGCATGTTAGGTTAATTGGCTGTTCTAAATTGTCCCTAGATATCTGTTTCCTATAGGCCCTTAGAATAGAGGGTTAGTATTAATGAAAGCGCTTTGAGTGGTCTTTGTGACTAGAAAAGCGCTATATAAGTGCAGGTTAGTTAGTTAGTTAGTAATTTATAATATTGCTAAAATATAAAGTAATGCACTAGAATGGGTCTCAAATATTTGTAAACATATCCAGTTATAGTACTGCATGAGTTTAATAATGATAGGCTTTAAACTACACATATAAACTAAAACAATTATAATAGTGACTGAATAGCTCCCATTCCTCTAAGTGCAAGATACAACACATGAATATAAGTCATAAAAGATCACACAAATAACTCTGACAAACAAATAAACAAGGGTTCTTAAACAGTCGCTAATACTGGATGTCCCATTCATTTTCAATAATTCTGTAATTAATATTCACACAATCAAATAAATCTCAATTCAGTCTCTTTCATATTTGTCAGCCTAACATGTGATTGCCTACATATAGGCTACACCTCTGTATTCCACTTTCAAACACAGCCTACATTTGGGCCTGTAAAGCCTCACTGGCCGACCTGTTTTAAGACAGGAATACTTTCTACGGACATTGACTAGTTCAAAACTACTTTACAAAGGCTTAGGGACACTTATAATGTCAGTCTGTTAGATTGCTTGTCTGGGTTTAATCTGATCAGGCTCTGTGCTTATTGAAGTACATAAAGTACATGCATATACTCATGAGGGTAATTCATGCCCCACAGACACGCACAGCACACACTCGTCACATACTTCACATTACACACAGCTTCCATTAAGCTAATCAGTGAATTAATGACGGCATTTCCTGTATCATAAATATAGGGTGAGAAGGAGTTTGTGTCGTGATGAGTGCCTTGCAACATTTTGGTGTCATCTGGAATGTGGATAGAGCATTTGTTTCGACACAGTTCCTAAAACTGGTTGTTGGGT